>JADMLD010000679.1:3050000-5450000 GCA_017589585.1 Phylloscopus whistleri | reverse complement strand
ACAGAAACAGTCTCACAGCCAGATGTAAGCACTGTGTGCAGAAATTCCACGCAAACTATATGGATTCCCAAATCCTGAGCTGGACATATCAAAACCTTGCATTTTGTGAATTTTTGTGTCTCAGATCCTTCGACAGGTATCTTGCACAGATGTAGTGCCATGCTCCTCCAGGAAGGAACAAACAGAATTTACCTCAACTTTGCCTTCTATCACATTTCACTATGGGAGTAACAGTGGAAGCTCAAGGAACTGCATATAGTGTTTGTCATTAAGCCCTAACTGTATTCAACAGTGCTATAGATGAACACACTAATTCAGGATGCTTTCTAACTGTCAGGCAAAAAGTTTCTTGAGGCAGTGGCTCATAAAAGCAGGGACAAATTATTTTCCACAAAGGGCTACTCAGGATTTATAACTGATTCAAATGATTAATTTTTTTTTTTTTCTGTTGAAGGATGCGAGTTTGACACAATACCAAGCTCTCAGTATAACTGCTAAAGAAAACTTTGAGATTATCACCGGGATTTTCAGATGGCTTCACCCATTATCTTTAATATGAACAGAATGATGTCACTACGTGCACATCCACAGTGCATGCTCTTCCAGTACATCAGAATAAACTTTACAGACTACATCATTGATGTGGCAAGCATCTGTCTCCTGTACCACTGAAATCATCTGCAACCCACTTTTGAAAAGGGTCAGCTTGCCTGCAAAATCACTGCTCTGCACAGCCTCTAGAAATAACAGACTTTCCCCATTGCAACTAAAATGTTAAGAATGACAAGCTGCAAGGCAGGATACATACAACAAATAAAAGAGGGCACAACACTAAGGTCTTAGAGCAAGCTGAGTTTTGCTTGACATAGCATGCACAGTGCCATTACAATCAGATCACAGCTAGCCAGCTAGTAGTGACACTACTAAAGCTTCTGTCTCTAAAGTACTGGGTATTTCGTAGGTATCCCTCCAGTTAAGCAAGGATGAATTGACGGAAGTGCTCCAGCCTGTAGACAGATCACAGTGAATTCACTGCCAAGCAGGTTGCTCTGCAAAGTGAAAGATGTAGCCTGAAGGGGAGGTGCTACTGATCAGTACAAGCCACTGTACCTGTACCTGTGCTCTCCACAGTCCCTTGAAAATCAAATGTGCAGAACTGCCTGTTGCCAAGCAGGGATGGGAAGAGGGAGACCTGTGTCCCCTTTTTGCT
Organism: Phylloscopus whistleri; assembly: GCA_017589585.1. NCBI lineage: Eukaryota > Metazoa > Chordata > Aves > Passeriformes > Phylloscopidae > Phylloscopus > Phylloscopus whistleri. The sequence goes on along the minus strand of JADMLD010000679.1, from coordinate 5,448,790 downwards.
AGATATAGTCTACAACAGCTTACAATATGGACACCTGAAGGTCAGGATGTCATCCAGAGGGACCTGGATAAGCTCAAGAAGTGGGTCCATGTGAATCTCATGATAAACCAGACCATGTTCAAGATGCTGCACCTAGGTCAGGACACTCAAGAGCAGCCCTGTGAAAAGGACTGGTGCATGAGAGGCTGGACATGACCCAGCCATGGGCACTCACAGCCCAGAAAGCCAAACGTGTCCTGGCCTGCATCCAAAGCAGAGTGGTCAGCAGGGGAGGGAGGGGATTCTGCTCCACCTGGAACCCTGCACCCAGGTCTGGAGTCCCAGCACAGGAAGGACATGGGTCTGTTAGACTGAGTCCAGAGAAGGCCACCAAGATATTTAGAGGGCTGGAACACCTCTCCTATAGGAAAAGTCTAAGGGAATTGGGATTGTTCAGCCTGGAAAAGAGAAGGCTGCAGGGTGACCTAATTGCAGCCTACCAGGACCTGAAGGGACCCTATAAGAAACACAGAGAGGGACTTCTGACAAGTGCATGTAGAGATGGGGCAAGGGGGAATGGTTCCAAACCAAAAGAGAGTAGCTTTAGATCAGATGTTAGGAAGAAATTCTTTACTGTGATAGGTTGTTTTGAAGTTCTGGATGTCCCGTCCCTGGGAGTGTTCATAGTCAGGCTGGATGGGGCTCTGAGAAACCTGGTCTGGTGAAAAGTGCCCTGGCTTGGTGGTTGGGATGCGATGGTCCCTAAGGTCCCTTCCAACCCAAGCCATTCAACAACTATGATTCTATGACTCCTTTGAGCATGAGAGGGAATAGGATATGCTGGTAACAATCAGTAATATTACAAGCTCTTCATAATTCTAATGTCTGAAGTGGCAAACTGCTGGATTCCCTGGGAGGATAAAGAGTTTCGTCTGCAGATGGCCACATTTTCTATGTCTGGGTTTGCTGGGAAGAATACTCAACCTCTTGCTACCCTCCAAACAATCCAAACTCAAACTCTCTTCCATGTAGCTTTTGAAAGTGAAATCAAAACCTAAATCATTGCACTCCCCTGATTAATGTGCTATATAGGCAAAAATGCAATTTGTAATTTAGGCTAGTACTAAATACCACCAGAAGGAAGAGTCTGAAGAGAAAAATACCTTTGAGTCTACTTTTGCAAGGTGTTCATGGAAAGCATCATAATATCAAGGAGCTCCTTCTGGACGTATCTCTACATAAAATGTGTCTCATGATTCTGTGACTTAAATAAGCCTGCTTACCCTTATGGTGAGCAAAAGCACTCAAAACCACCATTGATGAAGCACTTTTGTGGAAAGAAGGGAGAAAACATCAAATGCCAGAATGAAAGATACACATTATAGAAGGAAGGTTTTCAACCAAAGGCTACAAAACCACCATTTTTCCACCAGATGCCTCTAGGCCCCATATCTGCTCTGTTCTGTACTGTGGTAAGCATGAAAAAAAGCAAGACCTTTCCTTGTATATTTCTTTCTGCCAAAGCAACTCTACACAGCCACAAAATCTCCCTTACAGGACCTCCTCCTCCAGAACTTATTAGACATGGTTGTCATGGCCTTTACTTATAAGGAAAAGGTACTTATTCATCATAACTCTGCAAAGCACATAGTAAGTCAGTTCTTTGTCTCTAACAACTATGGAGAAGTGTAACAGGCAGCTGGAACACAACAGAATCTTGTTTGCTGCCCATAGAATATGTAGTTAGCTCCCCATAATCTGCTCCTTTTCCTCAGGAACTTCTACTTCAATGGCAGATAGCCAAGGGAGAATCCAGAGGAATTCTTTTTTATACATCACACCTTTGCTCCAGTCTTTCAGGCATGAATTACAGGAAAATTTTCTGGCATAACAGCTGGTAGCAGCAGCGGGATCCCATGTCCCTTCCCTTGAGCAAGAGTATATCCCATAGCACAACTGGTCATTTAGTTCTGGATAATATCCTGCCAGGCTGTCATCACATTGAAGGCAAAGAAATAAGAGATTGAGGATTCTCTGCTTTTTTGCACAAGTTATTCTTGTATTGAGAAGTCACAAACACTGAGAAGACCTGCTGAGGACTATGCTGAAGTATTTTCATTATACAGAAGCATGGCTGAAGGGAAATATCCTGAGGTATCAACGCCACAGAGAATTTGAGCTATGAAGGGGAATCACTGGTTGCATCTGAGCTTCTAAAAGAGGTAAATAAAAGAAATTCTGAGTCCTGGAGTCATGATTTCTTTTCTGGTCTGTCTTGGGAGCTGCATGATGCTATACTACTGCTTGCATTATAAGACTGTATGTTAACAAATACAATACATCCATAAAAACAACAAGCATAACTTCTTCTGAGTCCTACTCCATATTATTAATTTTTAGAAAACAATGTAATCAAATAGGTTGGAGTAAATGATGATCCATAGAGTCTGTTTCCAGCTGTTGGTTTATCACTTCTACTATTTTTAGCACTCTTCTGAGAACTGGAAATTTGTTTTGATAAAGATACCATCTTCTAGGCAGGGGTACATATAGCAAATCAGTCTATTCACATTAATGTCACAAGAACAACCACATCCAAACCAGTACGAGGCCAAGGTCTCTGCAATGCATGTTTTCTGTTTGTCACCAACAATTTAATCTGTTTGTGTGAGACAATCAAGGGATCAGGCTAGACTCTCAGGTCATGCATATCATACTTTAATCCCGTTGCCAGGGTTTATGCCTCAAGTATGTACTTTACTGGAAAATGCCTGTTTGCTTCCTGTAACTAGCTGTGGTCAGAGCTGGTTATTCTACAGATTATGTGGCTCACATTCCTCCTGGAAGTCGTTTTGTGAGTTGCAATTTTCAGCAGCAATCTCAAATAAAAATTTTCATAGGAAAAAAATCCTGGTGCTGCTCTGCTCATCTTAGTAGCTGTCTATTTTACATTAAGTTTTTGTGTTTGAGGGTCTTCAAGTTTTGCAAATGGTAACATGAGGAACATTAAAGCACTTTCAAGAAAAAATGGTTCAGTATAGACAAAAAAGACTGTCAAACACTCTTGGATTACAAACATCTGCTTTATGGCTCACATCTCTCAATATTTTTCAAATTTTCTCAAATATTTTTCCTCAGTCTATTCCTCCTAGTCTTCAGGCAAACCCTTTCCCTAATAAGGCTTACCAACTAAAGAAAAATTACCATGGACAAAGACACATTGCCTTTGAAGAGCATCATGCAAGAACAGCGAATAAAGAACTGATCAAGACTTGGCAGATTCCACAGCACCTGTCAATTTCCCCAGTGGTCCACACTAAAATTCCTTTATTTAAATTAAAATTCATTTTCAGTATTTATCTCAGTAACATAACTCAGGGAAAGGGTTCCTGTCTAGCCTGAAGTTTACCACTTCCTTTTCCTTCCTTCTCCTTTCACCTGAATAAGGTCACACTAATATTTTTTTTCTTGTTTGCTTGTTTTGCCCCCTGCAGCATGAACAAGTCAAATAAACTTTGCCTCATTTCCTACTGTCACATGCATGTATATGTGTTTATGAACCAATATGCAGATGTCACGAAAGTCCTTTTGCTAAATTGCAGAACTACTGTCCACCTATACCACACTGTAACATCAACTCTTTTTTCCCTTTTTCATATGAGCAGTATTAATCCCTGATAATCTGCTTTAAATGCTGAGAAGAATGACTAACAGTCTGCAATAGAAGATAGCTGTGCTGACTTCTGAGTCACTCAGAGACCCCTGAACTGAACTAAACATGACCAAGTTTGAAGGGGGAAAGGGATGCAGCTGGGCTGTCTGGAAGCAGGCCCAAGGGTGGTAAGGCGAGTTAGGGGTGAAGTCAGTAGCCCAGCTGAGGTGCATGTATACCAATGCACACAGCATGGGGAACAAACAAGAAGAGCTGGAGACCATGGTACAACAGCAGAGCTTTGATGTAGTTGCCATCACAGAAACGTGGTGGGATGACTCACATAGCTGGGGCACTGCACTGGATGGCTACAAACTCATCAGAAGAGACAGGAAAGGAAGAAGAGGTGGGGGGGTGGCCCTTTATATTAAGGAGAATTTTGATGCTGTAGGAATTGAAACTAAGGAAGATGGAGTTGAGTGCCTATGGGTAAGAATGAAGGGGAAGGCCAACAAGGCTGACGTCCTCCTGGGAGTCTGTTATCGTCCACCCAACCAGGAAGAAGAGGTGGACAACTTATTCTATAAGCAGCTGGAGAGTGTTTCAGGATCATCAGCCCTTGTTCTTGTGGGTGACTTCAACCTACCAGACATCTGCTGGGAACTTAATACAGCAGAAAAAAGGCAGTCCAGGAAATTTTTAGAGTGTATGGAGGACAACTTTTTGTCGCAGCTGGTGGGTCAACCCACTAGGGGAGGGACTATGTTAGATCTGCTGTTTGCAAATAGAGATGGGCTGGTGGGAGATGTGGTGGTTGGAGGCTGCTTGGGGCAGAGTGATCATGAAATAATAGAGTTCTCAATATTTGGTGAAATCAGGAGGAGCACCAGTAAGACTCTTGCTTTGGACTTCCGGAGGCAGACTTTGGCCTATTTAGGAGACTTATCCAGAGTGTTCCTTGGGAAACAGCCCTTTCATGAACAAAGGAGTTCAGGAAATGTGGGCATGCCTCAAAACAGAGATCTTGAGGGCACAGGGACAGACTGTCCCTGTGTGCCAAAAGATAAGTCGACGGGGTAAACGTCCAGCCTGGATGGGCAACGAGGTTTTAAAGGAACTTAGAAATAAAAAGAGAATGTATCATCTTTGGAAGGACGGTCAGGTCTCTCGGGAAGTATTCAAGGGGACTGCTAGAGCATGTAGGAAAAAAATTAGGGAGGCCAAAGCTCAGTTTGAACTTAGAATGGCGAATGTTGTAAAGGATAATAAGAAATGTTTTTACAAATATATTAATGGTAAAAGGAAGGGTAAGACCAACCTTTGTTCTTTATTGGACAAGGGAGGGAACTTAGTAACTGCAGATGCAGAAAAGGCAGAAGTGCTTAATACCTACTTTGCCTCAGTTTTTAGTGAGAAGACGACTTGCCTTCAAGACAACTGTCCTCTTGGGTTGGTAGATGATGTCAGGGAACAGAATGGTTCCTGCATTATCCAAGAGGAAGCAGTCAGAGAACTGCTGAAATACTTGGATATCCATAAATCTATGGGACCAGATGGGATCCATCCCAGGGTGATGAGGGAGCTGGCAGTTGAGCTTGTGAAGCTGCTCTCCATCATTTACCAACAGTCCTGGCTCACTGGTGAGGTTCCAGATGGCTGGAAGCTGGCCAATGTGACACCATTCACAAAAAGGGTGCAAAGGAGGATTCTGGTAATTACAGGCCAGTCAGCCTGACCTCAGTACCTGGCAAGATAATGGAAAAGTTTATATTGAGTGTCATCACACAAAATTTACAGGATGGCCAGGGTATCAGACCCAGCCAGCAGGGGTTCAGGAGGGGTAGGTCATGTTTGACCAACCTGATCTCCTTTTATGGCCAGGTGACCAGACTGATGGATGCAGGAAAGGCTGTGGATGTTGTCTATTTGGACTTCAGCAAGGCCTTTGACACTGTCTCCCATAGCACACTCTGGAAAAGCTGGCAGCCTGTGGCTTGGACAGGAGCACTCTTTGCTGGGTTAGGAACTGGCTGGGTGGCCGAGCCCAGAGAGTGGTGGTGAGCTGTGCTGCATCCAGCTGGCAGCCAGTCACCAGTGGTGTCCCTCAGGGTCTGTGCTGGGGCCAGTTCTGTTCAGTATCTTTATTGACAGCATGGCTGAGGGTATTGAGTCTTTCATTAGTAAATTTGCAAACAACACTGAGCTGGGAGCGTGTGTTGATCTGTTGGAAGGGAGGAGGGCTCTGCAGAGAGACCTGGAATGGTTGGATGGATGGGCAGAGTCCAATAAGATGAAGTTTAATAAGTCCAAATGCCAAGTCCTGCACTTTGGCCACAGTCACCCCCTGCAATGTTATAGGCTGGGGACGGTGTGGCTGGACAGTGCCCAGGCAGAAAGGGACCTGGGGGCACTGGTGACAGCAGCTGAACATGAGCCAGCAGTGTGCCCAGGTGGCCAAGATGGCCAATGGCACCTGGCCTGGATCAGGACTGGTGTGGCCAGCAGGAGCAGGGAGGTCATTCTTCCCCTGTACTGGGCACTGGTGAGGCCACACCTTGAGTGCTGTGTCCAGTTCTGGGCTCCCCAATTTGGGAAGGATGTTGAGATGCTTGAGCACATCCAGAGGAGGCAACGAGGCTGGTGAGGGGCCTGGAATACACAAACCCTGTGAGGAACGGCTGAGGGAGCTGGGAGTGTTTAGCCTGAAGAAAAGGAGACTCAGAGGTGACCTTATCACTCTCTACAACTTCCTGAAGGGTGGTTGTAGTCAGCTGGGGGTTGGTGTCTTTCTCCAGGCAACAATGGACAGAACTAGAAGACACAGTCTCAAGCTGTGTCAAGGAAGTATAGGTTGGATATTAGAAAAAAGTTTTTCACAGAAAGAGTGATAAAGTATTGGAATGGCCTGCTCGGGGAGGTGGTAGAGTCATCACCCCTGGATGTGCTAAAAAAAAAAGACTGGATGTGGCACTTGGTGCCATGGTCTAGTTGAGGTGTTAGAGCATGGGTTGGATTTGACGATCTTGAAGGTCTATTCCAACCCAGAAATTCTGTGATTCTGTGATTCAAAGACTGCATCCCTTTTTTGCAAATGGGCCTGTACTCACAGTATATAAAATAGTAATAAAATATGGACCTCTAAAACTCAAGGCTTTGATTTTTCTATCACATATTTTCATCATGGCCCTACTTTGGCTGAAAATGCAATCCATTAGTGTTCCTTGAGGACACTGAATGGTATACGGCATTCTTTGTGGGCCACCGGCTGGTACTAATATCCAAAATACCACTGCCAGTCCACCATTTGTTTCGCCAAAAACAAGACATTGACTTTTAAAAATCATAACAATTGAAACAGCACCCCCTTAGCAGCCTGGAACACCTGTCTATGCCTGCCAAAACTGCACAGGTCACAGGAGAAGTGACGTAAGCCACTGCAAAATATGTCACTTCATTGTTTGCCACAGCTGCACAGAAATTTGAGCTGCACAAAATCTTTGTGATCATATTGTTATACCTGAAAAGTTATTTAAGAAATTGGTTCATTCTGCTTATATGTTGGATACGTGCAACTCCCTGTGCATTGAGTTAGGGGAGCAGGGAATAAATGAAAGTAGCATGTCACTTTCCTCTTTTGATCCATGCATTAGAAATGGTCTACCTACTTCTGCTATACAGTGCTTGGATCAAATCCTGTGGAGTATTTTTGTAAGCAAAGATGACATTGGAATGTGGTGAAATTATGCTGGACTGAAGCAAGACAAGCAGCCTGGCGCTGCCCATGGTCTCAGAGGTGTTGATGGAGGTGCTCACAGCAAACCTTCTCACTTGGATTTGAAGAATGAGGTGCTATACTTTCATTTCAGTATTTTGCCTTAGGAAAGGTACTTGTTGTCTGACTCAGCTTTGTCCTCAATTTAGAGATAAAATCGGAAATGTGGGTGTTCAAATTTTTACCCTGCAACACCGGAGACACACTGGAGATGCTACAACTGGAACATCTCTTTTCGAGGACCAACGAATAGAAACAATTTTAATGCTGTGTCTGCAAAGCAGCCATGGCTGAGTGGTAAACTTGCTTAAGTATGTCAACAGATCAGGGCCTCTGCCAAGTGCTTAAAGATCTGTAAGAAATCCATTATTTCCAACGAAACTGGAGCCAGGGCAGCGACGTGCCATCCTTTTGTACTCACTCAACAGGAGTCATTCTTAATTTTCCTTCACAGCACAAATAGGGAAAGTTATCTTAGATTTAATATTTTCAGAATAGATGCTAAGCCCAGAAAATGCTACATTTCAAACAGATAACCTGTCTTTCAGCAATTGCTTTGCTTATAAAGAGCCAAACTTAGGGGTAGAAGGAGAAGGCAGGAATGGTGAAAGAGAAGATGGTAAATAGCAGTTAAAGCAGACAAAAGGGCTCTGTTGCAGAGTGTAAATGAAGCACAGCTGGTTTACAGCTGCAATGTATTCCCCTAGAAGGTAAGGCACTGGGAAAATGCCGTAATGCTTTAGTTAGTATCAGGATGGTACAACAGACTGGATGGACTGAATGGCCCTTTTCTTCAATGCCCGTAAAAATGATCATAAAAAATCCATTAGTTCCCTGCAGCCTTGTGCGTCCTGAGACAGCCTGTCATGCGTAAGACGGTAGGCAGACTCTGCTGCTCTGCTTTCAAAGATTCACAGGCAGAAGTCTTAGAGTAACAACCCCAAATCTGATTTTGGGGACAGACCAGAAGCATTTCAGACAAGGAATTGAAAGCAAAGAGAGTATTAAAGCCTGCTGCAAAGCAAGCTGGAATTATTGACAAGCTACCCTTTAACATCGGTGGGCTTGAGCCCACTCTGTCTGTCATTTTCTTGAGCTCATGGTTTCAAACTTGGCCCTATACAATTCTTCATCTCTTCCTTCCCTTCCCTCCTCAAGAATTATTGCACGAGCCTCCTGAAGACTGCATGCCAATTACATCATTACAACTCTCTCCCACTTTTCTTGGCCCACACATTCATATCAATACCTCTGTTTGTCATTTCCTCCTTCCTGTGATTATAATTGAAATTTACTGAGATAAGATGGGATCCTTATAAGTTCAAAAACTTTCTTAAAAAGTACCCTGCTGTTTGTCTGCCCCACTTGAGGAAGTTCTTGCATATTTGTGTCAGTCCCTCTTGTCTCCCTGAGATAGGTGTTTGGCTGCTGCATGAAATGTGGCCATGGTCTATAAATTATAGTGGCACCAAATCTGAAAGCAAGTTCCCTGTGCTGGTATTTGTTGTCTGAGATGACAAATGAAAAATAGTAACAGTGAAGAGTAACTATGCCTGAGACAAAAAAGTCATTGCTTCTGCAGTGGAGACAGCAGAGTATTTTAAACTTCTGCATCAGACTGAAGGCAGGAGGCTCCTCCTTTGAGCTATTAAGACCTTAGCACTATTCCTGATGTGATACAGTAGTGTCCTTCTAACTCAGATAACATAAGACCAATTCTACCAAATAAATGGTAGAATTTTTTTCTATAAAAATCTTCTAAAAGTGACTATGAAACCTAAGAATGTAATTTTTTACCACCAGGAGTACATCACGAGCCACTTTGAGTGTAGATGTCAACAGCTTCTTTGTTGAATTTCTCCCAGAAGACTCAAAGCTGGGAAAAATCAAAAGCACCAGCTTCTTCCTTCTGAAGTTGTGCAAGAGCCTTTGAGGTTTTGCTATTAGCAGCCTCCTTTTGCAAACTGTTTATTCCAAGAAACATTCATTCCCCACATTAAGGTCAACTAAGGGTTCCCTTAAGGCAGCTGAGTTATTGCCATCTCTGCTAGAAGGGCCCAGACAGCGATGCAACATTGGAATCACTGTCACAGGTATGTGCTGTAGATGTGGCACAAACCCAGAATCTAACTTAGAATGTTGTAGTGCCAAGGGGAGCTCATGTTTGACTCCGAAGATAAACAATTGCTTTCTGGTCATTTCCAAAAGCAGGATATCCATCTCTATGCCCCACTAAGCTCATCAGGGAAATAACTAGCTTATCTTCCAACAGGAAGCATGTTCTAGTATGTTACTCACTTAAAGATGAGCTTGAAGGCTTTTTCCTCTGTGCCTTTCACATACTGCTGTAGCTGTGCAGCACAATATGTGACAGCAAAACTTTGCAGGTAGGCCTTGTGCTTTTCACCATAGCCAGGCTTAAACACTTCCCTGAACACAGACCTATATTAATTGATTCTGGAATAATAAAAACCCCCAGACCCTTCCTTTTAGTTGCTTCACAAACAAAAACACATAAAGAGATTTCTTTAACTTAATTTCTGTGTGGCTAGGAATTAACTGACACAGAGCTGGAGGTTTCTGCATGAGGGGAGGTATAGATGACCTAAACAGTGTTATTACACAGAGATACAATGCTCCTGGAGTGAGTCCGGCATAAGGTTACAAAGACAGCAAGAGGATTGGAGCATCTCTCATATGTGGAAATGCAGAGGGAATGAGTCCTCTTCTGCCTGGAGAAGAGACAACAGAGAAGGGACCTCACCAACATCTATAAATATCTGAGGGCAGGATGAGAAGAGGGTGGATCCAGGCTCTGTTCAGTGATGCCAAGCAATAGGGCGAGAGGCGACAGGCAGAACGAGGAAGTTCCACCTGAACATGCAGAAGAACTCCTTTACTGTGGGGGTGACTGATTACTGGAACAGGTTGCCCAGAGAGGTTCTTGAGTCTCCCGGACATACTCAAGTATTATCTGGACGCAATCCTGTGCAATTTGTTCTAGCGGACCATGCTTAAGCAGGGAGGTTGGACTAGATGACCTCTAGTGGTCCCATTCATTCTGTGATTCTGTGATCAGGGACAGCCGTGAGGAATCAGAAAGGCTTGAACTAGACTGTAGGTTGACAGACCAACAGTTTTTCCATGGATATCATGCAAAGAAGATATCTAACATCTGTGCACGAGACACATTTTCCTATACATAATGATAACTGCAAAGTTCTTTCTGCTATTCAGCCTAAGTCCCAGATTTTAAAAATGATAACAAATGAGTGCAGCTACTACAAAGACAGGGTATATTTTTCACCTTCTGTATAAAATTTTCTGCACTGGTTTAGCTTTGCATATAGTTTCTAGCAATCAAAAGACAAATCCGTGGAACACTACCTTGCGTTTTCCAGATGTTTCCAGTTAAATTAACACTTCAATTTGTTGACCTCCTATTTTCTTGTTAAGTTTTGTTATTTTGGGGAGTCCCCCTTTGTTGGGCAAAAGCAGTCAGGAAGAGGGATGGTGGATCCACAAATCCTTCGGCAATCATTTGAACTCCATTTTATAGATAGACATACTGATAGCATCCCCACAGAAAAGCAAAAAAACCCCAACTTCTTTTCTATATTTAGTTATCTTTTAGTTATTGTCAAGTATATCACCTCTCTTTTCAATTTGTTATACAGGAACAAATGTTATTTATCAAAGAGTTTACTTTTTTAAAGTGAAATTTTTCAGAAGATTTTATAAAAATTTATGCAGTAAACACAGAACATTCCAGACACATTTTGCTTGGGACCTCAGTTCTCACCTTCCAAAGCAAGAATCACTTAAAACCTATGTGAATGTAAGCATAGGCACGTATCTTCATTCCAAAGGACTTCACTGTTGCGGCAATTCCTGCTTTCCAGCTTCTTGCAACTGCCTTCTTTGCTCTGCAGTTGTGTATCTGCTCTTTTTCTGTGGGAAGTCAGCCCCCTTGGTTTAAACGGAGGAGATGGGTTTTCGTTCCATCAACTGTGGAGGCTCTAGCAAAATATTGTCCAGAACATAGCTGTCGTCACCTCCTTGGGGCTTCAGCTGGGCCTGGAGCACCTGATTACATGTCTCCACTCCTACACATTTCAGCTGCATTTGTGTAACATGATATAAAAGCAGTACAAGAGGTATTATTGAAACTGATGACCTTAATCCAGTCCTCGTGTCTCTTTGTTGGTCTCCTGGACCTACTACTTGTGTACTAATTTTCTCCACTTTGGTTCAGCTACAAAGATCTTAACCTATGTTAAGTTTTTCTAATTACCATAAAACAAAACAAAACACCAAACCAAACCAAACCAAACCAACCAACCAAACAACCAAACAACCAAACAACCCAAACAAACAAAAACCACCAAACCCAAACTCTTCTACAGTGCAAAATGAGCATGGAGAGTATGATCTTCAATTAGTAACCCAGCAATATTGGAGTCTTTTTACAGTACAGCTATGTACCACTGTTCAAGGCATGGCTTTCCAGTGTACAAAAGAGGCCTGCTGTTTCCCTCTCTTCACTGTCCCTTCTGAGTGTTTGAGTGTTTTGTTGTTAGTTGTATTCAACCAGCTAAAGTGATTAAGAGAAAATAACAGCTGGCCAGCCAACAGGTGCCTGCTCCTAGTGTCCTGCAGCAGCCTTCTGAAACAAGCTGGAGATCACCATTCATGTCAGCAGCTCCAGCAGTAGAGGGCCATGGGCATACACTGCACAGCTTCTGGCTAGCCAAAACCCAGATGAGATCCTCTAAATACATTTTCAGACATCAATCCCTCAGACAGCATAAAATGGCAAGTCTGCTATTTCTTAATGAATACTCCAGTCTTAAAATAATTGAGCTTTCCTCTATTAGCATTTCAGTCTGATCCTATTAAAAATGAAGCAAATTTTATCTTCATTACAGTCTGGGAATTCATAAAAGGCTGGATTCTCTTTCCTGCCTGCCATGCTTTTTTAGCAACTGCCAGTTCCTGTCTATCAGGAAAGCAAAATTGCATTGGAAAGGGACAGTTTTGGAACTACAATGTCAGTGGCACACGAAACATTGTTCGTTGTGGGGTTTCTATGCCATTCTGACCCATCATTGCTCATGGCTGGCCAGAGTCATGATGAGTGGCATCTTTACCAAGCCTGATGGATCTTATTGAGCTGTGAGATAGTTATATGTAGCTACATGCTACTTTCAAAGTCTATTTTAGAGTCTTTATCCCCCTTAGGGGACACCTGCTACAGAAGACATGCAAAACAAAATGGTCTGTGGGTGATGTGCAGCCCACAAATCCAACTCTCATTTCATCATATGGTTCTTGCACAGTAGGGCAACTACCTTAGTGTCCATTTTATAAGATGGCCTGACAATAAAGAGCTGCTAATGAACACAGAGTATGACTTAAGTGGGAGTCACTGTAGGAACTAAAAATTAACATTTTAATTTTTAAGCTATTCCATAAGGCATGTTTGTGTTTCACGTATAATGAACACTGTCTGCTCAAATATTAATCAGAAATAAAGAAATTATTTAAATAGTAAAATATTTCATCAGATTAAAAAGAACTACGAACTTTTACTTTTTGTATGACGCATTTCTTCTTTATTTTTGAAAGGACACTGGAGAGTTTTTGAAATCCTATGGAGTGAGAGGAATTCTTGTCCTCTTGTCCCCATGTCTAGTCACCAGACCACACATTTTAGCTCAAGAATGCACGCAAATTACACAGCCCTTTCCTGCAGCTGCACAGAATAATAAAATGAGCTGCAAAGAATAATTTATTCATTTTTCCACATATTCTCTCAGAAAGCACTGATTCTTTTTCCCCAACCAATTAGAAATTTTTGTCTTCTACACATTCTTCTCTACAAAAACATCTCCTTCCTCTGCCTTCTGATGGATTGCTTGGCTGTTTATGCGTTGCTAATATTTTATTATGGTGGGTTCTAAAAGCCAGTCAGCCAGCTGTGAATGGCAATGACTTAATTGGTTCAACACAAAAAGAAACAACCCTGAACAGTCGAATTTGCTGAACTGCATGTTACATCATTTTGTGCCACGACTGCCTGCTCTTGTGATAGTGCCTCAAGCTTTCCAAGACCTCTGTGCCCAGCACAGGCACCTTGGCAAAATTCTTTGGTACTTGCAGAGGTGTTATGATGGGTATGACAAAAACAATCATTATTTACTAACAGGTGGCTAGAAGAGGTTGCTGATGGCAGGAATCCTCAGCCAAGAGTCAGTTTGCAGTGGTGTCATGGTTTGACACCGGCCAAATATGAGGCATTCATGAAAACTGTTCACTCACTCTCCTCTGCTATAGCTGAGCAGATGAAGGGAAAAAAAACCCAAAGGGATCATGAATTGAGATAAGGACTGGGAGAAAACATTTTAAGGGCAAAATAGGCTAATATTTAAAGGTATAAAGTAGATTTATTATTAACAGAGTCAGAGGAGGATAATGAGGAATAAAATAAGGCTTTAAAACATCTTTTTCCCCTAGCCCCTCCCTCCTTCCCAGTGCACAGGGTGTGGGGGAGGGAGAGGTTGGTCAGCTCATTACCTGAGATGATTTCAGTTTGTTCAGGGAGAGAAGGCCTTTATTTACTGTGCACTGAGTACGTCCCATGGGAAAAACAGTTTTACCAGAACTGCTGTGTCATGAGTCGCTCATTCAACGGGGTACAGTTTTTTAAGAATAAGCTACTCTAATTTGGAAGCAAGAGCCATTTTTCTCTGTCTCTGGAAGCAGGGTCCCTCTCCCTCTCTTCAGGTCTTCCACTGGATTACAGCATCTTTTGGCCTCTACTCGCTCTGGCATGGGCACCTTTCCCATGAGCTGCGAGTGTATTTCTGCACTCCCCCTGGACTTCATGGATTACAGGGGGACACTCTGTTTCATTATCGTCCTCATCAGGGCTTGCAGAGGAATTTTGACTCTGCCGTTTGGAGCATCTCCTTCCCCTCTTTCTTTTCCCTGACCTTTGTTCTGCCATGTGTCTTCCTCCACATGTTCTCACTTCCTTCTCTTTCTCCAACTAAAAGAAAAATTGCTGCTCGTAGGTACCATTAATCAAAAAGTTTCACCAATTCAAAGGTTCTTGCAATGTCTCGCAGTGCTGAGAGGCCAATCTTGTCCAAGCTCTGTGCTGGGGAATCGCTCACCATCATCCTGCCACCACCCACGTGGCATCCCCCACCACCGTGTGGGTGGCTGTGGCCACCATGGTGCTGGCGCTATTTAACGCCTCTGTTCATGTGGGGTGCTGAGAAGGAGAAGCTGCCATCACTGCCCTTCTGCCTGCAGTGCAGTTTGCTATAGGTGGCCAAGCAGGCAAAGTTCGCCACAGGCCACACCAAAATGGTGGTGGCAGCGGAGCATCCCCACGCACTGCACCAGGATGGCCCAGCGGTGGTGGCTCGCCACCCCTGGAAAAACTGACTGTGTGCTGTTTTGATTTCCTTCTTAAATATGCCATTACAGAGGTGCTGGCAACCTCTCTAATTGCGCCACTGGCATGTCCATCTTCAGAGCCATCAGAGATTGGCTCTGCCACACTGTGGAAGCTTCCAGCAGCTTTTCACACAAGCCACTTCTGTGGCCTTCCCCTGCTACTAAAACCTAGGCTGTGCCCAAATCAGCACAAGTGGTCAACCTCTTGCACTTGGCACAATAAGGTTTTTACTGAAGGAGCAGCCCATCTTGGCTCTGTAGTAGTAGCCAAAGGAAGTGCTCTTAGAGGATTTTTAGGCTGTCCTTTGAGTATTCTCAGGGTAGGTGAGCAGTCAGTCACTTTGATTTTGTGTGACAGATAGTTTATAAGAAGCGTCTAGCCTTTACGCAACAAGGCCTTACATTCTGCACAGGAACTCAAGTGCTGGTCTCCACCATTTCCAGCAGTAGCAGAGAGCCATGAGACCTTTGTGGGGCTGGATATGAATGCATACACACAAGGGTGAATTGGTCTTACCACCCAGCAGTCCCCAAATGTTGTGAAGCTCACCTTCCAACAGTGTACCTACAATCTTGATGTCACTGACCCAGTGCTACCCAGCTCAGGCAGGAAGGGGAACACTGAGGATAGCAATACTCATTTGAAGTGTTAGATAACACCTCCCGAACACAGTCCTCTTTGACTTGAATGATATGTTGCCCAACAATGGAGTCTTAGCCTCTCTGATCATTGATGCTTCAGGTAAAACTCATACTCATACTTGAGCACTTCTGCCATACCATCTCCCTCCTTTTTATCTTGGATAAATTGAAATACCATGATTTCTGCCTGTCTCTGTGCTCTGTTACTGTCAAATCCTGTGGATTGTGGATGGTACCATACTCTACAGGACACCTTTGAAATACTGCTGGATTGGAAGTTGTCTCAGTCTTTACATTTCACCATTCTGCATTACATCAATGGTCAGAGGACCCTCAAAACCAGAAAACAGAATTGCCCAGTTACCTCAAATTTCTTACAGACAGCACGGTGTACTTTTCTAGAGCCCCTTTAAATGCAATGAAACAAGGCTTGCATGTCCAAAGAGCATTTAGACCAAAGTTTTTTCTGGTTTTAGAAAGGAGAGAGGTGATTTTTTTTTTTTTAATAGGACATATGAAAACACAGTCCTCATTCCTACTACCTTCATCTTCCTTCCTGAATAAGCAGATGTCACGTGGTATTGTCACAGATGCAAACTTGGAAAACCTTCCTGTGCCAGTTATTTCAATATTCAAACAACATTTTGGTGACAGCTGAGATGGCTTCTCGTGGGGAACAATCACATATGTTACACCAGGAAAGAGTAAATTCTTTCTGCATCACATGTGAAAAGTAGTCACTACTCTGGGTTAGCTCTGTGGATACACAAAGCTATTTGATTTTTTGTAGGCAGACATGATTTCTCCAGTTCTTCTCTATGATTTGCCTGTTCCTGCAGTGCCCTGTGAAGAGTGTCACATGCAATGTGGCATCACAACAGCTATTTTCCAAGTCATAGGAGCAAGATCAAACTTTGTCATGCTAAATAAATACTTTGAGAGCGAAAAGGGCATTTAACCTGTTATAAGATGATAAATTGGAGCAGGGAGAAAAGGGCAGATATATTAACAGGGAACTGCTAATTTTTATAATCAGACTTATTGTCACCATTTAGGTGATGTGCAAGAGAAACAAATTTTTTATTTTGCACCTTGAAATTCTGAATTACTCTAAAGCAACAATTAAGCTTAGGAGTAATAGGTACTTCCACCTGCACTATAGTAATACCAAGCAGCCCCAGATGAAGAGACAAACTCCAGATTCATTTACATCAGCTATCAGATTTCCACCTGAAAACATACAGACATCTTTAATTATATGTAACCTCCATCACTGCTGCATTTCAGCTGTATTTTATCCTGCAAAAGTTATTTTTTAGGATCTGGTCACTATGAAAGCTGTCTTTAGTTAATTGTAGCTGCAGGCTCTCCATCTTAACTTTGCATCTGCCTTCAGTTTAAGTCTCAACGGGTAAGTTTCTGATATTTAACTAAACTTCTCCTTGCTAAAAGCAGATCACATCCCCTGCAGATCTGCTAGTAAAAGTCTTAAATATCACTGTGGCCTATGCACAGGAAGAATATCAAAACCATTATGGCTAGTGCTGTTTTGCCATGTCCTGTGATTTTGTAACAAGTTTCACAATATTTCCTGTTTTACTTAAAACCTTAACTGTACAGTTATATGACTACATAGGAATCTTAGCTTTTGTATTTAGAAAGGAATTTAGGAGTCCTTATGAATGCAGGGAAGAGGTGGAAGTACGATTGAACTGTGGAAAACAATTGTAAAAGTATATAAAATATTGCAGTGGGTTTTTTATTACTTGTATTTTACAAGCCATATCTCCACTTCATTATGGAATCAACACAGAACCATATTCTTCCATGCAAACCGGTAAGAATGAACAGCCTTCTTTTACTGGACTGTGATCCTTTTTGTTCCCCTATGTATTGGTAATGTTATGACTCGACAGCTCCAGCTGGGCACCTCAGTGTGCATCACAGTGTCACAGGCAGGTCATTTCCATGAGATGACACTTTATTTTCTAAATATCTTTGCCATCAGCTTAAGCTGATGTCAGTAACACACTGTCATCAGGAAACAAGGATGATAAGCTTAAAGCGATAGAGTTGCCAAGGAAGTGACTGAATGCAAATTAAATCTTAACGCTGGCTCATATATACATGATTTTCTTTTTCAAATGTCCACAGCATTTTTACAAGTCCTATGTATCATTTTACAATCTAAAGGTGGAAAAAACCAGTAGTTCCTACAAAGCTTTCCCTCCCCTCCTCTTTTCCCTATAACTTTATGTGTACTTATAATAGTAAGCTTGCCAAGAATTTCCCTCTGGAATAATTTCCTCTAAACTGTGATATGAGAAAGATTTATTTGGTAATTGCTATGGATCGTTCTTGTATCTTGGAGTTGATTCTTCTGAAACAGAGTAGGTTGAAGAGACTGAATTACAGGGGGTAAAAAGCTTAATGGCAAGTAAGTACATAGCAATGTATCTTATTTATCTTCTTCCAAAGGAAAACTGATAAAAAGAGTTTCAAATGCTGGTACAAGAAACAAGAAAGTTAAGTTTTGAGTAAAAGAAAGATGTAGGAAAAGAGCTGAATTTCAGTCTTGACAGACATCAAAGAGGACAAGAAAATGAGAAGCTGGGATAGGGTGTAAGGATTGGTACATTTATAACTTTCCTTTCCTTTAGGTTTCTAAAACATTTTCTTATAGTGTGGAAACAGATGGGATCCACCCACCAGGAGTTTATGCAGACATGTTCACTACTTTTAGAGATATATTATGAAAATATAACCCATCCCATACAGAAATGTAAGGGGGGGGGGCACAAAAGAGTCTCTATTTTCAAAGTTGCATCTTTAATTAAAATCCTTTCCTATTGTATGCTGAATGCTGAATTCTTCTGCAAATCTTGTCAAGACTTTGCATTCTGCAGAAAAACTTCAATTCAGGTTGATCATAGGTGAATAAAAGAAACATGACAAATAGTAAGGTTATTAAAAATGTGCAAGTACAGTCAAACAGAGGATGAAACAGGAGCTATACAAGCTCTCTTCAGTTCTCTTATCAAGGGGAAGGAAAAAACTCTTAAAATATGGTGCTAAACAGTGAATTTTTCCATGGTAAGGTATCTTTTAGCCACTGTACATTGCTACTGAGTGGGGTTTTTTTTGTGCTACATCAAGCTGGGTCCTGATTGCCACCCAAATATGACAAGGCTTGAATTATCAAGCAATACTTGCAAAAGATGACTTTACTTGTCTCCATTACAGCCAGTTGCCATGCTAGGGCACACCACTGTACTGCTACAGTGCTAGTTCAAAGACCTGACAATGTCAGAAGTAAAGCAGAAAAAAATCTGATTAAATCAGTCTGATAATGAAACAAACACGAGTTTGGTCACATCTGCAAACAGTTAAATCTCTGGTGCTTGGTAATGATATATCAAGTAGAAGACAAAGACTACATCTGTATGGATTCATTGAAAAGGGGGAATGTTTAGAAATACTTTTCTAAACAAACTGTTAACAGCATGTCTTGGCCCACATGGAGTATTCAGTGGGAGTGGCAGTAATACTTCTCTCTTCCATTTATAAGAAATTCCCCGTAACAGAAAGAGAGATGGAAAAATAATTTTCTTTTCTGATGCAACTTTTGCCAAGTCAAAGTCTGCCATAATGATCTTTTCTGCTGTCCTGTGCTAAACAACTGGCATTCAGAGAAGCTATGCATTCTAATAAAATATTATTCTTCTACCACTGCTCATTGTGAGGGCACGTCCTTGTTGAGCAGCTATCTGGCTGACAGTCGTGATAACTCTTGGTGCTTGAAAACACTCTCTTCCTGCCATGAGGATTGCTAGGAAACTAGTGCCAACACTTTCACCTTTTTGGTTTTCCTCTCTGAATCTTAACAGCCTTAAAAACCTCAAAATTTCCCACCACCTGTCCAAGATCACAGCTTGAAAGTCAGAGGCAAAAATGATCCATTCCACTAAGATTTTTTAAAATATATGCCACAGTTATGTCATTTGTAATGACTTGGACAGAACAGCTCTATAACAGCTGAAAATATTTCTGCCTCTGCTTCTCCTTCCTAAAGTAATTCTTTACTCACAGCCTAAATGGTTTTTTTTTTCTTTCAAAGGGTTATTATTTGCCATGGAGCAGTACCTTTGAATATGTCTGTGAACTAAAATAGAAAGAGCAAAATCAAGCTGGATCCATAGGTGCTGTTGCTGCAGAGATGCAAAGGTAAGTTTCCTAGGTTGTGCTCCACTGTGAGGGGATGTTCTTGCTTTGCTTCCCTAGAAATAAAGAAACATGGTATTCAGAGAACCATAGAAATGTTTTGGGTTGGGAAAGACCTTACACATGATCTACATCCAACCCCTCTGCCAAGTGCTAGAGCATCTTTCACTACACCAGGTTGCCCAAAGTGCCATCCAACTTGGCCTTGAATGCTTCAGGCATGGCGCATCCACTGCTTCATGGGGCAGCCTGTGTGGGTGTGTCACCACCCTCACAGTAAAGAATTTATTCCTTGTATCTAATCTAAACCTACCCTCTTTCCATTTAAAGCTATACTTTTTGTACTATCACTACATGCCTTGGTAAAAACTCCCTCCCCATCTCTCTTCCCCCCTCGGGGGAAGGTGCTGTACAGTCTCCCTGGATTCTTCTCTTCTCTAAGCTGAACACCCCCAATTCTCTCAACCTGTTTTAATGGGAGAGGTCCTATAGTCTCCCAATCCTCTTCATGGCCTCCCCTGGACTTGATCCAACCACTTCATGTCTTTCTTATGTTGGAGGCCCTGGGGCCGGACATAGCACTCTAGATGGGTCTTACCAGAGAGGAGCAGAGAGGCAGAATCCCCTCCCTCACCTTGCTGGCCTCGCTGCTTTGGATGCAGCCCAAGAGACACTTGGCTTTCTGGGCTCTGACTGCAAATTGACAGGCCGTGTCCAGTCTCAGATCCACCAGCACCCCCAAGTCCTTCTTCCAGAGACTGCTCTCAATCCATCCTCTGCCCAGCCTATACTTATACTTGGGACTGCTCCAACACGTGTAGGTCACAGCCAATGCTGTAATACATATCCTGTGTGAGGACTTACTAGCTCTAAAACCCATCCCTTATTGCAAAGATACTAACAAAACCTGTCCCTATGCCCACCAAATTAGACTAGGCAAACAGTTATATAAACAAAACATGAAGATCAACAAGAGGGAGAAAGCCATGTCAGTAGGCTGGATCAAGGTTTCCTCCTTGCACCAGGTGTCTCTGTGCTGGAGTCACCAGGCAGAGGTTTAATGCAAATTCTGGTCCTCAGACACCTCTGAAGGATCTCTGAAAGTGAGTTATTGATACGGCTTATGCATGACAGCAGTAAAAAAGAAAACTGATGGATTAATTGATTACACATGTTGTAGTCACAGAATATATATGGCTGAGGAGTAGCAGTGCAGCACACGTAGGAAGATTCAGTACATTGATGCCAGCTAATCAAAATGCATGAAAACTACAGAAGAGGCTCTGCTGAAGGCCTTGATGGCATGGCCTATGGAGGTGATGCAGATCTTGGGCACTAAAGGATCAGAGCATCCTACAGAGAAGACATATAAAACAAGACTCCTGTGCCCACATAGGATTTTTTTCAGCACCCTAAACAGAAGCAGGTCAGTGGACTATGTGTTCCAGTGTAGGGTGGGAACCTTTGACCACAGCAGTTAACTGAACATGGTCTGTGGGGTTCAGTGTGGAGCCTGTGACTGGATGAGTGAAAAGAGGGTTCAGCTTCCTGAATGTCCTGGGTAAATGATTTCACTGTTTGGTGCTCATTTCTCATCTTCCCTGCTCTGGGCTCTGTTGGAGGCTGACACTGGGCACATGTTTGCTGTTTTGCAGGCAAGATGAGGTATAGACCTCAGCTGGCACTGCTCTAATGCCAGTAATGAACAATAGAGATTCATCTTCTCCACTGCCAAAACAGAAAGAAAACTACTCCGAAGCTATTCAGGAGGTGTTAAATGGAGTTTTGTTTGCCTCCATTGTGGCATCAAGCTTCATCAGCTCTGGAGACACAATAATAAAGGTCTGGGAAGCACTTGTGTCTGAAGTTCCATCTTCAAAGCATCATTTAGACAATATAGATGGCTTTCACATTGCTTCTGTGCCACAGTAAGTATCACAACCCACATTTTGTAGGGAAGGATGGGGCCACAAGTTCAGGTGGCATAAAAAAACCTGTAACTGGCAAACCAAATATATTAGAGAGGGGAGTTTGGTGGTTTTTTTTCCATGACCAATGCTGTTGCCTCCAATGGCCTGCCTTTTACTCCTTACTAGTGAGTAGTTTCTCTCCTTCTTTTCATCTGTGTTTTAAAGGAAAAACTGAAACAAATAAATATTGATTTAAGGATGCAAACAATGTAAAAAGGGTAAGTGAAAGTTTTCCCTATCACTAACTGTGCTGTTGTTCAATTTGCCACTTGTGAAACTGTCAGAATGAAAATTTGCATTGGCTTTCTAGCAGATGCAAAAGTCACATGCACTAAAGCTTCACAAGGTCTTTCAGATCAATACAACAGCATTCTGGATATATGAAGCATTACATAACAACCTACCTTCTGAAAAATGCAGGCTTTGAAAAGTCTCAGGCTGAATCAAGACTTACTGGATACTTTTGACTACTGAGTAGGGCTCTTTGGCACATATTTTTGAGTCAGATGGGGAGCTAATGGATGCCATACACCACAGTACAGTGCAGAGGCAGCTGTGCTTATCCTAACTGCTCTCTGCTTCCCTCAAATGCTGATCTTGGAGCAAGTAACCAGCTTGTTTCCATTACCTTTGATACATATCTGTTGTACATCCATTCCAGTAATCTGATTTTTTACAATGAAGACATGTTTTGGATACCTAGCAGGCCTAAAAGCCAGATATGCATTTTTGTACAGATGTAGGTACTTCAGCGTATGACTTAGATATACTCTAAATGATCATTATTATTCATTTAATGTCCTTTAGCCAAGGAAAATATTTCCAATATTTTGTAGATGAGCTATTCTATATTAGCTTTTGAAAGACAATACGATTTGAAAGCTGAATGCCCCTTACACAGTGACATTTTAGAAAGTGATGCTCTTCATAATAAAAAAAAAGCTCAACTCTTGGACTGCCAAACCCACTGTTCATATTTCTCAGGCACCCAAAAAAGTGTTTTGTTTAGTATGTTTGTTAAAGTGAGAAGAACTGGTCTGGAAAGATGGAGTGGAGTTTTTAAGTCACACACCAATTCAGTAGTTGTAACACTGTAAAACTCAGGAGGTAATTTCTGCTACAACACACTAAGAGGCTATCATTAGCTTTGCCACCTTTACACTCTATTAAGTACTGAATATATCCATATATTAGCAATATATCCACAAGCAAACCAACTGCTTATTTTTCACGGTTTTATGAAGATAAAAAATTCTGCTAAAAAAGGACAAACAGCTTGAAATGGTGTTGGGTTTTAGGAATTCTCCTTTTGGTTTTTTATTCCTCTCTTAAGGAATTTTCTCCCATGTGTGTTGCTAGGAGACAATAATGACAGGATACTTAAGAGAGACAAAAGAAGTTGTCACTGCTCAGAGGAGGGATGCAGCTGGCTACTCTCTCTTTACCTGGGGTTTCCTGGAGGGCAGAAATACTGTGAGATTTGGACCAGAAAAATAGGTTTGGGTGCAGCCCCTATCTCTCTTGTGCTGTCAGCATTCTGAGGGAAGAGGGGCTGAAGTTGCTGTGGGGAAAATACATCACCACTGTGGGGTTCTGTCTTATGCTGCTTCTCTTCTACGGTGAGTGGAACTCTGCTCATAAGAGCAGCAGTTGCACTGGTACCTTATTAACACCTACCTCACTAAAAAAAGGGACTTTTCACCATCTGCTCAGCAGCCACAGGGGAAAAACTCCAGGATCCTGACCCACCTCTTCCTGCCCTGCTCAGAGTCGGGCCACTACTTCTTCAGCTCTGCTCCGAGCTTTCGCTGCACTGTAGCCCTGCATCCCCTGCCTGCTGAGACGTCCTGCCGTTCCAGCTGGGTGCTCCTCAGAGTCCTGCAGGGGCACCGGGATCGGCTGCCCCAGGGCTGTGTGAATCAAAGCCTCCCCTCCATCCCTTCCCATCCTGGCCTGGCCGCCATTTCCGCGCTCCCCGCGCCACAGCGCCCCCTGCAGCCGCGGGGGAATCACCGCACCCGCGCTGCCCGCCGGGAGCCACCAGCGCCCCTGCCGGCCGTGAGCGGAACTGCAGCGAAGGGAAAGCGCCCGGGGCCGAGAAGGGGTCACGGGGCTCCGGCGCTGTTTGCTGTTCGTGCCCGAGGTGGGGGTGTTTGTTGGCTTTATCAGACAGACTGTAAAGAACTGCTATTCCTGGTATCACTTCTTTGCCTGAGAGCCCCTAATTTCAAAATTATAAAAATTCACTGGGAACGAGGTTACATTTTCCGTTCCAAGGGAGGCTCCTGCCTTCATTAGCAGACACCAGTCTTTCAGACCATGACAAATGGAGTGCAATATTAACAGCACATCAGCAGTGAAGGCTCTCTCTGATCAGTTTCTTAAATATGATGTAAGCTGTCTTAAAATATAGGAATAGAGAAAGATAAATCTGTGAGGATATTATAATCTGAGAACCTGTTGCATTACCTTAATGCATGCTGAAAGGCTCTCTGCCCATACAGGTCAAGATGTAGCCACAAAGCAATCTGCCTGAAGTTGAGCTTTCTAGAGGCCTTTGACAATTTACTTGCCCTGCAGATTATGCACTATTTGTTTTCCAGCCCCTAAACAGGTCCTAAGGACTGGCTCCAAAGTTTCAGTGCAAAGTTTTGCATTGTTTTGCAAAGGCAACTCAAAGCCAATTTGGGTTGGATAAAAAGAAAACCAATGAAATGTAATCACAATATTGATGCTTTAATTCTGTTTGCACAAAGTGAAGGATAGGGTTCTCATCCCCTTTGATTTTAGGCTAGAGCCCTAAGGAGATTTCAGCTTGCTGAGCCTTCACAGTTTCACACCCTCCAGGATTAACAAAACCCCCACAAATATGGTTTCAATGAAACTGAAAATATCTCTTCTTTTTCCATTTTTTCTCTACCCTCTGCCTGAACAGAAAAAAGGAGATGGTACTATCATTACTATCTTTATTATTAATATTATTATTATTATTAATATTATTATTCCAAACCCCCCTCTCCCCCATTCCCATTTGTAACATTTCTACCAAGAGAAAAAACTGTTAAAAAAGATTGTACTGAAAAAGCAGCTCTTTGCAAAGCACAGTTAAAGCATGGGAAGCTTATTCCAGCAAAAGGATATCTGTACTCTTGGTAACATAAAATGGAAGAAGTCAAGAGCAGTGGGTAGGTATTACAAGAACCAAGCTGTCAAAACTAGCTTCCCCCTGTGGGTGAATAAGAACACATGAAGTTTAAAATCCAGCATTTTTTTTTACATAAAAAGCTGAACTTTGGATAGGTGAGTTTAGTCACTTTAGTGCTTCTGTACTGCTGATATGAGCATTTGACAAATGGCAAAGCATGCAACTCTCAAGGTTAGACAAATAGAGAATTTCACTTTCTGTATTTATCCTCATCCTTATACTTCCTCCTGGAAAGTCTGATTTACATGTCTGATTTGGCACAGATCTGGCATTTTTGTGACGATAGAGTTAGAAATGGTGTGAATATTTATGTTCCTGTTCACTGAAACTAGCAGCAGAAGTCCTATAAACTTGATTGGAAGCAAAACAGGGTCCTGCTGCAGAAGAGAATAGGAACTGGTGGTTCTCCAACAAGAAGAAAGGTAATTTTATGTTCTCAAACATGATCAGGTTACCCAACATATCTGAATTCCAGTGCCTGATTACTCACACACTTAGCCTATCCAAAATGCAAAGTAAAACAACTCAGCTTCAGATTTCTGCCACTGCAATTGGGTTAAACTGCTCTTCTGACTCTGCAAGCATCCATATGTCAGCTGCCAAAACTCATGGAAGGATTGTGCCCAGCATTGCAAAGAAACTGACTGGCTGCAGAAGAACCCTTCATGTGCAGACTAGTTATCACTGTCTGGTTAACTGAAAAGCATCAGAGAATAGGCAAGAATACTGGTGATCCACCCTAGAAGGAATACAGAAGGTTTTTCTACCCTTACACAAGATCAGCTGGGTATTTTCTTCACCAGGCTAGACAATTCTGTCTTGCCTCAGCAGTAATTTTCTTCCACTTCTGATCATTCCTGACTCTCTTGGACTCTTCTCCATTGTGCCCATGGATTTCTTGGAGACTAACACCCAGCATGGGTCTGACCAAAACACCATTCCACGTGCTTAACAACAGCATTTCCAGAATATATACCAAGCTTTTATGTGCATATATATAAAACCACATATATATACACACACGCATACACACGTATACACACTATGCCTTTTCCGTGATAGATGAGACTGCTGAGTAATGTTCACACCATTATCCACTATCACTTCTTCTTCAGAACTGCTATACAGCAGTTGGTAAGAACTAGGTGCTAAGAATCCTTGTTTTGAAGACACCACATGCAAAATAAACCAGTATCATTTTAAACTCTCTTTTTCATTTCAGTGGCACATGGATGAGCTTGGTCAAACCACTCTCCAATCCATACAGATAGTAACAGCATGTAACCACTTTACCATCAGTCATCTAGGACTTGCCCACAGTCACATTGTTACTGTTATCCACTTCAACGTAAACTGGATTTATTTTACCAATGAGCATGTGTTTTCAAACTAACAGAGACCAAAGACTATTTTTGTTTTCTTATAAGTTTAAGCCAGGATGGTGGCTTGCCCTAAATGTCACAGACCAAAATGCAGCAGAAACTGAAGCTGTAGATACTTGAACTACCAAAATACCATGTTTTTTTTCCTTAGAACTGTGTTTCAGGGCTGCTTTCATGGGCAGTGAGTTTGCAGGCAGTGTAGTCCAGACATATACAGGCCAAATCCAGAGGGGAATTTACCCCTGAGGTGCTCTGAGATTTGCGGCAGAGTTGTAAAGTTCAACTGCTACCAGCTTTCTCCAGTTCAGCAGGATTTTCCATCTGCTCCTTCTCAGAAGTGGAATAATCTTTGAATACCCCTTGCTTTCAGAATTACGAATTATTACATTATATTAAAATCCCAGGGAAAAAAAAAAAAAAGAAAACTAAAGAGTTGCCTATGTTGTAAGTTTTATTGATTTTGGAACAACTCCTCTGGAATACTCTGGAACACTGTGAATTACTGACAAATTCACAGAGGAGGAGTCTCACCAAAATCTTGGATCAGAATCATAAGCAATGCCACACATGATAAGGAAAAGAATACTCATAAACCAATTCTATTATTTTTCCTTAAGAAATCAAGAAGTTGGCAATCTGATAATCTAAAGTTAAAGCATGAAAAGTGTGAACAGGTGTCTATTTCACAGATGAGTTTCAGACATCCTATGTAGTCTATATCCTATAGTCTATATTGTATTTTAGCCTAAATCTTGTACATTCTGAAACTTACACAATAACAACAGTAAATTTAGCACGAAGAACCAGTACTTCTCAATCTTTTACTCATTTAGGGACAGAGTTCTTAAAAGTGTTACATTTCGGCTGTTCTTCATTTTATTTTTTTTAAAAACTAGAGGGTTCCTGTCTGGTTAGAAGTTACTTTGTTAACCAGAACAATTTGCTACGATGTTGGTGATGCTGGTATGAGTTTATGTACATTCCTAATACAGCAGGTATCCCTACCATAAGGAGCAGCCTCAAAGATGCAGCTGTCAATGCTGAATCAGACTTCTGCTGGAGCCTATTTCTCTGACATGCATTGAGCGCTCGCATATGCTTGTATTTATTAAGAACAAATACATGACTAACAAACTGAGCCTTACTTCCTATATCAATGTAGTTGGGGATTCAAAAGAGATAAGGGATTAACTCTCAAATACTATGTGCACAGAGCTGCCAGAACTGGCCAACACATTCAAGATAGCAATTCTGTACCAACGCCAGCATATGAGACAATCCAGTTCCCTGTGCTGCAGTTATCGTAAATTTAGTGGCACCTTGGATGCCGAATGCTTGCTTTATGCTCCAAATGGGAAACAGCTGGATGACTAGGGATCCTTTAAAAACTCGTCCTTGTCAGCAGGAGCTTTTCCAAGGACCCGGCACGTGGTGGAGAGCAGAGCTGTTCCAGGAGAGGTTAACAAGGAGGGGTTGTGTACGTGCTTGTACACTCTTTCCCCCTGGGAAAGGCCAGTCATTCCGCAGTGGCACTCATCTGGTTAATTAATGGCCAGGCGCTGGCACCCGCTCCGAGCCATCTCGGCCCCGCGCTGGCTCCTGCTGCTGCTGTGCCTTAACGAGACTGCAGCTGGGTGACGGCAGCCAGCGCCACGGGCTGCTCAGCGCTGCCTCCTCCAGCAATAAATTACACGGCAACCTGCCTTCTAATTTCTGTCTGCAATATTCAGCCTCTTAAAAGGGTCTCCTCAGCCATTACTTGCCCAGGTTACTTCCCCCCTATTGCAGTGCTGCTTGCAAGCAAAGGAACATGGCTGAAGCAGAGGAGCTGACAATGACAGAGCCCCAAAAAACTGGAAAGCACCTTTTATTTAGTCCTCTGCTGGTAAAATGAGGGCTTTGTTTCAAGGTTTGTAATTTTTTGGAAATATCTGAACACATCTCTGCTGTCCCAAATCTCCAGATGATTGCCAGTGACTGCTATTATTAGGCACTGCAGAGGGGCTGAGCCCCACCCTGCTGTTGTCTGTGGATCCTGACAAATTATTCTGGCAACTCAAATTAAAACAGTCTGAGCACTGCCTAAATCAACAACCTGAGCTGTGTGCTGTCTGGAAGGGGCAGCAACTCATAGATGAGGGCAGGTCTGTCTCCTTCCAAAAAGAGCTCTCCGAACTGCATTGCTTGCTGGCCTTCTTTTGTGCACACAGAGTACTTGTTTTTTACTGGCGGAGAGGAAGAAAGCTTTACACGTCTCCAGCATCTAGCCTCATTGGAAATCAGCTAAGTAACAAAAAGCATCTCTGTGTCAAGAACTAGACAGGTTTGGTGTGCAATTGCCAATAGGCCATACCCATTTCACTGCCACACAACTTGTTGGGTGATGTTAACCCTTGCAACCACGTGGCTTTCCCTGATCAGAATTTGCAACAGAAAGTGCTTTTCTACTCTAGGGAATTAGGGCCAGAGACAGACGTAGCATCCCTTTGGTTCCAAGTCCTGCTTCTGAAAGGCATCCTCAGTCCAACCAATGCCTGAGCACATACAGGCTCAGCACATGCTCTTGTGCCATTTGAGAGAGGGCAAGGTAATAATTAATAATTTACTAGAGGTGCATAGTCCAATACTTTACCAAATACACTTGGCAGATGAACCATCTTGCTGGTGACTGTGCTCTGCAAGAAGGATATACTTCATTCTGTGCAAGAATAAAACAGTACTTGTAAAGCCAGTAAGGAGTTAGATAGAAGGAGTGATTCCTGGAAAGAGCAGGACTGCTCAAGGAGAGGCTGAGTATCACTGTGGATCCCCTTTCAGGCCTATCCCACCTTCAACCTAGCTACCCAGCTATACGTTACTTTAAGCATGATATGTAAATGCCACAGTCTGATCTCAAATGAACAGCTACCCCACTAATACTGTGGTATGAGAAATCTGTCCTTAAAGTTACTAAAGCTCCAGACTAGAGCTGTTCGATAGTTTTCAAAAACAAAGATCTTCCACAACTTTTTTATTTAACCAGAGACTTCAAAACAACAATAACAACAACAAACCCACAAAACCTTTCCACCCTTTTCCAGCTTCTTTTTCAAAATATAATTTGAAAGGCACAAAGTAAAATCCAGTATCTCAACCTTCTTGTCTGTGCTAAGAGATGTTGGTGATGTGTTAAGGGCTAGGAATGTGCTGTGGAAACAATTCTAAATTTAAACAGTTGAGTTTGGGTAAGTCTGGAAACTGTCTAGAAATTTCTCAAGAGCAAATAGGTTTCTGTTTCTCTAATTTTTAACCTAATTTTCACAGATACTTTGACAGAAATATTTTTTTTTCATATTTCTACTTCTCCTGCTGTCATCTAAACATTTCTAAAGCAAAAATACAGATAAAACTTGAGAAGGTAATCTTAATTTTCAGGTATTTTTGGCATTTCTGTTTGACTTTTGTCTTAGCATGGACAAAAGCTGTAATGTTTCATACACTGTGCTCATATGTGTATCAGTGCTTTATATGCTCCAGAAGTAAAGGCAAGATACATCTCTGCTTGCATGTATTTCTCTGTGTAGGGTCTGCCACGAAGCTGACTCATGGTGTTGCTGCAGTCCGGGGTAGGGCTGCAGATCTGTGTGCAGGGAAACCTCACTTCATCCTTTACAGCAATGCAAACATAATTTCTCTCCTCTGGCTGATTTGTGCTGAGGTTCACAGGAATCTCACAGATTTGTGTCATGTTCACAGTACATATTTAATTTGGATTTAGTTTGTGCAAACCCCTAGTTTACTCCTACTGAATCCATCCCTAGAAATATTTGCAGCAGGATGCAGACTCAACTCTGCCAGGTCTTCCTCACCAGAGAACTCTGGAATTATGGTAAGGTTTCTCTAGCCCTCAAGTCTTTTAGTCAGAATGTAAAAAGAGGAGAGCTACAGCTACGAAAGGATTTTTTCTGTTTTAGGTAATTGGATGTTAGGACCACTGAGGAAAGAGATGGCAGAGGAATGGTTGTGATTAATCAGAGCCATAAATATGATAAGTAAGCTATGATATATATGATATGAGCAAATAAGATAATGAGGGGGGAATGGGAAAATTGGATTAAATTATGTAGCAATATTCAAATGAGTTTGAATTCAAATAAGTATTGCAACAGGGGCTTTCTTTAATGTCAAAGCTTCCAGATTTGGCTACTCCAGGAATTTGAATTGGTTGAGTACACAGGATGGCTGCACTTCATCAGGACATCTAGCCCATGCTTCACAGTGCTTAAAGCAGAACTGGGAGTATAGCAAACAGATAAACAACTTTTCTGCCAACCTCTAGTAATTTGGAACTCAAAAATTGCTTCCAATGAGAAAGTCCTTTATGGATTCTACTTCCATGAGCATGCCAAGTTTGTTCTCAAGCCCAAGTGCACTCTTCAGCATTCACCATGTCCTGGGGAATGGGGCTCTACAGGTTAACAGCTCATTAAAGGGAGAACATTTTTTTTGTGTTTGTTTTGCCCACAACTGTTACCTTCCTTAGATACCTACTAATCCTTGTGCCAAAACATGTAAGTAGTATTTACTTATTCTCTCTCTCCACAACACTCTTTCCTTCTGCATATTCTTCTCACTCACCTATTTTCCAAGCAGAAAAGTCACAGCTGGCTTGTTTTTTCCATATTTTGCATTTTTTATTTTTCCCTGCAGTCTAGGTCCGAAGATAACTGGATTAAGATGGATTTGATCCCATGCTTAACTTAAAGGACAAAAGCATTACTTCCTAAATTGAGGGCATTGGAAACTAGTGTATTAAGCTACCACAACAATAGTAAACTGTTGATTAAATCAATTTGTCACATCTTTCTAGGTGATTCTCAACACCTAATTTCTCACATGCTAATTTTTGTAACAATCATCTCTGGAAGGACTCACAAAAATTGTGGAGCAGTGTTATAGTAAAATGATCCTGGATATGACGTACTAGTCATGGGTTTTCATTTTGTGAAATATTGGCTGTTGGGGGGTGAGGGTGGGAAGAGGCAGAAGGGATACTCTCTTTTGTCAACAAATTTTCTGAGATCTATGGACACCACATGATGCTCACTGCAGTTGTTGAATGTCCAACCCAGAAATACAGAATGCTTAGCTTACCAGCAATGGTGATACTGAAACTATACTGGTACTGTCTTAATACAGTTACTATTGTAATTGTATTAGTATTCTCTAATGCCTATTGAGAAATCAGTGCAGTGCTATACGTAAACATGAACACACATAGCTCCCGTTTGGGAGGACTCTAAAATCTCACCTGGTGTAGGTTTTAAAATCTCACTTGGTATGAAACTAATGTCCTGTGCAGGACAAGGATCCCTCTCCTTACCCCTGTTGAATTACCACCCACACTAGCTGTTGTTCCTTATCAAAGGCAGTGCTGCTCGTACTGCAGAGTCTTCTTCTGTGGTGCTAGCCCCATACTACCTTAAATCTGGCTGCACAAACCCATACTGGCCTCTCTTAATGCTAGCTGTACACAGGTGTGAAGTACTTCTTTAAATGGAAGATCCAGTTTACCAAATAATCAAATTTTCTCTCTTTATGTAGTACATCCAACTCCTCCACCACTCGTTATGCTACCTGCACACCAGCCGTTTCCATTTACATCAAATTACAACTAGGGAACACCTTCAATTCTTGAAAAGCTGCTTCCTGTAAGTTCTCCCCGGCCTTTGCTCTCAAGGAACAGCAGTCTCCCTAACAAATAGCAACTTTTTGAGACCTGTCAGAAAGCCAGTCCTGAATCCATGTAAGGCAAACCACACTGATATAGGAGGGGGCTATTTTTAAACACCACTGTCCTGCCATAGTAGGTCAACCCCCTGACGACATCTAAGTAACGTTAGATTCAGCTCAACAAATTAATCATCTCATAGAAAAAGCAAAAATGGTCTTGCTTGACGGGAGGTATCTTTGGTGTGGCTAATTGAATGTCAGCGATACTTTAATTGAGTTACTGGTTCTCTGAGCTGGGCACTTGTAAGGGAGGGACCATCATTGCTGTTGCTTTTATCTGCTAAGGAATCAGTATAGCGGCTCCCCACTTGAATCTGTATGCTGGACATCTCTTGAATCTGGAAACCTTCTCCAACTCCTGTGCTGGTTGTTGCTTTCGTTTACAATTTCTCCTCAGTGCTGCCCCTCAATGATTGCATTTAATTCATCTGATGTATGGATAACACGTATTTACTGCATCGTATGTGCATTCATATCCCAGATGCACCAATCAATACTCAATACCCCACTTCCCAGCTTTGTGATTGCTAGATAAGGGACAGAAAATACTTAGGTTTTGATCACTATCTTCTGGGGTTCTCTACAGTCATAGAGGAGAGTGCCCTATAACAAATTTTGGGGCTGCACACGTTATTTATCCAAAATAAGACAAATTAAGTCAGCTCACCTGTCCCCAGACCACTGAGTTTGGGACTATTTACATTCCCAACTTCTGAGCAACTTGCAGCCAGCATATTTTTTAAAGCCACAAAAATGCTTCCTTTTTCACCCAAATTTTTACCCACCAATCCCCTTCAGGAAACAAGCAGACGCAAACATTGAAGTGGTCTATACAGGAACAAGCTCAGAGAGAACATAGCTTCAGACTCTCTCTTTTAACCTCTTGTGTGCCTGCTGAAGGCTCTTACAGCATTATAAGAGTGGGTACCACTCAGCTTCATTGCTGGTAGGGCAGCAGAAGGATGCTCAGGCTCAGGCAGATGTTAAGAGCAGTGTGTCATGGCAGAAAAATTTACCAGTATCTGTCTGTAGCACATATGACATCCAAGTTGGAAGATGTGATTACTCTGCTTAAGTAAGTTTCAGAAAACCTGTTGCTCCTAGTCATCACAGAACCTCTCCAGGACACGGAGTTTATGTTCTCCTCCCAAGAAGAGAGAACTGGGTTCCAATTTTTAGTAGTTGTCTCACATCTTCCTACTTCTCAAACCAGATTTGCACAGTGCTCTGGGTCTTTCTATAGTCAGTGTGTGAATTTTAGTGACTTCAGAAAGATCTGAAAATCACAGCTTAAGCATTTCAATGATGTTAAAACACACATATTTGAAGCTTCTCTGGTTTTAGAATCACAAATTCTATTTTAAAGATGTGTTTAGATATTTCTTGCCCTGGTAAACCCTGGCATCCGAGTACAGCTCAATCTTGCATCCCTAACACCTAACATCCTAACATGCATCCCAACACCTCTCTAAGACAAAGGCAAAGTCTATTATTCACAGTTTACAGATAAAACATGAATGCACAGACAGGCTATATATTTGCTGCAGACAAAACAAGTGGCTAACCCACATTCACTGAGGTTTAGAATAATGTCCTAACAGTAGACTCCTTCTTTTCCTCTTCCTATGACTCTTGCCTCTGTGCCAGAGAAGCATATATTAAAACTGTGATAAGACAAGGTAAGGAAGTATAAAATCAAATGCTTCAAAACCAGTCATCTTTCTGGTGTTAAAGTTCATATTTCTGGGTTTGGATTTTTTTCTTTATATATTCAGTGATGCATGCTGAAAATTTACTCTGCAAACTTCCCAGCAAATTCATTTACCATGGTGATTATAGAAGCAAATGTGCAGAGAATGGTGTATGGAACCCAGTGGTGAATGGATTTCTTTCTCTAAGTCTAGCATTCAACCAGTGTGGTTGCAGAATGCAGGAATAAGCTTCTGCTTATCTCTGAGAGATACTGCAGCACGTTCAAACAGATGAAACACCAAGCTGAACTGAAATGCTATTTCTTTCTTCTTTTGAGAAAGGCCATACAGCATTTGAGAATTGACCTTATTTTAGCCAACCAGTGGCAGGAGGGAAATGCCTAACTTGTGTCATGTCACTCATTCTGATGGAACAAAGCTTACACTAGAAATTAACTTCTCTGCATTCTGACAAACATTTGCAGCAGCCCAGGCACAGGAAAAAAGTCAACTAACAAGCTTATATGGAAAACCTGTTGCTCTGCAGAGTGCTAAGCAAACAAGTTGGTTCACGGACCCACACTAATGCTTAAAATAAGGCTGGATATTTTTTATGCTGAAGTAAAATACTTTCAATCTAATTAACTGTATACATTGCTCACTATGTTTCATGCATTACCAGAAATAAAAACCAAAAAGGAAATATGTATAGAAAGTGAAGGTCCAGACTCTCAAGGCTTTCTATTATGCCAGCATAAACCTTCTGTAAAAGCTGCAATACACCAGGTGATAATATTAAATCCATAATGGCCTCATTGGTGTGAGATGCAGGGCACTAAGAACCAGAGCACTTGATCTACTTTGGTGAAAGATTTCAGGAGATCATGTGGAAATGAGTGTTGTCTGGTGTTCTGTTATATAGCAGTTGAAAGAAAAAACAATAATGTAAACCTTTTTTTTTTTTTTTAATGTGGAGACAGAAGTGTTTCAGAGCTATGCACTGCAGCACAGCACAGAGCAGTTCTGCAGTACAGTTCTGTCATAAAGGAGTCCCAAATCACCGGCAGTGGTGAGGTTTGCCTCTGGGGGAACATTCCTGGTGTTTCCACTTGAGATATGGCAATGCCTATGTTGATAGAAAACTGAGAACTAGCTTAAAAATAGGCATCTGCTTTCCACTGCCTGAAAATTAAATGGTTAATTTCCCCCTCCCCATATCAAGTTATACCATTTGTCCTTTTACAGTTAATATTTTAGATGGAAAAATCCCTAATCTATTTCTTTTAAATCTGGTTATTTTGGATTTCCATGGACCTATCCAGCAGCATGGACTTAAGAAAAATATCTTGGAGCAACAGCAGCAGCAGAAGCAGCAGCAGCCATTCCTGTTACACTACAAAAGAAATCTGTAACCTGTGCCAGTTACAGAAAAATGTAGCATCTGTTGATCACTGGGGGAACTGGGGAAGAGAACTTAAATCCATGTGGGCTCTGCCATCTTCTGTTTCCTTTCAGACCTCCAGGTGTGTGGTCCCCGGTACAGACCGTGCCATCCATCTGGGACTGGCACAGCTGCATCAGCATCTCAGCCATGGGAAGAAGAAGAGCTGGGTGTCACTTGAACAAGGGCAGGCTGTATGGGGCTGTCTGACTGGCAGTGCCCACAGAAACACAGGCCTTTTGACACGGTGCCTATGACATGCTAGAAGATGAGCTGGCAGTTTCTGTATGCCAGGATGACGGTGGATCCTAAACACCCAGGCCCCTTCCTCACCAGGTGCCACTACCCACGTTCCTCCGAGGTCTGCACCACCTGAGCTCACAGCTCAATCCAAATACTCTACTAAATGAGAAAACAAAAGTTATAACTAAAATGGGGCTCAATCCTGCCTAGATTTTACCCCTGGAGTAATGCAGCTCAGCAGGAAATTTTTCTGAAATCATGTGCTCAGCTATGGAGCTGAGATGACAGTTTAACTAGTAGATCAAACAATTACACAGTTTTGATAATGCAGTGTCTGTGTTCGAATGTCTTAAAATTAGCAATATCAGAATTATTTCCTGCAGTAAAAGCCATCCTGCAGTAGATTATTTTGCTTGACTAGTTCATCAGCTAAGCAAAACCTCCAACTGTGAAAAAAATACATATTCAGCAGAGCACTGATTTTCTCCTGCAATCTCCTCTCCTCCCCATTTATTCCTTTTCTTCTCTATCATCAATCTTTTAAGCATGCCACTGTGCATTCACATTTTTCTTTCTGCACGTGTCAGCTCAACGCTCTTCCTCAGAGCCCTCTTTCTCCGCCAAATCCCGCAAAGCAGACTTTTACCACTCATTTCCCGAACAGGGAATTCCACACACAACTTTGCACAAGCCAGGCTCTCCGGGCGCTTCCCCGCCACTGTGCAGGAATCCCCCCTTCCCTCCAACAACCCACGGCTAAGGACAAAAGAGCAAGTAAAAGGAAACTGACTTACTGCTATGGCTTGGAGCCTTTCCTTGTGCAACTCTGCTTCCGCCATCCTGGAGAGAAGGACACGGGAGGAGAGAGGGGGAGACCGATGGGTGGGAGGGAGAAACAAAAAGGCAAACAAAGCCAAAACGGAGCGCACACTGCGGTCACCGGGGGGAAACGAGTAATTGCAAAGAAAGCCGAGCTCCTGTGTAGCAGTCAGCCACTTTTGGAGGCACTGCAGGCTGGCTCACGGTACGATCATTTTAGTCACTGGACCAGTGCCTGCCTGGCTGCCTGTCTCCCAGCTGTATTGCTAACTGCATTTCAGTGCTGCTTCTGTGTGCTGGTGCTGTCACACAAACCATGTAGGCACTCTCCAGGCAGCTGAGCAGAAGGATAGCTCGCATGGCTATAATTTTTTGCGTTGACGTCTCAGCTCATTTGCTCCTCCTATGGGGTGCTGGGTCACGACAGGAGCTCGACATCAGCAGCGTGCACAGTAATACAAACCTGCCTGACTGCAGCAGAGGAGGCAGACAGCTGTGCCACAGCATGTCCTTAGCCAGCAGCGCAGCGCGCAGGGAAGGACGGTGGCACATGGCGCAAGGGAGGGGAGCTGCGGCAGACAGGCAGGCGGTGGCTGCAGCCCCGGCTGAAGCAGGTTTGGATAAGGGAAAGGACAGGACGGCCAGGAGGAGGGAGAGCGCGGACTCCGGGGGAGCTGCACAGACACTTGTGAGTGCAGTGGTTACATGGCACGCTGCAAAAGGCTGCTGCTGCAGGGCAGCCCTTAACAGAAGTGACGAAGAGCATCTGGATGGGGAGGGAGAAGTAAGGTGTCCACACATCCTGCGTATATTGCATGTATTGACATCAGACATTCAAAGTGATAAATCTGTGTGTACAAACAGTCTCACTGAAGAATCTAGGGTTATAAGTAGAGGAGAAGGAGGCAGGTGAGGAGGTGAGGGGATACCTGAGCCAGTATCACAAGGGTACCCGTGATTTCAAGCTCGAAATCAAATCGAGCTTTGGTTTTGCATGCAAACTCTTCACATTTTTATTTTAATTCATATGATAGTCTGCCTTCTTTCTTTTCTCAAAGACAGCAAGGAAGTCCGCCCGCTCCCTCGCAGTCCTGCCCCACGGCGTGCCACTGCACGGGTGAGCACGGGGCTGCCCCCCTGGAGGGATCTCTCTGAGCCACGCCTTGGTGGGTGGGGGCTGACCATGACATCGTGGGGCTCTCCTGCTATGAGCATTGTATGCTGCAAAATGCACTTCTGCGTGTCGTCTGCCATGCAGAAGTGCATTTTGCAGTATATAATTGTGATGTGATAACTTTTTGCTGCTAAGACAGGGAAACTCTATTATCTTGAAAGAAAGCCATCTGGAAGTCGCCCTGTTTGCCGTGTGCCTGCCCTTTCAAAGGCCACCTAGCCTGTCATTTTAGTTTTCCACATCCCAGTCTCCTTGCTCAGACATCCTCTTCCTCCATCCCAGTTCCAGTTCCAGCACATCCTACTTGCTGCAGGCTGTTTTTCAAGGCAGCTGCTTTGTCAGGTGTTTTTGCCTCCTGGTCCCATTTTCCTCACTGGTGCACAGTCTCCTTGTCTCGTGATAGCATGTCAAAGTGACTTCTTGCTTAGCTTTATCTGCGTGAAAGAGGTCTTTTGTCATCTAAAAACAGACAGAACATTATATATAAATTCCAGTAATCACTGTGGCCAAAAGGCTAAGTTTTCTTGCCATATCCCAAGTGAGGCAATATATGTAAGTGGTCA
Source organism: Phylloscopus whistleri (assembly GCA_017589585.1). Taxonomy (NCBI): domain Eukaryota; kingdom Metazoa; phylum Chordata; class Aves; order Passeriformes; family Phylloscopidae; genus Phylloscopus; species Phylloscopus whistleri. The sequence goes on along the minus strand of JADMLD010000679.1, from coordinate 5,410,797 downwards.
CTGGGGGGATCACAGCTAAGGGAAATGCAACAATGGTGGCTACATACTAGGATACTCTTTTAGTCTTTTGAGCTTTAAGTAATTTATTGAATAGCAGCTGCCCTTTAGCCTGTTTGGTCTCTTTCTCTTGTTGTTCTTCAAAAGCTCTCCTTTTTATTTTCCATTACCATGTAAAGGTCCGTGCATTGCTACTTGTATTACTACAGCTGGTTTTGAAATATCCCATCACACAGGATCCAGACATCTCTACTCCCACATGTGCTCTGAGAACATATATGGGCAACTGCTACTAAGGCTTGATAGCTATGCAATTAAATCCCTTCAATACCCTTCTCATGTTTTGCTGTTAAGCCTTGCCCAGGGGAAGAATTCTGCTACAGGCTATAACCAGCGAAGACAAGGGTTATGCCCCAGTGCTTGGTGGAGCGGGAATGGACAGCCTATTCATACCACAACCTGTAGTCACATTACTTGTTGCCAAAGTTGCATGCAATATGCATCACTTTAAGCCATCCCCTCTTTCCTTCTGTATGACATCTACTCAGAAAGACATTTAAGCATATATTTAAGTGCGTTCCAGACAGTCATATATAAAAATGGATGTAAGTATCTCAATTTTGGTACAGAGACGGACACTGTATTCCTCCCCAACCCTGCACCGCCCGCCCCCCCCCCCCCCCCCCCTTGTTTATTCCTATCCTAATTTTACTGCAATGCTTGTTGCCAGCAGGAGATGAGCAGGGTGCATCCCTAGTGAGTGCTGCAGCATTCCTGATGAAACATGCTGCAAGGCTGTGCACCCCTCCAGTTTAGTTTGTCAAGGAAACATGGATCAGCTCTGTTGATGCTTTATGACTGTATAGGAATGATAGAGGTTGCATCTGCAACTGCAGATTCAGAGCAGTTTCTTGCTCTTGACTTGCAGTGAGGAAAGGCTGGAAGTCATGCAATAGTAATAGCCAATAGTTACTCTACGTGTAGTTTTACATTTCTCTACATATAGCTTTCTCTCATATAGCTTGAAGCCTGTGATGCAATGAACTTGAAATCCTTTACTGAGGCATTTCACAGAGCATACCCAGGTGAAATGACCTCTATGAGGTGACTTATTCATGATGGAGTCTGCAGCAGACAGCTGGTACAAGACATTTAGTTAGTGAAAGCATTTTAAATGAAACAACACAAACCATCTACCCAGCCCATTTCTAAACATAGTCTTCATCCATGTTGGTTAAGATTCTGTTTCTAGAATGTTTTTCTAGGTTGATAAGGGATGTGAATTTAAAAATTAATAAATTTTGTTAAATTCTAAAGAATATTTTCCCCCTTACTTTTAGGGAAGGAGACCAAGGTGATATTTCCAAATTTTGAAGACACTAGAAACAAGAGAGAATGAAGTGTTTAGGGAAGAGCAAGGAGATTCTAGAAGAGTAGGTAAGAGCAGGTTTAATATACTTTGTTCAGTAGCTAAAGATGGAAAAAAAGAAAAAAATGTCCCTTTTATTTCTTCAAATGTCAGTTCAAAAGCTTTCTTTTCACAGCAATTTTTAAAAAAGCAAGAACTGTTAAATCCTAATAATGTGTAAATTGCATGCCATTTCCATGCAAAACAGATTTTTGTTTTTGTTTCTTTGGAAAAGAGTGTAGGAAACAATCTGTAGACCCTGTTCAGTGCTGGAGAAGATCCTGAAAGCACTCTGAGCTATATGTGTGTGTGAGCCTGAACTTTAAATGAGACAGCTTAGTTATGTGGTGAAAATCAAGTTCTAGTCTGTGCCACACAGCTGAACTGGATTAGGAAAGGTTCTAGTTATAATCACCTGTGTTTGGTTTTGGTCAAGGCGACCAGGTTGGTTTTTTCCACTGCGCTGCATACTATACAAACCCATCTGCGCGACGCCAGGAATCTTGTTCTTAGGAAGTCGTTGGCTTCCCATCCTCCTGGCTGTCTGTAGACCAATGTAGTCTAAAAAACCAGAGTTTGCCTTGAGGACTGCATAGGGAAGGCATGGGCATACACATGATAGTCATGACTGTCACCTCAGCCATTGCAAATGCATCGACTTATTTTTGAGGTGACAGGTTACTGGTTGGATCCTGGCAGTTGCTGTCAGGAAAACACAGAGCAAGGAGGGAAAACAGGCTTCACATATGCATTTCAGATTGTTTAATAGGAGATACTTCTGGCTCTTAAAATTACCACATGCCAACATGTTGCATTGTGCTGTACTAACACTGCTCTGGCATCCTCAATATTGTCAAATGTTCATGCCTACAGCATGTTGAGCCATATTATTTTCTTCTAAATAAAATTTCTGAGTTGATTAATCTTTCCTTATCTTCCTTACCAGAGTCTGGCTATATTAAAATAGTTCAGGAATGAATAGGTAATCTAAACTTTTAGATACCTGAGCTCATCACCTGTGCTTGTTTTTGGACTTCCTCAAACACCATGCCTCACACTACATACCCTTCAAAATTTCTGGCAGTGTCACCATCCAAAACTTCCAGGAGAGACTACTCCATCTGCAGTTTTCATTGCAGCTCTGCCTCGCCACACAAAAGCCTCTTCCTGTCCTCCTCTCACCTGTACCCAGACAGCTTGCTGGGTGTATGGAGTGCCTACAACACCAGGTGTTGTACTTGGGCCTCTTGGAACTCATGGTTGTGAGCTGCAGAGACCCTCATCCCAGTGACACATTGCTTCAGGACAGTTGTCTTCATCCTGCCTGGACACATTAACCCAGTAAGTGGTGTCTGTATGATGGGGACTGTTGTCCAAGCCCTTCACCCCCACTCAGTGAGGCTGGTGGAGGGAGGTGCCCAATACCTTGTCACTCATGACTAGCAATGTGGAAAGCGAGAAGCTGAACACCCAAATACATGCCCTCACCCTTCTGTGGAGTGGCACATTCTACCACCAGTACATTTTCTTCATTCTCCATTCCCCCTTGCGTGGATTTTCATGGGCACAGCCCCCAGGCAGTGTGGGCTGGTGGGAAAATCAGTCTGAGCAAGAGGACAAGCAAAGGCTTGGAAATCTCCCCTCCATCCCTCACAGCACTTTGCACCTAGAAAACGCAGATGGTGAAACTGTAAGTTATATGTCTGATGTTGAACAAGAGAGCACTGGCAGAGTTCAACCTGTATCTCTGAGTCCAGTTTTCTAAGGGCACAAGATCATTCTTTCTTTATAGAAAATATTTTTTAATTGAGCTTGGAGGAACTGAAGTTATTCTCCCCTTTTCCTTTTTTTTCTTTTTTTCTGTTTGTCGCTTGCTATCAAGACATAGAGGTGAAACACACACAGTAGGAGATAGCATTGTTTAAAAAATAAAAAGCCAGACAGAGGACAGGACTTTGTTTTAAACCTTCCCAAGACAGCAATCTTATGAATAGTTAAGCCATAAATTATTATTAAATGCATCTATGAAGTTTTTCCATGTTTGCTTTGTTTCATTCTGCAGCCATGGGAAGGTTGTACTGAGAAGTCCTCTGACTAGAGGGTCTCCATGTAGTCAGGACAGCTTCATGACACCTCCTCTCAACAGACCACCAGATGCTGGGAGTGGTAGGGACCCTCAAGAGACTCCACAGACCAGAGATCTGGCTGAATGATGTTTGTTGTCCACAAACAGTTGCTTGTAGGTGGTTTGGCTCGAATGAGGGATTAGAACCAATTGTTTTCCTGGGACCTGTTGTTTTGCCAGCCCCACTACCATGCTAAAACAGCCTCATGCTAGCCTGAGGTTTATGCAACAACTTGCAGTAACTTGGCCACTACGAATGTCCGTGCCAGTAATTTAAGAAGTGAGCCACAGAGCATCCCCTTCCAAAGCCTTCAGATGAGGAGCCCTGAAGATGCTGTTTGCTGTGACTTTCCTTGAAGTAAGGAAAAAGAAGAAATTATGTATGCGCTTCTCTTTTCTCCCTTTTTTCCTTGCTAGGCAGCTGGGTTATTTGAAGATTCCCAGGTGTAGGAAACAGTCTGTCTCCTCTTGGGATTACAGTGCTGGTTGCTAGCACTGCAGCTTGCTCACCCAGTTGTGGGATCTGGGAAATACAGACCTGTCAGCCTGACCTCAGTGCCTGGCAAGGTTATGGACCAGGTCATTTTGAGTGTGATCACATGGCAGCCACAGGGCAGCTGGGAGATCAGACCCAGCCAGCATGGGTTCAGGAGGGGCAGGTCCTGACTGACCAACCTGAACTTCTTTTGTGACCAGCTGACCCACCTGGATGCAGGAAAGGCTGTGGATGTTGTCTGCCTGGACTTCACCAAGGCCTTTGACACTGTCTCCCACAGCACACTCCTAGAGAAGCTGGCAGTCCGTGGCTTGGACAGGAGCACTCTTTGCTGGGTTAGGAACTGGCTGGATGGCTGAGCCCAGAGAGTGATGGTGAGCTGTGCTGCATCCAGCTGGCAGCCAGTCACCAGTGGTGTGCCCCAGGGATCTGTGCTGGGGCCAGTTCTGTTTAACATCTTCATTGATGATCTGGATGACTGGATTGAGTCCACCATCAGCAAATTTACAGATGACAGCAAGCTGGGATCATGTGTGGATCTGCTCGAGGGCAGAAGGGCTCTGCAGAGGAACCTGGACAGGCTGCATAGATGGGCTGAGTCCAGCAATATAAAGTTTAATAAGTCCAAGTGCCAGGTCCCACACTTTGGCCACAACAACCCCCTGCAGTGCTACAGGCTAGGACAGAGTGGCTGGACAGTGCCCAGGCAGAAAGAGACCTGGGGGCACTGGTGACAGCAGCTGAACATGAGCCAGCAGTGTGCCCAGGTGGCCAAGAAGGCCAATGGCACCTGGCCTGGATCAGGAATGGTGTAGCCAGCAGGAGCAGGGAGGTCATTCTTCCCCTGTACTGGGCACTGGTGAGGCCACACCTTGAGTGCTGTGTCCAGTTCTGGGTCCCTCAATTCAGGAGGGATGTTGGGATGCTGGAGCGCACCCAGAGAAGGGCAGTGAGACTGGTGAAGAGTCTGGAACACAAGTACTATGAGGAGCAGCTGAGGGAGCTGGGGGTGTTTAGCCTGAAGAAAATGACGCTCAGGGGGACCTTATCACTCTCTACAACTCCCTGAAAGGAGGGTGTAGCCAGGTGGGGGTCAGCCTCTTCTCCCAGGCAACCAGCGACAGGGTGAGAGCACAGACTCTCTTAAACTGTGCCAGAGGAGGTTTAGGCTGGACATTAGGAACAAGAAAGAGTGATTGGACATTGGAATGGACTGCCCAGGGAGGTGAAGGAGCTACTTTCCTGAAGGTGTTAAAGAGAAGTCTGGACATGGTACTCACTGCCATAGTCTAGTTGACAGGGTGATGTTAGGTAATAGGTTGGACTTGACGACCTCAAACGTCTTTTCCAACCTAGCTGGTTCTGTGATTCTGTTACTATCCCAGCTCCTGGGGAGCAGAGTGAGATTGGATGACCTGCAGAGGAGAAATGTAAGACAACTTTTCCCAAATTCCTTTAGTCTCTGAAATTACACAAAAAGAAAATCCCGACTTGTCCTTACCTTCCACTTTCTATTCTCAGTGCCTCCCTTGACATTCAACATCCACCTGAGGCAGAGAGAAATGATGAGAACAAGTAATACTGCCAGCATTACAATGCAGGACAGAGACGTCTGTGAATAGGACAACTCTCTTCACTAAAAAGGGAATATATGTTGAATTTCCATTATAACAGCAAAGTTACACCAGCAAAATAGGTCACCACCCCTTACTTGTGCATCTCTCTGTAGCTGTTAATGAGCTGAGAATTGTGTGTACCCGAGGACTTGTGTTATCCACCCCATTTGTAACATTTTGTGGCGTTGAGTTTCATTGCTCCTGACAACTCTAATGCTGATACAGAGGAGGCTCTTGCCACTCCTGTCCCTTAAAACTGGCTTGGCTATTCATTCTGCGAAGAAAAAGAGGGAAAAATGAACAATTTTTTCACTTTGGATTTTAAAACTAAAGCTTGGTTCCTGTAGGTTCTGGCATTTCTCTCTTTCTCATTTTCAAACAACTCAGACTGCAGCAGGAAAACTGCTTTAGTGGTATTTATTTCTATTTTTGTGCCTTCTGATCATTCTCCACATATAGTACATAGCTGAAATGATATTCCATTTAAAAAATGCTAAAATATTTACTGCTGAGGTTTGGGTTAGTACATTGGATTTTGCTTCAGAAGCAAGATTGTAAAGAAAATAAGTAAGTTGTCTGCAGCCCAAAAGACAAAAGCTGTAGAAAGGTGAAAATAAATGAGTGTTCCAGAATGTTACAGGGGCCAGAACCTGAATATCTGTTTTTTACTACTGCTGTGATCACACTGTGATCTTTGTTTTCTTTTTCCGTCACATATGACCAGAAGATAACTTAATACCTACTTTTTAAACATCCTTTTGTTACCAGATCCTTTAGACCATTCTCAATTTTGTCTCCTATCCTTAAGCTCCTAAAAGAAGGGCATTTGCAGTGCCAGAAAGGTTTTGAGGAGTCCATTCCAGTCTAAAAGGGCAGCTTTTGTTAACGACAAGCTTTCAGCTAAGGTTAAATAGCTAGGAAAATAATGACATCATTACCTTCCTCCTCAGTGGAGGGGCTGCCCAGAGAGGTCTCTACAGCTTGTCTTCATCAAGGCTGTAATTTAACAATGGACATTTAAACTAGTCCACCTCAATTTCAGCACATTATAGGAACATAAGAACTAAAATTTTGATTTTTATCTCTGTGATAAAGAGGAGTTTATACACATCAATTCAAACAGGCCTTAACTGTACTTTGAAAGAGTGAATCAGATCAGAGTCAGGTCTATTTATCACAGTCCATCTTTCTGAAATCTTCCTGAGACTTGTCATGTAGCCTTTGAGCCTGCTAGTCAGTGGTGCCAGCCCTAAAAAAAAAACCAAACAAACCCAAACCAAATCAACCAAAAAACCAAATGAAATTATGTATTTTTAGACAGCATGCCATTTCTGGTCCTCTGACCTGACAAAAGCTGGAAACCTTCCACACAGAAATCATCTCCTGGCCTTTCAACCTCCGCTTCAGAGTGTCAGAGTCACAAAGAAGAGACAAAAATAACCGGCTACTTTCTGGACACATGCTGAAAGTTCAGTGTCCAGAAATTTGAATTTTGGATCAGTCTACACTACGTTCAAATTAGTACATCTGACTTCTTTTGTTGTCTAGGGAGTTCATTAAGTTTTCATAGCCTGAGGCAGCCAACAAAGTGCCAAGGTTTTGCCTTGAACACAGGTATGTATTATGTGAAGATCCTGCATTGCATATGTGAAAGTGATTTCTTCCAAGGATCAATAAGGCTGTTCCTTTTCTGTGGTCACACTTCCAGTGCTACCATCACAGGCACACAAGCACACTGCCATGTCCCTTTCATGGGAAAGGTATCCCCATTGGTTCCTTGCTCAGGATTGTGGCAAGAAAGTTATTCTGTCTACTGCTTTTCCAGGAGTAGTACTACAGTTAGCAGATGCTGAAAAAATCATAATCAGAATTCCTGAGGAAGATGCAAATTCCACTGACTTCCTATTTGTGCCACTCTAATGACATTATTTTATGCTTTAACGCTGTAAGGTACAAACTGGTGAACTGTTCTACGTTATATTGCATACCACATACAGGCCTCACTCAAGATGACATTACCATTAAACTGGTATCTCCGGTGTGCATCTAATTATTAAATAATCTTTATATTTTGCACCTCTAATGTACAAAGGCCTCGTTTGGTGAGTAGCATTCAGAAGAGATAGAATTAATTAAACCTAGTAGTTAGAAGTTCCTAGGACAAAATTTAATGCTGATTTACAAAGCAGCCTTAATGATTGACATTGTCTTCCACTGATTTTAGTGAAAAATGATTCTTAATCCTCTAGACTGCTTTGAAATTCCTTGTCAAGGTGTCTACATTTTAAGCTTCTGCATGTATTCCAATTTTGAAACCTGGAAGAGAACACAAGACATAATTGTTTCAAAACTAAGCAGTCACCCACCCTTTTAAATAAAGATATTTAGGAAGAGGCTGAATGCTTTAACTTTAGAAACTTACAGTTACATCTTAATTTAGTACTTAAGCAGGCTTTTCATCTTTCTCCAACTTTCTCTGGTTTATGTCTCCTGTACTGGAGAAAAACATGTGGAGCAAGGCTGCAGGTATCCTCAAATTTATGAAAAATTCAAACCTTTCTCAAAAGGTCTGAAGTGTTCTCATGTAGTTAGTTTAGTTACTACTAGGTGTGTCAGGAATGAAAACAAAAAGGCTCCCTAAGGGGCTGGTTTACAAAGGGCACATACCGTGAGAGAGCCTCTTGTAGCTCTGCGCTCTATGTATTTGTTCATCATGCATTAAAACAATAGTAACCATGTAGCAGGGCCATCTGTACAAATGGAGAAGAAGGCAGCATGTCAGGTTGTTAATTTAAAAATATAAGACTACTTTTTCTTGAATTATTCTTGTGCAGAACTAGAACCTTGCAGTTTTCCCCTAGGAGGTTTGAAACAATTAGTGAAGTGAAAATATCCCTCAGCTAAGGCTTGCTTCTGCCACAGACCACTCTTCACATCACCACAGTCTGAGACTCTTCTGTAAAGATGGTGGAGGAACTTGCTTTCCTTATAAAATTGTAAAGAGGCAAACAGATACAACTAATGAAAAACATGCATCTCTTCTTCACGATGTCTCCCAACATGATTGTTTACTCTTTGCTCACAGAAAAGAAAAAACATCTGCATTTTTCGACATTTTTCCTTGATTTCTTTAGATGACCAATTTATTTATTCTAACTTTATGGGCATTACAACATTTGCAGCTTGGGCACCCAGCAAAAGTATGGAGAATGAGTGGCTACATGAGATCTTTTCAGACAAATGAATTTTATCCACAGTTTAGACTGTTCCTATGGTGGAAAATATACATTTTTAAAGACTAATTAAATATTTCCAGTTGAGAGTTGTCAAAAGATGGAGGTGTTTCTTGATTGTAGTGCCCGGGTGGTCACTAGAATCAAGAAAGATGGTAATGGTGTGGTTTTATAGCTGTTTCAGTGTACTTCAAGTATGCATAAACCTATGTACATATGTCCACAGCAGATGTCGATTTTGTATCTAGTGTGTGATGACAGTGAAGTGACAAGAGCCCTGGACAAACATGTCTGTTTCAAGCAACATCTTCATTATATCTTTTACTGGACATGTTTTAGTTGCCAAACCACAGTTCAACTATACTGAAAGCACATACCTCCACATTGACATGAGAATCCCCTTTAAGGATAATGGAACTTTTCAGAAAACAGGGACCACATGGAAGAAGGGACATTTAAAGTTGTATTTTGAGTTTTCACATTTCAAATCTGTCCAGGAATTTCACCATTTCTCTTCCAAGCCCGCTCCGCGCCCCCCTCTCCCCCAATACGTTTATGAGTCAGTAACACTACTTGCAAAACAAACTCTAACCTAAACAAGCTAAATAAATTTATTTAGTAGAGTAGATAATAAGCAGGCATTCTGTAGATGTCATCAGTGGCCAAGCCCTGAAAACTTTCCAATCATCCTTCTATGAAGGTGTTTCTTTGCCTGTCTTCTTGTCTTCTCATCTTCTTGTCCTATTAATGTGAGCTCTGCAGTACTGGGACTGCTTGCTGCCTGGCTGCAGAGGAAGGATGATTAGTTAAATTTCATAATACATAAAACCTTACGAATTTTATGATGTATTTTTATTTTTTGGGTGAAAAAATTATTTGAAGTCGTTCTTATTAGTACCTTCAAAATAATAAAGCTTTGCCTGGGAGTTCACAATTACAACTTGATAAGCAACTCTGGATTTGATTTCCCTTTCAGAATACACTGGTTTTAAACCACATTGAATTTGTTATCAACCCAATGTTCTAGTCCTCTGCTGACTGATAGTTAGTTCTGACTCCTAACAGTATTGTAGCAAGGAGTTCCACAAATCAGCTCCTCAAAAAATGCTTATTTTTTAATAGCCATTTTTTCTTGTTCTCACTACACTTGTTATCCAGCTATTAGAGTTTTGATTTAGAATTCCAGGCTGCTTGTCCCATCTCACGATGAAAGTGCATCAGCTGTGAAATTTTGTAGTGAGAATCATTCCTGCAATTGATCTGAGCACAGTTTTCCCAAAGAGCATAGAAAACCCACTGCTGCAGAAACAAAGGGTAGCTTACAGTTTTCTGGAATGAGGCAGAGAGGAAAAAAGATGCAAACCAAAAGGAACTCTCTTGATATCGTGAAGAGAAACAAAGGATGCACTGAGAAAAATGAGTTAATAATGTAAAAATGTCAGGAATAATAGAAGTTGCCTTTAGATTGGAGATCTGGTGTGCTTTTTCAAATTAAAATGATGGTTCAGGGGAAGCAGCACTAATATTTTAGTCTGTTGCTTTTGTGTTAGAAGTTCCACAGTAAGTATTAGCTTGTGTTTTGTTTGCCTTGAGTGAACTGCAATTCCAGCTGCTACAATGCCAGAGAGTCAAATACAGCGTTGCTGCAAGTAGGAAACTGGAAAAACCTTTCAGCAGTACCCACATTAGATAGGACTGTAAGTAAAATTGGTTAAAAAGTCCTTAAAAGGTGATTTAAAACAAACAAACAAACAAACAAACAAACAAACAAACAAACAATAAAACCAAAACTATCAAAAGTTAGTTTGTTTTGGAGATTAGCGGATGAAGCTTAATTTTTTACATTTTTTCTGATAGGGATTGGGGTGCAGAAGCCCAAGGTCTGCTCCTGGCTGTTTTGCCCCCTGTGTTGTGCCCACACTGGGCTGCTTTCCCCCACAACTCCAAACACTTGCAAAGTCCAGTGTGGTTTCTGCCAATGTGCAGCCTGGCCAAGCCACAATGGGAATGCTGGTGGGAGCTACAGGAGAGGCTGAAAGTACTCCGGAATTTCCACAAGTGTCGGTTTCCCATGGCTTATAACTCAACCAGAGGATATTTTAAGTCAAAGCAAAGCATATTTGGCTTTCAGTGGTTAGCATTCCCCATTTCAGTACTTTAGCCTAATCTGCTGATGTTTCAGAGCTGCTAAAATAAGACATAGACGCACTGAGAATAGAAAAAGCAAAGTGTTTCTGCTGCCCTGATATAGGGTTGCTGCTGCTGTTGCAATTGCAGAGTAGGAATGAATTGAGAGCAAGTTTTAACTCATGGCTCTCAGCTTCACCAGCAGAACAGACGTCTCCCAGGAGCAGCAGATCCCATGCCTTACCACTGAAGAATGTGTGTAAAGTGGTAGACCACCAATCTTCCCAGGGCACCACAGCTGTAATCAAGGTCTCTGTAATACACAAAAGTATCTCAATATATCCAAAATCATTTAGTCTTTCCAGTAAGGACATGCACGCAGGCAGAGTTAAAGTTTTGCACTTTCCACCCTTTGCCCTAAGCCCCCATTTTTATGCTGCCTGTCAGGACAGGAGCTAAAAGGGCAGTAGGTTAAGGCAGACAGAACAAACGTGGCTCTCTGAGCAGAGAAAATGTTGCTGTGATCTGTTCCCAACAGCCTGACACTTGGAGGGGCTGTCATGCGCTTGTGCTGGAGTTAAAAGGCCTTATAAGGCAAAGCCTGAACAAACTGTTAAGCAGTCTGAAGTGTTCCTCAGTGCTGAAAAACCTCCAGGGAATGCACAACATATCCCTGGCAAAGATTACAGCATATTTTACAGCAAGCTCATAGAGTAACAAAGCAGATACTGTATCTTTGAATTTCAGGCTCTGCAGGCTAGTCTCAGCAAGAAAATTAAGATCAGGTCCCCTTCTTGGACTCATTTTACTGCAGTGAGAAAAGCTAAGTGTCATTCATTTAAATCTGTCTTTAGGATTTCATAAAGTTAACACATCAAGTCCTCCTCTGGAAATACACTCTCCTCAGCAGAATACTTATTTGAAGGTCTCTCTGAGCTCAGGGCTGGACAAACCAATCTATCTGATCTGTGGCAGTAGTCAATATCAATGATAAAATGAGCAGACCTTGCACCTGAAATCTCCACAGTAAACCAGTCCTGCTTTGGCAACCTCCAGCTCACTTATGGTCAGTTAGGTGTGAGGAATTCCAACCCCTCCTTTTTTGCCACCATGGTTCAGGTGGAGCTGAGGCTCAGCTGCCTTGCACCCTCTTCACTGACCTGCAGGAAGAACACCACATGCTTACATGCAAAAGGTTGTGATCAGTGACACAGAGTCTAGTTGGAGGCCTGTCACTAGTGGCAGGCCTCGTATTGTTTAACCTACCCATCAATGACTGGGATGAGGGGGCAGAGGCCTGCTCAGCAATTTCACTGACAACACAAAGCTGGGAGCAGTGGCTGATACCCCAGAGGGCTGTGCAGCCCTTCAGAAGGGCCTCAACAGGCTGGAGAGATGGGCAGAGAGGAACCCTCTGACATTCAGCAAAGACAAATGCAGGGTCCTGCACCTGGGGAGGAACAACCCCAGACACCAGCACAGGCTGGGGGTGACCTGCTGGGAAGCAGCTCTGTCCAGATGGACCTGGGGGTTCTGGTGGACAGCAAGCTGTCCATGAGGCAGCAGAGACCTTGTAGCCTTGCAGATCAATGGTATCCTGGGCAGCATTTGGAAGAGCGCTGCCAGCAGGTCAAGGGAGGTGACCCTGCCCCTCATCTCAGCCTTGGTGAGGCCCACGTGGAGTGCTGTGGTCTGTTCTGGGGTCCTGAGTAAAAGAAAGACATGAACTCCTGGGGCAAGTCCAGCAGGGACTACAAAGATAATCAGAATTACACAATGGTTTGGGTTGGAAGGGATCTTAAAGATCACCCATTTCCAGCCTCTCTGCCGTGGCTAAGGACACCTTCCAATACACTGCAGAATCACAGAATCACAGAATACATTGTGTTGGAAGGGACATTTAAAGGTCATGTAGTCCAACCCCCTGCAATGACCAGGGAAATCCCCAAATAAATCAGACTGCTCACAACCCCGTCTAGCCTGATCTTGAATGCTTCCAGGGATGGAGCATCTACCAGTTCTCTGAGCAATCTGTGCCGTGTTTCAGCACTCATTGTGAAAAATTTTGTCCTTACATCTGATCTAAACCTACCCTCTTCCAGTTTAAAGCCTTGTTTTTTTACTCCACACCATTGTAAAAATTTTCTCTCCAGCTTTCTTGAAGGTTCCTTTCAGATACTAAAAAGCCACAGTATGGTCAAATAAGGTCACCACAGAGACTTCTTTTCTAGTTATTTTAAAAGAACAACCTTGAGTGTCTGAGGGGACTAGAGCATCCGTCTTATGAGGAAAAACTGAGGGAGATGGGCCTGTTTAGCCTTGAGAAGTCCGGGAGAGGTGTAATCAATGTCTGTAAGTATCTGGAAGGAGAGTTCCAAGAGGATGGATCCATGCTCTTCTTGGTAGTGCCAAGCAATAGGACAAAAAGCAGAAATTGATGCACAGGAAGTTCCACCTGAACATGAAGAAAAATGTCTTTACTGTGCAGGTGACTGAACACTGGAAAAGGCAAAAGGCTGCCGAGAGGTTGTGGAATCTCCCTCACTGGAGATACTCAAGAAGTGTCTGGATGGGATCTTGTGCCATGTGCTCTAGAATGACCCTGCTTGAGCAGGGAGGTTAGACCAGAAGATGCATTGTGATCCCTTCCAACCGGACCCATTTTGTGATTCTGTGGTACTTCATGGTGCTCACTCACAAAGGAGTCACCTGCACCAGAAAGGTGTGGGCTATCTTTTTCCCCTACAAGGCAAATCAAGCTGCTGTGACTCTAGCCGCTGATGACCACTCACAGGCAGTTTCTTTAATCTCCTCTCTATTGCTTGTGTTTGCATTCTCTTACTCAAGCTGTCCTACTGTTCAAGCCCTTTCCTTGTTATTTTCTGATGTTTTAAAATAAGTCCTTTCCAATTCCTTTTTCTGTTTCTACTCAGCTGCCTGTTTACGTTATGCAGGTGCTGACCTAAACTTACCTGGGCATTCAGAGGAAAAAGCATGCTTATTCACTTCTCCAAAGTCAATGTGGTTGTTCAAAGCACTGCAAACAATTAAAAAAGCAAGACAAAGTTGTGAATGCCAGTATGAAATGACTTTCAGAAACCAAGACCATTGAATTGAGTTTTGTTTCCTTCCTTCTAAAAGGAAGCTTCTTGCTACAGCTGAGGAGGAACAGATTGGATATCTGTTGGATATTCACTGACTCCTCATACTCTATCTAGTAGATTGTCATGATTTAGGATTGGTACTTCCCACTGCAGTTCTCCCTAGAGACTCCAAACCACACTACCTCTCCCCCCCTTCCACTTCCCCTCCCTCTTCCCACCTTGATGGGATGGAATTGAGAATTGGAGGCACAAAAGGTGAAAATCATAGGCTGAGATAAGAAGAATTTACTAGAAACAGTAATGAGATAAGGAAGTAAACCATAACAGCAACAAGATTAATAATAAAAGGTATAAGACATAGAAGCCATTTACATGTAAATCCTGTGACAAAAACTGACTGGCTCTTCCCCACCCTTCTTTTTCTTCTGACCAGAAAAGGACACCCTTCTCCTCAGAAAGAGAAAGGCTTCCTTTTCCCTGTCCCTGGCAATGATAGTAGATGGTATTGAATAACATTAGGGTCTAGCCATGCCCCCCTCCCAACTACTGTAAAAAATTAACCCTGTCCTGGCTGAAACTAGGACATACATATCCATGTGAGAAGGACTTGCCAACACATTTGCCATTTGCAGTTGGTACTTTGCTCATGGATGCCAAAAATAGGATTAGAAGTATGTTGAACATGTTTATAATTCACCTCTGTTATACAACAAATTCAGACACATTGCAGCCTAGTCAGTTGCAGTGATGCACACATTGTCATGGATGCAAAAGATGTATTCATACATCTTTGTTATATCATACCAGCCATCTTCATCAGAAGGTAGATTTATCCTACCTAAGTTTTGGCAGGACACTGGATAGTGAGACACAAGCACACCTGTAAATCAGTCCCCAAAGGTAATATGGAAATTAACAGCAAGATAAAGTAACTGCGGTTGAATGAAGAGCTGATAGGAAGTTAGTCATCTGCAGATGACCACTGACAGTAACTGAAGAGTGTTACAAAGTGCCATTTGTCCTGTAACCGTAATAAACCCAAAACACTGTAACTATTCAAACTTCAGCAGGTTAGTTTTGACCATTAACCCACCATTCTGTGCGTTGCTTTCTAAAAACTGACAGCTAATTGAACTGGAAGGCACTTCCATAAAGACAGATAATTAAATTAATATTTCAGAAAATCACATTTGAAATCCATCAACTCAAGAGCATTCTTATTGAAATCACAATCTCTAGGAAATGCCTTCTCTATAAACTACCAAATAGCAGCAGCTGGTGACCAGAAAGAGCCAAATTGAAGTATAGTTATTTTAAAAGATTGGTGGTAAAGGCAAGTAAATAGGAAAAAAACAACCTATGGAGAAAAGCAGTGTAAGCAAATACCATACAGAAAAAAATGCACACAAATCAAAACCAAGTTTGAGGATAATAAATCAGTGCTAAGCTAAGGGTCAGAAAAATAAAAGTAGGAAGGAAACAAATTTTTCCTTAGCCAAATTAGATACAACAGATGGGCCAAGACCTTTTATTAAGGTTGGTTGAGGCCAGAGACTTGAAGTACAACTCAGTTTGATGTGTAACATATATGACTGCTTGCCTCTAGCTGTAGAAGCCCAGAAAAGAGGGGCTAACATATATGTCTCAAACACTGATAGCCAGATAGCTGGGAGCTAGACAAAGGACTGATAGTAAGAACATGCTGTGAGAAAGAACAGAATATGGCTGGAGAAGGGGAGCAGAGAGAGGTAGGGCAGTATTTTTCTGGGTCAAACCACCCTTGTTCTGGCTTCTGGAGATAAGCACAACACAGCACAGCACAGGCGCAGGAATGAGGTCAAGAAGCAGACACAGACTGTCAACTAAAGGTCAACCCAACAGAGGGGGGATCAAGATCACCAAAGACCCCTGAAACCCTCTGACCCATTTTCACAAAGGTATAGAAGAACAAACTGTGTATGACAAATAGTTTGCATTTAAAGTGAGAAACTGAGAAACTTAGCTCCAGGGTGGGGAAAGTTATCTATAAAATGTTCCTCCATGAAGTCCAGATGCTGCCTCCAGGACCCTAAAACACCTCATCAGCTGGGTCAATGCTGGAACCATGACTGGCACTAGTAACATTCCTTCCTTCCTTCCTTCCTTCCTTCCTTCCTTCCTTCCTTCCTTCCTTCCTTCCTTCCTTCCTTCCTGCCTGCCTGCCTGCCTGCCTGCCTGCCTTCCTCCCTCCTTCCCTCCCTCCCTCCCCTCTCTGCCCTTTCTCCCCCCACACCTCTGGCTTTCCCTCTCTTTAATCTCACACTTCTCTTTCACCCTACCTTTTCTTCAAAATCCACCACCATGTGTTTATACTGAAAAATAAGGGACTAACTCACTAACATATACCAATTTCCATGTCAAGTGTAATGTACTAATAAAACTATGCAACTCTTTGTGGACCCTCTGACTTTTGTTTTTCCTTTTTGACCATCTTTGTGTTTGCCTGCCTTTCAGAGTGGAACACACCACTAGCTAATGGCATTGCAAAGCTTATACCAGTCTTCTGAAGCAGTCCTCTTGTGGCATAAAATAAATCTTGGGTTGCCATAAACTGCTGACACTGGAAACTTCTTTATGTCCTCCTCCATATTTTATCTTCACACCCCATATTTTTGTTAATCTTCAGAATTATTTTCTACATTAGTAATGAGAAAAAAAGATCTCTAATGATTTCCAGATCTGGTAGAAATAGATGGTGTTTTCTGAAATCAGAGAGTAATACATGGATGCTGGGGTTTGACTTTGCTTAATCCCCTAATATTTGCAACTAAAGAGTGCCAAGGAGGTAAGCTAGACAGTTCAGTGTTGCACATGTGACTCAGAACAGATCTTAGATAATGCTTAGATAATGCTTAGATAATACACTGTCTTGACTGGTGTCAAGACAGTGAATTCAGGAATGATCCAGAAGCTCAAATGCCAACACTTGACATTTACACGCTTTGAAAAAAAATGCCTATGCAGCTAAGTATAACACTGTAATTTCTGATGCTGAATTTTGGACACAGAAGATGACCCCAAAATATGATGGCTTTTTCCTACAAATTGCTGAGAAAGCAAGAGGAACAGAGTTTGTAGAATTTAGTATTTTATATTTACACTCTCAAGCAATGAAATACAGCAATGAGAAAAGCATTTTTACAATGTGCCTCTGTGTGAAACCTCTACCAACTGAAAACTCTAATGTTAAAAATATATCAAAAAAGCTTTGGTGTCTGACCAGAAACTTTTTGTTAGGCCTACTTAGGTCCTACAAAAACTGAAAATAAGGTTGGTGTTATTCTGCTCTCTTGATGAGCAGCTTGAAGCCCGTGGCTATTTAAACAGGGTTTGCACTGGTCTGGTCTGTGAAAATGAGTTGAACATTCATTTCCAAGGTTACCCTGGGTCAGAGACTACTTATGGGTGTATATCTGGTGAGGGGAACTCTGATCCTTCCACCTGGGATTAAATTCTGTAGAGCTACAAAACCATTTTATTTTATGGGATAAACTTGTTAATGTATGCTATCCTCTTTGGCCAGTAAGAGCAGAGGAACCTGACTGCAAGCCCAATGTTAGTGAAAATATAATTACTGAGCTGACTAATTACAATACTACTAGAGGGAGAAGCTGCGTGGAGGGATGAATTGGTGCTTGTCTGCTTTATGATTCATTCATCTTATTATGCCAATTGAAACAATTTGCTGCAGTGTCTTTTGTACACAACCAGGAAACACAGAGGCTCTCAGAGCTTCAGTAGTTCTCTCATTTTTGTATGGCTCAGTACCATTTGAATCAACCTACATGTAGTTAGACTCCAAATTTTCCTCCTTCACACATAGAGGCACTTTTCTTAAGAAAAGCAGGCAAATCCTTATTAGGTCAAATTTGCCCAGTCCATGTAAACCAGCCTGTAATGCTGGAAGCCATATAGGAAACAGGCATGCATGCTTTTGAGATCAAGGGAATCAGTGAAGTTGCACTGACTTGATGTGGGCAAAGATCCCAGAAGAGATGAATGTTTATGACTATGAACCTATGCATGTGGCTGGTAGAAATCTGAAGGTTTGAATTAGTTCCCTCTTGTTGTCTCCCAAAGCAGTGATCTAGCCCTGAGTATGCCAGTGAGCCTCTCATCAGGAAACATTACATAAAGCCCTAGGCACGTGCGTCCTTATAACTGGCTTTTTCTGTCATGACTAGATCTTTCCATGTGTCCTTGTTCTTGATAGATAAGAGTAGATCTCTTTTAAGTGCTTCTTGGCTGACACTGACATCTCAATAGACAGATAAAAAATGGAGAGATTTCTTCCTCCTGTTTTTCCTCCTCCCATCCACAATTGTCACTTATCTCACCAGCTAAGCCAATTATAGTGCCTCAGAAGTGTCCCCACGAAGAAAGGGAAGCAGACAGACAGACACCAATTGAATTTCCTACAGTCAGTATACAGAGGTTGTTTTGTTCCTGCAACAGAAACATTACTCCCTTGTGCCGCTGGTGACTCAACTGAAGACTGAGCCCAATGAGACAAAAATTACGCAATATTCCTAAAAATCCAGCAAAGATTGCAGATATAGCCTGAAAGTATTTATTTCATTATCAAACTGCAACTTAACCTGTACTGTTTCAGGAAGCTGTGATGGGAGAGAAAAATAAGAAAAGAGGAGGAGAGAGCAATGGAGAGGGGAGGAGACTAGCACCGGAAGGGAAGGGAAGGGAAGGGAAGGGAAGGGAAGGGAAGGGAAGGGAAGGGAAGGGAAGGGAAGGGAAGGGAAGGGAAGGGAAGGGAAGGGAAGGGAAGGGAAGGGAAGGGAAGGGAAGGGAAGGGAAGGGAAGGGAAGGGAAGGGAAGGGAAGGGAAGGGAAGGGAAGGGAAGGGAAGGTGATCATCTCTAAACTCCACTGCCTTTGTACATATAGCTGATGCCATCCACTACCTTGTAAAAAGAAAAAGATGTCACTATTTGGACTTCAGTGGCAGCCTGGCCACAGATAAAAACTTCCATTGTGCCCAGCAGGCACTGCACAAATGCTGAATGAAGTGTGGCCTAAGGATGTCCTCTGCAGGAGCCAAAGACTCCTCTGCAGAAAGGAGAAGCCTGTCTATGCCAGTTTAAATCCACCTAAATAATGAAACAGGGCCTCTGCAATACAAACTGGACTGTTGGTTATCCATCCAATTCAGTTTCCAGGCCGCAATATGCACAGATGTTCTGGTGCTGTCCAGGGCAGCTAACACAAAGCTACTGAGCGTTTGGTCCCACTTCCAGCTACTGCTCAGGTAACACTTCAGTATGGGAGGGAATGAAGAGCAGCCAAAGGGACTCAGCAGCCTACCAAGGGCAGCATTCAAATAAGCTGTCAGTAAGTTTGATGTGAACTTTAATGAATAAAACATGTTGTCAGCAGAGGATCAGAGTCCTAAAGCATTGTCAAGTCTTAACAAGCCTGTATCAGAATTGTTTGTTAGTATACTTGTTTACTTATATATTTAATATACTTGATTAATATTCATCAAACCTGTAATGGTGAAATTTCTAGAGCTAGTGTCTGTGCTGGCAAACTGTGTTAGCAGAATTTGCACCAGCGTAATTGCATGAAGTAAGAACACCTGAAGTACATAAGGGCCTCTGCTGGAGCAGCAGTTTTGCAGAGCAACTGTATCTGTTACTGATAGGGCACTGCTTTAACATTTTCTGTTGCAAGACACCCAGCTCTAATTCCTTTAAAATGTGTACTTTATTCCATTTTCATGATGGGTTCAACATTTTCACAAGCTAAGTTGTGTCTATCCAGCTCTGTCATTGCCTGAATATTGTTTTATAGGGCAGGAGGAAGGAATGTAAGAAGGGAAAGGGAAGTAGTAGTTTTACCTTCAAGGAATAAATCAGAAAACCTTCATTTTTCTAAAGTACTTCAGATTGCTAACTGAAGAATTTAATTTGCATGTAAAACTGTATAAATTATATTTTGAATGCAGATGTTGAAAGCATATGAAACTTGTGTAAATGTGTGCGTATCATGTAAAGTGAAAGGTGTGGTGTGAAAAATACATGGCTTGGCTCTCAGCACATTCATATATATTTAATCCCAAAGATAAGGGAACAGGCTTTTACCCTCTGTTTTTATATGCCTAAACAGAGTGCACAGCCTTCAGTTATGTCAGGGTCCCTTTTGCTTGATATCAATATCTCATCTCAAGCTTTTTTCATTGAAAAAGTCTTCACAAGAAAACCCAATCCCACAGCTCAACAGTGTAAATGCATCAGCTGATTGTCATGGGCATTTATTTTACCCAATGACTCAGCTTCCTTCCTGAAGCCTTTGGCAAGATAAAGGTGAAATATCTTTTTGAGATCCAGTGAGAAAGCATTATGAAGGTATTATGAAGGTTAATATTTAGAGAGATCATCTCATGTCCTTCCTGGGCACAGCATCCAGCAGTTTCAGAAATGTGTCAAACAACAAATGGAAGTATAAAACTTTTCTAGTTTTTAGAGTAAAACACTGTCGCAAAAACGTTCTATAGTCAGGACTGATTAAAGGCAATTGGAGATAATAAGTATTTAAATGGCTGCATTAAAAACCAGACAAAAATCTCTTCAGTTCCTAGAAACAGTTAATGCTCTTTTGGTGGCTAGCCAAGTGACTTAAACATTAGCAGTACTAATCCAGCTCAAGAAAGGCACTTTTAGCAGTCTACAGCTTTTTTTTTCCTTAATTTTTTTTCCAGCTCATGTCATGTAATGTACTTTTATGTATCTCTCTACCTTCTAGGTCAATCCAATGAAACCTCTGTACTAGTGAGTCATCTGTTTAATGACAGAAGATTAGCATTCCTATAGAGCATTGTAAATCACTCCATCTACTGAGACCAGGTGTTGCATCCTCAGATAAGCAGAACTTTCCCTGTATGTTCACCTCTTTCTCAGATGTAAACATGACTTTTCAAGTAACCTGGTAAAGGTTTATTGATTTCTCTGGCTACATTTCGCTCTTTTGTGTTATCTCATATCACTTTCACTAATTCAGGCTTTTAAATTAATTCACCAACATTCAGTGAGGAGCTCCAGAGTAGGAACACCATCACTATTTCCTGCTGATATTATGGTAGAGAATAACTACTTGGTTTGCTGTTACTTGTCCTCTTGGAGGTGTTGGTGCGTGGATTCTTCAGCCATACTTGTGAAAAGCATCCTTCCCCATCATTTATAGGAAGATATACAGTTCAGGTTATGACATTCGATGGTACATTCTGGCCATCTGATACCTAAAATTTCTCTTCCAGTTTATCAGACTGAGACTTCTTCTTTTTCTGCCACCAAGGGTTCCTCTCATCTGTGGTGGCAGAGGTAATAGACCCCTGCTACAACATACGGGTACATCATTGTTTCACTTCCGAGCAAGATTTAGAAAAAGTGCTTCTTTGCAGAGGATGTCTTGCCCTCCCATCCACAGTCCTCCTTCCATTAGATCATCTTCATGAAAATATTGAAAGAAAATTCCGTTACATAATTCCATGTTGAACACAACAGCTCCTTAGTAAGGGGTAACTAAGTCTAAATGTTGGTAAGATACTCAAGTTTTAAACATATGCAATCCCTTTAAATATCTCAGGAAATATAAGTAAGTGAGCAATGATCCCATTAGCCAAGTCCTTCTGCTCCTTTCCTACTTTCTATCAGTGTCTGATGCAAAATTGGGTAGTCTGATGCATTTTAGGGCTACTTACCTGTGGTATACCCTCAAGTTGTTGTTTTTTTTTTTTTTGCTACAGTTCCACACGACTTGATTTTCCTTCCATTAGTAAGTACTAAAGAAATTCTTAGGAAAGCTTACATACCATGATGTCTAAAAATACAATTCTATAAAAAAGACAAAAAAAGGTATGAATTACTAAAGACACTTATTCATTTGTTTTTCCTGAATTCAAGTGCTTCCTATCTTCTGAGAAACAAGATACTTTGTGATCTTTACATCTGTTTACTCCATCACTAATACATTGACACTGGAATTCTGAAGTTGAATGCTGTGGTAGGGTGACTTTATGCTGCTTGTATCCCCAATCGTCTGTTCTGTTTGTGCTGTATATTGTGTTCTGTACCTTTAAAACTTGTTCTGGGAGTGAAGGGAGAGAAAGAACAGCGCGCAGTTTGTTTTGAGGAAACTGCCTGACTCCCCCACATTGCTGCTCTCCGGTGTTCGTCCGAGGCACGGACAGCAGTGGGACAAAGATCTCCTGTGCTTTTAGCTAGTTAGCTAGGCAGAGAAAACTCCCTGTTTTTTTTGTTTTTTTTTTTTTTTTTTTTCCTTTTTTTCTTGGGACTGTTTAAATCTGCTCAGGACTAAAAAACCCAGAGGAGCAGCGAGGGCTGGCACCTGCGGCCCCGCCGGGCCTGGACCTTCGGAGAAACTGAGTGAGCTGAGCTACACCCACGGCAAGGACTGTCTCTGTTTGCCATCTCTCTTCGGAGCGGGCAGAGGTTTTATTGTTTCATATTATTAATTCTTTGCATTTGTGGGCATTTTGTTTGTTAAATAAATAGTTTTTTCCACTTTTCTCCGAAGAAGTTCTTTTCCCGGACCGGCTGGGGGGAGAAGCTGTTTGGGTTTACTCTTCCAGAGGAACCCCTTTGGAGGTTTTCCCCAAATTTGCCCTAAACCAGGACATATATTTATTTTGGCGCCCAACGTGGGGCCTGAGAGAGTGGAAAAAACTTACATTGATTGCATTTTTGGTTGTACTTTGTGTGGGAATAGAGTAACGAGCGAGTAGATCAGGCTGCAAAAATAGAAGTATCAAAGATAGACTTAGATTGGCAACACAAGGGAGAGTTGTTCCTAGCTCGGTGGGCCCATGATGCCTCAGGTCATCAGGGCAGAGATGCCACCTATAAGTGGGCACGGGACCGAAGGGTAGATTTAACCATGGACAGTATTTCTCAGGTTATCCATGACTGTGAGACGTGTGCTGCCATCAAGCAGGCCAAGCGGGTGAAGCCCCTCTGGTACGATAGACGGTGGTCCAAATATAAGTATGGGGAGGCCTAGCAGATTGACTACATCACCCTGCCCCAAACCCGCCAAGGCAAGCGCTATGTGCTGACCATGGTAGAAGCCACCACTGGGTGGCTGGAGACCTATCCTGTGCCTCATGCCACCGCCCGGAATACCATCCTGGGCCTAAAAAAGCAAGTTCTTTGGAGGCATGGTACCCCTGAGAAGATTGAGTCAGACAATGAGACTCATTTTAAGAATAGCCTTATCAACACCTGGGCTAGGGAACATGGCATTGAGTGGGTCTACCATATCCCCTACCATGCACCAGCTGCAGGCAAAGTAGAGAGATGCAACGGACTGTTAAAGACCACCTTGAAAGCATTAGGTAGAGGATCTTTCAAAAATTGGGAGCAACACTTAGCAAAGGCCACCTGGTTAGTTAACACCCGAGGTTCCACCAACAGAGCAGGCCCTGCCCAGTCTGAGCTCCTATCTACAGTAGATGGAGATAAAGTTCCAGTGGTACATGTGAGAGGTTTGTTAGGGAAGACAGTTTGGATTAAATCTGCCTCAAGTACAGACAAACCCATCCGTGGGATTGTTTTTGCTCAGGGACCAGGATGCACATGGTGGATAATGCAGAAAGATGGAACAACACGATGTGTACCTCAGGAAGATCTGATTGTTGAGTGAAAACTATGAGTAAATATCATTTACTGAATGTTACTACCATTTTCTGTATATAGCTGTATACTGTATATATATGCATGTATAAGGTATGTGTGTGTAGAGTTAGAATTTTAGTTTTGGTAGTAAGTTGACGATATGGAGATACAGGGGTGGAATGTGGTAGGGTGACTTTATGCTGCTTGTATCCCCAATCGTCTGTTCTGTTTGTGCTGTATATTGTGTTCTGTACCTTTAAAACTTGTTCTGGGAGTGAAGGGAGAGAAAGAACAGCGCGCAGTTTGTTTTGAGGAAACTGCCTGACTCCCCCACATTGCTGCTCTCCGGTGTTCGTCCGAGGCACGGACAGCAGTGGGACAAAGATCTCCTGTGCTTTTAGCTAGTTAGCTAGGCAGAGAAAACTCCCTGTTTTTTTTGTTTTTTTTTTTTTTTTTTTTCCTTTTTTTCTTGGGACTGTTTAAATCTGCTCAGGACTAAAAAACCCAGAGGAGCAGCGAGGGCTGGCACCTGCGGCCCCGCCGGGCCTAGACCTTCAGAGAAACTGAGTGAGCTGAGCTACACCCACGGCAAGGACTGTCTCTGTTTGCCATCTCTCTTCGGAGCGGGCAGAAGTTTTATTGTTTCATATTATTAATTCTTTGCATTTGTGGGCATTTTGTTTGTTAAATAAATAGTTTTTTCCACTTTTCTCCGAAGAAGTTCTTTTCCCGGACCGGCTGGGGGGAGAAGCTGTTTGGGTTTACTCTTCCAGAGGAACCCCTTTGGAGGTTTTCCCCAAATTTGCCCTAAACCAGGACAAATGCATAGTAGAGGGATTTTTGGTCAGACTGCATTTGCTAATGCCTATATGCTTAATTGCTCTAGTTCATCAGTCTCTCTGAAATAGTTGTTAATGCGACACATGCTTTGTAACAAGGGAAGGAGGCATTATTTACTGTAAATAGTCTGGCATCCATCTTTCCCAAAGGAAATAAAGTTATGTCTCCTTCTCCTTCTTATCCTTCTCCATCAAATAAAACAGTTTTTTAGGGTATACAAAATTGAAACAAGTAATTTGAGGCAGACGGAGTGTTTTTGAAGTGATGATCTGTGGTGTCTTATGTTAGCCACACAATATCTATGTCTTCACTGTAGAACCTTTAGCTCAGTATACTAGTGTTTATTTCCAACAAGTATGGTTTTCTTCTTCCATGAAATAAATGCATGCATTGTGAAATGAAAACAGCCAATTTTAACTGTAGATTAGTCAATTTGCAAGATTACTTTGTGGTTTTTACACTTCAAACACATGTTGATGGCAAAAATTATTATTATGGATAGAATCCAATTATTTAAGAGGTTAAATTCTGTTTCCCTGACCTATCTTTAGTAAAATAAGACTCACTTCTATCTGCAGTTTTTCATGTAACTGTCACAGGGCACAGTACCTAATAAATAATTAAATATTATGTGTCCTGTAACTGCAATGTTAAAAACAGTGCAACTGTTACTTTCCATTCCTATTATTTATCCCCCCACAGTGCTCTTGCTTTACAAAAACATTCTGTTGATGGAGGAAAAGACAGTCAGATCATCTAGAGAAGCTTACAAGTTTCAGCCCCGTGGAAGTCACACATTGCTAGAGCAACTATGGTGTGCCAAAGAGCTGCTGCCTAGTGGGCCCTAACAGATCCTAAAGGAGGAAGGTATGCTTTCAAAAAGCAATCATACGTATGATGCTTCCTCTCAGTTTCCAGTCATTTAAGGCTCAGAGATTTCTGGAGCTGGACAAAAATCTTTCTTGGTTTGGAAAGACAGGTATCTGCCAGGGAAAGTTGAAGCTCCCCTTGGAATGGGGAATGTAAACCCTCTCCCTCCAAATTACTATAATTTTGCAATTAAGGGGCTTTCAGGCAAAGATATGGGAATAGGAATCACAGTTCTTTACTAGGAATATTAAAAAATACAAATGTATTAGCACAAAAACCAAGCAAACAAAAAATCCTAGAAACTATAACAGAGTCAGAGATACAATCTGACACCCTGTTGGTCAGGGTGTTGGAAGCAGTCCAGAATAAGTCCTCATGGAGTGACAGATGTGGTTCTGTTGAAGTAGAGATGATCCTGTAGAAATTGGTCCGGTGGTGGCGAGATGGGTCCAGTCTTCCTCTGGGAATCCAGTGGAAAACAGGCCTCCTTGGACTTTGTTGCCCTGGGCTTGTACACTTGCCCTTTGAACCTCTAGGTAGTCCTTTAGCATCCACAGCAGCCTTCAGCCAAAAGTGACTCTTCAAACCATTCATCCTTCACATGAATGCTTTACCATGCTTCCCCCAGTTCATCTCTTTCCAGGCTAACAAATCTCAGTCTACAACCATCCCTTGCAAGAAAGGATGACTCCATCCCTGTGGTCATCTTTCTCTGCCTTCTCCTAATCTTCTCCAATTAGTGGTAATATTTCTCTAATTCATTATCACAGGTTATCTACATATATATATATATATATATATATATATTTAAAGTGCCATGGGATCTTTGCATTTCGATTTGAGCAGCTTCTTCAAAGTGCTGAGTTTTCTTCTCGCACTGTAGCTAGAGTATGTAAGCAAATTAATTCAGGCTCTGAAGCAGCAAAGCTTTCGTTTTGCTTTATGCTTACCTAACAAGGGGTAAGTAATCCCATTAGAGACAGGTGCATGTCAATCCCAGGAGGGTGTGTTTGGTGAAGGACAACATTCATCCTTCAGCCTGGCTGTGCGATGCAGTTCTTACAGAGGATGTGGAGCTGCACTACTACCCTAAAGGACAGTGCCTGGAGGTCATAAACCCTGTGCCCCTGTTTCCCCATCCTGCCTTCTCTGTGTCTGTTTCCTATGCTTTGTATGAGGACTGCTGTATTCACATTGAGAATCCCATGGCAGTAGAATATTCCTCATTATGAGATTTAAGAATAATTTGAAAAACTGGTCTACATGAAATCCTGAAGGAGAGCAGTAATTGTCCTGAGGCCTGATGACACTCTTTTCTGTACTCAAGAAAAGCACCTTCTGGGCTGTATGGAGAAAAATATTACTTTTGTAATATCTCCCACGTGGCTCAGTCTCACTGTAAAGTTCCAATATTGTCATAAAGGGGAAGTTGCTAAGACATTCTTTAGGGTCATCTTGTTTTACTTGCAGCAAACAAGTATTATTGGCTGAAATGCTTTAGACTAAACAGTCTAAACAGCCTCCCCTTCAGCAAAGGGAAACTCAACTTCTTCATTTTACACCTTATACTCCCAATTTATGTAAGATCAATAGAGAATCAGCCGTCTCATGCAGTACCTTAAGGTGCTACTTTTAAACATTTATAAGTACCCAAAAATCCCAGAAGTTTTGCAATCTCTGCAAGCCGCTTCTTTTTCCCTTGAGATAATAATGCTCATGGGATTGCATTTGATCTTGGAAAACAACAATTCTTAATTTTCTTGTCACCACTTCTTCACCACCTAACATAGGGCTTGGCATGGGGTATTGTTGGCACTAACTTGCTAGCCTAAACATGGGCAAAGAAGAATGTGTGAAGTGCATGGAGTATTGAACTGTTGTATAAACATGCATAAAAAGTGACATCTTAAAGGGATGAAAGTACCACTGAACAGACAGCTCTCCTAAAGAAAAATTAAGGTGCAAGTCCATCTTGGTGACATTTCATCGTAAGATCTACACAAAACAAGAAATAGCATCTCCACAGCATCTGGCATGGCTGTCTCCAAGCAGTGCTTGGAGTGGTACTACATTATAAATCAATGAAGATTATAGGCAGCAACATGTGTCAGACTTCTTTTCTGAACAGTGGTTGTTCAGTCAGAGCCTTGGACTCTGCTGCTCTGAGATGTGACTCACAACAGGACAAATGACCAAGTAAATGAAAGCTTAGATTTTAAAATCATTCTTGATAGATTCTTACTCCAGAGAAAAGGCCTCACCTTTCAACAGAGCTATTTTTGGAAGCAGGAATAGCTGTGTTGTGGTGTCATGCATGGCTAGAGTAAGGCTTTGGCAAAATTAGTATTTTCAATTTTAGCTTTTCTTTGTATCCTCTGAAAAAGCACTTCTTTAGTGAAGACATTAAAACCAATTTTATTCATGGGTGATCCTAGTCTGAAAGCAGGAGCAGCACTCAGAGCTGCTGATCAGGGCATAAAAAGCTTTCATGATGTATAACTATCAGTCTGTGAAAAATCAACTAACATTACTGCATTATGTTGCATCTCCTTACAGAAATG
This sequence comes from Phylloscopus whistleri, assembly GCA_017589585.1. Taxonomy (NCBI): domain Eukaryota; kingdom Metazoa; phylum Chordata; class Aves; order Passeriformes; family Phylloscopidae; genus Phylloscopus; species Phylloscopus whistleri. Next base: position 5,382,735 of record JADMLD010000679.1, on the reverse strand, counting down.
TTCCATTAGCCATTGAGTCCAGATGCTGTTTTGATCTGCTGACTGTATTTGATCTCCCTTTATTAGTACCAGCCTTGGTGTGGCCTAGAAATTATTTTATCTTTGCTTTATCTTTAGTACAAATTTACAGAGAAGGATGATGTAATTTCTGAAGGAGTTCTACGGTACTTTCAGCTCAGATTATGTAATTTTTATGGCACCTTTCTGGTACAAATGATCCAAATTTGTATTTACTGAGTCTGGGTTTGTTAGCTGAGTTTTGTGCCCTCATTGCAAACATCACAGACTGTGATAAAAGTGTGTGAAAGCTTACAGAAAAATAAGGAAATTAAAATAGAACTAAAACAATGTCAGCACACAGGATCAGTCCATGGAAGTGCCATAAATCCTTAAAGATCCTCATATCTTGTATTCTTGGTAGTAAAGGCTGACCGCTTCTTGTTCCATTTGAATAACACTGTACCATTCATCACATTGTAAAATCTTTCAGAAATTATAAACACTTTGTCAAAAGGGGAGTTTTCATATACAACAGGAACACAAAAGCTTTTGTCAGCTAGGAATCCAATTTATTTCTGTTTCCATTACTATGGCTCAGCAAGAGTACCTAGAATAATTATTTGAACTCCAGAAAGTTCATTTCAATTGAGCAAGCTGAAAAACACCATGTATTCGTATAAATGTGTTCAATTGTTTCACAGTCTTTATCAAATTTTCAAGGAAACTGCAGCCATGTCACAAGAGAAACTTCTGGCAAGAATAAGTAAATGGGAGCCCAAGCTGCTGGAAGTTGTGCAGGAACCTGTGCTACCCAATGTAGTCATAAAAATCCTGGGAAAGGAGATGAGCTATAGGATGATGACATTACGGGTAACAGCTAGAAAAGCCAAGTGTGAAGATCTGCAGAAATATCTGAGTGATTGAGTGAAAAACTGACATGGAATTCAGTGTAGGGAAATTTTACATAAAGTGTTCCACAAGGGAAAATATCTGAGCTTTCCGCATAAAATAATGGACAATGAGTGGATGATGACTTCTTCAGACAGAGGTCTTAGGGCTCTGACTGATACTGCCAAGAAAATGTCATCTCAGTGTGAAATAGTGGTCAAAAAAAAAAAAAAAAAAAAAAAGGGCAAGGCAAAAGGAACAGAGAATAAACCAGAGGGTGTCATAGCACCACCGAATACCTGTGTTTTCCTCATCCTTTGAACACTGTGTGTAGTATCAGTACTGTAATTTCAGAGCATATATAAAGGAGTTGGGGCAGGATAACTCAAGGATGTTAAAAGATCAGGCATGTTTTCTGTACTGTGAACAGCTTAGTAGATGGAGATGCTTCAACCCACAAAAGAAAAATTTAGGGTTCTTGTAGAGATCTACATATGAAATTGTGAGCACCTGAGAGGGATTGATTGAGTTCACTGTTGTCCAGTTCTACAACAAAGGGGTTTCAAATTCAAAGAGTGGGAACAAGGTGGAAAACAAGGTGAAATGATTATTCAGGCAACTGGTCTGTGAAACTCATTGCCAAAGAATGCTGCCATAGTACAGTTTTACACGGCCACTAGGGTTAACTAAACACACTGAAACACTTGCAAATGCAGGAATCACCCTGAAGTGAAAATACCTGGGGGCTGACAGAGTGTTAAAGAGAAGTGTCATATATTCTTGGCCTGTGCATGCTGTTTCCCAGGTATCCACTTTAAAATGATTGCTGGATGCAGGATAAGGAACAAGTGAGACCTTTGGTATGGCACAGTGTGGATGGCCTTAAGTATGTTGCTCTTGAAATAATGCCTCTAAATATGCCAGCTATGGCAAAGAGCAAGGAGGTACTTTTCTGTGTGCTCCTGACTTCAGAAATAGTACTGAAGTATGGGGGAGGGAGAATTGTCTCACTAGGTGTAGTGTCTCGTAATCATCTTGGTGATGACAACAAAAAAGTTTTGTTTTTCTTACTTGAGTTTTTAAAAAATGTTGTAACCTGCAATAATTTCTCTCTTCACTTCTTGTAAGGACTTCCTTGCTTGAGAGCTTTCCAAAACAATACAGCACAAGGCAGAAAAAAATACATTGAAATATCACAGGGTGTGCATTGCCCCTAACTTAACCACACCATCATCTTGGCTATTAATCTGTATGTTTATACTGTATAACTGCACTTCAGTTCCTGCAAGGAATATTTGGTTTTTTGTCGCAGGGAGGGGGGAAGCTCTGAAGGAGAAGAGAATTGCTACAAAGAATTGTAGTCAAACAAGAGTTGCCACAAAGAGTTGTGTTTGTGAAAAAATGTCTTAAGCAGTGTCTTCTTCACTAAAAAAATGTAGGCTTTGGAAAACTGAGAGATACCTAACACAAGCTTTTCCCTCTGCAGCAGTGCCATTGAACACCACCACTCGTGTATTTGCTTTCACAGACATAAAATCAGTTTAAACCCCAGTTGCTGCTGTCACATGCTGTACTGTCTTTCTAAACAGAAACACAGAATGGTTTGGGTTGGAACAGACCTTAAAGATCATCTCATTCAACCCCCTGCCATGGGCACTATGACCTCCTACTAGTGCAAGTTGCTCAAAGCCCCACCCAGACTGGCCTTGAACATTTCCAGGGACGAGGCATCCACAGCTTCTCTGGGCACCTATTGAACACAAGGCTTTCCCCTCGTAATATCCTTCATCATTTGGGCATTTACCCAGTCCAAGGAGTTGATGCATCGGTGCATTTATTAACCTTGCAAATAAAAAATACCATTTTCCAGTTGCATCAGTCCCATCATATGCAAGGGATAGGGGCAATGCCAGGGAGATGGCCTGTCTGTTCAGTTGCTGGTTTGTGCCTTGCTCACTCCACTGAATGCTGACTGAGGTGAGAGGAATGTTTCCTATATAGAAAATATTATTAATCATTTTTCAGTAAAGGTAAAATGATAAAGCAAAGACTGTGAAGGCTTAGTAACTTCAGTAGTTCAGTCTGACCTTTGCCTGGCAAAAGGTATTTCAAGCATCTCTGTTGTCCTTTGGGAACACCTTCCCTATTCTCAAAGACTTTTTTTACAGAAAGACTTTCAAAGTTGTCTTTCCTTTACTCATTCTTCTGGAAATCTATTTGGTAACAGTGGAGGAACTTGTGAAAATAATCCTTATAGGACTATTGTGTTTTTAATGACTGTTTCTTTCTCTTCCTATATATACATTTACATACCAGAAGACACTGCAAAATCAGCCTCTAGCACTTTTAGTGTCTTAACCAAGAAATAAATATCTCACCTGCTCTGACCTCCAAAATCCAAGCTATTCTGGGAAAGGTGACTTTTGACTATGTATTGTAACCACATGTTGTATTAAAGATCATGTCAAAACTGATCTCTTTGCAATTCTCATTTGTGCTAGCATATGGAATAATTTAAATTATAAATGAAAACCTGACCTCTGTGGTTAGCCAAATCAAAAGGCCTGAAAGGCATCATGCATAAAGAGCCATTTGGTTCCTAAACAGATCAGGAAGTTGGGAGAAACCAAAATCTGACCAAATCCTTCAAAAGAAAATAAGTCGGACAGGAAAACAAAATAAATGCGGAGGGGGTGGGGGAAGGGGGAAGTGTGAGACAAACCTGTTTACTGATCTCTAGACCACAAACCCAGACCTCTAAAAAGAATAAAAGTGATGTATAGATTCTGCTAATATTGAGCAATGGTAACCATTTCAATGACATGCTGTAACTCATACATGGTTTTCCTACCAAGGACTTACTTGAAAATTAAGCATATGTTTGATGTCTTTGACAAGAAGAGATGGGATTATTCTTTGTATTTAATGTTCAGGGATCGATTTCACCAGGGTCATACTGAGGGGAACATGCTCCCTGAATGCAAATTCCTCATTGGACCAGCCTCTTCTACCAAGACTGCTGGTATTGAACTCCTGCTGGTGCTGCCAGCTCAAGATCCCCAGCCCTGTACCAGGTGGACGAGACCTCCAACAGGGCCAGGCAAGAACTGCATGCAGTTTGGAAGCTTTCCAGTGGCTTTTCTCATTTACATGAGTAAGAATTGTTAAATATATGCAGTCAGCACTGCGTGGAGCAATTCTGCTGAAAAATGCAATATCCTTTCTCTTGATTTAGGCAGGAGATTAATTAAAAACACATATGCATTTACCCTCCTGCCAGAACTCAAGTTGATCTAACTAGGTTGGCAATACATTTTAACCAATTCCCAAGGCTTCGGTCTGAATGAGCACAGCATGTTGAGAGGGACGAGGTTAGTTCTTTCTTTGACCAGGAAAGCAAAGTTTACCAGATTACGTGGGTGCAGGAGGATAATATAGCAGGAAATGCAGGGTTCTGTACTGGAGTGGGAACTGTAAATGTCAGCTCAGTATACCAAGAAGGCAATCAGCCTTAGGAAACTCAAGTTACATTATGACGCTGAGTTAAGATTGGCTGTCTAGTGTAAATCCTTGATATTTATTCTGTAACTGTTTTCTTGAAACATGTAGTGAGGCACGTCCTTGCTTTTCCAGCAAGGAAAAGCACTTGCTCTGTTCTCAAATTCTCTGAATGACAGGAAAGGTCAAAATTGCTGCATAATCACTTCCCAGCCTTTCAAAATTAATAGCCTCATAGCTCACTATCAAATCAGTAATTTTTCTTTTTCTAACGAGTGGAAAACACTGAGTGGCTATAAAGAAGGTCTATTACTAAGCTATTCTATTTTGAAAGATACTCAAGTGTTCTGGAAGTAAATCACAAATTGGTGTTCTCTGATGTAAGTATAAAATCATATAACCATGTCTTTTTAAGTACTGGATACAGAAAAAGTGGTTTCAATGTTATAGAAGGAGCCTGTAAAGAACAAGTTTTATTTTAAAGACCTCTGCATAATTTAATATTTCTAATTGTATTTCATGAAAAAAAATCACATGGAGACACACTCTAAACACCTAGTTCCAATAGTATTTTTGAATTACACTTTTAATTTCTTTTACAAGACAGCTTGTGGAAAATTGTGAACATGGAGAAGGAAGTGTGGGTTTCTAGTAAAGAATAAGGAAACATGAATTCTGTTCCTGGCTCTGCTATAATTTTCTAAATGACCCTAAGCTATATTCTTAACAATCATGCACTTTTAGTTGAACACACTAGAATGTCTTTTCCCCTCGTACTGTCTTTGCTTGTCTCGCTCAGTAGCAAGCTGCTTGAAGCATGCCTATTCTCACCACACACTATGCAGGTCCTATGACAACAGATACCAGATTTTAATGATTACCAGATTCATTTGATGAATAACATCCAAAATAAAGATGGAAACATCACACAGGGAAAGAAACCAGTGAGCAATGCAAGAAAAGGTTATAAAGGGAACTAAAAATTTCAATCCTTTGGGCTTTGTGGGTGGAGGGGAAGGTAAACTGAGATGTGATGTGAAGGCTGAGGGTGGAATAAGTCTGCCGAAATGTATTTAAGACATGAAACACTAGACTCACAATAAAAGAAGAGTCTATCTTATATTTTCTCTTTTCTGCTTTCATTTATTGCATTGGAGAATGCCCCTGGGAATGTACTCTCCTCCTCCTCCTACCAAACACAAGGAGGTTAAATAAAATGAAATTAAATGCAGGCAGCTTCTCATAAATTTGAAGTTTGCTAAGCTTATGAAGTTGCAAGAGCAACCCATGCATGTGTATCTCCCAGTTACCAGCTATTGTAGGTTTAGGCACCAAATCACTAACATTTTCATAGGGAATAACACTAACCTGTAAAAATTGTTGGGAAATCACTCAGGGGTAATGTTCATTTCATTACGCTACAATCAAATTCCATCCTAAGAGCAAATTCAGTGTAATTTTTTTTAAAATCACCACCCCTTCCTTCCCCCTGCCTCTGCACATGAGTATTGCTATAAAAAATCAGAGAGGAAAGAAATTTCTGAGATAGCTTATACTTAAAGGCTACAGCCAAGTCTAGAAAGCTTTGTTCACAAAATGGAAAATGTTTCTCTAAGTTAAATAATTTCAAGACTCTTCTTCGGTCAGTTTCATCTGCTTTTCTATTCTGGAGTGCTTAGTCTAAGTTACCATGTGAGTATTGCAGTGGTGGGTTCCTATCATGTACTGGTGCCCTTCTCACCTGCTACATTTCCTCTTATAACACCTCACAGCCCAAGGGTTTCCTCATTCCCAAAGCCTTAGTAGTAAAAAGCATCTGCTTGATACTATTTGTATATAAATGCAATACTATATCTAGTGTGACACTATGTGTACATATAGTCTGATGGTAACTGCTATTATTACCACTGCTAATGAGAACAAAATAGATATTAAAAATGGCTTGAAAAGTTCTTCAGCCTTTACCATATATGGTTTCTCAGTGTGTCTAAGCCTCAAACCCTTCCTTCTGGCTTGAACACATCTAAATTCCACCTCCTTATAAATCAGACAAGCAAAAATAAACAGGGCACAGCTTTCACTTGCTGCAGGAGGGCATGAAAAGGAAGGGGTGAAAGGTGAAGAGTTGCAACAAAGCACAACTCCTTCCGCCTTCTGCTATGAAGTGCCAGAGAACTGTCTTCACTTTCCCCTCTCCTTCCTTTGTCCCAAATCACTCTTGTCTCCCCCACTTCTGGATAAGATACTGGCTTCTGGATAAGAAGAGATTTTCCTCCTCTGGAGGAAAATTCATTGACTTAATTTAATATTTGCTTTATTCTCAAGATATTACCATGATACCATTTTCATGAAAAAATAACACATCAGCAATTTTTTTTTTTTTTTTTTTTTTTTTTTTTTTTTTTTTTTTTTTTTTTTTTTTTTTTAACCTGGGCACTATAAGTTAGCTATTTCTGGATATGCAACAATCTCAAGCAAAAAAAGAAATAGGAGTGATGCTGTCATTTAAATAATTTTTTTACAGAAAATTTTCAGTGTGAGGTCAGAAATATCCACTATTTTTCACCAATGTTTACGGTGACTTTGCTTGCCTAAGTGCTAAAGCTGATGATAGCATGCTGCTGTGGCCAAACACCATGGACTGTGAGGCGATAAAAGAACCAAATACCTTCTCTTACGTATACAAGCTACAAAACTGTCATACATAACTATGTCACCTCGGCTTTGAAAAGCCTAGAATATTCTCTTATACCACACGGATTGCCTGCCTTTATAAAGCAGTGGTTATTGCTGTGTTGAATCCAAATGGAAACTTTTTTGTTGCCTAATTAAACCAGAATAAATGTACTAATGTACTAAATGAAATGCAAATATCCATCCTATATTCTCCTTGTCCCAGCCCTTGATTCTGCGCTGAAGCTGGGGATATTTTATGAAGATTAACCAAAATATTTGGAGCGAAGTCTGCTTTTTATAAACCTTGTCTCTGTCTAACCTTTCCCTCTCAATAACATGAAGAAAAAATATACCGTACTGAATGTCTGGCGGCAGCTCCCAGCCACAGTGAGACAGTTACTCAGCTGCTAAATCATGTTTGCTGGAAGTGTGCAACAGCGAGATATTCTTGAATGTTTTGCCTCTGTTTCCACACAGCAATGCTTGGTGTGAGATTTTTGCTTAAATTTCCCTTTGCACAAACATTTCCTCATTATTTATGATGGCTATCCATTTTTACAAAGATGCTTTTAAAAGATGTTGGTGAACAACCTTGCTATACTTGCAGTTGTTTCTTAATAGAAAGTTTCTGAAACTGTTCCAAAGTCCTCTTTGATTTTCCTGCCAGTGAAAGGCTCAGCTTGTCCTTGCTTTCTACTCCAGTTTTTTTGTTTTTTTTTTTTTTTTGGTTTTTTTTTTTTTTAGTTCTATTTCTTGATTAGGTGCAAGTGACTGAACAAGTTTTTCCTGGATGACGTGTACTCACAAGCATGTGCTTGTTGCAAGTTGAAACAAGCTACTGGATGTTTATTATCCCCTTTGTGGCCAAAAAATTAATAAATCAATGAAATAGGTGAAAACAATTCCAAAGGCAATATATGCTATGATATTCTTCTCTGAGGCCTGATATGGTAATGAACAAATATATACATATATATTTTAAAAGATATATGGACACCGTGACTGCAGGATAGTTTTAAAATAGATAGATAAGCATTATTCAAGAGAATCAGCACTCCAATTCTGTTATGGACCCAGAAAAGCAATCAAGCTGATGCTCAACTTTAAGCTGATGCTAAAACAGGGCACCGATAATGGGTTTATTTTAGTTTTAAGGAGAACAGCTGTGTTTATTTCTTTTTCGCCTTAATATTGGGGAAAAGTGCCTTGAGCACTGGGATAGATGTTTTTGTTAACCCCCTAAATAAATCTAAACAATAAACTAAATAATAATATATTAATTTAGCCAAAACCTTTTTCTTCTTTAACTTAGTAATCTGATGAGCTACTCTTTCCTGCTTTCCATTGTCCCATATGTGCTGTGACGAAACCTTTGTTTCTTAACTACTCAATAAAAGCAAAATGCTTTTATGAAGTCTCTGTTTAAATTTGTAATCCTCTACCTATTAATTTCCTAGCCTTTCAGTGTTTGTTTTTGATGACAGCTGGCATTGTGTTGCATCCCAGTATAAAAAGGATGGCTTGGCTCTATCTGCACCTAGAAGCACTGCCTAAAAAGGGAAGCGGGGATCCACCCTCTTTTAGCCCACACAAGAAATGAAGACTGCACATGAGGACTGCTGATAGTGCTTGAAATCAGGGGGATGCTTATGCTTTTCTATTCTCTGCTTTGCTATATACTGTCGCCCAGTGGAAGTCAGTGGTCCTGCTCAGCTTTCAGGCCCTATTACACCATCAGACTAAGACTTGTTATGGTTCCAAAGATGTTTTAAGGGCTGCCCATTGCCCCCTCCTCTTTCTTGCATTCTAGGAAATGTTCCTTTATGGCCAGAAATTGTGCTGTGATAATGAGAGTTCTGGGCCAGATCCCATTTACTGTTGGACTGGATGATTTCAAGGGTCTTTTCCTGCCTAAATAAATCTGTGGTTCTGTGGTCAGTACTGCCAACATCCTCAACCATTCTTGACTGTCACTTTGTCCTGAGATAGACATTTCTCATCCATTTTTAAATTAGAAGCACTCATCGGATCAGTGATTAAAGAGGTATGTTGCATACGTGTTTATATTTTGATCAAACATTTCTTTTGTGACTAGCAGATAATTTTCAGGTTTTCTACATATGCATGTTTCAGAGAAACTTAAGTAAATAAAAATAGCTAAACTAGTGTAACAATAAGAAGAATTGGGTTATGAGTTTGCTTTCTACTGAGCAAGGAAGTGAAAGCCCTCTAGAGTTAAATTTTCTAAGACAAGACAAGATCTAAGTGTGATTGTGGCAGTAGATAACTAGATTACATAAATGCTGGAAAAAATGCAGTGTACCAGTGCTTAAAGGCTTAGGGAAATAAACATTTTTAGTGTCCATATTCACAATCAATCGATATTAAGGACAGATATTGTTGCTTTCTAATGCTGAAAGCAGCCAGTTTTTTCCAGCAAAAGAACTGGCCCCAAAGTGCCATTCATTCACTCAATTTTAAGAGAGGTTTACTTGTATCTGTGAGGATCAAGAAGACCTGGACCAGGGTGAGAAAAAAGCCAGATCCCACACGCAGTGACAGGTGTACCAGCATCCTCCTCACCTCTCTGCCTACAGAAGCCTATGGAAGAAGATAGTGTAGCTCCTAGTCTTAATTATAGCCATTTAACCATGTCATCAGCTCTTAGGGGAACTACTTCAAGTAGTTCATATGAGCCCCAGAAATACATCATTACCAGGGTTTGGTGGCTAACACGACCAGTAAAGGTACAGGAATTTCAGTAAGGAAGCCCTTAGAGTAAGGCTGTTGTCATATTCCTCCTGACATTAATGGTGAGTTCAGTAATCCAAACAAAATTAAGCAGTGGCAGATCAAAGTCCTGCTGCTGTCTCCACTCTCTGAGCTCACCATTCAGATGCAGAGCTACTCTCAAATAAAAGCCAGATGTTGAACTGGCTTCATTTCCTGATTAGCTGAGATGTCACTTTGAGAGCTGACTGGTCCCAGTCCTGAAATGGAACCAACCTTTCCACTGGGACATCAAGGCAAACAAAATAAAAGGCACAAAGCAGTGCTGCTGGTGATGATTACAGATTATCTCTTAGAAAGTAGTTCTCTTACAGAGAAAGGGTAAAATTACTGCAGGTAAAGTAGCTTTTTGTTCAGTGCTGCATTACATCATCCTCTTTTAAACCAAGCAATCTGCAGAGCAGACTCAAGCAATGCTTTTCATGGCTAATAACACTAAACACTGACAGGGTAAAATACACTGGTAAAATACAGGGTAAAATGCTCCTGGTTGGAGGCAAATGGGGCAAAGACAGCCTTGATCCTAATCCTGGCAAGGCTGAATTGCCTGTATATTCTTCTGAGAATTAAAATATTGAAAAAATTTGATAGAACTTGGGAAAAAAAAATCAAACCACGAAGAAAAAATAATGAGGGTTTAAAAACCCCTTTATTTTCAATGTATGTTTTTGAAAATCCAGTTTTATTTAAGTTTGCATTGTTTAGATTTTTCTTAAGATTTTTCTCTTTGCAGTTTTTATCCAGAAGGATTGGACTTCTTTTTATCTCTTTAAGTTTGAACTTTCCAGCAAAAGAACCTATCCAGCTTTTAATTCTGGAAATTTTGTTATGATTTTGGTAAAAGTAGCTTCCATTCCTGTACAATTTAGTGTGTGAATATTGTGGAAGTCAGCACTCCTGAGTTATAACTCTGTTCCTTGAAAAAACATCAAAAAAACCACCTATGATAAAATATGATTAAATCCATTTTGTCAGCTAATCTTCTGATTCCCCATCACTTCTTTATACAGACAAATCTCCTCCAGCCCATATGAAGTCAGTTGGTTTAAGCTGTAGAAAAGATGTGTTGCCAGATCAAACACTTGATTTTAACAGCGTCCTGCTAACACTCCCTTCTTGCATTTATTTGGTGAGAGCTCAGCTTGAGACATTCACAATAATTTTTGTCCAATGAAGAGCTGCTATCAACATTTAAAAATTCAGGATTTGTCTTATATTTTCCAAATATGCAAACATTGTTTTGGATAAATAGCATTAAGTATGGGCAGCATTTTAAATTTACTAACCCCCTGTCTTGAATACCAGCAGAAAATAGTTTTATGTTGTTACGACCCAGCCCTTGGATTTCTGCATTAATTTGTTTGGTTGCTTTGGAGTCAGCAGAATGAATGGATGTGCTCCTTACGTGAGAAAATGTACCTTTCACAGTTTATTTATTCTTTGCCCCTGGCTCTCCTTTATGAGATCCTTCTGTGAAGCCTGAATTTGAATTTCTAGCTTCACACTCATTTCTCTGAAAACTGACTGAGCAATAGACGAGACTTCAGAAGGGATGGCAAGGCCTTGTACACACCCCTCTCTAGTTTCAGGATTAATAGCAAAGAAAATGACAATTGTTCTGTCAAGAAAATGCTTGTTTGTAAATATTCCTTCTTCACAGCTTGTAGGTACCATGCATGAAAGTAATTTTAAAATTGCTTTTTTCAATTTTAATTCCCTTTGATTCTGTGACCTCATTAAAAATTACTGCAGGTCTGTTGACCTTTGATTCTTTAAAATTTAAATTCTATAAAAAGTCTGGAACGAACCCAGCTCCAAACTACAATGGTAAATATTAAATTCTATCGTAACAGAAATCATATGCCATTGGTTTTCATTGTGCTGATGGCTTCTCATGGAGCCAGAATTTGCTGTATTTTAAAGACAGCCAGATGCAAAAAGTGTGAAAACACTGTGTTCTTTCCTGGAGGGAAGAATACTATGACAGCAGAAAAGACAGAACACCCTCATTCCTTTTTTGATATTCCCCTTTTCTAAAAAAGTCTACTTTTTTTCCATTTCACTGTGTCACTATTCTCCCTGCCCCCACCTGTCTCCTAACAGGCAAGGTTTGGCCATGCCCAGGTGAAGGTAAATTTCAGACTGTAAGAACTTTTCCTGCAATGCCAAAGGCCAAATACTCCTTCCCATTCCCCATTTGTCCACAAAACCCCCGTGGCCCAAAGGACAAGTTAATTTCTTCAAGCTTTTGAGCTGCGATTTAATCTACCTGCCAACACACTGAACACATGGTGGGCTGGGGACATCTTATTGCTAAAGAAAGTTATTTCCTTGTGTTCTTCAAATGATGAATATATTTAATTTTTTTTAAAAGTCTGATTTTTATAATCCATTTCTTTACATGCACACTTTTTCAAAACAATTAATACATACCAGAATACAAAAGAAACCATATAGTACCGTAGTTTCTAATTTAGAATTATTTTACCAGAGGGAGCATCTGATACTGCTAATAACAAAAACTTGCTATACAGCCACATAATACCCCAAGGGCTGAACATACAGTTGATTCAAAGCAGTAGTAGAAACATTTAAGTTACTCGCCAAAACTTTTGAATTGTCAGGGAATTACACAGATAATTGCAGTTTTACCATGCTTATGAGCTTTTGCCTCACCAGTAGTAAAAATGAATATTTTCATTGCTGGAATGACAACTGGGTTAATGAAGTGTTGTGAAAAATAAGGGGAATGGTATCACTGTGCAGCACACTTAAAAGTGAAGTGTGCTATCAGTACAGAACCGGAACAGTGATTCTCTCTCTGAACTGCTTTTCCCTCAGAATGAAAAGACAGACAAGAATCACATTTTAGTTTATTTAAATGTGATACTATTCAATTTCATTTTTTAATTTTCTCTTTTTTTTTTTTCTATTTGTTCTTCCTTTTTTTCTCCCCTCCCATCTTCAATACTTTTCAACATGGACTTGTGAGAGAAAGAATGGTGAACAAGAATCCTGATCTCCAAGGCCTCGTGGCATTTTCCAGAACTAATATGGGCTAGGACAACTCAGCAAACTCCCATACTGATCCCAAGTGTGTCCTGCCTGGGAGGATCAGCAGTGGTATATATAATGCCCCCAGCACTGCATAGCAATAGGAGAGGAGGAAACTCTTGACCTGCAGATACCTTCAGCCTCTGCTAAGGATTGTGATGTCTGAAGCAGCAGCAGGAGTCGCTTTGAGCTTCCCTTCAAGCATCACTTTTTCTGTGCCCTATTTCCTGATCCTTCAGAAAAAAAAAAATTAAATAAATGAAAAAGAACCGAGAAATTCAAGGGGCAGCTCACCAAAGGCTGACCTTCAAAGGCCCTGTGGCACACAGTGGGAATTCCTACTTATGTCAATGCACAAAATTGAGAACATACCTGAATGCAGTACAGAATTCTCAGGGAGAATGTTTTTTCAGTATCTATGTTTCTCTGAAACCAAACAAATCCAAATGCTTTAAAATCAGATAACAATCTTTTGCTTCACGTTAATAGAGGTGTTGTGAAGCTAAACATGCCATGAGGGAACCTCACACAAAATCTAGCCCCACTTCTTTCTTTCCCTGTGCTTGGTGCTCTGTGAAGATATGTGTACTACCATGCATTTGGACTTGTTTGATTTCAGAGAATAAGTCAGAAATGAGTTAGCATTGAGTCTTTGAAAAGTTCCTCATTGAAAAGCAGCAGCATGAATTAAGAATAAAAAAGCGTCACAGTAGGCTTGGTAGCTTAAACCCAAAGCAGCTTTCCATATCAAGAAATATACAGATATGGAAGAAGGGAAGCATTTGCCCTAAGAATTCTGTACTGCATTCAGGTATGTTCTTGATTTTGTGCATTGACATAAGTAGGGATTCCCACTGTGTGAATACTTGGGTTTGTGACTTTAATCTGCAGCACACGTGTGATGGTTTATGGGCCTCCTGTTTAGTTTATAGCCCATCCACTCACCCAGAAGCAGAGAGTAAAGATCACAACCCAGGACAGTTGCAAAGCATATGTGGAAGGCTTTTCAGCCCTAAGGCTCTAATCTCTTCTGTTAGCCACCACTGCTATGTGGTGAGGCTGTTACCGTCCCTGACTGTGAAGCACAATTCACAAACCCCTTACACATGGTTTATGCAAATGTCTACAAGGCTGTGCTGCATCGTTCTGCAGGAAAGAAGATGCATCAGCCTTTACTTCCCCTCTTTTCTTGCCGTGCCTGAGAGAAAATTATTTGTCAATGTTCATTTATGAAATAGTAATTGAATTCTTCTTCTGATGATAAAGAAATGACAGATGTTGACATGTACAGCTTAAATGAAAACAAAATGCTGACCAAACCAGAGTCATGTGGAGGGACCACTGTTACCTCCTGATGCAAACTACAGACTCCAGATGAATCCCAGATGCTTGCTGGAGTATGCACAAAGAGGACTGTGTTTATTGTCACTGCATGGTTATCTCAGCGGTATGTCCAATATAAAATGATGAAACTTGCTTTTAAGCTATTTATCAGATGAAGAAACAAACCAAAAAGCTTAGGAGTCTAGAAGGTGTCTTGATTGACAAATGGGAACTTTAATATGAATTATATTGAAAATTCCATGAGTTTAGAATCATTCTTTTTGAAGAGCCACCTTGTTTATTTTATTTACTTTCTTGTTGTTGTTTCTGTTCACACTCTGTCAGTCTTTCTAGCTAGGCTCTAGCATCCCATTACAAGAAGAGTATGAAAACTGTGAGGAGGTATCCAAGCTATTATTTCTGAGGCACATTAACTTCTAATGTGAAATGGTCACTTAGAGGAGAATTCAATTCTATTTCGGTAAAAATAGTTGATTCTCTAAGTTTGCTTAGAAACCAAATGTGTTTTAATTTAAAAGATTAATAAAGCTGATGATTGATATTTTCCTATTACAACATAGCTTTTATGGAATTACAGCCTATACAGAACCTGGGCACATTCTTCTGACCAAGTGAAATTAATTGTGGGAGCTGTAGTAAGTTATCTGGAAAACAGGAGTTAGCCACCAGGATAATACAAGTCAACAAAACCTAAGCAATGCAGGGGCCAGGCCTCCTTCTGGTTATGACTGAAAGAGATCTGCTGATTTACACTAGCAGGGAATGTGTTCTGTAAATTTCTCAGTTATTTTTACTAAACAGAGAAAACAGTCACAACTTATTATTGTTTTTTTTTATTCACACTCTACACATATATCCACCCATATATTTAAAATCTGCTGGCAATACTTAGGCTGGAGCACACATTTAGGCACCAGGAATGTATTTTGGAGAGTGAAACTTTTATAATGGAAAGGCTGACATACTCTAAACTATCCACAGCAAATGCAGTGGAATAAGGGAACATGCAAAGAACAAAATGTATTCTTACAAGAAACTCCATGAGAAACTGCATTCCAGTTAATACTGGGTAATCCCAAGGAAAAGAGATTTAGCTTATTATTTTCTTGCCCACTGATACCTTAAAGCTAAATGTCACTCCAGTGTTTGGGGTTTTTGCACCGATACCCTTTAGCAGAATGATCGTCTTAAGGTTTATTTTCCATGACCAGTATGCCTGGAATTTGATTCTTTCTTCCTGTTGTGGGATTTACAGTCAAACTGTGGATTTTAACCCAGTTAATCTTCCAAGATTGCTGGAGCAAACATTACCGATCAGAAGACTGGAATGTTTTCTGGCTATGTTTTATCTTATTTTGTCTTCAACTCCAAGGTGCTCATTCACCAGGTAGAGAACTACAAAACTGCAGCAGTGTCTGTTTAGAGCTTGACTCAGTTTTTTAAATAAAAAAATTATGACAAAGTGAATGTGCAAATATTCGTTGGTAGCAAGAATTGAATAATACTCAGAATTGAGTATTAAACCACAAAAAGGATTAAAAATTCCACCTTTCTGTTCACTGGCTGGTTCAATTCATCAAGACTGTATTAAAAAGAAGGGAAAAATGTAAAGATTTATAGATTTACTTATTTCATCCTCTAGCATTTACACTTACCCTCAGGAAGACAGTAAGGGCTACAATTCTGTTAGAATTTGAAACCAGTATTTGGAAAAGAATAATTCTATATATTTGCATCTTGTATTTTGTGTTATTTTGTGTGTATTTTGGGGATATTTAATTAATTTCTACAGAGATCATAATTTAAATATTTGGTTTGTGGAATACATTTTGCATGCGCTAGAACTCCCTAGGGGGATAGTGCTATTTATCTACATTCTTTCACTTCTATGAAAGGAGTGAACTAAATATGGCAAGCAGGAAGCATGTTCCAGGCATTGTTGGTCTTAGCAAATCCACAGCTTCCAAATCATTGCAGACCCTTGGGAATGCAACTGCCTGAGTTAAAGTCAGCCTTACATAGATGATTCTGAAAGCAGATTGTGGGTCAACAGCCAAGTACAGCTGCGGGGAAAAAAATCTCAAGGGGCTTATACGACAACTGAGTCTTAGCTGGAGAAAAACAACATGATAGTGTTCTGCCTTGCTATGAGGATGGGACAAGGCCTGCCCTTTGATTGTGCCAGCAAAGTCACCACTTGCTGATCCCCTCTTCAGGCCCCTGCTGTGTCCAGCTGGAGAGTCACCTGTGCAGGGTTTTGGTTCTCCCATCACTGGCAGGTAACCCAGCCTGCAAGGTGTGACACAAACAAGCAAACTTGGACAATGCTGCCACAGCAGTGGGAAAAGAAGTCAGAAGATAACGGATTAGCAATTCCAAGGAGAGGTTACTCCCATTAGTCATGGAAACTATTTTCCATAGCATTCAGGGACAATAATAATACTGTTAATTACATCAATTAACAGCCTTCCATGATAATATGAATTATAATTAGTATGAACATTTTGCTAATTAAAACTTGAATTAACCCCAGTATCAGCTAATTAAATTAGAACCACAATCGGTTTACTTTGGAAAAAAACATGTTAACGTGTTTCTGCCCATCTGACCTTGCATCTCCTCCTCCCCAACTCCCCCCTGCCCCTAAGTCTGTCACTAACCATGACTCTCCATGCTGCCATTTCATAGCAGCCCTATGCAAGGATTTCTTGTGCTTAGGAGTTGTTCTCAGATGATTTGCCTGCTTAGCTGTACAATTAGCTCCTTTGGCATGAGGTGATTTTTCTGGTAAGGAGAGATGTCTTCAGACAGAACAAGGTAAGCAGAAAAAAAGTGCCTTCTGTTGGCAGAGATACACTAACAGTGCTGGTTTGTGTTGGGTTACTTCTTGTCATTGTTATTTTTGTAAATTGGAACAGTGGTGTTAGCCAAAGGTGTGTATTTACAGCCAAGATCAAACTTCATGCTATTGGTGAACTTCATAGCATTATCTGGTATCAAGACTTCCTTATGTACTTCAAGCCAATGGACACAGTTTCTTTTCTCTCAACAGTTTTCCACCTTTGTATGTTTCTTCCTTTCATTGCTATCCTCTAGGAGAAGTATACAGGAGCATCAAGGGAAAATCCTTCACCCTGTATTCCTGTCCTGGTTCTGCCACTATAGGATTCTCCCTTACTAGCAATTTCATCATACTTGAATCAAGACAGTAGTGAAAAACACATTTATAAAATGTACAAATGTGGACAGAAGTGTTACTTTTCTATTTCTCTTTTCTCAACACTTTAGAAATAACCACAGAATAATAAACGTTCTTTCTGTTGAATTAGGGTTTTTTTAACATTAAAAAATTGCAGAATATTTGGATATACTTATTACACAGAAGCAAAAGGTAGAACTGCATTTCATATGGCTTGCATAGTCAATATTAATTTTAATAATTATTATCAGTCAAGCTGTTGGCTCAGAGAATTAACAGGTGTCACTAATAACCAAATTGTTCCTTTTTATTTACTTGAGGTCAGTAAAAGAGTACATCTACAGGCCCTAAAATATTACAGTTATAATGTATTTCAGAAGAATATTGGAAGTGGAGGAGTCTCATATTTTTCAAAGATAGATACTTTTTTCAGTCATCCAAAAGAAAGTAATTTCTCCCATTTTTTTAAGAAAAATCAACTGATGTTCTATCTTCTTGTGATCTGACCTGTTCCACTGAGCCATAATGCTTGAAATAAAGTGCACAGTGAGTAAAAGTACAAGGAAAAAGAACCTGTTGTTCTAGGAGCTCTGAAGTGAGGAAGATTTTAATCTTAGAAGCCATTTAGATGCCACGGAGATGGTTACCATAACACTGAAGGCAGTGTCAGGTATAATAAGTGTTTCTCCTAGGTGATCAGGAAAACAGGTATCTCTTTTCCATCATGCCAAGAAAGCACAATTAAATCACAGACATGCCTGGGCAGATCCCTCTGTGTACAGTCATGGGTCTGTAAGCACAAACAGCTGCCCAAGCACGAGGTTTTCCATTGAAGCCAAGGCCTTGAAGAGGAGCAAGGACACAGGACTGCTGCAAGGTATCACTGGGGGAACTCCTTGATGTTGAGGGCATGCTGTCCTGGAGGAGCAGAAGACTTCTGTGTCTGAGCATTATTCTTCTGTGAGCTCCACCCAAATTTTGATCATACTAATATCACCATCAGTTTGTTCAAGGAGATTTTTCATGGGATGCATTGAAGTAAAAGTCTCATCTCACACTGGTTGTACACGAGGAAGAACTGGCCTGAAGGTGTGGTGCTCTAGGCTGTCTCTCCCCTATTGGCTTTAGGAAGAAATAGAGATCATTATCAACATTTGTGGGGGAAATTGCTCTGATTTCACATTGCATCAATACATCATGGCTTGAAAGAAAACAGCTTTGAAAGGATTTTTGTGTGCAGTTTCCTTTGCTTTCTGAGTTGGATAAACAGTTCAATATGTTTTTGTGGGGATATTAATATCCTCTTTGTCTTCCTTTGCCCATTTATTCTAAAAGCAGTGGCATTTAGAGCTCTCACACAAAATGGAAACTGTCTCTGGGTGGCAACTGGCAGATCTGAGCACAACTTCCTTGTCCTTTTGAGCACACCTCACACTGTTCATCCTGATGACACAGGTTTTCAAGCAATCCTGTTTGCTTCTACCCGTTGTCCAGCCTAACAGCCATTAATGTTGAGAAGAACCCCTACTGATTTCACTGATCACAGCACCCCAACCCTTATCTTGTAAACACCTACTCCCTCAAATGGTTTTAATTCTGAGTTAAGATTCCTAACAGTGTGTTAAATGCAAAGACTTAGGCCATCTCAACTTTGGACAGCATAAAATTTGGGTCATGATGGTGAAAATGTGCATGTAAGTTAGGAAATCAGATATATTCATCCATTATAATTATGCTGTTCACCAGTGCTATAAAGCTGGTGGAACCTTCCCTTCAATGATAAAAGGGAATTAGAAGTAAGTATGACTCAAAACAATGAACTGTTTCAAAGCAAAGCTGAATTCCTTGAGGTTAAGCAGCAGTAAAACTGGCAATAGGTACACAGTTGAGAGGTTTAGATACACTTGTTATTTTGGCTGGTGTCCAATTATAAAAAAAAAGTTGTCCTTGAAACTTGGCAATTAATGATGGTAGAAGTAATTCCATAAATAGATGATGGAATTTAGACAAATAGTGGTGAAGTGCGGAGGAGTAGGTGAAAGTTTTGAGCTAAACGACCTGCAGATACACTGTCTTCAATATAAAGGTATTTTTTTTTTTTGCAAGGAGGAAGTAGAAAGGAAAGAACTCTTTCACTTTGATTCACTTCTAAGAGCATATAGAAAAGTTGTAAAGCTGTTTTAAATGTTCATGATGGTGAAACTCCCTGGTCCCTCTGTTTGAGGCAGCCATAACTGTCTCTCAAAGGAAAAAGTCCTTTCACAAAATCTCATGTAGTGACCAGACTGAAGAGTTACAGCACAAGTCATGTCACTGTTTTAAGTTGCAGAAGAATATTGAGAGCCGTCCTTTGTTCAGTCCAACCTGTCCCCTGGTGGGCAGAGAAGGCTGGGAAGCAGGGGGAGGGTGGTCATCAGAGGAACAGATAACCTGCAGGGAAAGGATTTGAGGATTCTTACAGTTTTCCAGCCCAGGCTGCCTGTCAACACAGTATTGAAACCTGCAAGCACTTTGTTAGCCACTCCAGCAGCACCACACTTAGCTACCAAATTATAAAATATGTAACTACAAGGAAAAATGAGAACCTGCTTCTCTCACAGGCTGGTTTGGTGCTCAGACACATCTAAGCTGGCCTTTATAGAGCCAAAGAAAGTACTACTACAAAGACAGATGTCTGCAGGCATTGGCATCATCTTGAGTTTCTTCACCAGAGTCAGTGATCTCTGTTCTCTTTGTGCATCTCTTTTTCATACGTTCAGTAGAATTACAAAATGTGGAAAAGATCTTGGAGGACTAGGTCATCTGTCCTTTGCTAAGATACAGCCTCACAGACCTGGCTGAGTTTAGGGTGTTGGGTAAGTGAGACTGTAGTTGGATCAATTTGCCCAACAGCTGTCAAGATACACTTCTGTTCAGGCAATAGAAGGAATGAGACAGAAACTCAATAGAATTCAGAAGAAAGTAAAGGGAAAATATGGATCTTTTCAGGTGTTTCCATATTTCTTTTCCCATTATGGCCTCCTATGAAAGCTTTGCTTCCCTAGGTATCAGTGTTCACCCAGTTTTTAGTTCAGTTTTATCTTACTATATTTATATATTTTTCTTCCTGCCCTAGGAAAATTGTTATTATCATTATAATAGTTATTTTTTTCCTGTGAAATATATCAAAGGGAAGGACCTTGAGCAGTGTGTGCTTTCACAGAAACCAACATAGTCTACAATTGCTGGTCTGCTGGAGCTCAGGGTCCTCCACAGGACTGGACTGTGTCTTTCTTACCTATAAGCATGTATATATCTGGATTCCAGTGTATAGCTGAAAATATCTGTAGGCAGCTAACTTTACTGGGCAAATGAGAAGCCACATGGATATTGAGGGCAGAGTTAGTATTGGAAACTGAAACAGTTTGTTGAGGAAAAGAACACTATGTTTGTTCAGTTTTTAAAGGATGTGTGCCTAGTTTGGACTTGTCTCTTCTTTGATGTAATCTTCCATCTTTCCTACATCTCACCTACTCTGATTTTAAATCCCATGAGAGTTCATAACACAGGAATGCAGGAGAGCCTGGACTACACCACACTGAGGGTCCATCTACGCTGCTATCATTCAATGGGGGCCTAAGTAAGAGTGAAAATAAACACAGGAGCAAAGGTCATTTACCACAGGAGCAAAGGTCATTTACCACAGCAGCCTCCCAGGCAACTGCTACTTTCAGCTCAGGTCACATGCAAACTCTCTGCTTATGGTAAATCCTCTGCTTCCATGAACCATGAACAGCCCTTGAAATCTGCCCTTGAAACCCCACCAGCTTTCAAGAGCCATGTTTTTCAACTTTCTGTGTGCATCTCACAGCTTTATGTTTTGAGGGAAGCCTCAGAGACACTCTGGTGAGGCTTCTTTCATAGCACAGGTGTGTTTGCCAACAGGTGACCTGTCTCCTCTGAGCCAATCTGTCAGGGAAACATCCATTCATTAGTTATAGCCTGAAACTGTGTCTTCCAAAGATAAGGAAACATCATAACATTGTCACAAAGCATCAAAGGGGAGGTACTTTGATACCGCTAAATCAATTCTGCCTAGGCCAGTAGTGTGTCATGTCTTCTGCTCCAGCTGGTGCATGCCATGGAGAGAAAAGATAGGAAGAACCAGTTCCTTGGACTGTGACAGAAAAGGGTGTAAAACCACCATGGTATCCTGGCCTTTGGGGATTTTAATATAGGTGGATGAAAAATTGCCGATTAAAGAATCTGGACCATAAGGCTTAGTGGCAAAAGGTGGAATCTATGCAGGGAAATTTCTCCTATTGAATAATACTTTCATGAAGAAAAAAGCAAAGCTGGACACTGTTGATGGTTGTTGTCATGATTGACACACACAGACTCTCTTTGTAGAGAATCAGAATTTATTCCCTGGGAGGCTACTGGTTTTCATAGTGTGCTAGTTTAGCATGGAAGGGATTTTTTTTAAAGAAAGTTATAGCAAAAAACCAATTAGTGATTGGCTTTGAAGCTGACAGCTTGATCGACCAATTAGAAAGATGACATGCCTCTGGGAACACACAGGCTTAAAAATCAGGAGAATTCCTTTCCTTCCAGCCTTGGAGGAGGTAGGAAGGCAGCCCAGCTCTCTCCTTGTGGGAGGGCCGGGATGGCCCGGCCTGCCCAGGCCCAGGCTTTTCATGGGAGGCCTGCCCAGCCCAGTGACTCCCAGGCCAGGGGAGGGGATGAGAAAAAGCCCCTGTCCTGGCCTGGATCGGGTTTCCAACAGCTGTAAAACATCCTGACTAAGCTGCAGGGGCTGAGCCCCCAGTGACTGCCAGGCAGAGGGGAAAGGGAGGGGGAGAAGCCCAGCCGCTCCAGACATCATGCAGCTGAGACCAAAAAGTGGCTCCGCAGCTGGGCAAGGGGCCCCATGGCAGCCAGAGCCCCGAGATCCTGGCACAACTTCAGTGCGGCCTGGCACTACCATCTTCAGGCACTACCCAGGAAGAAACATCATGCCCTCTGCAGACCTGGGAGATGGTAACTCTTTCCTTGACAGATGAGACTTAAAAATGCACTGGCCCTTCTCTGAGTGAGAACAGATAAGGTGACTGAATTGTAAGGAAACACTGCATGAGACGGAAGTCAGCGAAGAGAGAGAGTTAGGTCCTAAGTGGAAGAAAGGATTGAGGAGGTGCCTTGTTTAGGCTAGACTTCTCTTATGAGCCATGGTAATGAACTGTAATATATTAGAATATCCCTTTAAACCATGGGAAAATTATGCATTTTAGGGAGATGATTATTCAGATTTGTAGATCTGAGCAAAGGTATCTGTAATTGACTAAGTGAACATGGAAATAGCAGCTGTGATCCTGTGATCCCATGAGACGTTTGAACAGAGACAAATGAGATGAGAAGCCCTCTGTGCAAGTGAGGAAGTGAAAAGAGATCTCTGTTCCACAAGATGAAGATCCTTTGCCTTTGGAGTTGCTTATCTTTAAAATGACCCCCCAAAGTGTCCATGACGAATATACAGCTAACAGGAAAGCTGCTAATGGGTGGGCAATTCACAGTTTGCTGAGTTTTTTTCCGGGCGGCTGCAGATTCGTGACAGGGGAGCCACCAGAGGACTGTTTCTTGTGGCGATGTCTCCATGGAAGTTCAAAGAGAGACTCCTCTCCCTAAGAATTGATGAAAGACTATTTTTAAATGGTGAAACTGACTGAAAAACACAGGTTTTGTCTCTCTATGTTGTTGATGGGAAAGTGAACAGTTTGTGGGGAGGGAGAAGTGTTTTTGAAAATTTCATTTTGATTTTCATTTTCTTCTTTTAGTGTGTGTTAATAAATCTGTCTCTGTACCCCTTAAGATTTGAGCCTGCTTTGCTTTTTCTCTTAATCCTATCTCACAGCAGAGTTCTGGTAGACACTCAACCACTACACATATCTCAGGGAGAATGATGGAGGTATGTATTATATAGAATGTTCTATTAAGGCTTCTGGGAGCAGGGAAACGCTAGCTATGTGCTCAAGAAGGGTCTTACACCTAAAAAGGCATAGAAAATGGGGGAAAATATATAAATGTGACCCTCTTCAAAGGCATAGCTGCTGTTTGCCATGTGCTTCCAGAAAGGAAAGAGAGTGAAATTGCAGGAAGGAAGATAAAGTTGCTCTCCAGTTACTCATTTGAAAATTATTTTAGCTTGTGTTTCTGGCAGTAGCCTGCCACATGTCAGATCTCAGGTTTGAATTCCTTCAATGATATGCTTCTCATGGTCTTAGACTAAATTACACCAGACTTCCAGGTAAATTTAGGCTATGGACTTCCAGTGCTGTCAGTGTAATGGCTTTCACTGGCACTGACTTAAATTTAAAATATCACACCTGTGATTTACACACAATTTTATAAGTCTGTATAGGTTGAAGAAGTCCTTATGTTAAACTTATGAATAGTGTATAAAGTGTCTCCATTTGAACTATTATGAAGCTGGGCCCATTTTACAACTTCAAATACTTTCCACATTATCACATATTTCAGACTGCAAACCCACAGGAAATTAGTACTTATTTTTAATGGTTGTAGTTTCTCTCCTCTCCTCTCCTCTCCTCTCCTCTCCTCTCCTCTCCTCTCCTCTCCTCTCCTCTCCTCTCCTCTCCTCTCCTCTCCTCTCCTCTCCTCTCCTCTCCTCTCCTCTCCTCTCCTCTCCTCTCCTCTCCTCTCCTCTCCTCTCCTCTCCTCTCCTCTCCTCTCCTCTTTTTTCTTTTTTCTCTGTTCTTTTTTCTCTTTTTTCTTTTTTCTTTTTTTCTTTCTTTTTTTTTTCTTTTTTCTGCGGGGTAGGGGGAGATATGGGAAGGAGGGAAAGATGAAATATATACATTTCCCCTCCTTGAATTATATGTAGAAAGCTTTTACATTGTCTAGGAACATAGAGCATAAAAAAGTCGAAAAGAGTTAAAACTGCTACTGTGAATTCAGCTCTAAAATGCTAAAATATCTCCCTAAAATATAAACATCTGAAAGAAACATCTTTTTTTGTTGTTGTTAATCACTTTTAGAGAGGTCATTGCATTATGTATCTTTTTAAAGATTTAATATAGTTCAGAAATGAATCAACACATGATGTAGAAATTACTTAGGTTGAACATCTTATGCTGCATGGAAATTTAGACTACATGGTCATAAAAGCTATTTCTGGAATTCAAAATTTATAAATAGCTACTTGCATCTAGTGATTTCTTAGGAGTGAAATTTGGCTTGTTGAATATGTGTGTCAGCATCAGAGTAGATGGCCTGTTCAGGCAGACATATACACTATCTGGCACTGATTGAATACAGGCTCAATTATTAATCTCAAGAAGAGCTTAAAATAATGTTTTTGGCCTGCTTCAGATTCTGTATAGGTTAAACACCAATTACATAAATCTGTACTACTAGGCATTAAATCTGCCATGCTGTGAGGTGTATTATATAGTAATATTTGTAAGATCACATACTATAATCATAGTATAGCATGGCATGGCATGGCATGGCATGGCATGGCATAGGTAGAAAAGCATGACTAGAAAAATGCTGAGTATATACAGGTATTTTCTATTAAAGACATTAAAGCAGTCCTCTCTTAAAAGCCCAGCATTTTCTTATGGTTATAGTGTCTTAAGTATTCTGATTGCACACCACTCTGGAGGGGAAGAAAGCTCTAGGTGACTTTGCTTGTTTTGCTTTCTCTTTTCCTAGTAGTGGAGATGGCATAAAGCTAATTTGTTTAAATGTTGTAGAGATAACCAAACCATGATTAAATTTCAGAGCCATTTGTCAAGCTTTTCTCATGCAAACAAGACTGACTGCAAATTAATTCTATTTATGCTTTGTCACAAAGAAAAAACATTCTCAGTAAGAGCAAAGTTAAGACTGAAGTAATACTACTAGTCTTTTAGAAAATGGCAAATATTTTAACACTTCTCCCCAGAAAAATTTGTTAAATATATTCATTTTGAAAGAAAGGGAAATTTTAGGAAGAGAGTGCAAATTTTAGTGGCTTTGCAAGTGAAAGAAACCTCTCAGTTTCTTTTCACATGTGTATTTTCCTGAAAGTGAAAGCCAAGTTTCTGTAGGACTGATGTCATCTACATCTCTCATGACTCACACTTCTGCAAATGCAGAGGTTAGTACAATTTTCCTGTTGACATGTAGCTACTTCACGACTAAAGTCCTGGCTTGAAAGTGCCTTCTTAGTAATGAACCACAACTGTTCTTAACACCTGTGGTTGAAACACACCTAAATTTGGAGGAGCTCAGACACCTGGAGCAGGAGATTATAAAGCTGCATCTAAAGTTTGCAGTGCACTAGAGAGTGAAACTGACTATTAGAGGCTTAAGGTGGAACCTAGGAAAAATCAGTTCTTTGTTAGCAGAAGAAAAAGTTTTGCTTACAGAAATTGCACAGAGATGGAAATTCACTGGCATGTAGGATTGCCTTAGCCTTAATACCTCCACCACACTTTTCCTGTCTTTCTTTTCAGTTTCAGAGGATATAATATTCCTCAGGTTTGGAGAAATTTTTCTTTCTGTGTGGATACTCAAGAAAGATTTAAAGTTAATTCCAGAGGTCATTTGTAGCAGCCTCCCTGTACAAAGAGACAGGAGCAAAGATGAACTGGGCTAAAATATAAAGTTTGTGCCTCCTCTTCCTTTTCATACAAAATGGAAAAAATAATAGCTGATTGCTAACAGGAATTCCACCTCTGAAATGTACTTGGATTTTAGGTAATTTTAGGAGTGGGATTGTTAGTTGAAATTAATTACCTTTCTGATTGGAGAGGAGGAATTTCTCCAGAGCTCTGGAGTAATGGGTCCCCTCTGTGCACTGTGACGGAGCCAAGCCTGAGTTTTTCCACTGAAGCTGGGATGTGTTTGGTCTGATGGGAAGCACCTGTGTCTTGCAGGCTGCTAGACACACTGGAGGTATGTGGCCAGGGTGTAGTGGGAGTTATGGAAGAGGGCTGCTTCTCTTGGGGAGTATTTCACTGAACAAGAATGTGCTGCTCAGCCTGCAGACATTTCCCTGAGTTAGGGCTTCACCTATTACATTAGGATGGCTGTCCCAGCATAGATCTCATGTCCTGGCTCTCTTTAGGTGCAAATTTCCTGGGACACTCCAAGGATATGATGATTTCAGCTCAATCACTTCTCAGACTGTGATTTTTCTTACTGTTAGTGACCAGGAGACTGCATTCCTTGTCTCTGATCAGTTATAAAGCCTGTGACCCAAGATAACTGAGAAGGGAATTTAGCTTCCAACTCTTCTGTTAAATACCTACACTTTGCTACAGTTTGTAGTAATCATTTTTAGTGGCTTTGGCTGTTGGGAAGGTATTTTTGAAATACATACCAAGCATGTCACATATTCTCAAATAAAACCTTCAAGCCTGTTCTACAGACCTGGAAATTACTCTGGAAAGCAACTGTGACCTGCTAAATGGAAATTACAGCTCTTGGCTCTGCCTTGAAAATGGACTCATTGAGAAACAAGACAGAATGCCAGTGTCTCTGTGTGCAGGCACCAAGACTCCCCTGGTTTCTCTTCACCCCCAGGTTCTGAGATAAGTGGTTGTGCAAACACAGGACTGCTTTCCCATGCTTCTGGCTTTTTATGTAATGCAGCATCATGATCTGTGCATGCAGATCAGCAACACACCAAAAAATTAAAGGAGCACCTTGCTCTGCACATGGATTAGACCTCTGGGTTGAAAGAGAGTTTCTCACATCAAGCCATTTCCTGAGAACAACTTCAGAGGAATCCTGTTTGGGCTGTCTCAAAATGCTGTAAAATTAGGCCTGATTCTGATCTTCACTTTCAAGCACCTTTGATAAGATCCCAAGCAGATCCAACTGTCAAATCAAGATGGTAATTAATCATCTAATGTTACATTTCTAAATATGTGTAGCGGCCATGGGGAAGAAAAAGTGAATATGTTGCCTGAGTGAAACAAAGATTAGTGTACTGTCAAGCTTTCTAGCTATTTATCCCAAAATGCATTTAACCTTAAAGAAAATAATCTCCATTATAAATCAATACATACCTCATTAGAACAAAAACAGCAATTGCACTAATTATTTGCATTTAATTGAAATAAGTGAGTAAGAAGGAAAACTGTGCTGAAGAAATATTGGATTACCTAATGTCATTAATCCCCCTTTTTTAGAAAAGGAACTTTGGAGGGAAAAAAAATTACAGTGTTAGGTTTAATCACTGTTCATACCAATATAAAATGTCAGGTTGATTGGCCATTATCGTTAAATGAGACAGGCCCAGAATTCCTGGAAGAGGTGATGCATAGAGGGGTTAGGTGGAAAGATTTCTTTCTGTCTGTGGGAAGATCAGGGATCACAACAGATATACAAAAATGCAGCTGCCAAGCCAACTGTGAGTTTAACTCTGCACTCTTGGCTATCCCCAGCCTTATCAGTAGAATTGCTCACGTTGCATCTAGTAAAGGTTTTACTTTTGCCTCTGTGGGAAATGGAAGTTCAAGTCTTATTGAAGACACAATACAGATGTCTGTCTGAGGCACAGGACACTCGTGTCTTGCCTCTGGGAAGTATGAAATCCATTTTTAAGCTGAACACTAATGGGAAATTCTGCTACAAGTGTATTTTAAAATATTTTAGCACCTATAGTCTGCAAAGTTACTAGTAAAAGAGTTAGTGGGACAATGTCAAGCAAGGAATTGCATTTTTTAAAGTTTGTCTTTAAGTGACATCCATCTCACAGTAAATAATCAACCATAAAACAAATACATGGCTGAAAAAATAGAAATTAAATATATTAAATACTTTTCCTTAAAGAGCATCTATCAATTTAAGTATTATTTTTAAAAGCTTTTTCTCTAAGTAGGCTCACAAAAATTGCTCATTTTCACTTCCTCTCAGTGGTACAGGTTATACAAGCTTTGTGAGCAGGAGAGTTTTGAGTTTTCTGTTGATAACCTTTACTGAAATGTACCTCATAAAGGCATGATCCTTCAGCAGATATGCTTCTCTGTTAATGGCCTATTTTACATCCCAAGCTCAGGCACTGGCCTTGCAGTTGTGCAGTTGTTTACATCTATGTGGACATATGCAAAGTGTTGATTAACAGGAATGGCTCGTTCTGGCACTCTCCATGTTGATGCAGCTACCGTATGCTTGAAGTCTTAGCAAGGTTAAAGCGGTGGATAATTGGAATGTTGAAATTAAAATGTGTATGTTTACAGTTGGACTCAATCATCTTAAAACTTTTCTGCAATCTAAATGATTCTATGGTTCTGTGAATCTATATTCCACAAACTGAAAAAAGGATTTGGTGCTGCATGGGGGCCAGTCCCACTCTTTTACTTCCCTTCCCACTCATGCCATACTTCGTATTGCAGAGGAGATGCACACCACAAGCTGTTTGCGGCCATCCTGCGATGGATGCAGTGAAAGTTGAAGTCACTTCCCTGGTACTAATCCATAACCACAGACCTACTGCCTGTCACTCATCACACTATGCATCAGGGCAGACATTTACTCTTAGTTTCAGGGAATGCTGACACATCTAGTAATAGTTGTACTGGATGTGTATTTAATATAAGGAGATGGAGTAAGAGCCACCTAGGAAAACACCAGAGAACCTTTGTGGGTGCAGCAGAATCCAGTGTGTGCAACCTGATTTCAGGCAGGCTAACTTGGTAAATGAGGTTGAAAAGCAGGGAAGGCAAGGGCTGTCCATACAGGTTACCATCCATGCACCCTCCTCTTCAACAGTGCCATGCTTACTCCTTAACAGATGTGGTTTGCAGACCCCTTTGAACTAGACAAGGGCTTCTTATTCCCAAAGAAAGACAGTAAATGGAGACTCTGGCTATACAACGGGAAGGGGTTTACAGAAGCATGTGAAGTATACCTGACCTGGGGAAGAAATGCAAATAAAGAAAGTTGTGGCAGGTGAAAGTACTACTCTTCCAGATTTAATACTAAAAAAAGGACAGTGAGTTTCTTGAATTTCTTTCATTTATTACCCCAAATCCACATCTTACCTAAATTCCATCTGTTCCTATTATATTGCAAGATAAAAATTTTGGTTTAGATATTAAGAGGTTGTTCTATTCTTTTAAATTATTTTTTTTGTTGTACTCATAAAATACCAAGATAAACAGAGTTGCAGGTTGATAGGTAATTGAATCTTTTGCTGTAAAGTATATCAGTGTTTAATTCCATTAGGGTTTTTTTTTAAAATTAAGTTAATTTTAAGCAAGAATATTTCAAAGCATTTATCTTCCTAATTTGTATTTCTTTTTAATTTTTAAAATAACAATTTGTGGAGATTTTAAGACTTTGGAATTTGTGAGGTTTTAAAAGCCATCCTAATAAAAAAAATAAGTTTTTTGATGGTTTAATAAAAAAATTGAAATGGAAATGATTGCTGTTTACAACACACAATGTCAGTAACAATTGCATTTTTCTATAAGCATTCATCCTGATTGAAAATGGTGTGATGTTATTCTGAGATTTGATACTAAAAAAAATGTAACAGGTGTGGTTATTACAAGACTGGGTCAAAGACTCAGAAGCCTAAAATATTGCAGTATGGTCCTAGGAGATGCAACATTACAATATTCAGTTAGTAGAGCAATCATTAGACAAAATCTTTGACTGCTGAGAATTTCTTATCCACTATATTACATGTATGAACGTAATAAAATGAAATCTGAGGTATTAAAATTCAGGCTCTCAGCAGCACACAGTGAAAAATCTATATATTTATGCCAAAGTGGATGAAGTCTACATCAGGAAGTCTCTTTCTTCATCCAAATTAACATTTTACAAACTTACGGGGTTTTTTCCCCTCTGTGTATCAAATAGTATATCTCCATGCACTCTAATATGTGTAGACAAACTTTGCACAATTACAATTTGGTGAATACTTATTCTTGTTAAAAGGATAGCTTACTCAAAGCAGACTTTTTGCTTGGATGGCTGCTTACTTGCAGAGCTCCAAAAGAAATATATCCTAACACAGTCTCATAGTTTATGTTTTACAGCAGTATCAAATGGATGAAAAAAAATCCACTGTTTTAATTTCATTACAGTTCTTGATGTTTTCAAATTAAAAAAGCCCTCAAGGCCTCCCTCTATTTGCTAATCATGCTCAGAGTGTGCTTTGCCCAGTTTACCAGGCCAGACTGAGTCAGGCGTTGATTACACTAAGTAATTTGCAAATAATGCTGTAGTTGAAAGGCAGTCAGAATGCGAAGCAAGCTTCACGACAATTATGCTAATGCCTCAATTTAAAATTGGGAAAAAAGTTGAAAACCAGATTTTTTGATCTATAACTAACTCAAGCAGAACCTGTAACAGGCTTCTTGGCTTCTACTGTGTCATGCAATTTGTATCACCAATAATATAAGAAAATCTTTAAGTAAAACTTCTTTCTTATTTATCCAGCTAAACAGTTCTTAAAGCATTGCTTTCACTTTTCCTGCCATTTGCCACTTCCAAAGTACCAATAATCACAGCCCTGGTTTTATTTTATTGGAAGACTGATGGAAAAATACACTAGGTATATTTATTCCATCTGGCATTTAAATAAGGATGGAGGGATGCAATTTTTTTTTTTTTTGGTTGACTGTCTGGTGAATAGGGAAAGGTTTTTAATATATCCAGATCAGCTGGATAGCAGATCAGCTAAAAGTGTCTTTCTCTCTTGAGGTTTTAAGAATCTGACTTACAGTATTTCTCCCACTCCCCATTCATCAGAAACTACATACAAAGATCCTCTAAAATTTTGACCTCTACAGTGGGGTCAATGCTCAAAACATTTTACCAGTCCAGCTATAGTGGTAAAGACTGAGATTCTGTACTGATGCGATTTCAGTAGCAGACCCTAACCAGTGAGACAGGATTATAGTGTCACAGGGCACTTCCAAGTCCCAGAGAGTTTAGTGATCCTTCCATACTTACACATGGAGATTGAGAGAGTGCTACCATACCTAAAACTGATCTTTTTGGGGCTAAGCATTACTTTATGCCACAGACAAAACACAAAGCCAATGCTAATGAAGTGACCTCTAATACAGTGCATGCTGCTGTTAAGGTTTTAAGGACATTACATAGTTACAAGGTCTAGGCTAAATTTTCAGCAAACTAAGTCAAGCAACCTACAAGCTTTAATTTCTGTGTATTGATGGGCAAAATTACCAGAAATATTGACAGAGCCTTCAATGTGTTTCTGAGTCATGGTTATATGGCACTTTGACACCTTCCTGCAGAACTGGCCTGCGTAACAAGGCTGAACTGGAGAAAAGTGGGAAAAGTTTCCTGCACCCTCCCACACACAAGAAGGCCCTCACAGCTGCAAATGGAAAGGGTGTAAGTAGAAATGGATGGAAGGGTACCAATTTGGGCAGCAATCTTCAGCCACTATAAAGCTGGTCCCAGATCTCTGTGTTCTGTTCTGTGCATTAAAAAAGGTGCAAAGAGGGAATATGCCTTTTCACACATATACATATGGTCCTTCTCCTCCAGAAATGTTAGGTAACACACGTATTTCTGCAATATTTAATTCTGAGGAAAAATGATCAGTTAAAAGGTTGATTGACCACCTCCTGTGTGAGATTGGGAAACAGGAGACCTCACGCTTTGGAAGATTTACCACCACTGCTAGGCCAGCAAAGAGTACAGACCCTCAACCTTCAGCAGTAGATTGTATTGCAGCCCAATACAACCTAGAGAATTTTTTCCGCAATAACTGTGTATCTGCTTTTAACACACTTCCAGGTTCTGAAAAATACTGGATGAATAGTAACCATATAAAAACGAAAATAAGTGTCATGAGCAGCCAAAAAGGGAGGGAAAAGACGCAGATTCACTGGGTGTTCTGGCACAGTCAGTGTATAACAAAACTAGCCTTGGCTGTTGCATCAATATCCCACTGCAAATTCAAAGCTTGTTTTGTTGTATTTACTGAAAAATACTCCTCTCACTCTACCATGTGCAAGGCATTTGTACATAGTAAACTTTTTTCTGAGGTAGCTCTCATTCATCAGCAACAAACCTCTGTCTGAATACTTTTTTCCCTCAGAAAGCAGGGCTGAAATTGTAGATGCTTGCTTTTTTTCCAAGACACGCACTGGAAATATGCTGGAAATTCAATGCTGTGTCAGATGACTTTTAAGGTTTTTCCAGCTCTTTCCATTTCCATGCAATAACACATTAAATAATTTCTTTCAAGATAAGATCAAATTGTGGTTAGAAGCTAAAATTCTGTGTTTAAATTAACCCTGACTTCCTTCTCTTTTTGTCTTCAAATAGTCTGCCAAATTCTTCTGACTATCATACATTTAAAGGTCCATTTGTCATCAGTATAAAGTGACATAGCCATGAATTTGTACTACTTTCGTCTTCTCTTAAAGGAGACAAGAGAATATGCTGATACTGACAAGAGTGTGCGTGCAGCATAAGACAAGGGGGGGAAAGCTTGTTATCTGTATAAGACAATTAAGAAAAATTCTCTTCCACAGATTGAAAGCCCTTATGTCATCTGAAGGTGCCAAAGCTTTGCAGCATATTTCTTTCCTAACTTTTTAAGATTAGTCTGTTTTCCACAAGTCTAAAAAGGGGTTTTATTTTTTAAGGGTTTATCCTTATCATTTTTTTTCTCAAACCCTGCTAAGCAGGATCTATCTAAGGTTTTGTGGAAAAATCTCAGATATATTTGTCAATGAGATATTATGGCTTATTGAAGAAAGTGGCATTTACAATATTCAACAACCTACTTTTGCTCCATATGCTCTTTTTTTACAGTGGAAGTAAATAGCAGCATCAAAAGATACAAAGTAAACAGTTAAAAAGTACAATTAAAACACTTTATTCTGCATTGCTTAATTCTTGCCCTCATGCTTTCAACAAGTTGCCACTTAAAGAAAGGAAGAACACAAACCCAGACCCTTCCTCAATCCTTTCTCATAGCTACATTGGAAAAAGGATGGAAGGTACAGTTTGCCACATAGTTTTAAAGGTCAGTCCCAGTACCAGGCATCCTGGGAAAAAGAGACCAAATGAGACACAACCCAAGGGAACAGTCAAGTTTGTATCCAGCAGATAGCTCATGCTTATATGCAATGGGAAGTAGATACTTAAAATCAAAACTTTGAGTTTTAAGATCAAACCTTAATGTTATCAAGCTTTCTGGTAAAGAGTTGTGTGTGTTCATGACAGCAGAAGTGGCAAAATTTTCTGTATAATGTAGAAATATGTTGTTTGGTTTAAATAGGCCATTCAGATCTTTCAGCTGAAAAATGAAAATGGAAAATTGGATTGGGGTAAAACCAGATTGTTTTACACCTTGGGTGCATAAAATTTGAGGCCAAAAGTAGTAATTTTGCATGACACTTTTTTTACTTGCAGGGCAGCTGTTTGAGGCCCTAGAGCCTGAATAATAAACTAAATTTATTTCATGCACACTGGTTGTGCTAGGTATGATTGTTAAGTCACATATAACATTCAGAAAAGCAAATGTTCTTGAAGCTGCCTGTCTGCCCCTTGTTACTACCCATATGCCAAGCCAGAGGCTCATATACAAAAGAATCAGAAATATAACATTTCACAACAAAATCTGAAATACACTTGAGAGTGTGGAATAACATGTTATTAAAAGCTAATAGACAAAACCCTTATGCAGCAGAACTGGTCAAAAACAGCTTTGATACTGCAATAAGTTATTAAAATGAATTTGTCATATTAAAAGAAACAGTGTAAGTCAACTCTTTTTCATGCTGTCTTATATCTACTTTAAACTTAAGAAGGCATTTCAAAGATGCACGTATCTCCAAAGGAAAATATCCCAAACCTGTCTCTCTACATGGAAAACGTGAAACTATTGAGAGAGGAAACCTCAAAAATTTATCCCAATCTTCATACAGATTCTGTCTGTAACTTACTCTGGCTACAAAAATATGCCCCTTGGGGACTGCAGAGGGATAATATCACACTTCATCTTCCCTCTCCCTTCTATCCATTTCTGTCCTCTGTCTCTGACAGGAAGAGGGCTGAGAGTTCATCTTGGTCAGGAAGAAAAAGTGGTTTTGTCAAACTAAGGTAGACTCAACATCCCCTTCATATTCTGCCACTGCTCAGCAGCAAGGCAGTTCCCCTACACAAACTGAGGCTAGTGTCTATTCTCAAAGTGCATGCTAGAAAGGGTTTGAGTTTTTAATTTTTAAAAGCTTTTATTTTTTTTCCAGGGGGACAGCATTTTATCAACATGAGAATATATTCTTCACAACTTACATTTGTTTTACCATAAAAAGTACATCAAATATGCCTGTATAATTCCTGTATCCAAAGTCAAAGTTATTTCTTACACATAATTTTATTGTATTACTCAAAGTGATATTTACCTTATTTAATGGAGAAGGAAAAAGAAAAAAGACAAAAGACAGAAAGGAGAAAAGGGAGTAAAGAGAGAGGATCAAAGCTGGGCAAATCTCCCTTGGAACATCATTTAGGTAATTTGTAATAAAACTGACCTCCTTTACAATAAAAGCATTTAAATCTTGACATTTTCTCTTGGGACAAAAAATTGACTTTCTGACCAGTTCTAGATCTTGAAGGAGGACTATAAGCCCTGGTGTAGGACAAATCACAGTAAAGACTCTTTGTCAAAAGCAGATAAGGACAACACTTTTCAGAATACTCAAAATTTGTGGAAATGTGGGCACAATGAACACCCTGATGAGGAGAACAGAAAGATTACGCAGAAACAAAATGGCAACTGGGGACGTTGTGGCAGCTTGAAGGCAAAGCACTTCAGAGCTGTACCTTGTCTCAAAAGAGAAAAATGCATCTACTAACTCTTTCAAGAGCATGGCTGCATTCGTCATCAAGTGCAGAGGTTTCCCCTGGGAGCATATGCACATCCAGCTCCCTGCCTTACTCACCCTGGCCCAGGAGCAAAGCACAAGTCTGAGCTCTGGAAAGACACTAGCAGATGCTATTTCTCTTACAACATTGTCATTTGTGTCTGCCTGAGCACAGCTTTTTGTTCTGTTTCTCTTCTTGATCATACTTGGGAAGCTCAGAAGTCCTTTTTGCAGAAGAACTTGAGTCCTTTGAGATACACTGCTGTCACGCCCTCTGTATGGCAAGACAGAAAACCCCTGAAATGAGGTAGAACTGAAGTAGTAATCCTCAAGAAAACGGAGGACTGAGTGAAAACAGAGAAACCATAAATTATGAAGTTAACTTATCCCAAAATAGTTTCCATATGCTTATACTTAAGTATGAGAGATTTACAGCATTGTGTGAAGTCCGTTATTTAAGTACTGACCCTAAGAACAAGTAACACAGTTTCCTTGAAATGACTCCTACACTTTATTGGCCCATTTCTATTCTTTCTCAGCCGTGTTTAAGCCACTGAATTCCTCCCCTACCTTGGCTTCCCACTCCAGCTGCCTGGTGATGGGGCAGTAGGGGAGGATAGCACAGCTGCATTAGCTGCAGGGCCACATGTCCGGGGAAAAGGCCAGACAGCGATGCTGGGGGGCTGCAGCTCTGCTCCAGGGTGCTGTATGTTGGTACACACAAGCTGACACAGGAGTGAGGTTTAGCTGGAACAATGAACTGAGAAGCAAACATTACTGTATACCATCACTCAAAGCATTGATTGCTATCTCAGCTGGGTGCTCAGACCAAGCTCTCCTCTTACCTTATCTCATAAAAAGCACCGAGCTTGCTTGGTATGTGGGGTTTTGACATGGAACATCTCACTTCTGTGGGAAGAAAAATTCAGCATGCAAACTCCCTCACAGATCTGCTGTGCAGCAAGGAGCTGACACTGTTAATCCCACTGGAACACATGTGGTATACTAAATTTTTAGGGGCGATATTGGTGTTTGGTGTGAAAACTAGCATTGATGAGTGAAAATAGAGCATGCTACACCAGTGATGAAAAAAGTGGCTGGGGAAACCAGGGTAACCTACTCCTCACACACAAAGTTGGCTCCTGCCAAGATCGGGGCCTAGCTCTTGGCATGGAAAGGAAGTGCTGGGACTTGTTTAGCAATTTTAAAGATGAAGCAAAGACATGGGAGTAATGGTGATGAAATGTGATCAGAAAGGTGAATGGTTGGCAGTAGCTGAGCAGGAGCATCATGGCTGGTACTGGTGCAGGTGAAATTAGTGGATCATGGTGTATATGCCTGCTTCCCACAGGTAAGTGGCAATGCAGCAGCCACAGATGGATCCACCAAGAGAGGAAAGAGGGACAAGTGCAGTGCTTGCAGAAGTGGCATTTTTCACAAGTACAGCAGCCTGGCTGCATGTTCAATCCCAACACTGAAAGAAAGCTGTCTTGCCTCGGCTCTGCTAGTCCAATGCCTTTGTCCCATGCCCTCCCTCACTCTGGATCACAGTTTCATTTCTCCTTCACAAATTTAAGCAGGTTTAATCAGTCTCAAACAACACTAGCAGCTTTCAGGATTCTGGAACCTTGCAAAAGTCAGCTCTCCAGGTTACTGGCAAATAATAGATGTACTGTGTCTTCCCCTGATTACAATCACAGTAACTAAGATATAGAATCTGTCTCCCAGAGGCCAGAAAGGAGATAGAGCATTTATAAGATCTCCCTGGGCCTCATGGCACTTTCCAAAATGCTGCAGAGCAATAAGAAACACCTGAAGTGTAGGCCAGGTTCAAGAACAGTGCTGTGCTTCATCATCCTGCTGTTGGCCACAACTCTATGGACAAACAGCAGGAGAAGAAATATGGGATAAACTCCTTGAGGGCTTGACTTTTAAAACCAAAGCTACCAAGCCTGGATATTTCTGTTGTGAGTGTAAGAAATGTGTAACTGCTTCAGCTTTGCTAAACTCGTGGTCACAGTGACACCCAGTGGAAATTACTCCCATAGCCGGATTGTATATGCTGTGCTACAGGCTTACCTCTCTTCCAGGTGCTTCTTTCTCTGCCTCACCACGTTTCCAGAGGCTGTCACAGCAGCCAGTAGCAAAAGGAGGCCCCTCACCCCTCAAAATAAATGTTTCTCTGTAAGTTCACAACTTGTAAATGCTGCGCAACTCCTCCTATCTGTGTCAGAAAAAGCTTTGTGAGATGGAGCTCCCAGGCTTCTTCTTTTATTTGGATTCTTCATTCTTTTCTGATTTCAACTTTCTCTCTGAAGGCTGCGAGGACTGAACTCGAAGGGATGCCTCAGTGCTGCTCCAGGCAGAAAGAGAGTGTTTGCTTTAAAACTGTAACAACATTCCTGCTCCACGCATAGCATGTGAGTACCTACACCAGGCTCAAGCACTTCAGATCAGCAAATGAAAATACAGCACTAGCAAGGGACTAGATACTGCACTGTGTATGAACTGTGAGCATGTGACTGCAGGTAGAAATACCACCAGTGCAGTATCCTCCAGGGAGTGCTTTTAAGTGTTGCAATGCACTAAAGTGTGTCTGTTCAGTATATCAGACTAAACTATGTAGCACATAAGCTTTCACATTTTGCAAGGATCTTTAGCCCTCTAAACAGTGCTATGTGTGTGCTCTGCATCAGCCTCCTGTGACATATCACCTGCTGCCTCACCTAGATAAGAAAGAGAGAGTAAAGGCCAGAACTTCCCAGCCTATGACTGGGGAGACAAGCTGATGTGGAACAAAGGAAACGGGTGATTCCAGAAGAAGTTTCTCACTCACCTCATCAATCCTTCAGGAATAAACTGTGAGGGCTGGGAGGGGCAGCCACTGCCACTGTAACTGATGCTGGAGGGAGTATCCATCTACCTGTGGACTGCCCCCAGCCTTGGACTGTCTTTGAGTCTCCTGCTCCTTCCTTTTATCTTTGGGCACCCCAAAAGGACTTTTTGAGCAAGATGCTGCATTTCTTTCTGGGGTCCAGAATCATCCAATGGGTTTTTCATCCCCACGAACTTGCTTTTCCTCCTCACCTCCTTTTATGACTGCAGTACTGGAGTTTCAGCAGAAATGGAACCTGAGAGCAGTCTCTGTGCAGTCCCACCACATGAGGTGTGGTGGGAACATCCTGTCAAAATAAAGGTGACGTTCAGTATCCAACACTGAATTCTCTGGGGCCCAGTGTGTAGAGCACTACAAGGAGCTTGGTTGCCATCTGCAGCAGGTAATAAAGTCTTCCAGTAGCCTGTGCTGCCCAACAGAGGCTTTAATTGTCTGGGACAGGAGCTCACAGCATGCACCTGCCCTGCTATGGCACTGTGGCTGTCAAGTAGTGTCCTTCCCAATGAGGCTGATGCTAGCATGTCATTAGCACTCTAAACTGCAACTAATAGACTGTAATGGTTTCTTCCAGGCCCCGTAGCGTTTGCAATTTATTGTTTTAATTTGTGGATTATCACTGAGGTATAGCCTTCTAACAAGTGCAACTGTCATTTGAGAGAAAAACACAATCCAGGATATTTTTATAGTAATGAACAGATAAAAAATTTGAACAAGATTTGAAGAGGAATCAAGCCCACTGTTAATGAGTCCCACTATCAGGGCGGTCATACACAGTATTCAAACATTCATGCATTTACTTGTAAAGCCACTACATCCCTGATCCAAAAAGAAACTGTACTAAAATGTTCATGCAAGTGACAACTTCTCAAAGGAGTGCTAAATACAGCTTTTCAAAGCATAAAGCCTTCAAGAGATTTCACAATGAACTACAGTATTATGAATGATGCTGATTAACAATAATTAATATCTATAGCCAATATACAGAAAATTACTATTTAATCCTGATAATAACAGTCATTAGGTCAGTGATTAACATTACTTTGTTACAGTCCACATATTCAATATTCTTGTTGCAGTAATTCCCTGGAGAGAAATAGGAAGGTTGTTTCTCCATCTGATTAAACACTGCAAAACCTGTAAAATCACCTTTCTCTGACTTGAGACAAACAGATTTTGGCCAGCTACACCGAGTTTGAATAATTCCAGCCAGACAGTCTTTCTAGACTAGCAGAAGTTGATGTGATGGACTATCTCAGCTCCTCTGACACTGATACCCACTGCCTCCAAAGAGACACATTCAGTGGTCTGCCCATGTCCCCTCCCCAACCTTTTCCAAGATATTCTGAAAGAAAGGCACTCCCTTGCTGTGTCCTGTCTATGCGGGGAGCATGGAGGGCAAAAAGGGATGCAAATACCTTTTGGTCTGGAGCATTGCACATCAGTTGACCATACTGTACTTTCAGTAACTACTTCTTTTTATACAGTGCTTTATCATTATTATTTTTTCCATTTCTGAACAACTGCAAACAAAACTTATACAGAAAGGTTAAAGATATTAAATGTAAACAATTGCAGAACACAGCAAATAAGACAAGCGTTCCAAACATATTCAAACCTTGACCTCCCAGTTTCTCAGAGCTCAATGGAAGGACATTGGAGCCATGGCACAAACATGCTCAGTAGAAGCCTCTGGTGCTATCTGTATACTTCTGCTGAGTCAGGATGAACTCTGTTCTTGTTTCTCTTTCTTTGCTCTTTTCGAAGTGCTTCAGAAAATCAATTTTCAAGCTACTATGCCACACATAACAAACACACAGTTTGTCTTTCAAACACAGCTTGAGGGAAGACAGCCAGAAAGCCCATAAATGAAAGCTGTGATATAGGAACAGATACATACATACATGTGTTTAAATATATTATTTACATATATATTGTTTCTACACACAAAAGTATGCATATATGTTTATTTGCTTGTTTCTGTTCATTTAAATAATAACTGATGCCTTACAATCTATAATTCATTTACAGGAATTTCCCATAGTAGCTCTGTTTGTCTGTTTGGATAATGATTTTTTTCTACAGGCATATCAAGCAATCTTTGGCTGTTTCCCACACCTTTAAAGGCTTACTTGAATGGATGACATACCTCTTGGTGTTTTGTGCTGCAAGAACCTCTTTGGAAAGGTTGGAGGGGCGATACAGGTGGCTGCCCAAGGATTTTATGATGCTTTTGAGTGTTTGGTGTGGGCAGTAATTACATCATCAATGAAACCTTTTGAGTGCAACCACAGAAGCTGAGAAGCAAGGACAACCCTTTGTGTCATTTCCAAGTAAACGGATTCCTATCTGAGTCTCTGATTGAACTGAACACTAAGGAAGATGTTATACTGCAAACTCAGCATTTAGGTGCAGACTTGCCTCAGGAAAGGGGGCAGCAGGATGGTCTCTTTGAAGTCATCAAGTTGTTAAAAGATGCTTAGCAGCAACATACAGGCCAGATACGAAGGGGCTGGCAGCACTGGGAAGTACAGTGAGATGGATGGATGGATGGATGGATGGATGGATGGATGGATGGATGGATGGATGGATGGATGGATGGATGGATGCTCCTGCTCTGCTGCAATCCTCTCTCCTACCTGCCATCCAATTTTTGTGTCCATTCGCTGTTCTCCCCACACCACACTGCCTGTGCTACCATCTCTGCCTCTGAAAGGATCCATGGTGAAGCACCAGCAAGAGAACTGCTGTGGGAGCTGTGCAGAATTGGAATCTCCTTATTACTCAGTTGGTTGCACCCTTGCCAAAAATGCCTGTTGTGATGTCACTGGAACAGACTGTAGGAAGAGGAGGGGCAGAAGCAGGGTGAGCAGAGGGCACAGCACGTGCCCGGTGGGGAGGTGAGTGAACAGCTCCTAAACATTGAGTAAATGCAGTGATGGGTATTGTATGAAGGGAAGCAAAGAAGAGCAAATGTGCTAGAGCTTTGAGATTTCTTTGAAAAGCTGAATGTCCAGCTGCCTTACCACTCCTTGGCTGCCATCACCTGTGGCTACCAGAGAATGAAGGTCAAAATCTGCCATTTGTCCTTTCACCCTGCTTCACATCAGAAAGCAGGCCCGTGGTTTCCAGAAATTCAGAGCAGTGCAGCTTGAGATGAAGTGCGTAGAAAAGATTTCTTCAACTGGATGTAGAACTGAGGGAAGGCACTTGATTTTCCTTCTCTGGTAGGAAAGGGGAAACAAAGGCTCAAGCATTGCTTAATGAGCATCAGTATGGAAGCTAGACCTCTGCAAACTGCCCGATGTGCCTTATTCAGGGCAAGAGGGAGAGGCTCAGTGGACTCCACAAGTAATCTGGGACCTTGTAATTTGAGTCCAAACATCTGGAGGACATGGGGTTAGACAATTCACATGTAAAGGCAGAGACCAAAGGAAAAGAAGGTATTCACAGTCCTCACAGGCACACAGAATCATGATTTCTGAGATGATTCATTAGTAGACTGCCATGCTGTGTTTCAGTTTCCCTAGGTAGGAAATATTTTTAAAGTCCTAAATCAGACACCCCACACCCTTGGCTATACGTCAGTGCTTCTTTCTTCTCATCACTTCACAGTGATGCTGCATTGCTGAAAATTGGAGCCTTTACTCAGTCACACATATTTGGCATACAACCCCAGCTCTGACAGGAGTTGGGGAAACAATCACCTGTTTTACCACATGAGGAGGACTGTGAGGCACAAGCACATCCCTCTTCCTACATCATTTTCTGTGGATTTAGTACTCTAAAACCTCCCTGAGTTGGGAGTCACTTGTCAGCAGACACGTAGAAAGCTACACGCAGTGGTTGACAGCAAAGACCAAAGATCAGTGGCTTCAGTGAGGCCAAGGGAATGAGTTGTTCTCTGCAAGACAGATTGACAGTGTCAAATGCCTGCTTTGCTTAAGATGTTTTCTTTAGTGATAGTCTGGAGACTAAACATGCAGACCTTCCTGAAGGAGGCTGTGGCTCAATGAGCACACTGTTGTGCTCAGGAGGAAAATATATGAATTCTGATGGAGAGGGGCAACACAAAAGCACAGCATTTATGTTTTGGGAGGGCTCACAGAAGGATCTTGGAAGTTAGAGGTCTATTTCCCTGCTGCCAGGCAGAGTCAGCTAAATAAGCTGAAAGATTCCTGACTTGAGTGCTCATGTCTAATGTGATCTTAAAAGCCTTCATTATGTGGGCACCCTTCTGTTGTGCATTTAAATCTATGTCCACCTAATGACATAGGTATGGACATCGGCAGAGGGAAAAAGTAATGGCAAAATCTTGGAGTGAAAAATCTGGCCTTTTCCATCCATTTTAGGAGGCTGCATTCTGTGATGGAGCCAAAGGTTTATAGACACAGTTGTTGTGTGTTTTTTCCACTGACATTATCAGGCTTTTAAGGAGATAATTTCTGGAAGTTACCTAGAATCAAAGCATTTTAGATTGAAATTGATTTTAATAGTACTGAATACATCAATGATAGGCATTAATGCAAGTTAGAGAAATAATGTGCCTGGGATAGGTTGAGGATAAAAACCTCCGGTCCTTTGCTACTTTCCACAGAATTTTCCAGACTCTTCTGGCTCTGCTAAGCAGCTCCTCTGCACCGAGCACAGCAGATGTACGCTCAAAGACCCTCCAGCCCCATGCTTATACAAAGTAAATTCTGACTGTAATTTCAGTAATAAAAAGTACATTCCATGTGTGAGTAACCACTCACATACAGTACATCTCAGTGAAATTCTGTAGTGTTCCAGATTGTAATTCTCAGGTGCAGTTTTCCTTAACACTTCCCTACCTTCACAATTGGTACGGCTCAGGAGAGTCACCCTCCTACATCCTGTAGCATGGCACAAGTCATACTGACATAGTTCCTCCTTCCACTTTTCCATCTGCAAAACGTTTGTGTCTGCATGACCATCATCTGAAGACCTTTCTCAGCTACATACGTATTAAATAAGTTACATGCTTATGGCATGTACAATACTTGTGGTGTGTGTGCTTGTCTTAAAATGCATATCAACTGTTCAGCTGCCACAGTTCCTGGGCTCCTAATGATGCCTCTTTGCATAATACTAGAATAGAATATGTGACCTCAAAACCCAAAGGAAACACAAAATCTCTGACTGTGATCAGCAAAGCATGTATGTACAGGCTTGGATTTAGAAGTGAGCACATGCTTAAGAGTTTTATTGAATAAAGATGAACTTTGTGCAATTTACTATAATCTCTGAAATTCAATGTCTGCCTAGAAATCAGTCAGGATAAACCTTAAGAAGCACTTTACATTCAGAGGCAGTTTTGTTTGTAGCAAACTTGCAGGCTGTATTTTCCCTGCCTCTTCTTCTTTTTAAATGATAGTATGGTGCAAAATCTTCCTTAAAAA
Organism: Phylloscopus whistleri; assembly: GCA_017589585.1. NCBI lineage: Eukaryota > Metazoa > Chordata > Aves > Passeriformes > Phylloscopidae > Phylloscopus > Phylloscopus whistleri. Next base: position 5,339,115 of record JADMLD010000679.1, on the reverse strand, counting down.
AAAAACCAAACCTTAAATTCAAATCTTGAAGAATATTTCCCAGTGAAACAGTGGACATCTGACAACTGACTTCATTTCCAGGTGCAGTTTTGGGGCACTGCTTAATCAATTGTGCACATTGTTGTGTGAATAGACTCATTGAAGACTTGTATGGCACCCTACAGTGAAGAGAGATGTCCAGAAAACTGTAGGTTTAGTGAATCACTGAGGTCCTGAAGCAGTTTTCAAGGGAAGGAATCTAAAGAATAGAGGGAATCTGACCCAGTAATGCACCATGTGAATGTGGAAAAAAATCAACAATAAAATCGTATTATTGTAGACCTCAAGCAGAGATACTGTATCTTAGCATAGTATGATCTAGATACCGCTCTTACCTACATTTAATGAGTGTCTTGGTTTGAAAGACAAGTGTCTGCTAAGGAGGGGCAGGACCTCCCTAGGAAATGGAGAATTCAAATCCCCTACCTCCAAATTATTGTAATTTAGAAAATTAAAGGGGCTTTCAGGCAGAGGTAAGGGGATAGGAATAACAGTTCTTTACTAGTATGTATAACAAGGCAAACAAACAACAACAACTACAGCATTAATAGTAAACAGAACCAGGAACCTCGAGGGGCTTTGTTTCGCAAAGCCCAGGGCAGTCTGATCTCTCAAGAGCACCAAGCTGGAATGGTGGAAAATCCCAGGCTGGGGAATGGGATCTGAAGCTCTGCCGGCGGCAGCTGGAACGGCGAGGATGTCCCAGCAGGGCAGGGGTGTGGGACAGAGAGCAGCAAAAAGCCTCCAAGCAGTGCCAAGGAAAACAGCCCATGGGGGGACAGGGCTGGCCCAGCTCCAGCAGGGCAGGAAGAGACAGCTCAGAGTTCTGGGGCACACAGGCAGATGGTGGGAGATTTCCCAGGACCGGACCAGGCAGTGGCAGTGAACTCCTCCGGCAGCAAAAGAGAAGCTGCCTCCAGCCCCGCCCTGTACCTGCCCCAAAACTCGCGCTACCTCCACCTCCCGATTTTTGGCCACCTATTTGTTTTGACCAAGCATAAGCACCCAGTACTTAGTCTCCTAGCAAATTCATGGGGAAAAATTCTCTAAGTAAAAAGGAATAAACCTAACCTCCAACAACGAGAAAGAACTGTGTGCATTAACACACAGAGAAAATCTGGAAAAGTCTAACTGGAGCAATTAATTGTATCTAGCTCTGAGGAACAGTGGTTGCTGCCATTTATTCAAATGATGGGGAGAATGTAACTTCCACCCTCAACAGGGATCTGAAGACATCTGTACCATCCTGCTGGAGGAGAAATAAGGTGATTTTGATCCATTTAAGTTTTATTTTAAGTTGAAGAGTAATGGGCAGCTTGGTGCCAGTGACTGAATGGGACTGGTTTTATTTGCTATGTGTTTAGGAAGCTGTGGGAGGGGGTGGGTTCTCTCCCGTAGCTCTGCACATACACACATTGCTTATTATTTGACATATTTTGGGTGCCTTTTATGAAGAAAAAGGGTGGAAATGAGATCAGAATTGGACCTGCTCCAGAAATTTCCCATCCTCTCTAAGAAAAGTGGAAATAATTTTTTCTCTGTCTTGCAATGGATATGGATGCAGTGGGATATGCAAAGCCTCAGGCAAGACATTTTATGGTGAGAATAAAAATAAATAAAAATATATGCTGAAAACCATGTCCCTGGTTACCAACAAACCAAAAAGGCCCTTCTGTGTGGGAAAGTTTGCTCAGTCATGAGGTTTCAAGACAACACATAAATCTTTGACACTCCCAAAAGTTGCTTCTCTCAAGGCCACAACAGAGCTGGCGTTTTCATGCCTCTCATTAAGTCTAAATATCTCCTACTCCTGCTCTGCCTTGCATTGCCCCTGTGCTCTTCAGAGACTTTTAAATTGTAGCCAAACTTGCTTCCTCTTTCATCTCTGTTATTGACTTCTGACAGTAAGAATATCTGTAGCAAAAAAAAATTTGCAGTGGATTAGGTTAGAATTTTCTGTGTTGGTGCTTAACTCTGCTTACAATGTTGCAGTCATTTCTCTTTCCCAGGCCAATTCCATGCATTATCTATCACTGAATCAATATAAAACTTCTCTTATTTTAACTTCTTTTTTATAGCTTTCAGAACTCCTAAGAGTTGTCATTAAGTTGCTGCAGTTACTCATTAACCTCTTGCTGATCTACTTATACTCTCTTCTGCATAAGTAGATTTACTTCCCTAAGTCTTTTCACTGACGTCTCTTTCAAATCTCTCTTCTTTAAGATCTTCTCTGATCTGTTGCCCATTTTCTGACATTCTACCACAACTGGCTATAAGAACTGGACACAGCATTTCAATGGAGAATGACCAGCATGTGAATAGAGGATATACAATCTCTCCCCTCTTGATTTAGGCTACTGCCCAAACTTGTCAAAATCAGACAAGCCCCTGTGACTTCAACATTGCCCACACTTAGCTGACAACACCTTAAACTGTATCACACTGCTAATAAAGTTTCTGCAGTATGAGTAACTCTTGTTCCTTACATGCAAGTGTATAGTATAAGAACTTCTGTTACAGTATGAGCCACAGAAAGTCTCATATCTAGTCAGAGGTGACTACCTCACCTGTTCTGGACAGTCTCTTCTGGAGTTCAGGAGTCCTGTCCAGAGTTCAGGACAAATTTCTGTTAATTTTAACATGTTACTGCTTATCAGTAGACAAAAAAGATCCTTTTATATATTCCTCTTTCTGCTAATAGTTGTTACTTTGTCCTACAGCTCCTTGTCATATTTTTTTCTGAAAGTTGAAGACCTTTTAGAGCAGTTAACCCCCAGCCACAGCAGTTAGTTCAAGTGTTTGTAAGCGTGTGGCTGTTCATTAGCTGGGGTTAGACACTTAGATATATTAAATAGACTTTTGTACTGGAAAGCTCTTTGATGTTGATCTTTCAACCTCTGTAACACTGTCATGACATCTGTCATACATCTTCATTTAGCAGAGTCTGCTCTGGTCATTTACCATCATGCTCTGGCATTTACCAGTCATGCCTGGTAATTCTGGCTAAGGTAGAGGACATTTGGGTCTCAGACATTTCAGATCCCCCAGAAAAAACCCCCATCTTTGTCTTCTCAATTTACCTCTATATAGCATACTCCATATAACTCAGCTCCAACATCATGGCCATCAGTTCTATTTCAGCTACACCCTGTGTTTAAGAACCTGCTCACAGTCACCACTTCAGCACCTACTGTGCAAATGTGCAAACAGATTAATTCTCCTGATTTCATCTCCAGCTAAGCTGTACTTTCATGATTAGTTATGATCTCTGTGAAAATTTGACCTGTAATTTGCAGATTTGTGTACTTCTAGCTTCTCATCAGTAGGCATTTCTGGCTTTCATGATCTTGTTTCCTCAACAATGCAGAGATCAGTGTGCATGTAGATTAACTGAATCCTTGCAGTCTGGCATTTCACACTTTCCCAGAGACTGTAACAGATTTCAGCTGTCAGCTTAATATTAGGTTATTTCAAGAGGACACCCAGTGCAGGCACTGCTATTGGCCACATAGCAGGATTCTGTGAAATATTGCTAGCATATATGAATTCATTGGTTTTAAAGTCACAAGGAAACCTTACAGTCAACAAGACTCTTCCTCCAGGCCAAAGGCTCTAAGATCTCTTCAGCCATGCCTGTCTCCCCCTGGTTCAACTGTCCCACTTGTTGCCGAGTTTAAACAAATTCACTTTTCCATAAGACATGTCCTGGAGACTAGACTGAAAGAAATGAAGGTTCAAAAGCTTCTGTTACTCCTCCACTCCCAATTTGCTTTCTCCCCAACAAAGGTTGGGGAAGCCATATGTTCTTCAGCAGCCCAGCCATAAGGTCTTTGGCATTCCTCATCTTCCTCAGCACAGTGATAGATACATACTTCCCATGTGCCAATGCTGGAACTACCTCAGTGCAGTCACTGGTATATCGTGCTCGCACACATCTTGAGCCCTGTATATACACATGCTGTAGGAGTGGGAGTAAACAATTTTGTGTAGGTACTGATGAATAAGCACATATTTTGACCTGTCAGTGATGTTTTAACTGGATATTTTTGGCAAAGGAGCAGCCCACACAGGACTTAAAAGCATAGCTTTATCTTTGTGAAGGCATGGGCATGCCTGGTAGAGAAATCCTAGAAGCTGCCGTCAACATCCTGCTTAAAGCAGGATGCAGAGTCCTAAAGCAAGTGTCAGAAGAAAGTAGCAGAATGCGAGAAAAAGAAAATCCTGCTAGAACTGTACAACAATTGTATGATAACTTAAAACTGAATTTGTTTATTGATTGACTTTTAACTAATATGGCTATGTATACTTCACCAAGGTAGTAACATTCCCTAAACCAGTATTTGAATATGTTGTTGCAATGAAGTTGACTTTTAAAGTTTTATATATCAAAAGGGACACTATTATATTGCGTAATAACCAGTGTTTTGAGCAAGAATAATTTTGTTCTAAAAAGAGAATGACAAAACATTTTTGTCTTTCAAAGTTTGATGTACTTTATAGCACATTTTAAACAAAACAGTTTTTCCACTGGTGCAACTTAAGTAAGTTCACAGCGTTAATCAGTACAATACTCAATCTTCATTCCACATGTCATTTAAAAGCAGCATTGATGTTATAACAACAGAATTAAGATAGTGCCTTCAAACACGATACGGAATCTATAGTTCATGGCAAATACTGCCTGATTATCTAAGTACCTGCATCTTTAACACATAATTCAATGTATATATAATACATATAGTACATGTATCTCATCATCATCATCATCATCATCATCATCATCATCATCATTATTATTATTATTATTATTATTATTATTAATCTCCTCTTGCAAGGCCACGGGACCCTGAAGAACAGTAATTTATCTCAATGCATATAAGAAATTTGCAACAGAGAGCTAGATTTAGCTCACACCTCTTGGGGTAATCAGACCCTCTTTTTGCCCTTTAATTTTGATTAAGGCTGTGCACAATACAAGGAGGAGAATGGTTTGCCTCTTCAGAAAGGTCAATTTCTTGCCTTTTTTATAGTTACCATGGTTGTACCTTAAATCTGTATATAACTGCAAATCTCAATCATTTCTTCTTGGGATCTTGCTCCTAGGACACATTTTTCTTTTCCTTTCTGTGGGGAAAATGCTATGCAGTGTTCTATGCATGTAAGTGAACGCTTCCCAATAGATTATTATATATTTGTTTCAAGGTAGACTTTACCTGTACTAGCTATCAGGTATACTTTTTTATACTTCAGTTTTCTCGGCTATTGAATAACAAGAAAGTACATGCACCATACAAAATATGCACAACTGTGTGCACTGAGAAGTGCCATTATAGACTTCCCTTCATACAAACAAGGCATTATGAGTAGAATGGGTTTTAGCATTGTGTATAAGACAGCTGTAGGTCATTCTGTAAGTCATTCGGGGGCAAAAAGAGGAAAATGTATCTGAGGTGACAGGCCAGGAATGCAGTTGAAATATAGGATTCCTAGTGAGTATGTATGCAAAAAAACTGCAGTGTACTGGCTGGCTTGTCTTCAATAGGAGAACAGCGCAATAGCCGGCCATTTACTGATATCCCGCTTTTATAAACGTAGGATGTGTTTTCACCAACCTGCTCCTGTGTGAAAGGTGGCAAGACTTCAAGTTCATGGTGCCAGAGGATGCAGTAAGGAAGTTAGTATTTCTGTTCAGAGTAAGTACAGGTGTTACGTTATATACTACATGTGCCAAACTTTCTACTCATTCCTGGTTATAATTTTTTTTTCCAAGAGGCTGCATTTGGTGGTGTTTATTCTGGTGTTGAACATCAACTAGCTGCTTTATCCTGTTTCTGGTTTGCTCTATTGATGCAAGGCAAACATGCAAAATTTTGCTGAAGGACCGCCAAGAAGAACAGAGAGAGAGAGCAGAAATACAGTCATGTCCTTTTGGCACAGAGATGGACGGATGCAGTCTGGGCCTTTCTACTGTTCCTGTCTACTCTTTGCATATCTTGCTTCCAAATTATCCTGGCCTTGTGCTGTGTGCTGCTTTCTGCAACTCGCTTAGCTCAGCTCAGTTCATGTCAAAGCAATGAACCCAAAGTACAAGACCCTCAGACTTCCTTGAGGGAAAAGAAATACCTTGCCAAAGATAGTCATGAGTGTGGCTCATAAAGATTCAAAACTCTGAAGGTGTAGTGACTGCCGTGTCTACCACATAGCATGGCCATGTTTGCAGTGATCTGAAGTATTATTCTGCCATACAATGCCACTTCAGAGTTAGAATTTGCATGGATATATAAGGACTCAAGAAGATTAAAGATAAAAAATTGTTATTTGAAGTAAACTGCTATGTAACTCTCAGGAAACGCAATGAAGTAGAGCTGCAGAGTTTATTTTTTGTGCAGATACTCAACATACTGTGTGCATTAGAAATTATTAAATGTTTACTGAAAAACAATTCATTGGAAAAGTTTCAGTGTGAGAAAAAAGCACACTTGGGTTTTCCACAGACCTGCATTAAAATCAAGGGCAATCTATGCTGATATGTCTAATTTTCCTATCTGTTTCTGGAATTACATATAAAGTAAGCTTGAGGAATTCTGACAATACTTCAACATATGGTCTGAATTTCAGATTTGCTGTGTAGAAACTAGCATAGGAAGTTCATGTTAAAATTTTGCAGTGGTTGAGAGGTGAGTTAGCCATTATGGACATAAAACACAATCCAATTTTTTCTGTTTCTGAAGAGCCTTGCGAAGTCATTTTAATTTTGTTATTAAGTACAGCTCCCTGTGAGGCTTATGCACCAGTTGAAGCCTCTGACTGGTTTGCATCCTTTGACCATTCTGATACAGTACAGTTCCAGTTGAAATGAACAAGGTGTTTACCCTTACTGTTTGCCTTGTGTGATGGTTGATTGCTTTCTTGATGAGGATATGCCACTGTTTCCGCCGCTTAAATATTTAAGAACATAATTTGGAAAAGTAACTGAAGAGTACTCCTGGTGATAGTATAGGGTTAAAATGGTATCTGTAAAATTGCAAGTGGGTAACTAGGAGTGGTGGTGGTTAGGAGGGGTGGTGGTTAGAAGGGCAAGCCTGAACTTGCTGGTCAACAGGGCCTTGAGAATAGAACGTTAGCTTTGCTGTAGTTGCTGTAGCTAAAGCTACTGTTTCAACCAAATCAAGTATGACTCTGTTCGGGAATTGAATATGATCACTGTTTGGCTAAATCACAAGAAATTTATGCTTGGATAAAATCAACAGAACAATATGGGGTAAATGACTAATACATAGTTGTATAACAGAAGAGTATAAAAACATGTTCATTGCGAATCACTGTCGGAGTCAGATTTGGGTCTGTGTACCCCGGCTCTCAGAGCTCTTTTTCAATAAAAAGCACCTGCATATAATCATTCTGTGTGTTCTGATGCTAACACTGGCTGTAAATGAGCACCCTTATATACACGCAGATAAAGATTCTTTATGGGGAAAACCCCAAAACTCAAAAAACCATGCTCAGTCATTAAGGTAAACAATGACCTATTCAAGGAATGACCAAGGATTTCAGGGACAAAGCACAATTGCAGTCACAGTTGCACAATTGCAGAATAGCATTTGTCTTAGTTTAAGACAATTTATGAGGTGGACACTGCAAAATAAGTTACCTCCCCTTTTAGGTTTAGCTGAGACGACTCTGAGAAAATATAGATGAAAAAACGTTATGATGGATTAATTCATGTTTTTATAATGAGGTGATATTGGTGAAGGGTAAGACATGTTCTTTGTGATAGCTATGTTATAGATAAACTAAGAATAAAGTTTATAAGTCTTAGAGGCACTGAGGGCCCAGGCAGATGCTGGGCTGGCAGTTTCGAAAGAGATCTCCCTCATCACCAGAGACAGGATCAGCAGATTATAATACCAATGAGAGGTGGAGAGCCACGGAAGCAAAGGGCAATTGAAGTCTGATAAGGACTGATGGCCCAGAGAATACATCCCACCTGGAACATTGAGAGTACTCGGAACACATCCTGTATACCCAGGAAATCTTTTCAAGCCCGGCCATCCATCGCTCCCCTGATTCTATAAGCTGCACCATCAAGAAACAAAGGAACCTAAAGAAATTCTGCACTGACCCTGGAAGTTTCAAGTCCCCCTCGATTCCAGGATCTAGGAGACAAATCCAGACTTGCACTCAGAGTCCAAACTCAGGAAGGGTATAAGACTGGCAGACCTGCACTTGGGCACTTGTGAGACCTCAGGGGTGGCGTGTCGCGGGACACGTCAGGAGGCTCACCCAGTGCGCACTGACCATTTCCTTGCTTCGCAGACTCTGTCAATTTCTTTATTGGCTTTGTCAATTTCTTGTCCGTGATTTTCGCTGGCAATAAATTCTATTTTATTTGAGATTGGCTCTCTCCATTTATAACAAAAAATAACAGTTTAGCAGAAAATGGGACAGCAACAGAGAGAAGTAACTCTAGATATAAAGGCACTGAATGCCTCCAACTGCTGGGAACAAAAAACAAAAGATGGCAGAGAAGCCCGTTCTCAAGATGGTGGCCTCCATAAGAGACTACATGGTCCAGGGATGGTTGGAGTGGCCTGTTCTCCTAAGCACGTGGTGGGGAGAGAGAAAAAAGGAAGGAAAAACAACACGGCAGCTGAACTTCCATGATCAAACTTTGCTCTTCCCCCAAACAACAACAGGGAACAAGAACCAAAAGAAACCTGGAGTCCAAAACCAGCAAATGCTGCCAATCTGTTTGCCCCACACCACCCAACAGGGTCTTTCACCGTGGCGGCAGCGCTGTTGACAGTGGCGCCTGGAACTGGGCGAGAGGCTGGAACTTGTGCAGTGACTTCACCTTCTCCTCTGCAAAAGCAGCAGGCAGCCGACAGGGGCAGCTCAGACTCTGTGCTCTGTGCTTAGACCAGGCACTGCTGGCAGGATGGGGCAACCTGTTTAATTTTTCCTGGAAATCTGATTTAAAACGTTCTCCCCCGCCCCAGGAACAGGAGTTGCCCATGGCAACCATGGCCAAAAAGATGGTGCCAGCTGCTCCAAAAGTCCAGGAAAAAAAACAAAAGAAAACAAACAAAAGCTTTTTCTGCTTAATGCTGCCTCAGCTTTCCCCCCAGAACAAAAAAGAGAGAGGCTCTGCATGAGTGTTCTCGAAGACTTAAAGGGACCCTGGCACTCACTCCCTGCCTCAAGAACTTGGGTGAGACACCCGGTGTTTCTTCCAGCCCTCAGATCTCAAAGTAACAGTCTCGGGCAGATTGGTGTAGGACAGATACGGAATATGATACACATTTTTGGATTACCTGGGATACTGTGCTAGGGCCAGACAAAGTCCCCTTCTGTGGAGGCAAGAAGTGTCAGGACCCTGTTGTACAGGCTTAACCAGTATCACTGGTGACATGAGGCATAAGCTGATGTGAATCTCTGCTCATAGCACTACTTTTAAAATACTATTTACTTTCAGACATGGGAGATGATATTAAAAATGAAAGTCTTGTTCACAAAGCAGTGAACTTGAACCCGTTTGAATTTGAGATTTCTTTTACCTCCGTATACAAGGAAAAACCAAGGTATCACTTCAGTTTCTTTGCCTGTTTTCTTTGGGTTTGGGCCCAGAAACCTGTTATGGTATTCCCTATATCGTTATATTTTTGTACTTTAGGAAAGTAATATGCTGGTTAACACTGTAGATTGTTGACCCATCAATCCCCTGGAAATTTCAGGGCCCAAACAGCAGAAAACAGCAGTGCAGATCTTGGTGTGTAGGCAATGTAACAGTCTGGAGAGGGACACGAAGAACTTCCGCCTTGAAGGGTGAAGCTCCTGCGAAAGAAATCTTCAGTCAAGGATCAGGATCCCACAAGCAGTATGATTTTACCATACCATTATGCAAAAAATTTCATACCTACTAAATTTTCTTTTATTCGATTAAAGCCTCTGAAATGGAAAATTTTTAAATAAACCATGATTCCTTTCCTAATGCTGATGTGGACACTGAAGTTTTACAGAGGCTTCTGATTTCCCAGGTGAAGCCAAGGCAAGCACTGCTGCTGCTGCTGCTGCTGTGCCAGAGAGCCCCGGGTGGGCAGGGCTGTGTGCTGTGTGCCGCGGGCTGTTTCTCCTGCCGGAGCTGGCCGGTGCTTTTGAGCCACTAATGACAACTGGCAGGAGAACCAAGGGGCCTTCTCCTGCGCCAGCAGTTATGGCCCCAGCACTAGAGCCACCTTCAGGGCAGAGTTTCGGCCCGCACAAAGTAAAGCAGAGGGACATAGAGGTTGGCAAACGCTTCCTTTCAAGCCTCCTTTGCTCTGGGAAAAGAAGGGGCCCAAGTGCCGGGGCGAGCAGCGGGGCCCGATCCCGCCTGCGTGCCTGCAGCGAGGGGCGGCTGCCGCTGGGGGGCGCCGGGGGCGGGGCGGGGCCCCTCCGTGAGGGGCGAGAGCCTCGGGCAGCTGCGAGGCAGCGCGGAGCCACAGACGGGACTGTCCGTCCGCAAGGCACAGCGCCGGGGCCGTGCTCAGCGCCGGGGCCGTGCACAGCTTCAGCGCAGGCTGGCGGGGAAGGCAATCTTCCCGTGGAGCGCGCGATTTTGGGGTTTTGATCCGCAGGGCTGCGCTGAGCTGGCGGGCCACAAAGCCTCCTCAAGCACCGCTGCCTCCCCTCTCCAGGCTTCCGGCAATGCCTTCGCTGACAGGGTGCAATCAGCCGGGCTGGAGGCAGGCTTGTTGTAAACAGGCAAAAAAAAAAAAAAAAAAAAAAAAAAAAAAAAAAAAAAGAGAAAAAAAAGGGTGAATGGATTAAAAACAAATAGGAAGCCTGTGTATTGGAAAACTTGAACAGCAGGGGATGAGGCCTCAGGATAAACTTGAGGCCTACTCGCAAGTCAGAGTGACAGCAGCAAGCTGTGAGCCGCACAGGTGCTTCTTTGGAAACAAGTTCCGCAGAAGAGCCCAGGTGCTGGGCACCCGGGGGCTTTAAAGTCTCTGAAGCTGCTGCATTGGTGCGCTTTTGATCCTCTTGTCCATTGGTCCTGTTCCTGGGGGCAGGTTGGTCCATACCGTGGTGCATTTCTGACCAATTGTTCTAGAATGCTTTGATTCCATGGGCTGGCTCGTTGCCCAGTCATAGTCTGAATTGCTGCCATCACTCCTTCAGGTAACTTTCTAGAAGGTTCTCTCTGTTAGCTCCCCAAGTCCTCACGATCCCCTTCCACTGGTTATTCACACTCATGCAACTCTATATTTAACTCAGTAACTTATTGCCTCATAACTCATGACATTCATTATGTCATATTAATCAACAACGCATAACAACTCATTGTGGCAAATTAACAATTCAGAAACTCACCTACAAAAGTCAGCTTTATTTATAACGGGCTCAGCTGATGTTACAAAGCAATGCTGTCCAAGAGAAAAAAAGACAGAAGCCAAAGCAGAAAGGAAGTGTTAGTTCCCAGACTGAGTCCCTCACAGGCAGAGGCAGGAGTCCTGTGGTTCCCAGGAAGATGCAGAAACAGGACACGGGGACACTATGTGCTCTTCCAGCTTCATGTCCAGGACCTTGCTATTGCAGGCCAACATAGCTCACATCCATATTCTGCCCTTTATTTATCCAGGTGTCTTCAGCTTGTAGATTTTTTTCCCCTGAGAGCAGCCTGGGAATGCTGCGGGCTGCCACAGGGCTTTTTTCCTTCCAGGAAACTCCAAAGACTCACTTAGGCTCCTCCTTTCTAAAACAGGGCCTGGGTTAATTGCCAAAAAGGTGAGCAGTGTAAGCTGTTCCTCAGCAAATGCCAATCCCTCTAAGAAATGCTGATTCCAGTGGGATTCAGGCCCAAGGGTTGTTCTCAAGAGCACTGAAGTTCAGGGTTTCAGCAGCGAGACAAGAGCAGGCAGCTTGCAGGCCTCCGCCATGTCAAGCACTCAGCTGCCTTGCAAATTCCTCTGCTTCCTGTAGCCATGGGCTGGAACTCCTGTTCTTGACCTGCTGCCCTCTCCTGCTACCTGTGAGACTGGCACCTGTTTGCTCCTTCCTCTGGCACGTTATGGGGAGGTCTAGAATGAAATGACGGAGGAGAATTCCACAGAGCCCGCACTTTGTATTGTTTGCCCTGTTTGGTGCTTGCAACGGTGCACAGCAGGCATGGAGTTTGCAGTTCTGTGAGTTATGCAATCCAGAAAAGAGGAAGTTAGCTCAGGAAAACCAGGATCAATTTACTCAGCTCCTGCCGGCCAGAAATGTGAGTGCAGCAAATGCCTGAAAAATGCAGTGCTCTGCAGCACGTATCTACCATGGACATGACAGAGATTTCAAAGCCACATCTGAGTTTTACAGCTTGAGACCAGGGGAGGCTGCAATACAGAGACCGTGAGTGAAGTGCACTCCAGCACAGCATGGTGAGACAAGGCTTGGGTAATCACTCTCAGCTGACTTAGACCCATCTGCAGACTCAAGAGGTCTTCCAAACCTGGGCCCGAGTTGTGTTACTATCGCTGCACCCACCGATTCTCTTTTTCCTAATGAACATTGATGCCAGTGTGTAGAAAACAAATTGACCATTTGTCTGAAATGACGGCACCGCTGCGCCAGAAGCTAGCAGCAATAAAGGATGCAGATGGTTCAGTGTGTTCCCATCAAGCCATGATGATGTTTTGCTGCTCCAGCCACAGAAAGCTAGGTGTGTTCAGCAAGCTCCTTCCTTCATTTGGTGAAAGTGGTGTCACTTTTTGGAAGCCAGTCTCTTGCTGTGAGACCTCTCTAGTGCATGAGCTGGTGGCTGTTGCCTGTTCCAAGTCAGAAAGTAACGTGAAACGTGCTTCACACTGAACAAAAATAAAGAAGTGTCCTGAGTTGCAGAGCTGACTAGCCTGACAAGATTTTCTGGCACTCTAGGAGTCTTCTGTGACACAGTTGATACCTTATAAATGCCAAATTTCATCACTGGTCTGGTCTAGGTTCTATGTTTTTGTGCGTTTCCTTTTTTTTACTTTTCAGTGGCTGGAGTGTGATGACCCCAAGAGAGCCCTGCTGTTTATGCACCTCCCCTCTTAACTACTGCTACCCTTTGTGCCATATTTATTACAGAATGCTTAGTAATTGCCTACAGTATGGCTTTTAGGGAGGTGAGGACTGTGTGACTTTCACTCTGCCAGAATGGCTCCACTTCCCAAAATGCGTGCATCAGCTGGGTGACCCCTTCACATGGCCTGTCAGTTGACTTTAACTGCTCTAATTGCCATGACATATTAAACACAATCTAAGGTTTCAAACCATGAGTGTCCTTCATCCTGTGCCATATCTATTTTTTTTTTTTTAATCAGGAAGATCTGCCTGTTTTTCACTCCATCCCCTGCTGGGTTTGCCTCACTTTTATTTTATGCTCTCTCCAAGGACTGTGAGTGTTGCAGCGCGTGATGCAACAGTGACCATCGTGTCCAGGGAGGCTCAGCCACCGGCAGGGAAACAGACGAGACAAGTCTCTTTCTTATGCTGGAGAATCCCCAGACTGGGGAGGGGGTGAGCACGAAGAGAGCGATCATGTGGTTTTTCCCAGCTCTATAGTGTCCCAGGTTCGTGGGTGGCACAGGGGGCAGGGCAGGGGGCAAACTGACCACAGGGAAGACAGAAACCGGACACCAGGCCCCCACAGCCCATGGGGGGCGACAGGCCCGGGAAACCTAGGGAGAAGACAATACAATGTCTGCAGGGAACCATGTGGGACAAAGCCCCTGCCACACCTGGGTGGGGTACAAGATACTCCACCTGTGAGGAGCAGTTTGGAATAGAAAAGGGAGGCTGAATCCTGCTTTGCCATCACATTGAGCAGCAGCAGGGAAAAAATCATCCCATTGCTGGTGGTAATGCACAGCTGAGACCACCTGTGCAGTGCAGCGAGGCGAGTGGGCTGCAACAGCCAGTGTCGCTTCTGCCCTGCGCCTTGGCTTCTCAGCTGATGCAGGGAGGTGCCTTCCTCTTGCTGCTTGGCTTTCACTGCTGTATGGAATCAGGACAGGGAAAAGGAGGGAGGGAAAACTCAACTTTTCTTAATCCTTCTGAAACAGAGAGAGATTTCTCACACTTAAAAGACGGGGAGATTCATTTTTGTTACCTAAGTAAGTATAATACTCTTTAAATTGAGTACAGGAGATGTATTTGTGAACCTTTGGTGTTCACTGCAAAGACAGGAATGCTCCTGGAGTTTGTCACTTTACAAAGATGCAATGAGACTCTGATACTTGCAAGTGCACTTCTCCTGACAGGCTTTCTTTAAAAGATAGTAAGAATTCTGCACTTTCACTCATTTGGGGAGCACACAAATTATAAAAATCTTACAGTTGGTTTAAATTTCTCAGACTGTTCTTCTGTTTGGTCAGGTTTGGGGTTGGGTTTTGTTTTTGTTGGCTTTGTTTTCTCTTGGGCTTTTTTCCTGGTTTTGTTTATATTGTGACAGATGTCAAAGAAACCAAATAGTCCTGATGTTGCTTCTCATTTCTTTTTCAGTTTTGAAGGGACTGCTTCTTTTTCCCGGTCTCTTGCAGCCTTGCTCACTTTGGGTGGTGCTTTTGATGCGATCTCAACTTAACTCCTTGGACAGAGCTCCTCACTTGTGCCCTGTCTTTAGCAAACTGGCTTTCTGCTGTTCTTCTTGAGGCTTGACTTCCTGACATCTGGCAGGCCTTTCCCATCATTGTGTCCACTAATTCTCTATGGATTCCCGACATGACTCTTCTGGTTGTTTCACCCTTTTCCAGCTAGGAAGAAATTTCAGAAGAATGGGATGAATTGGAAGTAAAAATCTATTAGAAAGCGGTGGTCACAGAAATGCCAACATAGCTAGTTGTACTCAGTAACATTAAAAGGTAATAGAAGATCTTTTGACCCAAAAGCCAGTTTGTGAAATGAGGCAAAGTTCCTAGGAAAAGGGCTAATAGGAAAAGAACTTTTCCTTGGTGTTTAAGCTTTCACGGAGAAGTACATGCAGGATTTCCCTATCTTGGGGCAGTTGCTGGGCTGAAGATTTAAATCTCTTGAGGAGCAGTAGATTTCCCCAGAAAAGCTGAGCCTTTGCTTCTTAGCCCAGGCGGCCTTAGGTTTTCCTAGAGTCTTTTTCATGTGGCAGGTGTCTGTCTTCACTGTTACTTAAACTGAGCTTGGAATTAATGGACATAAAGTATCACCCAGATGTTTGGAAAGAAGCTAGCCAGGTGTTGGAGAAGAAGGCGGTGAAGTCCCCATGCTAGAGAGGCCTCTCTTGGAAGATTTGAATTTTTATTCCTTTCCAAAGGGAGAAGAGCTTTCATTTGTAAAAATCTCCAAAGCATTTCTATGTCCTTGTGTGAAAGATGCTACAGGAACACGTGTTTGTGATTGTTTCTCTGTAGTGAAACTGGAATTGTTAATGTTTCCGTGTTTCACAGGGTAACACAATACCCAGAAGAACTTATGCTCCTTATACCTTTTTTTTTTTTTCTTTTTTTCTTCTTTGGAACATGCTTATTTGCAGGGCTTTCTCTCTTGTTTTTGGTAAACAGCAGTACTCAATGACAAACATCAGCAGGTAGCAGCAGAGACTAAGCAAATAGTTCAAAGTGCCCAGTGGCAGTGAGAAGAGGTACAGCAAAAATTTTGCAGTGGAGAAGTATAACATCGGCAGAGTAGAGATCGCTGAAAAGAAGAATTGTGAAGAATTAACTGAAGCAGAAAGGACTTGTCAGGTATGACGTATTAATGGATGGACAGTTCTTGAGATGCTGGCTGAAAGTATTTTTGGTGCAAAATGTGTGGTAGCCTGGGGTTTTTTTTGATTAAAAAAAAATCCCCAAATAGCTAAATAGTGCAGATGAGTTCTGCAGATTACAGCTTTGTAAAGTTGCACTTTGTGTAGCGCAGGTTTGGGGCTTTGATGGAATGTGTTGTGGCTGTTTGTCACAGTAAACACCTAACCCAAGTTATCAGTACACAGTGGGAGTGAAAAACAAAGGAGTTTGTGGACAGGCCCTAAGGTCCTTCTCAAAACAAGCAGAAACACAAGCCAGGTTTCATTCAAAGCTGATTCTTATAAAGGTGGGCCAGGATACAGGCTGTGAAGAAGCCTGCTTTCAGATAGAGTTTTCTTTTTTTACGTTGCCAGCTCCAGCAGGGTAAGCTCTGAGTTCTGGCTCAGAGTAAGTGGCTGAGTTAGTTTGAGGAGGCTCTGGAAGGGTATTGCCTTCTGTTGTGTACAGTGTTTTGTAGAAGCTACCTTCAGAGAGTTTAATCAAAAGGTCAGTGTTGAAAAAATGATGTTTGTCCTGAAAAAAAAGACAAAAGGAGCAGTGAATGGCTTGGCACATTGTGTTCTGTGTCAGTTCCCAAACCGTTCTATGCTTCTGTCGTGACATTGTTCTCTGCCAGTGGTTGTAAAGGAAGGGGTTTTGTTGGGAGATGTCTTAAAGCTGCAAAATTGTAGGAAATGTAATTCACAGGAATAGACTACGATTGCCATGAATACATCAAGCTCATTGAACAGGTCAGCGTGAGTTGTCGGGTTTCAGAACCTTGACATCTCTGAACTCAGAAGTTTGAGTCTTCAGAACTTTCAAAACTCTCTGAAAGGCAAATGTTATCCACTACTAGGTGCCAAACCCTAAGCTGCCTTCAATGGTAAAAGTGTTCAATTTTTGCATTTTGCTTTTGTTCCTGTTCCCCTGCCCATCATCCTCCAGTTACCTTACGTATAATTATAAAGTTTTGGAAATAAAAAAATGTTTGACTGCAGTAGTTGTTGCTTGAAAGCTTAATTCATTTAAACTCATCAGGTAAACATCAGAAATAGCTGAGTTTATAAACTATGACCTTGAATGTGTGGCAGTCTTTTGTGTTGTGTATTTACAGGCCTGGTTTAAATCTCCTTTAGTTATTCTGAGTTATAAAATGAAAGCTAAGGAGATTTAGTTGTGGTCTTAATACATGCAGAGAAGTGGGATTCTGAGCACATAGGCAAGTCCCGGCTGGAAAAACTGCACTTCACAAGCCATAATTCTGAACATGGCTGTGAAAATGCTGAGGTAGGCACGGGAGCAGAATCATCGGGTACTGAAACGTGCCTCTGGGACACGCAGGAAAAGCCACCCTCTCTGCTTTTTGACAGGTGATGAGCTCTCTTTGGCTTATGCTGGTCCCAGATAGGAGGTGTTGGAGTGTGGTAGGAAGGGCAGTAGCATCACCTCATGGTTAGGCAGGAGATCATATCCCTCAACGTTTTTTTTCCCTAGAATACTTGTGAGATTGTGTCATTTACACACAGTTAAAAAAACCCAACCACATTGTAGGAAGGCACCCTCCCGCCACCCCAGTGGACATTTCTGTCGAAGGAAAGCAGTTTCAGTGCACCTGTAGACATTTTCAGAAGTTTCACTCAAACTTTGCATGCCCTTCTCACGGCAGTTGGCTCGGTGCCAGGACAGAAGCACCTGCTGGACCTTGTAGCTGTTCTTCAGAACCCGTGACTGTTCCTATTGGCACTTTGCCAATAGAACCCTCCTCGAGCTTTATGTAGATAAGAGAGAGAACAGAGGTGCTGGAGGCATTCTCAAGGTGTTTTTAGCAGGTGAATGGGACCTGTCCCTGTACTGTGCTCAGCTTTGTTCTTTGTTTTTGTATGATTTTCTTCCTTTATTAAAACCTTTTTGCTCTTTCAGGACATACTCGACCACGCTGTCTCGCTGTAGTTTTAAGCCATTTTCTGTGGGGTGCCAGACACCTGCCGGACATGTATTGGCAACCTAAATAACACATCACAAATTGATGAGCTACTTCTAAGGAAAACATTCTCTGTGCTAGAATTCCCTGAAATTGTTTTAAGACAACAACAACAACATCAGCAACATAATAATAATAATAATAATAATAATAATAATAATAATAATAATCTGTAATGTCTTGGCTTTTCAACAACAACAAAAAAAACCAACCAACCAAATTAAAAAACCAAACGAAGACAAAAACACACAAAAGCCCCCCAAGCAAACAAACAATTAAAGGCCCATGTTTTGAATTATTGTTTGCAATCATCACCAGTTTCTAAAGGATAGACTTGGATTACAAATTTAATCATTTCCTAAAATTTTATAGAATTGTTTAAAAAAATTGTAGGAAGTGTCTGGCTCAGGTTTCCTACAAAGAAGGTGGCCAAACATCTGCAAGGTGCTGCATAACTATGGCAAAACCAAACCCAAATCAAATGCTTTGTTTCAAAATATATTTCAGTTTTGTTTTGAGAAGCGAGTAATTTATCTACCATGAAAGGGTTTTCCTTAGTATGAATAGAAATATTGAGGAAACAACAGTTCAGATTTTATGCTGCAATAGTCTGTGCTGAACTTCAAGTGAAAAGGTAACTAATCGTTTCTTCTTCCGTGCTTGTCACACAGATGTCTCAACACAAGACTGACACTCTGAACGACCTTCAGCAGAAGCAGGAGGATGCTTTTGAGAAAATGTCTGAACTGTTCAAAGCACAGGAAGATTGCCAGCAGAAAGAAAAGCAATACCTTGAACAGCAGCACTCAAATCTCCTTCCAGAAGTTTGTGCAAGAGCACAGGTATGGTGCTGTGAACGTCTCATATTTTTCTTCAAATGTTTAATGGATGATTTCAGTAGGTTTTGCCCCTTAGCAGTTGAAGGTCATTTGGGAATTTTAATATATTTTTGAGGCAAAAAAACCCCCAAACAACAAACCAACCCATCACTGTGCTAACATTAACATTACTTTAAATAAGAAATAAATGACTTCCGTATTTGTGTACTAGAAGAGATATTTTCATCACCACCATTACTAGCAATTCTTGTTCCTTGAATGCATCATTTGAATGGCAAAAGAAACAATTTTCTTCTAGCTCTTGTCTAGGTAAAACCCATCTAGTTAAGAGTTCTTCCATTTTGGTTTGGTTTCTTTCCGTCACAGGAGTGTGAAGAAACAACGCAGAACACCAGGCAAAAACCATGTGTCCTTGAACAGATGTGCAAGGAAATGGCCCAGGAATACAATTTGGTGAGAAATACGTTATCAGACGCAAACAAGGAGCGCTCATCTCTGCTGGCAGGCTGTGCGTTGCTGTCAGGGGCCCTGTGTCCTCTCTACGGCCGACGGTGCGCGGTGTCTTCCCAAAGAGACCTTCTCCAGGACCAGGTGAGCCTCCACCAACAAGTGAACCAGAAGAGCAGGAGCCTCCTTTGTGCGCTCCCTACTAAGGTGGCAACAATCAAGGAGCAGCGAGGCTGAGGCAGAGAAGAGCCAAACACCTGGTTTATGTGTTCCGAAGAGCTGGGATTGCTAAAGCAATTGTAAATACATGCCCAGTCTACCAGCTGCTGCAACCTCCTGTGTCCATGGCAGCAATCAAGCCACGAGGATTGCAGAGCTTGCAATTAGAGCAAAGCAATTTTACCAAGTAGCCATCTTTTGAGAAATACAAACTACCCATCTGTCAGTGGATATATCCTTAAGTACAGTTTTTCATCGGTACACCCAGGGAAAATGACAAGAAAATCCTTGAGTTTTGTTCAGAAATCCAGAAACAGGACAAATGGAAGGTACACTTTCTCTATTAACCTGGGGCAAAGGGCTTGCTTGTGTTTCTGCAGATGGAGAACCCGGATGGACTCCAGCAAAGAATGTGAAGCTCTGTCAAGCACAGAAACACGCCGACAACTCTAAGACCAGAGGAGCAAGCAGGCAGACGTGGGCTGCCCAAAGACTGTAACTGATGGCAGACATCTTTTGTCCCACGTGCAAGAACTGTGAACCTTGGGTTTTGTGTCAATGTACAAAGCGTGGGAAAGGTCGGTATGGTAGAGCTCTATTGGCACCGGCACGGTGTACATCATGTTAGGATTAGAATTCCAAACAAAGCACAAAGCCACTGAATTTTTAGTTGGAGCGGGTCAGGAAGAGAAAAACAGCCCTCGTCTTCCTATTCTTCAGGAAGAATATAGAAGAGAATTTTTGATAGAATCCAAAGAGATTCAAATTTGCAGCATTGAATGCAAACAAAGTAGTTGAGTGCCTTCCATTTGGCCAGTCCCGGGAGAAATTTGGGGGGGGAAAATAAAAAGAAAAGAAATGTGCAGAAAGATTTGCTTGGAAACTAAAAGCAGATAAGAAAGTGCCTCAAAATCAAAACTACCCCAAGAAAAAGTGTGAAGTTAAATCAGGTATCGTGTTTATATCTTATTTCATTTACCTTCAGGAATGCAATCTTACCTGTCAGTCAAGCAAAGAGCAAAGTCTGGGGATCAGTAGTGCTGGGGATCAGCTTTCCCGGATGGAGAATAACAACAAGGGGCAGCTCCCTCCCAGCCATGCAGCCCAGAGATCTGCAGGGCACCATCAGCACTTGGCTGTGTAAGTGACCAGTTCTGCTGGGATGCAAGCCAACCAGCAAATCCTTGCTGATTTCAGCAGCGGCAGCAGCAGCTGTGCCTGCACCTGATCACTAAGTCCAGGGCAGGGCTGGACAAAGGACACACACGACACACGGCCCCTGAAGGACTTGACTTTGGAAACAATCACCTGCTACTGTCTCCTGTTGCTTGCAGTAGGGTCACAGCAGCCTGTGGCAGCCCTCCATGCCACCTGGGACTGCAGATGACAGGCCCTGGCCTCCTGGGCCAAACACAGACGGGAACTCTCTCTCCAGACGCACCTTCCAGGTTGAAAAGGCTGCCGTCAGCAGCCACCTCCAAGGGCAGACAAATGAGGCTCTGCTGCACTGGAGATGTGCCAGCTACACAGCCCTGGGAAGGGACAGTGCAGAGCACAGGGACAACAGAAGGCACAGAAAGGGGGACAAACCCAGTCAAGCACAGAGACTGTTCATGATTGCTGAGCCCCACAAGGCCCCCAGGCGTGGCATCACCCACCGGTCCTTGTCTGTTGACAAAGAGCAGGTGCAGCGGGTGCCTGGCCTGCTTGGCCAGGGACCTCACCGGCTCTTTGATCTCCGCTCTCCTCTACTGCCAGCATGTGGGGAGACAAAAGGAGATGCTGCTGAAGGCAGTCTCCCCTCTGATACGCTACACCTGTGTTAATCAACCTAGAATAGAAACACCTTGCCCTCACAGCCAGGGGCACGATAGAGAGTGAGTTAACTGGTATAGAGTTCAGCTGGAGTCTGCTCGCTGTGCTGTGGAGACCTAGGGACAGGAGGTCGTGCAAGGGCCAGAAAAGGTGAGATATTGTACATAGGACAGACAGGGTTAGGCGGCCGTGCTAAGAGCAAGAAGGAGCGAGACAGAACTGAAGAAGAGAGACACAGCCAGGGCTGTGTGGAGCTGCTCTTAGAAGCTACAGAAGAAAGATATGGGAGAGTTTTTGAATAACGAGATGCAGATACTTGAAGCCTTCTGATGATTCTGATGAAGCACCTCGAGTGCAGTGTCCATGTCGACTGCCACATATCAGTGACTGCGACACCAGCAGACGTGCCCACCTTGTTAGTTCCACTTGCAGAGCCTCGTAGCTCTCAGCCATGGCCACCTGGGAAGCAGGAGCAGTCACAGAGGGGACGTGCCGGCTGAACCGGGCAGGAACCAAAAGCCTCCGTGTGCACAGCTGAAAGCCTGAATCTGCACAGGATGTTTTGGCTGCCCTGCTCTTCGTTGCCTTTTGGCTGCAAATGCAATTGCACCTTCTTCCTCATCCAGAAGTCCACAGCTGGGCAAAACCAGACCAATGGGAGGTACTCCAAAGGCAGTGTAGATTGAAGTTGATAAAGGAAGGAGACTGTTCCCAATTCCAAACCGCACCAGAAGGCCCCCAGGAGACACTTTCCATCTTTAACAAAGAATGGACAATTCAGAAGTGAACGTAGAGCCGTACTCCCTGGGTGATAAGGCAGGGAATCTTCCAACTGGCTTGGGGGTTTCTAGGATTTTTATTCTGAGTCCAGCTCCAAGCTGGCACTGGAGAAAATAATCCTGAAGAGCTTCTGGTCATCTCCTCTGCTTCCTCGATTGCTTCACGACATGTTTCCTTTGTTTTCATTTGAAAAGCAGCTACAGTGGAGATTTACATGGTGGGGGCCCATGTGATCTGTGGAAGGAATAGTAGAAGTACTACCAGTCATAAAAACAACACCAGGATGAAACCAGCCCCACAGCCAATCCATTTCTCTGAAGTATTTGTTCTCCAATGACCGGTGACAAGTCAGGAGCCTAAAGGGAATCCAGGAAGCCAGCTGTTCTGATCACTTTGGCCAGACTAGCATGCACACCTTCACTGGGTCATTTCCTAGGTCGCAGCCTGCTGCTGCTGGGGAAACAATCCCTGCTTTGGCCTTTACTGCCCAGGGAAGCTCAGGCAAAGCCCACCCACTCCCAGCTGCTCTCAGAGGCAAAAGGAACAACCCAAGGTGCTCCCTGGCCGCCTCCAAGCACAACAATGGCTTCTGTAGGGAGTCCAAAATGCCTGTCTGACACCAAAGCCAGGAGGAAGATGTGGTACAGCTGATGCTGGGACACAATCACTATAACATACTGCTCAATCAGACAAAGAATGCACAGGATGTACTCAGCAGCTTCAGGCACCTCTTTAGCAGCCTGACAGCCAGCCCTCTCACACAGCTCTAGCCTGGCTCTGCAGGCAGCTTCCTGTGTGAGCTCCCTCCTTCTGAGAGACAGCTCTGGCCTTCCCATTCCCTTCAGGCCTGCAACGTCTATTCCTGCCTTCCTCCAATCTGTGCTCTGGTAGCCTCTCACCTGAGAGGGCCCGACCCTCATGGCACAAAGGTCTCTCCAGCACTGTTTACCAAGGGCCAGCTAAGACACAATCCCACCCAGCCAGTGTCTAGGGAAGTCTTGCTCATAAGGAGCCCAAAGGAGTCCAAAACAACACACAATCTCACTTTTCACACCCTTTGCCTCTTGGCTGGTTCTGCTTTATACCTCTTCTTATTCTGCTTGCATGGTGGCAGCTTCCTGCTTCATCTCCAGCAGCCGTTTCTCTTCCTCCTTCTGTCCTTTGTCCAGGAAGTTCTCTCGTTGCTCCAGCACCTGCTGTGCCTCCAAACACTGCCCTTCCAGCTCGAGTGCCTGCTGAGGAGAGGTCATTTCCAGTTTAAGTCCCAGCCAAGCTTCATGCCCCACACAACCCCCACCTGAAATTGCCCATTACTAGTGACTTTGTGCCCTCCAGCAATGCTGTCCTAAGCAGAAATTCAGAAGGAGGATCAGCAGGTTGGAGAAAGGGAGATGTCACCTTCCTTTCCTGCTCTGACGGCTGCCTGTTTCCTGGGCCCCCTCTCCTCAGGATTTCTGCCTGCTCTCAGAGGCTCTTCTCTCAAAGTGCTGAAGTGGTCCTTGTCATCTCCTCTGCTGCCTGCATTACTTTGTTGCAGGGATGACAGCAATCACGCTGTCAGAAGAGGCTGCAGAGAGGCTCCGCTGATTGGAGAAATGGATGCTGCTCCAAGGGAAAAACAAACAAAAAACAAAACAAAACAAAAAAAACCAAACAACAACAACAAAAAGAAAGAAATGAAAAGAGACAAAGGAAAAAGGAAACCATTCTTTTCCAAACTGAGCTTCTAGCAGGGTCGAGCTGTATTCCTCTAGTTCCCAGAAAGACACAGACACAAGCGGCAGAGGGCAGATGGACTCAGCTCGGGCTTGCAAGGAGAGCAGTGCCTACCTTGGCATGCCCTGCCCCTCCTGCGCTGGCTGACATCTTCCTTGACAGCAGGGACAGCCAAGGAAGTGACCCCATCCCCGGCTCCCTGTCTGCCACAAAACCTGCCAGCGAAGCCGCAGCGGTTCTCATCCACTTGACCGGGCCAGGCAGCACGTGGGGCTGGCACAAATCCTGCTCAGCTCCCTGAGCCTGCTTGGCTGGCACAAACCTCAAAGAGTGGGGCAGGAGGGACAAGCTGGGTTCCCTCTGAGGCTCACAGTCAGGTGCCCACAGCCCCTGCCTTCCCACAGACCAGTCTAGAACCGCTTGGCAGGGACTGCTTTCACTGTGTTCTTCAAGCCCCACTGCAGGCCTCCATCCCCAGCACTGCAATGCTTCAGTTCCTTTGCTACCAGGTAAACCTGGATACACCAGCCAAGAGCAGAAGGGCACCTCAGAAATGACTAGAAGTTGGGAGCTCTCCTCTGAGGACTGGCTGGGAGGGTTGGGCTTGTTTAGCCCAGAGAAGGGCAAGCCCCAAGGAGACCTTTCAATATTTGAAGGGGCTTAGAAGAAAGATGGGGACACGTTTATTAGCAGGGCCAGTTGCAAGAGGACAAGGGGGAATGGTTTTAAGCTAAAAGAGAGTCGAGTCAGACTGGCTCCACGGCAGAAACTCTTTACCAGGGGAGTGCTGAAACACAGGCACAGGCTGCCCAGAGAGCTGGGAGGTGCCCCCCTCTGGCAAGTCAGGTTGGATGGGGCTCTGAGCAACCTGATCTGCTTGAAGATGTCCTTGTCCATGGCAGGGGGTTTGGACTAGATGACCTTCACTGGTCCCTTCTATGCTCAACCAGTCTTGGATCCTACTTGGTTTTCATTTGCAAAGCACCCAGAGCAGAGATTACTCCAGGGGGCCCATGCGATGCCCTGGAGTTTGGCCCAGGAGCAAACCCTGACAGGGAAGAGCTGTGGGGCCTGCAGCCGCTTTGCATTGTACCTGCAGAAGTTCCTCGGCAGAGCCTCGCCTGTCCACATCCACCTGCAGGCAGCAGCCCAGAAAGTCACACAAGCCAGAGGGCAGCCCGAGATCGTGCAGATCTGGTGCCCCTTGTGTGCTTATCAGATACTTGGCCTGAAGGAAAAAGAGACATGAGAGCCTTCCTGATTCTTCCATGTCCTTTAGTGAGCCCATATTTTAAGCTCCAGTCTGCAGTGGCAATTTCTTGCCTAGCAGATGGTTAGAGATAAGCCTTCTCTCCCAAAAGAGAAAAGGCCCCAGTGCAGCCCCAGCTATTCAAATCTGCAAGAGGCCTTGCTTTGACAGCTTATGTGAGCAGCAGGGACATTTTTAGAAGCGGACCTCGGTGGAACCAATTTGAGCTGTGGGAATGGGATTTGTCTAATGGACATGGACCAGAAGGACACGGGTATCTGAGCGTATTTGCACCTTACCCTGGCGCTGGGATGCTGCATGTAAGGAGCCTCTCCTTTGGCCATTTCTATTCCCACGATGCCAAGGGACCAGGTGTCCACTTTGGGGCCGTAGGGCTGTCTTCTCACAACCTCGGGTGCCATCCAGCAAATGGTCCCAACCACCGACCTCCGTTTACTCTGCTCAGGGGTGAGCAGAGCACAGAGGCCAAAATCGGCTGAGGAGAAGAACAAACACTGCTTCAGGTAGGAAACCAAGGAAAAGGCTTCCTCACTCTAGGTCTCAGAGTGCAGTACTCAGTCTAGCTGGAAAAGCAGGTGTGCTCTCTTTCCTCAGGACTGCAGCCAAGGATGTGGGGAATTGTCCACTTAACACACCTGCCACGATTTACACCTTGGCTTTTCCTCCTTCACATGAAGGTTTACATTGTAACTCTCTCCCTTTGGAAGGAACACACAAACCAAAGTTGCTCTTGACACCTTGCTCCTCTCTACATCTCTCAGCACCTTACAGCTGAGCCCTGAGCCTGCAGCAGTGCTCCAGGCACTCCCAGCAGCAGCACCACTGCTGGGCACCTGGCAGCCACCCAAAAGCAGCCCCAGCCCAGCTCCCCGGAGCGCTGCGCCTGACCAAGAACACCCACCCAGCTTGACGGCGCCATCCCGGCCCAGAAGGATGTTGTCGCCTTTGATGTCTCTGTGGATCACCTGGTTGGCATGAAGGAAAGCCAGGCCTTGCAGACACTGAGAGAGAAAAAAGGAGCAAGAGGCCCAAAGTTAGCCTGATCTGATTTCATCACACACAAAAGGAAACTGCTCCTGAAGATTCATGCATCTCACAGGGAAGTGAGAACAGGGAGTGCTGGCAAGAGGAAGAGCTTGCTGCTGCAGCCCTAGGAGAGCGGGATCTTTCCAAGGGCAGGCATATTTCTTTCTGAGAGGGAAACATCGATCATTGCAGGTGACTGTCCCCTGCAAAGCCAGTCACAATGACCGCTGCTGCAGCGCATGCGCTCTCCCCATCCCGAGGACAAACAAGGCTTTTCCAAAAGAGGAAAAGTCCCCGCCTTGGGTACCAAGGGGATCACTGTTGGGCAGGAGACTGGAGGACAAGGCTTCTATGGCTGCCTCGACAGCAGACTTGGAAGGAGCGCATTTTTCAGATTTCAGCAGCAAGCACCATGGTGGGTGCCGTGCCATCCCTTGAAGCTGTGAGAGATGAGTCTCTCTTTGGCTTTGCCGTTGGCTTTGCCGTTGGTTTAAACCTCGGATACCGGCACCTTTGCGCTTCCAGGCAGAGAAGGCAATGCAGAAAGGTTCTGGGCAAGGGCTTGGAGAGGCCAAGTGCAGAACAGAAAATAAAAATGAAAAAGAGACAGAGAGTTCAACAACGGTAGTAGAGAGGAGTAAAGAACTGACTGTCGTAAGGGCAGGGACACTGGCAGGCAGCTCAGTCCAGATGCTCTTTCTCTTCTCCGAAGCATAAAAGCAACACAGAAAGAAAGCTCTGAACATGGAATCACTCACTTAGCAGCGCTTTCAAAGGACAGGCCTGTCCAAGTCAGCCCAAGCGCAAGCAGGATCCCTCACCTCCCGACAGACTGTTGCTATGTGTCCTACATCCATCCTTTTCTTGCTGACCACCTCAGGTAAAGAGCCTCCATCCATGTACTCCAACACGAGCAGGACAATGTCATTGACAAGGTAGCTGGAAGAGGAAAACAACAGCGTGGAGCTGAATGTGCACAGCTAAATTGCCGTACGGAAGAAAAGCCTACAGTTGAGTTTTGTTTCCAGGTCACTGGTAAATGAAGAGGGAATAAAATGAAGACACACTCCACCTAGGCTATCCAGTGCTTGCAATCTGTGCCGTCTAAGTGGGGAAGGCACATCCGTGGGAAAGGAGGCGGCTCTAGGTGGCAAGCAGGGGGAAAAGGCGGTTTTGTGACAGTAAAGATAAATCTGGAAGTGGACGCATCCCAGCAGCTGCTTCATCATCTTCATACACACACTGCACCATTAACTCCAGCAACAAGGAGACACAGTTTTCAGAGCTTTTACCTAGGGCAGATGGGTGTGCAGCACTGCGGACACCCTTTGGACAACCTTGCCTAAAGGACAGTTACAAACAGGAAAACCAATTTCAACCCTGGCAAATTCTGTGTCTCCCAGCCTAGTCTTTTGGCATGCAAGGCAATGGAAAAGAGTGGGAACAGTGCAAGGGAAATCATCATTTCTGTGATGCTTTCTTGGCACTTCTCCTCCAACACTTGGAAAAATTCACGCCCCAAACAGCAAAAGAACATGCAGCGAGTGAACATGCAGTCCGCTGGCTTAGCGAGAGAGCCAGGTTTTTGAGAACAGTCTCCAAGCTATTTATGCCAGGAACCATGCATGGGGACAAAATACAATCTCCTCCCGTGCATCGTACAGGAGTGGATTGATGTAAATAGAAAGATCCATTTTCTGCCAGTGAGGCAAGAGCTTTTAAAATTTTGCATTGCCAAGTATGCAAACGAACATTCCCAGAAAAAGATCCGAACTACTTACCTTCCTAGGTAGGTGACAATATTGGGGTTCTTATATTCACTTGTGACCAGGACTTCTTTCAACACTCCCTTGCAGCCCTGGTGCAGGAGATCAAGTTTCTTTACAGCCACCTACAAGGACGTTGGAAGCCATTAGGAGCAGACATTACAAGAGCCTCTTTGTGCGCTCGTGGGCCCGGATGCCTTGTCACCTTGGTAAAAAGGGACTCTAAACCATCAACCACAAAGCGCTAACAACACTCTCTGCACCCACAGATGTCTCAAATAGGCTTTCTTTATCACTATTATTATCATTTACACACGTTTTGCAAGCCAAAACCAATTGTGCACATGTGAAAATAAATCGAAACCACAGAAAATACGTTAGCATTTCTAGGGGCTTTGGCCAGTCTTTCAGAAACTGCTGCCATTCTTGATTGTGCACCAAAGAAAAGTACACACATACATGACAGAGAGAATGCTGCCCAAAACAGAACTCCAAGGCCACTCCAAGTCAAGTTACAATCCTAGCACATCCTAACTTCTTCAGTTTGGCTTTTGCGTCTCTGAAGAACCTTCTTGAATGCGGTTTAGACTTGTAATTATGTAGCGAGTTTAAAAAGGAAGAATCCTTTCTGTGCTAAACTGTGGATACACCCCAGGTTTTAAGTGGGGTTTAGGCTTTTGCATGCCTTGTAAACCTCCCTCCAAGCGCACTTCCTGAGCGCAGCACTGCAGGTGGATAAGGAACTACCAGGAAGATGGAGTAGTCTTTGCTGACAGCCAGAAATGAGAATTCAGGAGTCTGAATTTTAGCCCCAAAGAGCAGTGGGACTCTCCAAGACACCACCATGTCTCTTCAGTACAAACAGCATCTCCGTAATCCCATGTCATCGACACAGGAACAACACAAGGTTGTATTATTTAAGGCTCTTCATCAACTTCTTCTCATTGATCTCTTTCTGTGTCTCTGTGTGTGTGTGTGTGAGAAACAGGTTCCCTAGGACTGAAATGCAAAACTGTGCTCCAGACAAGATCTCCCCTTCTTTAGGCCTTGCATTATATTTTCAAAACTGAAGCATGGGATGGAAAACAATGGGAAATCCTGTCTGTGTCTGAACCTGGGCCTAAGAAGAATTGGGCTGGAACAAGGGTTGTTGCCATCCACTAATCTGGGCATATTTAGCCAGTAAATCCAAGCTAGCGTGTCCTTCTCGGAAAGACACCGCTGCCATCCTTGCAATCCTTCGGGTAGGTAGGAAGGACAAAGTCTGTCCAAGATGCATTTTGCAGCCTGCCTCTAGGCAGGCTCTGGCCACAGATCGCATCAGCAGGGAAAGCGCTCAAGAGCTGCAAAATCTGCGTGGGCTGCTGGCACTTACCGCTTGTCCTGTGGCAGCATCGAAGGCCTTATAAATGGTCCCGAAACCCCTAGAAAGAGAACAGTGGCAAGAACAGAGAAGCTCTTCAGTGCTGAGAAGCAAAAGGCAGCCCAGGCAGGAGCTCTCTGCTGCCTGAAGTGTCTCTCAAACACTGGGGTTCATCTACGCTTCAGCCAAGGGCACAGCAGCCTAGCAGCCCTCGGCCGTGCAGCGTGTCCAAGAGAAAAGAAGCTGGGTCCAACAGGAAGCAAAAGGGCTGGTACAAATCTCAAATATACACACTGGATTATGGATGTGGGGGTTTTCTTCGCCTTTTCCTTTTTGTGTCTGTGCATGTGGCGTGCCTTTGCAGGCAATGAAACGCACATGGTCCTGATGGGCCTTCTCACCGCTCTCTTGATTCTATCTGCCAAACTCAGGCAACGCCACAGAGCCTTTCTTATTGCCCTGACCACTGAATAATGTTTTCAGCAAGATATTGGAAAGACAACAGCTGTTATCTGACAGCTATCAGGCAGGAAGCTGCTCTCTCAGGTTTTTCTTCCTTCATTAGTGTGGCCATATAACTTGGAATCATACAAAACCATATCTCCTAGGAAAATGAGCAAACTGGTGCCACACCCTTGAGGGACAGGAGGTCCTCACCTCCAGGTGCTGCTCCTTGCAGCAGGCAGGACATTGTCAGCACCCAGTTATCTCTGATGATGCCTTGTGATCACTACTGAGACAGGGACAATCTGAAGCCAGGGTCTGAAGATGCTTGCAGCTTGCCTGACTTCCCACTTGATATTGCACCACCAAAATACCTGGCCCATGGTTCTGTAGAAGCAAGTGTGCCTGCACTCACCCACTGCCAATATGTTGCCATCCAGTGTATTTCTCTCCTGGATCTCCCATGCTCACAACCCTCCCTGAAAGAAACAAAATGCAAGAAGCCAACTTCAAAACACAGATACCGACTTCCATGAGCTCCGAAAGTCAGCTCCACTCCCCGGGGCTCTGAGCAATTTATGGTCGGCCGGCTAACAGTAACATCAACAAGAACAACAACAACAGTGGGCCCAGCAAGAGAGGCAGCTCTGTAGCACACCTGGCCTGCACAGAGTCTGATTCTCCACACTCCTTTGCAGGGTTGCCTTGAGAGGAAACTAAGCCCAGGGAGAAACCATCAGAGCAGACTGAGAGCAGAAAAGAACAGGCACCAAGGCAAGTGGTTGTCAACTACAAATGGGAAGGAGGGCTGAAAAAATCATGACCCTTCATTTTCTTGGGAATAAACACTCCCTTGTGACATTCAACAAAAGCTTTCATACTTCCAAAGATTAAATGCATCCGGGGATCTGGTGTGAATTTTTATCAACAACTGCTTCTTGCAGAGCAGAAGGAATATTGCAAAGTGAATTCCAGGAGAGGAGGGGACCTTCTCTACCCCTCAGCATTTTACCTAAAGAAGGCCTTGCCATTTGTAGAGAACAGCAGCTCATGCTATCCCCAAGAACAATGGCTGTAAGAATTAGGAGCCTCTTTGTTCAGGAGCAGCCGAGGTTCTGAAGAAGAACCTTTGCTCATCTCCCATTTAGTGAAGAACTCCTTGTCTACAGCCTGGGGTGCAGCAGTCACTAGCACTGGACTCGGCCTCTTGAACAGCGCCCACGTGCCCCATCTTCCCAAACGGGCACAGCCAAGACGGGTAGCAAGGACAGGGCCGCTCCTCAGGCGCTGCCGTGACACAGACAGCTGCCCAAATGAGATGCTGATCCTTTCACGAGTCCAGGCAAAGCTGCAGCAACGGGGTGGCTGCTGAAACCTCCCAGCTAAGGAAGGCTGCAGCCTCTGCAGTCACACCAGCCCTCAGCAGCAGGGCAG
The DNA here is from genome assembly GCA_017589585.1 of Phylloscopus whistleri. NCBI lineage: Eukaryota > Metazoa > Chordata > Aves > Passeriformes > Phylloscopidae > Phylloscopus > Phylloscopus whistleri. The sequence goes on along the minus strand of JADMLD010000679.1, from coordinate 5,308,209 downwards.
GTATGCCAAAAAGCTTGGCCAAGCCCACAAATGGCCACTGACAACCACTGTGAAGAAGCCAGAGCCAGACCGAGCCCCATTCCAGGCTGTTGACAGCACTCAAGACAGAACATGATTGTCTTTGAGTTCAGACCCACGGAGGAGTAGATCAATCCCCCTTTTGTCCCAACAGCTGATGGCAGACACTGAGTAAAGTGGGCTCTGTTCTCTACCTGACTGGTTATTCTCTGACAGAACTGCACTGCCAGCACTTACCAGTTGCAAGAAGCAACTCAGTTCCTTGTACTGCAGAGTCACCAAGGCCTTGGTGTGCTTTCCTAGAGTATGATCTGTGCAAGGATTGAGGCCAATGCTTAGCATTCCAAGGGGATTTGACCAGTACCGGAGGAACACTCAGCAGAAGGGCTGCAGGCTTCCTCCTGAGAATTGCCTGCATGTAGCCAAGGTTTGTGCTTGCCATGTTTTGATTTCAGAAAATTCTTTCCCAGGGACACTTGTGGTAAACAAGGAGATGTTATTGTAAACTGTCATATTTTTCTACATTCTTTCCCAGAGAAGGGAATTTGCTTGATGGCCCCTTGATGTGACCAATGGGTCCAAGGATCCCACCTTTTAGGTGGGCTCATTGTAAAAAGGCATAAAAGTCAGGTGCTTTGATAATAAAGCGAGATTTTGAATCTTCAGCCTTCTGAGAGTCTGTGTCCTGATTTCGTGCTGTGCAGCGATACCTGCAGGGCAATTTAATCTGACCGTGCCACAGAGATGTGTCTCTTCAAGATGTGTATGATGTTCTTTCAAAACCAACTGTGGAAGGAATAGTAGAAGTACTACCTGTAGTGGTGTGTTAAAGTTTTAAGTTCATGATGTTGGTTTATTCCATGTACCCCTTTGTTAGATTACTGTTGGTTTAACCCTAATTGTCAATCTCCTGCTCCCTACCCCCGAGGACCTGTCTGTCTACTCGGGGCCTCTCCCAGAATCTGGAAAGTTCTGGGAGAGGCGTCGAGTGATAGGACACGATCCGAGGAAGTCCGCCCCTCCGGACTGAGATTGGTTTTCGGAGGAATCCGTCAACCCGTTAACCACTCCCTGTTCGTTCCCCATTGGTTCCTTCCCAGTTACCTCCCTTGTCTCCTCCCCTGGATAAAACCAGCCTGCACAGGGTAGACTGGGCTCGGCCGAGGCAGCTCTCCCTGGGGTGAGGCAGTCCCTTACTGATCCTCAATAAAACTCCTGTGGAACCCCTCGACGGAGTCCTCCTTCTTCCCTCGCTGCGGTCGTGACCTCCATCAGGCGGCTGGGCTGACAAGAGCCCACAGGATCAGCTCGGTTGGCCAGCCTACTGAGCTGTACCTTCTGCTTGAAACTGTCGCCAGGGCTAGCCGGGGACAGGCAGAGGCTCTAGCCCCGAGGCTGAGAGCTGAGGCCATCAGGCGCAGCTTCAACTACCAGTCATAAAAACAACACCAGGACGAAACCAGCCCCACAGCCAATCCATTTCTCTGAAGTATTTGGTCTCCAATGACCGGTGACAAGTCAGGAGCCTAAAGGGAATCCAGGAAGCCAGCTGTTCTGATCACTTTGGCCAGACTAGCATGCACACCTTCACTGCCTCATTTGCTGGGTCGCAGCCTGCTGCTGCTGGGGAAACAATCCCTGCTTTGGCCTTTACTGCCCAGGGAAGCTCAGGCAAAGCCCACCCACTCCCAGCTGCCCTCAGAGGCAAAAGGAACAACCCAAGGTGCTCCCTGGCCGCCTCCAAGCACAACAATGGCTTCTGTAGGGAGTCCAAAATGCCTGTCTGACACCAAAGCCAGGAGGAAGATGTGGTACAGCTCATGCTGAGGCACACACACAACACACTGCTCTGTTGCATGAGAAATCCACAGGACGTACTCAGCAGCTGCAGGAACTGCTCCTGTCTCTCCTGGCTTGAGCAGGACAAACTGTTCCTCCTCAGGTTTTCAGGCTGTGGAGAGGAGGCTTCTTCAGAGGATGCTGCTGCAGCGGCAGAGCCCGCGTCCATCTGGGACAAGAAATTTGTTTGTGTCAGAAAGGTGGCTGGCAGAGATGCCCCAGGCAGTGCATTTTGAAGGCAAGCCCGTAGGAACAACACTGGTGTTAGGCTGCAAGATGAGCTGTTAACTCTTCCACCTCAAGTCAAACCCAAACAAGCAGACAGAGACAACAGCTTGTCACAGCCAGCAGTATGAGAGACTGTGAAAGGGAAAGAGCAACTTTACATGTCACCCTCTGCTGAGGACTGCATTCACCATGGACAGGGACAACTTGTTCAGAATCTCTGTGGGTCACCACATTCTCCTGAACAAACCCCTCAAAACACAAAGCCAGCACTTTGTGGCCAGCAGAAATACATTCAGGTGATGGCTGGCTCCTTGTGACCAGCTGCCATGGAGACCACAAAGCATGGCAGTCTGAGGCATTGCCCCCATTCCCCTGCTGCTCTGCAGGGCAAAGGTGAGAAGAGGAGAGACCACTTGTTGCATGACTGCAGTGCCTACTGCTTTCACCCACCTGCTCTTGTTCAGCCAGCCTGGACTGCCGCTGGATCCTGCGCATCCTTTCCACTTCTTCTTGGTGCCTCTTCTCCATTGCCTTCATCTTCTTCTGAGCTTTCTGCAGCTTGTCCTTGATATTGTGTCAAGAAAAATCTTACTAGCACCTGCCTCTGTGCTTCCAGTGTTGGCAATAGTCCCTGCCTCCCCTTCCCTGAGGATCTATACTCCATGCCTGCGTTACTGCCCTTCCTTTCCCTCTGCTACCGGGCTAGCCAGGCTCACCTGCCAGTTCTCCCGCTCCTCATTCAGCTCCTGCCTCAGCTGCTCTACCTGCTGCTGGCTTTCATCTAGCTCCCTCTTCAGCTGGCGCACCCTGGCTAAGGCAGCAGTGTTCTGATTCTGGAGCTGCACAGAAACAAAGACAAGATGGCTTTAAACTTCCCACACACCACTTGTGTGACAATCAAGATGGATGTGCTCACGCTTTCCAGAAGTATTTTGTTCTCGTTCTCATGTTGACCAAGGGCCAGCTGAGACACAACCACACTCAAGACAGACAGCATCCAGAGAAGCAGTGCCCATAAGGAGCCCACAGGAGTCCAAAACAACACATAAACCCTCTTTTCACACTCTTTGCCTCTTGACTGTCTCTGGTTCGTGTCTTTTCTTATTCAGCTTGTGTGGTGGCAACTTCCTGCTTCATCTCAAACAGCCTTTTCTCCTGCTCCCTCTGTACCTCTGCCAGGAAGTTTGCCTGTTGCTCCAGCTTCTCCTGTGCCTCCAAACGTTGTTCTTCCAGCTGTCTCTCCTAATGAGGGGAAGAGACACATCCAGATGAAGTCCCTACTATGATGCCCAAAGAAAAAAATACAAGCTTCATCCCTTCCACAACCCCCCAGATGAAGAGTTCACCTGAGTGGCTTTGTGCCCTCCAGCAATGCTGTCCTAACCAGAAACTTAGGAGGAGGGTCAGCAGGTGGAAGGAAAGGAGATGCCACCTTCCTTCCCTGCTCTGATGGCTGCCTGTTTCCTGGCCCCTCTCTCCTCAGGATTTCTGCCTCTTCTCAGAGGCTCTCTTCTCAAAGTTCCTCTGCCCTTTGATCGAAGAAAAGCTGCAGGTGGACTGGAGGACGAGGGCGAGGCCAGCACCCCAATGCCCTAGTCCCAAGACAGGCCACCAGCTGAAACACCAGCACCACCTGCAGGGGCTGTGGCATATGCTTCTAGCCCCAAAAAGATCTCTGTCCACCATGGAAGGACAGAAGGCAAGGAACCCCGTTGCTGGGACTGCACTTGGCAGCAAGGTCAGCAGCAGGCAGCTGCATGGCACGAGGCTGTGGGGAAGATCCTGCCCCTTTGTGCCATGCTTTGGGCGGCAACCACCCAGCCTCCTGGGGAACTTGGCTTATGCCCATCCTGAATCTGTGGCTGCATGTACTGTCCCAGCACCGTGCTCTGGGTCTTCACAGGCCTTCAAGTACGAGCCCTTGAACCCTCTGCTGCCTGGCCCAGCAACGTGAGGCCTACAGCAGAGGCTTGCAGACATGTCACACACCCAGGCTGCTCTTCTGCTAAGCCGGACCAACCAGCTGGCCTGAAAACTTCAGGTACGCATTGTTTCTTACCAATTTTTCCTGGAGCTTCCTTTTTTCTTCTTCCTGAGCAGATTGCCAGAGTCTCAGAGCCTTGATGTACTGCTCTTCTGCCCAGCGGAGCTGTTGAGCCATTTCATCATACTGCTGCTTGCTGAGAGATCTTACAGCTTGCAGCTGACAACGAAGGCCCCTCACATCCCCTGCAAACGGGACAAACGGCCACAGTCAGAGACTACACAAGCAGAGCGCTCTACTGACCTTAAGCCCTTTCAGTCCCAGGCAGGGAGGGCCCTGCCCCCAGCTCCTTCCCTCCTCAGTCGCCCTGCAGACAGCGCTGGCTATGGAGTGAGCAACTGCACGAGGCAGGGCAGTCAGCAGAGACAAAGCACACCCGGCTCTCACCGAGTAGCACCTCCTTGGCCTGCAGGGCTGTGCGAACTTGGCCTTCCAGACGGCTCCTGGCCATCTCCAGCTCCGATACGTGCTGCTGGGCCTCCAGCAGGCTGCTCTGCAAGCTCTTCTTCTCTGACCTACAAGGCGTGAAGATGAAGAGAAATTGTTCCTGGCACCCACGGGCACTTTTGCCAGGAAGATGTGCCTTAGGATCCCTACACCTGAGTATGGAGAATGGCTTGCATGGAAACTCAGAAACAGCAAGACTAATTCTACCACTTAAAATAGCAGAGCAGGCCCCTCCAGGTGATTGGGCAGCCTTTCCTCATGACCTCGCCCAGCACAGAAAGCCCAGCTGAGTTTGATGTCAGCAGTCAAAGCTCAAATTGCTGTTGCCTGATGTATCCCACACGGGTGGGTGTGGCCACAAAGTCTCTGCCAACAAGCAAAAGCCCAGCCTCTGCTTGCAGCCCTGAGCTCACCAGCACTTCTAAGTCACTGTGCAGGGTGACAGAACAGTGTTCTCTCCTGGCTGACTGGTCAATCTTTAACGCTATTCATAGTGTCCTGGTAGCTCCTTTGTTTTCCAGACACTCTCTAACTAAAGGGGACTAAAGGAATGCACCAAACGATGTATGACAGCTCCGGCTTCTAGCAGCATGAGTAGGAAAGCAGAACGAGGTTTTGATCTGCACAAGAACTATCTCGGAGGAGGGACAGGTATCCTGCCATTTAAATGACTGGAATTTCAGGAACAAGAACACTTGCTACCTTTATTTCTGGCAAAGAGCAGTGCCCAAATGTCTTGGCACTCTTTAAAAAGGGACCAGCCAAAGGGACCTTGACAGGTTACAGAGCTGCCTGGACAAGTGAGCAAGAATCAGTGCTCAGCCAGAGTCCCAGAGACTGTTGAGAAGTCACAAGAACTTTCCCTTCTGCTGCTGCCGCTGCTGCTTGTAAGCAACTCTAGGTCCGGCACTATACTTCACCAGAGTTAGCTGTGAAGGCTCTCAAGATTTTTAGCACGACCCTCCAGCGTTCAACCAAAGCATCAGCGCCCTACTCACAACATTCACATGCAAGAGCCTTGAATTCTGAAAATCCCACGTCCAACTACTTGGCAGGGAAAGATTGATGTTCAGGTGAATCAAAGGAGAAACCAAAACCAGTTTGGGAAATGCCCGGTTTCAGCAAACATCTGCACAGTTTCCCTGGGACTCAGTTCAGTGCCAGGTGGGCTTGCTTTGCACTTGTTACAGGAATGTGCAAAGGGTCCCAGGCAGGCACCCAAAAAGAGCTTTGAGAGCTTGAGCTTTTGGAAAAATAACATTCAGGTGACAGCATCCTTGTCTTTTTTTCTCATATCTCTTTGCTTCTCTGTCTGAGAAGCATCTGGAGTGCACACAGGAGGCAATAAATCCTGACATCATGCTTATCACCTTTGCAATTACAGACCTTCAGTAATGTCCCACCCAGGGTCTCCTCCCCACCTTTACCTGGCCTCTACCAGCTGCTCTGAAAGGCCTCGTAGGTCCCACTGCATGGGTGCCAGTTGGGCTTCCAGGGCAGCCTTCTCTTGTGCCAGCACTGCTTTCTCTCTGCACACCTGGGACAGTGTGTGCCCTTGGCGAGAGAACTCCTGGAGCAGCCTCTCCAGACCCCTGCGGGCTGGCTGCTGTGGGCGGCAATCCTGGAAGCAAGGGGGGCACCATTTCTCAAGAGGAACAACAACAACAACAACAACGACACAGTCTCGGTCTTAGCTTGCTGCCAGCAGCAGCATTTGGGCTGGTCTTGCTAGGGGCACTTCCCTCTCCCACAGGTACTGCCTGGGAATAAGTTGAGTGCACCTTTGGCACTGCCAGAGGAACCTCTTCCTGCAGCAGATCCCTCCGAGGCTGCAGTTCCTCCGCTGTCTCTGCTGCCACTTCCAATGGCCTCACTCGGGAGGAGTGGCGCTTTCTCTCAAACGCAGCCACCTGCTTCCATCTGCGACAAGGGGACAGACAAACAAGCCTTTAAGAACGACAGGGTCTCCGTGCAAAATCAGGACTACATACAGTGTCCCACACTGGGCAGTCTCGGGGCTTACAACAGCCCTCTTGTTCCACTTCAAGGGAATGCTGGAATTCCATCCCTAGACCGGCTTTCTGTCATTCATGCAGGTGAAAGCATCTGTACCACTGAGGAAGTAAAACAAGCTGCCAGAAGCCACAAGACATTGCCAGAAAGCTCAGGTACTCTCAGCCTAACAGCTTCCTGCCTGCAAAAGCTTACACTTCTGTCTGATCCAGTGGATACCGGACTTGCCAAAGTTCTTCTTTGGCTAAGACAGGCTTGATAGGTCTGGATGAGCACTCCCACAATTCCTCTTGCTTTCACTAGTGAAACAAGGAAAGAGCCTTCAAGCTATAGCGGGGGGAGGAGATGGGTAGGAATTCCCAATCCAATAAGCAAAGGGTCCCAAGATGGTTTAGGCTGGCAGGGGCCCCAGGAAGCCTCTAGTGCTGTCTCCAGCTCCAAGCACATGGGGTCAGCTGAGGCATCTGGACATGCTGCCCAAGGCTCTATCCACCCGGGGACTCCAAATTTCCAGGGGTGGAATCTGCACAAGCTCTCTGAGACCCTTGTTCTGCTGCATGATTGCCTTTGCAGTTCAATTCTTTGTTCTCTTTAAGCCCAGCCCAAACCTCCCTTGATTCTACCCCGGTCCACTTCAGAGTGCTTTTTGTCAAAGCTTGAGGAGCGAGTCCCAGGAGGGAGTCATGCTGTAGGACGGTCAGCAGCTGGACCTGCCCACGGGCTGCCTTCCCTGTCTGTGCTGAGCAAGTCAAATGATGAGAAAGCCAGATTTGTTCTCTGACACTGGGCCTCCGAAAACGCAGCAACGCCCACCCCTGCTCAGGGAAAGCGAGCAGGCTTAGCACACACCTGAACTCCCGGACTCTGCGCACTCTATCCGTGCTCTGCTGCCGCTCCGTCTCTCCTGCCCGGGCCGAGGAGTCCTGAGTGGCAAGAAGCTCTCCTGCTGGCGCCTGCCAGGAACGGGCAGGGGAAAAGCACAAACAAGCAATAAGGAGCAGGGAAGTTGGTTCCTGAGCTGCGAGAAGCGGCAAGCAGAGACAGCTCACTTGAAGACCAAAGCTGGCGTGTAGGGGTGTTGATGGGAGTAAGGAAGTAACTCTTGAGTTGCTATGGAAGAGTCTGAATAGAAGCAGGGAACATTTCCCAGCTCAGCTCTGGTCAACTGGCTTCCCCTCAGGATTTCAAGCATTAGGGAGCAGCCAGTAGGAACTGCATTCCAGCCCTTCAGAGACAGATCTTGTCTCTGTCATGCAGAGCTGCTCAGGATTCTTCTCAGCAAACCTGGGTCACGTCAAAGTTAAGGGTGTAGTGTCTGTGGCTACTTAAACAGTGCACAGAGAGGGGCAAGTCCCTGCAGGCAACAGTGGCTCCTTTGTACCCCACAAGGCTGTGAAATGCTCCTTGGGATTGCTCTCCCCGCTGACAGCAGGCAGCCTGCACTGACACAGTGCACAAAGGGGCTCATGCTCACACCGGTAGCACTCACGGACATCATGCTACCAGTTATCTGACACCAAGGGAAGTTCACAGTCACTGTCAGAATGCCAGGAAAATGATGCCTGCATGTCAAAGTTGAGATCCCATTTCCCATGGGTCAGTGGGTGGGCTGAAGAGCCTAGATCGTGGCAGGACTCCAGCCCTCAGCATCTTCAGCCACAAAGGGCAAGTGCTGCCTGATCAGAAACTTGCAGCTCTGCACCACAGCAAAGCTGTGCACGGAACCACCCAAAGCTGCCACTTACTGGTTCAGGATGCTCCGGCCCTGGACTGACAACACGGGGAGGTTTGTTGTCCTTTGCCTCCCCTTGAGCCTCTGGAGGCAGAGAGTGAGCCAGAGGGGCTTCTGCTGCTGGTGTGGTGCTCTGGAGACAGACAGCAGCGTGAGGGACAGGCAGTAACCTGGCATTTAGAAGCTTATTTCTCCTGAGCTCTATCCCCAGCTGTCCTAAGGAGATGTCATGAATTTGGATACAAGTGGCATCCTCAATCATTAAAACTCAATTAAAGTGGAAGCATCCTCCGGCCCTCCCCTGACAGACCTGGGGGAACACGGCCCCCACTGCACCCCTGCACAAAGGGACATTCAGGCTGCCAAGGAGTGACCGCCCAGCATGCAAGGTCACCCTGCCAGGGTGGCAGAGATGGAGCTGGAGCAGGTCCCTCTGGTTCCCCTCTGGCACAACAGCTGGGGAGGATCTGGGATTTCACTCTCATGCAGGTGAACAGCAGGTGCTGCACACCCAGCCATCCCACACCAATCCAGCCATCCCAAACCCCTCAGCCATCCTACAACACTCAACCATCGCACACCGTCCCAGGAGGAAAAAAATCGGATTGGGATTTTGTTTTTCTTCGGTTCATTCATTGCAGACCTGCCTGGGCAGTGAATAACGCTAAGACGGGTATAACTTTGTGAACTTCAGAAAAGACGTCCACGAAACCCGCAGCGAGGTTGCGGCGAGCAGCCGCTCCCCGATGGTCCTTCCGCAGCCCCGAGAGGAGGTGGAAGCGGAGGCGGGGCCGGAGTGGGGACAGACGGAGCCAAGGGGTGGCGATGCTGCCCAGGACCCAGCTACTGGTGCCCACCCAGCAGCGCCACAGGCTGTAGGGCAAGGGCCGCCCAGGAGAAAGCGCTGCTGACTGCTCTAGGGACTCGCTCCACCATTTGAGCAGTGCTGCTCGAGTCTGCAGGCCGTGAAACAAACAGGGAAAAATCACTCACTGGCAAGAGTCGTCAGAGCGTGAAGTGAAAAGAGGAAAAAAATGGGCACCTGCACAAGTCCTCAGATCATAGCACTCGAATGAAAAAAATAAGGAGGCTGGCACGAGCTGGCAGACTGTGCAAAAAAAATAAAGGAAAATAAAAGGACACTTGCACGAGTTCTCGGACTGGAGCGCAAAATGTGGGGGTGGGAGGAAAGGACACAAAATCCACAAAATCCTGTACAAAGCCACAGACTGTACAAGAGAAAAGAAGGGAAAAGGACACCTGCATGTGTCTGCAGACCCTACAACCGCAGAGGACAAAAACGGGCGGCTGCAGACACCCTGCTGGGCAAGAGACACCCCCTTTGTAGCTGAAGCTGTTGTCAGGAGCTTTACCAAACTTCTGGCTTCTTTATGCCATTTCTGTTTCAGTGAGCTGCCCTAACAAAAATCTTCTATTTGCCTGTCAGAAAAACTATGCAGGATGACACCAACAGAAAAGCCCTGGCAACTGGATTCACTCCATCGTTTGAGTCGGGCTGCGTGAGTCCACAGGCTGGGAAACAAAAATGGGAAAAAAACCCACTTGCACAAGTCCCCAGACTGTGCAAGGAAAGGGGGGTAAAAGGGACACACGCAGCAATCTGCCAACTGTACAACAAGAAGATAAAGTTAAAGACATCTGCACAAGTCTGCAGACCATACCAAAAAAGGGGGGAAAAAGGACACCTGCACATTTTTGTAGACCCTACAACTGCAGGGTAAAATAAAAAAGGGATGCCTGCATTTGTCCAAAGAATTTACAACATCAGATGACCAAACGGACTCCCTTGACAGGGCACAGACTGTCCCGAAGCAGCACAAAACCCTCTTGCAGTGCATAACCCATAACTGAAAGGATCCAAGAGAAATGGGCAACCGAGCACACACACCCTGTCCTTTGGCCACCAATGCCTCTGACTGAAAGTGGTTCCCTAGATTGGAATGCCTGTCATTCCCGCCCATTTACTGCATGGCTAACATCAACCAGCAGCACATTGTAGGGCTCGCTGAAGGAAGAAGGATACCTTGGTGGGGGAAAAAAAGCTGAGTAAGAAACTCCCCATATGTGTTTGCATGATACTGGAGCAGCGTTTGTGTTGTCAATAGGGCAGGGACACGTCCCCTGCACAGGGCAGTGCCCGTGTGCTGTGCATGGCAGGGGTGCCCTTGGAGCGGCCCTCGCAGTGTGGCTGCACCCATAGGCACATTTGCCCGTTCTCTCCGCTTCCACCAGCTCCCAAGTCAGCCCTTCTCCTGGAAACGTTCTCTGTGCAACACTGAGCTCCTGGTGCCTTTGCAAAAACACCCTCCCTTCGGCTGGTGGGAAACTGCAAGGTCAGATCCCTCCATGGATGTGGCTTTGAAATCTCTGTCGTGTCCATGGTAGATACGTGCTGCAGAGCACTGCATTTTTCAGGCATTTGCTGCACTCACATTTCTGGCCTGCAGGAGCTGAGTAAATTGATCCCGCTTTTCCTGAGCTAACTTCCTCTTTTCTGGATTGCATAACTCACAGAACTGCAAACTCCATGCCTGCTGTGCACCGTTGCAAGCACCAAACAGGGCAAACAATACAAAGTGGGGGCTCTGTGGAATTCTCCTCCGTCATTTCATTCTAGACCTCCCCATAATGTGCCACAGGAAGGAGCAAACAGGTGCCAGTCTCACAGGCAGCAGGAGAAGGCAGCAGGTCAAGAACAGGAGTTCCAGCCCATGGCTACAGGAAGCAGAGGAATTTGCAAGGCAGCTGAGTGCTTGACATGGCGGAGGCCTGCCACGCTGCCTGCTCTTGTCTCGCTGCTGAAACCCTGAACTTAAGTGCTCTTGAGAACAACCCTTGGGCCTGAATCCCACTGGAATCAGCATTTCTTAGAGGGATTGGCATTTGCTGAGGAACAGCTTACACTGCTCACCTTTTTGGCAATTAACCCAGGCCCTGTTTTAGAAAGGAGGAACCTAAGTGAGTCTTTGGAGTTTCCTGGAAGGAACAAAGCCCTGTGACAGCACGCAGCATTCCCAGGCTGCTCTCAGGGGAAAAAAATCTACAAGCTGAAGACACCTGGATAAATAAAGGGCTGAATATGATTCTGAGCTACGTTGGCCTGCAATAGCAAGGTGCTGGACATGAAGCTGGAAGAGCACATAATGTCCCCGTGTCCTATTTCTGCATCTTCCTGGGAACCACAGGACTCCTGCCTCTGCCTGTGAGGAACTCAGTCTGGAAACTAACACTTCCTTTCTGCTTTGGCTTCTGTCTTTTCTTCTTTTGGACAGCATTGCTTTGTAACATCAGCTGAGCTCGTTATAAATAAAGCTGACTTTTGTAGGTGAGTTTCTGAATTGTTAATTTGCCACAATGAGTTGTTCTGCGTTGTTGATTAATATGACATAATGAATGTCATGAGTTATGAGGCAATAAGTTACTGAGTTAAATATAGAGTTGCATGAGTGTGAATAACCAGTGGAAGGGGATAGTGAGGACTTGGGGAGCTAACAGAGAGAACCTTCTAGAAAGTTACCTGAAGGAGCGATGGCAGCAATTCAGACTATGACTGGGCAACGAGCCAGCCCATGGAATCAAAGCATTCTAGAACGATTGGTCAGGAATGCACCACGGTATGGACCAACCTGCCCCCAGGAACAGGACCAGTGGACAAGAGGATCAAAAGCGCACCAATGCGGCAGCTTCAGAGACTTTAAAGCCCCCGGGTGCCCAGCACCTGGGCTCTTCTGCGGAACTTGTTTCCAAAGAAGCACCTGTGCGGCTCACAGCTTGCTGCTGTCACTCTGACTTGCGAGTAGGCCTCAAGTTTATCCTGAGGCCTCGTCCCCTGCTGTTCAAGTTTTCCAATACACAGCCTTCCTATTTGTTTTTAATCCATTCACCATTTTTTTTTGGTTTGGTTTTTTTTTTTCTTTGCCTGTTTACAACAAGCCTGCCCCACAAGCCTGGCTGATTGCACCCTGTCAGCGAAGGAAGTGCGGGCAGCCTGGAGAGGGGAGGCAGCGGTGCTTGAGGAGGCTTTGTGGCCCGCCAGCTCAGCGCAGCCCTGCGGATCAAAACCCCAAAATCGCGCGTTCCACGGGAAGATTGCCTTCCCCGTCAGCCTGCGCTGAAGCTGTGCACGGCCCCGGCGCTGAGCACGGCCCCGGCGCTGTGCCTTGCGGACGGACAGGGCCGTCTGTGGCTCCGCGCTGCCTCGCAGCTGCCCGAGGCTCTCGCCCCTCACGGAGGGGCCCCGCCCCGCCCCCGGCGCCCCCCAGCGGCAGCCGCCCCTCGCTGCAGGCACGCAGGCGGGATCGGGCCCCGCTGCTCGCCCCGGCACTTGGGCCCCTTCTTTTCCCAGAGCAAAGGAGGCTTGAAAGGAAGCGTTTGCCAACCTCTATGTCCCTCTGCTTTACTTTGTGCGGGCCGAAACTCTGCCCTGAAGGTGGCTCTAGTGCTGGGGCCATAACTGCTGGCGCAGGAGAAGGCCCCTTGGTTCTCCTGCCAGTTGTCATTAATGGCTCAAAAGCACCGGCCAGCTCCGGCAGGAGAAACAGCCCGCGGCACACAGCACACAGCCCTGCCCACCCGGGGCTCTCTGGCACAGCAGCAGCAGCAACAGCAGCAGCAGTGCTTGCCTTGGTTTCGAAGCCTCTGTAAATCAGCAGGTTCCCAGGCTGCATCTGCTCCTGATGGTGGCTGAATCCTGCTAGCTCTGACTGCTTCCAAAAGGTTATGAAGGCAGCAGTTTAGACATCCATGCAGAGCAACCATGACACCGTCCTATAAATGTCCAAAACTGTGGACTGGTTTGAGTGGCATTATTAGGGCTGTCATGCCCATCGGGCCTCCTCCACGGCTTCTGTGCAGTGCCATTGCTGGGCCATTTTCCTCCCCAGGCAGTCACCCCCAGGCTCATTCCCTGCCTGCTGTTCCATCCCAAAGCACAGTTGCCCAAGTTCCTGAGTTCCAGCTCTCAGGCTGGAGCACCAACCTGTGCTGTTGGACATGAACAAATGGTCTCCGCTTCACTGTGGTGGGAGAAACCGCTTTGCTAAGACAGAGGACGTAGAAAGTAGAAGAAAAAATTGTTTGGAATCCCTGGGTGCGGGCAGGCTGCTGGAGCTTTCTGTTCCTTTCCTTGGGGGAAACAGCTGTAGTCGGTGAATGGTGGACAGAAAACGGTATGCCATGCCTCTGGGGACTCTTTTGTAAGCAGTGCATGTTTGAAACCATTCCCTGATCTTTGGCCTAGAGGAATTCAGGGTCACCCACCAACATTTTAAAGCTTCAGCATTTTGACACTAGTAAGGCGCAAATGTGGTGTCTGTAGATCCAAGGATGTTCCTCATCTAATCAGACATTTCTTGAGAACTGTCCCAAGTTTCAGTCTGACACACACAGGGAATTTGCATCAGGACAATATGCAGCCTCCCAGATGTCCCACTGGGAGTGTGAGCAGCTGCTCCTCCACTCCATTTGGTGGGGTCATGCCAGTGGCGGTCCTGGGGCTGGGAAACACCTGGACTTGTGTCGAGCCCCTCCAAAGTGCTGACATGGCTGCAAAACCAGGCAAACAGCAAAAGCCCAGCTCTTTCTCCATTCTTTTCAGTTTTTAACTGAGAAGGAAAATCACAGGTAGTTTTTCCAGGCACTTGCTGTTAATGCTCAGGAAAGCATTTTTGTGAGGGAGAAAAAACTGGTTTCAAGGGAGAGGAGAGGAGGGGGAAGGATCCCTCCAAACTTTGCAAGCGTTGTGGTTGCTCTGTTTGCCTGAGCCTGCCTTCCTAAGGTCTGCCCACGAGCTGAGCTCTTTGGTCTCTGCCTCATAACTCCCTTTTAGCTGGGACTTGCCCATTTGGGCACACTGGTTTCTTCCTAACACCACCTTCCACGTTGTCCCACATTGGGTTTTAACTTCCTTTTCCTTCTTTGTCTGCACCCATTAGAGTCAGATCTCTGCAACTCCCAGATGTGTGCCCAGGGAAGCCCCCAGAAGTGAGTCACAGGCCCCAGAGCCTTCTTTCAACTGCCGTAATTCTGCTGGGTGCTGTGTGTGCAGCAGCTTGGTGACTTGGCTTTTTCTCCCCACTTAGGTGTCATTCTGCCTTCAGCGAGCCCCATCGTTTGTGTGTTGATGTTAGCCATGCAGTAAATGGGCAGGAATGACAGGCATTCCAATTTAGGCAACTCTCCGGGATATTACCGAAGCACAATTTCATCCGCAGAGTTTAAGCAAGCGTTCTTGATTTTAGTCAGAAGCGCTGATGGCCAAAGGGCACGTTTCCTTTGGTTTCCTCAAATCCTGCTTCTTTCTCAGTGGTCAGCTTGCCATACAGCATGTATGGGCTTGGTGCCTGTTCTGTGTTACTCTTGGGTCCTTTGAGCTGTGGGTTATAGACTGCAAGCGGGGTTTGTGCTGCTTTGGGACAGAGGAGAACTTTCCGGGCTTTTCTTTTGCACCAGCTGTAGAGAAGGTTCTGTTGCTGTGCATAAAGTCACAGACCAACCTAGGGCGGCTGCTATTGTGATGTCAGCGGAGGGCTGCCCCGTCACAGTGTTGTCAACAGGAGGTTGCCCTGGTGCACGCAAGGCCTCAGCATCCAGAGCAGCTTTAGGTGTGCTCGTTCAGGAGGATCACCTCGACTGAGCTGCTCTCAGGCAACAGTTGGTGGCCTGAAAAAGAGAGTTTTTTGGTTTTGCCTGCTGTTCCGAAGTTTGTGGATCAGTACAGGCATCCTTTATTTCCCCTGCGGTTGTAGGGTTGGCCGGCACGTGCCGGTGTCCTTTTCTTTTCCTTCTGCAAGTGTCTTTTTTTCCCCCTTTTTCCTTGTGCGGTCTGGGGACTTGCACAAGTGGGATTTTTTTCTGTTTGTGTTTCCTTGCCTACGGACTCCATCAGCACTGCTGGAACGATGGAGCGAGTCCGTAGAGCGGTCAGCAGCGCCTTTTCATTGGCAGCTTCTCGGAAAGCTTTTCGTCGTTTGACAAGTAAATAGAAGTTTTTTCCTTGGGGCGGGGCATTGAAACAAAAATGCCATAAAGATGCCATCTGTTTGGTAAAGCTCCTGCCAAGAGCTTCAGCTACAAAGGGGATGTCTCTTGCCCAGCAGGGTGTGCACAACTTCCCAACTGCAGACTGGGAGAGCTTTGCAGGCGTCTTTCTACAAACTGTGTGGTTCCCTCCAGAAGAGAGAGAAAACAGCTTTTTTCTGCATTTTGTCCTTAAAGGATGGGCCTGTCTAACTGGACTCTCTCTCTTGTGTGCTACAAGAGCAATTGGCTTTGCGCTGAAGGGCAAACTGCCGAGCGGTTCGTGTGTGCTCCGGAGCCGGGCCTGTGCTGTGTCCAAACAGAACTGCAAGCGCTCAGAGGGATTTGGAGGAAGCTTTTGTGGGGAATTGCTTACAGCAACGGGGAACATGCTGCATGCAATTTACCAAAAGAAAAAGGAAGTCCAGGAAAGAGAGGAGAAAAAAGCTGCTTTAGCTGTAGGGTGGACAATGAGCTACAATGTAGGCACTGACTGCTGAGGAACCATTTGCATTTTCTCAGCCAACTTTCTAGCTCCTTAGTGGCAAAGCCAAGCCAAAGGTAGACACAGCCTAGGGTATTGGCCTGCAGTCCTGCTTGCTGTGCTCAAGAACTGTTGCTCGTGGAGGGGTGTTGTGAAAGGAAAAAGCTCTCTGCTTGGGTGGCCTTGCTCTGTGGGATTCCTCAGCACAGACAGTTTTCTAACAGCACCTGGTACATTTTCCTTTGCCTCCGGCAGGTCGCCTCAGAAGTGGGAGGAGTCAAGGCCACAATTTGGTGAGTGGGAAAGGCACCCTTGACAATTCCTGGTGTTACAGAATTGTGATACAAGCTGTGGGGCTTGGCCTCTTGAAGCTGAGTGCCAGCCTGGCAGGCTGAAAGGAAGTGCACGTCAGTGTCTGCACGAGCACTACCAAACGGTTTCCACCAGTTTCCTCCTTTTCTGGTGAAGAGGTTTTAACTAATGAAAGGCAAGTTTTGGAGACAGGAGGCTGCATGTTGATTGTAACCAGGCTGAAATATCTCCTTCAGGAGCATATGCAGTCCTGTCCAAACCTTAGTCTCATTGGCCAGCTTGAATTGGGTTTTAATGTTTGAGGATGCCACTTGTATCCAAATTCATGACATCTCCTTAGGCCAGCTGGGGATAGAGCTCAGGAGAAATAAGCTTCTAAATGCCAGGTTACTGCCTGTCCCTCACACGCTGCTGTCTGTCTCCAGAGCACCACACCAGCAGCAGAAGCCCCTCTGGCTCACTCTCTGCCTCCAGAGGCTCAAGGGGAGGCAAAGGACAACAAACCTCCCCGTGTTGTCAGTCCAGGGCCGGAGCATCCTGAACCAGTAAGTGGCAGCTTTGGGTGGTTCCGTGCAAAGCTTTGGTGCGGTGCTGAGGTGCAAGTTTCTGATCAGGCAGCGCTTGCCCTTTGTGGCTGAAGATGCTGAGGGCTGGAGTCCTGCCACGACCTAGGCTCTTCAGCCCACCCACTGACCCGTGGGAAGTGGGATCTCAACTTTGACGTGACCCAGGTTTGCTGAGAAGAATCCTGAGCAGCTCTGCATGACAGAGACAAGATCTGTCTCTGAAGGGCTGGAATGCAGTTCCTACTGGCTGCTCCCTAATGCTTGAAATCCTGAGGGGAAGCCAGTTGACCAGAGCTGAGCAGGGAAATGTTCCCTGCTTCTATTCAGACTCTTCCATAGCAACTCAAGAGTTACTTCCTTACTCCCATCAACACCCCTACACGCCAGCTTTGGTCTTCAAGTGAGCTGTCTCTGCTTGCCACTTCTCGCAGCTCAGGAACCAACTTCCCTGCTCCTTATTGCTTGTTTGTGCTTTTCCCCTGCCCGTTCCTGGCAGGCGCCAGCAGGAGAGCTTCTTGCCACTCAGGGCTCCTCGGCCCGGGCAGGAGAGACGGAGCGGCAGCAGAGCACGGATAGAGTGCGCAGAGTCCGGGAGTTCAGGTGTGTGCTAAGCCTGCTCGCTTTCCCTGAGCAGGGGTGGGCGTTGCTGCGTTTTCGGAGGCCCAGTGTCAGAGAACAAATCTGGCTTTCTCATCATTTGACTTGCTCAGCACAGACAGGGAAGGCAGCCCGTGGGCAGGTCCGGCTGCTGACCGTCCTACAGCATGACTCCCTCCTGGGACTCGCTCCTCAAGCCTTAACAAAAAGCATTCTGAAGTGGACCTGGGTAGAATCAAGGGAGGTTTGGGCTGGGCTTAAAGAGAACAAAGAATTGAACTGCAAAGGCAATCATGCAGCAGAACAAGGGCCTCAGAGGGCTTGTGCAGATTCCACCCCTGGAAATTTGGAAGCCCCAGGTGGATAGAGCCTTGGGCAGCGTGTCCAGATGCCTCAGCTGACCCCAAGTGCTTGGAGCTGGAGACAGCACTAGAGGCTTCCTGGGGCCCCTGCCAGCCTAAACCATCTTGGGACTCTTTGCTTATTGGATTGGGAATTCCTACCCATCTCCTCCCCCCGCTATAGCTTGAAGGCTCTTTCCTTGTTTCACTAGTGAAAGCAAGAGGAATTGTGGGAGTGCTCATCTAGACCTATCAAGCCTGTCTTAGCCAAAGAAGAACTTTGGCAAGTCCGGTATCCACTGGATCAGACAGAAGTGTAAGCTTTTGCAGGCAGGAAGCTGTTAGGCTGAGAGTACCTGAGCTTTCTGGCAATGTCTTGTGGCTTCTGGCAGCTTGTTTTACTTCCTCAGTGGTACAGATGCTTTCACCTGCATGAATGACAGAAAGCCGGTCTAGGGATGGAATTCCAGCATTCCCTTGAAGTGGAACAAGAGGGCTGTTGTAAGCCCTGAGACTGCCCAGTGTGGGACACTGATGGAGTCCTGATTTTGCACGGAGACCCTGTCGTTCTTAAAGGCTTGTTTGTCTGTCCCCTTGTCGCAGATGGAAGCAGGTGGCTGCGTTTGAGAGAAAGCGCCACTCCTCCCGAGTGAGGCCGTTGGAAGTGGCAGCAGAGACAGCAGAGGAACTGCAGCCTCGGAGGGATCTGCCTCAGGTAGAGGTTCCTCTGGCAGTGCCAAAGGTGCACTCACCTTATTCCCAGGCAGTACCTGTGGGAGAGGGAAGTGCCCTTAGCAAGACCAGCCCAAATGCTGATGCTGGCAGCAAGCTAAGACCGAGACTGTGTCGTTGTTGTTGTTGTTGTTGTTCCTCTTGAGAAATGGTGCCCCCCTTGCTTCCAGGATTGCCGCCCGCAGCAGCCAGCCCGCGGGGGTCTGGAGAAGCTGCTCCAGGAGTTCTCTCGCCAAGGGCACACACTGTCCCAGGTGTGCAGAGAGAAAGCGGTGCTGGCACAAGAGAAGGCTGCCCTGGAAGCCCAACTGGCAGCCATGCAGTGGGACCTACGAGGCCTTTCAGAGCAGCTGGTAGAGGCCAGGTAAAGGTGGGGAGGAGACCCTGGGTGGGACATTACTGAAGGTCTGTAATTGCAAAGGTGATAAGCATGATGTCAGGATTTATTGCCTCCTGTGTGCTCTCCAGATGCTTCTCAGACAGAGAAGCAAAGAGATATGAGAAAAAAAGACAAGGATGCTGTCACCTGAATGTTATTTTTCCAAAAGCTCAAGCTCTCAAAGCTCTTTTTGGGTGCCTGCCTGGGACCCTTTGCACATTCCTGTGACAAGTGCAAAGCAAGCCCACCTGACACTGAACTGAGTCCCAGGGAAACTCTGCAGATGTTTGCTGCACAAATGCTTGGGCATTTCCCAAACTGGTTTTGGTTTCTCCTTTGATTCACCTGAACATCAATCTTTCCCTGCCAAGTAGTTGGACGTGGGATTTTCAGAATTCAAGGCTCTTACATGTGAATGTCGTGAGTAGGGCGCTGATGCTTTGGGTGAACGCTGGAGGGTCGTGCTAAAAATCTTGAGACCCTTCAGAGCTAACTCTGGTGAAGTATAGTGCCGGACCTAGAGTTGCTTACAAGCAGCAGCAGCAGCAGCAGAAGGGAAAGTTCTTGTGACTTCTCAACAGTCTCTGGGACTCTGACTGAGCACTGATTCTTGCTCACTTGTCCAGGCAGCTCTGTAACCCATCAAGGTCCCTTTGGCTGGTCCCTTTTTACAGAGTGCCAAGACATTTGGGCACTGCTCTTTGCTAGAAATAAAGGTAGCAAGTGTTCTTGTTCCTGAAATTCCAGTCATTTAAATGGCAGGATACCTGTCCCTCCTCCGAGATAGTTCTTGTGCAGATCAAAATCTCGTTCTGCTTTCCTACTCATGCTGCTAGAAGCCGGAGCTGTCATACATCGTTTGGTGCATTCCTTTAGTCCCCTTTAGTTAGAGTGTGTCTGGAAAACAAAGGAGCTACCAGGACACTATGAATAACGTTAAACATTGACCAGTCAGCCAGGAGAGAACACTGTTCTGTCGCCCTGCACAGTGACTTGGAAGTGCTGGTGAGCTCAGGGCTGCGAGCAGAGGCTGGGCTTTTGCTTGTTGGCAGAGACTTTGTGGCCACACCCACCTGTGTGGGATACATCAGGCAACAGCAATTTGAGCTTTGGCTGCTGACATCAAACTCAGCTGGGCTTTCTGTGCTGGGCGAGGTCATGAGGAAAGGCTGCCCAATCACCTGGAGGGGCCTGCTCTGCTGTTTTAAGTGGTAGAAATAGTCTTGCTGTATCTGAGTTTCCATGCAAGCCGTTCTCCATACTCAGGTGTAGGGATCCTAAGGCACATCTTCCTGGCAAAAGTGCCCGTGGGTGCCAGGAACAATTTCTCTTCATCTTCACGCCTTGTAGGTCAGAGAAGAAGAGCTTGCAGAGCAGCCTGCTGGAGGCCCAGCAGCACGTATCGGAGCTGGAGATGGCCAGGAGCCGTCTGGAAGGCCAAGTTCGCACAGCCCTGCAGGCCAAGGAGGTGCTACTCGGTGAGAGCCGGGTGCGCTTTGTTGCTGCTGATGGCCCTGCCTAGCGCAGTTGCTCACTCCATAGCCAGCGCTGTCTGCAGGGCGACTGAGGAGGGAAGGAGCTGGGGGCAGGGCCCTCCCTGCCTGGGACTGAAAGGGCTTAAGGTCAGTAGAGCGCTCTGCTTGTGTAGTCTCTGACTGTGGCCGTTTGTCCCGTTTGCAGGGGATGTGAGGGGCCTTCGTTGTCAGCTGCAAGCTGTAAGATCTCTCAGCAAGCAGCAGTATGATGAAATGGCTCAACAGCTCCGCTGGGCAGAAGAGCAGTACATCAAGGCTCTGAGACTCTGGCAATCTGCTCAGGAAGAGGAGAAGAGGAAGCTCCAGGAAAAATTGGTAAGAAACAATGTGTACCTGAAGTTTTCAGGCCAGCTGGGTGGGCCAGCTTAGCAGAAGAGCAGCCTGGGTGTGTGACATGTCTGCAAGCCTCTGCTGTAGGCCTCACGTTGCTGGGCCAGGCAGCAGAGGGTTCAAGGGCTCGTACTTGAAGGCCTGTGAAGACCCAGAGCACGGTGCTGGGACAGTACATGCAGCCACAGATTCAGGACGGGCATAAGCCAAGTTCCCCAGGAGGCTGGGTGGTTGCCGCCCAAAGCATGGCACAAAGGGGCAGGATCTTCCCCACAGCCTCGTGCCATGCAGCTGCCTGCTGCTGACCTTGCTGCCAAGTGCAGTCCCAGCAACAGGGTTCCTTGCCTTCTGTCCTTCCATGGTGGACAGAGATCTTTTTGGGGCTAGAAGCATATGCCACAGGCCCTGCAGGTGGTGCTGGTGTTTCAGCTGGTGGCCTGTCTTGGGACTAGGGCATTGGGGTGCTGGCCTCGCCCTCGTCCTCCAGTCCACCTGCAGCTTTTCCTCGATCAAAGGGCAGAGGAACTTTGAGAAGAGAGCCTCTGAGAAGAGGCAGAAATCCTGAGGAGAGAGGGGCCAGGAAACAGGCAGCCATCAGAGCAGGGAAGGAAGGTGGCATCTCCTTTCCTTCCACCTGCTGACCCTCCTCCTAAGTTTCTGGTTAGGACAGCATTGCTGGAGGGCACAAAGCCACTCAGGTGAACTCTTCATCTGGGGGGTTGTGGAAGGGATGAAGCTTGTATTTTTTTCTTTGGGCACCATAGCAGGGACTTCATCTGGATGTGTCTCTTCCTCTCATCAGGAGAGAGAGCTGGAACAACAGCGTTTGGAGGCGCAGGAGAAGCTGGAGCGACAGGCAAACTTCCTGGCAGAGGTACAGAGGGAGCAGGAGAAAAGGCTGCTTGAGATGAAGCAGGAAGTTGCCCCACACAAGCTGAATAAGAAAAGACATGAACCGGAGACAGTCAAGAGGCAAAGAGTGTGGAAAGAGGGTTTATGTGTTGTTTTGGACTCCTCTGGGCTCTTTATGGGCACTGCTTCTCTGGATGCTGTCTGGATGGGATTGTGTCTTAGCTGGCCCTTGGCAAGCAGGAGAATGAGAAGAAAATACTTCTGGAAAGCGTGAGCACATCCATCTTGATTGTCACACAAGTGGTGTGTGGGAAGTTTAAAGCCGTCTTGTCTTTGTTTCTGTGCAGCTCCAGAGTCAGAACACTGCTGCCTTAGCCAGGGTGCGCCAGCTAAAGAGGGAGCTAGACGAAAGCCAGCAGCAGGTCGAGCAGCTGAGGCAGGAGCTGAATGAGGAGCGGCAGAACTGGCAGGTGAGCCTGGCTAGCCCAGTAGCAGGGGGAAAGGAAGGGCAGTAACGCAGGCATGGAGTATAGATCCTCAGGGAAGGGGAGGCGGGGACTGCTGCTGGCGCTGGAAGCACAGAGGCAGGTGCTAGTAAGATTTTTCTTGACACAATATCAAGAACAAGCTGCAGAAAGCTCAGAGCAAGATGAAGGCAATGGAGAAGAGGCACAAAGAAGAAGTGGAAAGGATGCGCAGGATCCAGCGGCAGTCCAGGCTGGCTGAACAAGAGCAGGTGGGTGAAAGCAGTAGGCACTGCAGTCATGAACAAGTGGTCTCTCCTCTTCTCACCTTTGCCCTGCGGAGCAGCAGGGGGATGGGGGCAATGCCTCTGACTGCCATGATCTGTGGTCTCCATGGCAGCTGGGCACAAGGAGCCAGCCATCACCTGAATGTATTTCTGCTGGCCACAAAGTGCTGGCTTTGTATTTTGATGGGTTTGTTCAGGAGAATGTGGTGACCCACACAGATTCTGAACAAGTTGTCCCTGTCCATGGTGAATGCAGTCCTCAGCAGAGGGTGACATGTAAAGTTGCTCTTTCCCTTTCACAGTCTCTCATACTGCTGGCTGTGACAAGCTGTTGTCTCTGTCTGCTTGTTTGGGTTTGACTTGAGGTGGAAGAGTTGACAGCTCATCTTGCAGCCTAACACCAGTGTGGTTCCTACGGGCTTGCCTTCAAAATGCACTGCCTGGGGCATCTCTGCCAGCCACCTTTCTGACACAAACAAATTTCTTGTCCCAGATGGACGTGGGCTCTGCCGCTGCAGCAGCATCCTCTGAAGAAGCCTCCTCTCCACAGCCTGAAAACCGGAGGAGGAACAATTTGTCCTGCTCAAGCCAGGAGAGACAGGAGCAGTTCCTGAAGCTGCTAAGTACGTCCTGTGGATTTCTCATGTAATGGAGCAGTGTGTTGTGTGTGTGCCTCAGCATCAGCTGTACCACATCTTCCTCCTGGCTTTGGTGTCAGACAGGCATTTTGGACTCCCTACAGAAGCCATTGTTGTGCTTGGAGGCAGCCAGGGAGCACCTTGGGTTGTTCCTTTTGCCTCTGAGGGCAGCTGGGAGTGGGTGGGCTTTGCCTGAGCTTCCCTGGGCAGTAAAGGCCAAAGCACGGATTGTTTCCCCAGCAGCAACAGGCTGCGACCCAGCAAATGACCCTGTGAAGGTGTGCATGCTAGTCTGGCCAAAGTGATCAGAACAGCTGGCTTCCTGGATTCCCTTTAGGCTCCTGACTTGTCACCGGTCATTGGAGACCAAATACTTCAGAGAAATGGATTGGCTGTGGGGCTGGTTTCATCCTGGTGTTGTTTTTATGACTGGTAGTACTTCTACTATTCCTTCCACAGTTGGTTTTGAAAGAACATCATACACATCTTGAAGAGACACATCTCTGTGGCACGGTCAGATTAAATTGCCCTGCAGGTGTCGCTGTAGAGCACGAAATCAGGACACAGACTCTCAGAAGGCTGAAGATTCAAAATCTCACTTTATTATCAAAGCACCTGTCTTTTATACCTTTTTACAATGAGCCCACCTAAAAGGTGGGATCCTTGGACCCATTGGTCACATCAAGGGACCATCAAGCAAATTCTCTCCTCTGGGAAAGAATGTAGAAAAATATGATAGTTTACAATAATATCTCCTTGTTTACCACAAGTGTCCCTGGGAAAGAATTTTCTGAAATCAAAACATGGCAGGCACAAACCGTGGCTACATGCAGGCAATTCTCAGGAGGAAGCCTGCAGCCCTTCTGCTGAGTGTTCCTCTGGTACCGGTCAAATCTCCTTGGAATGCTAAGCACTGGCCTCAATCCTTGCACAGATCATACTCTAGGAAAGCACACCAAGGCCTTGGTGACTCTGCAGTACAAGGAACTGAGTTGCTTCTTGCAACTGGTAAGAGCTGGCAGTGCACTACTGTCAGAGAATAACCAGTCAGGTAGAGAACAGAGCCCACTTTACTCAGTGTCTGCCATCAGCTGTTGGGACAAAAGGAGGATGGATCTATTCCTCCGTGGGTCTGAACTCAAAGACAATCATGTTCTGTCTTGAGTGCTGTCAACAGCCTGGAATGGGGCTCGGTCTGGCTCTGGCTTCTTCACAGTGGTTGTCAGTGGCCATTTGTGGGCTTGGCCAAGCTTTTTGGCATACCTGCCCTGCTGCTGAGGGCTGGTGTGACTGCAGAGGCTGCAGCCTTCCTTAGCTGGGAGGTTTCAGCGGCCGCCCCGTTGCTGCAGCTTTGCCTGGACTCGTGTGAAAGGATCAGCATCTCATTTGGGCAGCTGTCTGTGTCACGGCAGCGCCTGAGGAGCGGCCCTGTCCTTGCTACCCGTCTTGGCTGTGCCCGTTTGGGAAGATGGGGCACGTGGGCCGTGTTCAAGAGGCCGAGTCCAGTGCTAGTGACTGCTGCACCCCAGGCTGAAGACAAGGAGTTGTTCACTAAATGGGAGATGAGCAAATGTTCTTCTTCAGAACCTGGGCTGCTCCTGAATGAAGAGGCTCCTAATTCTTACAGCCATTGTTCTTGGGGATAGCATGAGCTGCTGTTCTCTACAAATGGCAAGGCCTTCTTTAGGCAAACTGCTGAGAGGTAGAGAAGATCCCCTCCTCTCCTGGAATTCACTTTGCAATATTCCTTCTGCTCTGCAAGAAGCAGTTGTTGATAAAAAATCACAGCAGATCCCCGCATGCATTTAAACTTTGGAAGTATGAAAGCTTTTGTTGAATGTCACAAGGGAGTGTTTATTCCCAAGAAAATGAAGGGTCATGACCATTTGTAGTTGACAACCACTTGCCTTGGTGCCTGTTCTTTTCTGCTCTCAGTCTGCTCTGATGGTTTCTCCCTGGGCTTAGTTTCCTCTCAAGGCAACCCTGCAAAGGAGTGTGGAGAATCAGACTCAGTGCAGGCCGGGTGTGCTACAGAGCTGCCTCTCTTGCTGGGGCTGCTGCTGCTGTTGTTGTTCTTGTTGATGTTACTGTTAGCCAGCCGACCATAAATTGCTCAGAGCCCCAGGGAGTGGAGCTGACTTTCAGAGCTCCTGGAAGTCGGTATCTGTGTTTTGAAGTTGGCTTCTTGCATTTTGTTTCTTTCAGGGAGGGTTGTGAGCATGGGAGATCCAGGAGAGAAATACACTGGATGGCAACATATTGGCAGTGGGTGAGTGCAGGCACACTTGCTTCTACAGAACCATGGGCCAGGTATTTTGGTGGTGCAATATCAAGTGGGAAGTCAGGCAAGCTGCAAGCATCTTCAGACCCTGGCTTCAGATTGTCCCTGTCTCAGTAGTGATCACAAGGCATCATCAGAGATAACTGGGTGCTGACAATGTCCTGCCTGCTGCAAGGAGCAGCACCTGGAGGTGAGGACCTCCTGTCCCTCAAGGGTGTGGCACCAGTTTGCTCATTTTCCTAGGAGATATGGTTTTGTATGATTCCAAGTTATATGGCCACACTAATGAAGGAAGAAAAACCTGAGAGAGCAGCTTCCCGCCTGATAGCTGTCAGATAACAGCTGTTGTCTTTCCAATACCTTGCTGAAAACATTATTCAGTGGTCAGGGCAATAAGAAAGGCTCTGTGGCGTTGCCTGAGTTTGGCAGATAGAATCAAGAGAGCGGTGAGAAGGCCCATCAGGACCATGTGCGTTTCACTGCCTCCAAAGGCACGCGACATGCACAGACACAAAAAGGAGAAGGTGAAGAAAACCCCCACATCCATAATCCAGTGTGTATATTTGAGATTTGTACCAGCCCTTTTGCTTCCTGTTGGACCCAGCTTCTTTTCTCTTGGACACGCTGCACGGCCGAGGGCTGCTAGGCTGCTGTGCCCTTGGCTGAAGCGTAGATGAACCCCGGTGTTTGAGAGACACTTCAGGCAGCAGAGAGCTCCTGCCTGGGCTGCCTTTTGCTTCTCAGCACTGAAGAGCTTCTCTGTTCTTGCCACTGTTCTCTTTCTAGGGGTTTCGGGACCATTTATAAGGCCTTCGATGCTGCCACAGGACAAGCGGTAAGTGCCAGCAGCCCACGCAGATTTTGCAGCTCTTGAGCGCTTTCCCTGGTGATGTGATCTGTGGCCAGAGCCTGCCTAGAGGCAGGCTGCAAAATGATTCTTGGACAGACTTTGTCCTTCCTACCTACCGGAAGGAATGCAAGGATGGCAGCGGTGTCTTTCCGAGAAGGACACGCTAGCTTGGACTTACTGGCTAAATATGCCCAGATTAGTGGATGGCAACAACCCTCGTTCCAGCCCAATTCCTCTTAGGCCCAGGTTCAGACACAGACAGGATTTCCCATTGTTTTCCATCCCATGCTTCAGTTTTGAAAATATAATGCAAGGCCTAAAGAAGGGGAGATCTTGTCTGGAGCACAGTTTTGCATTTCATAGGGAACCTGTTTCTCACACACACACACACAGAAAGAGATCAATGAGAAGAAGTTGATGAAGAGCCTTAAATAATACAACCTTGTGTTGTTCCTGTGTCGATGACATGGGATTACAGAGATGCTGTTTGTACTGAAGAGACATGGTGGTGTCTTGGAGAGTCCCACTGCTCTTTGGGGCTAAAATTCAGAGTCCTGAATTCTCATTTCTGGCTGTCAGCAAAGACTACTCCATCTTCCTGGTAGTTCCTTATCCACCTGCAGTGCTGCGCTCAGGAAGTGCGCTTGGAGGGAGGTCTACAAGGCATCCAAAAGCCTAAACTCCACTTAAAACCTGGGGTGTATCCACAGTTTAGCACAGAAAGGATTCTTCCTTTTTAAACTCATTCATAATTACAAGTCTAAACCGCATTCAAGAACCTTCTTCAGAGACGCAAAAGCCAAAGTCAAGAAGTTAGGATGTGCTAGGATTGTAACTTGACTTGGAGTGGCCTTGGAGTTCTGTTTTGGGCAGCATTCTCTCTGTCATGCATGTGTGTACTTTTCTTTGGTGCACAATCAAGAATGGCAGCAGTTTCTGAAAGACTGGCCAAAGCCCCTAGAAATGCTAACGTATTTTCTGTGGTTTCAATTTATTTTCACATGTGCACAATCGGTTTTGGCTTGCAAAACGTGTGTAAATGATAATAATAGTGATAAAGAAAGCCTATTTGAGACATCTGCGGGTGCAGAGAGTGTTGTTAGCGCTTTGTGGTTGATGGTTTAGAGTCCCTTTTTACCAAGGTGACGAGGCATCCGGGCCCACGAGCGCACAAAGAGGCTCTTGTAATGTCTGCTCCTAACGGCTTCCAACGTCCTTGTAGGTGGCTGTAAAGAAACTTGATCTCCAGCACCAGGGCTGCAAGGGAGTGTTGAAAGAAGTCCTGGTCACGAGTGAATATAAGAACCCCAATATTGTCACCTACCTAGGAAGGTAAGTAGTTCTGATCTTTTTCTGGGAATGTTCGTTTGCATACTTGGCAATGCAAAAGTTTAAAAGCTCTTGCCTCACTGGCAGAAAATGGATCTTTCTATTTACATCAATCCACTCCTGTACGATGCATGGGAGGAGATTGTATTTTGTCCCCATGCATGGTTCCTGGCATAAATAGCTTGGAGACTGTTCTCAGAAACCTGGCTCTCTCGCTAAGCCAGCGGACTGCATGTTCACTCGCTGCATGTTCTTTTGCTGTTTGGGGCATGAATTTTTCCAAGTGTCGGAGGAGAAGTGCCGAGAAAGCATCACAGAAATGATGATTTCCCTTGCACTGTTCCCACTCTTTTCCATTGCCTTGCATGCCAAAAGACTAGGCTGGGAGACACAGAATTTGCCAGGGTTGAAATTGGTTTTCCTGTTTGTGACTGTCCTTTAGGCAAGGTTGTCCAAAGGGTGTCCGCAGTGCTGCACACCCATCTGCCCTAGGTAAAAGTTCTGAAAACTGTGTCTCCTTGTTGCTGGAGTTAATGCTGCAGTGTGTGTATGAAGATGATGAAGCAGCTGCTGGGATGCGTCCACTTCCAGATTTATCTTTACCGTCACAAAACCGCCTTTTCCCCCTGCTTGCCACCTAGAGCCGTCTCCTTTCCCACGGATGTGCCTTCCCCACTTAGACGGCACAGATTGCAAGCACTGGATAGCCTAGGTGGAGTGTGTCTTCATTTTATTCCCTTTTCATTTACCAGTGACCTGGAAGCAAAACTCAACTGTAGGCTTTTCTTCCGCACGGCAATTTAGCTGTGCACATTCAGCTCCACACTTTTGTTTTCCTCTTCCAGCTACCTTGTCAATGACATTGTCCTGCTCGTGTTGGAGTACATGGATGGAGGCTCTTTAGCTGAGGTGGTCAGCAAGAAAAGGATGGATGTAGGACACATAGCAACAGTCTGTCGGGAGGTGAGGGATCCTGCTTGTGCTTGGGCTGACTTGGACAGGCCCGTCCTTTGAAAGCGCTGCTAAGTGAGTGATTCCATGTTCAGAGCTTTCTTTCTGTGTTGCTTTTATGCTTCGGAGAAGAGAAAGAGCATCTGGACTGAGCTGCCTGCCAGTGTCCCTGCCCTTACGACAGTCAGTTCTTTACTCCTCTCTACTACCGTTGTTGAACTCTCTGTCTCTTTTTCATTTTTATTTTCTGTTCTTCACTTTGCCTCTCCAAGCCTTTGCCCAGAACCTTTCTGCATTGCCTTCTCTGCCTGGAAGCGCAAAGGTGCCGGTACCCGAGGTTTAAACCAAGGGCAAAGCCAAAGAGAGACTCATCTCTCACAGCTTCAAGGGATGGCACGGCACCCACCATGGTGCTTGCTGCTGAAACCTGACAAATGAGCTCCTTCCAAGGCTGCTGTCAAGGCAGCCATAGAAGCCTTGTCCTCCAGTCTCCTGCCCAACAGTGATCCCCTTGGTACCCAAGGCAGGGACTTTTCCTCTTTTGGAAAAGCCTTGTTTGTCCTCGGGATGGGGAGAGCGCATGCGCTGCAGCAGCGGTCATTGTGACTGGCTTTGCAGGGGACAGTCACCTGCAATGACCGATGTTTCCCCCTCAGAAAGAAATATGCCTGCCCTTGGAAAGATCCCGCTCTCCTAGGGCTGCAGCAGCAAGCTCTTCCTCTTGCCAGCACTCCCTGTTCTCACTTCCCTGTGAGATGCGTGAATCTTCAGGAGCAGTTTCCTTTTGTGTGTGATGAAATCAGATCACAGGCTAACTTTGGGCTCTTGCTCCTTTTTTCTCTCTCAGTGTCTGCAAGGCCTGGCTTTCCTTCATGCCAACCAGGTGATCCACAGAGACATCAAAGGCGACAACATCCTTCTGGGCCGGGATGGCGCCGTCAAGCTGGGTGGGTGTTCTTGGTCAGGCGCAGCGCTCCGGGGAGCTGGGCTGGGGCTGCTTTTGGGTGGCTGCCAGGTGCCCAGCAGTGGTGCTGCTGCTGGGAGTGCCTGGAGCACTGCTGCAGGCTCAGGGCTCAGCTGTAAGGCACTGAGAGGTGTAGAGAGGAACAAGGTGTCAAGAGCAACTTTGGTTTGTGTGTTCCTTCCAAAGGGAGAGAGTTAGAGTGTAAACCTTCACGTGAATGAGGAAAAGCCAAGGTGTAAATCATGGCAGGTGTGTTAAGTGGACAATTCCCCACGTCCTTGGCTGCAGTCCTGAGGAAAGAGAGCACACCTGCTTTTCCAGCTAGACTGAGTACTGCACTCTGAGACCTAGAGTGAGGAAGCCTTTTCCTTGGTTTCCTACCTGAAGCAGTGTTTGTTCTTCTCCTCAGCCGATTTTGGCCTCTGTGCTCTGCTCACCCCTGAGCAGAGTCAACGGAGGTCGGTGGTCGGGACCATTTGCTGGATGGCACCCGAGGTTGTGAGAAGACAGCCCTACGGCCCCAAAGTGGACACCTGGTCCCTTGGCATCGTGGGAATAGAAATGGCCAAAGGAGAGGCTCCTTACATGCAGCATCCCAGCTCCAGGGTAAGGTGCAAGTACGCTCAGATACCCGTGTCCTTCTGGTCCATGTCCATTAGACAAATCCCATTCCCACAGCTCAAATTGGTTCCACCGAGGTCCGCTTCTAAAAATGTCCCTGCTGCTCACATAAGCTGTCAAAGCAAGGCCTCTTGCAGATTTGAATAGCTGGGGCTGCACTGGGGCCTTTTCTCTTTTGGGAGAGAAGGCTTATCTCTAACCATCTGCTAGGCAAGAAATGGCCACTGCAGACTGGAGCTTAAAATATGGGCTCACTAAAGGACATGGAAGAATCAGGAAGGCTCTCATGTTTGCTTTTCCTTCAGGCCAAGGATCTGATAAGCACACGAGGGGCACCAGATCTGCACGATCTCGGGCTGCCCTCTGGCTTGTGTGACTTTCTGGGCTGCTGCCTGCAGATGGATGTGGACAGGCGAGGCTCTGCCGAGGAACTTCTGCAGGTACAATGCAAAGCGGCTGCAGGCCCCACAGCTCTTCCCTGTCAGGGTTTGCTCCTGGGCCAAACTCCAGGGCATCGCATGAACCCCCTGGAGTAATCTCTGCTCTGGGTGCTTTGCAAATGAAAACCAAGTAGGATCCAAGACTGGTTGAGCTTAGAAGGGACCAGTGAAGGTCATCTAGTCCAAACCCCCTGCCATGGACATGGACATCTTCAAGCAGATCAGGTTGCTCAGAGCCCCATCCAACCTGACTTGCCAGAGGGGGGCACCTCCCAGCTCTCTGGGCAGCCTGTGCCTGTGTTTCAGCACTCCCCTGGTAAAGAGTTTCTGCCGTGGAGCCAGTCTGACTCGACTCTCTTTTAGCTTAAAACCATTCCCCCTTGTCCTCTTGCAACTGGCCCTGCTAATAAACGCATCCCCATCTTTCTTCTAAGCCCCTTCAAATATTGAAAGGTCTCCTTGGGGCTTGCCCTTCTCTGGGCTAAACAAGCCCAACCCTCCCAGCCAGTCCTCAGAGGAGAGCTCCCAACTTCTGGTCATTTCTGAGGTGCCCTTCTGCTCTTGGCTGGTGTATCCAGGTTTACCTGGTAGCAAAGGAACTGAAGCATTGCAGTGCTGGGGATGGAGGCCTGCAGTGGGGCTTGAAGAACACAGTGAAAGCAGTCCCTGCCAAGCGGTTCTAGACTGGTCTGTGGGAAGGCAGGGGCTGTGGGCACCTGACTGTGAGCCTCAGAGGGAACCCAGCTTGTCCCTCCTGCCCCACTCTTTGAGGTTTGTGCCAGCCAAGCAGGCTCAGGGAGCTGAGCAGGATTTGTGCCAGCCCCACGTGCTGCCTGGCCCGGTCAAGTGGATGAGAACCGCTGCGGCTTCGCTGGCAGGTTTTGTGGCAGACAGGGAGCCGGGGATGGGGTCACTTCCTTGGCTGTCCCTGCTGTCAAGGAAGATGTCAGCCAGTGCAGGAGGGGCAGGGCATGCCAAGGTAGGCACTGCTCTCCCTGCAAGCCAGAGCTGAGTCCATCTGCCCTCTGCTGCTTGTGTCTCTGCTCCTGGCTTTGCTGCTGAAAACATGCATGTCCAGTGGTCCTGAGAACAACACACAGGATCGACATTTTTCAGAGCGCTTGGGAGTCTTTGGAGAACTGGCTCATGTCCCATATCTCTTTTGGACACTCAAACAGCCCCTGTCTGTAGAAAAGAGGAGCTTGAATAAGTCTGAGTTTCCCAAAAGGAACAAATCCTTTGGACAGCAAGCAGCAATCCCACAGTGCTGTCAGGACAAAAATCCCAGCAAGTGACGACACCTTGACGAATGGCCTCGTGCAGTTATGGGCCATGTTTGCCTGTGATAGCAGCGTCCTGGACGTGAAGGCAGATGTGCTGATGGCTCCTTCAGTCCTATGTCTGTGTGTTTCTGGGAGCTAGGGGAATCCAGCTTGACCCTGTTAGGAACTCAGTTTGGAAAAGCATGGCTCCTTTTTCCTTTGTCTCTTTTAATTTGGTGTCTTTTGTTTGTTTTTCCCTTGGAGCAGCATCCATTTCTCCAATCAGCGGAGCCTCTCTGCAGCCTCTTCTGACAGCGTGATTGCTGTCATTCCTGCAGCAAAGTAATGCAGGCAGCAGAGGAGATGACAAGGACCACTTCAGCACTTTGAGAGAAGAGCCTCTGAGAGCAGGCAGAAATCCTGAGGACAAAGGGGCCAGGAAACAGGTAACCATCAGAGTGGGACAGGAAGGTGACATCTCCTTTCCTTCCACCTGCTGACCCTCCTCCTAAGTTTCTTGTTAGGACAGCATTGCTGGGGGGCATAAAGTCTTAGAAGCCTTGTCCTCCAGAGTACTAATGTGCACTTTTCAGGGCGGCGGGTTGTGCAGGGCAGGGAGCTTCCACTGTTTGTTCCACTGTGGGAAGCTTGGCTGGGACTTCATCTGCAAGTGTCTTGCTCCCCTTACCAGGAAAGCGAGCTGGAAGGGGATTTGGAGGCACAGCAGCTGCTGGAGCAAGGGGAGAACTTCCTGCCAGAGGTACAGAAGGAGGAGGAAGAGGTGCCTGAGATGAAGCAGGAAGTTTCCACCACACAAGCGGAAGAAGAAGAGGTATGAAGCAGAGCCAGTCAAGAGGCAAAAAGTGTGAAAAGAGAGTTTCAGGCTTTGCCTGAACTTCCCTGTGCAGTAAAGGCAAAAGCAGGGATGGTTTTCTGAGCAGCAGAAGGCTGTGACCTAGCAAATGACCCAGTGAATGTGTGTGTGCTAGTCTGGCCAAACTGATCAGAATAGTTGGCTTCCTACATTCCCTTCAGACTCTTGACTTGGCACAGTCATTGGAGACAAAATATTCAGAGAAATTGACTGGCTGTGGGAGGGGCTGGTTTCATCCTGGTGTGTGTTTTTGATGACTGGTAGTACTTCTACTCTTCCATCTACAGATCACATGGGCCCCCACCATGTAAATCTCCACTGTAGCTGCTTTTCAAATGAAAACAAAGGAAACATGTCGTGAAGCAATCGAGGAAGCAGAGGAGATGACCAGAAGCTCTTCAGTATTACTTTCTCCAGTGCCAGCTTGGAGCTAGACTCAGAATAAAAATCCTAGAAACCCCCAAGCCTGTTGGAAGATTCCCTTCCTTGTCACCCAGGGAATATAGCTCTATGTTCACTTCTGAATTGTCCATTCTTTCTTAAAGATGGAAAGTCTCTCCTGAGGGCCTTCTGCTGTGATTTGGAATTGGGAACAGTCTCCTTCATTTATCAACTCAATCTGCCACCATCTCTCAGTCTCCCCTCAGGGCCTGCTGGCAAGAGCCTGGCTGCATTCCCTGGACGTCTTCCAGCAGATGCCAGCAGCCCGCTGGCTGCTGGACTCTCTCCAAGAGGCAATACCTCTGTCAGGTGAGGGCTGCTGGCCAGCCCAGGAGCTCAGCAGAAAAGTCAGCCTCCCAGGAAAAAGCTCAAGGCAAAGGCTCCAGTGGATAGGCAGCCGGATGAGCCCCATGGCACACTGTCAGCACCTGTTGCTCATGGAAAAGGGCATTCAGGAGAGGGAAGAGACCAGAGAGCAGGTTATGGTGCATGCAACTAAACCAAGCCCTGGATCTCTGGAAGTAGAACATGGAGCTAGCAAAGCACTGGTCTTTGCCACCCACCAGGGCTGACCCTGGCCCAGACCCCACTGTGCCAGTGCTGGGCTCCTGCTGTCCCCTTGGCCCCACCATACTCCCAGCCTTGCCACCCCCTTGGGAGCCCTACAGCCCCAGTGTTCCTCAGCACTCCCAGTTCCCTCATTCCCCACCATCTCCCTCAAACCCTCCTGGGCTGCTCAGCTTCTGTGTGCTGGTTTTGGCTGGGGTAGAATTAACCTTGTTCACAGTGGCTGGTATGGAGCTATATTTTGTACTTGTGGTGAACACAGCGTTGATAATTACAGAGATGTTTTTGTTATTGCTGAGCTGGGCTTACACAGAGCCAAGGCCTTTTCTGCTGTTTGCACTTCCATGCTGGTGAGGAAGCTGGTGATGCATGAGAGAATGGGAGGAGATACAGCTGGGAGAGGTGACCCCAAATGACCAAAGGGATATTCTAAAACATGTGATATCATGCTCATTACTGATATCTGAGAAAAAGCTGAGGGGAAGAAAGAGGAAGGGGGGCATATTTGGAGTGATGGTATTTGTCTATCCGAGCTACATGTAATTGGGCCCTGCTCTCCTGGAGATGGCTGAACACCTGCCTGCCCGTGGGGAGCAGTGAATTCTCGTTTTGCTTTGCTTGTGTACATGGATTTTGTTTTCCCTGTTAAATTGTCTATGTCTCAACCCAGGAGTTTTCCAGCTTTTACCCTTCCCATTCTCGCCCTGGTCTCTCTGCTGGGGAAATAAGGGAGCAGCTGCCTGGTGCTTGGTTGCTGCCTGGGGTTAAACCATGACACCCTGCCTTCCCCCTCAGATCCCAGCAGTCCCTTTAGCTCCACCATCCCCCACAGCTCCTCCAGTCTCCTCAGTGCCCACAGTCCCCCTCTGACCCCCCCAAATCCCCTTAGCCCTCCTGCCTTCTCTCAGCCCCATCCCCACACTTTCCCCTCCATGCTGCCATCACCATTGTCCCTTCAGTGTTGCTGTCCCCTCAGCTGCCCCCAGAGACCCCTCAGCCTTACCATCCTGTCTTGGGTTATGGAACCAAAAATGTGTATTCTATTTCATCTGCTGAAAGCAGTTGGGGAGATGTTTTTTCTTTATCTCTTGTTATTCTGGGGGGAGGGGGCAGATATCTTCTGATAATCGGCCAACTGTTAAAACCAGGTGGGGCAGTGTTTCTTATCTCTTTCACTGCCTGTCCTCCCTCCAGGGGAATATTTTCTGCTAATGGACCATTAAGGCTCACCAAGACATCATCCACAAGCCATCATCCACATTCCATCATCCCATTGTGAGATGCTCCACCCAGTGAGGGGAGCCAACCATTCCTACCTAAATAAAAACTGAGACACAGGAACACGAAGTATCTGACTCCACTGGATTCCTGGAAGAAGACTCAACCCTTCTCACCATCACTGGACTCTTTTCTCTCAGGAACTTCTCTGCCCCAACAGAACCACATCTGCCACTCCAGGAGGACTCACTTCTGGACTGCTTCCAACACCCTGACCTACAGGGTGTCAGGTTGTAGCCCTGACTCTGTCAGGGTTTTCCAGGATTGTTGTTTGTTCGTTTGTTTGCTTGTTTGGTTGGTTGGTTTTGTTTTCTACTACATTTGTATTGTTAATATTCCTAGTAAAGAACTGTTATTCCTATTCCCAAATCTTTGCCTGAAAGCCCTTAATTGCAAAATTATAATTTGGAGGGGGTGAGGGGTTTACATTCTCCATTCCAAGAGAAACTCCAGCTTTCCCTGGCAGATACCTGTCTTTCAAAACCAAGACACATCCCTTTAACAGCTCTTCAGTCCCTTCATTGCCCCACATCCCCTGCAGTCCCGGTGCCACCAGCAGCTCCCACTGCTCCCGTGAGGGTGGGGCCAGCTGGGAGCCAGGGTGAAACATACTGCTCGGCTTGGCCCAGCAGAGACAAAAAGAAGTGAAAGTGTAGCAGAGTAGGGAAGGGTTAAAAAGGCAGCATGTACCTTTACAAAGATGAATAAAACCTGTATAGTCATCTACTTACAACTATATAAAAATGAATACATGTGTATATATAACTATACACATATACAAAAATAACTACGTAAGCATAAAACTAAACCTATATCCTTATAAAAATATAGCTATATAGAGCCCTAGATGGCAGCTGCTGCACATTTTCATGTGCTCTGTCTTGTTGCTTCATTGGCAAATCACCTCTGCTTGAAAAGCACATCTGCCAACAGGTGGAGATTGAAGAAGTGAAGGGAACACAGAGTAAAATCAATCCTTGTGCATGTTTCACACAGAGAAAATATACTTCTATCAGGGACTATGAAATATGGCCTGAAAAGAAGATTCCAACTATGGAATTTGAGGCCTGCCCTTTAAAAACTAGGAATTCTTCTAATGTTTCAAAACTTTCAAAGAGAAAACCACAACCAAACCAATTGAAGCAAAGAGCTCCTGTTCTCCAAGATCTTTATCTACCTGTGCATTCACTACTGTGGAAACCAACTGTCAAATGTTCATTATTCTAAACCCCTGGCAGGATCTGCAGAAATGTTCTGCTTTTGCCATACCCCTCATTTTATCCCTACAAGGGCCCAGCACCTCAAAACTGACAGAGCTATTGTCACAGCACAGCCAGTTTGTAGCTGGACAAGATAAATTTGGCCATAACATAAACCAAGTTTGGCTAATCTGATTCGTTTTCATAGGAAAGAAGTAGAACAAGTCCCTGGGTGAACAATAATAGAATAAATTTGAACTCAAATAGGAACCTTGCTTAAATCATGTTCAATCTAGAGTAGACATATTATTGGTTGAGGAGCTGGGTGGTGTTAAGACCCAGACCAAACAGCTGTCAAAACCCAGGAAATCCAAACCCTCTATAAAAGAGGTGGCTATAATAAACTTAATGCTATTTGTTGACGATGCTCAGTGAGTTGTGGCATTTTTGTCTCCAACCAATGACCCTTAATGTAGTAAGCTGTTGCCAAGAGCCTACAGAAAACTCATGGTGTGACACAGAGAAAAAACAATAGACTCTTTTCTTGAAAATAACCTTGATCCACAGCAAAATGAGGATATTTCCAATATTAGGACAGATCTTGCAGGTATAGAAAGTCAACAAGTGCCCCTGTAAAGTCACAGCACTAGCACTGCTAATGGCATCCATGAGAACTTCAATCTCTCAACAAAGACATTCCTGCCTTAGGAAAAGAACTCCAGCCCTTGTTCTTTTTCCAGACAGACAAAGAAACTTCAGTCCTTACTTAGGGTGTGAACCGGATAGGCATTATGAGCTGAATTATTAAATGTCATCATTATCTGCAACCAAGAAACTGCCCTTTGAAATGAGCAACAGCTTTTCCAACCCTACCCCCAGCTCTAGGATGAGCAGCTAGAGAGGGCAAGAGGTCCCTACAGGGTCTGCAGGCTTCATCAACTTCTGCTCTAGAAGGAATCCAAAGTGCTCTCTGTCTCCTCATAGGTCTCACTAATCTGGGGACATCTAGGCCTTTCCTTTAGTTACCAGATTTGTGAATTATGGACCCCTTGGCCTCATGTGTTCTGCTGTTTGTTCTTGTGAGGCTCAGAATAGACACCAAGCAGACTGGTAACAAAACTCTGTCAGGGATTTAAAAAAAAAAGCTTGGACTTCTACACCGGCATTATCAGTTTAGTGGATTTTTCCCTGTTGCTTCAGTAGTGACCTCATTCTTCAGTGTTGTCTCTACAGAACTGTCACCCTCCAGCAAACACATTGATGGATATCGGCTCAAAATTGTGCCATCCAGGTTTCCAACACAACTTCCAGGACATCAGGTTTTATTTACTAATCTAATTTCCATCCTCTTCCACAGAAGAGTAATTAGCGTAAGCATATCTATAGAAGCACGTTGGTATATACACTAGAAGGTTGTACAAGTGTCATATTTTAACTGAAAGCACAAGGAAGCACTGGGACTGCAAACAACTTAAGTATTCTCATCTTCCCTTCCTGTAATTTAAGTCAGGCTCAGAGCAGCTGTCTCAGCAATCTCTAGAAAAAAACTAGAATCTGTTCTTACCTGGGACCTTGAGTATAAGGGAACTTTTTGTGCAGCAGGGTTTTACGGAGGAATCTCTCTCTGCATAGAATTCCTTCACAGGCTGAGATCCTGAAGATTCAAAGATCACAGCAAGATTCTCCTTAAATTAAAACAAAACAAAACAGAACAACACAACAAAACAAAAACATTTTAAAGAGATAGAAAACCAAAGATCACTCAATATTTTCTTGTATCACTGCAGGAACAAGATGATACCTGTTCTGCTCCAATCCAAAAGGACACCAAAAAGATGGGAATACTGCCTGAAGGGTTTATATAAAACCTAGACACTTTACAGTGCACCTGAGACATGCAATTTTGTACACAGGTGTCCTGGGTACAGAGAAAAAAAGGGGGTAGAAATTCTGTGTTTAATTCCACACCATCTACATCATCACTGGAGGCATGATCTCAGCAGGAAGACAGCAGTCCCAGGAAAACACCAAAGCTGACCAAAGCTGAAAGAACAAAGTGTGCAGTTTTTGCCTGGCTCTGGAGGAGAGGATCTGGGACAGTTGCAGTGCTGCGCTGTCACTGCTGCTGCCTCACCAGAGAGAGATGCCCTGCAGTGGGACTATGCCACTGGACTGGAGAGCCCCAGCAGGGCCCAAGCACTGCCAGGTGCCAGAGAGTTGGTGCTTCAGCAGCACAATTCCTCATTGTAGCTTTCTGTTGTTTTCAGTCTGTGGAGGGGGGAAAGTTAAACTGTGAAAGCTCTCCTTCTGACACATTGCCTTTGTTGGAGACAATGTCGAGTGCTGCCTGGGGGATATTTGGTGGTGAACACCCTTTTTTGGGATAAAACACCCTCTCTCTCTGGTGCTCTCTTTGTTATTATATAGTTATGGTTATTGTCATTTTCAGGAAATTGTTGTTCTAGTTTATAATCTTTCCTAGGGTTCCTGTGTTATCAGAAGGGGTGAGGGAAAGAGAGCAGCTTAAACCACCACATTTCGTGCATCCAGTGGGGGATCTGGGAAAAGAATGGAAACTCTGAACCTCCAGAGGTAACTATTCTCAAGTATGAGGGAAAGATACTTTTGCAAGAAGACCTTGCAGTACACCAAGACGAGTGGAACACATTGGAGCAAGGTATCCGGTACCTGAGATTATTATATGTAGTGGAGATAATCCTTTCATGTAACAAGCAATTTCCTAATAATTCCAACAGCATCACTGGATGTACACAAAACACATGGCAGGATTTCATATGGAATGCACTAGAGTTATATGCCAGGTCATAGAGAATAGTGGCATGGAAGGAGGGAAAACAAAAGGTGAGCATTTTGGTTGGCAGCTTCTGGACATGCAAAGAAACTATCTCCACCCTTTTATGGGCCTATGTTTCACCCATGGAAAGAATGACCAAGGATTTCCAGTATTTAGAAAAGGAAATTAGAGAGGGCCAGCCAAAATTTAAAAAGGAGATTAAAAGGAAATTTTCCTTGTCCCAACAACACGGACCAGAGTCTCTGCTATTAGGAGTAGGCACCCCCTGGATGGGGAGAAGATGTACACTCCATGAGGTAACCTGTGGTTTTACCTGCATGAACATGGAGAAGATACAGGGAAGTGGGATGGAAAACTCAGCTCTTCCCTAGCAGCAAGAGTACGTGAGCCGAGAGGAGGAACGCCACAGGAAACTCTTGGAATATAAATGCTGCTTCAGTTTTCTGTGGGTAAGCCCCAAGGCAGAATAGAAGGAATGTCCAAAGAAGTTATGTCCAATCCTCTTGAAGGGATCCCCAGGTCATATTTCCAGGGAATGAGCAATGACCAGGATTAGAGAGGCCCAGCCTCTAGTCAGGTGGAGGAGAGAGATGATCAGACCTATTGGGCTATGTGGATCTGGTAGCATGGCACATCAGAATCACAAGAACATGAGGCTTCAGTTGACAGCAGCACACAATGTAGCCTGATACCATTGAGATAAGTAGAGGCAGAATCTTTATTTCTGGGGTGATGGGGGAATCGTAACAGCTGACTGTACTGGAAACTGAAGTGAGCTTGACTGGGAATGAGCGGCAAAACAACCCCGTTGTGATCGGCCCAGAAGTCCTGTGCATTCTTGGCATAGGTTATCTCAGAAGTGGGTATTTCGGAGACCCAAAACGGCATCATTGGGCTTTTTTTGAATAGCCGCTATGGAGACAAGAAGAAACTAGACAGCTGAATACCTTGCCTAGCCTCTCAGAAGACCCTTCTGCTGTGGGACTGTGTCTTAGGTTGAAGAACAACAGGTACTGATGCTACCACAACAGTGCAGTGTTGGCAATACCACATCAGCAGAGACTCCATGATTCTATACCACTTAACATTATTTTCTAGGGATGGGGGAATGGGATCTATTCCAAAGAGAAGGGGTTCCTTTTGGTCAAGTATGTGTGGTGCTTGTTCTAAGGCAGAGAAAGAAGTTGGGGTGGTGTGATGAGCATTTTGCCTGTGAATCATACAATTTTGTTATTAATATTGTTGCTGTTACCATTCATTTCCTCATCGTACTGCTGTTTCCAGTAAATTGTTCTTATCTCAATGTGTGATCTTTACCTTTTGTGCCTTCAATTCTTCTCCCCAGCCACCCACAAAGGGAGGGGAAGTGGGACAGGAAGGAAGTGAGTAGCAGTGTAGTTTAGAGTCTCAGTGGGAGCACTGAATTGGAGAGTACCATTCCTAAACCATGAGAGTTGTGTACACCGGACATCATATGGATTTACACAGGGTTGCTTGTTATTTGAGTCTTTATAGATTACCTCCAGCACAGCTAATTTTCTCAGGCACCAGGTACCTTTTTCCATGGTGTTCCACCTGCTTAGGTGTACTATTAGATCATTCTTGAGAGAATATGTTTTCCTCATGCTTGACAGGAGCCACCTGCAGAGGATGAAGGTTTCTTTCCTATTCCCAATGCCCTTGTCCCTTGGGGATCCCAGCTGCTTGGCTTCATTACTATCTGGTTTCATATCATGGGCCATAATATCACAGCATTGGAGTGTCCAGGTCATCAGGGGCTCACCTGGCTGGTGGCTGAAATCTATTTCCATAACTTGCAGCTCACCCAAGGATAGGAATTGATTATCTTTGGCCCTGGCTCTTGGTCCTCTTGTGAGAGCCCTGCTTCCTTCTTGATCCCTCTCTAAGCAAAATGGTCTTGAATTTCTTCCTCTGTTCTAGGACTGCTGCCAGCCTGAGTTGCTCCTCTGGTTCAGCTGCAGTTTGGCCACGGTTCCTGCTGGTCTGCTTGCCCCTTCCCCCTGAGAGTGCTGTCTACTATTGGACTATGTCTGGTAAAGAGTAGCCAGGACCCAACACATTGTAATAAGTTGCTCCTCTCCAGAGTTGCCACAACATTCTCCTTGCAAATATTCTGTCACTTTATCAGGGCCCTGTAGTTTCTCAGGAGTGAACTTCCAAACCATTGGAGGAGAGAACTCCTTCAAATACTGTCCCATTTTCTCCCCCAATCCATGCCACTCATGACTATCCATCCTCAGGGCTGATATCTGAAAGACCTTCCTAAAAATCTCTTTCGTAACTCTAAACATGGCGTGGACTGCACTGGAGAGACCTGGCAAATTTAGTGACAATAACATGTTTTCCTTAACATCCAAAGGGAATTAAAAATTCTCAAAAGCTGTTGTAACAGGCCTGAAAAGAGGAAAAGAGGGTAAAAAGCTGGGGAAAATCATTCTGCCCTGTTCCCCCCACAGACTGGATACTATTATTAATGAATCTTCAGAACAAGCACCCAAGGCCAGGGCGGGAAAGCAACATTGAATACACTGACCCCCATTGCCCTTGATGTTATCATGTCAAAAACTGGTGTCATAGAGTTATGTTATGTTAGAATCTGTTATTGTACCATTGGAGGAGAGAAGTCCTTCAAATACTGTCCCATTTTCTCCCCCAATCCATGCCACAGAGCAGACATGATCCCTCTCCCTACTCTGAAAAGGATCAAAAGAGCAATAACAGAGCAAGCCTGATCCCTTTCCCTACTCTGAAAAAGATCATTGGGAGGAAATACATTCAGGGTCAGGCAACACACGCACATGAACTGACCAAGCAACATTGTGAGCAGTGGCTAATATAACAAATGCTTAGATTAAAATAGTTTCTGACCCACTCTGGGCAGATTTGTTTTTATCTCAACCTTTCATGCCTCCTCCCATTCAGTACCAAGGAACACTATCTTGATTATGGAGGGGCTTGGCAGCTGGCCTGCAAGCAAAACTGAGTTAGTAGAAGAAATATCAATTGATGAATTCTGAGCGTATCCATAGCAAGTAAGAAGACAAGGCTGTCAGCATGGAAACTGATTAAAAAAGATACATGAAGGATTTTTGTAGTTAGACTGCATGCATAAGTAAACATGTTCAGATGCCTTATTAACTTTTTGCAAAACTTCTGCCAATTATATTGACGCTAATTGCTTTGCACCAATGAATATAATAAGTTATTGCAATGCAGTTAATGACTTAAGATCACGCTTTGTTAAGAGTATATAAACTGGAGAACACGCAGAATAAACGACGGACGGAGACGCCATTGTTATTCTGATCACGTGTGTGTGTGTGTGTGTCACGTCCGACCCAACAGTGACACTTGGTTAGGGATTTGTACTCTACAAGTTAATGCTCCCTTCTGAGACTCACCAAGCCATGCTTCCTGGAAAGCAAGGAAACAGCAAAATGACTGTTCAAAACAGAGTTTAATTTGATGTCATCCTATTAAAAGAGAAAGCTGTTTGTGGAAAGATTATTTTATCAACAGGTGATAGTTGTGTCCACATCCCAAATGTTTCAGTGACACTGCATGAAGAGATGAACAAAAGGAAGAAGACAGCTGGAGACAATAGGGAGACTGCTGCTGAACTGGTACCTAACTGGCTAGGAGCAGTTCTCAATGTGCTGTGTTTTCCTCAATGAGTTTTCCTCTCAGCTGGCTAACTAATTCTTTCAGACTTTGATAATGATTATAATTGTGATTATTTTAATTTGGACCATTATCAACTGCATTGAGAGCACCATAATAAAATCAGTTTCCACGGTAAAACCCCCTTAAGCCCTACCTGTTACATCAATGTGCCCTGAAAACAGACACATGCAATTAACATTCCTCATCTGCCTCTTTTTCACGTTAGATGTCCCAATAAAGTCCTAAGATGGTACCCCCATCCCTGTTCATTGCTACTGTTAATTGTTCCTATGGTGTTGGTTTATACTGCATTCTTATTGTTCTTATTGTTGATCAATTGTTCATTGCTAATGGTACTTGAAGAATGATGATCTACAGGAGGCATCGCAACTCAATAGCATTGCATCTGCTTTTAACTTGGAAGGCATCACCACTCCAAAGACACTGGTCAGATCATGACTGTGGTTCTAGGGTAGAGTGTGGCAGAGGCATCCACTCTCCACACTCTTGACATTGTCACCAGTGTTGATGTCTTGCTGAGACAAAGGTCTTCTGGGTTGTGCTTGTACTATCCTTTTATTGTGTACAAATGAGGTGACTTTGATGTGGTGTGTTTTGTTTCCCTCTCTCTTTGGATTGTTGGATGAGAGGTCTGGGAGGTTGCAGTCTGACCCACTGGGACAAACATGAGAATCCTGGAGGATGAAGACGTAGTGGCTTCAGAAAGGATCAGACAGAGAATCCATGTGAAGAACCTTGGTGGAGACATCCTCAAAGCAACAAACATATGCCAATAGTTCTGACTTCTTCTGCATGAGCATGATCTCTCCATCAATAAATATATGTTCATGGCAACCACTCACTGTGATATGGGCACTTACAATTGGATGGCACATGCCATGGACCCCTGAGTGACCCGCTGTGATACAGGCACTGCCAATTGGATGTCACGTGTCATAGGGCCCTTTGTGACCCACCACGACATGGGCCCTTTGTGACCTGTCTCTATTGCCAAAGTATCCACCCACATAACCCCAGAGGACACAACAGGACAGGAAGGAACAGAGCAGGGCTGCAAGGAGGCCCTGTATAGCCATCTCATGTCTTGCTAATGCCACTCTTCCAGGACATCTCCCATCCCTGTGGCTGAAGCCCTCAAAGCCCAAGCTCCAGCAGGATCAAACAGAGATAACCCCCAGTGGAGAGAACCCCAAGCATGCCCAGATTGACCTCGGTGAAGCGGAGGGAAAGGAAGAAGAAGGTGGATGATAAAAGCCCTGGGGCTGCTCCAGCACAGCAGCCTGAAGAAGTGGAAGGAGTCCAGCTGCTGAAGGCAGGTAAGTGGCTGAGCTGGGCCATCTTATCCACTGTGGACATCTCCAGGGAAGAAGAGGAAATGGGAATGGGACTGATTCCCTCAGTAGCCCTGTTCCATCCACTGGGCACCCTGAGCCCCAGGCTGCAGCCAGAGAGAAAGGGATTGGTGTCCCCACAAGCCATTGTCTGAGAGCTGGCCCTCACTGTGTAGTGCAGGGCTCAGCTGTGTTCTCTAGCCTCTCCTGCAGCCCCTCAGCTCTGACTGTGCTTGCTTTTTGCCAAATCCAGTTGAGAAACTGCCAGAAAAGAAGGAGCATACCCATAGCTGCTTCCAAAAAAAGGAACAGGTATTTGCAGACGTCCCTGCCTGGGCTGGACCGGCTGTTGCAGCTCAGCCACACAATGCTGCAGAGCAGATGTGACATCCCTCTTTTTCCTGCCTGAAGATATTTCTGGACTTACATAAGCCTATTGATCATGAAGACAATCGCTTCATGGCCCCTGAGGGCATGGCAAACGCTGACTCCTATAAAGCAAAGGACTGTGCTGCCATGCTGGATATGATCATGGGAAATAGCACCTCCAGACAAAAGAAAGTAAGTTATCTATGGCAAGGGCTTGGCCAAACAGCAAATGTGTATATTCTCAAGCTGGGTCTGCTGGGCATCCAACAGACTACCATAGTGTGCTAGAAAAGGAAGCACTTCTTGGGGGTAAGCTGGGGAAATGGCTCACTCTAGTGGCACTCCAAATCTGTGCCATGTCTCCTCCAGGTACCGACCATTGTGAGGGACATTTACCAGTGGCTCTCATTCATCGCAGACGTATCGATTGAGTACAGCCTGGATAACACCCTGCAGGAAATGACCCTTGCAGAGCCACATGATGTGGTGGTGACCCTCCTGCGGTGCTCCCCATCATGTGACAGGTACAAGGCCCACTGGCCTGGAGGGCTCAGGACTTAGCCGCCTGAGACACCATCAACCTGTAGATCCTATCCCACATGTGCTGGCAGAAAGAGGAGGATTTTCAGGCCCCTCTGATGCCTTTGTTTCCCAGTCATGGCATGTTGCCCCAAGACCCTGCTTCTCTGCCCCTGAAGGCACCACCACTTGGCTGTGTTCTACTCACAGTAGCTG
This sequence comes from Phylloscopus whistleri, assembly GCA_017589585.1. NCBI lineage: Eukaryota > Metazoa > Chordata > Aves > Passeriformes > Phylloscopidae > Phylloscopus > Phylloscopus whistleri. The sequence goes on along the minus strand of JADMLD010000679.1, from coordinate 5,263,321 downwards.
GGTGCTGCTGGAGAGGGGCACGGGACCGAGGCAGAGCTGGTGACCAGCTGGGGACTCTGCAGCTGCCCGGGCCATGGTGTTGTGGCCAAAACCCCACTGACACAGAATTCTGGGCCTGCAGAGTTGCTGTGACCATGTGGAAGGCAATTGTCTCTTCAAGCAGAACTGCAGAGAAGGTGATGCCAGAGCTCCTCTGTGTGCTGGAGGATTGGCCACTGCACAGCACATCCACCTCCGATAAGGACGACTCAGATGTCTTTTCCCTGGCCGTGAGTTTTTGGACTAGACCCAGGCACATCCTCAAGGGGCTGCCTCTCTGGCATTTCTCCATCCTTTGACCCCCACCACTCCATCCCCTGCCTTACATGGTGTGCTAGAAATCTGGGGTCATGGAGGTGCAGAGGCAGCCAGGTCAGATGCTGCTGCCCTGTGTCTGCCCTGACACAGAGCAAGGCCTGAGCTTCATCCTCCCATGGCTGGGCCCTGCCACAGAGACGTCTCGCTGCTGAGTGTGCTTTCTGGCTGTTTTGGTCTTTGCAGGCAACCAGAGCACTGTGGGAGATCATTCACCTCCCCCAGTGTCCAGAGACACTGATTCTGTATTTCCCCCGCCTCTTTGTGGCCCTGCTCTTCCAAGTTTTCTCCAGTGCAGAGCAGATGCCAGTGGAGGTCAATGTATTCTGGAGACGATGCCAGCACAAGCACTGCCTGCCTACGAACCCCAACAGGTGCTCCATTCTGGTCCTCCCATCTCCTCAGTGCCCTTGGAGCTGGAGCCAGGATTCCTGGCATGACCTGGGCTTTGCTCTGCACACAGATTTGCATTGTTGACCACGAAAGCACTGCTCAGTCACCTTGAGTATGACGATGTGGTGTCTGAAGTTGAACGTGAGTGTGGCTGGGACACGCTGCTCAACACTGACACCCACCACCATACAATGGGTCTTCTGGCCAGGTGAGAGCCCCATTCTCCCCACTCCAGCCCTTACTTCTCCACAGTCTCTACAGAATCCCTGTGATCATGGGTAAGAGGGACTTGTCGCTAAGGCATGGGTGCAGCAGAGTGACAAAGCCTTGAAGGGCTGGGTGCACTGGAGCAGCCAGAACCCAAAATGCCAGCACGTCTTTCCGTGAGGAGTGCCAGCATCTCTGTGATGATGGCACAGAGCAGGAGCTCTGTCTGCAGGCAGCCTCACTGAGGACAGCCTGCTGGGAACAGGGAGGTTGCATTGAGGGCTACTGACAGCCTGGGGGACAGGACTGCCCCATGGGCAGAATGGGAGGTTTTTTAGCCTCTCATTCCTGAAATGAGCCTGCTGGTGTTCGGCTCCACCTTCCTCCTTGCAAGAGGTAGTGGTGAAAGAAGAGGCCTCTGTGAGTCAGTCCCAGGAAAGGTTTGTCTGCCCTGCTCAGAGTCAACGATCAGGTCTTTTTTCCCCTGCCAGAGCAATGCTCAGGATCTCACAGTCCTTGTGTTACCGGATTGCACGCTACCTGTTCAGGCTGCTCCGCAGAGAGGAGACACGCTGGGAGGTCGCTGCCATGGCCTTCCTTGTTGAGGTGAGCCTGATGGTGAGCACTGCCTTGCTGAGCTGTGTCCCACCACTCTGCCCTCTTGGAGATTCAGCTGCAGTGGAGTCCAGTTGGTGAAGGAGGGGCAGAGGTGAGCTCTCCTGTGTACCCTTCGACCCTTGCTGCTGGGGTGACATTTACGACACCTATAATTTGTCCTATCCTTGTGACAGCTCCTCCTCTTCCATCATGCCTTCTTAAGGTTGATATTGGGGGCTGCCAAGACCTGGGGGACAGAGTGGAGCAAGTGAGCAACCTGCACAGGGCAGTGGAAGTGCAGGGGTGCTCTTCAGTCCTCTACTACCTTTGGGCTCTGCTGCCTTTGATCTTGCATATGTCCTTATTACTGTTTGCACCTAGCCCTGTGCAGTGATAAGGTTGTATCAGCTGTGCATTCCTGTCACTTACTTGTGTGTTTCAGGTCCTGCCTTGTGTTAACATAAAGCAATGGGGTAAACACATTCTACGGCTTTTCCCAACCTACCTATGGAGGGAGTGCAAAGTGATGCGTCTCCTCGTGCTCAGATGCCTCGTGGTACTCTGCAAGACACCCTCCACGGTGAGAAGCAGGCAGCCAGCCAGTCAGTGTGTGGCTGAGTAACACAGTAGCTTGCACTTGGATGGGCTTCAGAAGATAGGCAGCTTCTTCCAGCTCTCCTCACTTCCCATTCATCCACCAGACTCCATTGGAAAAGACTTTTGGCTTCTGGGGTCTGAGGCAGCAGCATGGGATTGAACTGCAGGAGTGGTTCTGGCAATGCAGCCTTTCATGTCTTCACACCATTGCATTGTATTTTACACAGGCAAACACAATATGGGCCCTGACTGAAAGCCTCACAGAGGTGCTGAAGGATGAAGATAGGGAGGTGAGAGGGTTGACCCTCTCTGTGCTCAGTGAGATGTTCCTGAACAGAGACATGCCAATTACCAGTTCCCTCGCTCTGCGGCTTGTTGAGGCACTCCGGCCACTTTTTGACAATGTAAGGCTCTGCACCCCCCATGAGAGGTACTGGGTGCTGCCTGGAAACTGTTCCCTTGTGGATTTTCAATTCCATGCCCAGGTGGGCCTGGAGCAGTCAGTTTTGAGGTTCTTGCTCTCTTCACTAGGATACTAGCCGTGTGCAGCTGCTGTCCATTCGCCTCTTTCAAGCGGTGATGGAGTTGGTAGAGGAAGAGGGAAAAAAGTCCCTGGAGAGAAATGTACACCAGAGCCTATTCCCACTGTTCCGCCACTTGCATGACAAGAACCAGTTTGTGGCAGAGGTTAGAATTTCTGAAATGCTGGTGTGCAATTTGGAGGTGACTTGGCTGCCTCCTGTGCTGATGCCTTGTGAAGCCAATGGACCCTGCATCCTCCTCCTCTTAGCTACAGAGCAGCTGTTCTGGGGTACCTGTTTTCTGCTGTCCTGGCAGTACTAGGTATCTGAGATAGGGGTTCACCCATCACTCTGCCCAAGCACCAAATCCACTCATGAATTTGGTTTCCCAGTTGCTGCATCTTCCCACTAAGGGACAGGAAAGGCCCTGAGCCTTGCCCAGGTGCGGGGGATACAGGTTCTGTGCTCTCAGCAGTGGTTAAATCTCCCTGTATCTGCTGCTCTACAGGCCTCTTGGGAAACTCTGGTTCAAGTTAACACATTCCTGCAAGAAAGAAAGTTCGAGCATCTGTTGGAAAGCAAATGGAGAGGTGAAAAGTGCCTGGTAAGGATGGACTCAAAGCCCCAGACTCACCCTTGTCAATGCTTCCTAAGGCCAGCACAGCGTAGTGCAAAGGAAAGCACATCTTGGGGGTAAGCTGGGGAAATGGCTCACTCTAGTGGCACTCCAAATCTGTGCCATGTCTCCTCCAGGTACCGACCATTGTGAGGGACATTTACCAGTGGCTCTCATTCATCGCAGATGTGTCTGCTGAGCACAGACTGGATAAGACCCTGCAGGAGATGACCCTTGCACAGCCACATGATGTGATGGTGACCCTCCTGCGGTATACACCATCATGTGACAGGTACAAGGCCCACTGGCCTGGAGGGCTCAGGACTTAGCCGCCTGAGACACCATCAACCTGCAGATCCTATCCCACATGTGCTGGCAGAAAGAGGAGGATTTTCAGGCCCCTCTGATGCCTTTGTTTCCCAGTCATGGCATGTTGCCCCAAGACCCTGCTTCTCTGCCCCTGAAGGCACCACCACTTGGCTGTGTTCTACTCACAGTAGCTGGGTGCTGCTGGAGAGGGGCACGGGACCGAGGCAGAGCTGGTGACCAGCTGGGGACTCTGCAGCTGCCCGGGTCATGGTGTTGTGGCCAAAACCCCACTGACACAGAATTCTGGGCCTGCAGAGTTGCTGTGACCATGTGGAAGGCGATTGTCTCCTCAAGCAGAACTGCAGAGAAGGTGCTGCCAGAGCTCCTCTGTGTGCTGGAGGATTGGCCACTGCACAGCACATCCACCTCCGATAAGGACGACTCAGATGTCTTTTCCCTGGCCGTGAGTTTTTGGACTAGACCCAGGCACATCCTCAAGGGGCTGCCTCTCTGGCATTTCTCCATCCTTTGACCCCCACCACTCCATCCCCTGCCTTACATGGTGTGCTAGAAATCTGGGGTCATGGAGGTGCAGAGGCAGCCAGGTCAGATGCTGCTGCCCTGTGTCTGCCCTGACACAGAGCAAGGCCTGAGCTTCATCCTCCCATGGCTGGGCCCTGCCACAGAGACGTCTCGCTGCTGAGTGTGCTTTCTGGCTGTTTTGGTCTTTGCAGGCAACCAGAGCACTGTGGGAGATCATTCACCTCCCCCAGTGTCCAGAGATACTGATTCTGTATTTCCCCCGCCTCTTTGTGGCCCTGCTCTTCCAAGTTTTCTCCAGTGCAGAGCAGATGCCAGTGGAGGTCAATGTATTCTGGAGACGATGCCAGCACAAGCACTGCCTGCCTACGAACCCCAACAGGTGCTCCATTCTGGTCCTCCCATCTCCTCAGTGCCCTTGGAGCTGGAGCCAGGATTCCTGGCATGACCTGGGCTTTGCTCTGCACACAGATTTGCATTGCTGACCACGAAAGCACTGCTCAGTCACCTTGAGTATGACGATGTGGTGTCTGAAGTTGAACGTGAGTGTGGCTGGGACACGCTGCTCAACACTGACACCCACCACCATACAATGGGTCTTCTGGCCAGGTGAGAGCCCCATTCTCCCCACTCCAGCCCTTACTTCTCCACAGTCTCTACAGAATCCCTGTGATCATGGGTAAGAGGGACTTGTCGCTAAGGCATGGTGCAGCAGAGTGACAAAGCCTTGAAGGGCTGGGTGCACTGGAGCAGCCAGAACCCAAAATGCCAGCATGTCTTTCCATGAGGAGTTCCAGCATCTCTGTGATGATGGCACAGAGCAAGAGCTCTGTCTGCAGGCAGCCTCACTGAGGACAGCCTGCTGGGAACAGGGAGGTTGCATTGAGGGCTACTGACAGCCTGGGGGACAGGACTGCCCCATGGGCAGAATGGGAGGTTTTTTAGCCTCTTCATTCCTGAAATGAGCCTGCTGGTGTTCAGCTCCACCTTTTTCCTTGCAAGAGGTAGTGGTGAAAGAAGAGGCCTCTGTGAGTCAGTCCCAGGAAAGGTTTGTCTGCCCTGCTCAGAGTCAACGATCAGGTCTTTTTTCCCCTGCCAGAGCAATGCTCAGGATCTCACAGTCCTTGTGTTACCGGATTGCACGCTACCTGTTCAGGCTGCTCCGCAGAGAGGAGACACGCTGGGAGGTCGCTGCCATGGCCTTCCTTGTTGAGGTGAGCCTGATGGTGAGCACTGCCTTGCTGAGCTGTGTCCCACCACTCTGCCCTCTTGGAGATTCAGCTGCAGTGGAGTCCAGTTGGTAAAGGAGGGGCAGAGGTGGGCTCTCCTGTGTACCCTTCGACCCTTGCTGCTGGGGTGACACTTGTTATACTGTCACTGCTGTGTGTGTTTCAGGTCCTACCTTGCCTTAATTTAGAGAACTGGGATGAACGCATGCTACAGCTTGTCCAAATCTACCTATGGAGGGAGTGCAGTGTGATGCGTCTCCTGATGCTCAGATGCGTCATGGTAATCTGCAGAAGACCCTCTATGGTGAGAAGGAGGATGCCCAGCTGAAGCTGTACATGCAGTGTGGGGCTGAGTAACACAATAGCTTGCACTTGAATGGACTTCTCATGATAAGCAGCTTCTTCCAGCTCTCTTGATTACTCATTTGTCTGTCCAAAGCCTTTGGCTTCTGGGGTCTGAGGCAACAGCATGGGATTGAACTGCTGGAGTGGTTCTGGCAATGCAGCCTTTCATGTCTTCACAACATTGCATTGTGTTCCACACAGGCTGAAAGCATGGAAAACCTAACTGAAAGCCTCACAGAGGTGCTGAAGGACAAAGACAGAGAGGTGGTGTGGATGACACTCTCTGTGCTCAGTGAGATGTTCCTGAACAGAGATGTGCCAATTGCTAGCTCCCTCGCTCTGCAGCTGGTTGAGGCACTTCGGCCACTCTTTGACAATGTAAAGCTCTGTGCCCTCTCCCCCGCCCTCAGATGCTGCCAGGAAACTGTTCCCTTGTGGATTTTCAGTTCCATGCCCTGGTAGGCCTGGAATAGGCAGTTTTGAGGTTCTTGCTCTCTTCACTAGGATGCCAGCCATGTGCAGCTGCTCTCCATTCGCCTCTTTCAAGCAGTGATGGAGTTGGTAGAGGAAGAAGGAGAAAGGCCCCTGAACGACTGCATGCACCAGAGCCTTCTCCCACTCTTCTACCACATGTATGATGAAAACCAATTTGTGGCAGAGGTGAGGACACTGAGCTCAAGCTCAGCTGCCTTGTGCTCTAATGCCTCAAGGACCGCAGCACTCCTGCCTCCTTCTAGCCTTTGGCTGGTCCTATGCCCTGGGATGCTGTGTCATCTCCCAGTCTCTGCTTCTCTGCAGGCCTCTTGGGAAACCCTGCTTCAAGCAACGATATTCCTGAAGAAGCGAAATCTTGAGCAGCTTCTGGAGACAGAGGAGCTATGGAGGTTTGGCGAGTGCCTGGTAAGGGTGTCCTCAAAGCCCCAGACTGTGCCTGAAAAAGCCCTCTGTGTGTGGCCCAGCAGGGTCTTCTCCAGACTCTTGTGCTTCCCTGAGCCAGGCAGCCAACAGAGCCCCAACCCAGCTGTGCTTTGGCATCAGGACAGCACTGAGACGTCCTCTGGAGTAACTATCTCTGTGCGCCCTCCAAGGCAGCTCTTGGCTGGCCATCAGCAATGACCGTGGAGGGATGTCAGTCCTGGATGCAGGGGCCACCCATCCAAGAGGAAGAGTCAGTCCCAACCTGTCCCCTTGTTCTCTCTTCAGCTGGAAGAGGAGAGAGACAGAGCGGATGGGTACCTGCGCCAGTCCGTGATGTACCTGCAGAGCCCACAGAAGTCCATGCGAGAGGCAGCCATCAGGCTCACTGGTGAGCCAAAACCCTCAGGGTCCCTTGCTGCCCTACTGCAGCTTGGCCACAGCCACAGCAGCAGGACTCAGCCCAGTGGCTGTAGTACCCTGACTACGCCTCAGGACCCCCTGCCACCCTCTCCCACCCTTGTTTTTGTGCTTTATACATGGCTCAGCCCTGCCAAGGGGAGGAGAACATGTGGCCAGGCTGGCAGCACTGATATTGAGGAGCTGATGGGGTGATGAAAGGCTTGGTGTCCCTAGTGCTCAGCAGCTGCCACTTGAGCAGGCAGCAGGAATTATTCCAGGTCACCTATGAGGATCAATGAGAGCAGTGGGATGTCAGAAGGGGCAGGTGTGAACGCATGAAAGATCCTGGGCACAGCTCTGCTCTCTGTCCACAAGAGGGGTGGGGAGATGTGGGCAGAGCAGACAGACTTTAAGGGACACATGAGGTGTTCATGGCAAGCACCTTAGGGCTTATCCTCTTACTTCCAGTTCCCTTCTGGGAATGGGAAGATCTGGAATTGGGTGGAGTGGGACAGAGTGAGGCTGCCCTGACAAGAGAGATCCCTGAGGTCCCCAAGGGTCTGGGCTCTGACGTTGTCTCTGTTCCTCTCTGTTCCAGCCCTTCAAGGCACAACAAATAACTTTAGTTCCTCCATCTGTAACCTCGGAACTCAAACCCGGCACTTTCTAAGAACTGCAGAGAGAAATCCTTCCTCCAGATTTAGGCTGCTGCAAAACCAGGTCTCTGAGGCATGGAGGAGGCAAGCTTCTCTCTTGGAAAATGGCTGGCATTCTCTCTGCTACAATGTCCTGAGGTCCCTGCACTGCTGATCCCAGGACCTCTCAGGGACATCTGAATGGAAATATTAGGTGGCTTCTGGCTCTCCCAACCCACAGGACAGCTCTTCTCTCAGATCACTTTTCTTCACCCCTTTTTAGGAAACTCTTGAAACGCAAAAATAGGCACTAGTTTACAATCACTTTCCTCAGGCTCCTGCCAGTCAGAGCCAATATGCAGTTGGCACTGCAGCTGCACACTGAGCTCTCTGCACTGACTATATATTTTAACACTCCCACCTGTGTTTTAATTGAGCATACCTCAATATTAATATACTAAGAGGTAAAAAAAAAAAAAAAAAAATTCAAAGCATTTAACCACTGCTCTTACATACAGCATTATAAAAAATAACAAACTTAACAGAATTAAGCCTAACAAGAATGTCATAGGATAGAAATATTTATCAGTATGAAACCAGGATCCTCAAAAGGATCCTCAAAAGTCAGTTACTGATCAAGATGTTTATCCTCCTCTGCTTGTTAACATACTGAGTCAAGCATTCATCACCATCTAACACAGAATATTCTGAATTGGAAGGGGCCTACAATGATCATTGAGGCCAACTCTTTAAATAAATGGTTCATACGGGGATTGAACATGTATGTGACCTTGGTGTTATTAGCAAGCTGATTGATTGTATTTGATAAGGACAGTAGAACAGAACAGCATAGCCTTGGAGAAATAAAAATAGGATGCAACTTAATCAAGCAGAAGTCGTGCAAGACACAAGCAGGATGCCAGCTAAGTTCTGCAAGGCTGACAAAGCAGGAGTTATAAACAATATTGTGCTTACTCAAAAGCGAGGGTCGAGGAGGTGCCACCTAAAAAGGACACCATATGTTGAAGACCAGAGAAGAAGACCCCCACGAAGCATATAAGGACTTCCAATAAGAGGTGTGACTATGTAAAATAAAGTAAAATGTATGCATGAAGTAAGTGGGGATAGCTAACCACTATGTAAATCGGCATGGATGATAAAAACTCTGTGTACCCAACACTCACGGCAATTAATTAGTAGAACGATCCTCCAAGTGACCAGCATGCTTTAATAAAGAATTCCTGCTTTCTAAAACTCAAAACTGTTGTAGAAAGTTTCTATCTGGAGAATTTTGGTATCATATTTGCTATAAAATGAGCACTGATTTCTTAGTGAAGGCTTCTACTATTCCTCCTGAATAAGTCTTTCTTTTTGGAAAGGCCTCTGTCCAGCTTGACAGCTGGTCTACTACCACTCAGCCAAGCCACAGGCAGCATGTCTGCAGGGTCTCTTTGCAGTCCCTGAATAGGGAAATCAGTCCACGGTCAACCTAACTGTGAGCTCAGTCTGCTACTTGAAAACTCATGTCAAGTTGGGAAGCCATTTGTGATGGCATAAATTCCTGGAGCTGACCATATTTTTTGTACTTGGATAATTATTGCCTGTGTCCTTCCATGGGATTTATCGTGAAACTATCTAGCTAGAGTCACTAAATATTCTTTGTCAGAATTGGTATTCCTCCAGTTGTCCACATCCCACCATCATATTGAGTTGTCTTTCATTTTTCCCATTGTATCTCTTCTTCTGCAGAGCAGTCCTTCTCATACCTTGTCTTAGGGTCTATGAAATTTGCCACTTCCTCTGGTCAGCCACGAGAGTTACAACAGTATATGATGCCAGGTGATTTGAAAATCCATGCTTTTCCCGTAACACCCCTCTTGCATGACATATGCCAAACGCACACCAAGAATCTGAACAGATGTTTACTGACTTCCCTCTTTCCATATGTTCTGCACGCATCAAAGCTACTACTGCTGCTACTTGTGCACTCATCTTTGCTGGCAGTGGCTCTGCTTCTGTTACCTGTCCCCAGCTCACCACAACACACCCAGGCCGTTGCTGTCCTTGTAGGGAGTGGCATGAGCCGTCTGTGAATAGAACTAGATCTGGTTTATGTCAGGGAACATCAGTTAAATCAGTCTGTGCTTTACTTGAAATGTGGATCACTGTTAACGATGATGTTAAAGGTGATGTTTGTCTCCATCATCACGTACCTCTATTAGGTTTTTGGATTACAAGTGTTAAGATATGGTACCTATGTGTCCATTGTGGTGGTAGTACTTTGGGTTTCTCCTGTTGCTGCCACTGAGTTAATACAGGCTGGTGCTCCTGCTGCAACTGTACATAGTTGCAGTTGATCTCTCATTAGGTCCTAATTTCTGCATTATTTCTCCACTAGATATTCTCTAAGTTCTCACTGGTCTCAGTCACTTGTCAGACTTAGTCAATTCCCCTAACCTAGGAATCCGTGGATGTCAGATCCCACAGCTCTCAGAAAACCTCTTGCCTACTTTTTGTGATCAGACATGGGAGCTTAATTATGGCCTCTCTTTGCTATCATTTGTTATCATTACTGCCCTTTCCCCAAAATACAGCCTAAATATTCAAATTTCCTTTTGACACAGCTGAAGCATGGATGGAGATGCATTCTGTTCCCTTTCTGCTAGGGCAACCACTACAGCCGTTCCTTCTCATCGTGATATTCTAATGACAAGTTACGTTCATTTCTACAAGAGCCGATTCCAGGAGTTTTGTACCTTAATTGCAGTGCATTAAGTGCCAAAGTCTCTGTAGATTCAAGGGGCCTAACATACCTCCTAAAAGTAAAAAAAAAATTCTCATTCACACCTTTTTTTCTTTTTTAAACAGCAACTTTTCCTTCTGTTTTTCACCAAAGTGGTAATACAAATGTCTCAGTTTCAAAAGACCGGTGTCTTCTAGGAAAAGCTGGAACCTCCCCTGGAATGGAGAATGTAAACCCCCTCCCTCCAAATTATTATAATTTTGCAATTAAGGGAGCTTTCAGGCAAGGATATGGGAAGAAGAATAACAGTTCTTTACTAGGAATATTAAAAATACAAATGTAGTAGTACAAAAAACAAGCAAACAAGCAAACAAAAAAATGCTAGAAACAGTGACAGAGTCAGAATACAACCTGGTCAGGGTGTTGGGACCAGTCCAAAATAAGTTGTCCTGGAGTGACAGACGTAGTTCTGTTGGAGTAGAGATGATCCTGTAGAAGGGTCCAGTGGTGGTGAGATGGGTCTGGTCTCCTTCTGGGAATCCAGTGGAAACAGGCTGCTCTGCTGTTCTGAATCTCAGGTTTTATCCAGGTAGGAATACTTGGCTCCTCCCACTGGGTGGAGCATCTCACAATGGAATGATATAATTTTATCCCTCATGTGGTGAGCCTTAATGGCCCATTAACAGAAGATACCCCCCGGAGAGAGGATGGGTTGTGGAAGAGATATGGAACATTGCTCCACCTGGTTTTAACAGCTGGCCTATTAACAGAAGGCACCTGCCCCCTCCTCGCTAGAGTTATGGGTTATACAAGAGAGAAAGAAAAAAAAAACAAAACCTTTCTAACTGGTTTCAACAAGATGGCAAATAGAATACGCATTTTTGGTTACATATTGCAACCCAAGATAACAAAACACTAGGCAACAGAAACAGTTTCTTGGTCAGGCAGTACTCTTCGCATTATTATACTCCTTGAAGAAAATGAAACAGAATTACCCAAGTTAATAGATAAAACATTATTTTGAATACTACAATGATTTCTTGCTCCTGTGGCCATGCCAGTAAACCAAGCCACTGAGAGTGCTCTTTGTTTATGAATAGCAAATCTTACCAGACAACTGCAACAAGTTCTCCATTTTCTGGAGGAAGTCTTCAAATACTATTTGCATGTTTGCCATCTCTTAAAACAAATGTACATGTAGAAAAATGTAGGTTTCTAACTATTTTTCAGACATATACACAGAATTACCACCATTACAAGCAAGTACTAGCCATGCACATACAAAAAATAAAGCAGCATTTCAGCATAACTTCTGAAGAACCTCCTTTTGGCATGGTATTTCAAAATTATACCACAAGAATCGATTTAAGTAGTCACAAACAGCACATGGTTTGAAGATGAGTGTACCTCTACATCAGATCTTTGTGGGTCCCCCTCTTTGAAGAGACTCTATGTGCACATAGCAATCTAGAGTGAACTCCTTCAGTGTGTATGCTTTCCAGAGATGTGGTCCATCTGTGCACCAATTGCCTAACTTTTTACTTGCAAAATAAACTCTTGAAATGTGTTGAAGGAATCACCACACACTAAAACACTGTCACTTACACATAATATAGCTCAGGTTTTTAAATAGTTTCCTACTTAATTTTTTTAAATGCTTAAACAATTCTCCTACCAATCTTTCCTTGCTACACCAAGTTTAGTTAATCACTCAAATCATCCATCAATGTTCACAGAGCCATGCTGGATCCTTGGAGACCTGCTGTGGATATGGGTACAGTACAGTCTGATGTGGACTTTCTCTGGATGGCCACAGGCTGGTGAGAACTCATTGGGCACTGTTGGAATTCTCCCTGGAGCTCCGGATTGCTTCTCCAGGATAAGTGCCACTCTGGATTTGGGCATCTGAATTCATCTCCCCATCCCAGCTGGTGAAGAGCAGCAGAGATCATGAACCATCTCTTCTGAACAGCTTTTGCCTGTTGTTTAGGACCGACTGACCCTAAACCTCAACCCCTCTCCAGGCCTTATGAGGGACCCCAGCCCCTGCGTACCTTACTAGGGACTCTAAACTCCTTGCATGCTTTACAGGGGACTGCAGCCCCCACATCCCTTAGAAGAGACCTCAATCTTCCCTGCACACCTTACAGACTTCAGTCCCCTGTGCAACTTGGGAGAGACCCTACAAACCCCTTCATATGTGCCTTTTGCTGGTTAGACTGTGCACCCATGCTCAACGCACTAACCTAACCTCACCAACTAAGTACATAATGCTGCAGCAAGGAAAAGTCCTACATAATTTAAGAAATTTATTAAAAATACCTTGAGACTCTTATCACTTATGTTGAATATACTTAGGGAATTTTAGCATTCATCCTTTGGATCCTCCCTGCTTCAGAGATCTCGGGTCAACTCACACAGTTCCCCATGAACTCCATGGCAGTAAGACGTTTGAAGAGGGAGGGCTGTGAAGATGGTGGCCTAGGGATTTTTCTTAAGAAAACTTCCCTATCTGACCATATCATGGCCCATTTGGCTGGGGTCATGATGTTCGCCATAAACTCCTTGTTCACTTGAACAAAGACACCAGTCCACGTGTCAGGGGCTTTTATCCTTTTACTATACAGTCACCTAAAATCCAGCAAAATCCAGCAACTGGCCCTTCCAGCACTTCTATGTAACTGTAGAAGCCTTGGCTAACAAGCTCTCAACTTTCACAACAACCTGTCAGTCTTCACCACAGACTTTGGTACAGAGCAAGGAATAGAATATGATAGCCATACCTTGCCAAGACGTAACAAGAAAGGAGAGAAATAAAGACGGAAAAGAGAGAAAGAGAAGGAAAATCTTGATGACTCTGTAAAACATTCAAAACAACAAGGCTGAGGACTGCGATACTACCACCGACACTGAACGTCATTCAATGAAATCGCATGCTTCGTGACCTGACAGGTATCGGCGTTGCTTCGTCAGTCACGGCTGCCCCGACACACAGAGTAACACTGCCGGGGACAAACACACCCCGGGCGCTCCCTTCCGTTTGCGGGGCGGCTCCGCCTCCCGCCGCCGCCGCCGCGCAGGTGCCAGCTCCGCCCGCTGCCAGCTCCGCCCGCTGCCAGCTCCGCCCGCTGCCAGCTCCGCCCGCTGCCAGCTCCGCCCGCTGCCAGCTCCGCCCGCTGCCAGCTCCGCCCGCTGCCAGCTCCGCCCGCCGCCGCCGCGCCGGTGCCAGCTCCGCCCGCTGCCAGCTCCGCCCGCTGCCGCCCGGCGCTGCGCAGCCGTCACGGCGCCGCTCCCGCCCCGCGCTGCTGCTGCTGCTGCTGCTGCGTCGGGGGCAGCGCCCGTCGGCCCCGCCTGTCGCGGAGCCCCCGCTCTGTGGCGGAGCCATGTCGCGGCCCAGGAACGGCCCGCCGCGGCAGCACGGCGGGGGCACGGCGGGCTCGGGCGCTTCCGCCGCGCCGGGCCGCGGCCGCGGCGGCAGAGGTCTGAGGGATATCCGCGTCGACGAGGAGGTGGAGATCTCGGTGAACCTCGCTCTGGAGCGGTTCCGCTATGGCGAGGACACGGGTGCGTGGGGGAGCCACGCGGAGAGGGGCGGGCGGGCAGCCGTGCCCGAGGGCTCTGCCGGGCAGGAGCATCTCGGGCGGCCCCGCGGTGGCCGTGTCCTGCACGGGTGCCAGGGGACAGCGCTGCCACCAGTCCCGCTGTGCACGGGAAGCGCGGTGGGTTTGGGAACTGGATACTGCCTGTTGAGTTTCTATGCTCGGCTTTTTATTTTTCGAATTATCTTTCCAGAGATGGAATTTCCGTCTTCTTTCACGAGAACCGAAAGAGCGTTTGTTCACCGGCTCTGTCATTCTCTTGGACTGATATCGAAAAGTAAAGGGTAAGTTTGACTCTTATTTTTAAGTATTATTTTCTCTTTTTGATGCAAATGTATGGGTTTTCATTATCAGTGTTAAAACGATCTGTATTTTTAGCTTATCGTGTAGTGTTGTGGGGAATGGTACTAGAGAAGAAACTTTAAAAAGTAGATATAAAAATAATGTGTAGTAGATATAAAAAAATGCTTTGTTTGATGTCTGAGAAAAAAAAAAAAGCATGGTGTACTAGTTTTCAATGCAATTTTGAGGACTTCATGTGCATAAAAAAGACTTCTCACAAAGATCCTTCTTGGATTTTTTTCCCCTGCACTAATGTGTTTTCAGAGGTTTTGTATAGAATCTCCTGGGTGGACAGCTAAAGTGTAGCTTGGAGTAGCATCTTCAAATGAGTGCTTCTGTTGGGAAGCATAGAAGAGGGTTCAAGCGTTGCTAGCAGGCAGAGGGAGGTCATCCTTCTCCTCTACTCAGCACTGATTAGGCTACACTGAGAGTGTTGTGTTTGTCCAGTGCTGGAATCACCAGGAGGACAGAGACTAGACTGGAGAGAGTTCAGTGAAGGACCAACAACCTGGTGAAGGGGATGGAGAATGTCCTCTGCACAAAGGGCTAGAGTGCTAGGACTTTCCAGCCTGGAGAAGACAAGGCTCAGGGGGGTCTCGACGGTGTATGTAAGTGCTTGAAATGAGGATGTAAAGAGGACAGAGTTGTCTGTACCAGGGGCTGCTAGAGGTGGCTGTGCCTCTCCTCACAGAGGCTGCCCTTGCCAACGCCTGGGTACCTGCACCAGTCTTCCACCCCTGCCAGGAACAGGCCACTGGGTTACTAGTGTGACCTTCTGTTCTTACCCTGAGAAGTTGTTTTCAATGTGTTGATGTGTTAGTTGTAGCCCAGGCACAAGTTAGTTCAAACAAGTTAGTTACAACAATTCTTTGCATTTTGATGTCAAGAGTTCAGTCTGAGAAGTAGATCAGTGTTATGGTTAAGTGTTTTGGCTTCATTTCTACATAATAAATCTTTGATAGTGAACATCCTGAGATCTGTTGTGTTTTACTGGATTTTGTTAAGGCTTGGAATGCCACTAGCAGGGAGCTTTTTTGTCTATTCTTCTAGTCTAAAAGTCAATTTGGTGTCATAACTTTCGGTATTGATAGACGAAATGATTGGTAGAGCTGACTATATCTTGGGAGAAAAATGCAGTGATAACGGGGGCATAATCTGATGCTTGCAGTGTTTGTTCTGTACTACCTCACATGAATAGGAGGTGCTTTTGATGATGACTGTTGTGAATGTTGCATTATGCTACTTAGGACATTATTTGGAGGATTCTAGTTACAACATTACGTTTGAAAATAATCTGAAACTCATCTTGAAGCAATGATTGTCGAAGATCATTACATAGAGGTAACTAGTTTGCTTACTCCTGAAATGCCTTTTTTTTTTCCTTTCTCCCAGGAAAGGAGCAAATCGATACCTAACTGTAAGAAAAAAGGATGGATCAGAACTAAAACGTGCAGTAATGACTTGTGCCTTAACTCCTGGTACGAAACACGCTGTTCATACTTTAATTCGGAATTTTCCTGTCACAAATAAAGAACGAACAGATCTTCTGCCAAAGACAGAACGAGGAAATGCCTATGCTGTTGAATCTGGTATGTTCACTGTGTCTTGTGATAAGGGCTTGTCAATCAACACTACTTGAAAAAACAGCGAACAACCCAACCCCAAAACAAACCCCTCTATTTTGTCTCTTCTTCTGCCCTGACTGACACTCTTCTTTCCAAGCAAACCTATTAATTTTCTCAACTTATAATTGTTAATACAGAGTCTTTTAAAACTGGTGTCATAACGTGCTCAGGCAGTCATGTCACCCACATTGCAATGCCTCCCCTGTATCAAGTTAATTGTGATTCTTTGAGCCAATTTCAGACAGATTTTTTTTTAATAATACAATTGTGAAATGGGGTTTCCTGCAGGTTCCATGGGGTAAGATTAAAGAGACAAGTGTTACTATCATCACTCTGTGTAAGAACACCCTTAAGAGAAAATGAGACTGGCTGTTGTGTCTTTAGGAATCCATGCCCTTGATTAAAATAAGAGATTCATGTTTTGTTTTGTCATCTAAAATAGTTTTGGTGTCTAAGACCTATTAAATAAACTCGGGCTGTTATGTAGACTTCTTTATTTCTAGCATATATAAAGTTTTCTGGAAAACAAACTCCTGATATAAGATGGGTTTTTTAAACAATGCTTTTAACATGGCTGTTGCCTTAACAGTTATGTTTGTAAAAGTTGTGTTGTGTTTCTGTGTACCAAGCTGGGTGTAGTGAAAAGAGAACATAGCAGTATGCCTTGTTCAGGTGGATATTTCTGACTCATTGTGTTTGTGCTTTAGGTGCTTCCTTTGCTAGTTTTCTTTCTCAGTTGTTCCATTTGTTGAATAGGATTGTTTAGTGAACAGGCGCAAACTATAATAAAAGTAGCAAAAAAGCAAGGAGGGATGTAGAGTATAAATTAATGAACAGTGTAAAATTATCTTTCTTTACTTCTCCAGAATGGTCTTTGGCTCTTATAATCTGTTAGTCTCTGTCTGTCTTCATAAAATGGTATTTGTAATTTAATACGTAAATCTGTTAATTGCATTAAATAATTGCATTATGCCTATATAATTGAATTAAAATTGAGCTTACAGTGAGCTTCTCATTCTTCTAGAAATAATTATTAAGGAATTATAGAATGAAGTGGCCTCCTCAGAAGACTGCAGGTTTTTTAGCTGTTTATGCATTGCTTTCTGATACATCACACTGCTGCGTGGCTCCAGGGCTCTCGATGCATCTGTTTCAATTAGTAGGTGTTGAGACAAATCTTACAGACTAGGCTAGGCTATTAGGTTATGTGAGACTGACTGAAAGGAGGTCTTAAAAGACCAGTAAGGATGTGAAAGATGGCACATGAATCACAGTGAAGTTGTCCTTTTGTTGGAAAACACACTTGTCAGTTTGGAGTAACTTAAATGTTTAACTCCTTGGTGGATTTTTCTAAGCAAACTCTTGAGATGGGAATGTGTAAACAGATAAAAAAGACCAAGGCTTTTTTTCTCTGATTCTGTTTCTCTTAAGCTTTTTCATGCCTTTTTTAACTCGAGCACTGCACTGTGATAATTCAGTTGTGTTCAAAACTTCTATGAAAGTAAAAAATTCTTTGAACTATATTTATTTGAATCCTGTTTATTTCATAACAGGATGTGTTATCATGAAAATCACTTTTAAATATGTCATGGGTTTCTCACTTTATCATCAGGGATGCTAATAAAATCAAGAGTGTTCCTTTTTAAGTACAATTTTAACCAGCGTTTTAGTGATCTTCCTTTTATAATTTATTGACTTCTTTTCACAGAAAACAAGGAATTGAACAAAACAAGTGGACGACTTAGTGATGGTATCCCCCAGGTTCCAGTGAAAAGAGGGGAATCAGAGTTTGATTCCTTCAGGCAATCACTACCAGTTTTTGAAAAACAGGAAGAAATTGTTAAAATAATAAAGGACCATAAAGTTGTTTTGATTGTAGGAGAGACTGGATCAGGAAAAACTACTCAAGTACGTTTCTTTAATGAAATAAAAAACATAGCAGTATTTATACCAAACTGATGCCAAATCTGTAATATTTCTGGAATAAGGAATTTTTATTCTAGTTTTAAGGCCTTTGTTTTCCTATGTGGTTCAAAGTCTGGTGTTCCAGTTAACTTTTTTGCTTTTGCAGTACTAAGTCAGCAGATACATATTAAAAGCATAAGTTACTCTGCACAATTATCTGCTGGATATCAGTTTTTCATTAAAATAATCATAGAATTTTGAAGGGAAATTAGCTACCGTTTTGTATACCCTTTTCCTTCTAAAGCTAGTTCCTAGTATCTAGAATGTTATTGTGTTACAATGAAAGATTAACTACAGGGATTTTTACAAAGATTTCCCTGAAGCAGGAGAGAGAAGCTTCAAATTTTCGTTGGTTGGTTGGGATTTTTTGTTGTTGTTGTTGTTGTTGTTGTGTTTTGTTTGAAAGAGATTAAACTTAATAGCCGAAATAGATTTTTGTGGCCTTTTTCGCCACTTTGGGTAAATTTGTAATTATAATCCTACTTTGACTCATTTTGCAACATGTGTGATACTGAGGTGTAGTTAAATTGTTTCATTGTGATAAAAAATTATGAGTCTGTCAAACTGAAAAGTAAATTTAAACCACTTCTTTACAGATCCCCCAGTTTATTCTTGATGACTGTCACAAAAATGGAACTCCCTGCCGTATATTTTGCACTCAGCCAAGACGTTTGGCAGCACTTGCTGTGGCTGAAAGAGTGGCAGCTGAAAGAAGAGAAAAGATTGGCCAGACAGTTGGTTATCAGATCCGGTTAGAAAGCAGGTACTGATGATGTTTCTTAAAGTCAGTTGATCGGGTATTGGTGTTTTGTGTCTAATTTAGTCATGTGATTATTTAAACTACAGTGCATTTGGGATCGAGCCCAGTAAAATACCACTGTGTAAAGTTTAAGTAGGATGTGTTATTTTGGTTCATGAATGTTTAAGTGTTGAAAAAGATGGTTTTTCTCCTGTATTTTGCAGTTTCACCCAGGGAGTTGTTCTGTAGAACTGAACTGCAAGTGCCTTCTCTTGATTTCATCTAGGGAGTATGTGTGTGGATATTCTTGTCCTCTCCACTTTTAACATAGATAAATCCAAAAGTTCTGCAAGCTTTGAAAATAGGCAGGAAGACCAGCATGCTGTGACAAAAGCTGTGCAGGGAGAGTTGACAGGGCACAGGAAAGGGAAAACAACAAAATTGGAAAGTGAATGATGTGATATTGAGCATTAATTATCTACTGTGGGTTAAATTTACTCTGTTTCATCTTTTATGTTTCAAGCAAAAGCAGAAATTCTAGATTTCTGCTAGACCTGAGGAATTTGCTCCTAAAGCAGAGCAGGGGTGGGTGAAAGTCTGAAGATTGTGTGTGGTTTCTGAAATCTTTGAATTGTCTAAATAGTGGGATTTTCAGGCAGCAGTTGGGATACAAGTGAGAAGTGATGTCAAAAGGTATGGCTGGTTATGTTGCTTGTATGGATGAAGGTAATGTATTTCTAGTGAAAATGAATGCACTTGAACAGCAAAGCCAAGTTAAAGAATTTTGATAAGCATACCAAAGGTCACAAGGCTATTAACCAATTAGAAGAGCAAGTAAAGATGAATTGCAAGTAAGGTGTGTGATTATTGTGTGGAAGAATTATGCTGAATGAAGAAAAACAAAGTATAGGTCAGATGGGAGAATTACTGGAAGCAGTTCAGAAGAACCAAAGAGTTCACTTGAGAAAGAGCAAAAGGGAGAGGTGGCAATGTTTCCATCTTGGCAAAAAGAGTTGAATGGAAGTGTTTGCAGTAACAGAGAAATCTGGTTTTTTTTATTTTTTAGTGTCTATTAGACAGTAGTGGTGATTTCAGACAGTGAAATCAGACAGATGGCTGATGAAAAAGAGAGAAGAGTAGAGATTAAAAAAGTAAAGCACTTCCATCTGGTATGTGTTCCATGAGTTCAACATGTAAGAGGGTTTCTGAAGTGAAGAAAGCATTCCAAACTTGAAATACAGACCTATGTGTGTGTGTTCCCTTGTATAGTAGTTTACAGTTTTTTTCTGGAAGTTTTCAGTACTTAAAGTGTCAGTGTTGGAGGAAGTAATTGCTTTTTTTATTTGCACAGCTAGCACTGCCACAAGTAGTAGGTACTTAAAAAGTTTTTGATTCTTGAGAAAGCAAGGCATTTGAAAAGATTCAGCTGATTTCTTTGAGATTCAGTCAAGTGGAGTGTATTGGGTTTGTATGGCAAAGTTTTGGTAATGAGTGGGATATTTTTTATGAGAAGAAGCTTCCCACATGTCAGATAAAGCTTCTGCCAGTGGGCTGTAAGAGAGACCCACCTCTAGCCAAGGCTGAGCGTATCAGCAGCTGTGAGCATGGCTCTGGAACAACATATTTGAGAAGGGAATTTGCACAGCAGTACAGAGGGCATTGCGAGTATTTGAGACGAATAGTTGTGCAGACACCAAGTTCAGTGCCAAAGGAGGGTCAGGAGGTGCTCCAGGCGCCAGAGCAGAGACTCCCCTGCAGTCTGTGGTGAAGACTAGGGTGAGGCAGCATGTTACCCTGCAGCCCATGGAAGTCCACAGTGGAGCAGTCTACCTGCAGCCTGTGGAGGACCCTAACACCAGAGCAGGTGGTTGCCCACAGGAGGTTGTGCCTTTGTGAGAAGCCAGTGCTGGAACAGGCTCCTGGCAGGACATGTGGCCCCACAGAGTGGAGTTTTCACTGGAGCAGTTTTGCTGGTGGGACTTGAGAACCCATGGGGGTCGCATGCTGGAGCAGTCTGTTCCTGAAGGACTGCACCACATGGGAGAGACCTACACTGGAGCAATTTGTGAAGTGTGAGAAATCCCCACCCATAAGGAGGGAGGAGCAGCAGAGACAAAATGTGGTGAATTGACCACAGCCTCCGTTCCATGTTCCCCTGTGCACTGAGGGGTAGGGATTAGAGAGAATTGAAAGCTAAACCTGGGAAAAAGGGCGGGGTGGGGGGAGGTGTTGTAACATTTGATTCTATTTCTCATTATCCTACTTGGATTTAATTGGTAATACACTAAACCAAGTTACACAAGTCAAGTCTCTTTTGCCCGTGATGGTAAAAGGTGAGTGGTCTCTCCCTGTCCTTACCTTGACCCATGAGCCTTTTGTTGAATTCCTTCTCCCCTGTCCAGCTGAGGAGGAGAGGGATAGAGCAGCCTGGGTGTGTGCCTGGCCTTCAGCCGAGGTCAGCCTACCACATGCAGACAAATGCAAAGACTCTATCTAAGCGTATTCTGAAGAATTGTAACCTGTGTTTCCAAGGGAGTCCACACTGAATTTTCCAGTAAATTCATACAACGTGGGAGGTTCTCAAGATTTTGTTTTTTTGCTTATTAATTTAGAAAAAAAATTAATCTTTCCTTGTTAATTAATTGCTTGTCTGAAGTTTTGGAGCATTAGCACTAAGAATCCTTAGGAGCTCTTAGGGAACAGGCATAGTTTATCAACAAATAGTATGAGTGAACTCTTTGGTGACAGAACTGTGATTCCACTGCTGGTGAGGAGCAGTTAAATCTTTGATTTTCCATAAATAGTGGAAAGCTAGCAGCACTTAAATGGTGAAAAAAGCTGAAGCATCTTTGTTTACGTTCACTAGGGTTTCTCCAAAGACTCTGGTAACCTTTTGCACTAATGGCATACTGCTTCGCACACTGATGGCAGGAGACAGCACACTATCATCTGTGACACATGTTATTGTGGTAAGGATCTTTTATTTCGTGTGAGATGGAGCAGTACGTATTGTTTCTTAATTGGAAGATGAGACCCTAGTTTTCTGTATTAATTTGGTGGACATTTAAGTTTTTTTTTTTTTAAGTTAGAATCTGAATTAACGTTAAAGAGTTATTGATTCTTTTATTTGTCATGCATATTTTTCTGGGGTTTGTTGTTTGCTTTTTTTTTTCCTTGTACAAGCATCTTATATTAGGTTTGTGTCAACAGTTAATTTTAGAATTGTGATGTGATTGTGGAGGGCAGAGGTCAAAATTTTTCTCAATTTCCTTTGTTAGCAGAAAAGCCTTAGGAGGGCTTCGTAGATATGGTTTAATGCCATTGTGTCAGAACTTCTGTTACCATGTACTTGATTTTGCAAGTACACTTGCAAAACTTTACCAAGTTTGCAGTCCCTTTGCTTGGCCAATGTTTTCAACATAAAATGTAGTCCAATTTCTAGCAAATTATTCATGTTTGTGTATGATCATGTGAACCTCCCGTTGTGAAGTTTGGTAAGTTAGTGAAACCAGAATGTTTACTGCAAGTTCTCCCCTGCTGAGAAAAAATCATGGTAATTTTAGGTACCTGTCTGTTTCCAAGGAAGAAAAAAGCACAAGAATGGTTTGTGCATTCTTGATTTCACCCTGCAAATCTTGTTCTTGATTCATACATTCAGAATATAAAACTAAACAGAAGATAGACAAAGATGATTAATCAGATATGTGCCTTAATGATAAGCTTTGTGTATGATTTAATGGATCTAATGAAATCTTTCTTTCTCATTATGTGGTACCATACAGTTTTTTTAATTCTTACCAGTTGTGCAGGGTAATTTTATTGAAATGATATTTGTTGGATTTGTGGTTTGTGGCATTATCTTGAAAATGAGATTCAAGTGCAATAATTAGAAGTTTCAGATACTCATTTTGATCTCTGAAATTAAGGTCTGTGGTGGGTTGTGCATTACAGTGCAGTCTGCTTTGGTACCTTTATAAAACTTTATGAAATATTTTTTTACTTTTTGACAGTTTTAAAAAAAATACTTCTTAAGCTATACTTAAACATTTTAGTAACTGTAGTTCATCACGAAATTGCATGTTGTAGTTTTTTTAAAAAAGTCGTATTTGTGAAAAGTTATGATCTTGAATCTGTGATGTTTACACGTTCTTTTTTTTTGGTTTTCTTTCATACAGGATGAAGTACATGAGAGGGATAGGTTCAGTGACTTCTTGCTAATAAAACTGAGAGATGTGTTGCAAAGCCAAAGTAATTTAAAACTGATTATATCTAGTGCTGCTCTAGATGCAGATCTCTTTATTAGGTATTTTGGATATTGCCCAGTAATACATAGTAAGTACTTAAGTAAACTCTTAAATCTCAGTATACCCGCCCTGAGACTCATGGATCTTATCCGAACTGTACCAAACCATTCTGAGTAAAGGCACGTGATAAATACACTGACAGTTGCCAGCAGTGGTTGTTCTTTGTTTACTCATGTTTGTTATTTCTTAACTATTTGCATCTACTTCAGAGGGAATTGTTCTTTATCAATGAATTCTGTAAATGCAAGGATGTTGTGGCCACCTCCATGTTGAAGGAGGAAAAGGTTCTTAAAATGCTGGTTTGTATAGCAGTACAGTAGGATTTACAGGAGTGTGATATCTATGAGTATATTTTAGTAGATTCTAGTTCTGGCTTCAGAGAATGCTACTAGTTACTGGATAAAATTCAGATGATAACTGTATCTATTAATTTCAGAAATGCAGCTAGGTAAATTGAGGTTTATGTTCTAATCATATGACTCTTTGTTTCGTTTAGAATTTTCTACACAACTCATTGGTTAATATTAGGGGATGCTCATAAGAAAGAGTTATTTTGTCTTATTTACACATAAAAGTGTTCATTTCTGGTTTTCAGTTTTGAATTGTTGCCTAGGAGAATGTGGCTTGAAGTTTGTTGGAGGCATAAATCTGGAAGTTACACACGATATTAATATTTGGCAATTTTTTTTGGAGGAGAAAAACCTCATTGTGATTTTTGTGTGGCTTTCCAGTTTACTTTTTTTGCAGCTTCTCATCCTTTTAGATCAATAGATTTATTTTGGAAATGCTGACTGCTATCTCTTTGTTCAGTTTACCACAGTGGTTATACTGTTACCACATACTGAACTTCACAGGATAGTCACAATTGAAAAGAGGCTTTTTCCAATTTTGCTGGTTTAAGAATTAAAAAAAAGAGGGTTTAGATACTTTGTCTGTTGATATAATGAAAAAAGGTTTGATTCTTCAGCAGTATAGCTGACAAAATCTTGACCACAGAAATCAACATTTTTGAGTTGTGGGTTTCTGTAGAACACAGAGTTTGTGATTAGTGTTAGAAGACTTCTTCCATGACAGCTTCTAAAAATACGTGAATTGTAGGTTGTTCCTTCTGAAGGAGAGAAAAGTCCTAGATGATATGAACTTAGTTGTGGTAAGCGTCTGCTAAGGAACCAGAAATAGGTATTAATTCTTCCTATGTAAAAACATAATTTGATATCCATAAATAAGGTCTAGAAAGCAGTGATGTTAAAAGAGAAGTCAGAGTAAGTTCTTAGGAGAGAAGAACCATGGGAAGTAGTCAATAAAGAAATCCAAAATTGGGTGCACGAATTGAGGGCATTTAGAGAAGTCCATCTCCTCCTTTCATATACTCATGAAAGAAGCTAGTTGAATACAGACATAGCAGTCTGCTCCTGGGATCTTACAGTAAAACTGTCTTAATTCTCTTATATGAAGTAATTCAAGTAGCTGACACAGTGAATTCTTTTTTGTACACCTGAACAAAAGTGACTATTTTCTTCTCATTTGATAAAATTGCAGTAAATAACTGTCAATCTTATATCTCTTGCTATTAACACTTAATAGAATTGGGGAGGTTAATGAAAAACAAAGTATGCAGCTAGCATTTCCTTTTTGAATTTTTTTTGTGACCCAATTGCTTAAAGGAAATAAACTCAAATGAAGATATTCATGCAAGACTTTCCGAGGAATATAATAATTAAATCGGGCCCTAATCATATTTAATTCACTTGACTGTCTATAAAAACTATTTTTAAGAACTAATGTCCTTAAAGTAAAGCTTGGGGATATCTAATCTTTCATGAATTATTTCTACTTTTAGTCCAAGGAAGACCTTTTGAAGTTAAAGAGATGTTTTTGGAGGACATTTTACGAAGTACTGGGTATACAAACAAAGAGATGGTGAAGTACAAAAAAGAGAAGCAGCAAGGTTGGTGGACTTGTTAATTGTTATGGCTTGACAATGCGTTTCATTGATTGATTGACTGAACAACAAATAAGGTGATTCTCCGTTAAAATTCTAAAGTCAGATTGTTAGATGAGACATGATTAGATGACAGCAAGTATCTTTAAAACTATGTTTTACATTGTTGACATAAGTTGTGATTGAAAAAAATATTTTTACTTTCAGTGGTTGTACTCTTCTTTCTTTTAGTTTATAAATGTTATATTTTTTCCTAATTGTTATGACATTATTGTGTGGGTGCTTTGCTCACATGAAAACTAGAGAAACATGAGCTACAATGTGCTGACATTCAGATGCAAATTTAAGTGCAGCCATTAGAGAAGGCAGGATTTTGTACATCTTGCACAGATGTGGTTTCTGCTATTAACATTTTTCAGTGCATTCTTCAGACATGGATGCATTTAACATATATAGGTCAGTATAGGAGCAGTAACATACTTGAACCAAATATAGGGGATTCTTTTCAATTGATTAAGTATTTGGGTATATTGATTGCAATATTTGTGAAGTTTTCCTGACAGCTGAAAGTCACGATCTTCATGAGTATTTAAAAAAAATGTAAAAAGGTCAACCCCAAAGCTATAACAATGCAATACTAACTACACTTTTATCATGGTGCTCAGCTCTGACCACTGTGGATAGAGAAGCTCAGTTGAGGCACTGTTGGCTTCTACTGTTTCTTTTTATATCACTGCTCTTTGGCATTACACTTCTGGAGAAAGATCTGGATTGAGAATTGTGTAGAAGTTACTTAGGAAGCTCGTTTGAATGCAGCAAGTTGCAGGCTTGGTGGGTTAAGCAACCAAGTGGTATTTCTTACCTTGTTCTTATAGCAGATGTTTGCAATGGTGCACTTTGGGTGCCCTCAGTCCTGGAATTTATATTGGACTGGTAACAATGTTCTAGATGAAATAAAAGATCAGGTAGTTTTAACTTTGTGATTAGATATAGCTATTTTTTTAAAACCTAAATTAATGGATAATTAGGATGGCTGTAAAACTTTTCATGGAAATCTTTTATGCATTATAGAAGAAAAACAGCAGAGCACTCTTACTGAGTGGTGTTCTGCTCGAGAAAATAATGGTGAGCTGGAACCTGAGAGACCAAGATCTGTTCCAAGGGCAACTGAAGAGTGTAGTCTGTTGAGTGATGATGGTGACACAGTATTTAATCAACTGGTAAGTTTTTCCTTTTGTTGGGAGATAGGTTTCAATCTGCCTTAAAAACTGTTTTCCAAAGATACTGCTCCTGTAGAATTTCTTGAAGGACATGAACACATTTTATAGATGATTTTTTAAAATAATCATGAGCTACTCTAGCCAAAGTGTGCTTTTCACTTACAATTTGTAGAGTTTGTACACAGCTTTTCTTTAGTTTAAATGGCTGAACTGCCATTGCTTAAAGTACTTGTGATGCAGTGAATGTATAAAATACGTATAATAAATGTATAAAATAAATGTTTTACTGGTTCCTAAATGTTGGATTTCTGATTGTTACTTGGAAAACCAACTGTTCAATTTCTTCATGTGTAATATATGAGAATAAAGATAAGTCTTGGAAGACATCAAATTTTCAATACTGTTTTTTCTCTTCAGACTGAAAAAGATGCAAATTGCCTTGAACTATGGTTAATAAAAGAAATGGATTCCTGTCTTTCTGACATCTGGTTGCGTAAGGATATTGATGCCTTTGATCAGGTGTTCCATCTTATTTTAACTGAAAATGTCAGTGGTAAGTCTATCATCTTACTAAATAAGAAAGAAACAATAACAAAATGACTTGAATTTCTGTGGTGTATCTCCAGTTTCAGATGTTGTTAGGTTTGAATTCTGATGCCTATTGGAAAAGTGAGTAGAATTAGCAGAATTAATGAATAGTTTAGTTATTTTTGGTTTGTACTTGTTTTGAAGTATTAACAGATGTTACAGTGTGTCTAAGTAATGTTAAATTCACATGAACGGAGTGGTGGGATAAAGACAGAAAACAAATTCTCTCTGTCCTGGATTTTAAAAGTCATATAAGCCACTTTGGTACCACATATTTAAATGAAAAAGTAAAAGTTTATATTTGATTTGCTAGTTTATTTGTTTATTTTTTTATTTTTTATTTTGTGATTCTCAGTTGATTATAGGCACAGTGAAACCAGTGCGACTGCATTAATGATTGCTTCAGGGAGAGGCTTTTTGAGTCAAGTAGAACAGCTGATCAGTATGGGAGCAAATATCCACTGCAGATCATCTAATGGCTGGTAAAAACAGACAAACCAAAATATCGATTTATTTGTCAATATACAAATTAGAAAGAAATTTCTATAACAGTTAAACTAATTGCTAACTTAACAGACTACTGTAAGCAGTAGTATATTTTGTCATTCGAAACATTTTCTAACTTCTGTTCATTACATTGTGTTCTGGAAATTATAAGTTGAATTCTTAATTCAGAGTCTTAGGCTGTGTGTCTTCTGAAACGAGAAGTTGAAAGAACTATTTCTGTGTACTCTTTCAGGATGGCTGTGGACTGGGCTAAGCGCTTTGGACAGACTGAGGTTGTTGACCTGTTGGAATCCTACAGGTGAGCTATAACTACAACAGAAACAGTTGAAGGGAGATTTGCATTTTGTCTTCTAATCAGAACAGTTTTTAGCTTTTTGTGGCTTTAAATTTGACCTAAATAGCAGGATTTATTTGAGACCAGGAATGTTACAGAAACACACTCTTTAAAAAAACAAGTGTGTTTGTATTCAATGTATTTCAGTGATTATGTTTGTGCAAATCCTAGGATAAATAGAGTGGTGTAGGCTTCTTTCATATTATTTTTTTTATCATTTTGATGTGGGTATTGCTATCACGATTATGTGTCTAGGCAAAATATGAGTATAGTGACTTACATAAATAGACAGAGATACTGATTCTACCACGTACCATTTTAATTTCTGATGTATATTTAGGAAACAAATCTGTTGTGTTTAGGAAACAAATCTTTTGTGTTTTTATCTATACATTGTTGTCTATACAAGGTAGCCATATTAAAGAAACTTAATAGAAGTAACACACTAATTTGTTCAAGAATTGGTTTCTGATTAACTTACAGTTATAGTTCAGTTATCATTTTGTAGACACCAATATTTTTAGAACACTTTTTAGTATAGTTTTCATTTACAAGTACCTGCTTATGGGATGAAGACATTTGAGAAATATGTTTCTTTTAAATACTTTTTATTTAACAGGTAAACAAGTACTATCTTTAAACTTTGAGTTCTGACACTTCACTTATGGCTGTTTCAGTAAAGAGTAAGAAAATTGAAGTTATGCTAAAAATTGAAGTTTCATGCTTTGTTGGATTACACTTAAATCAGTGAACAGTAATAGTGTTTTGGAGGTGCTGTTCTGCTATACATTGAAATTTGAAAGGAGTAATCTTGTTGGTGTTGATCTAAGTTTAGTTGGTCGCTGAATGCAAACCTGAAACAAACAGCCTTGACGCTGGTGTGTGCATTTGTCTATTTTAGTGCTTCATCAGGATTTGGAAATCTGGATGAAAGTTCCCTGGTCCAAACAAGTGGTAGTGACCTTAGTGCAGAGGATAGAGAACTGTTGACAGCTTATCATCACAGTTTTGATGATGAAAAAGTGGATCTGGACCTCATTATGCACTTACTTTATAACATCTGTCATAGTTCTGAGACTGGTAAGTATAAACACACTCCCAGTAAATTACATTCAGCCTTTGATGAATCCTGCCCTTCTTTTGAAAACACTTAAGTAGGTAAAACCTTCCTAGTGCTAGTCTGCACACTACTGATACATATTTTAAGTGAATTTTCTGCTTAACTCTGCAAACCCACTTCATTTTCAGGAGCGATTTTAGTATTTCTTCCTGGATATGATGAGATAGTTAGCCTGAGGGACCGTATTCTTTTTGATGACAGGAGATTTGCTGACAACGCTCACAGGTAAAGCCTCTAGTTCCTGTGTTTGAGGTTTTCATTGCATCTTTGAAAAATACTTGAATGTGTTCTTTGTCTTGCATTAGATACCAGGTTTTCATGCTTCATTCAAATATGCAGACTTTGGATCAGAAGAAAGTGCTTAAAAGTCCACCTCCTGGTGTGCGCAGAATAGTAAGTTTTAGAGGATTTTGTCAGATATGATATTAATCTGTTTTGTCCTTGCTTTTAACTATAGTTCTGGTTGTTTCTTGTTTTATTTGCAGATTCTTTCTACAAATATAGCAGAGACCAGCATAACAGTCAATGACGTTGTATTTGTTATTGACTCAGGCAAGGTGAAAGAGGTATGATTGGTTAAACTTTCCGTAACAAGTAAACTTCCTAGTGTTATTCTATAATAGATAAATTTTAGAGTACTATTTTTTATAGTAGGCTGAGAGCTAGCACATGTCAAGTAGCAAAGATCACTGAGATCACTGAGTTTTGCATTCATTTTATGACAAATACTGTGAATAATTAGCTGTTAATAAATCTTCTAAAAACTATTGTAGGTTGAAATGTTGATAATATCTTTTTTTGAATTTACAATTCCTGTTGTTTTTTTAAAACACATCTATCTGTTTAGACTGCCATCTTCCTGAGATTTAAGAGAGCATCGGGAGTTCCCTTTGTCCTACTATTGTGTCAAGTCCAAATCAAATCCATTAAGTTTTTAAGTATTGCTTCTGATGTGTTGAGTGCCCATTCCCAAATTTCGTGTTAAAGAAAGGAGAGATAATATAATGAGGTAGTTTAAGATCTATTATATGTCTTTGAAAATGAAGTTGGATTTCATAGGGGAGATACCTGCCAAATTTCTTAAGTTCCTGTGGTAATACAGTTTTTCTGTAACTTTGCATCAAATGTAAGAACAGAAGGATGTAATTTCCAAGTGAGACAAAGAAGAAAACTTTAATCAATACAGTAACATTTTTTTCCTGATTTGTGATAATTCAGAATATAGTCCATATCTTCTGTTGACTCACAATGACCTATTGACTAAAAAGAAAACTTCAGTTTAGGAAACTGTAGCACAAAGATAATGCAAAACATGTATTATAAATCCAGTTGAAAGGAAGTAACTTCAGAGCTTACTTTTGTGCTAGAAACTGCTGTTTGTTCAATTTTTTTCCCTATTTTTTAAGGAACTTCTGTTAAAAGCTTACTAATAAAAGTTATTTCATGTATCATGGTTAATCATGGCTTTATATTCCTTGCTCTGCTTTTATAGAAGTCTTTTGATGCACTGAGTTGTGTTACAATGCTAAAAATGGTATGGATTTCAAAAGCCAGTGCTATCCAGAGAAAAGGCAGGTAATAAATGTTTCAGACTGATCTTTATTTTGTACATATCCACCATCCTGTATGTTAAGAGTAAAGTACAAACCTGTAGCAGCCACACTGGGTAAAGTTTCTAGCCTAGTGTTATGTTGAACAATGGCTAATACTTCTCTGCAGTAAATGAAGAGTCAGCTCTTCATGTATTTTCTTGGAGTAATTTCCCAAGATACAGAAAAATGGCACCCAAGAATGTCCCAGAACTTATATTAGGTCTAGGTTGTTGTTCCCCCATGAACTTCCTTTCTCTGCCATGCAGCACCAACAGCCACAGTAACTTGTCTGTGGGCAAAGGACTGCCTGCTGCTAGTTTTTAATTGGTACCCTTCTTTAGAAGTGACAGTGAGCAGTGAGTGATTCCTTATTGACTGTCTTCAAAGGATTCATGACTTGACAAGCCATGACCATACTCATCCCAGTGCAGTGAGGGAGGGCTGAGAAGTTAGCTGTGTAGGTAGCAACAAATGCCCCTTGGAGACATGACGATGTCATTATCCTCCAGGTTTTTGAGCATGAATTGTGAGCATTTTAACCTCTCTGTTCTTTCATTCACATGTTGTGTGGTCTTCATTCTACCATTTCCATCTAGACTTCTAGCTGGGGAATTTGAAGAGGAAGAAATAAAGTTTGCAACGTAGATTCCTTATGGCACAAGATGGCTGAGATTTGGATTTATCTCAACTTAGCAAAACAACTACATCACTTCATTTAGATAGATCTTATTTTTTCTCCATATTTTTCAGTGTAGGGTTAAAATCATAATTATTAGAAATTATTTTTTTATAATAAAATCATATAAATTTCCATACTGTCAAAAATAATTAATGTACTGGAAGACTCTTTTAATTCATATGAGGGACTTCCTCCTGACAACAAAATTACCATGCTCTTAGACCTTCTTCTGCATTTGCATTCTAAGTTTGGGTTGTTTTTTGTTTGGTTGGGTTGTTGTTTTTTTTAAAGAAATTCTAATTTTCACATTTCCCACGTTTTATTTTCCAGGGCTGGGCGCTGTCAGCCTGGAGTCTGTTTTCGTCTTTTCAGTAGGCTCCGATTTGAGAATATGTTGGAGTTTCAGACTCCAGAACTTCTAAGGATGCCACTTCAGGTGCGTCTTCACTTAAAAGTTACAACTTATAAAAAATGTATTACCATCAGACCATACTAACAGCTCCAAAAAAGTGTGTAGGTATTTTCTCTTTGCCAAGTCTTAATAGTTTTATTCTTCTTTTCAACTTGCAGGAGCTTTGTTTACACACAAAACTTCTGGCTCCAATTAATTGTCCAGTAATTGATTTTCTTATGAAAGCTCCTGATCCTCCACCAGCTTTAATTGTGAAAAATGCTCTGCAAATGCTCAAGGTCAGCAGAGGAATACATTTAGATGGGAATTGTGGGAATTTGTGGGGTGGTAACATACCTTACTGACTTTTAATTGTACTGAAAGTCTTGTTCACTTACTTAAGGATGTTTTGAATTTTTGTTTATTTTCATTTTGTGTGTGCGTGTATGTATTTTTTCCATGTTAAGGGAAGGGACTACTGTAAAATCTGGTCTTGAATTGAAACTAGTTTGACTTGCTTCTTTAGTGTTTGGGAGCAAATCTAGGTAGTGTCCAATATTCATATCCTTTCTGCCTTCATTGTAAAGTAATTTTGTCCCCTTTCTCCCTCTTCCCCTTGTCCCTGCATCCCCACCTTGTTTCTTTTTTCGAACAGGCTATAGATGCCATGGATCCTTGGGAAGATCTCACTGAACTTGGTTACCACCTCACTGAATTGCCGGTGGAGCCACACCTTGGTAAAATGGTGTTGTGCGCCGTTGTTCTGAAGTGCCTGGATCCTGTTCTGACCATTGCTTGTGCTCTTGCCTACCGGGACCCTTTTGTGCTGCCCACGCTGGCCTCTCAAAAGCGTGCAGCCATGCTGTGTAGGAAACGTTTTACTGCGGGGACCTTCAGCGACCACATGGTGCTTCTCAGGGCTTTTCAGGTATCCTTTCAGAAGGAGGGCTGTTCCCACACCAGAGCAAATGACGTACCAGCCAAGCTGGATCTAGAATGGTAGACTGTGGCTTTCCTGTATATTGGATTCAGAGATTTCTCAGGGGCACATTTCGTCTGATCTTTTCAAACCTGGGTAAATTTTGTAAGTTCCAGAAAGATGCCACTTTATATCCTGTTACATGGATAACTTAAAGTAACGATCTTGACATAGTGATCTCTATAATAACACAATGAACTTAAAATAACATAATTACCATTATGTTTTGGTTAGGGAGTAGGGAAAAAAAAATCTAGTAGTTAAATAAAAGAAAAATCAGATTTAGTGCATTTACTTTGTTTTATTGACCTAAATGTAATTTTTAAAACCATGCATTTTTAAATTTCAGATATTTAAACCAATAGGCAAGTGTTAAAAAATTGTTCTTCACAGGCATGGCAGAAGGCACGCAGTGATGGCTGGGAGAGAGCCTTCTGTGAGAAGAACTTCCTGTCTCAAGCCACAATGCAAATCATCGTGGGAATGAGAACACAGTTGCTTGGCCAGCTTAGAGCCTCAGGTAAATAGGTTGGAAAAACCTCTAACATAATTTTAAAGTTAAGTGTATATAAATAGTAAGGAGAATAGTGTTCACTTGCCCTTTTCCTTCTTTAAGATGAAAAAGACCAGTACATATTTATGCTGGGCATGGAGGAGATGCTAGGGTGAGAAAATGTGGCTGAGGAACACCTGGCATAACTGAAAGCACCCTGTTCAACACCTGCTGTCTTGCAGTGTGAGACATGTTGCCTTGGGTTTTTATGTTACAGTAAATTTTTTCCTGAGGCAGTTGGTAAAATGAGTTCAGACCCTAGGTTCTGAGGCAGAGTCAGTTAATTTCAGCTCAAGCTGGGATGTCCCTGGAGAGTGTCCTGAATAAAGAAATCCCTTTATTCTTTTCCTGTTGGTGTGCACAGTCTTCATGTGCTCTGCTTGTTCCCCACATGCTCCTCTTGATCCAAAGGTGGTTTATGGTCTGGGGTCATCTATTGCCTCAGTGTGGGCAGCCCACTACCTGCTCTTATATTCCAGCTTGAGCCAGCCTGGGGGCCCTCCAAGGTCTCATCCTTTATCCAAAGGTATCTGTTACTTTCCCTGCTTAGCCATTCATGCTAACAAACAGTTCAGTGACACTGTATTTAAAGTTCACCTATACTAGATTTTGAGCAGGGTCCACTCATGCTAAGTTGTAAGCAAGTTGCAATGAAATGACACACTTTCCAATATGCTGTTAAGTAAAGAAGTATTATAAAAAGTAATTCTATTCTACATTAGTATGAAACCCCTTACCGGGAAGGATTTCAGTATAAGGATTTCTTCTTAGTGCTGTTAATATTGGCAGTTGTGAAAAATACAACTAATTTGTAGTTTATTTCACCTTTTTTCTTTTTCAAATTCCTTTTGAGAAACAAAAAAGTAGCTCTTAAATACAAGCAAGTATAAGATAGTTTTGATCTCTTTCTTTCTTCAGGTTTTGTTAGAGCCAGAGGAGGAGCTGATATTAGAGATGTTAATACTAACTCTGAAAACTGGGCTGTAGTTAAAGCTGCCTTGGTGGCTGGGATGTATCCCAATCTTGTGCATGTAGACAGAGAGAGCCTGGCTTTAACTGCACCAAAGGAGAAGAAAGTGCGATTTCATCCTACCTCTGTTCTTAGTCAACCTCAGTATAAAAAGGTAAAGCCACTTTGAACTTTTTAGAAAATATTTTTTTTCTGGCGGGTGATAAAATGAAAAATGGGAGTTGGTTTGTTTTTCCAGTATTACAGTTAGTCCTTCTAAGTGGAACAAGACAAAACAGTAAAAAGAAAAAGCTAGTTTTAAAAGCATTTTGAAGAGGTAGCAATCTCTGCTCATTGTTAGGAGGAAAAAGTTCTGCTCTGAAATTGTTATTTCTTTAGATCCTCTTTTAAAGCAAAATATTTTGTTTCAAGGTGATAGGATAACTTGTAAGTCTGGTTGAATATATACTTGTGCTTTTTTATTCTTATGTATGT
The DNA here is from genome assembly GCA_017589585.1 of Phylloscopus whistleri. Taxonomy (NCBI): domain Eukaryota; kingdom Metazoa; phylum Chordata; class Aves; order Passeriformes; family Phylloscopidae; genus Phylloscopus; species Phylloscopus whistleri. Next base: position 5,228,995 of record JADMLD010000679.1, on the reverse strand, counting down.
AAATATTTATGTATTCATTTCTACAAACATAAAGTAAGAATGAAGTTAAAATTTATTTTAATCGTGCATAGACAATAAAATACCCTACTCTTATTGCTCCTGCACAGATTCCCCCAGTGAATGGCCAAACTGCAGCAGCTGTTCAGGCTCTCCCTACAGACTGGCTGATATATGACGAAATGACAAGAGCTCACAGGATAGCAAGCATCAGGTGCTGTTCTGTTGTAACACCCATCACTGTGGCTCTCTTCTGTGGACCAGCTAGGTTACCAAGTAATGCTTTACAGGCATCTTCATCCTGTCAAGGTATACTGAAGTCTGGATTTGGAATGTTGGCATTGGTATTATACTAGAATGTGATTTGGAGAACTTGTTTTTCAGATCTGTTTTCTACATATTTTGACTAATTCTTAGAATGACAAGGCTATATATAGTTCCTATATAGCTGTTCAGGAATAATTTACAGGCTGTGTAACAAATGTCTTGAGTTTTGTGAATCCTTTTTAAGTTCATAACATTTATGGTTCTGGAGTCTCAGAAATTACAGTATAGTTTTTAAAAAAATAAATGCAACCAAAATGTTTAAAGACAGTACTAATGCTGAGAAGTGTAGTATGTAGACTTTTATCTACAGCCTAATTTGTTTGATACTTTGAACCAGATGATTCAAACTGAATAATGTAGTTACAGTTAACATGTCAGATAATCGTATTGCTTCCAGTTGACACATCTTTTAAAGATTATTTTCTACTGATAACTTTTAAAGTCAATTAGCCATATTATTAGCTAGAAGTAGTACAGAATTTACTAAAATTTCTTTTTTTTCATATTTAAATGTAGTGCTGTAAGAATAGAAACAAAAATAATCTGTTGTCAGTTCTGTAGAAATATTAGTTTGAATTGAAGTAAGAGTCCAAGTTGACTTTCCTGACTTGGTCCAAAACTGTTACCCTTAAAATAATGTTAATGCTGATTGAATTGTACTTTGAAAAAGAAGAAGGAATCCTAAATAGACATGTGCAGTTATATTTTTTTTTTTTCTTAATGGGACTTCAAATATATTTACCAAGATAGAAAGCATAGAGCAATGTGTGGTTTTACAAACAACTTCAGGCAAAAGTTTGATAATGGCTTGTTATCGAGGAAGGTAATGGAAGAGTCAGGTCACATCAGTATGGGTGTTTATGTAGTAGGGCCCTTAAGAGATCTGGGAACTTGTTCTCCTAACTGAAGCAAAGACCTTCACTGGGATGTATATGCAGAAATCAAAAAGTGTGCTTACAAATGTTTACATTTTAAGTGAAAATTTGGAAGGAAAATTAGCTTATTGCTGGTAATACAGTGATGTTCAAGGTTTGTATGTGAGTGTAAATAATACGGAAATGTTGATGCACCTTTTATACTTAACTCAGGAGACAGGGTATCCAGTGATAGCAGTGACAGTGAGATGGAGGACAGAACAACTTCTAATGTATCACTGCTGAAGCTAGATGAATGGCTCCACCTCAAACTGGACTCTGAAGTATGTAATCTATCACTTCCATGCTTGTTTTGTGTAGAAGAGTATTTATACCCTACCGTACTAAAAAGATTCCTAAAACAGTTGGATAACCAAAAATTTACTGTAAGAATGGCTGCTGTGATCACTTCAGGTCTCCCAAATTTACAGGAAAACATACTAAATAAGTTAACCTTTTAAAACCGTACAAACAGGGACTCAATCTCCTTTTGCCCAGGCTTGTCAGTTGTGTAATTCACATATTCAACATCCAAATTACAGGGCTTCCTATGGCTTTTAATAACCCTTAACTCTTAAACCTTGCACGTGTGAGCAAAAAGGAAGAAAGAATTACTTATCTAGCCAACTGCAAGAGTGCTCATGCTTCTTCTGCTGTCATGATGCGGCTGTCCCACCTATCACTCTGGGAAGCAGGAAGGCCTCAGCAGTCAGCTCCTGTTGGATCTGCTGCGGAAGCACGTTGGGTCAGCTGATGTTTTATAAGTTTGATCCATTTCCATAAGTTACCAGATTGTAAAGAAACTGCCAGACAAAAGAAAATGGCTGCAGGCGGTAGTGGCTGCATAATGATCCTTCTGCTCTTTGTGGTCCTCTATATTGCCTGCATGGTCAAGACCTTAGCTTGAGCTGGGTTAGCGAAAATTTGAACAGGAGTTGAGAGAGCAGTAAAAATGGCATAATGTATATTTCCTTTTCTGAGAGGATGACTAAAGTTGCTTGACTAAGACAGAACACCTGCAACTGCTGAAAGAAAATTGCTGTCAGATTTTATAAAAAGAAGAAAAAAGCCCCAGCCCTTGAAGGTAACAAGTGTTCTGGTTATTGTGAAGCTCTGATTGTGTTAGAAGGTAGAATAACCAGAAGTGTTTTCCATCAAGTATGTCTAAAGAGCCCATAAATACAAACTAAAGTGGCAGGAAGGGCATTAGACATGAAAAGACTGCTTTTCAAGAGAAGATAAATTTTTAAAGTGGAAAATGAGAAATCCTGTGTGTTTACAATAGAATTTTAAGTTTTGTGCAGTGCAGCATGAAATGGTTTAGAAACTATCTTGGACCTGAGGAAAGAAAAGATAACAGCTTAATTTAAATGTGAGGTTTTCTTCCCCTCCCCGAGACCTTAGTCTTACCTTTCAGTTTGCCAGAATGCCAGCTTTTGCTTGATAGGAAAGATGTACCCTTTGCCTAACTGATATAATTTTTATTAGTTTTTAACAGAACTGAAATTCATTACAGGCTGCTGGTTTGCTGTTGCAACTCAGACAAAAGTGGCATAGCTTATTTCTGCGTCGTATGCGAGCTCCTTCTAAATTGTGGTCTCAAGCTGATGAAGCAACTGTAAGAGCAGTTGTAGCTGTTTTAACTGCTGAAGAACAGTCTGCAGGTTTGCAGCAGCCTTCAGGAATTGGTCAGAGGCCAAGACCTGTGGCTTCTGAAGATCGTCTTTTAGCATCTCCATGGAGGCCAACTAACAGCAGGAGAAGTACAGCAGAAACTGAATTCTCTGACCCCTCTAATGCTGAAAAGTAAGATTTTGAGATCTTCCAGAGACTGTGGCTTGTAATTTATTTATCTATAAAAGCATCACTTGAATTTCTGCTAGTGTTAAGAAGAAAGAAACAAATAAATACAGCTAAAAGCTTTGATGCTTTCCTGTGCTGTGTTGTAATTGTGATTTCATTGAGAGCTATATTTATGGTGGGTGTTTGGGAGAACAGTCAGGAATAGCGTCCGTGAGTTGGGAAGTAGCAGAAGAGGCTTAACCATAACACTCAGAATGAATGCATGCTTTTTTATTTAGTGTTTAATGTGTTTTGGAATTACTGTAATATATGCCGTCATCCAGTAGGCTGATAGGTAGATATAAATTGTTCTGTGACCTCTTGCAAAACTCACTCAGTTGTGTATCTGCCTTTACTTTTTAGAATTCTAATGAGGTCTACTCGTCCCATACTTCATCAGCCAAAGAAGTACAAACGAAAAAGTATTTTGTACCCAAAACAAACTTCAGATGACAGGTCTGATCGATCATCAGTGAAGTCTGCAGACAGCAGTAGCTTCCCCAGCCCGTGTGCTAGTCCATCTTCCTCAATATCTGGAAAGGTAAAGTTTTCATCAACATATTACCCTGCTCTGCAACATTAGTAGACTCTCTTGATGATATCTTTCAGCATCTATCAGGTATTGTATTGATAAATTAAGAACTTAACTTAGTTTTTCGTTGTTAACAACCACATAATATTTATTTTGGAATTGAAAATCAAGAATAAAAATCCTTGTTATACTAGTTTAATACAGTAAAAATACTAATTCTTCGCAGACTTTTGAAGTAAAGCTATTCAAAGTAGAAAAAAAATCCAATTTTGAGGGGAGGTTGTTTGGGCTTTTTTGAAACATGGTGTAATAAACCATAATAGTGTATACTGTACATGCATATCTGAACTCTGTGGATTCTATCTTCATCTGTTTCTTTAAAACATACATTGGTATTGATTCTCTTTAAGTTTTGTGTTATCTGCCTCATTATGACTGCTTGGCACTTTTTTTGATGATTATTTAAGAAAGCATATGTTTTAGTGAGATTATTTTCATAAATCTCCTTGTATTTTTTTTAATTCAGGCCAGTTACAGGAAGAAAATTTGTTTTCTGAAAATGGATATGCAAGTAGTGTGCTACAGGCTGCAGTCTAGGGTGATTAATTTGGTGTCATCTGAAGTTGTCTCAGACTTAAAAGAATTGTAATTAATCCCTAGACTATGTAGGCCTGTTCTGCCATAATTGTTTGCTGCCCCTCATGAATGAATTATAATTTTGAAAATTGTTTGAAAATGTTATGTAGATGTAAATATACTTGCAAGTCAATTCTGACAAGAACAGGTGATAGATAATATGTTTCTTGTATAATATTGAAGAGGAGAGGAGGAACTCAGTGAAGGGTCTGTCTACATATGTGTAAAACTTCAGAACTAAAGCCTGGTTTATTTTATTGTATTTATTAATTTAATTTAATTCTTTCAGACTTCAAAATCGCCTTCACCAAGACAGAATATGCCAGTTCGGTACTTTATAATGAAAAGTAGCAACTTGCAGAACATTGAGATTTCTCAGCAGAAGGGTATATGGTCCACTACACCAAGTAATGAACGAAAACTGAATGGAGCCTTTTGGGAAAGCAGCATGGTTTACTTAATATTTTCTGTTCAAGGGTCTGGACACTTCCAGGTGAGTCCTTAGCTGATACCAGCTGGTGGTGGAGGTTGATGATTTAGGAGAGTGCAGCCAATGGCTGTGTATAGTACGGAGGGCTTTGCTTATGACTTTTGACTTTCTGATAAGCAGAGTATTGTGCCAATGTCTCTTGTTGCTGAGGAAGAGTATTTTATTCTTCTCCAAAATAGTCCCTTTTAATGAACTCAGTTTCCCCCTCAAAGGATAAAACTAAATTGCCTCTAAACATAATGAGTCAGAATAATGTTTCTACTCTACATAACTGCTTTAAAACAGCAGCAGTGGAACAAGTAAATCCATACAAAGCAGGGGATTGCTACCTCTTTCTCTATGCCAAAAGAAATATTGTAAGTGAACAAGAAGATAGAATCAAATCACTATGTCTTTAATACAAATTTTAATAAAAACTGTTTTGCTAGAACTGTAGTTTCTCAGAGCTAGGAAACTGGAAAGTCATAGCCATGTTTCTTCCAGAGTTGTCTTGAGTTCACATTTAGTGAGCATTTGTGAACCATTTGCTGAAGATTTTGTGGCCAGTTTAAAGGTAAAGACTTGACCTGCTAGTTCAAAGTTGCGGGTTAACTGTGTTGTAGAGCCTGCTAAACTCAATTGTTCCGAGTTCTATTTACGTCTTTATATATTATAAACTATTAATAGTAATCAGGTGAACTTAAAATTTAATGAACCAGTCCAAACACAGAGATCTTGGTGATACCAGTGAAAGATTGTGGTGAAATGTACCTATGTGTACAGTGATTTGGCAAATGCAAATGCCATATTGAAAAGTAATTTTCAGCATGGCAGCTGAATCTGAAAATGGGCTGTTGTATCAAGGCTCTTAGACAAGGAAGCTGGGAGGGGAGGACACAATGAAGTCAGGATGTAGGTGGATTATGTTGCCTTGCCCTTCCAGGTTTTATAATGCACTGGATCTTCATAGGAACGTGAGATTAACATTGCTTATATTCTCTTGCCTTAAGTGTCTCTACTTCCCACCTGTATTTTTCCTCTGTTCCTTTTATTAATTTTCATTGATTTTCATTTAAGGCTTAAGCTGTCCAGGATGCATGACTTACAGCAGCAGTGTGTGCTGTAAGTTAGGCAATGCACTGCATCTCTTGGATTCCTAAGGCATAACTGGAATAAATTTGCCTGAACAGTTGATACATTGTGCGAGGCCTAGGTTTATTTTTGGTTTGTTTGGTGTGTTTAAAGGGTTTAAATAAGTTAGATGCAATCTTGGATTTGTGATTTCTTTCATTTAATTTCTGAAAACTTCTCTTGTTGGAATTTATTTCAGTGTTGTTAAAGAGGGAACTTCAAGCAGCTTTGACTTATTTCTTCAGAGAACAGCTCCACACTTTTAATTGTATATGATAGCTTGTTAACAAAGAAGGCATGAAGAGAAGGAAGGGAAGGGAAGCAGAAAGGCAGGAAGGAAGGAAGGAAGGAAGGAAGGGATTTTTGAAAGAATTTTGTGCAAGAAATGAGGAGTAGCTAATGGACATTGGACGTTCATCTTGATACCTTGCATTTTGAATGTTTTTACAACAGCTCTGTTACAAAGCTTTGAAAAACCCCTTGAATTATAATTGTGAGAGATGAATTGAAAGACATCCTTTGTGGTCAAATTCTAGAAGGTATATTTGAAGTAGGAACAACAAATAATACTTGTAACTTTCTAGGTGTAAATATTTTGGAAGATCCAGCTTCATGTGAGTGAGGGTTTGAATCACTTTGAAACTAATTTGAAAGTTTCATATAAAGTCCACTCATTTATTTAATTCCAGCATAAATAGATATACTCTCATTATGTCTGTTCTTTCATATTGAAATTTTATTTCCAGGGTTTTGCTAGAATGGACTCATCAATAGGATGTGAGAAAAGTCAAGACTGGGGATCTGCTGGATTTGGAGGTGTGTTTAAGGTGGAGTGGATCCGAAAAGAAAGCATTCCTTTTCAGTTTGCACATCATTTGCTCAACCCTTGGAATGACAATAGGAAAGTACAAATAAGCAGAGATGGCCAGGTAGTTATTCTCTTCTGACATCTTCTTGGTAGAACTGTGTTTTGTTCATTAGCTTGTTCAGCCTTGAACTCAACTATGCTTATGTATGCATTAATTTGAATCACAGTTCCTTGGTGTGTGTTGTACCTTCTGCTAAAGCAGAATTAATTGATCTGATTAGTTGAATTAGTGGATCTGTTATAAGCAAACCAGTTTCTTGCTTAATGTTGTTAAAAAAAATACTTAAAACTGCATTTTTCCAAAATAAATGAGTGGGGTTATTTTTTTATTTCTGGAGGTTTGTTTCCTTTTTGATTCAGATGTGTTCCCTGAGATGAGATAGTCTGTCATACCCAAATACCTGTTCAAAATTAGATATTTGTGTTTTCGATAAAGCTTCAAGAGAGTCTTGATATTCTTAGTATCTTAATACTGTTCTCCAATTTGTTAAAGCTAAATGCAACTACAAAAAAAAAAAAAAGTCAGGAAAGAATTTCCACAAGAATTCTCTGTAGCAGTTTTTGCATTCTCTCAAAACATCTCCTTGATACAAGATTCTGGAGCTAAACTTTTTGTATTGTCACCTCACTGCTTCCCCAAAACATCTTCAGTTGTAAGAATGAGGAAAGGAGCATACTGTAACAAGGAAAGGAATGTAGCACATGTTGAAGTTGACCGTGCTTTTCTTCTAAGTGGCTCTTAAGACCTAAAGATTCTCAACAATGTAAAAAAATAAGTGATTTATATTAATGTCTCTGATTCCACCAAGACCTGCCTTTCCCCATTCTCCACTGCATTTCATGGAATTAAACTTAAAAGATGTGGAGAATAATGATCTTTAGTTAATAAGGAAATGACCTGTGGAAGGCACAAATTGTATGGTGCATCTGTTCTTGTGGTGCTATGTTCATTGGAAATTCTTTTGTCAGAACTGACATCTTGCCTGAAACAAAAAACCCCAAATAACCTGTAGGTTTGGGATTGCTTATGAAAGTTTTTAATCTCTGTTGAGACCTTGTTGTAGGGATAGTTCTAATATATCTCACAGTAGCAAAAGTAACAATTTTTTCAGAAAGACCACCAGCAACCTCATCTAAGGATTTTGTAATAAATAGTTTTTATATGCACAATGGCAGCAGTGCTGGTAACTTTTCTAATTTCCTGATTGTTTCTAGGAGCTGGAACCACAAGTTGGAGAGCAGTTGCTGCAGCTTTGGGACCATATTCCTTTGGAATGAAAAAAACCCAACTGATTAAGCATAATGTGATAGAGGTAGTTATTATTTCCATTTAATATTATGTATTGCATTCTGGTTTTATGATAGAGGAAAAGATATCAACATACATTATATCATTACAGTACTGTCATCTGTAGCTTGTGGAAGAGCAGGTACACAGAGGACTAAATATTTTCTTCCTTTTGATTTTTTCTAGCTGACATTGTTGAAACATCACCTCTAACCACTAGAACCAGCAGCATGCCTACAATACCAAGATAAGGAAGAGGTGGTACAACAAACTGAACTCCTGAAGCTCTTAGTCATAATGCGCAGCTAGCAGTGGAAAAAAAAGTGGGAATTATGTTTGTTTCAGTGTTTCTTTGTTGTAAAAAGTGGCAATAAGGTTATCCAACAATCTTTTTTTTTGACTGAATTCTTTTTCTACAGTAGTGTGCAGGTATTTGAAAGTGTGGCTGAGTTTAAAACTAAGTTGAAAGCAATGCACCACATGTAAGTTGTTTGTGGGTTTAAAATAGCACAGCAGTTTACATTTAAAGCATTCTCAATCCAGTAAATGTATGAAAGAAATGAGTTTAATGTTAATTAATCATTCTTGCAGTTTAAGTAAAATAAATAAATTGAGAATAGATGTCTCCAAATATGTTGATCTTGGGAGATTCCATAATTGTTTTGTGAACTTCTGTATGCACAGTACAAGAGCGAGGGATATATTCATACAGTTAGACAGCTGGAGAATGCTAGTTTTTGAATTCTAGTTTAAATACAGAAGGGAAAGAGGCATGAGACTTTCTTGAATGTGAATTGGTCCAGTGATATTTCACTTTAAATTTTTTTCCCTTAAAAATACTCACACTTTGACAAGCTGAAATAGTCTTTCAGAGGCCTGTGGCCAAAAGGTATTCTAGTAGTTCACTAACTTGAGCATTGTTATAAGATTTCTACTTCTTTTATAAAAAATAAAAAATAATTGGTAGTACATCTTGTTTCATCTTTCAATACCTTGTCTTTCAAGTTCTTTTCTTTCTTTCTTCTGCTGTTGTTTTGGTTTATTGGGTTTTTCCTTAGTCATTAACATACTGTAATGTAAGTCTGTTACAAATTCAATCTGCTCACTGTCAGCAGTGTCACTCATTCTTAGGTTAAAATGAGAGCTTTTTCTGCTTCTGAGTTTCTGCTTCGTTACTCATGTCCTCATAGGATGTTCTCATAGTTCTGACTATCCCATGTATTAATTAACTCTGGCACAGCATCATTACAAACCTAAGTTAGACCTGAAACAGGCTACTGCAGGACCTGGTGCAATCAATAAAAAGCCTGCCAAGTATATGAATGACTGTGAAAGAGAAGAAGACGAAAAAAGTATATAAAGATTTAAAAGAAAATGAATGTTTAGGCATTAAAAAACCAAACAAAAAATTTAATATATATATGTATATGTTTTCATCCTGAATCCAGAACTGAAGACTCATTGGCACCAAGTAGTGTTCTTTAAAATCCATCTCTCTCTTTTTTTTCTCTTGGGAGACATTTGTTACTAGTTTAGCACTCTATTTAATTTATATAATAATAGTCAAGATAACCTACAAGAACCCTGCACTTGGACAACAGTCAGATTTTTGGCATGCTGCAGCTTCTCTGTGCCAGTCAAGATGCAATCATTTCATAAAGAGGCCTCCCCAAGAAAAGCCGTGCACGCAGGTTCTGCTCAAGTCCATATTCTGGCTGAGACTGCAGACAGATGAAAAGTCAGTTTTTACCTTCACTGCAAACATTCTCTCTCAAAATCAGTTGTAGGAAGACTGGCTCTTTCAGTGGGAATGTGTTTTGTCAGTTTTTTATAGAATCATGGATGGAGGTTTTTAGGTTGGAAAAGACTTTTAAGTTCATTGAGTCCAACTCTTAGCCTAACACTGGCAAGTGTGACAAAGTAGCCACTTTGTCCTCTTAATCATTAAATGAGAGTTAATTGTTGAGGATGCTGGAAATGAAAAATGGGGAGTGTCTAATGAGAACGAGAAATGAACAAAAGAGCCACCAGATCAAGAAAATAAAAATAACACATTTACTTAGTAAAAAATGCTAACATTGCAGGCTGAAAAACAAGAAAATAATTACTGGATGTGTACTAAATGTCTGTAGGAAAATAAAAAATTAGGCTATTTAGGTACCTGACCTGCTATATTCTCTCACATTTTCAGTAAGGACTAAATACATAAATTTTTAATTAGTTTTTAGTATAAGTAAGATTAGGGAAGATATTTGTGATTAATTTATTGAAAAAAGTAATCAGGAAATCTGATTTTCTGCTACTTACCATAAGAAATATTTCTGAACTTTTCAAAACTGAAGATTCTCTACTGCTGTAGTTTTGCCAGGACTCATAACTTCTTCATTGTTTTGTTTCACATTTGAACTATGTTTAATGTGAGCCATACAGGACACATGATGGTTGTGCATTTTGTGGAATTATTGGAAGTATTGTTTTTCAGCTGTAGAATGTTCCCATCAATGTTGAAAGCTCGGAAAGGTTCAGCCTTTCTCTGTTTGCTAGATTTTTGGCATGGATGTGTTCACAAAGTAGATACTTTCTAGTATTTGAGCCTTTCTTTGCAGGTGAAGAAAATTACTATATCATGATGAAGGGAATTAACAGCTGAACATCTGCTTTGAAGACTTTTGATTTGCCCTCATACCACATTGCTTCTGAAAACTCACAAGCCTTGACCTCCATCACTCGTTTGGCCACTTCCCCTGGTAACGCAATCACTTTGGGCCTTTGATGAGTATTCAGTATAACAAAACCCTCACCCTGTCATTTCTGAGGGCAGAAGCAGTTTGGCCATCCAAATACTTTCTTTTTTTAAAAGGGAAGTTGAATAATGATCATATCATTAGGGAAAACCACAAAATGACATCTGCAGAGCAGTAATTAAGAAGAGTCATGCTAGGTATTGGGATAAAGGGAAGCTGTTTCTGACTAGCATATCAGGAGCCACCTAAGTTCCCTGAATTGGGATGGGAGAGAAACAGCAGCTTATTATATGGAGAAAGTTTTTTGGCATTTGTTTTGAAAATGGCTGTGCTGTTACTATTGCTGTATGAAGACTCCTATGATGTGTCTCTGTGTCTTCCTTATCTTGGATAACTTGTGATTTTTATCTGGATCTGATAGCAGGAATATGGTGAAAAGTGTCATCCTTGCCACTAAAATGGGGACCGAGTATGGTAACTCTTTTCCCTATGATTTCATTGCACCAGCTGTAGTGTTGAATTTGAGGAAGAAGTTGGTATACTTAATATAAATGTGCTTGATACATTTTAAACCAGAATACTGAGCATAAGTTGAATGTGGTTTGCTTATGAAAAGCTAAGGTGCTAGTCATGTCCTCTCTGATTACTACCCTTTCTACATGATCAAAGTGGTCATTGCTGTTCATTAACATGGCATTTGGAGGAATCCTGATTACAAGGACCCTAAGAGGTAAACTTATTTCTTTCTAAGAGGAGAAGCTGGAATGTGTCTTTTTCTCCCTAGATCTGAAATTGATGGAAAGGTGGGAGAAAATCTGTAGTAAAATGTTTAGCTTCTCAGTGTTCCCATTGCACAAGGTACTCTTAGTTGGCATAAACTGGATTTTGTGGACTTGGTGCCTTTCTCTATCCTTCAGCTTTTTATTTTATTTTAATTGCCTTCATGCTGTCAAATAACCTATATGAAGCATTGTTTAATGAAACAGTAGATAAAAGCTTTTGTATTGATTTTGCCTGAAGTGGCTCTGCAGTTGTTCTGCAGTCTCCTGGAGCATTCCCAGTGGTCTGTGGGGCAACTGGGATGTATTTACTGACTGTTTAAGGGAACCATAGAAGTTTCGGTTTGGTTCGCATCTACTGGTGGAGAGAAGGTGCTGAGTAACAGAGGTAGAACAAAACAGTATCTCTGAATTTGGAAGATCATAAGGACCTCCTTGCCTTAGTTTCAGGTGAGGATTAAGTACATCTTGGAGCTAAGATCCAGATTCAAGCTGGAGAGATGCTAAGTTTCACAGTTCCTACTTCTTGTGTTGATTAAAATAGAATCTGCCTCTGCCTTTCCTTTATTTACCTGTAGTCTGTGAATCCTGCTGCAGCTGTGTTTTTATACTCTGTTTGGATGGATTGCAGGTAATTAGTACCAAATACAGAAGGTGTGAATCTGGCTGATGCATTGCTTCTGGACATGTTAAATTAGAGGAAAAAATCAGCTGTCTACTCTTTGGTGGTGATCCAAGGGCTAAATTAAGTGTAATGTGAGAAGTGGCCTATTGTGGCAGGCAAAACAAATAGACCTAGAGAAGTGTGGTGAAAGCTTAGAGAGTATCAGTTAAATGTTCCTCAGGATTGTATCAGGTGTAGAAAAGGCTGCATATTCCAGATCCAACTGGGGAATAATATCTGGGAGCTAGTCCAAATAATTAGATCCTGGTAGTTTCTTGTGAGAGGTATTTTCTGCAACATCTCTCCTATACATGACGGAGGTCTCCTGGAATGCGCGGTGGCCTACCAGCCTGCAGGTGCTCAGCACGTGAGAATATATCAAATAGCCACCAATGTTGACAGTTAGAGATCTGTTTTCCCTCCTCTAGTTTTTTGCTGTGAGGAGCCCCAATCAATATACCTAACACCTTTCATTTTTTTCCAGTTTTTCCTTGGGGGTTTTTACAGGTCCATGCTTTCTACTGTAATTAATAGGATCTACTGCAACCTGACTCCATGTCCAAACTTTACGATCACTGGCAGATGAATTAGATTGAGAAGCTGGCAGCTGGGAGGGGGTTGAATATGGAGTAAACCCAGGATTGGTAGATCCAGTTTGGTTGCTCGGGTTTCCAAGGAATCTATCCAGCCTCTCTACAGGACTTAAAGCTGTTAACGTTTTTTTGTAAAGTAATTGCTGTAGGTTTGAGTGATTCTGGAAGCCCTCGAATTAAAGGGGTCATTAATTCAGGTTGCACAGGTAATTGTATTGGGGATTCATATCCAGGAATTAATTTCCTTTCATGTATCATTTGCAGGTAGGTGGCTTTGTGGACACTTTCCAAAGTTGGTCAGGGCTATTTACTATGGCTAAAGGGTCGCCCCTTTCCAAAGGATTTATTCCCCCGGCCCAGAAAGCTGCATGCTCTGTCAGGGACTGCGTGTCACATTTATCTCCTGTTAAGAAAACTCCATGTCCCCAATATCCACTGGCCTCCTGTTCAGTTAATTTAACTTGGTCTCCTCATTTGAGAGACACTCGGAAGACATATTCTGTCTCCGATTCCTGTGGGAGCTGGCCGTATTCTTTCTTTAACTTAGCCAATCGTGTAGCACTGTAGGGTATTTGTTTAGCTGTGATGTGCAGTTCAAAATCTTCATCATTAATATAATTATATTCTGTTTTAACCAGGGATCTCAAACAAGGGCAGCAGTTTTCCCCACTATTTTTTGCTAATTCCATCTCCTTCTGAGGAGATGATATATTTGATTAATGTGGGGAGTTTCTTTTTCCCCTGTCTCCTTTGGGGAGTCAGTACTCTTTGAATTCTTAGAATATTCATCTCTCGAGGCAGGCCGCAACAAATGATTTTCATCTCGCAACAATTTTTTTTCATTTCTTTCTTCATCTAATTCTTTCTGCAAAATTTCCAGTAGGTTTTTAAGATAATGTATTACTGCGTTTTCCTCACTTGCCTGTTTAAAATGAGTTTCTATAGCTGCTGTAAGACAAGCTCCCAAAACTGAGCAGAGTATGGTTTTAGTCCTGCCCAGTTTAAATTTTGCCTCATGTTGTAAAGAACATATTCTATCTACTACATTCTCTAGATTAAACCAGTTATTTTGAGCTCATTCTTCTCCTCCAGGAGAGGGCCTGGCATTATGTTTCACTAGCAGAGCATAAAATGCAGCTTTGTCTTTTTCAGTCCTTTTGTGAATGGATCAAAACCACAACAGGGAGCTGAAACTTAGTTGCGCACACACACAGCTCTTGCTGTGTCTCCCTTGTCTTCCCTGGGTGGGCGAAGAGACGAAATCTGCTTGGGAGGTACTCCTTAAGTTACTTACGGTTGTATCTTCACTACTCCAAGCAGTCTACACAAAACAGTTCAACAAAGACACACAAAACAGATCTCATCTTTTGCACAAAGAGATCTTTTTTGAAATCCTGAAGACAGAACCCTCGAGTATGGGGAAGCTTTTCACCTAGGCGTGTAGAGTTTGCAAGAAATTCGAGTCGCCCCCATTGCTTTCTAGACACCACTCACCCGTTTGAAGTGTCGGGCTATGTGTGGCTGGAGTGAAACATCCTTCCTCTGTTACAGACTATACATGACCTGCAACCCCTCTGTCTGTCAGGATCCTGTCTGTGATGCCAATTTATGTCGCGACCCACTAATGCAAGCTAGGGGTTGTGATAGTTGGAGTGATCTCAGAGCGCAAAAGACACAACAAGGGACAACAACAATTGGCTCTCAACAGCAGTACAATTTATTAAGTAAACACAGCCCTATATGAGATAGAGGGAGAAAGAAGAGAGAGAGAGATTAAGAGAGAGAAAAGAGGGGGTATAGCTACCAACAGAGAGATGAAGTGCTCGTGGTGCACGCTGGCCAATAGACGCATCTTCTTCCATGGGGAGATCTCGAATTTGAGTCATGTTGAGGGGTATCTTTATAGTCCTTTCCGAAGTGACAGGCAGTTGGCGAGAAGGTGGGGAGACTGACAGCAGGTACGTGGAAACAGGATGAAATGCTCTGATGCTTAGACCAAATGTCCATGTGTAGAGCAATTGTCCACTCAGGGAACAGGTACAAGGCAGGTAGAGGGCAAACCAGTCCAAAACCAGTCTGCCGTGCTGTGCCCATTGTTTCTAGCGAGTTCCTATGGGGATGCATCAGTCCAATGAGTGCACTTGCAGGGAATGGCAGACATCCCGCCTCAGCCAGGTCAGAACTCCTGTATTGAAGTCTTAGGTTTGAATACCAGTCCTTTTTGGAGTATTCTTTAACAACTGTCCCTTACACTTTGGAATTCTAGACTTGTAGGCCCTGCTGTGCCCAGAGTCCTGCAAGTCTCTTAACACAGTTCCACGCAACCTGCAGATCTCCGGACAAGGGAGGCCTGGCCTTGAAGGCTGTGCTCTTTGGTGCATGAGGCCTTGTCTGGATGGATGCAGCTAGAGGGCTGTGCTCAGTGCCTCTGTGTCCCGGTGGAAGTAAGGGGTGTCTGTCAGGATTCTGCCAGGGCACCTGGTGGGGGCCCTTGGTTGTCTTCATCAATGACACAGAGAGTGGGATCTAGTGTAGCCTCAGCACCTTTACAATGTTGAGGAAGCTGAGCTGGGCAGGTGACACAGCTGAAGGGGGCTCTCGTGCAGAGGCAGCTGGACAAGGATCCTCAGGCTTGCAGGAGACCTGCCAGGTGTCCTAGTGCAGGTGTCAAGTCAGCACCACCACAACCACCCCTCAAGCATATCCACAAGCACCACATTCAGGGTTCTCTTGAACACCTCTAGAGACTGAGTAACTTGGTAGTGGAAGGAGGCTTCTGCTAGAAATCCACTTAGGTTGAACAGGCTTGACAAAAAGCCAAATCCAAGAAGAGAGGCAACCTGAGCAAACGGGGGGACAGCCTACAGGTTGAATGAGTTTCATATTAGCGATTGACAGATGCTGTGGAATGTTGGACAACAAAGTCCACTGGATATCCTAGCTCCCTGTAAGGTGAGCTAGGAAGAGGGAAAGCTGAACACAGAGGGGAAGGTTTGAGTTCATTCTTGGCTTGGAGGTACGTGTTCTAAAGCTAGGAAATCAGGTTAAGCACAACGTCCAATCTTGTGGTATGATAGACCTTACAGACGTTATCAGGGGCTTAGGTTGTTGGCCTACAGCTAAGTGGAATATCTGCAATGCCTGTTCTTTTCCAATGCTCTTTTTCCTCAGGTCCCTCCCACCCTTTCATCTCTGCTCCTTTGGTTGTTGTCTCCACTTGTTTTCCCCATGAAATCTGACGGCTACCAAAGGCTGAAAACAGAGTTGCTGTTCCTGCTTCCCTACAAGCCTCTGTCTGAGGTATGAAAGGGGCTTCGCAAGCCCCATGTTACTTGCTCTGCTCTGCAGGAATGGACACCGTCTTGGGATTTTGGGTACACGTGTTTTGGTTTAGGGTAAATTTGGGAGGAACCGTCCGAAGGGGTTTCTCTGGAAAGTAAACTTAAACGGCTCCTCCTCCCAGCCAGTCTGGGAAAAAACTTCCTCTCAGAGAAAAGTGGAAAACATCTATTTAACAAACAAGATGCTTACAAACACAAAGAATAAATAATATGAAACAATAAAACCTCTGGCCGCTCCAAAGAGAGATGGCAAACTGAGCAAGTCCTTGCTGTGGGTGTAGCTTTGTTGACTCAGTCTCTCACCGGTCCCACTCCCTCCGCAGGTCAAGGCCCCGGTGTGCTGCAGGTGCCAGCCCTCGCTGCTCATCTGGGTTTTTCAGTTCAGAGCAGATTGAAACAGTCCTAAGGCAAAAGAAAAGAAACAGTCCAGGGAGCTTCTCTGCCTCAGCCAGCTAAAACTAACTAAAAGCACAGGAGATCTCTGCTTCAGCACTGTCCGTGCTTCAGACGAACAGCGGAGAAGGACGTGTGGGGGAGTCAGGCAGTTTCCTCAAAACAAACTGTGTGCTGCTTCTTTCTCCCCCTTTGCTCTTAGAAGGAGTTTTAAAGGTACAGAACTTAATATACAACACAAACAGAACAGACGATTGAGGATACAAGCATCATAAAGTCACTCTACCACAACAGGGCATCAAGTCTTTCAAACAGTGGCCTTCATGAGCATGGAATGTCATTCTAGTAGAGGGGAAACACAGGAATTCCTGTATAACTACCGTGCCTTGGGCGAAATAGGTGCTTTGGAAGGGACTTCCAGCAGACAGAAAGGCTTTCCAATTCCTTTTCCGCACTTCCTTTTTCTCCCAGTGTGCCTGAAGAACATGTACATTGGAAACAAACCCATCTTATCCTTGCTTGGAGAATCAGCCTTTTGGCCCTGTTTCCTTTAACATAACCTGAAGGACCCAAATTAGCATGCAGTTCCACTGGCAAGGAGAGAAAACGTCTGCTGTTCCCTGGTCTTCTTGGCACTCCCTGGATCCCTGCACCAAGAGAGAACTTGTGCCTGCTGGCTGGGGGAGGAGAGCCCGGATCACCAACAATGTCAGGGTGGTCAAAATATGTCTCCCATCCCAGCAAGGCCATGAAGATAGTGCTTCTTGGGAAATTCTTGTTTCAGATGAGAAATAAGTGAAGTTCAATTTAGTAGCACATCCTGAATATGCCTGCACTTGGCACAGCCTCAACTTCAAGAGGCAAACTCCCTTAGAGACAACAGAGAAGGAAGGCAAAGTAGACACCAAGGGATGACGGGAGGGGAGATTTACAAGCAATAGGTAACAAACCCTGTGTGCTCTGGAGTCGTGCTGGGGGTCTAGTGTAGGCCGTCCAGCCACAATGAAAACACCAACAAATGATTCTGGAAGGGACCAAGGGACACCTCCAACTAAAGTGCCCTTGTGCTGAGGGGGGAATTCTACTTACGGGATGTTCCCTGGGAGTACCACTGAGCTGCTACAAACCAGTCCAGGAGACTCCCCAAAATGCCAGGAGGGAAAACGTCTTGAGGTCGAAGGATTCTTAGCGTGTCCACGGCAAAGCCACCCGGTGGCATTCGGCTGTGTGATACTGTGAGGAGTTCTTTTGGAATGAGATGGTCAGGAAGGACATTAGGCCAAAGGAGACAAACCTTGTGTCTGAGAAGCATTTATTGGTGAGGAAAAGCAAAAAAGAAACAGGAGTTACCTATTATGATTAAACTTGATGTTCAAACTGCATCCGGAGGAAGCCTCACAGCTTCTTAGGCTCATTGGCACCACAGAAGGGACAAAAGGGGAAACCTCAGTGAACACACCTCTCTTTAGTGAGCAAGAATTTAAGCTTAGAAAAGAACTAGAACTGAAACAAAGACCTCAAGGGGAATGGCTACTCCCAGATGGGAGAAAATTTCTAAGCAAACCGCTAGCACGCAAAGTTTTAGATGAGACACACAAATTAACACCTTTAGGGACGCAGGGTTTATGTGATCACGTCTTAAGGGAAAACATCTGCATAGGGGTGTATAATATAGCAAAGGCCATCACTCAAGTCTGTGTAACATGCCAAAGAGTGAAGCAGCGAGTGATGAGGAAACCCATACCAGGAGGAAGGGAACTAGCTGAGAGGCCTTTCCAAAATGTGCAGATAGATTTCACTGAAATGCTTCCAGCGCAAGGATAGAAACACCTGCTAGTGATCGTAGATCACTTGACCCATTGGCCAGAGGCATTTCCTACCCGAAATGAAACAGTGAGGGTAGTAGTCAAAATACTTTCGGAACATATCATCCGTAGTTATGGGCTAATCAAGAATATTGACTCAGATCTCTAAGGCCCTCACTTCACAGCCCATGTCCTCCATGAGGCCACTAATGCCCTGGGGATAAGGGCATTAGGGCCCATGGCACCCCCAAAGTTCCGGTCGGGTAGAATGCAGGAACAAAGCCATCCAAACAACCCTAACCAAACTAACTCTAGAAACAAAATTAGATTGGGTAAAGTGCCTCCCACTGGCTGTGCTACAGATAAGAAAGCAGCCTCAAGCAGCTTTGGGGGTATTCCCCTATGAAATGTTATTCGGGCTCCCATTCCTAATCACTCCTTCTAGCACTGCTCAATATACAGAAGGGGAAGAAACATTAAGGAGGTATCTAGAAACTGTTGTAAAAACTCTAGAAAACCTTAAAAAAGAAGGGATACCTCCCCCGAGCTCCTCCCTTAGAAGTAGACAGGCATCATCTTAACCCTGGAGACTGGGTGCTGGTAAAATCCTGGGCTCACTCTCCTCTCACTCCACAGTTCAAAGTACCCTACCAAGTTCAACTCACCACACACACGGCGGTGAGAAGCCAAGAGAAGGGGTGGACACACGTGACGCGAGTCAAGGGACCAGTGGCACCACTGGGTGGAGAAAAAGATTCGAACTGGACTGTTGCCCCCAACAGCAAGGACTTCAAGATAATCTTAAAAAGGAAACCCAGAGACTAGTGACTCTGATGGGAAACTAGGGCTACAATAGTTACTGTTAAAGAGTTCCCTCAGGAGCAACAGTTGTAGTTAAATCTGTAATAAGTTACTGTTGAATGTTTTCTGGTCCTTTGTGAACTTACCCCCTCAAAAAGGTGAAGTTGTAACTACTACAATGACCTAGGCTGTACAGCCAGAACAGGATTCCTCACCAGGCAATTTCTTCCGAGACCAAAACCAGCGACTGTAGAAAAAGAGAAGGACCAAAATCAAGGCAAAGCCTTGGACCCAGACCCAAAAGGGCGTGAGGAAAGCCCCAAGAGGCAAGACCAGGGGAGATCAAACATGGTTCCTACTGGACTCTTTGGAGGCACAGACCAGAGAAAGCCCAAAAAAATCATCTCAGGCCTCATGACAGGTCTAGTGATAATAATATACCTCGGAAATGCCAGGGGGATGGACTCTTGCATAAAATGCTATTATCCCCTGTATGATGGGGAAAGCCTAGAGTCCTTAGTAAGGGTCCACACGAATTTAAATTCTTCTTGTTACAACAAATCCCAGTTGGAAGAATGCCAAGAAAATGGAAAAACCTATTGGATCACCAAACACACAGCCTCTTTTAAAGAACGTCTTTTGGGGGACTGCCCCATGAGGGATACCTGGCTCTGCTTAGAAAAGAATGAACTATTAAAGGGCGAACCCAATGTGGTAAAGGAAAAGAGAGTAAACATGAAGGTGGGGGATGAGGAGTGGGAAAATTGAAGTGGGAAGAATTTGCTCATCGATTTAGTTGAAAAGATCAGCAAGGAATGAAATATAACAAATTGTTGGGTATGTGGGAACATGAAAATGTCAGATATTTGGCCCTGAGAAGGAATCAGTTTAAAACCTTGGGAAATTTTAAGCATAAAACAAATTGGGGAAGGTCAGAGAATACCTGGGCACAGGAGAAGAGAGACACGGGAATTAAAGACTAAAGTAATTGGGTAAGAATGTATTTTAGGAACGGGAACAAGATATGGAGCCCCAGTAGAATGAATGGCGTGTAAAAGGTACCTTATTACAAAAGATTTAGGAACTAGGTAAATCCCTCAAGAATCCAACCAATATTGATCCTTAAGGAGAAAGGAACAGGGGTGCATTTACCATGAGGGATATAACCTCTACGAATGTGCAGACAAGGGAATCAATCCCTTCTGAGAGATTAAAAGCTTATCAAAATACTGGGAATTTCCCTGTGAAAATGGGGAGGGTTTCTGGGAAGCCCCAGATAACTTTTTGTGGATTTGCGGGGACGCCGCTTAGACCCATCTACGGGGAGACAGGTCGGGGAGCTGTACGACTGGGGTGATCAAGCCAGCTTTCTTCCTCCTTCCTAAAGAGGCTGGCTCAGGGCTTGGAATACCACTATATGACAAGCTAGGGAAACCCATCAGAAGAGACAGGAGGAGTCTTCTAAACACAGAAGGGTCCCAGAAATGGAAAGGAGGGGTACGGACCCCAGAACAAATGATAAAGGTTTAGGGGCCAGTGACATGGGCCCAGGATGGGTCCTGGGGGTATAGAACCTTGATATACATGCTAAACAGAAGAATTAGGCTCCAAGCTGTGACTGAAATAATATCGAACAAAACAGCCCTAGCCCTTGATCACATAAGCCATCAGCTTTCCCAGACCCGAACAGTGGTATATCAAATCCAACTACAGGCAGACTACCTCCTGGCTGATGAAGGTGGGATTTGTGGGCAGTTTAACACCTCTGAATGCTGGCTAGAAATAGATGATAAAAGTGAGGTAATCAGGAACATCTCTCAAGAAATCAGGAAGATCTCATAGGTAGGAAACCAAGAATGGATGCCCATCCTGAGCACCGATTGGTGGGATGATTTCTGGTCATTCAAAGGCATTTTGTGGAAGAAATTAGCATTCATAGGTATAGCAGGGTTGGCAGGATTGCTGTTCCATCCCTGTATCATCCCATGTTTAATCAGAACGATTAATTCAATCATACAGTCTAGCAGTGTGATCCCCAACGCACTAGAAACAAGCCCAGAGAAGGGAAAAACTAAAATCCTAAGGCTAGAGAGTTCAGAGCAAAGTGAAGCTAGAAAGGTACACGACCAATATCAAAAACTAAGGAAACTTTACTCTCAGGAGCATGAAACAGCAGATTGACGCAGGCAGACGCCTGGTCAAATTAAAAGAGGAGAGATTGTTATGAATGAAATTGATACTCAAACCGCATGTGGGTACATCCCCTTTTTGTTTATGCACCTGTTTTTGTTCCAACGCCAGTTCAAGTCCCTAGTGGATGTACTTACCCTTTTCAATTCTAAGTGTTCATTGTTAGAAAGTTCTCACTTGTTTTATCTGTTTGATCCCCCTACCTTTAGTCGTTTGTAACCACCTTGTTCCCTTTTAACTCGTCGGGTAATTTGGCTGCTGCACCCCAAGACGGACTTCCGCATTTCCCATAAGGACTTGTGGATATATGCATATTTAAATTGCATTGCCGCCCAGGAATAAGACAGTGTTAGACAACGAGCCACTCCAAAAGAACACAAGAAAACCCCACCATGGAGGCAGCAAGGACTCAGGGAGGCTAGATATACCAGCTTTAGCCCAATGAGTGAGTCACCATGACCTCAATAGCACCCAAGCAAGAGGACCCCCTGGACTGCTGAGCTGACATCAGGTCTCTGGACCCTCCCTGCGAGGATAGAGACTCCAGTTCTGCCGGTGACAACAGGCCTGCATGATCTTCCTCCTGGACATCAACCATTGGGAGCAGTGGTGGCAGCGTGCAACCTGAGCCCCCACCTCTAGCCCCTTTTCAATAAAGGAATTTAAGGGGCTGATATTTATCTCCTGCCCAGATTATTTAATTTCATTACCCAAAGGAAGGAGGTGTGGAAAAGACAGAAAAGAAGGAAGGCAAATGGAAAAGGAATAGGGGGAGAGGGGGCAGGGAGGAGCAGGAGAGCGAGAATGGGGAGACAGAGAGACAAAGCAGGTGCTAGCCGCAGTGGATCAGGGAGTGCCGTTGACGTTTGTGCGACGTGCCCACGTGTGTTAGCTGCCTGCTAAGGAGCTGGCGCAGCTCTGGGAGAGGCGCAGCTCCACAGGCAGGGCTCCCGCGGAAAGGGGCAACCGCACGTGGGCTGGGTGGGCACTGGGGCAGCAAAGGGAGGCAGCATAGGTGTGAAGACAAGCAGGAGCCAGCAAGGGCAAGTGACCCAAACAACAGGCTGTGGCCGGGGCAAAAGGGACAAAGAATGGGCTAGGGTGAGGTCAAAGGAGCGAGCCAGGCAGCGAGCAAGCAGCAGCCAGCCAGCCGCAGAAAGCAACAAGCACAAACCAAAAAGCCTGACCTCTAAAAGCCCAAAAGACAAGACCTCCAAAAGCCCTAGTCAAACAGCAAGTCTCCAAAGCCCCTGAATCACCAAGCCTCAAAAGCAAAAGCACAAGTCCCCAAAGCCCTAAGGCAAAGAGCCTACACTCAAGAACCAAGTTTCAAAATGCCTCCTAGGAGGCTGGGGTTCAGTTACTTTTTGTAGCCCCCTCCCAAAGTCTGCCTGCTGACGGGACACCATTGGCCCAGTCCAACCTTTCCCTGCAGCCCATTGCTGGAGACCTTTCACCATCTCATTGGAGAGTGTCTCTGGAGGCTACCGTGCCTTTGGTGGTCTGCTGCTGACTGTCTGTGAAATGGCTGCCAGGCAAAGCATGCCCAGAGACCTGGCTTTCTCCTATCTCCTGTCAGTTGCCTCCTGCAGGTGGCACATGTGCACCCCTCCTCCACATGCCTCTGGCAATCAGTGTTGAGAAAAAGCAAGACTAAAGTGGCTCCTCACACAGCCCCTTGTGAATCCCCCCTTTGGGGGAAGGAAGCCTCCAAGACTCGTAAATGCTTGTGATCCAAAGGAACAACAGAAGGCACAGGGTCTGCAAAAACTCGCCAAGTTTTATTAATAACTTACAGACTTGGCCATGGAAATTGCTCTATTAGGCCCTAACCTACCTACCCTAAATACATCTGGCAAAGAGTTTGGGAGAACGGGGTAGGGTGAAAGGGAAAGGAGAAGAGATGATTTAACAAGAGAGTGGGAAAAAAGAAAATCAAGAGAGCAAGAGACTACTGGAGCTGCTTCTAAATTACACACTTAGCATGGAAATTGCTATGTTAGTCGCTAGCCTACCCTACATAGACATGGCAGAGGGCTTGGGAGAACTGGGTATGGTGAAAGAGAAGGGAGGTAAAAGAAGAGGTGAATTAAAGAGAGGGAGGGAGGGAGGGAGAGGGAGGGAGAAAGAAGAAGAAAAAGAAAGAGAGCAGCAGTCCTGGTTCCAGCATCAATGCAGATGATAGGATGGCATTCCTGGTTCCAGCACTGAGCCAGCTGATGGGATGTCCTTCTGGAACTGTCCACCTGTGTTGCTCCCGTGGGATGCTGAGCAGGCTCCGGGCCAGCCAGCAGGCCTGAGGCCCGGCCCGGTGCTGGCAGTGGGGCACTAATCCTCAGGCCGTCCCCCCGTGCAGGCACAGCGGCACAGCCTGCTCAGAGCCCGGAGTGCCCGCCTGAAGCGGGAGGGACGTCGGCTGTGCACAGCCTGAGGCCTGCTGAGGCCCTGGGTTTCTGGCCGGCTGGGCAGGGGGCTGAGTGGGCTGCAGGGGCTGTGCAGGACAGCTGCCTGGCTCTCTGCCCCTGTGGCTGTCAGCCGTTCACCAAAGGCAGGAGAAGCTTTTATTGAGAGCTCTTGTGCCTTGGGGGCGAGAGGTGCACAGTGCTCCTCTTCCTCAGCAGCTCTGGCCATGGCAGCACCAGCTGTCTCAGAGCCTGTGGGACTGGCTGTGGTGGGAGACATGCAGTGCAGGGCAGGGCCTGCCTCTGCCGCTGCCTCTGTGTCCAAACTGCTGAGAGAGCTGAGCACCTCGTGGGAGTCAGTGTCAGAATCCTGCTGATTGGCTGGGCCCAAGAAGTACTCCCAGAGGTCGTAGATGTCCCAGATGGCATCATTTCCCACTTGGAGCAGCTCTTTGTCATTGCTGCCTTCCCCTTGCAAAAGCCTTCCCTCAGGATCCTTTTCTGCTTGGGACAGCTCTTGATCCCTGTCATATTCCTTTGGGGACAGGTCTTGGGGTCTCCCGTCTTCTGCCTGGGACATCTCGTTGTCACTGATTTTGTTCCCTTGGCACAGCTCTTGGGGTCTGTTATTCTCTGCCTGTTTCTCCTCCTTGGCTAAGGCCCCGCACCGGTTTGGGATACTTGGTTCCAGACACTCCAGCACCCTCTGATGACCGGCTTCCCTGAGCAGGGGTGGTGTTTGCTCGGCACTGGCCGGGTGCTCCGTGTTAAGCTCCTGCACAGGCTGCTTCTGGGAGACGGTGCTCAGATACTCACCTGACTTTCCAGGCTCTGGCAGAGATGTGCCGGTGAGGCTTTGACTCATCTGGACACAGAACACATCTGTGTCCTGCTCTGACGCTTGCCTCTGGCACAGGGTGGCTGGAAGCCTTCCTAAGGGAGCTGCCACAGGCATGCTGTGTGCCTGGTGCTGCCGGGCTCTTGGCTGCTGGCTGGGCCTCTGCATCCCAGCGGAGACCAGGCAGGAGACTGGTACAGGAATACGGCTCCTGTACTTGACGTAGGTCCCCTGGGATGCACGGCGGCCTGCCTGTGTGCTGGCCTTCAGCACGTCAGAAGGCTCTGTTTGGACGAGCAATGGCAGTGCCTGATCCCGGTTGCCTGGGGCAGCGGACTCAGGCCTCCTGTGTGCCTGGTGCTGCCGAGCTGGAGGCTGCTGGCTGGGCCTCTTCATCCCAGCAGAGACCACACGGGAGACTGGTACAGGAATACGGCTCCTGTACTTCATGTGGGTCTGCTGGGATGCACGGCGGCCTGCCTGTGTGCTGGGCTTCAGCACGTCAGAAGGCTCTGCCTGGAAGATGACCCTCAGATGCTTCTCCTTCTTCTCAGGGCCTGGCAGAGGCGTGCTGCTGGTGTTCTCCTTCATGAGGGGCAATGGCACTTGTGGGTCCTGCTTGCCCAAGGGAGCTGGAGCAGGCTGGCTGTGTGCCTGCTCCTGTGTGGCTGCTTGTAACTTTTTGTAACTCCCTCCTTGGCCTGGCAGGTACTCCTGGGCCACCCAGCTGCTCCGTCACGCTGCTACACAACGGTTTTTGTGGGACTTGGCTCCGAAAACAGTCTAACACTACGCTGTAATGGCTGTGGTGTTGAAAGAGGGACCTCTCAGGCACGTCAAGGTTTAGAGGGTTTATTTAGGGGTGACGGGGTCCATGCCCTCTTCTTGGTGCCACCGGAGAGGCACCGGGAAAGGGGTGCAGGGGGTTTTTGTACAGGATAGGTCAGAGGGCGGGTACATAGTCTATAAAGCAATAAAACAGCTCTATCTAATACATTCTAGCATTACTATCTAAACTTTAGCAAATCATAGCAAGTTTTGGGAGTGGTAATTGGGGGTCCAGAGGCCCGACCCAGAGACCTTGGCAGGTTCCGAGCAGACGTTCCGTTGTCCTACTAACCGTATCGATCCTAACAAAGTAACTTCTAAAATAAAGGGCTGCTTCAGGATAGCACAATCCTTACTTTGCAATTAAGACAAAGGCATATTCAATTAAGAGAAAAGCATATTCATCACTAAAGTTTAACAAGCAATTCTCTCACATCCATAGATGCTGACTGCTGGCTGGGCCTCTGCATCCCAGCAGAGACCACACAGGGGACTCGTACAGGAATACGGCTCCTGTACCCTGTGTTTGTGTCACGGGACAAGGGGCGGTGCGGCGCAGCCGCCAAGATCCGAGTGCTTGCGGCTGTGCCCTGCTCACCACGGTTGCCCCAAAGGCTGGGGTTTGCCTTCTGCGTGGACATCTCTGTCTTTGTCAGCTGCAGAGCTCTGCAGGGAGCTGCTTCCTCACCTGAGAGCTGAGTAGCTGTGCCGGGAGCAGGTTCTTTGTGTCTCAGAACAGGGATCTGTGGCATCACAATGGCCTCGGTGCTGATGCGGCCATACAGCCAATGGGCCCTTGGAACAAAGGGCCTCTGTCACAAAGGGCCACACCCGGCACACCTGGAACAGTGGCAGCCACAAGGACTCGGCTGTGCCTGCAGAGGACAGGCCCTTGGACTTGGAGACTTTGTAGGCCCTGCTGTGCCCAGAGTCCTGCAAGGCTCTTAACACAGTTGCACGCAACCTGCAGATCTCTAGACAAGGGAGGCCTGGCCTTGAAGGCTGTGCTCTTTGGTGCATGAGGCCTTGTCTGGATGGATGCAGCTAGAGGGCTGTGCTCAGTGCCTCTGTGTCCTGGTGGAAGTAAGGGCTGTCTGTCAGGAATCTGCCAGGGCACCTGGTGGGGACCCTTGGATGTCTTCATCAATGACACAGAGAGTGGGATCAAGTGTAGCCTCAGCACCTTTACAATGTTGAGGAAGCTGAGCTGGGCAGGTGACACAGCTGAAGGGGGCTCTCGTGCAGAGGCAGCTGGACAAGCTGGAGAAGAGGGACTGCGAGAAGCCAGTGGAATTCAGCAAGTTCAAGGTCTTGCCATGATGACAGGAGGGCAATTCAAAGATCCTCAGACTTGCAGGAGACCTGCCAGGTGTCCTAGTGCAGGTGTCAAGTCAGCACCACCACAACCACCCCTCAAGCATATCCACAAGCACCACATTCAGGGTTCTCTTGAACACCTCTAGAGACTGAGTAACTTGGTAGTGGAAGGAGGCTTCTGCTAGAAATCCACTTAGGTTGAACAGGCTTGACAAAAAGCCAAATCCAAGAAGAGAGGCAACCTGAGCAAACGGGGGGACAGCCTACAGGTTGAATGAGTTTCATATTAGCGATTGACAGATGCTGTGGAATGTTGGACAACAAAGTCCACTGGATATCCTAGCTCCCTGTAAGGTGAGCTAGAAAGAGGCAAGGCTGAACACAGAGGAGAAGGTTTGAGTTCATTCTTGGCTTGGAGGTACGTGTTCTAAAGCTAGGAAATCAGGTTAAGCACAACGTCCAATCTTGTGGTAAGATAGACCTTACAGACGTTATCAGGGGCTTAGGTTGTTGGCCTACAGCTAAGTGGAATATCTGCAATGCCTGTTCTTTTCCAATGCTCTTTTCCCCCATGTCCCTTCCACCCTTCCGTCTCTGCTCCTTTGGTTGTTGTCTCCACTTGTTTTCCCCATGAAATCTGACGGCTACCAAAGGCTGAAAACAGAGTTGCTGTTCCTGCTTCCCTACAAGCCTCTGTCTGAGGTATGAAAAGGGCTTCACAAGCCCCGCGTCACTTGCTCTGCTCTCCAGGAATGGACACCATCTTGGGATTTTGGGTACATGGTAACAAGTCTTTCAAACATTGGCCTCCATGTGCATGGAATGTCATTCTAGTAGAGGGGAAACACAGGAATTCCTGTATAACCACCTTGCCTTTGGCTAAATTGGTACATTTTAGATCTGCTGAGCTTCCCTCAGATCCCTGGGCTTTCCTCTGGCTGTGTCAGGCCTGCACTGGCTCCTGGCCCAAGGCCTTTTCCCTTTGAGGTTCTTAGCCCATCTTATGTAAGTATTCTTATGCTTTTGCTTTCTCTCCCGTTCTACCTGGGCATGGTGTGTCTTCACGTTTGGATAGTTCATTGCCACCTCCTGCTCAGGACATTTCATGGACTCTAGTTCTCCCCTTTCTACAGCTCTTGGTTGAGGTTCCCTCTTACAGCCATACTAAATATAATTGATAAACTTCAGAATGGGGCCTTGAGCTCAGCTTTTTGTCAGTAAACGCATAAATGTGATCCTTCCAATGTACTTCAAAGCAGAAGTATTTGGGAGAATAATCTTTAGCAAGTATTTAAAGCGGCAAATCACTTATGAATATGCTGAAGTTAACTTACTGAAAAGAGACCATTTTGTTGAGGTGAGTCTTCCTTGGTAAAGTGACTGCATGATTGTTTCATTGCCTGAATACATTCTTGCTTTTGGTACAGATTTGTACAGCTTCTCAGTGTTAGTTATAGCTGTATTCCTTGTTTGAACAAGCTGAAAATGCCAGGTATGTCCACTTTTGAAAAGCATTTTAGGGAACAGCTCAATGTGGCTGGCTTTTAAATATGTGTTATCTTTTACTTACATTCAGCTCAACAGAGCAGTGACATTTAATTTTACAAGTCCCTGAACACATCTTCAATAATTTGGTATGTTTCCTTTTTTTGTTTTTAAATATTTAGAAACTATATACTGAGTTAGTCTTTATTTTCTATTTCTGCCTTATAAAATTACTCCAAAGTTGAACAGAGTGTAACTGGAGTAGTGGTCTGATCTCACAGAAATAAACACTTTAATAGGGATTCCAATAGTAAGTGATTTGTTTTGGAGAAACTGATCTACAAATGAGACCTCCATCTTGATTCTTCGGTAGCTCAGAGCCAAAAAAATATCCAAAGCAACATATCCGTTGGACTATATGAGATGCTGGTAAATATGGGGTTTAATTCTGTGATATGTACAAGCCTAGTTTTAGGATATAACATATAATCAAGATGCCATTTCCACTTAATTGCTCTCACTGCTCTGACAATTTTCCTTAAAATGTCTGAATTTCCTCTTTCTTAATATTCTACTTGTAAATTTAACTAATTTTTTTCTGGTATTAATGAAATAAACTGGTCTTAGATAACGTGTCCTGAAAGGCTAAGTTTTCTTACCCAAATAATATTGTTACTTAATTCTTAATCAATTAATCAGTGTCTAAAAATCATCTTGCATTACTTTAGAATGTCCTGTTTGATCTTCCTTAGGAACTGTTTCCAATGTAAATAACAAAAAGGACTTCTCCTCATCCTAAATTTTCTTTTTTTTCTTCCCAGGAGCCTTCTGTTTTCAGGTTCTAATCAGCTTTCTGGAAGAACCTGTAAGCACACATGATCACTAGGTGGTGATGTTCTGCCAAAAAAAAAAAGCTTAGAATGTGGGAACTACAGATTCATGAAGAGAGGATGGAAAAGACTAGAAAATGTAGAGATTATGATTATTTAGTTATTGTAGTTTTTTATTTATAGTTTTGTAAAATTTGTAAGTTCAGGGGGAAAAAGCCTCTTTTCTGTTTGATTTCTTTCAAACTGATGAATTATTTGTTATGGACCTTAACTTGAGCAGTGGCCTTGTACATGAATAATTACATCTTCCATCACCAGGCAGTTAACACTACTGCTGTAAAGATCTTGGGAAGGTTGGTGGCACCTGATATTGCATTTTCAAATCTGAAGTTTAAAAATATGCCTGGAGTCGGTAAATGGAAGGGAGTAAATAAGGTGCTGAGGTTGACGTGTAGTTATGAGACATTTCTGCTTTCATAAATTTATTTGTTTTGGTTTATGTTTTCCTAATCTATAAGGAGGTACAAAAGTGTTCCTTAAAACCAGGATGGTCCTCCCTTATAACAGTATAATTGTTGCTTATCTCACAGCTGTGTGTGCTGGGTACTGGAACTTTCAGAAGAATAATCTTTTCATATCTTTGAAATAGATGTTAAAACCTCTTAATTTTTTTTTCCACCAAGTACCCAGCTTCTTGTTAGCTCCAAAAATTTTGACCAGATGGGTAGAATTTGCCTTTCCAAAGTATAAAATAAGTTTTGGTTTTTACCTCTGTATTAAAAAGAAGTTGAAAAGATGTATTTAGTTCTTTTCTCTCTGGCAGTTGCTGCTTGCATTTTATGTTATGAAACTTACAAGAATACAGAGCACCTGTATGCTAAAATAAGTAAATTCAGTCCTGTCTGCCTTTTGATATGTGCTGCTCTGTAGCATTGCTCTCCTTTTCCAGCAAATAAAAATACTTTATTTGGAGTGGCTACCATTCCTACTTCTGCAAAGTTATTTATTTATATTTGCAATCTCTTTGATGTAGATTAAGAAGGAGCAGAAACACACCGGAAGCTATGAAATAATATAAGAATCTTCTGGCTAGTCATCCTTGCTCTTGTGGGTTATCAAGAATTTTAGTCAATGAGCACAATATTTTGGACTGGATAGGCACAAGGGGAATGAAATAACCTTCTGAGTCCACAGCAATCTGTTCAGGAGTTCCTACACATCTTTTGAGAATTGCACATGAGTGAAATGATAAACCAAAATTTTCCATCCAGATCCTATTCCTCCCAATTGCATTCCAAAGCTAGTTTCTGAGGTCTCACAAAATAAAAATAAAAATAAATAATAAAAAATAAAATAAAAATAAAAATAAAAATAAAAATAAAAATAAAAATAAAAATAAAAATAAAAATAAAAATAAAAATAAAAATATAGTTTCCCTCCCCTGCCTCTTCCCTTAAAAAATGCTTTCTAAGAAAGCATTTTTAGGGACAGTGAACAACTAACACCCAAAGAACTTATGGCTACCCACCAACCTCAAAAGCAACACAGTCAGTTATGAAATGCGGACAACAGAGGAAGGAGAGAGAAAGGCTTTGGGACAGGTAGGTGCAAAGTCTAGTGATGTCTGTGAGGCTTGTGAGGTGAAAAATAAAATAAAGCATTTTTATACTGGCAGAGTAAATGTCTGGTGCAAATGCAACTCATTCTGACAAACAAGTCAATACAGTTTATTTCATTTGTGGCAGTAGTAACAAACTGTGTCAGCAAAACCAGTCTTGCTGTGTAAGCTGTGTCGGTCGTGTGGGGGTTCATTAACTTTATCTGCTGTAGACCAGGCCTTCTAGAGGAGCTTCTTGCTTAATTACTGGCAACACAAAAAAATGAGAGAGACATTAGTGACTTTAAATTTTCATCTGAGTATTAAGTTCTACATTCATCCCTTTGAAATGTCGTGACTATTACAGCATTACTGTAGATACTCATGACACCCCCTGATATGGAGGTAGCTTTTAGGTAAAAATCAAATCACACTACGATAGCCTGCTTTCTTGCTTTTTCACAGCAGAAAACATGCACTCTGTGAGCAGTTCTACAGCCCTTACTGCCCCATCTGAAAGCTTTTGTCTGTTTTATGCCATATCTAATCATGTCGCAAAAGGAAGATTTTTCCCGGAGTGGAAAATCCCCAGATTCTATTACTGATCATGTCTTGAAGACAAGAGTGTTACTAGAAAGCCAAAACCATCCCAACTCTATAGTATTAAAATCTTGAGAAACTGTTGGACAACCAACAGGATGCTGTGGAATTAAATTAGGAGACTACTATAGGGATGCCTCTGTTTATTACAGGTATTTTTAATTTCATGGTCTCATTTTAGAGCCAAGTGTAAAGTTGTATCCAACAGGATAGGAGGAAGCTTGTCCATTAGCTTACCTGGGTTTATCAGGTCCTGAGGATGAGTCCTTAGCATTGCTGATGAGAGAAGCATTTAGCAGGAGTCTATGGTTATCCAGCAATTTTTTTTCATTTAACCAGAAATATTTAATAAGTAAGGGAAGCAGCATATTCTAGCACATTCCCCTTGCAATGAAACATTTTTCAATCCACAGGCTGCTGGCATTTAGTCCTTTGAAAAGCTAATAACCTTTGAAATGTCCTCATTCATAAGGAAAATCTGTTATATTTTCTGAAAAAAATAGGTTTTCAGCTATTCTTTCCATATTAAATATTAGGATTTGCTTGACAAAACAGGATTCATATTTATATTTGAAAATTGTGTTTCCTCTGTAAATGCCTCAATTCTGTAATAACATTTGAGTTTTACAGATTTTTAGTGCTGTCACTTAGGGACTCTGTGGACTCCACGTCTGGAAAAAATGCACATCATCTGTAATCATTTGCTTTCTGATACTAGCAGGGCATTGATGTTAGTGAGGCTTCGTTCCACACTGAATTACTTCTCTGGAGATGATGTTCTGCAGTTTGAGGTGGTGCCTGTGAAACTGTAGTGATCAAACCTGTATTGACCATACACCCCATCTCTTCCATCTGGTGCTTTACCTCCATGAGCCTGGCCAGTCTGTTCCAGACTAAACCATAGTGAAGCAGTTCTTGCAGGATGTCTTGTGTAGAGGTACTGCTGGCAAACAAAAAAATTGATCAGGATCTGGATTACTTTACTGTCTTGCAAAGTAGATTAAATAATACAGAATAATTTTCATGAATTAGCAATATTCAAGGAGTAGTGTTGCTTAATCTCTCCCTCTTGGCTCTTACAGATGAGATTAGCAGATTTTGTGCTCTGCTTCAGTTAATTTTCAAAACGTTCATTATTTTTGTGTTCTACTATTTACATATAGCAAACAAATTGTGTTATAGTAAATTGTGTTAGAGTGTTTGGTATGGGTACAAAATAAAATCAATCTCCTTTTGTAATATTTAGTGACTGTTACTGAGTTTTACTTTGGGAGTCTCAAAAATTCCATCTCAATGAGTTGTAAGCTGTCAGTGGTGTGTGCTCTGCTTGCTGTTTATTGGTTATTGCTGTTACCAAAGCTGGGTCACATTCCCTTTTGTGTCCAATGCTTTAACCTTGTGACTAAAAAGTAAAATTTGAAATCAAGCTGCAGTAAAAATATGGAAGTGTACTTGAACATATCCAGGCAGTGCTATTCTGTTTAGTATTCAAAGTACAGTGTCAGCTTTTGACCTTCTCATTTTATGGGTATAAATTTCTTTCCTTACTTCTCTGCTAACTGTTAGTGATCTGAAGGTTCCCAGCTGAGTGTTTCCCCGTATCTCCAATCTAAATCACATTAGGGAGGAATCCACAAAGCTGTGTGCCCACAACAGAGTTTAGTGGTTTTGCCATATGAGGAGAAAGTAAAAGAAAAGGAAGGTTTTGTTTCCCTCTGTTTGTATGCACCAAGATATGGGACACATTTTCACCATCTTCTCAAGGGAACATGAAGGGACAAAAAGAGTTTGTCTTGCTGTTCTAGCTGTGGAACTACAGCTAGTGCCGCAGGATGGGAGTTGAAAGGTGGCTTCTGAAATATGCTTGTGATTTCTTAGGGACTCCACAGGTACTAGGTTACCAGCACATGCTTTTTCCCCACCTGGGCAGGACTGACCCAAATGTCAGTTTTTTGTGGAACTAAACAGACAGAAAAGGGCAGTAAAAGGAAAAGACCAGGACAAGGAAATGTGCTGGAGAGAAAGAGAAGGCGAAGATTTGGCTGCTGCAGGAATTCACAGGGGAATTATTATGCAAGGTGTTTGACAGTGAGGATGGTAGGCTTATGGCTACCAGCATTCTTGTAACCTGAAAAGCTTTTGTGTTTAATAATTGGAGACTTTTAAATTTTCTTAATGCAGGTGGGTACCTTTGTGACATATAAATACCTACCCAAAACATAAGCTTTCATAAGCTTGCAGCTTCACTGGGACTTCTAGCTCTTTGTGATACCACCAGGCAAATTTGCAAGGTGAGAGCACAGCCCCTGGCAACTCTCTGTTCCCCTCCTTGAGGAGAATTCATAAACAAGGCAACTGACATGGTGAGAAGAGAATTTCAGGACATCAAATTGCTTTTCCTTATGCCTGGGTCTTTGAGGCTGATTCCAACAAAGTGATTATTTATGTATGTCTGCAGCATGATTGGCATTTCTTCTTGTGAAACCTCAGGAGGTGCAAGTCATAATGTGAGTGACAGAACTGAATTATGAAAGAAGCCAGAAGTATTTCACAGGGGTGCCAGGAAATATTTTTTTAAATATAAGATACATTTTCTGTAGGAGACTGAAAATACTTTAATATTTAGGATAATAAATTCTCTTCATACTTTAATGCATTGCTTGACAACCAGTCTTTGCATTCAGATAGCTTGGAAATTATTCAGAGGAATCAAAACAATCTTATAAGCACTCATTTATTCATGAGCCTCTCATATGGGTGATTCCCTCTGCCACTCCCCTGCTTTCAGTCTGCAGCAGATGAAACTGTTCAAGGTTTTATATTGCAGTGAACAGCATCACCAAGAAACAGACAATTGATAAGAGGTTGCCTGGGAAACCCTGTGCCCACTGATTTTCATTTTGCTGCATTATGTACTTGTAGGTGTAACTATTTTCAGCCAAAAATTTCCCCCTAAATTCTTCCCATGGAATCACCATGGAATGATGGGGAAAATATCTTTTATTTTCTAAAGAATTTGCTCTTAGTTTCTCATTTGATTTTTGATCCTCTCTAATGGGGGTGTTTCATGTGTGTGTGTGTGTGTGTGGTGGTGAAGTGGTGGAGGTTTTTTTAGAAACTACTTGCGGCAATAGAAATTCTGCTTGAGAAAGCAATATGGAAATAAACTGCTTTAAATGCAGCTCACGTACAAAACATTGTCTCCCTGCCAATGGAAAAACCCCACCAGCTCTCAAGAGAGCCGTGCTCTGATCAGTCTGAGTAGATTATTCCTTCAACTTTAATAATTCAAACTCCCTGTCTGCCTTACAGGGAGTTTTCCTCTCGCCTGGAAGACACATGATGCTGACTTGGGAGATCCCCAGTCTGCTGCTCGTATTTTTAATGATAGGTTTGTTCTTGACACTATCTTCTTAAGGAAAAGAAATAATTTTATCTTTTTCTTTTTAGTAGGAAAATCTGTATAGAATCTAAGAGATTTACATGGACTTTTCCCCCCCAAGTAATAGGAAAATTCAAGGTTAAATATTTAACTTATGCTAGCAGTAGAAGACTAATCAAAATCACGATTAACCTGTTTCACCTGACTTGGTACTCTGATACTATTGTTATCCTAATACCCATTGTGTGCTCAAAGTATTTTTTTGATACAAGATTCGATGCTAGGGTACTAATGCAGAAATAAATAAAAACATGATTTTGTGTCCTGCATATCCTCTACGAAATTTTCTGAGTTGTCTCTCTGTGTGTTCCTCTGGTGGTATTGGCAATACTTTGCTGACTTTATTGCTGCAAGGTTTTAGCTCCGAAAACCACAGTACCAATGGTGAAATCCCAGGAAGCTCTGCAACATATCTGTGGCTTCTGCCCTTCTGTTGGGATGGGTCTCCCAGCCTGGCTGAGAAAAGTAAGGTCAGTCAATGTGTCTGTGAGAAGTGACCATTAGTCATGGCCACAGCATCCTTCCCTCTAGAAGGGAATTAAGTCTGACAGAAAAATATGATCGAAGTAGGAAAAAGGTGATGGTAGAGGTGGTGGAGGAGCTCTTCATCCATCAGACTGATTTTGGTAGGTCAGTGTCCTGCTGGAGCTGCCATAGAGAAAGAGGTTTTCCAGGGCTTGAGCACAGCATTGGCTCACTGCCTTCTGGTGCAGTCCATGTATGCTTTGTGCGAGCTGTTTCCACCTGGTCACAGGAGAGGTGGCTGAATCTGCGTGACACCTGAATGTTAACAGCGGGGCCTGAATATGTGGGGCAGGAGGGAGCAACTGCACTCTGTGCTCACACGGATTTTCTTCACCCACCTGGCTCACAGGGTAGCAGCAGAGCAGTTCAGCTTGCAAAGAAGGCTCAGACGGTGGGGCAGGAGAATGGGGTCAGCCGAGGTCTGAGCAGTGACTTGTTTCTGAAGGTTCTCACCCTTCTATGTGCTGTCCTGCATCTGCAATGCTCTCTCATGCCTGTCGGTGCTCTGATACAGCATCCTCCTGACTGCACACCCTTGAAAATTTTCCACCTGGGGTGAGAATAGCAGTCAGGTGAATTCAGAGCAATGAATTGCTTTTCTTAGTTGCTTTTCACGTACACAATGGGAGTGATACTCATACCTGCAGGTGACCATGGACCAGCATGGTGGCTGAAAGCTGCTGAAACAGTGTGATAGAGGGCCATTCCAGGAATGAGGACATCTATCTTTGTCCTCTTTGCAGAGCCAACTTGCCAATGGGGTCAAACAGTGTACCAGTAAGTGCACTACATCAAAAGGAGAACGGGGTTCTTTCTACTTTTTTTCTCTCTTTTCTTTCTCGCCCATTTTTTTTCCTTCCTGTAAAACCTAATTCCTTCTCCCAAGACTGCATTTCTTAGGAGTCAAGCACTCACTTTCCTTCCTGTCAAAGGGTGAAGAGGATCAACCCCCAACTTTTATACCAGTTACTTTTATACCAGAT
This sequence comes from Phylloscopus whistleri, assembly GCA_017589585.1. NCBI lineage: Eukaryota > Metazoa > Chordata > Aves > Passeriformes > Phylloscopidae > Phylloscopus > Phylloscopus whistleri. The sequence continues at coordinate 5,192,834 of JADMLD010000679.1, read as the reverse complement.
GAGTGGTAAAAGCAAGATATTTGTATTTCATAAAGCTAATAGCACAGAATGTAAATATGGCTGACTGTCAAATTCACTTCTGTTGCTATGCACAGGTTTTGATTCAAGGTTATGCAGCTCCAAATACTTCACTGAGAGAAGTGATACTTGCTTCAAGTCCTTGTTTGCACACAGCTTTTACTTTCATATATCCAATTTTCTTAACATACGTTTTCTGCAATAGATGTATATTTGATTTCTTCTTGGCAATGATGCAATGCAAAGATTTGGTTGCCATACAAATATATTACATCTTCCAGGAGAATTTCAAATTGCTAGCAACATTGCTTAAGCACAGAAATTCATTTAGTAAGGCAGATTTATTGGAGCAGCGTGGAATTAGTTGACATAATGTATAACCCACAGTTTGATATTGCCTTCTGCCCTCTCAGCTTTACCAATATTAAGTAGATTAGCTTGACCATGCAATAAGCTGTGCCTGCAATTTCCTCTTTTATGGGGAGGTTAAATGAAACACAACAGAACAGTTTTGCTGACTGTGCTTATAGAGCATATTTGTCTGGACAAAATAGAAGTCTTTTATTTTCCATGCCTGTACCCTATTCCAATGATGATACTCTTTTTTTTGACACCTGTTATCTTACATGCTGTAAGTTTTCAATTTAATTTCCAGTTAAATATATTACTGCCTAGTATATTACTAGTTAAAAAATAATTGGGTTATGGTAAACTTTTTTACTTGAAGTATTCTGCTTTCTCTTAATAAAATATATGTGATTAGGTTTTGCTTTATTTAGTATTCTTTGGTCTTATTTCTCCAAAGCAGAATGTCACCTTAATTTTCATATTTCCTGTCAGAAGTGACAATATGCTGTTATGGGTAAAAAAATGCTAGCTAAGAATCCAAATGGTGGAGAAAAGGAGAAGACTTTAAAATATTGAGTTTTGAAAAACGCACAAAAGACAGTAGAAGATGAGATATAAGGGAATACAAATATTCAAGATAAGATTATAAGGGCAGCTATTTCTTCAGTGCTCAATAGTTTTTCCTTGGTATAATAAAAACTGAACCACTTCTGCTGTTGCTGATATAGACAGTGGCTTAGACATTGTGTCAGGCCTTGCTATTTTATCCTATACTAGTAGTCTGCATTGGCTTTGCAACCCATTGAGCCTAATTTTTCTTGAATGTGGAAGAATACATTGCCAATATATACATAATCTTAATCTACATCATAGCGTAACTTGAATAAACTTTTTGTATCTGAAATGGAGATGAGGGTCTTTGCTGCTACTGCTGAAGTTGGACCAGAAATTCAAGGGAAGTCTTTCACTCTGGGAATTAGTTATTGCGATACCAGGAAGTGAGGCTGACCAAAAAAGAATTTGTATCTAGTAAGACTATCTAACTTCAAACCGCCTACAAATGCATTTTGTACTAAGATTTGGGGCTTGTACACTGATGGAAATACTGCACATCTAATAAAACCAGACACCAAGCATTTGTACAAATTGGCTGCTGCCATTTTCTATCCCTTATGTTCCTCAACCACACCCCCTTGTCTTGTTTCCACCCCATCACTCTGAAGCAACATTCAACCATAGAAAAGTGGTCAAAAAGAGACCCAAAGTCAATTAGAAGTGTCTTTATTTTAGCATGGGTCCCATTGTCCTGGGCAACCTCCAACTCTGAGCAGCAGGTGTGAGAACTTCCTCAAGGTGCAAATTGTCAAAGGTTGGTCCTGCCAGTGCATCTCACTTAAGTCTCTGCTTTTGCATGCCTCTACTGTAGGTCTTCCCACAAGGGGTTTTTACACTCCTGCTGAGAACAATTCTGTTTGTCTTCAGTCCAGTTTCACCCAGTCCAACTGAGACTAGTTTCCACCTCTTCCCCTGGCCTCCACCATTGTCTCTTAATGGTCTTCATGTACTTGCAGTCCTCCCTGTCAACCCTTAGTGGTGAGACCTGAGATTCATCCTTTCTCCCATGTAAATAAGCGAATTTTCTCACTTTCCAATAATGCCTGGAGAGCTCTTGGGCCTTAGGCCCTTGGACAACAAATCAGACTGCAGCAATAGACATTGAGAAACCCAAAGAATTAACAATCCATGAGCCTTTACTCTTAGCTGATTGTCAAGGTGCTCAAGCCTCTCAGTACTCTCTAGCTATTTTTTATTTTTAGAAGAATTATAGGGTGCCTGCTCAACTATGGCTAAGATGATGTCAGTTTAAAAGTCAAAAAATTAAGATCTTGAACATCCACACAGTGCTTCAGATTGTCTCAAAATTTGCTGTTTTGAGGGGCAAGGCAATTACCAAGATTTGGATACTCTGAAGCTTGCAGCCTGCCCAGAACATGATCACTGCAACCCTCAAGCTCCTCTTGCTTTTTGTATGCACACTGGAGGCTAAAATTTCTGTTTCACTTCTCTTCGAGCAGATCTGTTTTACTGGGGATTTACCTAGTGTCTGGTAAAACAGCAGAAACTTTTGCTTTGGCAGAAAAAAACACAGTAAATGTAATGAAGGATGAAATTTGTAACACCAAATGAGGATGAGAAAAAGAATGGACTGGGAGATTGGAATGGATGTGTGCAGCAAAATTGCATCGGCACAAGGTTTTGTTGACAGCATCTTGCTGCAGACCTGAGCATCTCTAGGCAACTTTCTGCAGACTTCCTGTCTGTAATTTCAGAATCTTAGCTACATTTGTGCTTTATGAAATGAAAACTTACATCAACAACTTTCTGTATGTGTGTAGTGAGCTGCCTGAAATGAGACCGGTGCTTCTAGACTGAAAATTCAAACATACTCTACAGACCACAGGCTCACCCTGATTACATGTTAGGAGGAAATGAGCACTGTCAGTGACTCCACACCTGAAGGGTGAGGGTATTTGTTGTGGCCTATGTTGTTGTATTGCACGTGATACAAACATCCCAGGAGCAGTAGTTCAGTACTACCCAGTTCTTTCTGACTTAGCAAAGAAAGAAGTTACTCCAAGCATGATAATTTGCAGCTCTTGCAACTAGTTCCAAGCTATTTTCTGATCCTACTCCTAGGAGTTTTTCTTTTAATGTGACAAATGAGTAGAAGACAAGAGGTTAAGCTGGTTTAAATTCTGTTTCATATCATTTTTCTAAGTAGGTCAACTGACATCATGATTATTTTTTCATCACAATAGGATCTTCCCATCCCACAACAGAGCTAAATAAAAAGAAAACATGTTTTCTCCATCTCTAGCTTTCTTATAAGAGTAGATAAAATGAACAGTATTCATTTAAATGCATTCCTTAATCTTAGCAGAGACTTCAAAGAGACTGTATCTCTGACACTGATATCAAATTCAGAAAGAGTACAAATCAGATGCATCTCATTTTGCAACTGCTGCATCATCACACTAAAGTTGGGGGAACACTATAAAATAGTAAATGTTTACCTCAAATGCAAAGCACAAGGCAGTCTGGTTGCCAAACTCTTTCTCACCTGATCATGATCATAGTTTTTTTTTCTTTATCCCCTCATGCCAACTGCAAGACCAACAAAATTAAGGGACACCTAAATGGCAGAAAGAAAGCCACCTATTCCAGGTACTCAGAAGAAAAATCAACTTGATTGATGATGTCCTTGTGCTGAAGGCAGTGCAAACCCATTTGCAATGAAGAACAGAAGACTGAATGAGTGTGGTGCATCCCCTGTGTTGTCTGAACATCTTATTGCAAGACAAATTACAGAAGAACAAATGACTAGGTGAAGGGAAAACAATCTGGGGCTTGGGGAGAGCCATTATTGTCAATTTAGTTGATAAGACAAGACTTTTCTTGTTAAAAGAGGCTTTTCCTGGAGTCCTGCACATACAGGAGTTTGCCCTTTGGAACCTAAACTAAGTTATGAGATGGATATGAAAAATACTTCTCTTTCTTTACTTTCAAACAGTGCTGTACTTCAGGGTTTGAGTTAAATTGATGTTTGGGCATCATATAAATACTTCATGCTGACACATGATCGGATGTTTCAATGTGTAGAAAAAACGGTGCCTTTTTTTTCTGCTTTGGTATTTCCCTGCTTTTACAGTCATGACAGTCAATGACCTTAGTAGCCTGCGCTTTAATTATGTTCTGGGGAACAAGGACTCAGTTTTGTATTACTTTTAAATTTCACAAGGTGTTTCCCCAAATAGTATCCTCATCAAACCTGTTAATTACCTGTTAATCTTTTTTTTTTTTTTTTTGTCATTCATGTACCTTTTTTCCAGCAGCTGTTTGCTTTCAAGGCTCAAGGAATCCTCATCTATTTGTCTTTTCATCCTCGAGGAGCTGTTCTGCAACACCGATAAGCTACACCACCTTTTGCTGTATCTCTTCAATATTCTGCAATATCTCTCTGAAAAGAAGATATATTTTTCTGATTTTTTTGAGATTTTATTATATATTATATTATTATATTATATTTATTAATTAGATGCAGTTGCACAAAATATCTATATAGTAGCAGCATGGTATTTCCTGCTCTGTACTTGATTTCTCCCCTAACACTTCCTAGCATTCTATTTGCCTTTTTGACCAATGTTAAATATTGATATTATGTTTACATGGAACAGCCCCAAATGCTCTAAGCTTCTTCTTCTTGAGAGATAATGGCTAAATTGAAACCTGTAATTATATATATATATATCATTAAGGGCTTCCTCTTTTCCCAAAATACATGGTACTTTGCATTGATTGATGCATAGTTTCACCCATTGTTTTATTCCTAGTAAATGCACTGGAGATACTGATACCCATATTTAACTTATCTCGGTTACTTTCTGCTCTGATTCATGAGAAAAAATTCTGTTGTCAGTAGACTGTACCGTACAGCCTTGCTTTTTTTCCTAGTAGCTGGTAGAGTGCTGTGGTTTGGATTCAGTATGAGAATAATGTTGGTAACACACTGATGTTTTGGCTGTTGCTAAGTACTGCTTACCCTAAATCAAGGACTGCTCAGTTTGCCCATGCTCTGACAGCAAGTAGGTGCATGAGAAACAGGGAGGGAGAACAGCCAGGACGGCTGACCTGAGCTGACCAAACATAGAATGCCATCCATGTTCAGTATTATAAACCAGAGGGAGCTGGCTGTAAGGAAGTGATTGCTGCTTAAGGAGAGGCTGGGCATCAGTGACTGGTGAATATTTGTATTGTGCATAGCTTTTTTTCTCTAGGATTTTATGCCTCTCTCTCTTTTTCCTTTTCATTGCTATTAGTATTAGTGTTAGTGTTAGTATTAGTATCAGTATTAGTATTAGTATTAGTATTAGTATTAGTATTAGTACCAGTATTACTATGTTTAACTTTTCAATTACTAAACTGTTCTTATTTCAAACCACATATTTTACCTTTTACCAATTCTCCCCAACCCACCAGAAGGGAGGCACAGAGAGTGAGTGAGCAGGTGAGTGAGTGAGCGAGTTACTGCAAGATACTTATTTGCTGGCTGGGGTTAAACCAACACAGTCCTTTTTTATGCCCAATGAGGAGCACAAAGTGCTGAGATAATGGCAGATCTGACCAGAGCACATTCAAATAAATTTATTATAAGCATTCATTGTAATTGCTGGTCACAGTTTAATAGTTTAACAGCTGGTCACAATGTTGACCTCTTTTGCTCTCAGAGTTGTTGCATTTGCTCCCAGGATTGTTTTATGTAAAAGCTTGCTTTGTAGTATGTGTTCCCTGACATACTGTTTATAACCTCCAAGGGTTTATAACCTCCATGCTATGTTGTTGCCCTCTCTGATACTGGCTTCTGATATAACAGAATCAATGGTCTTGAAATTAACCTGGCATGGTACTCAGTGTTGCTGTCATTCCTATACCAAATGAGCCATCTTTTGGAAACTTACTGATTCCACATCTTACTTTTTCTCCAAGAACCAACCTCTGGAGAAGGCATCTTTGCACATTTTCTCCTTCTCTAAGTCAAATGTTATAACATTTGAGAATTTTGAAATTTTTGGATAGCCTTAGAGTGTTCAAACCAGCATGGTGCTATTGCTAGGAATCATGAATGTGGCTCAAATCTTGTGTAGGGTAAGCAACTATTTGCATCTACTCCAAACGGTGAAACAAACAATGCTGCTACTCAAATTCTAGCAACAGGCACTACTTCTACTCAAACACCTGTTACAAGCACTATTTTCTCAAACCCCAGAAACAGCTACTACAGCTACCTATACCCCAGTGACGGGTGATGCAGCTGAACCAGACAACCAACCCATGCCTGTATCAGTTGCCCCACATATACAAAGAAATGGACAAGTTGTTTACTACAGGAGGACAAAGCAGGGACACCATGAGGGCAGAAAGAAGAGGCAGAACAAGAGGTGACCACTTGATCTGAGTCTCCAAGTGAGCTGTGTGAAAAGGTTTCAACTATTGTCCAGTATGAGCACATTGTTACCTGGCTGCTTGGATGCTGGCATTGTGGGGCCAGTAATCTGGAATAAAAGGTTAGGGAGGTCAAGCAGCTGGATCACCTTCTAGAGAAAGGGGCATCAACAAAGTGATTGGAAAAGGGACGTAAGTCCTCAGACTCTCTGAAGGTGACTCCTGTCAAATGTCAAGTAAAGGTATCTGTTGGAGTCCAGGGCATGTGGAAAATCCCATGCTGCCCTGGGGGGTCCAAGACTCCAGCTGGGACCCCAGAAAGGCACTGCCTTTGATCTTAGTCCGTGGAAAAAACTTCCAACACTTAGAGATGGGCTGAAAGCAACAAAGGTGTGAAATAAATAGTAGTTTAGTTTGTCACAGGGTGAAAATTTGTAGTTTTGGGTTTTTAGTATGGAGACAGATGAGAGCAGGATGGAGAATTTGGGGTGGTGTCTCATGTTCTTCTTCTTCTTCTGCTCCATTTTCTGCTGTGATGGTGGCACAGAGACATTGGTAGAATGGGTTTGACACAGAGGCTGTGTGTTCAGAATAGGGAGCGATTATTGGCACAGAACTATAAACAGAGCATGTTTTAAGAGTTCATTGGGCTAGAAACCTTTAAGAACCTTGGGATCCTCTGTCCGGGAGTGGTTTCTGGTGTGTTAAGCCAGGTTTCGGTGGCACGCAGAACTTGAGATAAGAAATAGAATAAACAACTCTGAAGACCAAAGCTGCGAGTCTCATTTATCTTTTTAACCCTGGTACTGGACTTTTGGAGGAAAAAGATCACCTCCAATAGGGGACTCCTGAAAGGGAGTTTCCCACAGGTACCCTACAAGGAAGATGTTATGTAACGCCCTAGCAAGTGGACCACAATTGAAAGAGGTATCCCATACCTCAGGGAGTTAGCCCTGCTAGAGATTACACATTTGCACACAAAACCCCTGAAATTACCCACATATCCAGACCAAGTCCAATGCACAGGAGCCATGTGTGGACCAGTATCTCAACTATAAATAGGAAGCCTTGTATTGATCAAGAGAGAGGTTATAGAAAATACACACCATGGAGTTCTCCGTGTATATGGAGAAGACATGATTAAGTGGGATGGAAATTCTGCCACAACCCTAGAGGCATGGGTACCTGGATTTCAAGGGAAAACAATCACAAATGAACGCTCTTCAAGAAAACTTGCTGTCCAGTCTCCAGTTACTAGTTCCCCCAGAAGAGTGAAAGGATGATCTTTCTCAAGATCACATGGAAAGGATTTCTAATCTGTTTTTACAAGAAGTAAGTGAGGAATCCTATGACCAGGACTACAGGGGTCTGACCCCTGCCAGGTGGAGGAATGGAACACAGTCTACTGGACTTTGTGGATCTGACGGCTTGGCCCATCAGCCCCACAGGTTTCTAGTAGACACCTGTGCACAATGTACCCATAATGCCATCAAACTATGTAGAGACAGAATCCATTGGCATTTCTGCAATGACAGGGGAATCCCAACAGCTACTGTATTAGAGGCTGAAGTCAGCCTGACTGGGAATGAGTGAAAAAAGCACCTTATTATGATTGGCTGAGAGGCATCTTTTGGTGTAATCTACCTCAGAAGAGGGTATTTCAAGGATCCAAAAGGATAACAATTGGATACTAATTGGTCATTAGTATAGCTGCCTTGGAGATGAAGGATGTTAGGGAGCTGTCTACCTTGAGGCCCTTGAGGACCCTTCTGTTGTGGGGTTGCTGAAGGCTGAAAAACAGCAGGTACCAATTACTATCATAAAGGTGCACCAGTCAGATGATCACTCCGAGACTCTGTGATTCCTCCCCATAGGAGGATTTGCTGACTGGAGAACCAAGGGGTGATCAGCAGGACCTGCTTACCCCTCAACAGACCCATATGGCAAGTGAGAAATTTTAACAGAATGGCGACTAAAAGAAGATTATTTTGGCCTTGGAGGGAAGGAAGGTCCAAGACAGTTTGTTACTCAAAAATGGCTTCCTCAGGCTCAAGAATGATACATCCTGATGAGCAAGAAATTGGGCAAAGGGATGGGACACCTGCATGGATGAATAAAGAACTCCTGTCATTATTCCAGTTTAAGCACAAAACACACAGGAGATGGAAGCAGGGTCATGACACTTAGAATTAATATTGAGAGGTTGTCAGACTAAGTAGAAATGAGACAAGGAAGGCCAAGGCCCATATAGAATTAAATCTGACCAAAGATGCCAAGAACAACAGGAAATGATTTTTCCGATACATCAATAACAGAAGGAAAATGAAGGATGGTGTAGGCCCAGGGGCCATGGTAACAGGATGCAGAAAAGGCAGAGTTACTGAATGAAAAATTTGATTTGTTCTTCAGTGGCAAGACCAGCCTGTAGGGATCTCTGAGCCAGGAGATCAGGGAGAAGGAATGCTGGAAGAGTTTTCCTTGGTCAAGAAGGTTTGGGTTAGAGAGCACCTAAGCAAACTTAGGTGGACTGGATGAGTGGACAGGGAGGTGTATTGAGAACCGGCTGAACAGCAGATCCCAAAGTCATAATCAGTGGCAAAGGGTCCAGTTGGAGGCTTGTCCATGGTGGTGCCTCCCAAGGTTCAACAGTGGGCCCAATCTTGTTTAACTTACCCATCAATGACTGGGATGAAGGGGCAGAGGCCTCCTCAGCAATTTCACTGACAACACAAAGCTGGGAGCAGTGGCTGATACCCCAGAGGGCTGTGCAGCCCTTCAGAAGGGCCTCAACAGGCTGGAGAGATGGGCAGAGAGGAACCCTCTGACATTCAGCAAAGACAAATGCAGGGTCCTGCACCTGGGGAGGAACAACCCCAGACACCAGCACAGGCTGGGGGTGACCTGCTGGAAAGCAGCTCTGTGGAGAAGGAGCTTGGGGTTTCAGCGGACAACAACTCCCCAAGAGCCAGCAGTGCCCTTGTGGCCAAGGCCAGTGATAGCTGGAGTGTATTAGGAGGAGCATCACCAGCAGGTCAAGGGAGGTGATCCTGACCATCATCTTGGCCTTAGTGAGGCACATCTGAAGTGCTTTGTCCAGTTCTGAACACTTCAGTATAAGAGAGACATAGAGTTCCTGGAGTGTGTCCAGCAGAGAACTCTGAAGATAAATAAGGGATTGGAGCATTTTTCTTACGAGGAAAGGCTGAGGAAGCTGGGCCTGTTCAATGTTGAGAAGAGATGACTGAGAGGGGGCCACATCAGGGTCTGTCAGTATCTGAAGGAAGGTTCTCAAGAGGATGGATCTATCCTCTTCTTGGTATTGCCAAGCAATAGGAAAAGAGGCAACAGGCAGAAACCGATGTACAAAGAGTTCCACCTTAATATGAGGAAGAACTTCTTTACAGTGTGGGTGACCCGTAATGGAACAGGTTGTCCAAAGATGTGGAGTTTCCCTCATTGGAGATATTCAAGGACCATCTGGACACAATCTTGTGCCATGTGCTCTAGAGTGGAGGCACAGCTGAGCAGGGCAGTTGTACCAGATGACCCATTGGGGTCCCTTCCATCACTACCTATTCTGTGATTCTGTGAGTCTGTGATTCATGCAATTCTGAGATTCATGCCATCACTGACTACTGCCATACCAGACATGCTGGAACTGGAACATATGAACTGGAGTTAAAGGCAACCCAGTGGTGCCACAACTGATATTGATGATGCATCTTTCTCAGTCCCTTTGGCAGCACAGTGAGGACCACAGTTTGCCTTCACTTAGAGGGATATCTAATACAGCTGAAATCACCTGCCCCAGAGTGGAAATAGAGCCCTAACATCTTCTATATACTGATCCAGATAGCTTTGGACAGATTGAGTCAAAGGTCATGGTCTAAATTAACTAATTGGACTTTTGCAGGGATGGTCCATAGACTAAGGAAATTATATTTGTGGGTATAATTACCAAGAGACAGGAAAGGCAATGTGTTATTAGGAAGTGTTAGACCTGGTATGAAACAAATTGTATGGAATTGAGGTGGCTGCTATCCTGGTTTTGGCTTTAATAGACTTCATTTTCATCTTAGTAACTGGTACAATGCTGTGTTTTGCGTATTTCAGTATGAGAATAATATTGATAACACAATGATGCTTTGGACTGTTGTTGTTGTTGTTTACCCTGAGTAAAGAACCTTTCAGTGTCCCATTCCCTGTCAGTGAGCAGGTGCCCAAGAAGCTGGAAGGAACCATGGACAGGACAGCTGACCTGAACTAGCCAAAAGGATATTCCCTACCATAGAATATCATGTCCAGTATATAAACGAGGGAGAGTTATGTGAAGGGGGCAAATGCTTTCTGGGCTGGGCCTCAGCCTGTGGGCAATAAACAATTATATTGTGCATCACTTCTTTCTCTTGAGTTTTACTCTCTCCTTTTCATTAAAATTATTATTGTTGTTATCACTATCATTATCATTACTATTATTGTAATTATTGCTGTTTTTGTTGTTAGTATTGCTGGGACTATTATCAGATTTTATTTTATTTCAATAATTAAATGGTTCTTATATCAACCCATGAAGTTTGCTTTTTTCCTTTGGTTGCCCTTCCCACTGGAAGGGGTAGAGGAGAGAGATCAAATGTGTGATCCTTAGTTGCTGGCTGGGGTTAAGCTACGATACCTGGCTGAACAGAGAAGAACCCAGCTTTCTACCACTAATACAAAAGTTTCTCTGCCCACTGCCTGAGAATAATAGACTGGAAGCTACTTAACTTTGTACTTATGTCTTATCCAGATGTTCCTCATTTCCCTGTTTCTGTTGTCTGCCTCTCTTTGTACAAGTGCTGCTTTTGGAGCCCTAGCATCCTGCAGCTCAGAGGGAAAAGATGTATGTGTTTTGAGAACGAACAGTGTGTTTTGCTAGTTTTAAATACAACTGGTAAGCTGAAGCACATTAGTCCCACTAGCATAATTAGAATGATGAACTGCCATATTTGATACGTGTGTCCTAAATCAAATTCTTCCCTTGCTCCTCTTCTCCCCTGTTTGAGTGCACTTCTCCTCAGAAATCAGTGGGTCCCTTGATACTTCTTTTCAAACTATGCCATCTGTCTGTAGGCACTTCTTCTTCAAAGTAGTAACACTACCAGTATTAAAGGATTGCTAACTAATATGCAGAAATATATAGCTGAAAGGGAATTCCTCTCTTTTGGTGTTCACACATCAATGCATTCTCCTATGGAAATTATTAAAATGTTTTTCTGCAAGAACAGATAAATTAATCATCACTCCCTTCTCTATGTCACTCTTCTATTGTATCTTATGTTCAAGAATCTTAGAGAAGTTTGCAGATAGCAATAATTTCCCAGCACTGCTGAGAGCCGTAGGAGATTGAGCGTTTCACTACAGGTGATGAATGTAAGGTCCAGGAGAAACTGTTTACAAGGTATTTATCAACAAACTGCCGTTATATGGCAGAACTTAGTACATACTAGGAAGGTCAAGAATCTCTCACGGGCTTCCATCTATCCAAATGGCCAGGACACACTTTCTATGTCTGCACAATCAATTTGACAGCACAAGGAAAAAATTAAAGCTCCTTGGCTGTGCTGAGTGTGCCTTAACAGATCCTGCAGGATGAAGAAGTTTCACAGATGCATCGTTACTCAGAGACTTGGAATACACAGTGCTGCCAAGCTTCAAGTATAAGGCTGGACTCTGCAGCAGAAGAAATGTTTAGGTGTGAAAGGAAATCAGCAGTACACAGTCTAAATAAAATGATTGGCTACAGCTGAGCAACAGCATAAGAAAATCTCATGGTCACCTTCTCTGTGAACAGATCACAGGCTCATATATCAAAGAGTTGTGTCTCACCACTTCATGCAAACCAGCGAGCTTGGAGCCTTCACAATTTCCAGTGGTTGCCACCTTCTCTGTGAAGAAAATATGCACCCATATCCAATCTGAACTTTCCCTGATGCTTAAAGACATTCCCTCAAGTCTTTTTAGCACATACAAGACAGAAGAATTCAACATCTCAGTTTCTTCTTTCCTTCATGACAACGGTGTAGACAACTATGAGATAATGCCTCAGTCTACACTTCAATAAGCTAGAAAAACTTAACATCCTCGTCTGCTCTCTAGTCCTTTCACCATGTATGTTGCCCTCCTTAGGACACATTGTAATTTTTTTTTTCTTTTTTTTTTTTTTCTTTTTCTGTAAGCCCAAAACTGCACACAGTACTCAAGGTAAGGCTTCAGCAGTGCTGAGTATATTGGGACAATCACTTCTTTTGGCCAGTTACCTATACTGCACCCCAGGATATTTTTGGTCCTGTTGGCTGCTAGACCACACTGTTGATTCCCATTGAAACAATCATAGGCCAAGACTCCTCTATCTCTTTCTATGGGGCTGCACTCCAGAATTTGGTTCCCCAATCTATACATGCATTTTGGATTATATTCTCCCAGGTACAAAGTGAGGCACGTTCCTGTTAAGTTTTATACAGCTTATAATCTTAAAGCACCCTAACCTTTTAAATATCTCTCTTTTGTCTCTCTACCCTTAATGTTTCTCCTCCCAGTTTAGTATTGCCTGCAAACATACTTAGAGTGCATTCCACTTCTGTGTCCAGGTATCTGACATAAAAACCCTGAAAACACCACTAGTGGCTGGCCATGGCCAAATGTTACCCCTTAACTACAACTCTTTAAACACAATCCTTCATCTAATTTTTTACCCATTTTATTGTGTATGTGTCCACTTGTATGCTGGACATTTTGTCCAGAAGGATAATGTCTGTATCAAAAAGCTCTGCTTAAAATAAAAATATCCACATCCACTGCCTTCCCTTTGTCCACTAGACAGTAACCTTAGGAAGGCATGCCCTTCAGGAACACATCTTGGCTTTGACTGATGACTGCATTGTCTTTCAAGTGTTTTACAAGACCTCCCAGATAACCTACATAATATTATCATGAAAATTAAAGTGAAAATGATTGAAATTAAGTTTTGGCCATATGACTTTTCTCCCTTCTGTGTCAAAGAACACTTCCATAATCATCCTGTGTAGCCTGATCTTGCTTCCAAAGTCCATACACTTTCCTTTTCTACTTAAAAGCCATAGGAATTCCTGACCCATGGTAAATATCAATTTGGATTATGTGTTCTGTTTCACTCAGTTCCTATTCAACGTTCATAGTTTGACTGGAAATTGCATTTTTAATCTCAGGTGTAGAAAGAACATTTTTAGTTCTAGTAGTGTAGTAAAGCATAGATTTCTGTATTGCTTACACTTTATGGGCCTTTAAATAAAAAAATCCCTGTTACTAACTTCCCACCCACCTTTTATAAGCGGGTTGTTGACTTTTGAGGAAAAAATTTAGGAGAATAAGGATTTCAATTCTGTATGAAATTACCATCATACAATTTAAATCTAACTCTGTAAAATTATGCTTTTGTAAAAGAGTCTAGTTCAGAACCACTAATGATGTAAAAGCATTTGTTATTGGTAATTTTAAAAGCTCTGAAGCCATTAAAGAATTCAAGAGTTCTAACAAAGCAACAAAATGGAAAAAATATTGGAACCCTATAAAAATAAAAATACTTCATGAAAGTCTTTCTCGCCTCTTTCCAGCTTGGCATACTTTCTACAAATAGGTTAATGAGCTATTTCTTCAAATATCTCTCTGTGCCTGGGAAGAAAGGTTTCAAATAAGCTCATTTGGTATAAAAATGTGCAGTTGAAAATGCTGATAAAAGGAGATTGCGTTTTTTGCATTAATGAGTACTTGGAACTTCAGTATGTTTTTATGTTTAAAAGTTGTGAAGACACTCCAGATTCTCTGTCCTGACACAGAAGATGCCTAAAATACGTTTTTGAAGTGAAAACTTCTCTGTCTAGCCTGAACACACTTCTCTTGCTAAAGGCATCTAATGATTTCAAAGCAGTCAAGAGTCTTATTAAGAGTGGAAATATTCATTAGTAAAGCAGGAGATACAGAATAGATGATAATGTCCTGGTAGTAAAGTTCAGGCCAAGTCTAGCAACCTAATACCTGGATACCTTGGCACAAGTGACCTGGAGAACTCAATTTTCACCTGTCAGAGGACAAGTAGGAATTATATTTCATATGATTGAGAAATAACATCTAGAAGGAATAGTTCATACTCACATCTATTTACAAAGTTGTGAACTCTGGGGACAGTGTCCTTTTCCAAAAATTTAGTTTGTTAATCATGAAATCCAGCTGGGCCTGAAGAAGGAGTTTTGTTTCCTTTCAGAACGTCAGCAAAGCCTGTAAGTGTCCTTCTGATGTTTCAGGGGGGCTCAGGTCTACTACGGAAGAAGACCTGGTGCTATATTGTTCTGTTTAATTGGTATATGAAACACTCTGTAATAATTTATTTTTTGTCTTCATACTCCCCCCCACCCCCAGTGATTCTGCAAAAATATTGGCATGCATTATTCCTGCATGCAGAGCCCAGCCTGCTTTAAAAAACAAGGTCAAAGCCAGAACATCTGCTTTTACAAGGGAAGACAGTAAAGGCATCAGTCCAAAGTCTTAGTTGTCATATCAGTTGCAATGCTCTTCCCTTTGCCACAGCAGTCACGAGAAGCAGCTTTCCTTTGTTAGAAAAGTAGTTATTAAAGCTGGCAATAATTTTCCCCATTTTTTTTTTTCTGGACATTATTTTCAGCAATGCTAGTTTTTCCTGTTGTTTTTTAGACATTTATTTGTGAACACTTGCTAATTACAACGAGCAATGCCATCTCCTCACTTAGTGACACCATTTTCTCCATCAGGTGTTGGCTGAATATAGAGGAGCAGTCTGGGTTCTACACCATGAGTGATTAACCTGCATTAAAATTGAGATAAAGTAACATCTTAGCCTTCAACAATGTTCCTAGAGAAACAATACAGATGGTAAAGCTTCATTTCTGAAACACCAATGTGTTGCCTATTTCTTACCTTTTGCAAGGCAGCATCACAAAACCTTCCACGTTTTCTGTTCATCTGTAGAGTGATTACATTTTTAGCCGTAAGTAAATAAGTAAAATGTGTTCAGCATGCAATAATTTTCCTTTAATTCAGCTGTGTGTGAAATAGATTGTGAGACTCAGTATTATTTGTATAGAGCAGATTATATTCAACTACTGATTTGTACTGTACTACTCCATTTTTCTCAAAACCTAAAGGTTACAGATCTCTTTACACTTCTTGGTTACAGGAATAAAAAATTCTGGGGTTTTATTTGAGTTCTTTGGGACACTATGAATAATAATAATATTATCTCTGCACACAGTAGACCTATAGAACATGTGTATTAAAGATTAGAATGTTATGTGGTGCGGATCTGAAGCCTGACTTCCGCAGATGAGAGATGCAGCAAAAGAATGCAAGTTGTCTCCATTTCTAGAGATGGAAGAACACAGATTTATAAATGAAAACACCGCTTGCATAATTTTAGCTTCAAATGCATCTTTTTGAAGCTATTTTTGGAAATTTTTTTGTTAATATTTGATAAAATTCCAGTAATTGCAGTGCAGAAGTTCTACTCTGTTTTTTTGTTTGATTTTACTATATGACCATAGTGATGAAAATGGATTGTTCCCCGAAAATGAACTCCTTACTTCACTCAGACTGTATTCTGCTTAAATTTTCTGTCATTCTGACATTCCTCAATCTACTCTGTGGATAGGTGGTTTTCCTTAAAAGCCAACACAACATTCTAATTGTTAATGAAAAAAGGCAAAAATTTATTACCAAGCTTTCTAATTGTTACCAAAAAAACAACCAAACTCTCTTGAACCTGTTAGAGAACCAGTATAAATGTTTGCAATGGTTATTATGTCCACAGATTCCTCTCTGCTAAACAATGACTTCACAGAATTTAATAAAATTTTATTGCAGTCTTACCTACCAAAAAGCAGAATTTAATTTAGTAATTCTGTGGATTTTGTAAAACAAGTTTTTATAGAATCATTTTGTTTTCATTCTGGTAATGGTTTCATAAGGACAAATTGGAAAGTTTTGGAAGTGCCTGCATTAACCTATCTTTGGGATAGGATGTGCTCTGCAGTGATGTCCTGGAAGTGCTTGATCTGTATAGCAGTATTCATAATTATGGCCAAACAGTTTCAGCCACCTATACTCTCATGCTGCTGTAGGAAACAAATGCTGATCAACAGCATTTTTGGATCAGGTAAAAGTTATGGATGTCACCTGCATGAATTTCTGTAAGGCCTTTGATATGCCCCCCCACAACCTTCTGACCTCTAAATTGCAAACATAAGGATTTTGAGGAGAAGGAATTGACTGACAGCTGAACCTGACCGTTGCAATGAAGGTGGTGAGGCATTGAAACAGGTTGTCCAGAGGAGCTGTGGATACCCCATCCATGGAAGTGTTCAAAGTCAGGTTGGACTGGGTGTTTGAACAATCAGGTCTAATGAAAGTTGACTCTGTTCATTGCAGGGCAGTGGGACTATATGAGCTTTAAAAGTCCTTTCCAACCCAAAACATTCTGTGATTTTGTGATTCTATATTTAATGTCTATGCCATTTGGAGAGAAGGACCTAGGGTAAGGGTGTTTGTAAATCATTAGGTTACAGGCATATGCAACATTCTTTATCTCTGTTACTAGCGTGTCTATAACTGAAAATATGAACTAAATTGTAGAGCAATAGAACAATGACATATGAACTAATGGTGTTGCTTTGCATTTACACCCCACCCCTGCACAGAGAGCAGGATTCAACTCCTTGTACTTAATCATCCCTATAATAATGGTTTATATTATAAATTCTATCACGATCTGTACAGAGACAGATGAGCAACTGTGGATGCCTTTGGATATTAGACAATGAGTGGATATTTATCATACCAAAATCTGGACACTTTTATATTAAATAGATGTCAGTAAAGCATTGCACGGTTTATAATACTAATTAAATTGTTGTATTTTTAGTATGGAAACCTTGAAAACTACAAGGCTTGATCGATGATGAATGATGCAGTCATTTTTGTACTGTAGGGTTAATGGCTTTTCTTGCCATGCAGGGCTAATTTGAGGAAAGTTCATCCCAGACAGTCTAAGATTCTACTTATTTTCCTTTCTAGAGTAGGAATATAATAGCAATAAGACAGTTTTCCTGAGTACTTTAACTTTTTTTCTTTTTTAGTAATACAATGACAGTAGTTATTGTGTATGGTAGGGGTCAAATCTTTCTATCTTTCATTTGGAAGGAAAATAACTTTTTCAAATAAGAATAATTATGAAGTATTGAATTCTTTCAAGTATTTGACCCTGTCTATCAGTGTAAAAGCTTTGTACTTCAAAACAAAAGGTTTTGAAGCACAAAAGGTGACGAGCATTTGTGATTCCTGAGACCATGTGTCGGATGGAAAAGAACCCTTGAGTCACCTATAGAGGATAAAAGAATGCTCAAGACTTCTGATTAGTACCCATTTACTACTGGAATGGACCAAGCATAGTACTGCATCCACCCTCTGTGATACAGAACTCCCACAGCGTCTCTTACTCTGTGATGCATTTTTTTCTTGCACATGTGCCCAAGCACGTTGGTGCCTACCTCCAACAAGAACCCTACAGAGGTCCAGTTAAAGGATGAAGAGTTCTTAGATTTTCTGAACATTACTGTCTGGTGGCTATGCTTAGGATATGACTTACAGACAGACACAATGCTGAATTCACAGTGGTCATAGCTACTTTCATTCAAAAATTAACAAGTGAAAGGCACCCCATTGCAGAAGAAAGATAAAGCATATTTTAAAGACAAAATTTCATTGACTTCAGGATATGAAGGAAAATGTATGGGAAGTGAAAAGTGGGTCAGATAAGTAAGTGTGAGGTTAGAAGTACAGAGTAAGCTTAAGAAAAATCAATGTACAGCAGAATCACAAAAATTTCCTAGGTACCATGGAATAGTACCAAAAATAAAGAGGCAAAAAAATATTGCTTTACTGTATTGTGTTAGATGCAGCTCTTGGTGGGGTGTGCCTGGCACACTGGTGACTCGCACTGAGCCTGCTGCTAACCAGCACCCCCAGGTCCCTTTCTGCAGGGCTGCTCTCCAGCCTGTTCTTCTCCCAATTCATATTTGTGTCAGGTGTTATACAATGGCAGGGGCAGTGTCCAGTGTCTGTTCTTGCTAAATTTCATGCCCTTGATGATTGCTCAGTGCACCAATCTAGATCTTTCTGGAAGTCCTCTTGTCCCATGAGAGAGTCAACGGCACCTCCCAGTTTGGACTCCTCATCAAGCTCTTTAATGATGCATTCAACTCCTGCATCCAGGTCATTGACAAATATACTGAACAACACTGGCCCTAGAATTGAGCCCTGAGGATCACCTCTGATGACCTGTCTCCAGCCACTGGTAGCCCCATTCACTGCAATCCTTTGAGCTCTGTCCTTCAGACAGTTCTCCACCCCATGCTCCTTGACCCTACTCACCCCACAGTTAGATAACTTGTCCAGAAGGATGTTGTGAGGGGGAACATAAGAAGTCTTATTAAGACCAGAAAAAAAGTCCAGGTCAGGATCAGTGTCAGAAGCAGATATCAGGGTCAGACAGCCCACTGTAGATTACGTTCTGGGTGTGGACTCATGGATTTGGATCTACTGTTGCTGAATGGGTGTATTGGCAAACTTTGGTGCATGGCTTCTTCTTCCTCTTTGCTGCTTTTTCAGTGTATATTGATAAAGATTACATTTGTTACTATGGAAATCTTCAGTAAACAGTGGTATGACTCTTAAATGAAGGGAATCAGTAAGAACTTCCAGAAGACAGCAGATGTTCCGAGAGGTAAAACTGTGTCAAACCTTATTCCCAATCAGACTTCGACTAGGTATCAGTTAACCAAGAAATAGTAACAGCTTAAACCACTCATTCTCACCTATCAGAAAGGCTGTCATATATGAGGGTTTCTGATTGGGTTTGGAATAAACAGGTGTTCAGGGAGCTGCTTTTTCTCTTACAGCTTTTCATCTTTTTCTTTCATTGAGGGCAAGGCACACTGCCTCACAGCACTTTGTCCAACAAGGTGGACATGCCCATTACAGAGGCTTGTGAGCCATCCAGCAACACAGAAAAAGGTTCTTTAGTACAAGCAATGTTTCTCTGACCACTAGTCACAAATTTAATGGTCTGAACAGTCAATACCTGGAAAAGAGCGGCAATTCCATGCTTACCTCATGGCAATGTTTTCTCTCTAAAGCTGGAGGACACAAAAATTTGAAAACGTATTTCTTACTGTGTGTCTTCTGCTTAGTTGTAAAGAAAAGTCCAATTACAAATGCTTCAGTAATCACACAGAGGATTCCATTTTATGGATGGTTGAACTGGAAAATAAAAAGTCATTACCTGTGAAATATCCTAATTAAATTCTTGATGGCAGGGTCAAATGTAGCTTCTAAAGTAATGTTTAAAATAGGTTATAGTTTCAAAGTACAGTTTCAAAGGTGATATTTTTTTCTTTTCATGATTTCCAGGTATACTCTTCATTGGAACTAGAATTTTATGAGGGTTAATGTGCTCTTTTCAAGTTCAACAAGTATTGGATATATGTGTGGAGCATGTAGTTTCCAACATGAAGATTTTATCTGTTGTAGAAAAAGCACAGAAACTGGAATCTTGAGGCAAATCTGAAGATCACAATTCTGAAATGCTGTTTAAAAAGTAGAATTGTCCAATGTTTGAAAGGATGGCTTGGTCTACTTTGAAAAGTTCATGAAAGTCTGGCATTTCTGCTCAAAAAATTACTTTCCTGAAGCTATTATTTTTTTTCCTCTTTTTCTTTTAGTGATTTTAGGAATCGGGTTTAGTTCCTACTTTATTCTTGTTAGCCACAGAAATACAGAGGGAGATGAGTGTAATATCTCTTCCCATGTATCACCGACCAAATTAGTAGGAGAGCTGCATTCACTGAAAGCTCTACAAATAATTTCTGTAAAAAAAGAGAAAAAATGTTTTCATGGGTGTTACAATTACACTGGAAATCATGTTTACCTGTTTCCTGAGAGTAAATATTATTCCCAAAAATACTGTGTTACAACAAAAGCATTGCCCCTCCTTTATATGATAGAGGACAATAGAAAATACATGTTTGAAAATGAAGCGGAACAGAAGATAATGTAGGGTAAAAGTAGCCCCGTATTTTTGACTGTCATTCATAGAGTGACATGATTTTATTAATAATTTTGAATAGTTATTAATGATTTTTACAATCTTTAATACTAAGCGAAGTAGTAATCATCATCATTGTAATTACAATCATCATCCTCTTCATTACTTTCCCCTTGACACTGAATCATAGAATAGTTTGGGTTAGAAGGGAACTGTGAAAGTCATGGTCCAACCTTCCTGCAACGAGCAGAGGCATCTTCAACCAGACCAGGTTGCTCAAAGGTCCATCCAACCTGACCTTGTACGCTTCAGAGATGGACATCCACAGTGTGTCTGGGCAAACTGTTCCAGTGTTTCACTTATCTGGACTCTATCCTTGTCCTGTTGCATTAGGTCCTACTAAAAAGTCTGTTCCCACCTTTCTTAAAGCCCCCTGTAAGTACTGAATTGTAGCAATAAGGCCTTCCCGGGGTCTTCTCCAGTCTCCCCTCAGAGAAGAAGTGCCCCAGCTGTCTGATCATCTTCATGGCCCTCCTTTGGACTCACTCCAACAGGTCCATGTCTTTTCTGTGCTGAGGGCCCCAGACCTGAGTGTAGCATTCCGAAGGGGTGTCTCACTAGAGCAAAGCAGAGAGATAAAATCATCTCCCTTGATCTGCTGGCCACAATGCTTTTGATGCAGTCTGGTTGACTTTCTGTGCTATGAGTGTATGTTGCCAAGACACCTCCAGTTTTTCATCCGCCAGGACCCCCAGTCCTTTGTGGCAGGGCTGCTCTCAATCCACTCATTCCCAAGCCTTTGCTGATATTGGAGATTGCTCCAAATGAACTGCCACACGTCGCATGTGGCCTTGTTGTACCTCAGGAAGTCCTGGTGGGCTCACTCCTGAAGCTCTTCCACGTTCTTCTGGATTATATTCTATCTCAGGAGTGTCAGCTGCACTACTCACCTTAGTGCAAACTTGCAGAGGTTTCACTTGCTCTAGCTGTCTGCTTGTGACTGATGAAGATATGTCACTCTAAATTTGCAAAAGGAAATCCTTTCTGGCCACTCCAGGTCACCTCAGACAACTAGACTGCCATTTCTGTACCCTATGTTCTAGCTTTTGACAGTCAATTGTTTAATCACTAGTCCATGCATATTACTAAATTAACAATAATCTGGTATCAGTTAGATCTCTTCAGTTTCACTTTTAGTATTCAGTATTCTTTAAATGTATGCCAGTAATTTGACATTGGCTTTATCATGATTTATTACACCTATATGTCTTCTAGTTACCTTACCTTTTTTATTCCTTCAATAGTTTGATATTTCAGTTTAAGAAAATAAGGGTGTTGTTTTTTTTTTTTTGCAATTTCTCCCACTCACTCTGTGACAATTATTTTAAAAATGAGGAATGACTTTGTGTGTGTGACCTGGAATAATTCTGCAATATTTGTTTAATTATACCTGTTCTTCTCCTATCCTTGTGAAAAACTTGGTCACTTTTACGTGCACAGAGGGTTTAATAAAGGCTGTTGTCAGCAGATGCCAAAAAGTCAGTTTGCCAGTCCTTTACTGCTGGAATTCCAATGAGGTCAGTGGAGGTATTTCTGATTTATGCTGTCATAGCTGGGAATAAAGGCAGTTCATGCAACCTGTCAGGGTGTCACCACTGACATATTGTTTGAGGAAAATAGTGACTACGTAATGAATCCTCCCTAAAAATAGTGCCTTGTGGGAGAGCTTTGCCTATTTTCTTTAAGTAGGCTTATTCCAATGAACTTTAGGGGCAGACTGTAAAAATTCTGGTGTTTGAAGTAGTAGACAGATGCTGAGTGGGCCTTTGAAAGCTGCTTTGGAGTCTTTCTTTCAACAAAATCAGTATGCTTATTTACAGCTTTTGTTACTTTGGAATACTTACATTGGGACTTTCTTCATCTTTAAGAACCTCATAACTTCTGAAGTTGTCCATTATGATGCCTATGGAATACTGTGATAATGTTCTAATGTCATAAGATAAAATATATCACAATCTCAGATTTCATGCTCTGGGAAAGACACTTAAGAGTTCTTGTTTTTTCCAATATTCTCATATCCAGACAAGAACATTTTCCTGGAAGCTTAGGAATATATTCTTGTCACATTTAGAATCCATTTGTAGGCAGGGCACACTGCCTTCTGGCCTATGCATTGTCGGAGGGATAAATGAGTAATTTTGAATGTGATGAAAGATGACACAGTATGTGGGGTGGTTTTTTTAGGGAGAGCATGGTTAATGAGTTTATGGTAGGAATGTAGAAGGGCTGTATTAGACTATACTGACTGCAGTACTCAAAAGAATACAGTAATTTTCACAAGATCCTTTCTCTTTACTGCATTAGATCTTTAGTGCAGGGACAGTAATTTTTCCTCTGCCTTCGCATATTACAGGTTGTGTGACATTTCTTGCAGTAGTATAGGAAAAATAAATTGCAGTAATAGTAGTCTGCAAAGTTACTGACTGTGTAGTCTTCCCATGTACTTGGATTAGAAAAGATGCAGTATACACATTTCCTGCAGTGTGCATGTCTAACATATGGAAATATAGGGATCTTGTGCAAAAGTATTATAAATATAGTTTTTAAAGGCTGATAAGTAAACAATCTAAATGCCACATTTTTTTTTCTGGAACATATCAAGGTCAAAATATTAAATAAATCTTAAAATTTTTGAATTATAGTGCTTTCTTATTTAAAATGTATAAATATGTATGTTACTACTGTCATTTTCTTAAAGTAATTTCAAGTTTTGCTTCTAATACATAGAATTTTAGACAGGGTCTAAATGGTTCACACCAAGATTTCAAAAAATAATTTGATACATTACAAACTTCCCATGAAACAGTCAAGCTTCTCCTTTCCATGTCAAATATTTCGTAACTGAAATGAGTGCAAATGGAATGCAAATTGACTAAAATATTGTTACTTGAGAGTCATGTATTGGCTTTACAGTGAGGTAAATCATTGCCAGGTGCCAGGCATCAGGAATCAGCATCAGGGCTGACAGTCCTTTAATGTTCACTTTCTGGACACAGATGTTAGCACAAGGATCTTTTCCTGGCAACAACACAGTGAATTTTTACAGCTCTGCTAATGGCATCCTAAGCAATAAAAGAAGAAAAATAAAATTGGCAGAGTGAAAGAGACACAGAAAAAGAGAGAGAGAAAAAGAGAGAAAGAGAGGGAAAGAGAGGGAAAGAGAGGGAAAGAGAGGGAAAGAGAGAAAGAGGGAGACTTCTTTAAGATTCAAAGGCAGATTTGAGCTTTTTTTTTTTTTCCACATCATCCTAAAGAAATCTGAGTAAGGCTTGCCCAAATTAAGAACTACAGGTCCAGAGCATTATAAAAGTCTTTGTATCTGGTGAGAAAATATCCTTGAGAAGGCTGGAGGAAAGCTCCAGGGCAGAACAGGTCACAGCTGGCTGTCTGTGAACAACAGCACTGTCATTTCCCAAAGCAATTGGAGAATAAATGCATTGGGAGAAGTGTTCTGTGAGCCGTGGCCTGACAGCCTCAGTCTGTCTGTGTGACAGCAGCATGTGAAGAATAGTAAAATGAAAGCAGCAGAGAGTATGTACAGAAATCAGCAAATATAGCGAAATAAAGAGAAGCTGGAGTGCAAAATGTCCATGGTCAGCTTATATGATTTTTGGCAGCTTTGCTGCTTTGCGTCTTCTAAATAGTTAATTTTTAAATTTGTTGGGGGTTTTTTGTTTAGCTGATATTGTTTGGTTCTGTTATGTTTTGTTTGTATTTTCTAACCCACCTCTCCCGTAGATATTTATACTTTCCTGATTTACTAACACAAAGTTGAGGACAGTAAAATACATGTTATATTTGGCATATTCAGACCAGGGATGAGGTCTTCCTCTAGATGGGTATTTATGATACTATGATGGAGATTCTTTCAGTAGCTTGGCCTTTGGCAGTGCTAAAAGTCTGTTAATATCTGCCATGAAAAGTCTTTTTGAGGGATGTAATTATATTGGAATGTTACTTTGCAGTGTTGAGGGAGCAATCATTCACAGCATAACCATTCAGTCACCAAAGCTGTGCACTGGCAGTAATCTTCTGTTTTTCATTCCAGAGATTGGTAGCAAACCTGTGGACACCACAGTGAAGAGTGAATGGGCACATCAGAGCAAGCATAAGAGTCTTCCCTCAGTACACCACTGAGCAAACATGATCTGGTTCCAGTCCCAGACCTTGACTTGCTGTAGCCTCAGTCAGTTTGTGCAGAAAAGGTGTGGCACTCACATAAACACAAACTGGCATAAATTTAACTCTTAAACCTCTCTCTCCCGTTTCTTACTTTTCCCAGGGTCCTGTGACAACTTTTTCAAAATTTTCCATGTCTTGCTTCTACACAGAGAATGTCACAGCCATAAGCTACTGACCTCAGCATCTGCAGAAAGTGAAATCTCCCACCACCAACTCCCACTCTACTCAGTGCTGTGGGGATGCTTCCCTCCACACAGTCTGTGTGTTCTTTGGTCCTTTTTCTCTCTCACGAATTCGCATCAAAGTCTGCTCTCCCTGTCAATGATTATTTTGCCTGTTAACTCCCCTAGTGTTTTTCAGATTGATCTAGACCATCCTTGTTTCTGCAGCTGCTCACAGATAAATGTTTTAGGAAAACTTCTGGCAACTCAACTTGCTCTGCAGGAAGACTTTCTAGAAAGAGAAATAAGTGAACAAATAATTTTTTTCATTTCTTTATATTGTGTTCCCATGATGATCTTTCTTGGATTCATGGAAATAGCAAAATGTTGGAAAAACAGTCATCATATGTAGAAATGATTTATTAAATGTCCTAATTTATTTCAAGTGCTTTTCTCCATCCTTTGTTGAGAAGTACCCATTTAGTGTAATTTAATTTTATTGTTACTTTTTCTCTTGTCTTTCGAGCTGCTCTATATTTGGTCAAATTTCTAGATTTCTTAATTATGAAAAATTCTTTCTCTGGGGGAAGCTTGGAAAGGATTTATGTTTAAAGCAAATAAAGACTCCAAAAGTAAATAAGACTTTCAAGATCCAGCCTTTTTTTTTTACATATTTTTCTGTCATTTTGGTCTGAGAAATAGTATGTGTCTCTAAGAAGGTTCGAGGTTCTAAGTAGTAATTTCCAGGCTGCAGTCTAAAACTCAAATAAGTAACTCTGCAAAACATGACAGAGTACAAATCTTCTCAAACTTGGAAAGAAAATGGTGCATAGCTAAAGCTCGTCTGTGAAACATTTACATTCATAGCTAACTTTAAGGTAACTGCCTTCTAGCACTTCAAATCTTGACTTCTATCACTTCTTCCCATTAACAGGCCTGCAAGATGAAAATATACACAGAATATGAGTTTCAGTTCAGTGCATGGCTGTATTTGGCAGAACCTTTATCCTGCTTGTGTAAGTTTAATTTGAAAACCAATTACTTCTAAAATTCCTTCTGCTTCTGCCTTTTACTCTGTGTTGTGCTAGAACTTTGCTTTATTTTTACTAATACTTGAAATAGAATAAATCATATGCTGAAAACTCATTTCACAATCAGATTTGTTTCACTTTGTATGTTCCCACACCCTTTACTCCTTTATAATTCATCTGATCCGAAAGTGCAAATTATTTCACGCAACAAAAAGTCTCTTTCAAAATATGTTCTGTTGAGAAGTTTTCTACAAAATCTGAAAGGAGTTTCTGAGAGAATATGTCTAAATAAGTGAGAGATGTTTCTTCTTTTCCCAGTCCGGTGAAAATCTGTCTTCTAGTTTTACTCTGTATCTGAAGAGGGAGGCATGTGGCTTTGGGACAGTCAGCCGAACCAAACTTTCCTGGCTTTCTATGCAGGCGAGATTTGGAAGCTGCAAGAGTGGACTTCCTGACCCCCTTTGGCTCCTGGCATTCCTGCTGGGAGACAGCAGCTGTGAAAGCCGTGGGCTTCCAGATATTCTGCTGCAGGCCTGAAAATTTGGGTTTGAAATTGTTGAGGCTGGATCCAGGGCACCCAAATCATGGAAACTTGGCATGCCTTGAAGACCCAGATGTATTTTCAGAGGAAATTATCATTATGCTGCTTCATCTTTTTATGAAGCTGCTTCAGCTTCCCTTACAAATGTATGGGGCCTCGAGTGATTCATCCAAGAATTCCTAAAGTGCTAGCTAATGTCATTGCAAAATCTTTCTTGGATGATTTTTGAGCCGTCTTGGGAATCCAGAGAGATTGAGCCAACGGGCACCTGGTGAATATAGTCATTGGTCACATGAGGGGAAATTCCTGCTTGTCAAACTTGAGTCCCTTTTACAACAAGCAATCCTCCTAGCTAATCAAGGGAAGCCCAGTGGACGCAATCTTTCTGGATTTCAGTAAAGCTTTCAATACTGTCCCTCTGAGCATCCATCCTGGTTAAGGGCAAATTTGGGAGGAAACCTCTGAAGGGGCCCCTCTAGAAAGCAAATTCAAGTGTCGCCTCCCCCACCCGTTTGGGAGACATAAATCTCCTTTGAGAAAAGTGGGAAAACCTATTTATTTAACAAGCATTCACAAACATAGGAAAATGAATAATATTAAACAATGGAACCTCTGGCTGTCCTGAAGAGATGGCAAATTCGGACAGTCCTTGTTGTGGGTGTAGCTCACTCACTCATCTCTCACCAGTCCCTCCTGTGCTGGAAAATGCCGCGTCCCGGGCCCTGGTGGGACACAGCTGTGAGCTCCCGGTGTTCTTTGGGCTTTTCAGTCCAGCAGGGCCGATCAGTTCCAAGAAAAAGAAAAGGCACAGTCCGGGAGCTTCTCTGCCTCAGCTAGCTAAAAAACCCACTAAAAGCAGAGGAGCTCTGTCCCACTGTCAGTGATGCAGACACCGCAGTCCGTGAGAGGGAATGCAGAGGAGCGGGTGCAGTGTCTGAAAACAAACTGCAAACCTTCTTCTGCGCCTTCGCTCTCAGAATCAGTCCTAAAGGTGCAAAACTTAATGTCCAGCATGAACAGAACAGACAACTGGGGATGCAAGCATCATAAAGTCACCCTAGGATATCATTCTGGACAAAATGTCCAGTCCACAGCTAGATAAACACCTTGTGTGATGGATGAGCCACTGGCTCAGGGGCAGGCACAGAGGGTTACAGTGAATGGGGTGACATCAGAATGGTGACCTGTCACTAGGGGCCTTCCACAGGGCTCCATCCTCAGCCCTGTGCTCTTCATAAATGGCTTGGACACAGGACTGGAAGGGATACCACGCAATTCACACGACACAAAACTGGGAGGAGCTGTCCACTCTCTTGAGGGCAGGGAGGCCCTGCAGAGAGACCTTGACGAATGAGAAGCACCAACCATACGAAGTTCAGCAAGGGCAAGAGCTGGATTCTGCACCTAGGATGGGGCAACCCTGGATATACAGACAGACGGGGAAAGGAGAGCCTGGAAAGCAGAAATGAGTGCAGGAAACAGATGTGGGTGTCCTGGCAAGGTGAAAATGAGCCAGCAGTGCCCTGGCAGCCAGGAGGGCCCCGTGTCCTGGGATGCATCAGGCACAGCATCACAGCCAGGCAAGGGAGGGGATTGTCCTGCTCTGCTCTGAGCTGGGGCAGCATCACCTCCAGTGCTGGCGGCAGTTTTGGGTGCTACAACACAAAAAAGACATTGAGCTGTTAGAGAAAGCCCAAAGGTGAGCAATGAGGAAGGTGAAGGGCCTTGAGGGGAAGCCGTGTGAGGAGTAGCTGAGGTCACTTGGTCTGTTCAGCCTGGAGGAGACTGAGGGGAGACATTACTGCAGTTACACCTTCCCTGTGAGGGGAAGAGGAGGGGCAGACACTGATCTCTTCTCTGTGGTTACAGTGACAGAATGTGAGGGAGTGGCCTGAAGCTGTGTCAGAGAAGGTTTAGGTTGGATATCAGAAGAAGGTTCTCCAAGCAGACGCTGGTTGGGCACTGGAACAGGCTTCCCAGGGAAGTGGTCACAGCACCAGCCTGACAGAGTTCAAGAAATATTTGAGCAGTGCTCTTGGGCACCTGGTGTGACTCTTAGGCTGGTGCTTTGCAGGGTCAGGAGTTGGATTCTGATGATCCCTGTGTGTCCCTTACAACTCAGTGTATCCTGTGGTTCTGTGATTCTGTGAAAGTGAAGAGCAACACTCTGCATAAATGCTACTGAATTTTAAAACTTCGTACTTGAAAATGTGGAAATAAAAATAAGGCAAAATGATTGATTTTCACATATGAAGTTGTCTCTAGAAATGAAAGTAATTTCAATTGTATAAAGAGCTGGAAAGGAAGCTATGTCATTCAGCCATTAACTTTGAGCTACATTCAGTTTCTGTCAAACAGAAAACAATGCCCTCTACTTAAATCTTTGCAGCCTGTATTTATTCCAGTTTTCCACTGTAAATTGTAAGGAGACAGGTTTGAGCTTTGGTGAGCCTTCCACCTCTGTGATTTTTTAAAATTGGTCTTATTTCAGTAATAAAAAGTTTTCTTTTTCCCACCACCTCTACTAAAGAGCTGACCTGGTGGATGCTTACAGGGCATCATGCCTAGAAGAAAGTGATACAAGGCTGAACTAATGTTGCTTTAGTAAATGTAGCCCAAAATCTCAGTGTTCTGAATAGCCTCATGCCCCAGGGCAGTACACGTGATTCCAGATAGAAACTTGAAAAAAATATCTTCTGATATTACTCCCCCAAATCTTAAAAAAATACAATTCAAAAAAGATCCCAGGACTTTCCAAAAATGTAGCAAAAATAACAGCAAGGTCTTAATGAATATAGTGGAAATGAACTCTCCTCTATTTATTTTACATTATCTTATATATCTGCATAGCTCAAGGGCTGAACTATGATAAGTCTGAGGTTCCAAAGGGAAGCTTCAGGAACAGGTAGTTGTTTAAAGTTCTCTAACTCATTTGTAGTGTTTTGCTAAATTATTAAAGATTTTTTGAGAATGAGGTAAAATCTACTACAGCAGCAAGAAATTGCAATTATAATAATTTTGGGATCTTTCAGTCTATTTTTGCAGGAAGTACCAATCTTTACACATGAAAACAAACCCTTCTCTGTTATTTTTAGTGGCCTGTTCTTCAGTTCACTAGTTCCGTTAGTTGATAAAGATGCCCCTTGAAGAAAGTTCCCATACACTTCAGCCTGTGCAGACACCAAACTTCTCAGCCAGCAAGATGAGATAATCAAAAGTCATAGTTTCTTGAGCCTGAATAAACATATCCTGCCTCTCAGGAGGGCTCTCAAGTTGGGCTCATTGCTACACCAGCTGTAGTTATGTGGTTCTTGGATGGTTTGAGCAGAATAGCTGCAAGTGTGGAACAATGGCTTTTCACAGAATGCACCTTCAGCAGACCGAATTTGTCAAGAAAAATACCTTCTCATTAGCTCTGGCTTGCTTACGATTAAGAACACTTACTGTTCTGTTCTGTGTTACATACCCAACTGAATAAAAAACCAATGTATTGATACAAAAATTAATTTGGAGGCTTAAGTCTCAACACGTCCATGTGTGATGGTTACTTGCAGTTAAAAACACACCGTAAAAGCCAAATCCTTCTGATTCATATTACTTGAACAAGGCACATGGGGAGAGCAGTCTTGCTTTGGAGGGAGAGGACTACCAAACTCACATATATAGAGATTAATTAATGTGGCATGAACAATCAAAGGCTCTTAGCATCAGGCTCCGAAAATATCTGTGGCACATATGGCTTATGTGAGCATTAGGAGCGTGGCAGACTGCATCCCTTCAGACACCACTGTATCTCCAAAGAAGGAGCTCTTTGAGCCCTTCTGTTCAGGAAGAACAAGGATCTTCTGGTCACAGCTGAGGTGCATGTGGTAGCCATTCTTCTCCCTTATGCCTTTTCCTGGTCATCTGCTGGGAATGGGAGGGGTCCTTCCAGCACCAGCTCCCTGCTCTCTCCTGCCATTATTGTAGCTGCTCTCCATGGAAGCGTCACTCCAACAGCTCAACCCCTTTGAACAGCCATGTGCTCTGCTCCTCCATCCTTCCCTTCCTGGATTGTGTAGAGTAGGTAGGATGGAGAAAGTCTGAGTGTATACTGGAGTGCCATGGAACTTTCACTGGGCACACTCCTGTACTGTTACCTGACTGCATGAGTTGATTGTACTACTCTTTACATCTGCAAATACTCCTTAGCCCAACAACATTACAAATTGCTATATGTTGAGATAGGTTTCCCTTGCTTTAAGTAGAAAAGGATGATAGTCAAATTTGGAACTCCTTCCACTTGTGCCTTGGGAATGGGAAGAGTGTGTGGCATTTACAAGCCCTACATGATTTGAAGAATCAGAAATTCTGATGGAGTGAAATTCTAACGGGGTATTCATTTGCAGCTTACTTTTAACTGTTCTTACTGTTTCAAATTTCACAGTGACTGTGATTTTTTTTGGAAATGATTGTTTATAGTTGAGTGTTTTTCAAAGACTGTAGAGACGGTATGAAGTCTAAAGTTTGGTTTCAAGGCACAGTATTTCAATCATACCTAAGTGAACTAATGAAAAAGGCAAATGCTTTAGCAGGTTTTTGTCTGATATGTGCTAAGATATTGAAACTAGAGCTAGTAGGAAGTCTACTGCTGGCTTTGTCACTGGCCTTAGCTCATTTTCATTGGTCATTTATTCTCATTTATGTCTATTTAATTTTCCTTTAAATTAGAATAGTTATATGGAGCTGTTGTAAAGATGAATTACTGACATATCAGCAAGGTAATACTCAAGTAGCATGTCAGTATTTTCCTCAAAACTGAATGAAACATTTAGGAACCAGTATTGTATTCTTCTGTTATCTACTCCCTGCTGACCTAAGTGGCTGTTATTGGAATATGTGCACGTGCTTTTATGGGTTCTGTTCCAGCCAGAAGCTGGAATTTGACTGACAAATAATCCATCATTCTTAAACTTGCTGTCTTCAGAAAATGTTCCCACAGCCTCTTGCCCCCCACCCCTTATCTAGATTCTTTCACTTGATATAATGGCATTTTTTCCATTTCTTCAAACTAAATGTTGTTTATTCAGTAATTCTCTAATTACACACATGCTTTCTGATTTGAAAAATGGATTTTCAAGATACAATCTGGCAAAATAATTTGAAATATCTGTGTCAGACTCTAGGCTTTGATCTTTAATAGATAAATGACCTTTGTTTTTCACACTTTTGCTTTGTATTCTGCTGTGAAATAGATCTACTTCAGGGTTTCAAGAGCAAAAGGAAGATTTCCAAGAATGAGGCTTCTTTTTATACATTTCACAGGACCCTCTTTCCCCAAATACCATGATCCCACAAGAAAAGGAGATAATTGAATTTGTGAAAGTCTAATGGTGAAATATGAAAGCAGAAAAGCTTAGTTACAGATTATATTTTTTTTTTTTGTTAAAGCAGTGTCTGAAAGATGCTGCTGTTGAACATGGTATTTTGCATATCGTCACATACCTTGCCATTTCTGGATAGGATCCCACCTAAGTCAGTGATTTTGAGTTTTGATGTACTTGAAAGGTTACATCAGTCAGGGCCTCTACAAACACCTGTTTTACCCACATGACATGGTACTATAAAGGTTTCCTAGATAAGACACCCTACTTTCTATCAGTGATTGTTTGGGATTAATATTTTCTTAATTACAATCAATTCTTTGTCAGTGTATTAAAAAACTGTTTGTGGGTGGTTTTTTTTTTTGTTTGTTTGTTTTTTTTTTTTTTGTTTTTTGTTTTTTGTTTTGTTTTTGTTTTGTTGTTGTCTTTTTGTTTTTGGTGGTTTTTTTTGTTGTTGTTTGTTTGTTTGTTTGTTTTGTGATAGCAGCTTTCTTCCACTGATATTTTTTATTTGGTTATTTACTGCTAATTGATTGTAATAATTCTCAGTGACATATTGGCCTTCTCATGGTAGATCCAGCATGCAAAGTCCTAGATGAATTTCTCTACTCTTTATTATGCTGAAAGTGACGTTTTTTCTCCAGAGCACAAGATCTGGAAGAGGCTGGTGGGTAGGTGTTGTATTTGTGTAAAGCATTTCAGAGAATAGAAAGTTGGAATTTCAGGTCAGAAGAAATAAGTGGTGTGAGAGCAGTAGTGGGTGGGGAAACTGCCTTTTTGGGTTCCTCAGCACTGCAAACATGGCGTGCCAATGAAAAATCACAATCCTTGTTCAACACACCCATCCATGGCATATGGCAAGCTAATGAGAGGGCATTGCTGTAATGCTGCTTCTGCAAAAGGGTCTGAAGGCTTACAGCTGTGTTAGAATTAAAAGGGTTGTGCTTCCCCCAGGAAAATTTCAGGGTCTCGATGAATGGAGAGGACACATCCTTGGCAAAGGAGCCTCTTGTTAGTGATGTGGGTTGAAATTGGAGGTGCTGCAGCTAGGACAGCCACCATCCTGATTTATGCACTGGGGAGTGCACTGGAAAATGTTCAAAGCTCATATGTGCTGCTCTTGCTCTTGTTGCAGGGTTGCAGCAGATTCCTCTTCTTTGAGCTGCATACAAGGAAACAATCTGTGAAACACATTAACCTAGTTTATAAACTTCCTCTGCTCAAAGCAAACCCAATCTCAGTATTGTCACCCTATCTACATCCTTGTCAAGCCCATAGATATAAATTGGTCTGTTGATTCTTGGAGGACATCAGAAACAGCAGGTAGAGATTCAGAGGCAGATGGGCTTTTGTGCACTAGCACTGGCTAGTGCTTTTTACCCCCTGTGTAACAAGTTCTCCTTCCTAGTTCGAGAGGAATCTGCTAACTGTATTCCTTCTCATCCTGATCTGCTCTGTAGTCTGGAAATCCAGAAGAGATTAGTTTCCTGAGACTCTTACTGGAGTCAATAGGGATAGAGGGTCTCTCTCTAGGAATCACTCCAAAGTTGATTATGTTTTTACATGAAATTTCCTGAAAATCTTATTTTCAAACTGTTCCCTATGAGGAGAGGATATCCATCTTTTATTCTGGCTTAGGATGACATGAGTTAAATCTGTATTTTTGTATGTTCGCATATTCACAAATAACTAGAAATTGTGGTTGGGCCTGAAAGTTGACTTAACAGTTCAAAGCAAAAACAAGGCCTGGATTTGTCCAAAGTTTAGGGATTGTCATAGGCTAGGAAAAGCCTGATTTTGTTCCAATCGGGGTCAGTTTTTTTGATTGACAAGCAATTTATCCAGTAGAAAACAAGCTGCGACTTTTGGCAGAATGCTTAAAAAGGCTGGGTGGGGGGAGGAGCGATCTCTTTGTCTCCCGGTGTGGCAGGCCGGGGACAGGGAGCCGCCGGGGCCGGCCGGCCTCGGTGCCCCCCCACCCCGGGCAGCTGCGACGGGCCGGGCGGGCTGGGCCGGGCCCCGATGCTGCCGGAGCCGGGGCAGGCCGGGTCGGAGCTTTAGGAGCCGCTGTCTCGCAGAGAAGCAAGCAGCATGGAAAGGAAAGAGAGCTCGGACGGAGTGCCCCTTCGCCCTTGCTCTTCTTTTCAAGCCGAAGAAACCAGCGCACGGCTTCTAAACGACTCCGTTTCCCGCCGCAGAGCCACGTGGGCAGCCCGGCAGCCCGAAAAGTTTAACCCTATGTTGTTAGCAGATGGACTTTCCTAAACATCTTTCCTAAACATCATCTTTCTCCGGAAGAAGAACAAATATAGCGAATAGAAAGACACAGCATGGAGCTACAGTCGGTAAAGGGAGAGTGAAAAGGACTTTAAGGCAAAAGGACAAGGAGTGGCCTAATTTTGGCTGGACATTTCTGGTAAAACTATAGAGACTGAACTAGTTTTTCCTGTAAC
The DNA here is from genome assembly GCA_017589585.1 of Phylloscopus whistleri. Taxonomy (NCBI): domain Eukaryota; kingdom Metazoa; phylum Chordata; class Aves; order Passeriformes; family Phylloscopidae; genus Phylloscopus; species Phylloscopus whistleri. The sequence continues at coordinate 5,158,534 of JADMLD010000679.1, read as the reverse complement.
ATATAAATGCTTTTGGGGGGATGTAAGGTTCTAGTTAAAAGTGATATGAAGCTTTTTGCTCCTAAAGAAAGAGGAAATTTGTTTTTGGGTCTTGAGATGATTTTAGAAATAGAAGAAGAGAATTTTTGTGTCATACTAGAGGAGGCATCCTTAAACAGTACCCCAATAAGCAAATATGGCCTATGTGCAGTGTTGAGAGAGCTGCTAATGGGTAGGATTTCGCAGTTTGCAGGAGTTCCTTTAAAATCCTCGCAGATGTAGAGCATGGGATGTCTATATAGAACCCAGAGAGACTCCTTTCCTAAAAGAACTGATAAAAGGTTATTTTTAAACTGGTAAAACTGGCTGAGGTTGCAGGTCATGTCTTTTTATGTTGAGTGAAGAAAGGTAAAAAACTTAGAAAGAGAAAGAAAGATGTTTTAGAAGTTTCATTTGTTGTTGTTGTTTTTTCCCTTTTCTTGTTGTTTTTGTGTGTATTAATAAACTATCTTTGTAATTTAAAGATGGGCCTGTTTTGCTTTATATTCTTCCAGTCAAATGAAATATAGAACGTGATGAAACCATCACAGGGATGCATAAGGAATTTTTCAGGCCTAAATCTTCATACCTGATTATAGTTGATATGGAACTTCGCTTACGATAAAAAATGAGGGGATGTGTTTAAATATAAAGGGTTTCAGTTTATGGAATTTAAAAGATTAATAGATTGAAGATTCATTGGAGAATCTATGGAGGAGAAATACAAGAATCAGCTATGTGTTTTATTTTAAAATATTTCATGTATTTTTATTTTGGATAATAGATTTCTTCGCAAAGAGAAAATGACAACATGTTAAGTCAGCACCAGGAGGCCTGCATTTGTTTCTGCTGTGATGGAATAAGAGGCTCATGAAATAGGAGAAAATACTGAGTAAAGACAAAGTAGGCAATTGTAAGAGAGAGAACTTGTTCCCAACCCTGTTAAGTCAAGCTTTTATAGCCATGGCCCCATGTGTAAATTGCCTCTGGATTATTTATTTTAAGTGGTCTTGCATTGTAAGTTCATAATATAGGTGTAAAAAGGTTGGTTTTAATTCTTGTCCTAAATAGCTCACTGAAAATGGACATCTATATATAATGGAAGACAACCTAAATGAAAAGAATTAATTATTTTTCAAAATTTATTACTATGAGAATAATGTAATATGTATGAAAACTGTTGTCATGAAACAGTCATGGTGTCTGCAAGATTGATGATCTCAGAATGGCAGACAGCAATTGTTAATAGGTCAGAAGAAGACAAAAAGGTCTGGAAATTTTAACTTCTGGAAGCTGGAAGGTAAATTTAGGAATAAAACATTTTAGTGTATATGGGGTTATGCTTCTGATAAAGAGTAAAATCTGTACAAAATCCTGTCTTTTTCCTCCACATGCCACGGTTATGAGGGTATAATGTGGACTTCTTGTAACTATAATAACAAAAGTTAAATTTGGGGAAATTTGAAATTGTGTGCAATCCTATTCAAATATCACCACATGGATCCATTTCTGGTAATTGGGAAACTAAAATCAAAAAAAAAAATATGTTTTATAATGTTTATATTATATGTTCACTTCCACACAGAATGAAAAGTTCAGTTTTCTCTAAAGAAAGTTCCCAAAACAGAGGCCGGAATTCAGCTATGAATAGAATAACACCTTAAAGATAAGGAAAAGCCAGGTGGTGTCAGCTGTAACAATTTTCCTTCGGGACTAGAACTCCATTCAGACTAAATTTCTTATACTTAGAAGGCTTCACAGGTATATAATTTCCTGTATTTATATATTTAATTTATATATATTTAATTTCAGATACAGTAAAGTTCAACAGCAAGAGTCAATCTTTGATTTGGAGGCAAGATTTATGTCAGGAAAATGACATTTTATATATATTTTCATCAAAACCAGGAGCAGACAATATTTTTTTCTAGGCTTAGAAGCATGAAATGTTCTTCAAGGTTAATTGTTTAGCCTATTAAAACTAATTTGCTTCCTTGTTTATAAAGCAGCAATCCATTAGTGTGCTAAACAGTCTCACATAGTCTGTAGTAAAGTGTATTTACTGAGTAGAAAAAAACCCCAGCAGTATGATAAATGAAGGTCAACTGAAGCAGTTTTCTCCTAGCTTGTCATCTAATTTGGTTCTTATATGTGAACTTAAGGTCCTATATCTGGAGTTTTTCCACACTTCTAATATATATTAGATTTTATTATGAAAGTGGAGAGAAAGTTTCTAAATTTGGCCATTGTACAGAACTGGATTTCACTAAAATTAAGAGAGGCAGCTGCCTATGGTTGTTGGTTACCTGGGGTAGGCATGGCCCTCATGTCTGCTTGATCTGGAGGAAAAGAGGAAGAGCAACCTGTGCTACCTTAACAGTTAATTGCTGCTGGTTTTGTACTTTGGATGTCAAGGAATATGCTGGTGAATACCTGCATGACCCAAGACATCACAGCTCCCATTACTATCCTGTTGCTGGCAGCAGGAGCTGCTAGTGTCAGGGTCTGTCGCCTTATTTCCTAACCTGGTCTCCTCTTTCCTGTTCATGGTGGTGTCTTGGTTTGGAAAGACAGGTATCTGCCAGGGAAAGCTGGAGTTTCCCTTAGAATAGAAAATGTAAACCCCTCACCCCCTCCAAATTATAATTTTGCAATTAAGGGCTTTCAGGCTAAGATTTGGGAATAGGAATAACAGTTCTTTACTAGGAATATTAACAATACAAATGTAGTAGAAAACAAAACCAACCAACCAAACAAGCAAACAAACAAACAAACAACAATCCTGGAAAACCCTGACAGAGTCAGGGCTACAACCTGACACCCTGTTGGTCAGGGTGTTGGAAGCAGTCCAAAAGTGAGTCCTCCTGGAGTGGCAGATGTGGTTCTGTCGAAGCAGAGATGATCCTGAAGAAAAGGGTCCGGTGATGGTGAGAAGGGGTCCAGTGATGGTGAGAAGGGGTCCAGTCTTCCTCTGGTAATCGGGTGAAGCCAGAGAGCTTCGTGTTCCTGAGTCCCAGTTTTATCCAGGTAGGAATGGCTGGCTCCCCCCACTGGGTGGACCATCTCACAATGGGATGATGGAATGTGGATGTTCTATTTTGGGGAGGATAAGTTTTGGGATGTGTGCTTTTAGGGGTGTCTTAATGGTCCATTAGCAGAAAATATTACCCAGGCAGTGAAAGAGATAAGGAACAATGCCCCACCTGGTTTTAACAGCTGGCCCATTATCAAAAGGCACCCGCCTCCCTTCTCCCAGAGTTACAAGAGACAAAAAAGAACATTTCCCCAACTGCTTTCAGCAGATGAAATGGAATACACATTTTAGGTTCCATAACCCAAGACAGGTGGGAAGATGTCATCTCTGGCCCCAGCTCTCTGCATCTCCCATTACAGGTCTTCAGGCTGGGCATGCAGGGATTGGGTAGTGTTTATGCAGAGAATGAGAATGTAGTCAATGTGGGAAGGTGGGGTTTTTGAAGAAAAACTGCAGAACGGATAAATAGATCCTGTCTTCTTATGTCTTTGCTTATGCTATCCTATCTCATGGGAATACTCTTCGGTCTGGCTCTGCTGGTGCAAGAGTAAGTTTAGTTTTGTGGCCAAGAAGGTTAAGATAATGAGTGGTTGGACTCTGATTAAGGTTGTGATGAATACTGCTTTTAGTGTTGGTGGTTGGTATTGCAGGTGGTTTTGGCTTCCCACAATTGTGTGAGGTAGTAGTTGGCCAGATAGTACTAGTACAGGGGATAGGATTTAGTCAATGCTAGTGTTTGAGGGGTTTAGTAGTAGGATTATGAGTAGTATTGTAGGCTGAGGGTGGTGATTAGGAGCTTATTTGTGGTGGTCTTAGTTTAAAGGAATTTTGGGCAGGAGGATAAGAAGACTATGGGGAGGAAAGTAATCATTTTTTTTTAACATGATAGGAGGTCTAGGTTATGTAAGTAGTCAGAACCATAGGTTCATGTAGAGGCAGTAAGTATTGCTAGGCCTGTGTCTACTTTGCAGGCAGAGAATACTAATGTGAGTAGAGTTATTAGCATGGATGATGTTGCTTAGTGTCCAGTAAGCCATATTAATAGAGCACTAAGCCTCTTCTTGACCATGACTAATGTATGATCTACTGAACAATGAGACAGTATCCATAGCCTTGCCACACCATGTTTCCTCATGACAATAGCAATCACCATAAAACTAGGACTAGTACCATTCCACTTTTAATTCCTTCAAGGCTCACCCCTAACCACTGGTTAATGAAGTTTCCCCCAATCACTGTTCCCTTCCTAACATCTCACCCACTTAACTCAACACTACGAATGGCCATAGCCATCAGCCCAGCAGCCCTAGGGGGACAAATAGAACTAAAATAAACACAAATTTGAAAAATCCTAGCCTTCTCATCATCTTGTCTTTCGCTTCGGCCGCATAGCAATTTTCATCATGTATACAAAGCTCACCCTACCTACTGCCTTTCTATACTTATTAATAACCACCACTCAACACCAGCAAGGCTTTAAAACTGTCAGCAATAATAATAACCACACCTCTGGTTAACAAAAAGGCTGATTTGTGTGATACAAGAACCCCCACCACAGCAGTAAGGAATTGAGTCCCTGCATGACTACAGTGGTTTTTGAATAAACCCTAAAAGTCAGTGATTGGTAGCTATGGTATCCTGGTGTAATAATCAAATAGGTTTTGCAGACATGTTTGTATAAGAAATATAAGGATAACTGTATAATGACTAAAGTAGAGATAGTGATACTGCTTTTTAAGAAAATATATTATGGTTGACTGCTGAAAGGTTGTTTGTTAGCTTTTATTGATGGGGCATTTAAAAGCTTTAGTTACTATGTTGAATTAGTAAGAACAAACAAAAAAGAAAAAAGAAGGTGTTGATGCCTATATCAAAGATACTATTACATGTGATAACGAATGAAGTGTGCATGGATAGCTCTTATGTAATATCCTATTCATCTGAGAACAGCTTACATATATATTTGTAATACATATGAACTACTTCTATTGCATTTAATTTCAATGTGGATGACATCTCAAATAGCCAGAAACTTATTCATAATTCCTAAAAATGATAGTTTTTTGTTTTTTTTTAATTTCCTTAAAAATATTCCAGCAAAAGACCAGGTTAAATATAGATATTTTTTAGAGGCAGATAGTAAAATTACAAAAGTGTGGGTTGTTTATTTATTAATTAATTAATTTATTTCATTGGTTGCCTTTTTGGGGGCATTCAGGCTCAGCAGATATTTCCAATTTATGTTTGGAATGAAAGAAGTGAAGGCTTCCTTCCAAGCTGATGATCTTGAATTAAATGGAACATTTGGCATCAGTAACAAAGGAAAGATGAGAAGATGCTAAAGATAGGCATATAAAATCATAAAACTAATTTTGAGTAGAAAATATCTTAAAAGGTTATGTAGTCCAACCTACCTCTTAAAGTGAGACTCATTTCAAAACTGGATTACATTCCTCAGGGTCTGAGTCAGTCTCAAAACTGAAAATTGAGTTTGGAATGAGGTTCAACACTCAAGTAAAATGTACTGAGGAAAGATGCAACTGAGTGTTTGAAGGGCTCAATGCAGCTTGGAGTTTTCTTAATCAGAGATCATCCTAATCATCCTTTTTAATCAGAGATGCTCTGATTGTGTATATGGGGATGAGAGAGAAAGCACATTGAAGAATTTGTCAATCCTTGGTGTTTTTTGTATCTCATGCTCTTAAATCCATGAATTCCATAGAGGATTGTGAAAAGAGCAAGATTACATCTGTCAGTCGATGATAAAAAGATGATGCTGACAGCTTTTCATTAGGTTTATAATTAAATTGCATGTTTCGAGATAGTATGTGAGAATATTTTTTAACTTTTCCATATATAGCTACTGAAAATGCTGTAGTAAAGATAGCAATGGTTACAAACATGAAAAAAAACACTCTAGGAAGCTGGACAGCCTATGAGGAGAATGTAAGTTCTGCAGTCCTGAGAGAAATCCTCTTCCTCTTGAAGTTGGAGGAATGTATCTTGCAATTAACTCATCAACTGCATGAGAGGAAGAAAAGAGACACATCTTTCAAATGCAGAGGAGCATGAGGGTTAGAAAAGGCCTTCCTTTGCACTGTTTGGGCAGGGAGCAGATAAGTGGCAGTGTGTGTTTTTTGGTAGAGTGCTTCTCTACAGCATGGGGCACTGAGTGCTGTGGCTGGGACCACACATCACAGGACCAGGCCTCATGCGAAGCAGTGGCTGACAAGGCTCAACTCAGCCAAATTTGTGTTAAAACTCCATTACTGCAGACAGGATTATGTTGCTGAACATTGTATTATCTTCCTTCTAAATTCCTTCAGGTTCCAGAGGTTCCTTAAGTGTGGGACTGTGGATGGCAGGAAAAGTTTGCTCTGAATTTGTTCAGGATGGCAGGATGCTAAAGCATGGTAAAGTAAATGGTATCTAAACAGTAGGTCATTTACATCTCTTGTTTATTTGAAGTTGTTTGTATGGGTTTTTTCTCATATTTCTGTCAGTGTGTTGCCCTCCTTAGGGGAGTGTCAGCCATTCTCACAAAAAGCCTGCTGGAGTCTGAAGTTACTACAAGGAGGGAGGGAAACTAATTTGTTTAAGACTGGAAATACTTATCTGGAATGTACTTATTATATTTTGTTATCATATATTGTAAGGGCTCAAGAAGCTCGTACCAATTTACACTTTTACAAGACCTTTGTTAATACGTTGGTATCTTTGAAACTCAAATGGGCTTAGTAAGGAACAATTTGTATTTGAAATATGCACTACAGAAGGTGTGCTTGCAACATGTTAGCCAAAGCAATGAGCTGTAAAGCATCTTCAGGTAATGTCAAATATTCTATCTTAACTTCTAATGACAACTACTCTTGTATTTTCCTATTTTTGCCAACACAGAGAATACATGTTTTCCACAAAGCAAGAACATTGATGGTGAGAGAAGTTGTTTCTTCACCTCTCAGTATCTGGACTCTTTTTTAGATTTCTTGTCTTTATTTCTGATTTTTGGCTCATATGATCTTCATTTTTCTTTAACAGTTTTATAGCAAATGTTGCCTGTTCAGGAAAAAAAAAAAGAAAAAAAAAAAAAAAAGAAAATTCTGTGTTCAACCTCTGTTGAACCAGCAAGTTCAGTGCAGAACTGAGGCAGTGTAACGGTTTCACCTCTCCGTCACTCCCTCACCATCAGGATCGGGGAGAGAATTGGGAGGATGAAAGCTGGAAAACTCCTGGGTTGAGATATAGACAGTTTAATACAGAAAACAAAATCCATGTACACAAGCAAAGCAAAACAAGGAATGAATTCACTGCTCCCCACGGGCAGGCAGGTGTTCAGCCATCTCCAGGAGAGCAGGACCCAATTACATGTAGCACTTACTTGGATAGACAAATACCACAACTCCAAACATTGCCCCCTTCCTCTTTCTTCCCCTCAGCTTTTTGTAATGACCATGATATTACATGTTTTAGAATATCCCTTTGGTCATTTGGGGTCACCTGTCCCAGCTGTATCTCCTCCCAGCCTCCCATGCACTCCCAACTTCCTCACTAGCATGGAAGTGCAAAGAGCAGCAAAGGCCTTGGCTCTGTGTAAGCCCAGCTCAGCAATAACAAAAACATCTCTGTATTATCAACCCTGTGTCCAGCACAAATCCACAACACAACTCCGTACCAGCCACTGTGAAGAAAACTAATTTTACCCCAATCGAAGCCAGCACAAGCAGATAAAAAGTGGTTCAATCTTGCACAGGCTTAATTAATGAGGATGACACAGGTATAATAGAATGTAGGTGTTATCAGTATTTATCACAAGGAAAGATCAAGGGGCCAGAGAAAAACACATTGAGAGAAAAGTAAATGTACTTTTTATCTTTCCTTATCATGCAATAGTGTTGGCATTTGGCCCTATCTTTCCTCAAGGTGAGTGCAACCTGCTTTTTTTAGATTTGTTGAATAAAAAATGTGAACTGGAGAGGCATATATGATCTGATATGAAGGGTGGATATGATAAACATGAACTTAGATGAATTTCATGATAACTTTGTTATCAAAAGTTATCATTATCAAAAATACTTATTCTCGGATGAACATAGAGGAGTGTGTTGGCCTCTTCTGCATATGAAATAAACCTCATTGAGAAACATGATCCCACTGACTAAATCGCATAGTCTTATTAGTTGTTTTTTACCAGATGGTGTAAATTTTTTGTTTCTTACTACATAAAAAGAACATTTTTTGATATTGCCAATTCCAATCACCAAAATGTAGCTGGATCAAAGTAATCTTTACATATTTTATATACTTTTTTCTTTTTTTACCATTGTCTTATGCTAAGAGGGAGTATCTAACCTTAGTCTAACCTCCTGTTTTGTTTTTTTTTCTTTCCTCAGCTCTTTAGCAGGTGAACAGAGTGGGCAGTGCATGTCTCATGAGCAGCCATTTGGTTATTTCTATATTTATTTTCAGAGTGTATAGGTAATTATTGCATAGTATCTGCTGATTTAAAGAATGCTAATGAAGATCTTTAGAGTATTTGGGTGAATCCTGAACACCAATAAATCTTATCAGAATTCCTGAAAGTTGAGAAAAGTTGAGTTTTGTAAAACTGAGGCACAGAGGCAGTTAAGACTTCAGTGACTGAGACACCCAATATGTTTTTTAAGGTGCTTAATATTATTAACACTTAGTGTATATGAACAGCAATTAAATAGTGCCTTCAATTGTTGGCTGGATTGCTCGGTTCTTCTTTAATTCAAACATCAAAGAAAGACAGCTCTAGAAAATTTGAAGTCTACAGGAAGGGACTAGTTAAAAATAAATGTCTAGTATACCAGGAAATACACTGTAAAACTCCATGATAAAGCAGGAAGAAAATTTCTAAGCTTCTGAGCATGTCATCTAAGCTTTCTAATCTTCTCATTTTCTAACTAGAACTAACTAGAATCTCATTTTGTAATTTTACGTCAAATTTTCATTATACACAGGAATCTCTTTGCAGCATCACACTGTTTCTTTCAGAATTACTGAATCAGGGAGAGATTTAGTGAAAAAGCAAAATATAGTCATGCAACTATTTTATGATCTCTTTCCAATTTTTCAGAGTTTTTGGAGCACAGAAGGATTGAGACAACTCAGATAATGTGAAAATGCAGATTATTTAGAACTTTTGTAAATTAGGATGTAACAACATACGTAATGTGTTTGTAAGTTTAGAAAACTTGTGAACTGTAGCCTGGAGACAGCAGGGACAGCTGGGAAGAGCAGAAGGCAAAGTGGAGGTGATTAGAGAACTGTATGCTACATATATATCCCTGAAACTGACATTGTGGCACAGGCTGGTCTGTGAGTACAAAGCAGGGTTACCTGCACGTATCAATCAGTTATTGAGCAATTCAGGCTTGTCTGACTGATAATGCATATGTGCCAAGTTGAAAAAATACAACACAGATACATTTTTGCATTACATTTTGATTGGTTCTAATCTCTAATCTTAAATCATCTAATGTAAATAGGGAATAGATCCACTGCTTTAGAAGCATTAAAGTGTTTAAAAGTTTTTCAAGATGAGAGCCAGGCTCAGTGTCTTTATCCTATGTGGACCACTTGTTACATTACAGTTAAAATATTTGAGTCTGTGAAAGTTTTTGTGAACATTCTTTGACTACTCCACCATAACAGGATGAGCCTCTCTTTCATAAGTTGTGTTTCTGCAAATGAAACTCACTTGTTACTGCTGCAATTTGGGAGTTTGTACTTCTCCCTGTGTACACCAGCTTCTGGGAGAATGGAATAAGGCTTTGGGGAACCATCTCAGCATTTATCTGTTTAGAAATTCATCACATTCTGTGGAAATGCATGCTTCTGTCTTATTAACTATTTACACTTGGAATACTCAATTATTTAGGAAAACAAACCTTTTAGGGTGTAAATATTAAATAGGTTTTTATGTGGTAGCAGTTAATTTGTCAATGCAGAAATGTGTACAGTTGTGTTTTGTGTTCTACCTGTGCGCCTGTGTTGCTGAGTTGGATGTTCGTTTTTGCATGTAAGACATAGAACTTGTCGGAGATTCTGGTCCTGGGTGTTACTAGTAAAAGACTTTGTCTATTTCAGACATGAAGAGTATGCTGAATAATAATGTCCAGTGAAGTCCCTGTACTCCAACCACTATGCTCACAAAACTCCTGCTGAAGTTATAGGAATTTTGAATTACAGTTTTTGATTTGAGGGTTGCCATTTAATTGTTCTCTGACTTGTTTAAGTCAAGAATTGTAGGAGTTTGGCTTGATTTTGAAATCTACATTCTGTAGCAGATGAAATGATGATGGAAAATGTAGGTGTTTTTGAACAAACCAGCACTTAAGGGTTTTTCACTTTAGTTCACAGCTTAATTTGTATTTAAACCAGGCTTATTTGTGAAACCAGTTGAAATAGCTCAAATGGCTCAAAGATTTTAAGGGCATTTTGGTAGGACACTTTGACTCAGGTTTATAGCTGTAAAAGAAAAAAACAGAATCTTAATGAAAAATTTAAGACAAGACACTGAGTAAATTAATTTATTATTTTGTGTACCGAATGGGACATAACAAAATGAGAAAGGTCATACTAAAAGCTGTAACATGAAAGTGTTAAATGAAGAATGAGAGTTAAATTATATCATACATTAAATATTTCATTTAATTCATAAGTACAGTAATTGCAAACTCTTTAATTTTTATGGCCCACAGCTGGAGGGATAATATTACTGAAAGAGAAGGTCTGAAAGAGGTTTTTCTTTTCTTTCCTCAAAATAAAAGAAAAACTAAGGATACCCTACTTGCAGGACATTCTCAACAGCTTTTGTTGGTCCCAGAATCAAATGACAGAAAATGCTCAGGGCCTTATATACACTACAAAAGTGAGGCACCTTCATTGATGATGTAGCACAGGAACCTAACTGGTTTTCTTTGAACACAGCTGTCACTTGACAGTAATCATGGGGTAAAGTCCTCAATATTAGGCAGGGAAGAAAAGGTGTGATAATATATTAGTTAGGTTTAGCTTTTGCTGCATATTTTAAAGTTACTTATACTGTAAAATTTTTAAGATGTGGGTTGAATTGAGTATAAATTAGTTGCCCATCTTTTAAGAACTCCTATATTAATAATTTACGGCTATGTCAGTTGACAGTCTTTTCCCTCCATTGGGCCGACTGAGCGCTACATTCCTTACTCTGCAGATTTTGTAACACCAGTTAGGGAGGTGTTCTAGCACAGAAGTATAAGGCAATTACTTCACCTTCACCTTCCCCATCATGTGCCTTCCGTAAGAATGTCAACAGCAGGTAGAACCAGCCTGCTTAAAATCAGCAGGATTTTAATTTGGAGGGTGTTCCTATGACACCAAAGCTGAAGTTTACATCTGAGGTAACGGCCTTCCCACAAGGGCTTTATCAGCTAGAGCACATAGGGTGTGTTTTCACTTGTGGACATTTTTAATCAATCAGTATTTGCCACAAAGATGAAATCTAACCAAACATATCTGTGTCAAGCATATACTAGAGGTCTCCTCAATTTCTTAATTAGAGGAGGCCTCTAAATGATTTCATAGGGAAAATGCTGTGTACAGTGACTGGCACACCTTAGGGAGGGATGAAGAGTTGGAAACCTTCAAGAACCTAAAAAGAAGTCTGAGGAATTGGGTATTCACATGGAGTGGAAATTCTGGGTTTGCTTCCTCCAAGAGGAAGCTACTCTGTGTGCACCCAGGCTGCTCTGTGGTCAGGCCTGGCATTTGGAGACGGAGGGGGATTTATTTTGAAACTGCTTCCCTGCCCAATCCAAACCACAAGTGCAGATTTCATCTGTGGTGCTTCAGGCTCTGCATGATGGGCTGGATGTGGGTGCTGAGAGTGGCAGGCAGGATGGTTCACCTTCAAATTCCCCTTGTGAATAAGTTGAAGCATGTTTTAATTGCTGTTAGGGAAATTAACTATCAATAGTTTAATTTCAGATCTAATTGTAGGTTGATTGAATAGTGTTTCTTGTTCCTTTTTCATGTTATAATAACATCTATAATATGCATTATAAAACCCCAAGTCATTTTTCTCTCTGCAGAGTGTAGCAGAATGTTTAGGAAGGTGTCAGGATTCTCTTATGAGAATGTTATTGAGAAGAAAGTAAGACAATTTTACAGGCTTATAAGGTCAATGTCAAAGGCAACACCTTTCTTTTGAGACCCACAGGAAACAAAATAATATTTTTGCCATTGTTGCACCCTATAATACCTGGCCTGTATACTAGCCAAAGCCAGGCCAGAAGACCATGGCATATTAAGAAGGGGTGATCCATGTAAGAGTTACCCTGAGCAGGTTCACTGAATGCACATCTGGGTCTTCAGGGCTGTGCTGAGTTGCATAACTTCCCTGGCTTCAGGATGAATGCAGATGGCTCAAGAAATGGAGAAATCTGCAGACAGTTGTCACTGGGTACTAGTGATTACATCACTTGTGTGTCCCTGTCTGTACCTAACAGTGCAGCAGGTTCTCATGTGAACATCCTTCCTCCTTGACAATAGGAAGGGTGAATATAATGTGGTGAATATTATTCCCTATAAGAAAATCCTATAATAGCTTGAATGATCCAAATTATGGGAATCTCTTTTAGAGACAGGGTCTGCACAGCATGCTGTGTGTGGGGTGGAGGTCCTGCACTATTTGGGGTTCTCAATATAAAATCAGAGAATCAAAGAGTAGTTTGAAGTAGAAGAGACTTTAAAGATCATCTAGTTCCAACCCTCCCCCTGTAGACAAGAACATCTTCCACTAAACCAGGTTGCTCAGGGATTCATTTGACTTAGCCTTGAATACTTCCAAGAGTAAGGTAGCCACAATTCCTCTGAACAACCTGTTCCAATGCTTTACCATTGTCACAGCTAAAAATTTCTTCCTAAGATCCAACCTAAACCCACCCTCTTTCAGTTTAAATCCATTCCTCTTGTCACTGCATGTCCTCCCAAAATTCCCTCTCAAGCTCTCCTGTAGCCTCCTTCAGGTACTGGAAGGTGCTATAAGATCTTCCAGGAGCCTTCTCTTCCCCAGGTTGAACAACCCCAATCCCTCAGACTGTTTTCATAGGAGGGATATTCTAGCCCTCTGCTCATCTTCATGGCCCACGTCTGGACTCATCCTAAGAAGTCCACATCCTTCTTGTATTAGAGGCCACAGAGCTGGATGCAGCACTCCAGGTGGGGTCTCACAAGGGCCAAGTAGAAGGGCAGAATCCCCTCCCTGTCCCTGCTGGCCATGCTGCTTTTGATACAGCCCAGGATATGGTTGGATTTCTGGGCTACTTGTGCACATTGCTGGCTCATGTTGAGCTACTTGCCCACCAACACTGCAAACCAGGGATGCTCTTGATCCATTCCCTGCCCAGCCTGTATTTGCATTTGGGATTGTCCCAGTCCTGGTGCAGGACATTGCACTTGAAGTTGAACTTCATGAGGTTTGCACAGATCTACCTCTCAAGTTGTAAAGGTCCCTCCAGATGCCATCCTGTCCCTGCAGTGTGGCGACAGCACCACACGACTTGGTGCTGTTGGAAACATTGCTGAGGGTGGGGTGGATCCCGTTGTCCACGTGGCTGACAAAGATGCTGAATAGCGCTGATCCCAATGCCAAGCCCTGAGGTACGCCTTTACAATAAATATAGGAAATTTCTGAACGGCATTTATCAGTGCATATCAGAGGTGCTAACTAAAATGGCAGATGACTTCACTCTTCCCAAGAATCTGTAGGTAAAAATTACCTAGAGTTACATACTGTTCTTCAAACAGCTCCAACCTTTAATAATTATTTAAAAGACCCATAAAAACATCCCATATAGGCAGGGACTTCCAACTTGGACTTTCTGCTCCAAGTAGGTCTACTGCCAGCACTATATAAAATGAACTATGACTTTGCCTTTCTGACTTTGCATTGTCTTGTTGTATGTATTGAGGTGTACCCTAGCTGTGTTTATTCATTGCTACAGATAAGTTGGCTATTTTTTATTTCTTTCAACTTGGAAAGTGTATTGTAGCAATAAAGGAAAAGGGAAAACCAAACACCCATGTGAGTGCCTGCAAAAGCAGTGACAATCAGTCAATGGATAATTTTTGCAAATGCTGGTCAATGGTGCATGTGAGTATGTATAAATTGCTAATATCAAGTCACAGTGGAGGAAAGGATCAGGCTTTTACAGTAGCCTGTACACAAAGATGAACTGATATCATGCAGCTGGGGAAAAAAAGAGATGATTTGAGTAGTATTAACAGACGTGGTATTTAAAATCTGAATGGGAATTCTCGGGCTTAATGATTTAGAAGCTTCAGCTGTAGTTGTGTGGCTTTTGGATACCACTCATAAAAAGTAGATAGATTAGAGAATGATCAGAAAAACAACCAAGAAGCAAAACTGATAATTTTATGAAAGACAAAGCAAGAAGAGTAGTTTAAACTAGAGGAGATAAAATTAATATGGAAGAAAAAATTTTTCAAGTGCAAGCAGCACTCTAGTAAAGTTAACAGCAATCAACCATTCTGACTATCAGTTAAGAGCTGGGTGGAAAGAAACTTCTGAAAGTTTGGTTTTCTCTGAAGGAATTTAAGGTTGAATATCAATTTTAGATGTGTCTACATTACAACATTATAGAATTAACACCAAAAGAAGCTTTTAAGAGGGGATTAGAAAAAATCTGCCTGCTTTGTAAGATCATGCTGAAAATAGAGAAAGTTTTAATGCAATTTGAGTATAGTTCACTTTTATATGATTTCTCTGAATTTGGAATAAGGAACAGTTTGAATGCTGAGCCAACACACGAGCTATATTGGAGCTTCCTCTTCACAGGTGTTTAAGTTTAGCATAAGAGCTGGCACATCAGCTGTGAGTATGGCAAATTAGTTAATCTAATACGACTATAAAGAACATTTTGATCCTTTCAACTTATCACAGAACATTGAGTCTGGAAAATGTTGTACTTGGCTAAATTTTCAGGCAAAATTCTTGTTTGAGAAACTTCCACCTCTTTGCGCCAGCTAACAACAGAAATAGCAATACAAAAGTGAAATTGCATGCCCTTCTACTACCAGTTTTGCCTAATTTAAGGATCTGTGTCTTGGAGGAGCTCATATAAACTGTTAGATTTCATTTATTTTAATGCACCCACTGCAAATCTGAATACCTTGGGCTGAAGAGGCACTTTCTCACACATATGGTAATGAGACACTGGCTATTAAAGGGTCCTGGTATGAGGATCCTGGTTATGAAACCAAGGGTTTCATGCAGAAACTTCATCTTTCTTAATTGACAATGCAGGAACCTAATATAGGGTCAAGATTTACTTGTGCAATATTCATTGCTGTATTTGGAACTCTGATCACAGCAATTTAAAAATAAATTAATTACATACAAAATGCAGTTTTGTCCCTGCATGAATGGTGAGTCAAGAGATGTTACGTTTGTCTATTTTCAGTTTTTCTTTTCCACTTTGCATAAAAAAGGGATATGAACACTAAATAGACCTGATGTCCATGAGATATTTATGTTCATAAATACTTCCTTGTCTCTGTCTCTGGTGGAACCTTGCTAGGATGCACACGCTTTAGTATTATCATTTTATAATTGATGTCAGGAGCTCTAGTGCTGTTGCAGTTGAGATGGCTATGCAGTTTGTTCTTCTCTCTGTTTTGTCAGAAGCAATTTCTGACAGAAAAAATTCAGAAGCAATTTTAAGAATATATAGTTTATTGATATTTATGGCTTTGAAAGAAAAAGAATGCAAACAGACAATTTCACTTCCTAACAAATTATCTGTCTGTCCTTGTTTCCAGAGCAAACTTTAGATTTATCAGTCCTGACAAAATACAGTACTGATTTAAAACCCAAATATTTGGGAATAAATAAAATTTTGGCTTCATTATTTGGCATTTTGCCCCTTCCATATTTGAGATGCTTTATTAAGCTGTTTTGAAAATATTAACTTAGAGTACGTAGAAGAAAGAAGAATTGGGTAGGTAAGTGTGCTGTTGGTTATCCATTTATCAGCCATTCATGCCTACATGACTGGATATTTGCACTTACCATGAGAGTGGATGTCCATTAGCCATGTGCAGCTGAGATTCTAAGGGGTAAATCAAATTTTAGGGTAATCAGTTTTTGTAAAGAAAGATACTTTCCAAGCAGTCCTGGAATTGTGGAATGTCTCCAGTTAATATTGAAATGGCCAGTTAGAATTTCAATAATTAGAAGTGTCTCATTAAAAGAAAGCATAGGCCAGGAAATGAAGCTACTTGTCACTTAGAACTATGAGAAAATTGTACGTGAATATATTATCCACCAGAGAAAAAAATCTGAAGGTCAACATTTGTTAAGATTTAGAGATCAAAATAATGATGATAATTGTATTCCTACCTTAAGTATCAAGATTATTCCCAGGGATGAACAAAAGATTACTTGTGGGGAGCCAATTAGCCACAATGCAATGTTCCCACACTACAAAACTAGTTAGTTCCAATCTTCTTTCTGTAGTGGTCTAAGAGGTTGATGTGATAACTCGAAGGAACATATGTTACACTATAAACATGCAAGTTTTTCTTCATCTAGCTCACTGTCACCATAGTAAGATACTCTCATGCAGATTTTTGTCAGTGTAAATGACAAAGGAAATCTTTTCTAAATGAAGCATAGAGGGGTAGCTGGGTAATTTTGTGCATTCCAAATGCCTAGTCTTCTTCATGCGTTTTCTATAGGTGAAAGAGCACAATGTAGAAATTGGAATAGTACAAAATTGAACACCATCCCATTTTTTCTCAGTGTATTTCCTTAAAATACTCATTCAACATTTGCATTTTAAACCCTCTGTTGATGTGAGCACCCATTCCTGAATTAATAGTTGTGTTTTGGCAGACTTCCATCCATTTATTTATGAAGAGGAAACATGGTAATTGCTAATGGCACAGAAGTACAGAACTGTGGCATAAGTGATATGGGTCTGATTCTTAGCTGTGCTGCAGTTTTGTTTTTTGACCTGGCAAATGAGTGTCCCCTGGCTCCTACCAATTCCTGTGGAACGTAAACTGCTGATTACTGCATCTCTCTGTGTGGACCTAGGGATGGACCACAGGGAGGAACAGGAAGGGAGAAAGGGATCCTGCCTGTGGTCACCACAGGAAAAATGGGGATAATACAATTGCTATATTATATTCTTACTGTATTACATCCCATTTATAACTTGGAGCAATTTACTTGGAGCAAAGTAAAATCTCTGGAGCAGCATTGTACTTTTTATTGTCTTGTACTTCCTCTTCAACACCAGATTGCAAGGCAGCAATACCACTTTAGTGCTGGCCAGAGCTCCTGACGAGTTCTCCAATGTGAACAATAACAATCAGAGCAGGAAAGAAATAACACTCTGCAAAATGGGGGGTAAAACAAAATGGTAAAACTTGAAAGAACTATAAAACAAACCCACTCAGCAAGAAAAACCCCAACAAACCCAAACAACAAAACCATTGATTCTTTTTCTGAAGTCAAGTGTTTCTAGAGTTTTCTATAGCATTCTTTATAGTTTCATCAATCAAGTGTAAGAGAAATTAGAGCACTCCCCCTTGGCAAAATAGGAAATGAGAACTAACATGGCAACTCTCTTGGGTCTCCCTGTTTTAATTTTTTTCTACATGTTGTGATAACCTATGAATAAGTTGGACAATCATTTTGAAGTCCAGTGGATAGCTAATTTTTGTGTAGTGTATCAGCAGCAAATGATTCCTATAAATAGTTTCTTATAATTCTCTGATTTAATAAAGACATTTTTTTTTATTCAGGCTTTCTTCCTGAAGTTGACAACAATTTTTCTGTTACGGAAATATTGGTGCAGGGGTAATTTCAGTCTTGATAGGAAGAAGATCTAGGCAGCCATAATGACGGTAGCAGAACTAGGTCACTATTTCTGAGAGAAATGACTGGAGTATTTTATTTAACTTCTGTTCAAAAGACTGATGGGTTATCCCATCACCACTGAATGATAGCTGTACTGACACTCAGAGGTTTCTGTCAAAGTTTGAAAAGGAAATAATGTTTCCCCTCTGCATCACAACTCTTTGCGGTGTAGGGTGTACAAACAAAGCATTCTTATTTGTTCAGTTTATTCAAACAGATGGATTTAATTTCTGCTTAAGAAATATTACAGGAATCAACTGGGGTTCTTTTCTGTTTTGTAGTAAGAGATAATGAGACAAGAATAGGATCCCCTTGGGAAGAGACATTAAGGAAGACATTCCATACAAGGAATGAGTTTTTAATAGGGATTGCTAGGGACAGGGTAGGAGAGGAATACATGTTCTGGAAGAAAGATTTGGGCAGTAAACAAATGGTGTTGTGTCTTGACAAGTGAGATTTTGAAAATATTAGTGTGTTAGGTAAATGTATCTTGGGGCTTGTGGACAGATAACAGCTGATCTCTGTGTAGGATAACTCCATAAACCCACTTGTTAATTACATTTTCCAGTCACCTCTGTTTCCTCTCTTGGCAAGAGCACATACCGTGGTACCAGAACATAAGTATGTTTAACCTTGTGGATGTGCCTGAAATCTGTCTGAGTGCTGCTAGCTCTAGGTTAAATAGTCACTATTAATTAGGAGAGCTGTAGTCTTGAATGCTGTGGCTAGATATGACATTGCTGTTAGCTCTAGTTGGCAAAGACATCTGCTCTGACAATTTAGTGCTGTAGGATTCCTTAAGGACTGGAGATGAAAAATGTTTTCAAGCAGCACTGGATTTTTCCGACTTGTTCATTGCTTTGAAAATTTATCAAACAAGATGTGTTTAAACACCCCATTGTTTTTAAAACAGTATGTGGTTTTATTTTTCTGTTATTTCTTTGCATCTTACGTTTGCAGTCAGAAGTATTGATGATGAGTGCAGGGGAAATATCTGTTAAGTAAAAGATAAACAACAGCTTTTAGATGTCTTCAGTTGCACTTTTTATTGAAGACCATCAGAGTTTATGCATGAAGCTAATGTATCCTTTAGTCCTCCTAGGTTGGTGCTTTAGTCCTCCTAGGCTGGGTGCTGCTTACCAGTAGATTTACAGAGTCATAATAAAAAATGTAGTAATTGCAGCAATTTCAGTAATTGTTAGACTTTGCACTGGTCTAACATTTTCTGAGGTGTTCTGGTAACTGCAATTGAAGCCATTGTTAAGGGAATTTAGGCAAAGCCATTTTCTCTCCTAGACGTGTATAGTCACTATTTGCTGCAAGCCATGAAGCTATTCTTCTAGTTGTTGAGGAAGGTCTCTGTGTTCCAAGTAGTTTTGAGTGAGGAAAAGTGGTC
This sequence comes from Phylloscopus whistleri, assembly GCA_017589585.1. NCBI lineage: Eukaryota > Metazoa > Chordata > Aves > Passeriformes > Phylloscopidae > Phylloscopus > Phylloscopus whistleri. The sequence continues at coordinate 5,139,133 of JADMLD010000679.1, read as the reverse complement.
AAATTCCATTCCAGTATGTCAAAAAGATAGATGCAGGTAACCTTATGAAAGTGACTTTCCTTTTCTTTTTGTGTATTGGGCTAAATGTTGTTCTCCCTTCAGGCCACAGCACTCTACTCAGACATATTGATTTCTGAACAGGTATAAGCATATATATATGGTTTTATAAGGCAGAAATCTGAAAGTAGATTTTTATTATACTAAATAACTGGAAAAACTGTTATTTGCAGAAAACCAGTAAGGTGGGTATTGTTTCCTTTCAAAAGACATAAAAAGGGAATAAATGACAGTTAAATGCATTAATTCTAGTTAACAGCAGTTTGCCTTTTTTTTGTTTTGTTTTGTTTTGTTTTGTTTTGTTTTGTTTTGTTTTGTTTTGTTTTGGTTTTTTTGGGTGGAGCTGAAACTGAACTCCCCTATATCTCCTGAATTTTAGACTATTAACAGTATTAGAGCTTTAAAGCCATAAGAGGAAACAACTGTGTTTCAGGCAGTTATTGACCTGAGTTTTGCCACAGCTAATTTTCTGACGATCACTACATGGCAGTTATTAAACAGGTCAATTTGTAAATATTCACAGGAAATTTTAAAAGCAATTAAGTGTTTCAAATACAGCTGGACTACTATTCTGATTATCTAGCTGTTTGCTCATATAGTATATTTTTATATAATATCAGCACCCTGAAATATGCTTATAGTAAGATATATGTGAGTTCTGAACAATGGCAGCTTTGTGCTTATAGGAACACTGGCTGGCATTGGTCTGAGAGGCTGTAAAACCCGTTGCGTTCATGTGGAGAAAACAAGTAGAGCCTTGAACCAAATGAGTTCTCTTGTACACAGAGCAGCCCCTCACTCTGTCTTGTGCCCGGCTAGTGCTTTGCTGCATTATCCTTGGGGGTATTTCCCTTCTGCACTTGAGCAGACAACTCAGGATCATTTTGTTGTGTGTGACAGTCGCATTCTCTTGTGTATCAAACCTCTGTAGCTCTTTAAGTAGTATGGATACAGATCTTCTATAAACAAGAACTATTTCCAAGCCAAAATGAATAAACAGAACTGCAAAGTGATCGTAATGCATATCCACTGATTTTACGCATAATGGATCCTGACTAAGATATCTTTGGCTCTGTCCACAGGTAGCAATCTCTTTGGCTTTTTAAGTGTATGGATAAGGCAAACTGCCCAGCATGGTCAGCTTCATAGAGTAAAATTTTAGGTTTGTCCATGTCATTTTGTTATTATACATAACCAAAATAAGCAGTGTGCCTATGTTCCCAGCTGTCTTTAGTCATCCAATGGGACTGGGGTGGTTTTTAAACTTAATCCATGGCTAAAAAACATATTCTTTTTTCTGTGTTTTGTATTTTGGTATCAAGGTGTCTTTATTACGTCTCAGACTGGATGTTGCAGTGTCTATGGGGCTGGACATATCAATCAATCATAGAATAAAGGATCATCGTGAATTGGAAAGAATCCACAACCATCATCAAAATTCAAGTGATGGTTCTGAAAACAGCTCCAAGCTTCACACCAGGTGCCCAAGAGCGCTGTCCAAAATCTTCTCGAACTCTGTCAGGGTTGGTGCTGTAACCACTTCCCTGGGGATCCTGTTCCAGTGCCCAACCAGCCTCTGGGTTAAGAATGTTTTTCTAATGCCCAGCCTAAACCTTCCCTGACATGATTTCAGGCTACTCCCTTATGTGCTGTCATTGTCACCACAGAGAACAGATCAGTGTCTGCCCCTCCTCTTCCCCTCACAGGGAAGGTGTAACTGCAGTGAGGTCTCCCCTCAGTCTCCTCTTCTTCAGGCTGAACAGACCAAATGACCTCAGCCACTCTTCACACGTCTTCCCCTCAAGGCCCTTCCCGACCCTCATGGTCCTCTTTTGGACTAATAGCTCAACGTCTTTTTTGTGTTGTGGCACCCAAAACTGCCCCCAGCACTGGAGGTGAGGCTGCCCCAGCTCAGAGCAGAGCAGGACAATCCCCTCCCCTGCCTGGCTGTGATGCTGTGCCTGATGCACCCCAGGACACAGGGCCTTCCTGGCTGCCAGGGCACTGCTAGCTCGTGTTCAACTTGTCATTGACCAGGAACCCCAAGTCCCTTTCTGCAGAGCTGCTCTCCAAGTTCTCCTTTCCCAGTCTGTCCACATGTCCAGAACTCCCCTGTCCCAGGTGCAAAATCAGGTGATTGCCTCTGTTAAAATTCATACAGCTGGTGGTTGCCTGTCCCTTTAATTTTTGTAGGTCTCTCTGCATGGCCTATCTTTGAGGAGGACAGAAACTCCTCCTGACTTACTATAATCAGCAAATTTAGGATAGGATACCTCCACAAGGCTTATGTTCTTGAATCTGTTCCAAAGGATTTGAATCAATTAGGAAATGTCCCTGAGTGCAGAGATAGGTTATCTGCTTGTGTACTTTTACAGGAATAGATGATGACAGAGTTATCTTCATGGAAAATGGTAAGTAGTAGGTAGAGAAATAATGTCTCCCCTAAACCTTCTTTTCTTCAGTCTGAACAACCCCAGCTCCCTCAGCCACTCTTCATAGGATTTATCTTTTAAAACAACTGTAGAAGTATCTTGAGAATTAGACTGTATTCAGTAAAATATTAAGAAAGGTAGTTACACAATTTTCAGTTTAAGAAAAGCAATTGCATACTCAAAGGACCTTTTTGATCCAATTTCCTGAATATTAACAGTGTATTAATGATAAGAATCTACCTTTAAAGACATCTGTAGTTAGATAACTCAACAAATAATGTTTATAGATTTGAGATACCCAGTTATATCAGTATAGTACATAGATATTAATACATATAGTCATATATTTAAATGGTAGCTACTACTGCCTTCTTTTTTGGTTTTGGTATCTTCTCTCCTGGATCAATATATGAGACAAAGTGATACAATGGTAGTGAAAACTTTTGATTTTTAATCAACAAGAAGACAAGATTTAAAACCCTGAATGAAATAGGGGCAAGTTGAAAATAAAAGAAGGCAGCTGTCGTCAGTAAGAGCAAAATACCCTTACTGTGTGTGCTATAAATTAAATCCTTTGAACAAATAAAATTTTACTGTGCTCTGAGGCACATAAAATATACATGTGAAAAAATGTCTAGGTCCACTTCAGTACTACTGTGTGAGAATTACATATTTTAAGGTCAGACTGGACAACTAGAACAAGTAGCCTGAGATTTAATCAAATCGGAAATGCAGTTCTGGATTCCCAATTTGGTCTATTACTAAAAGAAAATACTACTGAAATTTAGATGTGATGAGGACTTGGCTTTTGATACTGAGGAAATTCAAGTTTATATCTGATAAAAACAGATCAAGCCATCATAGTGAGCATTTGTCAAAAAACCTTTGAAACTAATATGGAAAGGGCAGTTTCTTTGTGGTCCACTAATTGCTGGATCTGCTCCATCTTAATCTATAATGATGGTCCAATTTAAATATGACAAATAAGCAGAAATGGAAATTAATGAGAAACAAATTCAAAACAGATGGGAGGAAATGGTTTCCCACGCGGAAAATGCTAAGCTTTTGCAATGGCCACAGAGGTAGGGTTGTTGTGAGGGTAATTTAAAATGAAAGAATAATGGACTCCGTGTCCATTCAATGTGCTAAAATTCTGAAATTTCATTGTTGGTCTTTCCTTAGTACCTCAGCCCATGATTTCTTATAGGTTACTGTCTTAGCATCTCTCAAGCCTTCTTTTACAGTGCTGTCCCTAATGTTGGAGGGACACAGCAGGTTGCTCACTAACAAAATGGTGCCAGATATCTGGCCTCCACTGCCAAACAGTTCTGCTTCTTCTTCTGAGAGAAAAGGAAATTATGGGAAAGAACTGCTAAAAGAACGTTCTTATGGGGGGGCTAGGAGTCCAGAAATACATTTAAGTTGCATTTGAAATTTACTGAGTGAGTCACAACAGGAGAGAGAAGTATGGTCCTGCTCAGTCAGGTTATGAGATGCAGGTTATTTTACCGTAGTAAAATATGGAATCATAGATGAAATGAAAAGTTTTTTTTCCATTACTCTGCCAATTAGTTTAAACCTGTGTTGCCTGTTACACTGCAGGATTTTTCTCAAATACCTTAACTTAATTTTTAGCACTTCAGATAAACTGTATGGAAATACAGACTCGCAGGAGCTCGTTGTGGAGTCACAATGATTCTTGCACATCCAAGCAAATTATGAAATCAATTAGGAGCCAGAAGGGAATCTGCAACACTGTAGATAAAGCAAGTGGAAAAGCTAACATATGGATTCTTTGCATTTCCAATTTGTTCTTTCTACTAACATGTAGTATATAAATTTGTAGAGAGGTAGAATCAATTGTGATAAATAATGTAATTATATACATGAAAGGATTATAATGAACAAGAAACACAGCTGCTATTTGCAGATTTCCACTTTTAGAAAACTAGCATTTTCCAGTATTATTTAGAAAATGCTGCTATGATTCAGCATAGAGGTGTTCCTGTGAGCAAGACCTAATGTTCTACTGCACTTGTAAATCACTGTTGAAGCAATGAAATAGAGAATGCAAATAAAGGATTTCTTTGTCACTGAAATATAATCTCTAAGCAGGCAGCTTCAAGTTGATAATTAGGTGTTCTGATCAGCATCTGGGGAAAGACAAAAAGACAGCTTGGCTTTTTGTTCCTGGGAATGACTTGTCCAGGACATTCCTGTTCAGGAACTGGAACGCATCTGCTTGTTTGGGCTTTGTGTCATTATTCTCAGGTGAAAATACAGTAATGTTTTAAAAATGTCAGTTTCTTGGACATTTTCAATTAATTTGCTGAATGCTACCCCTGCTATGTGACCTTGCAACTACATACAAAGATGAAGCTTTCAAATTTTTCAAACTCTTAGGAGGATTATGTTGCACTCACATACATATTTTTCAAATGCTCTTAGAATGTGATTTCTTAAGAGTCTTTATGTTTATGAAATAGAACCTCATTTTCTGGCCAGATGCTTTCATACATACTTGGTTTAAATGAGAAGTACTTTTCAAGATTCATCATATAGCAGTTAAAATAGGGAGCACACTAGAGAAAGCAGTTTAACGCAGTTTTATTTATGAAAGCCCTGATGCTTATAAAGCATAGCTATTTATTTTTCTGTTTAAGCAACAGAGATGATGGTGGTGTATTGCTATGCCACCTACATTTGACAAGGCAGTGTGCTGTCTTGTTTAAAATAATCAGATGTTCTCAATGCTCCCTGACTTGGTAATGACTGTTGTTGTAGATCCCTGATCATTGTGAAAGGTTGTATAACAGTGGTTACAAAGTAGTTACAGAAACCTTGTGGTCTTCAAAAATAATTTTTTTCTTGGCTGCATTTCAGTTTATGATATCATAAGTGAAATTGCATCATACTTATATCAGTTTGGCAAGCCATCGTTTTTGATGTGGGTTTTTTTTGTTTGGGTGTGGGTTTTTTTTGTGTGGGTTTTTTTTTTTGTTTGTTTGTTTTTTTTACCAGTTGTGATAATTTTAGGCATATTGTCTGCCTCTGAGATTGCTGACCGCAAGGTTAAACTGACCCTACTGCAGGTCAGGATGGGATTAGGTGCTATTATGCTTGAGGTTCACAGAGAAGATGTGGAAGGCAGTACATGGTATGGTGGCTGTTATGGTCTGAGGGGACCAACCAGGGAGTAGGGAGACCTTTTCTGCCCAATTTCCTCCCTGTATCTTCGTGAAAGTTCTGGAGGTTCTGGATTTGGAGTTTTGTTGTAGTAATTTTCACAAAAATCTTTCGTTTGGAAAAGACCTCTGAGATCTTTGAGCCCAACATTTACCTGAACACCATCTTCTCAACTAGACCATGCCACTAAGTCCAGTCATTTCTTGAACACCTCCAGGGATGGTGGCTCCACCATTGCCCTGGATAGCCCCTTTCAGTGCTTAGCCACCCTCTTTGTGAAGAGATTTCTATTGATGACCCTTTATTTTATGGAAAATTAAGATCTTCTGCACATCTCTTGATGTCCTGTTTCATCTTATGGAAGATATCCAGCTCAGTGAAGGTGTTTTATTTAATATGAGATGCTGAATGATTGACTAGGGTCACTTAGGACTATCATTCAAGTGCTAGCAATATGAATGAGGTACAGGTAAGACAGAAGTAAATTTATTTGCCTATATGGATCAATTATGTCTGCTTGTGCTTTTTAAGCCTGCTTCCCCACAATAGAAGAAACAGTATGTGATGTATTGGAAAGAAAGAATATATGGCAACTGCAAGAAGGGTGTGAAACATGACCTTTTCTTTAGGATGACAAAGCCTGGGAGATATTTGTAGATATAAATATCTACAAATCTTAATGTAGTCAAAGAATAAGGTGGCCAGTCAACTACAGAGAGTCAAGTACTTACTACCTACTGGTTACTATATTTAAGTAAATGTAGCATAAAGTTTTGGGTTTTTTTTAAATTCAACATTCTAAGCAGACTGTTAACTTTAGCTATTAACTCAGTTAAGGTATTTAAAAGAAGTAACAACATCCACTATAAAATTGCTAGTAATGAAGTATTGTTTGTTTGCTGAAGCTTACTGTGTGCATGCTAAATTGTCTGCCAGCTCAAAATCAAGATGGATGGTGTCTTATATTTTCAAGCATTCCTGGAGGATAAAGATAAATTGTTGTAGATTGAGACCACATTTTACAAACAAAATAGTGGTTACTTGCCATATATACGAAAAAATGACGATCCCTATTAATTGAAGAGGTTTCTTTTCCTGCAAAAATGTCAACATTCATGACATACTAAAACATAATCAAGTTTTGAAGACTTAGAAACTCAAAGACAGATTTATATAGAATTTTGAAGAGAAGTAAGAATATATTCGCTATGGAGAATTGTTTCCCTGAAGACAGTTCATGTTTTCAGACCACTTTTAATGACATGCCAGGTACTGTCTTTGCATATTAAAGTCAAATTTTTAGTATAAAATTGTCTGGTTACATAATTGTTCCTGCCCTAGGCTTAAGAATTCAGTTCTAAAAATGCTTATGCACAAAAACATTCTGGCATGAAGAAAAATCTTTCCTTGTGAAAAAAAGTAATTATACAAAGAAAACCTTTGTAAAGATTATATAGGAAAGTATTTTTTGTCTAATTGGAATTCCATAAAGACTTCCTTTGGGTATATTACCACCTTAAGTGCTGGGATAGTACTTTTTTTTTTTTAAGGAGCCATGAAGAAGTCGAACTCTACTGTATCACCTGCCAATAATTTCACCTTTGGTTTTAGCAGCATCAGAATGTGCTGCTCCTGAGTGCTTTAAAACTTTGACACTGTATTGCTGATTATATCACTGGACATTTTTTTCCTCTTTATTTTAATTTATTGTAGCATGTGAACCTGTTGCTGTTTCAGAGTCTAGTGGGGTAACCTGCATGAAAAATCATGCAAATGCAGTCAATAAGCCCTTCACTTCTGCAGATGGAGCTGACTCCTTGTACTTTTAACAAGTACAGACAATGAACTATATTTAAGTTCCCAGATTCACTGTATTAGTGTTACTTTCAGAGTCTCAACTCAGTAGTCAGAGGCTGGCTCTGGATGAAGCAATTTTATGAGTAAATTGTATTGCTCCTTTCCTGACTGACAGCTGGAATTGCTGAAGACATCCCTTATTCAGACTGTTTATCAGGTGGCATGGCCACTTTTTACTTCAGCGTACTAGGGTTAAATGATGGGAACTTGGAGAATGAAAGATTTGTATTTACAGACAGTATTTTCAGTTGGAAAGGAAGATTCTGTAATGTGCATTTCTGTACATTTTCTGAAAAATAGCTTCATAACCACAAACTGAAGAAGGTTAATATCAAATTGCTGCAAAAATATGTTTCAAGGAAGGAGTGAACTATTTGGTCTGTGCATATTTTTTTTGTGATTTTCTAAAGCTGTTCTCACATGAATCAGTTGCCTTTATTTTCAAATTGATGTTGGTTTTCTTTCAGTGTTGCTGCATGAGCAGTACAAATGCACTATTTAATAATTCTTCGCAGTGGTGTTTTGAAACACATATTCATAAAACTTCTTCTTTTCAATTTATATATATATATATGTGTGTGTGTGTATATATATATTTATTTTTTTTTCCAAGCTGATAAGTTTCATTTTCCATCTCACAGTGGAGCTCCTTAGATTTGAGGAGTGGCCAGCTTACAGAAGTGACCTGTGTCTTGTATCGAAAGCATGCATGGAATTTGCTGTTCAGCCCTATTTTCTCAGCCCAGAGCACATGGGGAGGAGCTGTCTCATTCCTCTGTCTCCCTTGATGACATGCACCAGGAGTGCAGAACACAGGTGATTTTATCCTCTGTGTGACATTGGCAGAGCCATCTAAGTTCAAAATGGGGAGATCAGCTCTTAAGGGCAGCAGTAGTTTATACTGATTGTAATTTAAGATCTTGGTCAGCAAACTTTTCCTTACAAGCTGTCTAGCAGTGGGAGGGTAGAACAAGCTGCATGGGATGTTCCAAAATTTTTTTCATGGTACACAAAAATCTTTATGGCAATCTGATTTGATGTAGGTGATGAAAAAATAATTGCCAAATCCTCTTAATGTTGTTTTATTGTTGGCTAGAAGTTTCTCTTGCCTTGTTGGACTCAGAAAGGGAAGTTTAAGACAAGTTAGGGGCAATTATCTCTAATTTATCTTTGGCAGTATTTTTGTTTGTTTGCTTTGTTGGTTCATTGGGGTGGAGTTTTTTTTTCTTTTTCTTTTCCTTTTTTTTCTTGTGTTTGTTGTTCTTGTTGGTTTTTGTGTGAGTGGTTTTTGGGGTTTTTTTTCTGGGTTTTGTTTGTATGGTTGGTTGGTTTGTTGGGTTTTTTTTTTTTGGTTTGTTTGTTTGTTTGTTTGTTTGTTCTTTTTTTCTGGAAAAATCTGTCAAAAATGTTTTGAGGAAGATTGAAGTTGTAGAATGTGTTGTTTCTTCTGAGCGTCATCCATACTTGTCTGTGACTGTGGGAGACAACTCAAGTACTCTAGCAATCTCTTCTGATGTTATACATGAGAGCAAATTTTAGTTTTACTAATATATTTATTTGGAACCACCAGGATCTTCATGGATACTTTTGGAACAGATTGAACAGGAGGAGGAACAGAATATTTTTTTTGTTAATTCTATTCTAATCATATCTGTTGTGTGATTCAGTGGTACAAGTCCAGTACAGGGGCAGGTTTACGTTTATGCCAGCGCTTGCAAAAGGAGCCATTCCTTGGTCTTTTGGCCAGCACAGACAAAAGGAGGCTCAACTATTTGGTTCTGATTGTCTTGCCTGCTCTCTGTACCTTATTAAAAATTGTTTACAGTAATTTTCCTGAGCTGGTTTGTTTGGAATAACAAGGTGGGGGTATCATCATTCTTATTGTTTAAAGGACCTGATCTTTTCACAGAAAGAACTGGTTTTGGTTATCTGTGTTAAACTCAGTGGACTGGAAAAGAGTGTTTTCAGTATTTGGGAAATGCTGACATTTCATCTCCCTTTCAAGTTGTTGTGGAAACTCTGAGTATGAGATAGCTTTAGAGAATTAAAAAAATTATTTTGAATAAATAATGTCTAAATGCGTAGTTCTGACTTTATTAAGAACAAAATAGACTATTTCAGAACAGTATATGTTCTAAACAGTTGTTTGAAATAGAAAGTTTCACTTCCAAAAATCCCAAACCAATTTTTATTATTTTGGTTTGGCTCTCTGGAGCTGGAAAGAAAAATCAACAATTTTGTTGAAATTGCCAACAATAATACTGTTTTAGACAATGTGATTTTTTGGAGAGAAAACTCTTGAAGTGTTAAATTTCACCCAGCTTTTAATGTTGAAAATCCTTGGTTCTGGCTGCCATGTTGTACTGAGCAGGTTTTTTGCAGACATACTGCACTCCATGGCCCTCTTGGTGACACAGAGGAATAATAATCTGTCAGTAAATGGATGATGAGGATTCCTTCAATAAAGGAGACCTTCTTTATCAGAATAACAACTTAGAATTAGGCATTTCTCTAACCTGGAGAATAATCATGCAGTTGTTATTTATGACAATGCTGCAGCAAGAGCATCTTCTAGTCAGCAATGGAAAGATGGTAATACTACAGTATTAGGAAGTAAAAATGGTTAGAATAAGATACAACAGTCCATTTTATTTTGTTGAAAATTAGAGTCCATACCCAATGCTTCATGAGTTAATGAACCCAAGTTTATTTAAACCATTTCATGTAGAACCTGAAGAAAGTTAGCTGCTCTAAGACAATGCTCCAGTTGAGTTGATTGATAAATTCTGTTTGGGTATATCCTAGGCAGAGAGCAGCAATAGCTCATCTTTCCTGCTTCCAGCATCTTGGCAGTGTGTGGTACTATACTGCACAGGCATAGAGGTTTGTAACTTATCCAAATATCTTCGCACAATGATGCACTGCACAATGCAGACATATTCCTAAACATGAAAGAAAAGTAGCAGACTGATTTAGGACAGTTTATTTAGATGAGATGTGGATTTTAATTCATAATATTTTTGCATTCTTTTCACTTCAGTCCACTCTGACATGCGAAAAAATGTATTATGTTTTCAGCATCTGAGAAATTATCAAAAGTAACAGGTATATTTTGAATTTTTTTTCAGAGAATAATTGAAGGAAAATTTGCTCCTAGTCAGTGATGATTTTGCTGATTGTAGTCTGATATCTACATCTCTGTTCTTGGGACAGAAAGAAAGAATTTCAGAATTAACTTTTGCATTAGAACGAGCAATAGGATAATGTGCTGGTCCCTGAACAGGTCATGCATTCTCTGCTGTGCAGAAGTGACCAGTGTTGTGAGTGAAATTTTTGTGTAGTACATCTCACCCCAAAGGGAGCTCCCATATTGGTGAAAGAAACCCTAGGCTGCATTGGTGGGATTATGACCACCTCTCCTTTGACTGTAGAGGAAGGACAGACAACTCAATGTGGACACATACATGGTAAGCACCTGAAATTGAGATGAATTTCACTTCTTTTGGGCTCTTATCTTCCATTTCCTTTTTCCATGTCCTCTATCTTTTTCTGTTCCCTTTTCCCATGTGTTTTTCTTTTTCATTTAATGTTTCTTTGTTGCATGTTTCTTCCTTGGAAATTCTTGAAGCCCTTTCTTCAGGTTTTTTAATCATCAGAAAATCCTGTGCTTCTCACATATTGACATTGTTTTCATGAGTGTTTCTGTGCCAAATACCACTGTAATGAGAGTGAAATATCCTTGGCCTCTGGCCAATATCCTTCTCCTGTACAGAAAAATAGTTTCTTCTTTCAAGATGCATCAGACCTTCCTGACAGACCAGAGCATGTTCCTCAAGTATCGTTCTGCCATTTGTGCAAAAATGTAGTTCTAAGAAAATTACTATTTCCTTAATTGTGAGTGGGTTTTATACTTCTGCAGTTCAGGAGTGTTTTATAAGGGTGTGCAGAGAGAACTGTGAGTGAGGACAAAGTCCCTTTCCTAATATAATATTAAATGTAAACATGCAGAAGGGATTGCAGAGTTGGAGCATGGAATGTTGACATTAGTGCTTCTCAGCTGCGTGTGCCAAAGTTTTCCTTCCACTGAGTTTCCATTTCCCTTGCCAGGTGTGAAAAGAAAGCTGCACTAGAAATCCGTTGTGGTTTTAGTCAGTCTTGCAAGCTAAGTACAGAGCTTAGGTCCTTCTCCTAGCAACCACTGTTCCGTGTTCCTGGGGCTACTGAAACCTCTTGGGGCAGGGGGATGAGGGCAGGAGATCACTGGAGGCTCAGACAGGGCAAAGCACAAACCCCTCTGCTTTAATACCACTGGCACAAAGTGGGAATGCCTTGCACCTAACATCTCCTCAGGGAATGCCCGGGTGTTAGCAAAGGTGTTATTTTGATATCACATCCTGGTGTGATCCTTGTGTTTACAAGTGTTTTGGGACATGTGTGGGGGTCCCTGGTGTGGATACACTTTGCAGTGCAGAGTTAGTCAGGGATGTCATGAGAGTTCCTGCATGCCTGTCATTTGTAGAACTTGCAATGCCATCAGTGCATGCTGCCTTCTCGTCTCCCTGAGTCATTTCATGGGGGGAGGGAGGGGGGTTTTACAACTTTAAACACTTTACTTGTTTAAGTGTTAAGGGTTTTACAACAATTAAACACTTTACTTGTTTAATTTCCTTCTTTTTCCTCCCCTTCTTTGCTGCTAGTTGCTTTGTTGGAGACACTTTAAATTTATTCTGTGTTGTGATATTAAAGAATTTTTGCTACAGCCGTCACTGTTACTTCAGTAAACACTTTCCATGGGAACGGCCACTCTTGAAGAACAGTACTGACGCATAGCCCACATTCAGCTACTCTAATACAATGGCCAATATGTATTTTACTCTGTTTTGAACATGATGGATATTTACCTGGAGCTGAACTGCAAAGATGAAACTGAACCATGAGTTAAATTCTTCAGTTTGCTGGTTGTGAGATTAAATGAACATGTTTTGTTATTGAGTATTGGTATTGGGTAGTTCTGGTTGTACCAAACAATGTGAACAATTGTTTTTAACTTGTGCTGAGGAGTGGTGTGGTTAAGATGACCAACTTCAGTCTTCTGCCTCAGACTGGGTACATTTTGCAGGACTAGCCTCCTCTTAAAGGGATGCAACACCCCAAGTGAAACTGAAACATGCCTTGGTGATTCCTTCTTTGATACTTTACCACATATTGGTAATGTGAATTTTCGTACAGCCACGTATCTTCTAACACAGCAAGAAGAATTGTGAGATAGGATGAAATATCTCTGTTAACCTGTAGGATTTTATGGTCACTTCTCTGACTATATGAACCACAGGATTAGACATGGGGAATCCACCAAATAGACTGTGATGCAGAACTTACCCCGTGGCTTTAGCACTTGGAGAGAGGAGAGATTCATGTCCAGGAACTAATGCTCTCCATTCTCCACAGGAAATCTCCAAACAGTAATGTAAGAAAGGTTCACATGGAGGGGTTCAGACTTCAGTAAGAAACCCCACAGCCTTTTTGGAAAGGTAGTGCTTGCTGATTATATGAGAAGGTAATTTTATGGTGTCTCAACAGACCAAAGGAGACCTAAACTTGATGCCTTGAAGTCTTTTAAAATACATGTATTGCCCTCTTCCTTCCTGAAAAATATTTCAGGTCAGCTTCCTCTAAAACACACAAACCCATATTCTGAGTAAGGCACAATGTTGCAGGTTTCACTGCAATAATTAAAAAAAATTGTATGATCTAAAAATTTATTACCATGACAAGCAGGAAGACTATTACGCTGTTTTCTATGAACTTGTTTTGTTAAACAAGGTTTGAAAGTGTTCTGTTCTTTGCAAAGGGATATTTATGGAATATCCATTAACCAGAACTTTGCTGCATATCAATAGTGTGTTTTTGCAAGGTTTTAGGTGTCTGTTGATCACCTCACTCTATAGCAAAGTTTGGCAGCATTAAGAGAATAGATATAAAAAAAAGATGTGAACTTCATGAGTCAATTTTCCGTTCATATAGAGGAAAATAAAGTGATTAACCATTCTAATAAGGAGCCCTAGACATATGAAAATTCACAGCACAGATACTGGAAATATAAATATCTTCCTAGCTGGGATATGATTTGGACATGAATATGTAACATTTCCATAGTAGCTGAGAGGTGCAGTTTAGAAATTAATTCATGATGGTTTAACAAGAAGGAAACCAACTCCCCTGACTCTGTGTGCCAGAATCTCTAAGAATGGGGTATGCATTTCATCTCACCTAAGGCTACTGCTACTGTGCTCAGTACCCTTTGCTGGGTTGCTTTCTACTGTACCTGGGAGGTGGGGACCCCACAGCAGCCCCATCATTGTCATACCAATATTGCAACTGTTTTTTCTTGGCTGCTGCAAGCTGGGTTTTCCCAAAAGCTGGGTCAAACCACTGAACAACTGGGTCATTTTCTCTCTTGAACATAACTTGTATGAAGAAAAGTGTTAGGATATAGGAAACAATCTGCTGAAAATCTCTAATTTCTTATAAGACTTTTGACCCTGAGAAAGCAAAGTAGAGAACTTTGGAAAATCCCCAAAGTACCAATGGGAATACACAAAGTCTATCAGCCAAATGAATGTTAGTGGTTTGTTGGAGATGTAATAAGTAGGAGACAAGCTAAGCAGGAATCATTGATTTTTGTGTTCTCCAAATACATTTTAAAACTGGTTTTCTGCAGCTGCGTATTAAAAGTACTTTTCAACTTATTTTTTTAAGGTAGTGATGCCCATTTTGTTTGCAAAATAATACTCAGCAAGATATAAATAATAACACCTAAAGTGATGTTGGAAGGAATGTATTACTTTTGGTATGAAGGACTTGATTATATGGTTCAATATTATTTTCCACAGAATGTTTCTTTCTGTGCAGAAGAAAGGCTTCTCCAAGGCTTAATTAGGATTCTTTTGCAAACAAAGCTGCTGTCTGTCAAACTGCTGTCTCATTTATTGAACAATCTGGAAGATGTGTAGTTGACAAAGCAGGGAATAGCAGGAAAACAAAGGATGACCTAGCAGTTATGACAATTCTGTGATGGCCCAGAGGATCTCTGCATTGCAGTGAAAATGGTTAACACTTGGCAAGGCTTTAGGAAATTGAAGAAAGGGAAATGTCAGAGTGCTTAAATAACAATTGTGTTAACAACCCCATCATTAGAGCAGTCAGATTTTTTTCTGTTCCAGTTTTTCTGGGACCATATGTTCCTCTACATAAATAGAGTGAAGCTTCACTCATTAGAAAGCTTCTGCAATTTTCCATTTGCTGTGAGCTAGATTTGCTGGTGATTACGTAAATAAACGACTAAATCAATTTTCCTGTATTTTTAATTTTTTTTATCTGAACTCCTTGAGCTCAGGCTCCTTGAGCTTCATAATCAGTCTGCAGAGTTAGCAAGCTTTTTACATACTTTTAGGGACAGTAGTACTTTAGGAATGTTCTTCTCTAATAATCTTGGGGTTTCTAAGTTCTCGTCCATAGAAGCCCACACATTTTAAAGATTGCTTACTTTCAATAATTTTAAGTGAATATTTGACAAAATTCACATTTTTGAACTCCCATACTAGCTAGAATGAAACACTAAAATAAAACTTTTTCAGAGTAAAGAGCATGCAGTTGTTTTCACGCTGTGGTTCAAAGGAGGAGTTGGCAGTTCCTGGGTGTTACCAAAACAGGCTGAGTACTTCCTTAGAGCTGATTTTTGGATAATTTCTGTGAGATGTTGAGGGAGAGCTGCTGACATTACTTGACTTTACTTTTCTTAAAGAATTTCAGACTGCAGAACTTGTATGGGTTGTACCAGTATCCCTTTTTCAGGATATCTCTCCTGATGTCCAATCCCTGATGCAGTGATCTCAAGGAGGAGTGTTTCCTCACACAGTTTTTTGGGGTTTTTCTTTTCTTCTTCTTGAATAAAAAACCCCTCTTGTTGAACAGATTTCTTCAAT
The DNA here is from genome assembly GCA_017589585.1 of Phylloscopus whistleri. Classification (NCBI taxonomy): domain Eukaryota; kingdom Metazoa; phylum Chordata; class Aves; order Passeriformes; family Phylloscopidae; genus Phylloscopus; species Phylloscopus whistleri. The sequence goes on along the minus strand of JADMLD010000679.1, from coordinate 5,123,616 downwards.
AAGAGGAATCTGTTTCTTCTGAACAAATGGAAGAACTGCAAAACCACTACAAAACATTTAAATGGTAGACTTAAGTAGGTTCCTTTGTGTGGGCTGTTTATACATTTTTTTAATAATAACAACACTAATTTTTTATTTTGTCTCCTTCTGCATCTATTGACCAAAGAAATGCAGCCCGTTTTTCATCATCTTGGCTTTGTTTGAATTTTTTTGTGCAGTAATTCCAGACCAACCACTCAGTGGCTCTTCTAGATGGACATTCAGCTATTATATATGGGTTTAGTTTGTACATTAGGTACTTTCCTTCATGGTCATTCCACTGTAGACAGCAGAGGATGGTGACAGATAATCTTTCCTTATGTTTTCATTTGCAGGTTGCTTTGCTGTAAACAGAGCTCCTCTAAGTAGTTCTGCTATATATGAGTCTATGTAGTTTATTCAAATACAGGTGCCTTACAGCTTTGTTTTGTGTTGTGAAGACTGAATTCTCCCTTGGGGAGGGAGACTTCCTATTGCACTGCAGTCCTTCACAGGAGCTAGGTCCTTATGCAGCCAATGGATCAGGATACTGCCACTTCCCAGAATGTACTTCCCAGGTCTTTTGGAATGTCTGGTCCATACTGGATAGGTAGAACCCTCAGAGTACCTCAGAGGATTCCCTGTCAGCGTGAGGGAGTGTCCCTCTGAATCCCTGCATCTGTGCTCTGGGACTGTGCTTTAGCAGGGCACCTACATGGAGTCTAAATGCTCAAGGCTTTCTGCTCTAAGAGTAAATTTCAATTCTCTGGAGTGTTTTTCCTGTTTAACAATTTTTATTATTTTGTCTGGAGAGAAGAATACTAAGGCAGTTTTACAAATGTGAACAAGAGAAAAAAAAAAAGCGTATAAAAATGCTAAAAACGGAGGAATTTTTTTATTGAACAAAATAACAAGAAGATGCAGAAAGAACCAGCTATTGATCCTCTTAGAGAATCAGCATTCTGGGAGATGAAATCCTTCATAATGATACACTGCTTACCATGATCTTCAAAACAGTGGTTTCCCAGAGGCTTGCCATATTTCAAAAAATTACTTTGAGAAACATTTAATGACTTGTAGAAAATTGTGAAGATAAATGGGAGGTATCTTTGAGACTTTATGACTGCAGTAACTGGAAAATTTTATTCAAATAAAAATAGTGCCAAAATGACTAAGCACTTTTTAAAATTAAGGTCAAGAATCATGTTAATTCCACTCAGGTGAACAAAAAGGCGGTGCAGAATATAAAAAATAAAAAAATTCATGTTATCGCTTACAGTGGTGTTATTTGTCAGTCAAGGTACTGAATCTGATCAATGTTTTTGTGTTTAACTGCTCCTCAAACTTTCCATATGGAAGAAATACCTGTATATTTGCTAGATCTGTGGAGACAAAATACAGCTAATGTCAAACTCATGAACTGCCTGCAGATCAGCATTTGATTCTGAATTAATTGCTCTGTGGCAACAATTTAACTTGGAAACCAAATCACGAGAAATCATGGAGGAGTGAGGGCTAATGGTGTGAATTAATGTTCCTCCAGTCTAAGTCTGGAAGTACAGTCACCTCACTATACATCTGTATGAGGTGGGATTAAGTACAGAGAACTTGGTTGCTATCAGCTGCTCTTTCCCTCTGTTGGTTATATGGGGGCCAAGATTTAACAACTGAGCTGTGGAGGACTAGTTCATAGATACCTGAAATTAGGTGAGGTTAGGTCCATCCCATTCTAAAATTTGAGAGTGCTACACATATTTGCAGGGTGCACATTTATCATATGGGTACATATACGTGGTACATATATACATATAATACTTATGATTTTGTATTTTCATGTGCCCTGTATGTATTATATAGATTGGATGTGACTAGAGTAATTATTAATGATTAATTACACATATTATATACATGTAGATTTATATGCTGAGGATTTCCAATGCTGCTAAAGAAGTATGATTAAAATGTGTTGTCATTTACAACCACAGCTGTCGTGTATCATGTATAGCCTGCCCAAAATTTAAATATTTATTTTTTATTATACCTTTCCCCTTTTCAGTGAAGATGTTTATAGAGTCATCTTACAGATATGTAACCTCTCATCCTGTCTTCCCACTGAACCATAAACTTACCTGTAAGAATGCCCTTTTTGCTTGACTTTGCTTGACATAGCTTGATTGCTGAGACAGTGACAGCAATCATGCCACTATTTTGTATTTGAATCCTCACACTTTTTGTGGAAAAGACCATACTAATATGACGAGTTTCTTTGTGAGTACCAGGGGATTTTGGATATCTTTCTTGGTTTTAGTAGCCCAAATGTGAGGATTGTCCACGTTAGAGAAGCTTTTTCATTTGTAGGACTGTTAAGGTAGAATTGAGTGCAGATTCCCGCAATGAAGAGCATCTTAAATTTGAAGGGAAATTCATATCAAAATAAATCAGTAGTTGAATGGCTGAGTGAGGGTGGAAAACTTGATTGTCTTTTTCTGGACAGTTACTTTGTCTTTTTTTTTTTTTTTAGTGCTTGCAGGAAAATTATGTGTTCCTTTCAGTAAATAATAGGGTGCCATTAGCTCCTAAATATGCCTCTTTTTTTTCCTGGAATGTAATTAAATAATATTTTATCAGAGGAGCGTTCATGGCAAAGAATATCATCTGGGGACTTTCCATAATTTATTTTCCCTTTCTCTATTTTTTTAGAATGCTGCCCTGCCATTGAACTCTGCCTGGCAGGCGTGGCCCTGGTATGGGTAGGACAGCTTTCTATTTATTATTAGTATTATTGTTATAGCTCTTGGGCACAAAATAATGATTCTGTGGGGGGAAAAAAGAGGCAGAAGAGCAAACTCATTGGTCATTATCGCTCAGGATGTGTCAAGCAAGTTTTCTTTTGTATTGATTAAATTTTCAATTTTGTCTACCTGGGCACAAAGTAAATTAATTCCACAGAAGAACTATTGATTTGACATAGAGTTGGAAAGAACAAAAGTTAAAGGGTTTCTTTCTTCTTTTGATTGTTCCCCCCCACCAAAGTTTTTGTTTGGCAGTGCCATGTAAGCAAAGCTATCTTACTGAGAACGAAATTTCTTCTTGGAAAATGTGTTTCTTTCACTGCATTTAAACCACTGAGCTGCTATTTTAGGGGGTTAAATTTATGACAGCTATTTGGGCATATTCAGTTAAACCCTGTAGGTTTGAGTTAAATATCTGAGATAAAGTCTTTGGATCTGAAAATACAGGGTTTGTTGAGAGAACACATGCTAATACTTTGTGCAGTTTGTGATGGGTGATAAAGGACAAGATATAGTAAGCCCAGGAAAAGCCTCACAGCCCTTCTGATTGCAAAAGAGGTTCTTTCTCCTCCAACTAAGGTTTTATTAGCTGGAGCAAACATCACTGCAGAACACATTAATAGTTTTGGGGTTGGAAGGAGTTGGTCTGCACCTCTCTACAAAGGGTGGTGACTTATCTAATTCTAGTTTGTTTTTTTTTTCTGCTGGTCTCTCTCTTTTTTCTACCATATGAAAATAGATCTGTTGTAATCTCTTACAAGAATAATGCCACCACAGTCAGTTACTTGCAAATTATGAAGTTTGCTTAATTAAGTTGTTATAAAGATTTTAATTTCAGTCATTTTCTAATTTTAAGTTGCAGATGTAAGGAAGTGATTTTAACACTTATGTAACTATAAATATTCTTGCACGTGACTATATAGATATGCAAAAACCGAAGACAGTTCAAAAACCCTTTCCAATTTAACATTTATTCAGTGTTTGGTTTTTCAGAGAGCTGTAGAAAGTTTACTTGCTCAAACCTAGATTCCTAAAACATATTGTGCACTAAAAAATCTGTGAGATTCATATTTTTAAAATGCGTTCTTGGGGCAAGAAAGACCAGAACCAAATGAGCAATAAAATTGAATTCGCAGAGACAGAGAATGCTTTGGGTAGGAAGGGACCATCCAATCCAACACCTCTGACCTGCTGAGCAAAAAGAAGTTGTCTTTCAAATATCAGTGTTTTATTAATTTCTAAACATACAGACACACCTTTGATTTTCTGCAAACACATCTTCTTTTTCACTTGAAAAACATGTTTGTGGCATTTGGCAATATGGGGAATTTATTCAGTTTTCCCTGAACATGGGATATGCCGAATTTTTAACCATTTCCTTTTGTATGTATGTAGTTTGACAGAGCACACTAGCTATTCAGTATTGCTTGAGATAGAATAAATATTCATCTTGCATGGCTCAGTGTTTCTTTTACAGTTTTCTTATTCCTCTAAAAAATGAAATCAAGAGAGTAAATGTGAGACTTTGCTCTTGGGCTATGCGAACAGGAACTCTGTGTTCAGATGCACCATAGACATTCCTTTTTCGGAGGACTCTGCAAGCTTGTTCTCACTTTGTCTCTTATCTCTGTCTTTAGGGGATAATGTCCTCCAGTGTCTTCCCAGGCAAAATTTTTTCTTTCAGAAATAGGACAGGAAGAGCCTGGAAAGTGAGAAGATGCTTGAACACTGATGTATTTGTCAGAATATTATGCACCTTCTCATGTTTTGAATGTGACTGATACAACTCTGAGCAAACTGTAATACTCTGGTCTCACTGAGCTGTCTTCATACTTCCGGAGCATTGATAGAAATTGAAAAACAGCACTTGGTTTTTATCAGGGCATCTTTGTTTCTGTTACTTGAAACAGTTACAGGATAACAGCCTTTTTTGTTTTTAATTTCACACTTTGATTAAGATTGGACACAATCATCAGCCAGAGTAAGTTAGCAGAACTTCTTTGGCTGTTCCCAGAGAAGCTAGTGGTGGAGATGTTCCTCAGTACAGCAATGCTTCAACAAGGGCTTGTGCAGAAACAAGATGCTATGTTGTTACCTGGACCTTGTTTATTCTTCAAGAAAAAAAAAAAAGTTGATTTCATATCAATTTTATTTTAATAATCTGTATTTCCAATTTTGTGTGTCTTGTAGGTATTATGATCTTTCGTGTCTTCTCTACCACCTGAAAATAGTTTCAGGCTTTAATGGACTACAAGAGGAGTTTTTTTCTTGCCTTGATTCTTAAAATAGAATGTTCCTTTATGCCTCCAAACGTTGGAAGAACTGTTACCATTCTCCCCTTCTGTTGGCCATTTTCTATCTTAAATATTAAGAAACATGTCTTAGAATACAAATGTCCTGAGACACTGGCAAACACCACATCAGTCCCAGCAGCGCAACAAAACTGAAATCACACGTGACCCTAAGCCACCAGGGAGTTGATTTGTTTGCATTTTACTTCTTCTGTACTACAGATTCCTCAGAACTACATTGGGGTAGAAAAACAACTACAAACTTTCAGTATAAGTGCACTCTAATTTCCTCAGCATCCTCTCTAAAGCGTCTGGTGAAGGACTGTGTCAAAGATACTTTTTTTCCCAGGATGCAGAGGTGGTCAATGCATTACATTGAAGTGATTTTCCAGGCTTTGTTCATAATTGCCTCTTATTGTTGTTCTTTGAAAGTCCTGAAACACGAGAGACTCTTGGTACAACAATATGCTTTTCTCCATCTCACAGAAATAAAGTGAAATCCATTACCTGTGAGATTCTTCAGAAAATTATCCATTTTGCAAACAAAATTAACATGTAGACTGCCACAAGAAATTATTCATGTGTCAAATTGCTTTGTACAGATTTTATCGGACATATCTTTGGATTGAGTGTTTTCTGCAACTTCTCCTTCCTAGCAACAGGTTTGTTTAAAATCTCTTAAGTAGCACTCTGCTGGCATTGAATTACTAATGGTCTCAAATAAAACCAGATCATTTAAATTACATATTTTTAGTTCATATTCAAATTGCTTGAAATTCTGCCAGAACTGGTAATCAATTTGTGTCCCAGAGAAGAGAAACTGGATGTAAGATCTTCTAAGACTGTTCTGAACAGAGTCCTAGAGGACAGATGGTCCTGTGGTCAGCACAAGAAAAATTTCCCTTTTGCATTTGGATTCACAGTTGGACCCAAAATACTTTGGATTCCTGAAGCATGCAATGAATATTAATTGAAGAACTTAGAGAAGGGCCCCAGAGCATGCCTTTCTCTTGCTAACCTCTCAAAAAGTTTTGTACTTTCTGGTTTTTTCTACCTATGGGTTCTTTTTAAGCTTTTTTTTTTAAAAAAACAAACAAACAAACAAACAAACCCAAAAAAACCAAAACCAAAACCAAAAACAACAACAACAACAACAAAAACACCCCCAACAAAACAAAAAAAAACTTTTGTGGAATGTCCTCCTTTTTTTTTTTAATTTTTTTAAATTTTTTTATTATATGTTTATTGATTGTCCCTTGCTTCCAGAAGACGATCAGAAGAAGAATTTGAAGGTGCTAGCTGGATGTAAGGCTGCTACTTTCTGAAAAGTTGAGTTGGATGCCTAATTGCCAATTAAGAAGCAAGAAGGGAAGGAATGCTGTGAGTACACACTCAAGGAAAAATATTACTTATAGCATTAGTTATTCTACTTTCCTATGAAATTAAACAATGGGCAGGAATAATTGAAAAGTTTTGATCTGCTGACTCCAAATTATTTTGAACAATACATTAGTATTTTTAAAATTCTTTCTCTTTTCTCTGTCTGATTTTATGAAACTGGTAACTGTTTCTGATGGAACATTGCTACTGAATAAAATAAAAACTTAGATTCAACCAATAATGCCTAACATTTCCTTTTTCTAGTTTCCAATACTACTTACGGCAGTGGGATACTTTCCAAAAAAATTGTAATTCAGCTCTGTACTGATCACCAGTATGAGATCTAGGGGACATTGACTTTTTTTTCCCAGCTGATGTCTTCCTCGTTATTGAATATGTGATCATAAATCTAGTATGTTTATTTTCTGTTTGTTTTTCAGTTTTGTTTGTTTGTTTGTTTGTTTGTTTGTTTGTTTGTTTGTTGGGTTTTGTTTTGGTTTTGCAATTGACTTCCCTGGTCACTGATAAGGCAACAAAATTAATTGCACTGAGCAATCTGTCAACTTTCCAGTTTTAACAGTAAACTAATATTTATAGAGGACATTGGACTCTTATGATTTCCCCTTTTGCTCTGCTGTCATAGTAGATGGCTGTTTACACACCCTTAAATTTTACTACACTCACAGTACCTTACGCAAACTGAAAGAAGGCCTGCTATGTACTCCTGGGCTTTTTTACATGCATCTTGATCTTGTCATGTCTAATGAACAAGGACACTTGAAATATGCATTTCTGAGGAGTACCAACTGCTCTGATGTGTAGCCAGCATGCTGTTCCCTCGGTGTTGGGCAATAAACGCCTCAATAAATGAAATATTAATTATGAGAACAAATATGTACTACCAATTTGGCATGGGGTGAGAGGGAAGTCAGTTTCTCAAGTCACTTTCTGTTTGTGCTGTGCACTTCTAATCACCTTGTAAAGGTAGCTCTTTAATGATTGTTTCCAAAGTGCTGCATGTGCCAGCAGAGCACACCAGTGGTTGTCTGAATGGATTACAGGGCAAGGGCACAGTTTCCCTTTCTTTGCATTGCTGTAAACTGAAATGAAGTAGAGACCAATCCTTCTTTCACAAACTAGCTTAAGTCTTTCTGGACAGTGTTGTGAAGGCTGTGGAATCTGCCACAGACAGATGAGTAATATTTATAGATTTTTCTAAATTTTCTCCAAATATTTCTAAGGCAGTGTTTTCTCATTCATATCACACCAAATATAATAATGTCTTCCCTTAGTAGCAGTTACTATCCATTCCTTATTCCCCTCTGTCACAGTTTAAGCCCAGCTCGCAACAAAAAACCACACAGCTGCTTGCTCCCTTCCTCATCTTTGGGATCAGGGAGAGAATTGAATGAGTACAAGTAAGAAAATAAAACAACTTTTGGGTTGAAATAAAGACAGTTTAATAGGGAAAGCAAAAGCCATGTACAGAAGCAAAACAAAACAATTAATTAATTCACTGTTTCCCACGGGCAGGCAGGTGTTCAGCCATCTCTGGGAGGGCACACCCCATCATGTGTAATGGTGGCTGGGGAAGACAAACACCGTAGTTCTGAGTATCACCCTATGCCTTGTTTCTCCCCAGCTTTATGTGCTGAGCATGATATGATACAGTTTGGAATAACCCTTTGGTCAGTTGCAGTTACCAGTCCCAGCTGTGTTTCCTCTCAAAGTTTTGTGTAGTCCCAGCTTCCTCACTGGCTGGTCAATTCTGTAGGCAGAAAAACCTTGTCTCTGAGTCAGAACTGCCCAGCAATAGCAGAAATATCTCAATGTTATCAGCAACATTTTCAGCACAAACCATAACCTCATACTAGGTACTAAAATAAATTCTATCCCTGCCAAAATCACCACACCATTTTATATCATTAGAAATTGTGTTGCATTTTTCTTTGTCTTACTTTCACTGAAAAAGTTGGAATGTTTATTGAAATTTTAAAATGTTGTGAAAATAATCTATAAAATCTCTCCTTAAATACTACTTTTTTTATTATGTTAGGTTGTTTTTCCATGTAATATTGGCCAGATTAAAAGTAGGCTAAGGTTTCTTGGGGTTTTTTAAAACTGTTCATCACTTCTTTGCTTACCAACCTTGTTGAAGGATTAGCAGTTAGCTAGTTATCTGTCTTTTAAAAAATCATTCATTGCTCAGTTGCTCTGAAATATGTCCCAAGTTCCTGCTCTTGTTTGATGTGTACCTAATACAATGTCATGTAATTCTTGACTGAAATATGTACTGATGTAATTGAGTGTTAATTATGACACCAGTGGACAAGTATAGGAGTTTAGAAAACAAAATTAATTTCCTCTCTTGGCCTTGTAATTGCCAGTATTTAAAGGTGCCACCATATCTAGGTTTGGGTATAGATCCATTGATGGTGTCTGTATGTATGTGCATGTGTACATCAAAAGTACCCTGTAGCATAACCAGTACTCAAAACTGTGATTTTACATGGGTTCAGAAAGGTCATCTGAGAGTACTTAAAAGGAAAACCCTTTCACCTTGTTTTGTGGGAAGGAAAATAAAAGTAGTTGGCAAGCATCAGAGTTTCTTCATGAACTTCCTCTTGGGGATGGTAAAAATATCATCACTACTTCTTCATGGTTGCTGTTATATTTCCAATGTTGTCAGAAAGTTAGAATGGTATGCATAGCAAGCAAGTTAGTCTTTCACTGTCTGGATATGAGAATTCCTTTTTTTTTTTTTTTTTTTTCCCAAGTGGAAAACTTGCCAGCATAGTCTTCTGCTAATTGATTGCAGCTCCATCAAAAGAGTTTTAGTTATCAAAAGGTCTCTGTGAGAGGAAAACTGAAGCTGCTCCCAGGACTACATTTTTTTTCTGACTTAGAAACCACAAGGTCAAGACTGTGTTAACAGAGAATAGTGGCAACAAAGAAAGTGTCAGGAACTAGAGCACTGTGTAAAGTGCAAAACATCTGATTGCACAACTTGTCTTTGTGAATGATTAGAGAAGATATTTCCTTTGAAAGTTTCTTTTGTTCATAATCTTGCAGAGCAAATAAGAATAGTATTGAGTTGCAGTACCAACAAGATAATCACAGTTCCCCATGTTGCTGAAGACAGAAGTTACCTGTGACAGAATATGTGTTTTCATTGACCATGAAATAGCTTACTGGAACAAAAAGCTTCTCTGTGTTCTATCAATCATCTCAGGTTATTTATATTCAGATTCAATTCATGTGGCTTTTGAAATTTAAGAAGTTAGCATTTGCATGTTTGTCTTCTTGCCATGGTACTGACATACCGAAATATTGATCTTAGGCATCTGAAATGAAGAAGGGGAATCTAGTAATTAGAGCAAAGTCTCTGGAGGATTGGAATGGCTTTCTGTTCCCTTCTGGCCAAAAGAATTTGTTTCTACCAATGTATTTGTATGGATGCTTTCAACTGAAAAAAAATGGGACTGAAATTGCAGAAAAAAACCCCACTTAACACAAGCAACCATGGTCAATAGTTACAGAGGACAACAGAAGGTTATTTGCTAAATAATACTGCAGCTTCTCTGCTCAGGTGAGAAAGCATAGCATCCAGCAGAGATGAGAACAGTTGCCTTGTTGTGATTGTTTTGTTCCTCTCAGAGCTGTCCTAGGAAAAGTTAAATTCTGTTCATTTTTTAAAGCAGCATCAAGGGTAGCCTGTCCCAGTTCCTAACAACACTCTTTCCATGACACAGTCACAGAGGACAGCATGCACAGCTCTGCTGCTTCAGGCAGATAAGGATTTCTGTGCTGCTGTGTTCCTCTGCCTGCAGTTCACAATGAGACTGTACAGATGGTTATAAAGTATTTGAAATTCTTTGCTGAAAAATATCTATTTAAACTGGAGCTGCTCAGAAAACATGGGAATGACAAATATGTTTGGGTGGCTGGGATTTGCTAAGGTGGTGACAGATGGCTGCCAGACTGTGATTCCTAGGCAAAATGGAGTTCCTGGAAAAGAAGGATTAGGCCTAAGACACTCCAGTGTACCTAATATGTACATGGGATTGTCTGATAGTCATGTGTGCTAGAAACTAGTGTATTGTTTGCACAGTTTAACACTGCTTTCCATGACTAAATTTCCTCCAAGTTCAAGGTTTTATACCTTGAAATTTCTTCTGCATATAGTTTTCCAAAATTTCACTCTGTAACACAGCTTTGTGAAGCCTAGAAGCTCTGCTGTGTAAAAAATTAGTCTTCTCAAGGTATCTTTGAAGACAAATGGTGGTGATCTCTAAGGAGGTGTTCTGCTGGCTTTTCTCAAAAACCAGACTGAGGAAGGAGAGAGCAAAACAATCTGTTTCTGGTCCTGCATATCTTGGGAGTCCGTGATTTGTGAAATTGGTGTCGTTCACGTGCTTGGAGCAACGGATGTTATGTTGAATCTGTCCTGTCTGACACTCACTATGTCATGGGCAAAATGAAATAAAATGCAGGTCTGAAACTTATGTATTGATCTACTTCATAGTTTCTTCAGCTGGAACAGAAACTGAATTGTGATTTTTGAAATATGCAAAAGTCCAAACTCTAACAGTGTTTGCCACCTCTGAATAAGCCCTTGAGCAAAAGTAAGTAAGCATGTAAGTTTTTCACTTATAGTTTTTCGCTTTCATATACTTCCTGTTCTGCTGCACTGAAATTCAAAATTTTCATCAACAGGATATTTGCAACAGATGCCATTTTTGTTTAATGACATCTTCTATTTATCTCAGAAAAAATGGAATTTTTTTTGCTGTTTAACAATGGTAATACCTTTCTGTATTACTCTGCTTTGTACCATTTATACTGAGCTTCTGGTAGAATTTTGATGTTTTCAGGTAGTGAGGCCATGATGGAGTCTTTTTTAACATGTACTATTGCTCTCAAAACCTTTATGGTAAACTTTAATGCAAATATTTCTATAATACTATATTTCTATTTCTGCTGTATAGTATTTCTATAATATTTCTATAATAATGCTGTAAAGACATTCTGGGAAAAAAATAAACCTATATTTACTAGGTCTGTAAAAGTATCTTTATGCACTTCAGATGAGGCAGTTAGGTGTGCAGACTGACTTTTGGTTTGCTGCTGTAAACGCAGAACCAAGCATGTCTTGGTTATTAATATATTGCTGTGATTGAATCTGCTCTGGCTTTCATAGCTAGGTGGAAATTAATTGGAAGCATGAGCATCAATCAAATTGACCTTTCTCTTTTTCTCCTATGCTTGTAGAGTTCAGCTTGATGTGAAATATGAAAATTCTTTTAATGCAGTATTTGTTCAAAGCTTTTGTATAAAGCAGTCTTCCATAGGCATTCAGCAAATTTATACCTTCCCAGTATCAACCTTTTTATCTCTTTGCATTAGAGGGTGAGAACAGAATGAAACTACACAGGACAAATGAGAACAATTTGAATGTCTGTGACATGTTTAGTGGCTGAAAAACTTCTCCCACCTAATCTTCTGTAAAGGTAGGTCGCTACTTTAAGGAGCTTTGAATCACTTTTATTCCTTTTATCTTTTCCTTTACTGTGGGTGCTCTTTTGCTACAGTTAATTCCCTGAAAAACTTTAACAAAGAACTGCTTAAGAAGCAGCTTTTCTCAATGATTTGTTTGTTCTCTTTCCTTTGTCTCATGAAGAAAATCAAATAAGACTTGAAAGTCAAGCACAAGATGGATGTTTGGGAATAAAATAGTTCTTTGGATCTTTTGTAGAGTCTGGATTAAATCCTGACTCGTTGTAAATCAAGAGAACTTTACTGTTGGCCTAACATTGAATTTCCAACAAAGTTCATGCAGCATATTGGACAAAATCTGGAGGTTAACTACAGTGCTTTGGTCAAGACATTTTCTGTTTTTGCTTTATTCATTCAGTTTCAAAAGCCTGAAATGCTGCATTTTAATTTTGTCTTGAGTGGATGCATCACATTTAATTGATGTTATATATCGAGTGATTTTTTTTTTTATAGCCAGCATGAAGTGCTTTCCATAAATATCCACATAAGGTGAATTGTGTATTATTTTAATTCAAAACTTTGATGTCATTAGAGATCCCTGCATGAGAAAGCCCTAGGTACAGGAACTCAGTAAGTTCTGTAAGTTGTCTGTTGTTTAAAACAATTAATATTTGTGCTAGTACTGAATGGGTTGGCAAGGAACAGGAAAGTAATCCAGACAATCCTCTCTTGGTATGCAAAAGTTCAAAGTGGAATTCTAGTTATGATCTGTATGATTAAAACCTAACACACAATTTTTGCTGTGTAGCCCTGAAATTTAAGAATAAGTAAAGACAAAATAAGCTTAAAGGAAAATATACTCAGAAGTTGACAGATTCGCTTAAGTTTTCTGATTTCAATTGCTTTGGTAGATACTCAACTTAGTGACAAAGACTATTTGCGGAAAATACTCCCGCAAGAAAATTTTACTTTATTTATCTCTTTTCCAGATATGTTTGTATTCACCAGCCAAGTCACCAAGTTAATATGCTTTTTAAATATTATTTGTGCTATGCAGAGGAGATTATTTAGGTTTTGATTTTTCTATTTTCTCTACAAAATGCAGATTGAAAGAGCAAACTAAATTAATGAATTCATAAGCCATAAAGCTTGGCCTTAGAAAGCTGCTGGCTCTATTCCACTATGTATAAATCAGGATACATGTTTCTTCTGTAAAAAAACTTAATTTTCTTTGCACTCTTGAACAACCACTTAGTAAATCATATCTGAAGATACTCCTTTGCTACACTTGACTCTTTATACTCTTTAAAATAAAACTCCTGTTGCAAAAGGGACATTTATAGATTTTTTATTTTTGAGAACATTTTTATTTATATCTGCTTTGAACTGCTACAAAAAATGCCTTCAGTTCAATTTTAATGTTACTTTTTTCAATGCAAAGTTAACATTACAGCCCTTAAGAAAATGAAGAAATAACCTACCAAAGATCTCTACCTTTTCTTCTTTTCATTCACTTGTTTATTGCTCTAACTCAGAAATAAATTTTCAGAGTAAGGTGTATAATAAGCCCACATCTGCAGATTTTTACTGCTAGCATTCCAATTTTTTGCAGTTTTGGACAACTGAAAATAAGCAACTCAAGAAGTAATTAATACTTGTGTAACATTTGAGACAGTGTATCTCACATTAGTTTTTTAATCACGTGTCTTCACAAAACCTCACCCCATGTGCTTTGTGAGCTTCTTTATGCTTGAGAACATTCCTCACTTGTAGAAACATTCATCAATTTCTTTATCTATTGTGAACTATCGTAATTATGCTGATAAAAGGACAACTAATTGTCAGTTATTAACATGTTCTCAATCTATTTCTTTCCATCTGAACAATGCCAACTCGTTGGATCTTTCTCAAGGGTCATAGTTTCTATGTTCTTACACTAATAGTTTCCTGGGGCTTTTTTACTAATGCAAATCCTACCAAATGGGGCCTTACCAACACTGACTGGTGCAAAAGGATTGCTTCATATGCCATGCAGGTTTGACTCTGTTTACACCTCCTATGATGTTTTTGACATGTACTCAGCTTCTGCTGTGTTGAACCTTTGTTTCATGTAATTACATAGCGTTTTACTCACATCTATGTTCAAAATTTTTGCATTCATCCTTTGTATTATGTCATGTTCTTGAAATTAATTTCTTCCAGCTGAGGAATATAATTTTGATTTTTACTGAAGTGTAAACCAGAAATCAGGTTTTATGAGTGTCAGTGGAACTGCACCGCTGTGTGAAGGCAGAAAGAGTGAATGAAGGGAAGGATAAATTTCTGATGTTCTGTTTTGCTAAAATTTTCATCATAAAATAATGTGAAGTAGTGCAAAAGAAGTGCTGTTAGTGTATTTTTCTCTATCGTGTCCATGCTGATAATAGTACATAATTTACATGTCAGTGTATATACTGCTCGGCATTAATTAGTGCAAGATCATTGATGTGTTTTTCAGTACATATCAATCATCTTTTATTTTCTAGCATACATGGCTGAGAACTCTGTGTACCTCACTCTAACTTGTTTTTTACTACTACTTTCAAGGTAGAAGAGATATTTATGCTGAGGAAAAAAAAATCAAATACTTCAGCTTTCTGTATTGGTTCTTTTAATAAATTTAATCTAAATTTTGTTGAAGTACAATAACAAAAAAAAGAGATTAGGTGTTATTTGTGTAGTCCAGCCCTCTTCTCAGAGAGAACAAACTTTAACGTAACCTGAGCTTGTGCAAGGCCTGGCCCAGCCAAGCTTTGAAAATCTCAAAGAGTGGCTACGTGAGAGGCAGAGGCAAACTTTTTCAGTTCTTACCCATGACTTAAATACTGGATACAGTATATCAGGTTGGTATTTGTTGCCTCAACATGTGCTAGTTAATTATTTTTACAAACTTAGTGGTGTGCTTCTACTTCCTAGCTGTTATTAGTGACACGGAATGCCTTCAGTCTGAACAGATTTTGTAATGTCCCAAGCTTCCAGAAGAATTATTCAATTTCTTCTCTAATACTATGTGGTTGGAACAGCTCTGCCTCCTGTTCTAGTACTTTTCTGTGGGTGGACAAAGAAGAAAACATTTAAATCATGTAATGATAGTGAGAAAATGTACCATATCACTTTTTAAAATGGACCTAGGAACCAGAATATTTGCAATGGTGAGATTAAGAGGGTAGGAAATTTGGAACCATTATCCTCTGCCCATTTTCTCACAGTGTTATATGAAGCACTGTGGGGCTGTAAATAGTCTTTATTCCTGAGTCAGCGCCAGCCTGAATTCTGTCATTAACCATATATTACAGTTACTTGTCTGTAAGTGTGGAAATTGCTGGGGGAGAAGACAGGATATTTTCTTTGAACTTTACTCTTCATCCAACTTTTTAGTGCTACTCATTCCTTTCAGCACAGGAACATAATGTTTCATCTTGTTTTCAATTTTGTCTGCTTGTGCTCCTTCTTGCATTCCTTCTCCCTCTGGCAAGGCAGAGCAATTTCCATCTTTGACATGCCATGCCAGTGGTATTTGCTCAGAAATAGAGAAACCACCCTGAACTTTTCAGGTTCAGGCTTGCACTCTCCTCTTCTTTTTCCTGTGTGTTTGGTAGGGCCTGACAAAATAAGCATCTCCATCAGGAATGAACGCCCACAGCATCTGTAGGTTTGGTGCTGCTCACATGGGGCTCAGGCTGACCCTTCTTTGAACAGAGACAGAAACTCACAGCATTGTCAGTGGGTTTTCTTCTGCAGGCTTCATCTGTGTGTCCGAGCAGGACACTAGATTATCTGGCTGTAGCAGAATGTTCTGCACTGCAGGCAGAGGGAAACCTGTGCAGTAGATGCCATGGGTGTTTGTTTTCAAAGATGTCCTAAGAGGACAGTATTGTCAGAGAAGCTAAAAGCCCAGGGACATACCTGAAATGACTATCAGGCCAAGATATTCTCTCCCAAGTTCTTGTTATCACTCCAATCATTGTACTGTGCTTCCTTTCATTCTCCAGCATGATATGATTTCTTGCCAAAATCAAATGCAGACTTCTTCGTGGAGTGACAAAGAGAAAACTAAGACTAGTGAATATGTAAAGGCATATATTTTTTATGGTTGAATTTCTAGTTAAAATCCGGTTGTTAAAAAAAAATCTAGTTAAAAAAAGTTGTGTCTCATATTTTTCTTTCAATTCAATTAGAACAAAACCCTCATTAAAAAATTATATTGTATTTTGAAGAAGCAGCACCCAATTTAAGCACTGGAAGCACAGATGAACTTTTAACCCAGTGGTCCAGGCTGAAACTGAAAAGCAGGAATTCAAAGTGTAAATCAGGCCACAACTGCAATATTATTTTCTCTGGAAATTCAGGGGTTCAGGCATGGGTTCACCAGAGAAAACAGTGCACTTGTATTCCTTATAGATAGAAGTGATTGGGGCAGAAACCTAATTTTGAATATTTTTCCCTGATCATTTTAGTGAATCAAATTGGTCAGTTTGCACCACTTGCTTTTTGCTCCATGGATTAGGTAAGTAGGAAGACAAAAGGAAGCCTAAGTAATTCTGATGTAATTTGCACTTCAACTATGTCAGCAAACCTGATTCTAGTAGGCAGATGCCCTGGATCCTTAGCAGCATGCTATAAAAAACTATGTATTTTGCTTGCATGCAAACTAAAACCTCTTTATTATTATTTTCCTTGTAAGTGGAGACCTTTCATGCTTCAAGACATGGATTTTCAACACATGAAATGTCTACCCTCAGTGTATCTTTCCCCAGAGATGCTCTGTATATCAGCATTAAGAGCTGAGCATGGCATCCATTAAAATGTGGAGGTGTTTTGGGTGTGAAAGATTTCCCTCTAGTGCTTCCTCTGGTGCTCCACGGCAAGTTAATTTTCAACAGGAGAGCCCTGACGTCAAGTTGCCTGGCTCCTCTGAGCAGAGTCTGTTGTCACGTGTCTCTCAGAGCTCATGCTCCCATCCTGCAAATGCTGCTTCTGTCTTCAGCAAGAGCAGGCTACAGGTCTGACGTCCACGGTTGGAGAAAAGAGAGAACTTTGTGCATTCTAAAAGATGTGAAGGGGAAATCCACATTGCAACTACTCAGCAGTAGTGATTTGTGGGCACAAAATGAGGGAGGAGGAATGGAGGACAAGCAGGTTTGTCTGCAGAGGGGTCAAGCTGGTTGGAGGCAGCGACGCCAGAAACAGAGACACTCTCCAAGGGGTGAGGTTTTTCTTGGTGATGAGATAAAAAACAGACCCATCATGGTCACGTAGCCACCCTGGGATGGGACTGCTCAGATGCTACCACTAGGCAGCAGAGCTGGGATGGGTCATGGACCCAAAGCCAGGCTGAGGATTGGTGCAGATCGAAGTGTACATAAAAAATTGGTTTGTGTTTTTATCTATTTGGACTCCTTGTAGAAGAAGTTATAGTGGTAGGACACTGTCCAATGCATGGTTCACTAATTATAGTGTAGTTAAACACAAAATTGTTTAAATCAGTTCAAGGACTACAGTAAAAAATTACCCAAAGACAGAAGAAAATTTGTGGGGATCCTCTGTTTGCCCTTCAAAGGTATAATTTTGTATTTTGTTTGGCACATATGGAAGCAGTGGGGGGGTGTCATGTCAGCCAGCCCTTCAAGTGTTTCTTCCCAGCTCCTTATAGCTGGCATGATTCACTGTCCTCTTCTGTGATGCAGCACGTGATGACCAGAAAGGGTTGTGGAGGAGCAGAAACAACAAAGAGAAAATCACAATAGCTCAGGAAAGCTGAAATCAGCTCTACCTGGGGACATTTTCCACATGCTGTTTGATGAGTTATTCTGCTGCCCCAGATCCCTGTTATTATAGGGGAAGTGTAGAGGTATTCTTCTCAGTTTTTTTAATACCTGGAATTTTCTCAGCTGTTGCTGAGTTTTGTGCTCCCCTTCTATGGCAGCCTGAACTTGATTGCTCTGATGAAAGTCACTGTTGGCCTCCAAATGTGCAGTTCAGATCCCTGTATGTTGCTGGAATAGTATGTGGACAGGGAAGAGATGCGAAAAACTGAAAAACACAATCAAAAGAGTATCTGCAACCAAGAACTGAGCTTGCAGTTTATAATAAGAGATACATCTTTTTATATATGGTGATCTTGTGCCAAGTGATGATACCATATCAAAAGAGTCATCTTTTTTCAAGAATAAATTTAGTATCACATTCTTTAACTTGTGCCTGAAATATTCCAGTGGCAGCTTTTCTTCAAGACTGTAACAGCTAATTTTTTCAGAAAAAAGGTATAAAAATCTTTCCACAGAAACAAGATCCTTTATCTCCATTGTATTTCTATTATGAAATTAACAAGGATGGTCTTTTACCTTAGAAACTGCCAGAAGGATAAAATTTTATTTGTGCTATAAGAATACAGATGGAATATTAAAGGTAGCCACAGTATCATTCACAGAATTTATTAAAATGGTGTGTCCCCAGGAGGCTAGCTGAGAATTAAATGCTGAACAGCAAATGGTGAATTCCCCACTGCAGTTGAAAGCAAATCTATAAATAGAATTGCAGTGGAATAACCCTCTAGCAAGAGGACAAGAAAATCCCTCCTACGACTTGCTTTGCATATTAATAAGGACGAAAAGTGAGGGAAGAAAGAAAGAAAGAAGCAAGGAAAAATGGCTGTAGATGGCTCATTTACCAGACTACAGAGAAATCATGTGCTTGGTAGTTAATTTAAGTGCTTTTTTCTCAGTACTGAACAGAAAAATAATAAAAACATTTTTTTAGATTATTTATTTGTACATCTCAGTGAAAAAGGGGATGACCTGTAGTATTTTCCTCCCAAAGTATGCCTTCTGTTGTGACTAATGCAAGAAGCCTGTGGGGTGTATAAAGCAGAAAAGGGTTTGTGAAAGGGGAATTTCATTATAAAAGAGCATATTTGGTCTTTTGCAGTGAAACTGGATACTTCCTGTCATTCCAGCATTGGAAACTATGAATAACTCATTGTTCCTATGCTATGTCATAGTGCAGTGAACCTTTGTAATCTTTTGCTCCCATTCTGTCCTCTACCAATTAGTTACCTTGTTGTCAAAGTGAAAAACATTTCATTTGGTATCTATAAGGAATTATATCACAGCTACCAATACTTGCAAAGAATTGGCTATAGATAGGTTGGAGCACTCATGGGGTAGTTTGTAATTTTGATAGCTTGGGGTTAGGAGAGGGAATCAACATGCAAAAAGCAGATATACAATCTTCGTTTAAAAATGCAGTTTTCCACTCCGATACATTTGTCTTGCCATATGAAGCATTTCTTATGTTACCTGTTAAATGTTCTTGTGTGAGCAGCAAAATTCAACTCTGTATCTAGAAGTCAACAAATGTGAGGCAAGATTGTGAGTGTGAATGTGTGTGCATTTTCCAATTTGTACTCACACATGTCCTACCATTACTCGCAATGTTCTGTGACCAAACTCTTGCTTTTCAATTTTTACTATTTATTTTTATTGTTTAGGGGTTTTATATTGTAGATCCCATTCCTATTTCTGTTTGAATGTTTGCCTTACCTGCCTCCTGGTAAACCCTGATAACTTAGATTAGGTTGACCAGCATTCCTGATTTACAAACTGTGCTCCCAAAACTTCATATGGGTTACAGTATTAAAGTAGTAACTAAAAACCTCTTAAAGCAACAAGAAATTCCAGGAATGTTAGAATGAGTGATGACAGCATCTACTCAAAAGTTCCTCAGCTTCATGCTGAGTTGGTGTCAAGTGAGGCCTACAATTAAATTTACAGATTTGAGAATTTGGCTAAGAGTTGAGACCTATGCTCAGGAGTTTTATATAATCCCATTATGATGATGATGATGATGACGATGATGATGATGATGATTATTTATAGGTTTGTCACCACTAAGCTAGATAAAAAAATTGGAGAGGGAGATGCTGTACCCTGTACCCTGTAGGAAGAGAGGGATTGATTTTTGCTCCTCACTGCAGCCCTGTAGGGACCACTTACTTAAGAGCTAGATGTGATAATCCCTGTGAGTCCCTTTCCAACTCAGAATATCCTGTGAAAGAAGTAGTTATGCTGAGTTTGTTTGGCCTGGCTTATGGTAGCAGGGATCTTCAGGGGTGGCTTCTGTGAAAAGCTGCTGGAAGTTTCTACCATGTCTGGCAGAGCCAACCCTGGATGTCTCCAAAGATGGACATTTCACTGGTCAAGACTGGGCCAACTAGAAATGATGATAATGCTTCTGTGATAACATACTTAAGGGAAAAAAAAAAAAAAAAAAAAGTTACTGTTAACTTCTAATTGTGGCCAGAGAAGAGCAAGTTGAGAACATCTGAGAGGAACAATTCTGCAGACACCAAAGTCAGTGCAGAAGGAGGGGCAGGAGGTGCTCCAGGCACTGGAGCTAAGATTCCAGTGCAGCATGGTAAAGCAGCTGCAGGTGCTTCCCCTACAGCCTACAGACATCCACAGGGATGCAAGATCCACCCAGAGCCCCTGGAGAACACCGATGCCAGAGCACGTGGATGCCTGAGAGGAGGCTGTGAACCTATGGGAGGCCCATGGAGGGAGGGCCCAAACTGGAGCAGCCTGTCTTTGCAAGACTGCACTCCGTGGAAGAGTGAGCCACACTGCAGCAGTTTGAGGAGGAATGTTGCCAGTGGGATGGACTCATGTTGGAGAAGCTCACAGAAAACTGTCTTCTGTGGGAGGGATTCCATGTTGAAGCAGGGGAAGGACTCCTTTCCCTGAGCAGTGGGAGAGACAAATGTGATGAGCTGAGCACAATCCCCATTCCCCATCTCCCTGGGAAGGAGAGAAGGGTGGGGAGAACGTGTTTTTGAGGGTCTTATTTTACTTCTCATTATTTTGCTCTGATATTATTAGTGTAACAAATTCAATTACTATCTCTAATTCGAGCCTGTTTTGCCCATGATGGCATTAGATGAGTGATTTCTCCTGGTCTTATCTCAACCCATGAACTCTTTGCTGTGCTCTCTCCTCTGTCCAGCTGCAGAAGGAAGTGAGTATGTGGCTTTGGTGTCTGCCTGGCATCTGATCAGTGTCAAGCCAAAACAACAGCATGTTGCAAAATAAGAGATTAAGTAAGGGGACTAATAAAAACTAAAAGTTTGGAGTACCCTGTGTTTTCCAGATACAATGCTCGCACATGCATTTGAAACAACCAAAAGTATTCAGAAAGAAAAAATGAATTTTAATACTTCAGCAGTTACATATGCTAAGCTCACACTGGCTCTCAAATGCTAAGGTATTCATAATTTTAAAGTGAGTTTCACGTGTATGAGAATCACTAATAGAAGAACCAGCTGCTTCATGTGTCTTCAGCATCTTAATGTATATGAGTGGAAAAGTCCTAAGAAATAGAAAAGTCCTTTTTGCCTTACCAAAGATTCTTGCACCACCTCAAGCAAAATAAAAATTAATATAAACTGAGAAATTTTGTCACTTCAAAACGGGGACCTGCAAAGGACTGACTACCCATTAAGAAGCAGCTACAACGTTAAAAAATGGTCTTTGGTCATTTAGAGGCTGCATTATTTCCTTTGTGTTACTGAAGATGCAGCATTGGTTCTTATTCATAGCTGAGATATCTCCTGAGGGAGTCTTTACTCACTGCACATTGCTGTGCTCAGCAAGCAGAGATATCTGTCCCCAGTGCAGCTCTTCTTGTTGATATTCCCCCAGGTTTTGAATACAGTTCCAGTGTACACAATCAGCAGAACCTCTGGGAAAAATGTTTATTTGACGAGGCTTTCTACATGTGATCAAAGTATTCTTTGGTTGCTAAATTTGAGTGAATTTTTCATTATAAATTATTCCATCATCAAAATGAAATAGTATTATAGTGACAGAGTGCCACGATAGGGAGATTGCTACTGGTTTAGTAAGTGAAAATAGTATGAAGTGCATTAACAAATAAAAGATGTACTAATTGGGATTTCCTCATATTTATGTACACCTTATTTCAAAGGCTCTCTCAAAATCAAGATAACACTAATCTGCAGAACAGTGATGGCGTTGATTTTCAGACACCTACCCCCATCACTACACATGTGCATGCAAAAATCAATGCTCATAAATGGGTGTTTCTACCCCAAAAAGCAGCCATGACAGCAGACAAATGTTGTGAAGTTTACAAGTGGTCAGTCAAGACCTTTCCTTGGTTTCAGTTGCCCATATTGAAAAATGCCTTAACCATGTTTTAGATCCATGTATTTTGAAGAAGTCTTTGAAGGAATGAAATAGTTAAGTGTGATTCGCTGTCTTTTTTTAAACTGTGGCTAATACATTATTTTCAAATTGTCATATAGTAAGCTGCAATTTGATTACTCTGAGCTCCTTATAACCAGCTGTAGTTTATATAACAAGATTTATAAAAAAGGGTTTTTATTTGTAATGTTAATTGATCAGGATATGTGACTTACATTATTTTGATATGTGAATTTCATTACTTTAATATCCTGATAAATTTTTGTGTACTGATGATTTTATACTTTGCTCACTGAAGGTTAAGAGAAATACCAAATATAACCAAGGTTGGTATTTTTCTATAGAAATAGATTTTCTTCTTTAACAGAGAGAATAGCCAAGTCTGATAATGACTAGGACAGTGTTCTACTTCTTTACCATTATATACTGTAACATATAAAATTAACGACTGTTGACTGTGAATTTGTTATCTAGATATTACATTAACACGTATTTTTAAATGATTGTATACAAAATCCAGCTTAGTATTCTGTTAGTTTATCTTTATCCTTAAGTCCTTCAAGAAGGAAAGTTTCTGCGAAGTCAAATAAATTCATAGTTGTAGTAGTGCTCCTCCAGTCTTTCCCAAATTTTGACAGTGCAATTCTTATCATTTTTGCACACACATACAGAGGCTGTGTGGGACCACAGTCTAAATAGAGAATAAAGAGAAAGTGAGCATAATGGAGAACTTGAAAGGTAAAAATAACAAAATAATGCAACTTTCTTTTTCTGTTTTTTTTTTTTTTTTAAATTTTAATTAATTGACATTCGCTTCACTTTTCTTCTCACTCTATGCTGAATATACAAGATGAGTGATACTTGGAAAATGAAGAAAATATAACAGTGGTTAATCTATTACATGGTAAAGTCAACCAATGATTTTTACAGAAAACTTCTAGTGTGACTTTGAGATTTTCCTGGGCTTTTCCTCATCACTCTTCTAAAGATTTTTTTAAAACCCCATCATGCTTTCCCTGTGCTTAGTGTTCATACTAGCAGAATACTTCATTGGGGTATGTGTGTGTGTATTTAGAGACTTACAGGAATAACACTGGAGATCTTGGTGTAGGAATTGTTAGATAACTGGAAATTTACTATTTCTTTATGATATGGTGAGTGAGGAGGAAGAAAGGGAGATTAAAACTACTATTCTAGTTGATGTCCTGCTCTGTATCAGCCTCTGCAAGAATTTCTTATTCCATGCACAGTCCCAGGTTCTGCCCAGAAATATGATTTGCTGCACTGGCAGATAGAACTGAAGCCCACCCTCCTGTTGAGGGAGAGAGCTGGTACTTATGGTGTCACCTTGGGAGAAAGAAGATAGAAGGTGCTAAGTTCTCATATTTACTCAATAACTTCAGAAAGGTTTAGTGATGTAGAACAAGAAAATAAGAGTTTAAACAAGTTCCTCCAGTAACTTGTCTGGCACGTGTGCAAAATGTTTTTTCCCTAATGTGTAATACTGGGGAAGCAACAAAATAAGCACAAAATAAGTCAAAATGATGACTTCCTCTGAGGCAGAGCTCTGTGCTGATGTCTTTGCTCTCCACTGGGTAGAGGAGACAGGGGTGCCTGTGTTCCTTTTCACTAACATACAAGATCAGGGTACAGATGAACACACACACATGCACACACACACACACATATATATACACACACAATGTAGGAAGGAGTGTATATGAGAGATTTTGAGGCTATTGCCTCCAGAGATGCTACCAAATTACAAGGGCATTGTGCTGTCAGCAGACTAACTCCTCTTTTGATAAAAAGAACCTTGTTTTGCTTGATTTGCCAGCTGGGTGCTGTTCAGCTTTGAAGACAGCAGAGAGGAGCTAGTCCTTCTCTGCCCTTTCACTCAAAGGATGTAATACAGAGGGATGCTGACAGAGATTTTAATCTGAATTTAATCTTAATCTGAACAATAGGAAGCTGTGCTTCTAAGCAATGATCCCTGATTTTGTTCCCAGTCATGATCCTAAATCCAGGGCAGAGCAGATGATGGGTGTGATGTCCTGCACAGCCACAGTATAGTTAACTTTCTTCCACATATGCAATGGGGAGATATTGCACACCTGCATATATTTAAAGATTTTCTTCCATTTTGTGCACAACTGAAAGCTGTGTATTCATGTCCTAGGTCTAACTCTTAATCTCTATATCCTAGAGAACAGAGCATTCAGAGGGATAAGGTAGTAAAAGGCATGTTGGCACTCACTGAAATGTGGTTTTCCAAGCCCTATGATATTCATTTGTTGCTTCAATGAGCCTCATACATTTGATTGAGAAGAAAAGCTCTTCTCACCACCTTCAGCAGCAAGCAGTGTTTTGTGCCTTTTTTCCCAGGACAGGCAGTGCAGAAGATGAACAAAGGAAGGTTTGAGGTTTGAGCAGGAGCAGTCTTATCATTTCAGAGTTGATTAACTGCTGAATTAAAGTGTTTGTTGGGCAATTCAGACATACAGATCCAATTACAAACTCCTCATGCATTTTTAGACTGCATGGTTAAACTTGTTTTAGATAAATTCTTGTTTTAATTTCTTCCTGTTCTTCTTAATGTTGCTAGTCCACAGTATATCTTCACAAAACTCAAATATATTTTTCCTCAAAATTACTTGTCAGGAGTTTATTTAAAATAACAATGCTTCTAGAAGTTAGTACACATTTTTAAATATAGAATAAAAGGCAAGGAAAATATGAATAAACAAGACCCAAAGAGAGATCTTGGGTTTTTTCCAGTTCTGTCAGGATAGTCTGAGATACATAGTGTCTCTCCTTGAAAACCTTGACTTGCTTGTATCCTTACAATTGCAGAAATGCAACACTATTCCTACACCATTTCTACAATGACAAATGTACCCTAGAACTCAAATTTTCCTTGACTTTGATAGTTGCCAAAGAATTGAGTGAGACTAGTAAAATTTCTGTAGTTTGGCCTCAATGGTATGATAAAAACAGTCTTCCACTTCAAAGTAATAGCAGAATATTTGCAACAGATCTTAATATCAAAGGCTATATTATTATTTCTGTAAAAGTACAATCACTACAAAAATCAGACAAAAAAAAGTAGCTTGTCTGAATTATTCACAATATGGTTACTAGTAAAGGGTGTTTTACAGAACTCCTCAGAAATATATTATACACTCTTTAGTCTGCTTTTATAGAGACATTGTTATGAATTAGTGAAAAGACAGTCTGAAACTTGTTTCTTATACTGTCATGATCAAGGGATATTTTTAGGTTAATTCTGAACATCTAATTTAGTGTAAAATAGAGGACACTGTGCAGCACATTCAATATCTGCCAGTACTCTTCAGCATCAGTCAACAACTTTTTCATTTACTGGATAAAATATCTGTTACATCTGAACAAGTAACAAAATGTTTAGTACTTGCACCTATATCATGCTTCTTCCAACTCTACATAAATATACAACATGAACTGGAAAACTGAAGACATGAAATTTAGTTGTTTTCTTTTTCATTAACTAACAGTATATGTTGTCTCATCTGTTTTTCTGAATTAAAAACTCACTTCTTAATATTTTCACTGTATTGTAAGATACAAAAAAATCCAGTTAACTTGATATCTCCTCTAATATTTCTTTACTGATTTTAAATTTGGAATTGAGACATATTAGGGTACTGATTTTCTGTATTTATCTGGGAAAAAATATTAACTGTGGAGGACTCTGTGATGTTGCAATTCATGGTAATGGATTTTTGAGAAAAAGAATCTGATGAAGATTTTTTTGCTGTCAAACTTCAAGACTTGAAAAGGAGCTTCCAATCAATAAATAAATTGTGAGACCATGTGTTTAGGCTTTGAACGAGTAAGCTTACACATTGTCTCTTGTTAAAGGGTAAACTTGGGGTAGGGAAGAGCAAATATCCTTGTCTGGACGTATTTTGCTTTAGTTTAGTTACCCTGTGCCAAACATGCAGAGCACAGGAAGGACCTTGGTAATCATCCTGAGCCTGCTATAGGCAATGTTAGAAACTACCAGATTTTCAGAGATGATGTTTTTCACAAGCAGTGATATTCATGCAACCTCCTCGATGCCAAAACTGATGTGAACTGGCATCAGGAGCCCTGTTCCCAAAAGGAAGGGACAAGGAAAGTCTGTACAACAAAATTTCCCTAACAGGTAGAAATGAGAAGATCGTTCTGCTTTATTTTTCAGTCTATACAGAGAGCATAAAGGAGAACAAGGAAAGCCAAAATATTATAGTGCCCACGAAGGCTAATAGACAGCCTTGTCATTCAATAAGAACTTAAATTGCCTGGGAAAGAATGACTTTCAAAACCAGTCTTATCCTGAAATAGGTCAGTGTACTTATACTTTGATATATTTTGAAATCTCATTACATTTCATTGAAAACCCATTTTTTATTATACTAAATGAGGTTGAAGTTTCACATTGATAAATAGGCTCCTTCTGTTTGGCAGAAACAGATTAATTTAAGAAAAAAGGTAACTTGGATTGTATCCTGTGGGGTTTTTAGGGGTTTTGTTTGTTTGTTTGTTTTGTTTTGTTTTTATTTTTTTAAATGCTGATCCAATATAATTAATCAAACCATCTTATAACTTCAAGTCAGACCTACAACAGCTTGGGATGCTACAATTTCTTCTTTACCATCAGTATCAAGGAGGCCCTATTCAGTTAAGGAACAGCCACAAGTCTGATACTATCAAAACAGTAGACAAATAATGTCTCATTTATTTCTTTATGTGTTAAGCCACCAATATGGCCCAGCTGAGACCAGAGGCTACCTCCTACCACAAGCTGTACTTTGACATCCCCTTTGAATAATCCTGGTCTGTTTACGGGAAAATAGTGCATTTAACTTTTTGTTTGCTATGGAAGATGACTGCAAGAAGCCTAAGAAAATAAGGTTAAAAATTTATGTTGCACATTAACCTTTCCTTCTCATTAATTGCTAAAGATTTTTCTTCTAAATTTAAATTTAAACATGGCTTTAAAAAAAATCTGATTATCTTTGCATATAATTTCTGTGAATATATATCAGGATTCCCTGATTCAGGGTGAAATTTTGCAGTCCACTCCCATTCTATATACTGATGTATATACCAGGTACACAAACATGATACATGTGGAAGACCTTCATGCCTTCTGCTGTATTCTCTCTTTCTAGTCTGGATTTTTGAGTTTATTCCATTGTCAAGACCTTTAAAGTTGTTGTGAGTTTGGCAAAAATCCATCTAAGCTAGGAATATTTCCTTTTTTTCCCCTTGTGTCCCTCTGAGTGGATTTTCAAAATTGCAAGGATGGGCAGGAGACGAGAAATGGCAAACGATGTTAGATTTTACAGGTGAACTTCTTTCACTAAAAAATCAAAACTTTAATTGCTGTTTTTAGAAACTGTCAGCTAAAAGTAGTGTAAAATTTATTAATTATTTCAGTTGATCTCTGCCTTCCAAAAAAGGAAAGTTTAAATTTGAAAATTTGTCATTTAAGATGTCCTTGATTTTACTAGAGAAATAAACCTAAACAAGATTATTAATTTGAAGAAAATAGGGGTTTAAAACTAATTCAAAACATTCTTCTTTTTCTTCTTGAAATATATTTAAAACATTTAAAAAACATTTTTAAATGCTTTTAAAAACATTGTACCTAAACATGTTCCTAATCTGAATATAATAATATTTATTTATACAGCTTAGGTCCTAGACCAGCATCACTTTTCTATACCTGAAATTAATTTCTTACCAAGATTTTCATGTTGCCAGTGAATCCTTTCACGTCAGTTGCTGAAGTAAAAAAAAAAAAAGTCTTTAAAAATGACAAAAAAGTCCTCTTGTGGACACTTTTTCAAAAATGAGAGACCTAATGAAAAAATGTAATTTATCTTCCAGTTTAGAGTTCTTTTTTCTTCATTTTTAATGAAGTTGGGCTTTAAGCCATGATGTAACTTAGGAGTCTTTCACAAAGCCAGGGAGGAAGAGAAAGTGGTGCCAGCATCATTATATGCTGGCAACTAGGACGTTTTCCTCAATAATGGAAGTTTGAAGAATATGACTTAGAATAAAACAGAGGTGAGGTCTCAGACTTTCTGTAAGCTGGGGGACATGATCCATACACTGGACTATAGAAGGATAGCAATTGTTTCTTGTCTTTCTATTCCTTTAAATTAATGGGTAAAATCAATTAAAAATTAATCCAAATTTCTTCTCAATTTTGAATGAAGGAATTTACATTTTAAAAAGTTAAATCATGGTGGGTTATATACTTTTATTTTCATTTTAACATCTCTTCTAATTTATTCTCTGATTTTGACTTAAAGTCAAAACAAAATGTTCCAAACATTTTCCTCCCAATAGAGTTGGCTTTGTGTGTTCTGAGAACATTCTTAACAGCAATATTGTAAAAAACATTTTGTAATCCCCATTTGTATATATATTCCATGTAGAACTGAGACTAGAGGAAAAGCTCCCTTATTTTGTTACCTACCTGTGAAAGGTTATGACTCTGGAAACAATACGTCCATAGACAAACAACAGAATACAATGACCTGAAAAAGTTTTCTTGCTTGAGGTCTTTCAGCAAGAAGCCTGTGGTCAGAGCTGAAGCCTGTTCAGGGTCTGTCCACTGCCTTGGCTCATCACAATGCCTTCAGTCAATAATGTAAGTAGTTGTCTATTTGCATCATTTCCTACAATACTTTCTAAAGGTTTATTAATTTCTTCTCTCCCGTCTTCCTTATTCAAAACTCTTTGCTTGTGCTTTCTCTTCATCAAGACATTGGGAAATTTTATGAGATTTTTTGCCAAGACTTTTAAGAATGACATAAAATTGTTAACAGATGAACTTGAGGTTGACAGTACCAGCTGTGGAGCAGTGCTGCCCCTTAGAAGCATTAGCTCCTTGGTATTGGGACAGGCAATTTTACAGCTATTTCACAAAATCCCCTATGGATTACAGAAAATTTGAAGCAAGCATAACTAGAAAATTAACAAAATCACATACAAAGCAAACAAAGTGTGACTTTGAGTGCCTTCCTGTGGTAGAGAAAATGGAAGTACTTTCTTATGTTAAAAATTCTTTACATTGCTTTTTCAGCACAATGGTAAGAATTTAGTTCATTTTAGTGAGAGTGCCACTTTAAATGTAACAGGAAATAAGTTATTTAAATAACAATCTGTTGCGAGAAGGATGTTATATTCTAAAATGACATGATAATAGAGTAAAATTACTTTAAGTAACTTCAGATTTAGAAACAAATTTATGTGTTTCTTTACTGGTTATAGTAATGATTGTCCTAAATTATCTCTGTCACGTGTATAGATTGCAGTATGTTGCTCTTTCATGAACGTTCCGAGGACCTCTTTCACATTTAGTCATCTTTAAAACAACAAAGTGCTGAAAAAAGCCCCTATATTCACAGCCTTGGTGTTCAGTGTTGCATGAGGGTTTCACACATCTGACTGTGATGATAAAGATGATGCCTCCTCCAATACCCAGCTGGTGAAATAGAAAAGGACTCTGGGTCACATTAAATAGTCCTGCCAGAAATTTTTGAAGGCTGACCTTAGAAGTATTTAGGTTTTCTGCCTTCCTGCTCTCGTGGGAAAGCTGGTTCAGCTCCCCACACCACACTTTGCCATGAGAGTTCTGGCAGCCCCATTCAGCTGTGTTGTCAAGTAGTTGTGCAATGAATTTCCCTTGCTGTTGTATCTTAATTTTTAGAGGTTTGCATCATGAAAAACATTCAGTAGGGATGCAGGCCAGTACTCAAACAGTATGTTCTGTTATTTCTTCCCCACCAGGTTAAAAATAAAATGTCCATTGTTTTACATGGTTGTTCCCTTAAAAAGGAATTGATTTGATCATTGGTGGAAGTCTTACATAATGAAGTGCTTTGGTAAAAGCCCAGATACATTTTTACTAACTTAAGACAGCTGGAAGAGTTCTTGTTTTTTGTGAAGGCTTTACTTCCATATTAGGAAGCAATTTTTGACATCTCAGTTGCTGGGAGTTATTTTGACATACTTGACATAGTCCTGTCAAGTACATAAATCCTGATGATATCTTTTCTCATAATCTGATTTTTTAAGTAATCTGTAAATTGGTGACTGTAATTTTGAGGATTGTCATATTAATTACTTCAGAAAAAAACAGCAACAAATACGTAAACTCAGTAGTTTTAATTTATTTTCTATCTCTGCAATTACTTGTGGCAGTGAGTTCCAAATATAAATTATGTGCCATATACAGAAAAAGACAGCTCCAGTTTTTCACCATGCCATGTTACAGTTTTGATCTCATGACACACATCTATTCATATTTTTGTATGGAAAGCAGGTGTTCTGTAGCTACCCATGGCAAAGAAAAATTAATTATGACTCACCTTTTTTTCTACCAAAACAATAATGCCACTTAGTGTTTATATGACTCTGTGCTTAAAACCTTTAACAGACATTAAGCTATTAATCCTCATAACAGTATTCTGTTAACTTTAGCCTACAGTTAGAGGTTGTACTGAAAACTGCCTGCTGTCCTCATTAATTACTTTGAAGGAGGATCTATCAACCATCGCGTTTGTGCTTGATCACTTGCAGCAAAACACTTGGCATTCTTCTCGTGTCCAGTCCTCTCCTGGAAGTTTTCAGAAATGCTGCTGCCACTTGCAATCCTGACCTGATAATTAAAATCATTGCATCTTCCCACTCACTTTGGCACATGAAAGATATCTAAGAAAATTAATAAGTCATACTCTATGTTGTCCTTGAGCTTCCTAAGCTGGTTAAAGGTGTTTTTCATATGGTTTTCATAAGCAGACTGAAGGCAAGTTTCTGACTGAACATATACTTTCTGATTAAGTGATCATAAAGTCTTTAGATTATCTAAAGTTATGAAATTGTGAATGATTTTTGAAAACAAGAGGTTCAGTATATAAATGAGCCTTCATTAAATATATGAAAGATATTACTGGCTAAACTGAGTGGGGAAAATTAGATAACCACATAACAAAATAGTGATGAAAATTATTTACAATTTGTAGCCCCTGGTTCTGTGCTTTTATGTTGTTCCTATTTGGCATTCTGCTCTTAAGCCTTCCTAACCTTCATCTCATGTCAAATGGCCTGAGCAACCATAACATGATGCCTTTAGAATTATAAATATCCTAGCCTTGAACTGTGAGTTTCTAGAAAGTGATTCCAATTACTTTGGCTTTTGCATAATTTATCACTGTAGTTGGAAAAAGCCACCTGAAATTCACACATTACCCTTTTGGGATTCATTGCAGTATTCATTAGAATGTGAATAATATTAAGGCTGAAATGAAGCCTGCAGTAAACAGCGTAAAAATGCTTTTTGCTGTTTTGAGGTGGTTTTTTAATGTATCTTAAGTGACAGCTTTCAAGATAGGTGAAGGTTTTTGAAGTTACAAAGCATCATGTTGAATGGCAAGTGTTCTTTGATTTCAAAGTAACACTGATATAACTTTATTTATCTAAAATAAGTGTACAAGCCAGGAATTGGGTTTGGGTTAAGTTCTACCTTTTGGAGGGTGCTTTGAGGTTTATCACAGAACAAGAAGTTTTTCAAACCCAGAGGAGGGTTGAAACGTCATCATGCTAATAAAACCAGTTAATTTAATTCGGTGCTCAAGTCTATTCTTGTAACATATCATAAGCCACCATTACATTGGTTGCTGGAAACTATTGAAATTATTTTATGTAAAATTAACTTATAATGACCCACACTTAGTTCTGTTACAAAAGTCAGACCTGCAGACTACTTCAAATGTCTTATACTTTCAAATGTGACAGTGTGTTTTTAAATCTCTAGATAGATTTGGTACTACAAGAGCAGGAAGCATCATCATATAGAATACAGAGGAAGCGTTGAAACTGTATTTTGAACAACAAATCTGTATTAGTTTATATATTTGCAGAGAACTTAATGAGAGGGAGCATAGAATGACTATTGTAGCAATTTGGCAGGAGACTTCACAGAATAAATTATGTTGGAACAGATCTCTAAAATCATTGAGTCCAACCTTTGACCAAACATCACCATGTCAACCTGGCCATGGCATCAAGTGCCACATCCAGCCTTATCTTAAAAACCTCCAGGGATGTTGACCCCACCACCTCCCTGGGCAGCCCATTCCAATGTTTAATGACCATTTCTGTGAAGGAATTACTCCTAATGTTCAACCTCAACCACCCATGCCACAACTTGAGTCTATGTTTCCTCTCCTGTATTAGCTGCCTGGGAGAAGAGACCACTGACCTCCACCTGGCTACAACCTCCATTCGGGTAGAGAGTGATAAGGTGTTAATATTTTAAGGAGCACAGTCTGCTTTGGGCATCCTTCACAACCATTGACACCAGTAACATTTTTTTCCTCAGTCATTGTGGTGAATAGAAATGCTTTTCCTCTTGTACTTGCTGGAGAATATTCTGCCAGAAATTCTGCTGGTATTTTAGCCTTATACTATCTGGGATACAGCAGAGCAGGTGCAAACCTAGTATTTTGAAGTGTCAACAGAATTACTGACAATCCTCTATTGCATTTATGTATAAATTTTGCATGATTTTCTTTCTGAATATGTTTTGAATAAGTGAATATCTCCAGTACACTTATTGGAGTGCTAAGCAAATAAATGCAGACAGTTTATAAAAGGGCAGTGCTTTTTGGGAGATAGATTTGAAGAAAATAACTTTAGAAGAAGCAACAATCTTGGTAATTCTAGTTTTCTGCTTGAGTGGAAGAAGCATTGTATCTTCGAACAAAAAGTTGTTAGATAAAGTGAATCAGGACATCAATATGAGACATATCTTACACCATAAAAGCAGACCTTTTTAAAAAGCAGGAGATTGTTACTACTACCCAAGAGTAAAAAAAGTTTATCTCTGCACACATGTACACACAAAACAGTAGAATGCTCAGGTGAACAGGGACATAAAGTGATGTGCCTATAAAGGTAGCTGGTGTCCTTTATTTCAGGTGCCTTTGGCACTGTATAGCATGAGTTCCTTTGACAGAGTGTTGGTCTCTCTACAGTACACATAATGTGTCCTTCTTGGTATTGAACTCACAGAAGAAATAATGCAAATTGCTGTAGTATCAACAGGCTATTTGAGCTGATTATATAAATATTCTCAAAGTTTATGTCAGGGCTGGTGAAGTCCTCAGAATCTCCTGCGCTTTAGCATTTACTAATTTTTTTCTTCTGCTTTATAATCAGATAGAATAAATTAAAAGAATATTTGACAAGAAAATCAAGTCTACCACTTCAAGGTACCCATTCCAGGATTTTTTTTAATGCAATTACCAAAGCAAACAATAAATTTCACATGTGTACTGCAGTTCCTTATTTACGGGCCTGGGGTATTATTCTATTTACATATTCTATTCTGGGATATTGTATTTAAATTTCAGGTTTACATTCCAAAGAAAGATCTAGAAAGTAAAAATGTTGAAACAGATTCTTACTTTTCACTTAAGAATGAGATGTTTAAATCAGCTTAGGACTCAGTGCAAATGTTTTTTATAAGGGCATTTGTGAAAGAATGCTACAGAAGAAAGTAATTTCTCAGTGATGCAGGAACAAGATATTAGTAAGATTTTAAGGCACCTTGCAAACTAACTAATGGAAATCTGAGCACTTCATTGAAGTCCTACCAGTTTTGTGATACTGACCATTTTAATCCAAGATCTTACCTGATTGTCCTTCTATGGAAGAAAGGTTGTGCTTTTGAGATAAGTTTTCCTTTGATAATAAGAGGTTTAGCCCGGGGTCCTCTGAGATGACAACAGAACCACAGAATCAAAGAATGCTTATGGTGGGAAGGGACCTCTGGAGATCATCCAGTCCAACCCCCCGTGCCAAGGCAGGTTCACCTGGGGCAGGTGGCACAGGAATACATCCAGGTGGGCTTTGAATATGTCCAGAGTGGGAGACTCCACAACCTCTCTGGGCAGCCTGTTCTGATGCTCAGCCACCCTCAATGTAAAGAAGTTCTTCCTCAGGTTGAGGTGGAACTTCTTGCGTTTCAGTTTACTGCTTTTGCTCCTCATATTGTTGCTGGGCATCACTGAAAAGAGCTTGGCACCATCCTCTTGGCACCCACCTTTGAGTTATTTGTATGCATTGATGAAATCCTCTCTGTCTTCTCCTCTCTAGACTAAAAATTCCAAGCTCCCACAGTTTATCCTCATAAGAGAGATGATCCAGACCCCAAATCGTCTTTGTGGTCTCTGCTGGACCATCTCCAGAAGCAGCTTGTCTTGAACTGTGGAGACAACTGAATTCCATGACACAGTGATGTAACCATAGCTGAGGTTCAGTAGCTGAAGATTCTTCATCAGCACTAAGCTAAAAAAAAGTCAGGAAAAAGCAGAGTATAGAAAACAAAATGTAAGAGAAATTTTCAACAGGTGCTTGAACTATTACCAGGGAACCAAGGGACTGTGGAGAGATTCAAGTTTACAGAGAGCTTTTGCTGAAGATTATTTTGTAGGACAGGAAAAGACTCTGGTTAAAGTGTTAGAAAATGCAGTTGTTTCACTGTACCCTTTTCTTGGTCCTTTTTGATTGAAATCTTTATCAGTAAAGATACTTTTTAAAGTACAGAGGTGTATGTGAGCCTATCAAGCCATGATTTAAGCAGGAGGCCTTGGATATGTACAGGACCAGCTGATATGACCATGTCTGGGAGGAAGTCTGGGAAGCTGATATGACCATGTCTGGGAAGACCTCAGTTCACTTGAAGACCTGAAATCTTGTGTGGAATGATATTGCAGGAACAATTAATGACCTGCATTTGTAAATGGAAAATTGTGGGAGCCTAAAAGAGAAGTGGCCAGCAAATATATGGTGACATTTAAAAGAATTTGCAGTGAATTCTGGGATCTGACACTTTTAGTTTATCTGCTGACTGAGGGAAAATTATAAAAACACACAGAAGGTGCCAGGAATTTAATTACAGAGGCCTGCCAGATGCCTCTCTGCTTGAGATCAACACTTTCTGTTGCCTCTTTTAAATTTCTGTATATTCTAGTGCAGCAAATCAGCTGTTGGTACACGAGATATTTTTGCCCTGACAGATACACAAGGGCTTCAGCAGAGTAGGAAAATAACTATAATTTGGCTAGCTGACTGAACCAGAAAAAAAATTATGTAGCAGAATACAAAGAGTGTTTTCTGCCTCAAAAAGAGTTTATACCAGCAAAGCAAAGAGGAAACTCTAGTTCAAATACCTCCACTGGACATGGCAGACTAGGTTGCTCTTTATATGCATGCAATAGTGTTAGCTTGAAAGTCCCAGAATAAACAAGAAGGAACTTCTACTCTTGAATATATTTGTATTATTTGGGAAATCTGGGATAGTATCCTGACTTTAATTGCAGCCACAGCTTGCTCATGCCTGTTGTGAATTTGAGCAGCGGAGCTATGTGAGCAAATTCTTTTCTGCACACAGAAAATGTCTGTATGATATTTAGTACAGCTTAGGAATCATTCCAAGAGATTTTTAAGGGTAACATAAACATAGACATTTTGGATTTTTTTCTCTCATTGCTGCCACAGAGTGGCAGCATGAACACATCTGTGTAGTGAAATAATTCCTGAAAAAGAAAGCCCTTAAAAATTTTGATGGATGTAGTAATCTATAATAGAAGAAATAAATCCTCTCAGTTTCTGTGCTCAGACTCTAAAAGAAACAAAGCTGACAACATTACCAATGAATGAAGAATTAGCTATTATTTTCAGGAAAAAAAGAAGCATTCAACAGTAAACACAAAATTGCTCCTTAATTGTATAGCATAGACAAATATAAAGAAGAAAATTAATGCTCTCAAGGTATTGCTAAAATGAGTAAGTTAGAACTTTCACATAGTGAAGAAAGAACCATGGATGCAAAGGTGGGACTCTGGAAGAAGAGTATATGATCTTTTAACCAGTCAATTGATCTGCTCAGTTCTTTAAAATAACACCCTCTTTTGCCTGCCTCCCCACCTCATCCCAAATCTAGTGGTTTACATTTGTTACATTCATGTGTTTAGAAGAAGTGATTTGTCTCAGTTTTCTTTGAATGGGGAATGGGGAAATGTGTGAAGACCCTTTTCCTACACAGAGTACTACATCTCCTTCTGATCCATGTCACTTGCACAATACCAAAGGGCAAGGTGAAGAAATAGTGCTGTTGTACCAGTCTGGCTCAAGACATGTAGGCTAAACTTGGCCTCAACAGAATAAGGAGAATTGTAATTTTTTTGCTTTAAAGACCACTAAAAAACATAGAAAGTACATCTGCATGTTTTCCCCTTCCATCAAATTAAAGCAGGTAATCATGTAGTAATTTTGCAGATATTATGAAAATAATATTGTTTGGAAAAGCCATGGAGCGATTGCAGATAGGAGAGGATTATAGAATGGTTAGGTAACAATTCTTACTAAACTCTCTGGAAAACAGAGAGGCTTCTTCATGCCCCAAATGGAAATATGGCCTTGGGAACACGCTCTCTGGACCTTTTCTGTGACTGAAGAATGTGCAGGACAGCAGCTGGCATGGCCTAAATTCATGTGACCCTTTGGGGACTCTTTTGGTTGTCAGGATTAAGAAATGGTCCCACGCACTCTGGAAACATCTTGAGAACATAGTCCTTCTGCTGATACATTGAGCTGTACATACTGCATTTTTTGTTGTAGATTGTAACATTTTGTAGCTATGGTACCAGCGATAGCTTCTGAAAGAGCACTAAAACCATCTTGGGATCCAGTGATTTATTATTTCTATGTGCATCCTGAATTTAGGATATTGGTGTTTTTTTATGCCTTAATGTCTGGCTTCTCAACTGCAGCTTGAATGCTGAGGTCCTGCTGGGATCCACCTGCTTTCTGAATATTTATCACCTATGTGGGTATTGCATGGGGAATCCTGCTCATCCCTAGGTCTGAGCAGCCTTTTATTTGGATACACAGGACAGAAGAGAAAGGATGCAGTTCACTTGCCTTGAGCTGCAGTGGTGGTATGGAAATATGTAAGACAGAGTGCAGCAGCACAGCTGTGAACTGTCCTGCTCATGTGTGTGTTCCTCCCCTGTAAATAAATGCAAGACAATTTGCAATATTTTGTTCACATGTTTAAAAGGGCATGAAATGAGACAGGAATATCAGACTTTAATCAGAAGTGGTATGTGATGTGATGCAGGACACTGACTCAGCAGACCAAGTGGTGTCCCTTAGAAATATGTCCAGGTCAAACCTTTTAAAATGTTCAAATGTAAACACCACTGTAGAAAGATGGTGTTCTGTTGTCATACAAAAACCACATGAACACTTATGTCAAAAAGCTAATAGGTAATATAAGGTGCTATAATGACCCTTTTCTGTATTACCTTAAAGATGTGCCATTATATTTCCTACTGAATAACTTGTTAAAAATCTCTGCAGCTGTCACAGTTCTTTTTTAATGCTGTGTACTTTTAAGAAGTTTTTTATGAATCAGTTTTTCAGCTCAAGTCTGTCAGAAGAACCATGATTTAGGATTCTCGTTTTCTATGTTATATAAATCCTCTAAGGGAATTCCTTTCTGAGAAAGACAGTAATTTCTGTAATCTCAATGTTTTACTGCATAATAAATATGATTAGAATGAATGTTTTCTGTTTCACTCAGAGCAATGTACCTACGTGCATGAACAGATACCTAAGTAACATAGTGATCATTTCCAAGTTATTCAGTCTGAATTGCAACAACTCAAGCTGGATTATTTCAAAGAAACTTTTCATGTTTCAAGACATCTATTGGTGTCTATATAATATATTTCTGTACGCCAAGAAATAGTGAGTTGAAGTAATACCAGCTGATTTCCTCACCACCCAATCTGAGAGGAGGGCTTCACTGAAGCTTTTTTTTTTCTGATTCCCCCTACTGCTGCTCCTCACATGGACAGACTTCTGGCTGCCAAAAACCTGTCAGAGCCCTTCTGCTGACATAAACAGGGAAGATAGTTCACCATTTCCTGGAAGTTCCCATCATGGATAACTGTGGTAATAAGAGTTTGTTGTTCAGCCGTTTCAGTTGTGCAGTACTGATGGTATTATTATGACAGTTAAAACTGCTGGGTTTTAACTAAATATGTATTCTTAAAACATTATCCATTCGTGTGACGAGATGATATACAGGTTAGTGAAAGGGAAGAATAGAATTTTTACTAGAGACAGATCAGTGTAATTTTCATAGTAGTTGTTACACCATCCTGTAGAAGGTGGATATTTGTTCCCAGGAATATTATTTGCTGGTGATAGCTAGAAAATCTGCTAACACTTAGGTCTGAAAGCAAGCATCTGTCTACAAGAACAGATTCCTAATCATTAAAGCAGCATGTGTTATCTGAAATAAGCATGAAAGACAACCTGAAATCCTCATGTCACTTTGAAAGTTAAGCCAGAGAACATCTTGAAAATGTATATCCCAGCAGCTAGCTTATGGATTCACAGATGACTAGAAATATATATTGTTTTTAAACTTGAGCAGAATGATTTCTTATGGGACAGGGACATAAGAGGATTTTTTTTTATTGTTCTTGCCAAGTACCGTATCATGTTATCAAGTACAGCACTTCATCTACTGCTTTAAAAATAGCTTACTTTAAAAGAAATAATGCAGGATTCTGTCTAGGTTCAATTTTGGTCCTGCAAGGGTTAGGGGCTGAAAACACAGTTGAGAGCATTATTGTTTCACAGGCTGGACCACAGAGAATGTAGGCAACAGAAAAGTTTTGCAAACTTATAATAAAAAATAGCACATTTATTTTTTAAATTTGTTTTTCTTAGACATAAAAGCCATAGTTCATCAAGAGAGGAACATTTCATTCAACATGTGTGCCTATACATCATACCAGAGCTGCAAAAAATGTTGCATTTCTTACAGAAAATTCTGAATATGGCAAAATGTATCCTGTGAGAGTGTAGCAAAGTTAAACACTAATACATGTGTACACCAGTCAGGTTTAATAATGTTTTTTCCTCCTCAGCATTTAGCTTTTGCTGCATCCCTGAAGCAGTCCCTTGCTCTGTCACTGATATCTTCAACTTCCCTTGATTTCTGGCTGCATTTTAAGACTAAATTATTTTCTTTGCAATCTTCAGATCTGATGCAAGGTCTTATGATGAAATATGTATTATAGAAGGTGAGACTAAGTGATCAGGTTGTCTCCTTTTATCTCGCTCTCCAAAATGCTGTGAAGGACAGCAAGATGTCATGAGCTAAACCCTTGGTTGGGCCCTACTTGCAGATGGTTTGGAGCATGGGTAGAAAATTCGGGGAGGCAAGATACTGTTTATTCACCTCTGAGTTGACTGAATTGTCTACTGTACAAATGAGAAGAGACAAATTGTTCTGTCTAAAAAAGTTCTGTCCATTCACCCCACCTGCCTCCATCTTACACTGAGCTGGATACTTAAATCTTCTGAGACAGTTTCGCAGTTATGGAGATTTCAGTCTCTGTTAGGAGACTCTGTTAGCTGACCCTCAGGAGCAGCTACCTTTCCAGTACAGAGTAAGTAAGTGTGTCTAGAACCACTATTTCAATCTTGTTTGAATTTGAATCCAGGTGGACAATCTCTTCATTTTTTTGTTGCGACACTCTCTGCTATAGGTGACTTGTAAGATGCATATTCCAAGTCCATCATACCAAGGAAAAAAAAGGGGTAAGACAAACAGAAACATCGTATTCTGTTAAGTCTCTCTCTAGTGAATGAGACAGTCCTAAAACAGTCAACTGATATTATGACAAAATCAATGCCATCAGTTTATGTGTCTCTAAAGATGTACAGTATTATTAGACTTCTGTTGTTAACACTAGTATCCACTGCCATAATTTCTTTGCTGTACTTTAGCTACTTTTAACTTTTGCTGTTGAAAGAGATTTTTTTAAAAATTTTATTCTTATTCTATTTTAAAATGTTCCCAGTATTTTAGATGGAGTATAATTCTAGATAAAAGGTGTCTGTTCTTTAACTCTGAACATAATGACATCTGTGATCTAGGATGTTGCCATTGGCTTTGTAGCAAAATTTTTACTTTGTTGGAGGTTTTGAAAGGGAAAATACTTAAGCAACATTATTGTTACGCCCCTTAAGTTTAGCAAAGAATAAGCTATTTCATATTGCTTGTTTGAATGACATGGTTTCAGTGATTGATTCATGGTTACACAGTGATTGAATCATGATGCCAGTTCCTGAGAAACAGAAAATGAAACAGTTACATCCATTATTTAACTGAGGACCACACTTTACTAAGGTCATTTGAGTGGCTGGACCAATGATCACTGAATATTTTTACCAAAACCTGCTAATGTCTTCTGAGCCCGATTGAAGCAGCCAAGATCAGCCACTCAGAGGCTGAAAAGGGCAGTCATGTGCAGCATCTGAGCTTAAGAAACTAGGAGAATGATAACAACAGCAAGATGTAGGAGTGCTAGAGGTGTCACATTTGGAAATGTCTGTGCAAAGCCAACCATGATCAGCATCTAAACTAGTTTCTGTTAAGTATACCGTATCTTGGTATTGTAAATCCAAACAGCATAAAAACTGGTTTAACACTTGAAGTTCTACTGAAAGCAGTACAAAACAAAATACATGTGAAAATATAAAACCCGGGCCATGCTTTCCTATGGTGGGACCCAATAACATAATAGACCTTGCAATAAACCCTTAAGTTTCCTGTAAAATTATTTTGAATCATTCCAGAAGGCTTGACAGCTCTAAGGCAGCAAAGTTAATGTGAGAGCTTACAGGGAAGAGAAAATCAGCTACACTGAGTGATATCCTTCAGAGAGTCCAGGTTCTGCATTTTGTTGTGTCCCTTGCTCACAAATTTGAGGCACTTAAGTCTCAGCAGAAATCACACTGTATGGGTCCAAAGTCTTCTCCAGGTCTTCTTGTCCATCTTTATATCAAAAATTAAAGAATTTTACTCCTATAACTTTTCTTTCTCATGCACCATAATCTTATTTTTTGGAGTTAGGCTGC
The DNA here is from genome assembly GCA_017589585.1 of Phylloscopus whistleri. Lineage (NCBI taxonomy): Eukaryota > Metazoa > Chordata > Aves > Passeriformes > Phylloscopidae > Phylloscopus > Phylloscopus whistleri. The sequence continues at coordinate 5,082,330 of JADMLD010000679.1, read as the reverse complement.
TGTATTAGTGCTTATATATCAGACTAATGAGGACTGCTTAATAGCGGCAGCAGAATTAATATTATTTCTTTCCAGAAAGTAAACTGCTATCTTCTGAATCCGACTCTAACCCTAGGCAGTCAAGGTATCCTTCATTATCTTAGGAAGCACCAGATACCCTCTTCCAACCTCTATCTCATGACTGCAAACTTGAGAGATTCACATTATATTCCCTTTTTCCTCAAAACGAATTTTGCCTGCTCTCCAAATAACTGTTATGTTACTTCCCCTCTCTCTCTGTAGGTATAACCATGCTAAATGTGGGAACTGTCCCAGCTAAAACTTATAGAAACCTTCCAAACCTCAGAGAAATGAAACTGGATTTTTAAATGTTCACCCATTCTCTCTTTAGAGCAAATTGTGTGATGAATATAACCTACATTCTCTCTTTATACATTGTGATTGAGCTTACTTTGACTTCAAGAGTGTTTACTCCCTGAAAAGTTACAATGAGAACACTGCTCTACTTATAGGTTGGTTTCGCTCTTTGCTTTTTTGCCTCTCTTCTTTACAAAAGGCTACAATAAAGTCTAAGTGATGTTTAACGGCAATAATACATTCATTTATTTATGTTGGTGTATCCAAACCACCTATGCTGAAAACTCTAGACCCACAGAAAATTCTTTCCCAAGCTGATGCTGCATATGTAAAGAATTGATGTAAATAAGTGTAAAGCTTTTTTTTTTTTTTTTTTTTTTTTTTAAACTTTTGCCACAAGGACAGAAATAGGAAGAAGGGAAGAAGAACTGTAGAGGTAGTGTCGTTAACAACTGGGTATGTTGTAGTATCCTAAATTAGGATGAACATTGGCCATAAATAACTACTTTTACTTGGTCCACCTCAAGAAACAGGCTCATCCATGTGACATTTCAACAGGAATTTTAAAACCACTTCTCTTCAATAGATGATATTTTATTTTCCAGTAAATTTTTAAGATATATGTGGGTTATAATGAGAAGTTTTTATGTGCTCTGTACAGAAGGGAGTTGGTTAAAATTCTAAGATTCCAGCCCTTAGCAGAGAGGACAGAAAACAGTGTTCAAATGGAGTGCAAATATATTCTGACACACACAACCCCTTAAGTATATTTCATAGCAATTTTGATACCTGCTGGCAAGCTTACCTTTTCCAAATATTTTTCAGAGTATGGAGTAAAGAAATTAGGGAAGTTACAGTTTTTCATTTTTGGTATCAAAAGAGTGCAAATGTCTCAGCTAACATAGAGTTCAAAATGCTATGTTATGTCCACTCTAGATTTATTTTAAGTGTTAAGGTCACTTTTGCATAATTAGTAGATTTAGAGAGCTTCCTAGTTCTCTAATTTATCCTGTCCTGTGCAAAGAGATTGAGATGTCTGGCAGCACCTCTTTGCCATCTCTATGCTTTCTTCATCTGTCTTTAAGGTTAAAGGGCATTAGCTGAAAATCTCCTTCCTATTTGCATTATGTAGTGATTTGATAAAGAGGGAAGTTAATGCTAAAAGGCAATGTCAGATCTTTTCAGAACCTTGTACTTTTTAAAAGTTACCTTTAAAGCACTCTTCTTTCTTATAAACCTGAAAACCACTAATTTTCTGTGGATTTTGGCACCAGACATTTGTTTAAGCTCAGGCAGAGTTTGTTCTCTTTAGAAAAGAGGTAAAAATAATGATGGATGAGTAATAAGATGACTGTAATCAGGCAGTTATTTCATATGGACATAATTTTATTATGTCAAAACATTTGCATTTATTTGTTAGCATAACTAATGGTGACAACACAACATTTGGAAAATATAAATAGAAAGACAGATAATGTAACATATGTTGATTAAGCTTTTCCCATCAAAGATATAAATATTTTTATTCATATGCAGACTTTTTATTCAGATATCAGATTCACTACTTGGAAATCACAGTGAAAAAAACCCCTATACTGCAAGATTATAAAACGTAGACAAGTACAATTCTGAAGGTCTGTATTCAAAACCTTTGAAGATTGGCACACATAAATGTCCTTTATAAGTCATTAATCCTCCCTTGTTAATTGAGTTTGTTCATAATACATAATTGTCATCATTTTTTCTTGTGTAACTCTCTTTCCATATACAATTTTACTTCATACTCTTTTGAGGACCCTATGTAAGAGGTTATCAGCTACAGTCATCTTTCAAATTCTTCTGTTCAAAAGTGACCAGTTATCTCACTGTTCAGTTAGACATCTGCATATAAGATATGCTTGAAAAATGACTCTTTACTTATTAGGATACTATGTGCCTGAACAGCTGTTTTTTAGGCTCATTGACTTTCACTGCCTTTAATGATAGGATATCTGTTCCTGCTGCCTTCCTGTATTCCTCTTAAAAATTGCTTGGAAATGTCAGATCAAAGTCTTGAAAGGGAAAAAAAGGCCTAAACTATGGAAAAGTTGAATTCAAACCAAAATAGACCATGGTGACACAGTAAGAGGAAATACTCTGATCTTTTTTGGGTCATTGTTACAGGAACAGTAGGAACTCTTGTACCTATTTAACATCCTACCCATTAGTCTAAAATGTCTAGAAGAATTTCTAAAGTGATATCTGGATAGGATTCTAAGACTGACAGAAGACTGAACATGTAGAGTCCCTTAATTTTAATGACAGGAAAGTAAGCTAGAAGAATACCACAGCAAAGTTTTAGAGTTACTTGAATTAGTCAGCTGTTATGAAGTTGTTAGTCAGAAGTAAAGCAAATGCATTTCCAATTATGACTATTTACTTCGAGTTTGCGAATACATTTTTATACTGATATATTTCCCCAGTATCTTAGCAGTGTTTGCTGCCTAAAATGAACTTTCAAACTCAGAGATATAAGGAAGATCAGCATGATATGTCTTTTGGCAGTAATGTCAGAGCACCTGCACAGACATCTGAAAGGAAAGCCTGCACTGCTGTGTAAGCAATGTAGTCTACATGAGTCAGGCACTTGAATTTGTCTGATACCTTGCTATGAAAAGCTTCCCTAGTAGCTTCTGTGTGAAGACCCTGGATTTCTGGAAAGGCTCTCCTGTTTAAGAGAAACTTACTCACTGTTCTCTTTGTGGAGGGTTTTTTTTTGCAAGGTGCTAGTTTTGACTCTAGTTTTAAATCTTCTCCACCAAATTTTAAATATGTTAGTCTAACTCATTCCTGTTTTCTGCATAAATTAACCAAGAAAAGAAACTCCCTCCATTATAAACAGCTGTGTCAGTTGACTGCAATATTTGAAATAGACCAAAGCATACAGGTAATAGAGCTCTAAAAGCAATCCTCTGTGGTAAACATTCTAAATGGGTGAATTGATTCAAGTGACAAGGTTGCACATTTAACTGGCTTCAGCTGTAAGCGTGAATGTAAACCTTCAGGTAAGGAGTAGAAGCCTAGATAGCACAAGGAGGTGGTAAATTGTCACAGTAATTCACCACAGGCTCTTTTTTATTTGGTTCCAAGAGTCTCACAAATTTGAATTTCTATGGTAATAAATTATCTTCTCCTAAACAGTTTAAAGCACATATAGTCTTTGCTCCAGCAGTGTAATGATTTTGCTGATGTCTACATGATTTCATTTTTCTCCAGTAAAAATGCCCTAGGAAGATGAAAAAGGATAAGAAATTGTTCTTTACCAGAAGGCAAATAGTTTCTGAAATTGTCCGTTTCTGCATAGTAGGTTATGCTCTTTTCTGATTCATGGACTGAGACAGAATGCAATTGTGGAAAAAATTAGCACACTAGCTCCACAAAAGGTTTCAAAATGTTTTACGATATGCTGCATGACTTTCTGCTTGAGGAGAGCATGTATAAACAGCCCACTGCCTCAGTCTCTGCCTGCAGGTCCTGAGAACGCTGAATGCAGAGTCAGACTTCTCCCAAAACCCCTCTCCCACAAAGGATCAGCCTGGGGTAGTATAAGATGTGTATCCTTCAAAATGTGAGAATGGCAAGGCCAAAAATCTTCCCATTCCACAAGCCTGACACATGCCTTCTTGAGAACTTTAAATGTTGAATGTCATTACAGAGTCAAACTGTACTCAGGTTTTATGATAAAATAATTTTAAAGAGTACTGGGAAAGATTCATGGCAGGAATGTGCTTGTCTGGTTTCAGGCTGAAGGTTACTTACCACTTGTAAGGGAGTGTGCTTGCTGGTTTTAGACTGTTGAGAGTGTTTTTTCAATCTGGTTGAATCTAGTACTACAACAATTTATTAGCATCTGTTATATGTTAAGTGAAGGTTAACTTATTGGGGTGATGTTTTAATAGTAGAGAGGAACGGTACTGGTACCATTCATATATATGAATATATATGAAGTTGCTAACTGCTTCCTCCTGGATTACAAGGGTCTGTTATACTCCCTGTCCCCATCTACTAACTCAGGAGGCCAGCTGTCCTGATGACAACCTAATTCTTGAAAACTGTGGCAAAGAAGGTGTTCAGTACCTCAGTCTTTTCTTCATATTTGGTAACTATATTCTCCTGCCACATCCAAAAAAGAATTGTGGTTTTCCTTGCCCCTCCTTGTACTTATAAAACCATTTTAATCATCCTTTACAGAAGTGACCATATTAAGTTATAATTGAACATTAGCATCTCTAATGTTATGGACTGCCTAGCAAAATATTTTCACATGCAAGTATTTCTTTATGCTTAAATCATATGGAAAGTATAAAACTGATATTGCCAGTTTCTCCCTTAAACATGTAAAAAGGATGCATAGATGTGACACTTAAGGACATAGTTTAGAGGTGGACTTGGTGGTGCTAGGTTAGAAATTGTACTTGTTGATCTTAAAGGCCTTTTCCAACCTAAATTATTCTGTGGCGTTATGATTCCAATCATCTGAGCACATTTAGAATTCACGTTTTCTCCAATTTTCCTGGTTACTCTTAATTTTGTCTCGGTCAGTTCTTAGTGAGAGTCATTCACAAATAATGAATCTGTACTGCTTCAAAGTGAACAGAAGGTTTTAAATAAAGAGAGGCAAACAGGAAGAAATGCTCAGCTGTGAATTGAAAATGGGGGAGGCTATGAATCGCTGTTTAAGCCATTAGCATAAAGAGTGAAACCTGAAAGCAGCGTGTTTATATTCTGAGTAGGGATTAGGTATTTTGAGAATTTAGGACATGACTTGAAAGGTTTGCAAAGCCATTATCCTTTTAAAACCATGAGAAAGAAAAAACAGTCAAATGATAGGGTTTTCTTCCTTTGAATGATTAGAAAAACTGATGGCACTCACCAAAGAGGTCTCTGAAGTTAACACCAAGCATTCTTGATAAACACAGCATTACAAGCTTATGCTTTTTGAAGTCTTGCATGAAAACAAGTTTTAATTCCCTTGGTTTTCAAACACCTTGAAGTGACCATATCACATCCCTTTCTCCACCTTATCATCCCCACAGAAATTTCATTAGCAAAACCAAGTTACTGGTGGGAGTCCTGACCTTGAATTCTTGTAAAGCTTAGAAATTCACAAGTTGAACTTTATTTCATGGACAAATCAAGTACAATTTCTCTTCTTAAGTACAATGTTTCCTTTCAAGTACTCACAGGAACCAGAAATCTGAAAATTTCTCTGGCTGAATTAAGCTTCTGTATCACAAGTCAGAGTGGAGACTCGCTGAGGCAAAATTTGCTGACATCTTCTCCCCTCTCCAACATTTACTAGTCTACTCTAGCTTGTGTGAGTTTTTATTAATTTGCATATAGGCTAATGATGTTGTGATAACCTCAGATAGTTCCTGAGCACATCCGAAGCTCATCCTGAGAAAATTTTTGTTAATTGTCCCATATGTGTTGTGTATGCTAAGTCAATAAATTCAGGCACTTATTTTATCTGTAAGCAGTTACAATTAGTAATGCCCAAATGTTCTGAATTATGATGACACCAGCAATATGTGGCACTTTGGATTTACATTAATAATATAGAAAACCTGTCACCTGTATTCATTTAGTGAAACTAGGGTTCCAAAACTTCAGATTCTGGCTTATATTTGCTGGACCCTGAGGGGAACACTTCTCACAGTCTGTGTGTTCAGTGTCTTACAAATATGCACATAAATAGTATGCACAAGAGAAAAAAATGTTGCTCTGTATAAATGCACATTTAGTAAACCACTCATAGTATTATTGGATCTGCTAAGACTTGGGGGAGTGGCAAAAATAAAATTACTCACTGGTTTGTTTTTTTTTTCCTATCTGATTCACACAGTATATTCAGTAGAGTGTTTAGAAATTTGACAAGAGAGAACCTTTTCATATGCTTTCATTACAAAGCCTGAAATTGTATTTAGGAATTAAATATTGCTAAATATATTGCTGAAATTGTTCTCAGACTTCTCATTGTCTCTTTCTTGACACCTTTGTTCAATAATACCCATCTTTTCAAAACTGCAGATGAAGGAGCTTCTATTCTTCTTGTCTTCCCCACAAGTAGCCAGGTGCTCATTTAGTGCCTTCTGAAACCCATTTCAGATGGTCTTCTGCATGGTTGCACATTTGACACTAGCTGTACAGGGGTAAAAAGCATCCAGTCCTTTCAGTTCCAAAAGTATTTAATGAGTTGTTCCATAGGTGACAGGAAGTGACTTTTGTGGGGAAAGGGAGGTTTGATAGCACTGAGTATCAATGCTGAGACCCAGCTTTTCCTTCTTTCTGATGCCATTCAGGGCATGTCTCTGCTGGCAGGGCAGCTGAGGTGCTGCTGTGCTACCATGAGTGGGTTTGGGTGTGTAGCTTAGTGTGCATGCATGCAGCTTCTTTCTGTCACTGCTCTCCTTGAAGAGTTATTCCAATGGGCTGATTCTTCTAACTCATGGACACCAAAAGGTGTCCATTCCTTCTTCTGCCACTTGGCAAGCTTTGTTTTACTAGTCTTCTTTTCATTTCATGACCCTTCAGGTATTAAAATTCACTTCTTTCCACAGCACTGGAGCTGTTTGTGGAAATAGCTTGACTTATGTAGATTCAATACTCATTATAAAAACTTAAATCAAACAATAATGAGAATCTGATAATTATTATGCCAATTAAAAACAGAATTGGATTTAAGGAAAGGAAAAAATGAGTTTGTCATACCCTAAATATGTATGTGGTAAGTCTCTGTATAAAGTATTCTAAATCAAAGTAGGAAGAATTAATAAGTTTTCTCAAGTACAAGGCCTAATTAATTTAATTGTAGCACTGGAACGACATTTCAAGCTTATCTGCTATTTATGAGTAAATATAAATACACAATTTATACACAATCAGAAATGAACAAGAAGGCGAGGTGGCCTGTGCATGTTGTGTATTTGTTGCTCTGGTCATCAAGTTCTTTTTACTTACAAACATTCTACCCTGTAAAATTATCTTATTGGCCACAGACTTCTAAATCTCAGACAAAATGTCCATGAGATGGTATATCAGAGGTAAACATTTATACCTCATCTGGTTAGACATGCAGTTATGTAATATCAAAGAAATATTTGATAGCCAAAACTAAAGTGATCTAACATTTTATTCATTCATATGCACTGCTAGTGAAATGTTTTATAAACTAATTTCCTTCATTGGAGTTTTCTATTGATCAAAAGGATACTTTGAAGCAGTGCTTTGATGGACTCAAAAGTTTCTCCGCCTCTTTTCTTCAGATTAAGTAGCTTTATGAACTTTGTTTTCTTCTGGATAATACAGATGGGACCAGGGATTTATTTGACTAAGACTCTTGTTCCTTATACTAGCTTTAGGCAAATAGGAATACAAGGTAGTTGCAAGATTGCTATACTTGCAAATTTACACAGTATTGCTCATTAAACACAGAATTTCATCACACAGATTTTTTTCTATTTATAGTAGAGTAATGTGAACAAGAAATATATATATTTAGATATTTGTCATTGTTTGTTGGCTTGATTAACTTTTTAAAATATAAATTTCCCCTCATTTGTTTATCATTTCCTCCACTGTATTTCCTACATTCTTCATAAATTAATCTGTTTTCTTATCTTCTAAATTTTCAAAGTAGCCACCTGTCTCTGGACTGTCTGCAACATTTTTGCAGAACTAGTGGTTTTGGTTTACTCTGCAGGAAAGCAAATATGAAAGAGTGTCAGGTGTTCCTGGAGATAAGCTTATCAGATGTAAAATGTCTAAGACTGACAAAAATAATTATAGCTCCAAAAGGAAGTTTAAAACTGATTTTAGTATAACTTAATTGAGTTGCTTTCCAAGGTGTACTTATTTTCTCTCTTCTAAATTATTTTGTGAGTGACACAGAGATTTTAATCACAGAGATGAGGGCTAGAGCAGCATTCACAAAAAACAGCCTTCTGCTCCATTCCTCAGAAATGTCTTGAATATTGAATTTAAGATTTGTTGATGAGAATACAAGCCCTATGTTTTAGCTTCTTGAGTTTCTAGACTTACATTAGCAAAATTTTCTGAGTAGATTTGCTGTCCCTGAGGAGTCCTACCACCAGCTACCACTGTATTTGAAAGAAGGGGTCAACAGGACAAACTTCAAGATAAATGTAAAAAAGAAAAATTATCAACATAAAAAAAAAAGATGAATAAACAATAACCTAAACCACTAAGTTATTTGTGGTGACTCTTTAGTGCTTAAAGACTGAATAATTCCATTGGAAAGGGATAAGATCAATCTTTGTATTGATAAGATAAATAAATGCGCTCCTTAACAAACAAGCAAAAACAAAACAAAACAAAACAAAACAAACAAACAAACAAAAACCCACAAAAAAATTAAATGCCAGAATCAGTGGATTTCCATGCTCTCATTTTTCTTGGTCAGTATGAGATGATACTGTTGCCTGCCTTCAGGCAGAGGGATGTATTTTGTACACTAATTCACATCTTCAGGAATATGTAAGATATAAACACACTTAAATTCAAATCTTAGCTGGTGAGTTAGAAGTCAAATAGCTTTCAAGTTGCTTTTTCCCTTTCATGCACTCTTTTCTAATATTTATCTTTATTCTGTGTTCCCACTCAGTGAGTCCCAGCTCCATATCTGTGCTCTGCAAATAATCATGTGTTTTATTGTCTGCTCTGCAAATACTCACACATTTATTATCTGCTGTGAACTTACTGAAATGATTCATATTTGCTAAGATTAACAGGCATGTAGCCACCTCTTATGCTGAATTCTCAATTTGGTTTCTATTTCAAAATTATTGTAGTTCAGATTTAAGCAGAACTGTCATGGTGTAACCCCAGCTGGCAACTAAGCCGGTCTCATCCACTTGTCACTCAACAACTGATGCCCAGCCAGTTCCCAAGCAGCAGCCCTGTCCAGCCTTCTCCCCAGTTTATATACTGAGCATTATGTCATATGCTATGGAATGCCCCTCTGACCAGTTTGGGTCAGCTTTTCAGGCTGTGTCCCCTCCCAGCTTCTTGTGCCACTCCAGCTTTCTCGCTGGCAGGGCATGAGAGGCTTATGTCCTTGACTTATGGCAAGCACTGCTTAGCAACAACCAAAACATCAGGGTGTTATCAACATTATTCTCGTGCTAAATACAGAACACAGCACTGTGCCAGCTACTAGGAAGTAAATTAACTCCATCCCAGATGAAACCAGGACAATGCATATATACATGTGATTCCTCCCCGGTTATAGACTGAATCTTCTTGTGACTCTTTTTCGTGTACTTGCTTTTCAGTCAGAAAGCCGGTGGCAAAAAATTTGGGTTCCATGTGTGTTTGCAGATAAACAAATTAGTTGCTCTGTGAAACATCTTACCTCCTTATTTTACTGTGAAATTTATCAGTGTTGGAGAACCCAACATTTGGTGCAGGAAGACAGGGAGATGTTATTCTCCAAAGCCTATTCTGATCTAAACTTGACAAGACCTCTGAAGGCACTCTCACAGACCAGTTCAGGATTTGAAAATTGTGTATTATGGCTAAAGTCCTTTAGCCATGTTTGCATGAAGAATCAAAGAGTAAAGATAGATGATATTTGAAAAAGTCTTTCCATAGCAAAATTGTGTGGTGAAAAAAATATATACAAGGGGAAAAAGTAAGTAATATTTATACTTAAAAACTTTTTATGCCCTTGTTCTTCTGCATTTTTTGTTTGGGTATTTTTTTTTTTGTTTGGTTGGGTTTTTGGGGGTGCTTTTGTGTTTGTTTGTTTGGATTTTTTTTCCATTTTTAATATGAGAGTATTAAATTTCTGCTGTAATTACTGCATACTGCTGCATAGAGGTATTTTGGCTTCCTTGCCATAGTGGGGTGCACCTGGCAGGAAAAAAACACCATGACCGGCTTTGAAAGCAGTGTTTTTCTACTATCAGATTGTTAAATGTACTCAATACAGACAAGGAGAGAGTACTTCAAGGGTGGAGAACGTCTGATTAATGTGAACTTTTGAGGCTTTTAAGAAATAGAGGGGTGCAGGATTTGATGCATCAGCTTTGGTGAAAATGAGCTCCTCTTTCACATAAGCAGAAATACAGGAACATGCAGAATTAAGGTATTTCGGTGCTTTTCATTGTTAAATATCTATGAGTATTTAATTTATTAAGATACTTGAGTTCTTAGCATTGTATCCATATGTTTTGTCTATATTTATTTGCCTCTCAACAGGAGTTTCCTTCATTGTGCTTCATGCAGAGTTATCCCATAAATTCTCTTAACCATATCTGTTTAATGTTCAGTGAACATATGTCAATGATTGGCTCCCTGACCTGAAGCTTATTGATTTTGTTCATCATTGTTTGTTTCCCTTACAGATTTTTATTCAGTTGTAATTTTACTAGTGTTTCTTGCTGCTTTTGGTTTTACTTTGGAAATATTCAGGCTTGTTATCTCATTATATAGTTTGTCTAGGTCTGCTGGGAGGTAAACTATATGTCTGTGAGTGCAAGATAGTGTTCTTTATAGAACAATAAAGAAAGAACCAGGCACATCAGCAGAACCTTTCTTCCAATGACAGTCCTTAGTTGCCAACTCTAATGCCTGATCATATAATCATTATCAGACTTTGGAAAGGACACTTGCATCTATTTAAGAAGTCGGAGATTTAAAAAATCAAGCATATCAAGGAACCATTTGTAACAATAACTTAGACTGGGAGTGGAGTTTCTAAATTCAAACAGTAACTCTTTTCATTTTTCTACTCCATTTTTTCCTATGTCTGATGGAGATCTATTATACCTACTTAGCTGTTTCATAGTTTTGTGTCTTCTCTCCTTCTTCCTGTAGAAGGCAGAAAACCCTATGTGTCTCTGAGGCTTTAGGAAAAAAAAAATGCAGTTCTAACTAGCCTATTAGAGAACATTCACAGTAATAAGGGACTAATTCCATGCAGTAAATAGAAAGGGAATATCATTCAAGGTAAAAGCATTCAACACAGGTTGTTTTCTTTTTCAACTGTTATGTTTCCAAGAGTCTTCCTCTTATAAGATTATTCATTTGTTTCTTAATTCTGCTACCTTTAGTGAGGGGATTTTATTTCTGTTTGGAGTCAATGATCTCTCCCTTGTTACTCTTACTGATTGTATATATCTGTGAAGGCATGTCTTGTGTACAATCCCATTTGATCGATCAATTATGCAGTGTGTGGAACTTAACGTGTCTGTGTTGATGCACTAGACAGTGTGATTAATCATTCTACTTATTGATATAAGTTCCTGCTTATGAACTTTTAAGGAGCCTTGTGGGAAATCAATTTCAACTGTTAAGACTGGAAGGGAAGGTAGCCATGTCTTTTTCTTTTCCATCTATGCTTTCATCTTTCTGTGACTTATAAGTTTAACTGTTGCTTGATATGTTACTGCTGTTTCATGTTGAGTGCAGTGTTGCTTGTTTGCAGCCCTTACTTAGGATCTTTTCCCAATTATAGAGGCTTCTGGATGGTATTAGTGTATCTTTGCTAGAATATTTTAAGATGTTATTCTCCATGTACTTGAAAACGTATTGGTGAGGGTTAGATTCAGTAAAGTTCTGGTTACTCTGCCTCTGACTCAGTGAAGAATTAAGGTTCTGAATTATTTTGTCTCAAATCTCAGAAAAACCTGTATATATGTGAATTTCTATAATGTTCAAGTGTGAATTGATGAAGGGACAAGAGCTAAGAGGCTTTTGCTGCCTTGGACAGACTTGTGCTTGCTAAGCAGTGAGGGAGCACATACTGTTAGGTAATTATTCTGCCTTGAAGAAGCACTTTTGTGGCTCTGAGTAGTTTTAGCAACAGCCAAGTACTGAGGCAGGTTATTACTGCACTGCTACCCCTGAAGCAGATGCCGAGTATTACTCCTCTGGTTAGCCACAGCTTTTGTTTTCACAATGCTGATTTATATTCCAGGTAGTGTATTGTGGGGCAGCAAACACATGCACAAGCTTGCCCAATAATGTACATGAAGTAATGTTGTATGGTAGTTGACATTAACCAGGTCTAGCAGCTAAGCCAACTGCAACGCCCTGCTGTTCACATTCTTACAGAAACCTGCTTTGATAATTCTAGGGTGCAAGTGGCAAATGATGTCAAGGAAGCATTTCCCTTCCTTGTCTATCCATCTACCTGTCTGTCTGTTTGGTTAACTAGTTTTTTGTGTCTTAAACTCTTTGCATTAAAAAACTCTTGACTTTTCTATAAATAACAGTTTGAAATTGATGTAATAGAAGTGTGGCTGTTAAGTAGGGAACTAAACAGAAAAGTAAGTGGACATTTTTTCATTCGGTTTTGTTCTTGACTGCATTGAAGTGGGGGTTTTTATAGTATTAAAATTATAGGCATGTTATCTGTGAAGCTGGAATCTTCTAGTAAGAGTGAGACATAGTTCTGGAAGATATGGTAGTGTCACAGCAGATTTTGGTTTTCTATTTTGCAATCATTTGACAGTATTTGAGGAAGAGCTGAATATTCATTCCATCTTTTTCCATATTCCTGCCTATATACATTTTTATTAATGAAATATACATCTTAACTTATACACATCCTACCTCTTTCTTTACATCTTTACCTATTAATGATGGCAACAGAGCTTATAACAGAAAGATAATTATATTCCTGGAAATCACACAAACTGTAATCCCTTCAAGCAAGAGGGCAATCTGTTATTAATATCTTTGTTACATCCTCCACTATCTGATTATACCAGTACAAATCAGACGTCTTGTAAGAGCTTAGGTACATGTTAAAGCTTTATGTCAGCAAGAGGCTTTAGCTAACAGAACTTAAACAATTTTTAGGCAACAAATTACCTTGTGCCTTCTGACCTGTTCACACACATAAGTACTTGTTGTCAGTAATTGTGGACATAAGTAAGTTTTATATCAATGCTGCCAGTCCTTATGAATTCTTATATATTAGATTTTTATAATACATCTTAAACTAACATGGCTTTTATTTGTTTTGAGGCTTCTTTAGCTTTATGAAGAAACTGGCTACTACAGATACTGCACAGATTAAACTCAGGAAAAAACATGTAAGTGCACACATTTTTTCTTGGCATTGGCTTCTTTGAGAGATTATGATTTTGAATTTTTTTCAGGTAGACATTTATGTTCTTGGACATAAGGCCTTGGACACTAGAGCTGATTGGAGAATATGTGAAAGGGGTTTTGCTTCATAGTCAGAAACCCACAAATTGAATGGAGAAAATTTTACTTCAAAACTGTTTTGATTATGAATGTTGCTGCAGGCCAGTTTCTTTCCTGTTTCCTTTTATTTGTTCATTATTTTTATTGCTCTTCATTCTGGTCACACTCCTTAAATCATGTTCCAATCAGCTCTGAAATGTCCTTTCTTCCCTCAGCCCTGTTCTCTTTCAGCATTTTCATATTTTCATCGCAGAGTTTTAAAGTTTTTATCTTTCTATCTGTGAGCTTTCCTCAGTGCACACAGAAAAATAAACACAGATGTCACCTCTATTGCATTTTTTAAATCCCCTGGAGACACGATGCTTGTCAACTGAGTGCCAAACTCCAGAAGAAATACAAGTTATCTTTCAAGACTGAGGCACTGAAAGAATATTTGGAAAACAATTTGTCATTTTCTTTGTTTTCTCTAATTTTTTTTTACTTTTCATACCTTTCCCAATTAAAGGTCTAGATGCACCTTTCCCTTAGTTTCCTTTACAGATACACTTTCGACTAATGGTCTTAATGATTTTTTCTGCCTTTGGGGTAAAATTCCAGGGTGATCCCACTTGCATCCTGGGTAGAGACATTCACTTTACCAACTGTAGTGTTTTGGGCCTGCTATGATTTAAAACTCAACAGAGTTTCTGCTCCATGTGTCTAGACCCTAGACCTCGGAACATTTCCCTGTGGCAAGGTCTAGATAAATTGTTGGCAGTCTTGTGTACACAATGAAATGTAAACCACTCCTTGCACGCCAGAAATTTTGCCTGTTAGCAGAGTAAGAAACGGAATATCATCACCACAGTGTGAATACAATAGCCTTGAAAAATTTCTTTAAAATACATATACCCATCTACAGAACATGCTTCTTCAGCTTAGGTTTCCTTTTCTCACAGGAAAAGCTTCTCGCTTGTTCGGGAAACACTCAGTTTGGGTTCTGCTTCTGCTCTGCTACTGCTTTCTCTTCACTTTTGATGTCTGCTGTAGACACAGGTTGAGGAAGTTGCAGAACTTGACAAAGAAAATTCTTCAGAAGTGTTCATGTGTCAGCGTGGGCATTGTCTGTTAAGCACTGGTAAGTGAAGCTTACCAGTTACCACTGGTAGTTACCCTGGGAATGCTGGGGAGCCAGACCCCGTGGAAAAAGAGCAAAATGAAAAGCACTGCTACAACAATCATAGGAACAATACAGGCATACCTATAGATTTATAACTCCCTCAAAAGGTACAAACTAAAGCAACAAACAGTTTCAGCGTTATGGAGATACAGCTTCCTCTGCATCACTTACAAAGCATTTGAAATATTAAAGGCTTTTTGTTTTTAAAGCTTTGCTGCTGAAATTTATTTCTCTTACAGTCTTTGATTTAAACTTATTTGTAGAAATAGCTTGAATAGGAAAACTTAAGCTTTATGTATTGAATTTTTAAATTTAACTCATGTTTCTCAGTAAGAATTTACTTCTTAATAAATGAAAATCTAAAAGGTTTCAGGACAGATTATTTTAAATTTTGATTGCACACTTCCTTTTCCATAGTGATCAACAGAGTACATAGCACTCATTTGGCCTTTCCTTGTCTCTTTCTGTCCTTCTTGATAACTTAAAGAAATAAAAATTCATCACCATGAGGCTGGACCCAACACAGTAGTTGTAAAAAGTGTTGCATGTATAGGAGGTAGAACAAGAGGTAAAAGTTGGATGTCCTGGATTTTAAATAGATTGGACACTGTTTTGCTAGGAAGACTTGTAAATTAAAATCAAATAGTTTCTAATTTGTGCCACTCTTCTAGTCTTATTTTTGTTGCAAACAATGGTTCATCAGATACACTTTCCTGTTCTCCTCACTGTAAAATTGATGGAAATCAATGGGGAGGGCATGGAATCTTGAGGTTTCATACTCAGTGAAGTCAAAGAGCCTCTAAGCACTTCACTAGTTTATGTTATGAAGGCTGACTTACAGCTGCATAAAGACGTCCTAGGGTAAGGCTCTCAAGGTCTGTCTTTATTAGTATTGTCCTGTAGTTTTACATTTTTCTTATATTTCTATGCCATAAATACGTGTAGTCAGAAATCATCTCCATGCCAAAGGGCAGTGTCCGTTCTTCTGTGTCAGTGGATAGATGACTATGCCTTCTAGAGCTGTGTGCATGATTTCATTTTCTGGAACTGTTCCTGAGAAATACGTAAGAACATACTTAATGTTTCTTGAAAGTCGTACTGACACAGTTGCACAGAAACCAGAACATTTATCTCTCTCTCCTAATTGTTGGCTCCTTCGTGGCCAAGAGGAATCTCCTGAGGTGAATGAGCTAACATTCGTACCAGCAATTGTTTTGCAAGATGTATATGTGATTAAATACAATAATAAGTAAACAGATTAAACAGGTCCCTTTTGGCTAGGGACCACGTGAAGAAAAAAAACCAAAACACACCAAACCAAAACAAACTAATCAATCAAACAAACAAAAAAACCAAAACCAAAACAACAAAACACACACACACACACACACACACACACACACACACACACAGAAAAAGCAGAAAAACCAAACCAAAAAACAAAAAACCCCACCCAAATTTAATTAATATAATTAATATGTAGTTTCTCATATACCTTGACAGGAATAATAAGTAGAGCGGTCTAAACCACATGTACAATTTGAAGTGAAAAGACACTATATAAAGCAGACTGTAATGCTAATTTTCTAGTATTTATCATCAGGCTAACTGCAGCTTTTCTAAAAAGGGAAATGATTATTAACTCAATACTCCAAATGTTTCTGCTGTTTGCATGAAGGGTGGGTTTCTTCAGGATGAAAGAGCTGCCTGCTTGTCCTGGTTCCTGCCAGGACAGGGTTAATTTTTGCAGTAGCCAGGAGGCGCCATGGCTAGGAGCCAGAGGTTGTTCTATTCCACCTCATGCCATTTTCCAGGGATGGAGGAAAGGGTCTCTTTGGGGCTGCGTGGCATGGCAGTGATTTGTGTATCACCAGCTCTGCAGGGTGAGCAACAACCTGCAAATTGTTCTCCTCTGTCTGGTAGACTTTGTTATTAGTATCATTGGTTTTCTTATTACCTTGATGGATACAATAGATTGCTCTTATCACAATCGATGGTCTTTGCCTTTTGTGCCTCCAATTCTCCTCTCCAGCCACCCACAGGGATAGGAGGAGGGAGGGAGAGGACAACAAACAGCACATGGTTTTGTGTTTCAGTGGGAGCACTAAATTTGGGAATAACTTTGCTAAACCATAACACTGCTTCAAGTTGTTGTCCCTTCATTTGCTATGAGATAAAGACTTGGTTTCAAAATGATATATGGTAGAGCTTACATGCTGCTTAAAAAACAATTAGGTGAGGAATCCAGACAAGACAATTTTTGGAACTCCTCAGAAATAAAGTCAGAGAAGTACAAAAGCCTTGTAATTAGCAGAAATTAATTTAAACAAGATTATTCATCTAGTTCTGGGTAGGAAATGCTTTCCAGTCTGAAAATACATGAGACACATACAGTTCCTACTCTGTTTTGAACACAGAAGGGACAGGACAACAAAGGGCTCAAAGAGATATTTTCATTCAGCCCAGATTAACCAACCATTCAGGAAGAGTTAGACTAAATCCTCCTCTACCTGAGGAACCAACATGCTTGTTGGAGACTCCTGAGTGGATTCCCTTTCCTCTCAGGCTGTGATGCCTCTGTGAGTCTGCTCATGGTCCCCAAGTTTAATCAGAAATTAATCAGTCACACAGATGTTGCTTATTTCTTGAAAGAGAATGCAACAGATACAGAATGTCCATCTACAAATCATTAGATATGAGGAGAAATTCCTCTCTAATTCTTCATATCACAT
Source organism: Phylloscopus whistleri (assembly GCA_017589585.1). NCBI lineage: Eukaryota > Metazoa > Chordata > Aves > Passeriformes > Phylloscopidae > Phylloscopus > Phylloscopus whistleri. The sequence goes on along the minus strand of JADMLD010000679.1, from coordinate 5,064,864 downwards.
TGAGTGGTGGCATTTTTTCCAGTCAGTGTCCCAGTTATTAGAACTTTCTTTGAAATTGTAGCAAGTTGCTGTGTAATCTGTGCCAAAGGTCTAAGATTTTTTTTCTAGTTTGAGGTGATAGTATTTTTTTTGGACTGTTCTTAGCATCTTTCTATCTTTTGTTTTTACTTCAGAGCAATGCTACAGATGTTAGTCTTCAGTTCTTTCAACTTAACATGTTGTCTTTTGATGGATAAAGATTGAATCAGTAGCATTTTTATATACACGTACTCACACAAATGTGTGTAGATCAATCTATCTGGAAAGATATGTATACAGATATAATACATAGATAATTGTGTATGTATTTATATGTATATACATATATATATATACTTATGAACCTGTGTATATTTTGCATATAAGTTCAGGAAGCTATCAGCCTTTTGTGACAGAAAGAGAATTCTGAAATTATTTGCATAATATTATTATAAAAAATACAAGATTAATTACTAATACAAAACATCAGGATATGCAGGTGAATGCAGCCTTTTAAGTACAGGCTCTATGAAGTAAGTACTTCTAAAAAATAAAGATAGTGCTGCTTGTAATTATTGATAATTATGACCTTTATCATATGAAAGGATTTTGACTTCAGATAAGGATGTATATTTTTCCCAACCAGATTACCCAACTGTTGAGCTTATCTTTTAAAGATCTTCTAAAAAATGATAAGTTTACTATTAGATAATAGAAGATGTAACATGGAATGATTAAGAATAACATTCACATTGAATGTTATGCCTAAGTAGAATTATTTTGTTTTATTATACAACTTCTGAGTTATGAAAAGAAAATTCTTATTAGTAATAATTTCCAGCAATAAATCCAGTTACAACTTTCTCTTTCACTAAAAAAAAAGCTAATTATGAAAAATCCTCAAGCAATACCTGACTAACTAAATTCCCACTTTTGCCTGAAGTAAGATAAAAATTGAAAGATTTCCCCTTCTTTGTAGTGTCTGTGAACTGCTGTCCTGGGTTATGGAATCAAAAATGTGTATTCTATTTTCATCTGCTGAAAGCAGTTGAGGAATTGTTCTTTATTTCTTGTAACTTTGGAAGGAGGGGGACGGGGGGGAGGGGCGGGTGCCTTTTGGGTAATGGGCCATCAACAGACTATACCCCCGGACTATACCCGCTCCCCCCAGAGCCCCAGAAGCCCCATTTGCATGCATGGTCCTATTGTGGGATGCCCCACCCAGTGGGGGGAGTCTACAATTGCTGCCGGGAAAACTGAGCCGGCCGGGGACAGACTTCACTTGCTTCACCCCGATTCCTGGGAGGAAGACGGCACCCCATCTCATCTTCGCCAGACCCCATCTCATCATCGCCGGACCCCATCTCACCATCACCTCACCCCTGGACCCCTCCTCATCACTCCTAGACCCTTTTTGGCTACAGGATCGTCCCTGCTCCAACAGAGCCACGTCTGTCATCCCAGGACCCACTTCTGGACTGCTTCCAACACCCTGACTAACAGGGTGCCAGGTGGCAGCTCTGATTCTATCAGGGCTTTCCCAAATTGTTGTTGTTTGTTTGCTGGTTTGGTGGGGTAGTTTTGTTTCCTACCACATTTGTATTATTGATATTCCTAGTAAAGAACTGTTATTCCTATTCCCAAATCTTTGCCTGAGAGCCCTTAATTGAAAATTTATAATTTGGCAGGGGTGGGGAGTTTGCATTCTCTATTCTAAGGGAAACCCCAGTTTCCCTGGCAGACACCTGTCTTGTCAAACCAAGACAGATTTTGGCGCCCAAGTGTGGGGCACAAGGGCATTGAGACAGAGGAATAACAGTTCTTGTGTACTAGATAGAAGTCTACTGCTCAAAATCATGTGGTCCAGCTTTCCCTGGTTTGGCTGGCACGTGGTTGTGGCTGTATTTCTGCCATTTGCTGGCCCTTATCTAAACATGGGCCCTATAACCAAGGCTACTGTGGCTGGCATCCAGTTTATTTTGTGGGTTAATAAGGTGAGGAATTCGTGGATTTTTAACTTCCTTTGGAAAGCAGGCACATGGATTCAGGGCTATCATAGACTAACTCTGTGTTTCTGGGGTTACTTTAATAATGGTACATATTGTGAGGAAATGGCACCAGGGGAAATTTTCTCCCAACTCTTCACTCAGTTTTTTGGGTCTACTCCACCAGCTTTTCAAGGGTTAAATTTCCCTCTGAATGCTAATGACGTCATACAGTGGTTGGTGCTGCTTATAGGCCTATTCTATTTGGTATTCAGAGATAAAGGGAGACTGGCCTGGGTAAGCACTCTGATAACTACCCCAAAGAATAATGATGCTGCCCAAGAGCCCACCCCTGTCCCACAGCCAGCCTCAGGCATAAACCACCCGGTTTGGGTGAAGGCTCTGATAAAAGAAATGCATGAGATGAACCAGATGCTGAAAGAGTACATTTCCCCAGCTGGTGAGAAACCTTCGCCCTGCCCTGACAAAAGAGAATCTGATACAGAACCCGCAGACATTACAACTGTCCAGGTTCCAGCTGACACACAGGGGCAGTCACAGCCAGCAGCAGTTGCCCCTGTGGAAACAAGGAAATCTAAAGTGAAAACAGCAAACCCAGAGAGTAAAGATAAGAAGGGAGGGCCCTCACAAGACACAAGGGAATCACATGTTCAGATCATCACTGAGTCCCTGTCATATGAAAGTCTCCGTAATCTGCAAAAAGATATTGTACGGCGGGGACGTGAGGCTTACACTGCTTGGCTACTTCGGGTTTGGGATCTTATGGGCACAGGTGTCCAACTAGATGGTGGGGAGGCCAGGAATTTGGGACCCTTGACCCAGGACTCAGGTATAAATCAGGTATTTGTAAGGGAGCCTGGACCTCTTTCCCTCTGGCAGCGGCTTTTAATGAGTGTGAGAGAAAGATTTGTCCACAGAGAAAGAATGCAGGAGCACCACCATAGAATGCGCTGGAAAACTCTGGAGGAAGGAATCCAACAGCTGAGGGAAGTGGCAGTACTAGAGGTACTTTTTGGGAGGAGTGGACAGCATGATAATGATCCTGACAAGGTTAGATGCACAGCGCAGATGTTATGGAACCTGGCAAATCTGGGGCCATCTCAGTATACTACATTCATTGCAACCATTAATGCTGAGGACAACCGAGTGACAGTGGGGGCTGTTGCCAATAAGCTTAGGAATTATGAGAGCATGATCAATGGCCTGCTGCAGGCTCATATCTCTGCCGTGGTGAAAGAGCTCAAAGAGGAAATTAGGGAGGTGAGGGAGGAGATGAGGAAGAGCAGTTCCAATGTGGCACCCGTGCGAGTCACAGGCCCCAGAGTCAGAGCCCAACGACCCCCAGCCAGAGAGAGAGGGTACACCCCGAGAGCTGACCTGTGGTTTTACCTGCGTGACCATGGGGAAGACATGGGAGTGTGGGATGGGAAACCCACCTATGTCCTGGCAGCCCGGGTGCGTGAGCTCAAGGAGAGGAACACTCACCAAAGGGGTGCCACTAAAATGAAAGTATCCTCAACCTCCTATGCCCAGGCTGTCAGTAGTCAGGATGCTGGAACCTCTAGTATGTATGCTCAGGGAGGGAATAACCAGTGCTAGAGGGGCCCTGCCTCTAGCCAGGTAGAGGAGAGGGACAATCGGATCTATTGGACTGTGTGGATTCGATGGCCTGGCACATCTGACCCACAGAAATACACGGCTTTGGTTGACACTGGCTCCCAATGTACCCTGATGCCGTCGGGGTATGTGGGAGCAGAACCCATTTCTATTTCTGGAGTGACAGGGGGGTCCCAGCAGCTGACTGTATTGGAGGCCGAAGTGAGTTTGACTGGGAATGGGTGGCAGAAACACCCCATTGTGACTGGTCCAGAGGCCCCGTGCATCCTTGGCATAGACTATCTCAAAAATGGACATTTCAAAGACCCAAAAGGATATCGTTGGGCTTTTGGAGTAGCTGCTGTAGAGATGGAAGACATCAGACAACTAAATACCCTGCCTGGTCTCTCCGACGACCCCTCTGCTGTGGGACTGCTGAGAGTTGAAGAACAACAGGTGCCAATCGCCACAGCAACAGTGCACCGTTGGCAATACCGTACTGACAGAGACTCTGTGACTCCCATCCATGAGATGATTCGGAAACTGGAGAGCCAAGGGGTGGTCAGCAAAACCCACTCACCCTTCAACAGTCCCATTTGGCCTGTGCGTAAGTCTGAAGGGGAATGGAGATTGACTGTGGACTATCGTGCATTGAATGAAGTGACTCCACCACTGAGCGCTGCCGTGCCAGACATGCTGGAGCTCCAGTATGAGCTGGAGTCCAAGGCAGCAAAGTGGTATGTGACCATCGATATTGCCAATGCCTTCTTCTCCATTCCTTTGGCAGCAGAGTGCAGGCCCCAGTTTGCTTTCACCTGGAGGGGCGTTCAGTACACCTGGAACCGACTGCCCCAGGGGTGGAAGCACAGTCCCACCATCTGCCATGGACTGATCCAGGCTGCACTGGAGAAGGGTGAGGCTCCGGAACATCTACAGTACATCGATGACATCATTGTGTGGGGAAACACGGCAGTGGAAGTTTTCGAGAAAGGAGAAAAGATCATCCAGATTCTCCTGGAAGCCGGCTTCGCCATCAAGAAGAGTAAAGTCAAGGGACCTGCCCGAGAGATCCAGTTCCTGGGAGTGAAGTGGCAAGATGGACGGCGTCAGATCCCCACAGAGGTCATTAATAAGATCACCGCGATGTCTCCACCGACCAGCAAGAAGGAAACACAAGCTTTCCTAGGTGCCATAGGTTTCTGGAGGATGCACATCCCTGAGTACAGTCAGATTGTGAGCCCTCTGTACCTGGTTACCCGCAAAAAGAACGATTTCCACTGGGGCCCAGAGCAGCAACACGCCTTTGCCCAGATCAAGCAGGAAATCGCTCATGCGGTGGCCCTTGGCCCAGTCAGGACGGGACCAGAGGTAAAGAATGTGCTTTACTCCGCAGCTGGGAGCCATGGTCTGTCCTGGAGCCTTTGGCAGAAGGTGCCTGGTGAGACTCGAGGCCGGCCACTGGGATTCTGGAGCCGAAGCTACAGAGGGTCTGAAGCCAATTACACTCCCACGGAGAAGGAGATCTTGGCTGCCTATGAAGGAGTTCGAGCTGCCTCAGAGGTGATTGGCACTGAAGCACAACTCCTCCTGGCACCCCGACTACCAGTGCTGGGGTGGATGTTTAAAGGAAAGGTTCCCTCCACCCATCACGCCACTGATGCCACCTGGAGCAAATGGATTGCCCTCATCACTCAGCGCGCCCGTATTGGAAACCCGAATCGCCCTGGGATTCTGGAAGTGATCACCAACTGGCCGGAAGCTGAGAACTTCAGTCTCACCGAGGAAGAAGAGCAAGAGCAGGTAACCCGGGCTGAAGAAGCTCCACCATATAACCAACTGCCAGCAGAAGAAGCACGCTACGCTCTTTTCACTGACGGTTCCTGTCGCATCGTAGGGATGAACCGGAAGTGGAAAGCAGCTGTGTGGAGCCCCACAAGACAGGTTGCACAAGCCACTGAAGGAGAAGGTGGGTCAAGCCAGCTTGCCGAACTCAAAGCTGTTCAATTGGCCCTGGACATCGCTGAAAGAGAGAAGTGGCCAAAGCTCTACCTCTACACCGATTCGTGGATGGTAGCTAATGCTCTGTGGGGCTGGCTGGAAAGGTGGAAAAAGGTCAGCTGGCAGCGTAGGGGAAAACCAATCTGGGCTGCTGATGAGTGGAAGGACATCGCCACCAGAGTAGGGAAACTACCTGTGAAAGTCTGTCATGTGGATGCCCATGTTCCCAAGAGTCGGGCTAATGAGGAGCACCGGAACAACGAACAGGTAGATCAGGCCGCGAAGATAGAAGTGTCTAAGATAGACTTGGATTGGCAACATAAGGGAGAGTTGTTCCTAGCTCGGTGGGCCCATGATGCCTCAGGTCATCAGGGCAGAGATGCCACCTATAAGTGGGCACGAGACCGAGGGGTGGATCTAACCATGGACAGTATCTCTCAGGTTATCCATGACTGTGAGACGTGTGCTGCCATCAAGCAGGCCAAGCGGGTGAAGCCCCTCTGGTACGGTGGACGGTGGTCCAAATATAAGTATGGGGAGGCCTGGCAGATTGATTACATCACCCTGCCCCAAACCCGCCAAGGCAAGCGCTATGTGCTGACCATGGTGGAAGCCACCACTGGGTGGCTGGAGACCTATCCTGTGCCTCATGCCACCGCCCGGAACACCATCCTGGGCCTTGAAAGACAAGTCCTGTGGAGACACGGCACCCCTGAGAGAATCGAGTCAGACAACGGGACCCATTTCAAGAACAGCCTTATAAACACCTGGGCTAAAGAACACGGCATTGAATGGATCTATCACATCCCTTATCATGCACCAGCTGCCGGGAAAGTGGAACGGTGCAATGGACTACTTAAGACCACTCTGAAGGCACTTGGCAGAGGGACCTTTAAGAACTGGGAAGTGAACTTAGCAAAAGCCACCTGGATGGTCAACACCCGAGGCTCCATCAATCGAGCTGGTCCTGCCCAGTCTACCCCTTTGCACACAGTAGATGGAGATAAAGTCCCTGTGGTGCACATGAGAGGTATTTTAGGAAAGACTGTCTGGATTAACCCCACCTCAGGCAAAGGCGAACCCATCCGTGGGATTGTTTTTGCTCAAGGACCTGGTTACACTTGGTGGGTAATGCAGAAAGATGGAAAAACCAGTTGTGTACCCCAAGAAAACCTAATCCTAAGTAAGAACTGAGTGTAGGGGTTCATTCTGCTAGTAGTTCATTGCTTTAGGTATGATGCAGATGATAATAGAATAAGGGGTGGATAATGTCCTGGGTTATGGAATCAAAAATGTGTATTCTATTTTCATCTGCTGAAAGCAGTTGGGGAATTGTTCTTTATTTCTTGTAACTTTGGAAGGAGGGGGACGGGGGGGAGGGGCGGGTGCCTTTTGGGTAATGGGCCATCAACAGACTATACCCCCGGACTATACCCGCTCCCCCCAGAGCCCCAGAAGCCCCATTTGCATGCATGGTCCTATTGTGGGATGCCCCACCCAGTGGGGGGAGTCTACAATTGCTGCCGGGAAAACTGAGCCGGCCGGGGACAGACTTCACTTGCTTCACCCCGATTCCTGGGAGGAAGACGGCACCCCATCTCATCTTCGCCAGACCCCATCTCATCATCGCCGGACCCCATCTCACCATCACCTCACCCCTGGACCCCTCCTCATCACTCCTAGACCCTTTTTGGCTACAGGATCGTCCCTGCTCCAACAGAGCCACGTCTGTCATCCCAGGACCCACTTCTGGACTGCTTCCAACACCCTGACTAACAGGGTGCCAGGTGGCAGCTCTGATTCTATCAGGGCTTTCCCAAATTGTTGTTGTTTGTTTGCTGGTTTGGTGGGGTAGTTTTGTTTCCTACCACATTTGTATTATTGATATTCCTAGTAAAGAACTGTTATTCCTATTCCCAAATCTTTGCCTGAGAGCCCTTAATTGAAAATTTATAATTTGGCAGGGGTGGGGAGTTTGCATTCTCTATTCTAAGGGAAACCCCAGTTTCCCTGGCAGACACCTGTCTTGTCAAACCAAGACAACTGCCTTTGCTGTAGAATAAAAATATGCATACCCAACAAACTTTTGGCCTTTTGGAATAAATAATTTTCTATTAACAACATAAATAACAAAAATTAACAACATTTTGCTAAACTTCATCTGTTTTCTTGGTCTTGAGGAAATGACATACATAGGTCTCCACAGTGACTGCAACATTTCAGAAATAATGGCAGCAAGCTGTATTAAAATGCTTGCCTACTCTGTTATAATGTACTATTTCCTCTCAAATCTGTATTGTGTAATTTTCAATTATTCTTAAAAATGCAATTTTATACACCCACGAGCAGGATTATGTGTAATGCATATTTAAACACCAACTGGCATAATGTGTTATCCTGTTACTTCCCCTTGTATATGTGTTAAGTAAGAACAAAAATGCAGCTTGCTTAGCACAAATGCCTTTTGTCAAGCAATTTTAGTCTTTCACCAAAAGCAAATATTATCTCTCCCTGCCATCATAAAATGATAAAAAACTTTTTCATCAAAAGAGTGAGATGATTATTAGTCTCATGGGCTTAATTTAATATTCTCTCAGTATGATTTTATCTTTTTAGTGGTTTGTGAAGTTTGGTAGGTTTGGGGGTTTTTTGTTTCTTCATTTTTCAGTTCTGTCTTGCATAAATGGAAATATTTTGAAACTATTTGCATTTATTTCTAGAGCTTATGTTGAGCATCTAAAGATTTCCATTTTCTGGAATCATGAAATTAATCATGTAACCATGAAATTACAAACTAAATCCACTCTGACAACTGTGGGAAGAGAGATGAAAAGCCAAAAAACTTAGATCAATTCTGATTTATGATAAGCACACAATATGAAGTACTTGGAGTAAACTTGCCCTCTGTTTTGCTTTTCTTGCAACATATCTGTCAGGATAGTCTCTCCAAAGGGAATTGTCAGCTGCTCCAGCTTGGCTGTAATGCCCAGGTACCTCCCCTGTGGCAGGAAGTTTCACACCGAATGATGTAGTGCTGTGGATCATAGGACACCTTGGGAGTGGGAATGAATACCTTCAGGCCTGTGTGTGAATGTCTGGGTGCTTGCCTGGACAGGAGCTTCAGAGATGAACCACTGATATAAGGATGTTGACATCATAAAAAGCACTATCCCACCTTGCAGGATTTGCCTCTTATTAGCCTCTTCCCTTATCTTGTTCAACACCCACCAGTAGCCTCTGCTGATGGGTGTGCACCTGGGTGGCTACTGCAAATGGCCAATTGTTTGAGTCATTAACCATTAATATTCCAGTCTCTCACTGGCATGGACAGTCATGTCAGCCTTCTGATGAGTATAGGGTTGGTCAACCAGGACTAATACACTCTTTTGTGCACTGGACATAGGAAGGATAGATTTGGAGTTGATTGTTACAACCTAGGTAATGCCTATTACGCTGACTTCTTGTTCAGGCAAGAAATAAATCAATAACTTTGGGGTGAAGTTCAATGCTATTATAATACTCTTCTTTTGAGGTCTTGCAAGGACTCAATTAAGTAATAGGTTTTAAACTTATTAAATACTTTCTTTGTGTGTTCACACAAGTACTGTGTATGGTAATTGGCTATATAACATTGGCTGATGCTGCAGCTACACTAAAGGTTTTTTTTCCAAGAACAAATTACCATAACTGTACTTGAATATACTTAATGACATAAATTTGACACTTCTAGGAGGAAGCAGCTAGGATGTACACTGTGAAAGTTCAATTTGCCTAGGGGTCCATTATGTGTAAGAAGCATGTTTTTAATAGTCTGATTTAGAGGGTCTCATCACATTCTTAGAAGTGATTTTCTGGTTCTTACAATGGGTACCCAGTGCTACACAGACATAAATGTTATGAATGGAAATTAACTTACACAATTGGTGATGCTGAATTACTTCTTGAATAGAGATGTAAAGTTTAACTTCTCTCAAAATTCTTTGGTCTGATAATGCTTATTCATGATGTTATATCCATCCTCAGTTTTTTCTCTGCTTTTGAAATATTTTGAAGTATTCAAGAGCTGTCTGGAAATAATTCTGTGCAATGTGCTCCAGGATGACCTGCTTGAGCTGGGAGGTTGGACCACTATGGTCCCCTCTGACTTGACCCATTCTGTGAATCTGTGTTTGGTTTCATGATTCTGTGAGGAAATGTGGAAAGCAGTTCCTTGGAATTAATTTTTGAGAAAGCTGCTGGTGCTGTTGTACGGCTTGCAGGTTTATCATATTTTGAATTTTGAATGGCACATGATAACAGACTCTGATTCTATCTAGGAGCTCATCATACACAAGATCAAATGTGGCATATGTTGAAACAAACTGGATTGAATCTGGATCTTAAGGTGTTTCAGATTAATAAAACCCAGATTCTTACTTAGTGCATGGTTCTACAGCAAGATTTCTCCTACAAGTTAGAGAATAGGTTTATCTTTGTTTCCCTAACAAAACTAGCCTTACAAGGTTTGTTCATTTGTTTTTATAAGGTGTATTTTTAGGTATTCGACTAGATAGGAATTCTGACTTAATTAATTTATTATAGTATAGGTTTGCAAGGTGTGCACAAATTATGTATGCTCTTGTGAATGGCACAATGGATATGTTGAACAGTTTAAATAACTGACATATTTTGATAACCTGAAAGATAAAAAAATCTTGAAGAAAATAAATTATTTCTACCTTTTCGAATGTTGCATTTTAAAAGTATTAATGAAAAGAATTTTAGGAAGTGTTTTAATTTTTAGGTTAAAGTACTTAATTTGCTACTTTGATTTTGTGCTGCCTCAAGGCTGACTAATGTGGTACTGGTGACAAGTCTGCACTAAGTATTTTCTTGAACATATTTCTGACATTTTTGCTGCAGGTGCACAGCTGAAAACCCAGCCCTAATTTTGTTGTACTTGTGTTGTTTATGACCTGCTGAAAATTTGCAGAACTGGTGGAACTTCAAAGACCTTGATATGGGCCTGTTTAAAGAAATTGAGTAGGTTACCAGAACGTTATAAGCTAGCAGAAGCACGTACATAATTTGAGAGTTTGTCACAACCACTACTAACAGCTGCATTTCTTTAAATTTATTTGAAATTATGGTGGAAGGATTCTTCATTTGTATACAGATTTCTGAAGCAGAGAGGACTTGGAGGCTCAGATATTGCTCATTCCATGCACTATGTATTGTTCAGCCATAGCTGCCGATAGTGTGTTATCCTGCTGACATAAAACTTCAAGTAATTAAGTCTGACTGACAAGGCTGCTTTTTGATAGGGTAGATCACACCACAATGTCTTTGACGCGAAAAAAATTCTGTAGACAGACATCCAAATCAGAAAAAGTCTTCTCTCAGTGAATGTCACCTTCTCTCAGTGAAAGTCTTTTTATTAGCTGCTCTGTAAAGGCCACAAAATTTTCTGGACATGGCCTATAAAGAAAATGTTTGGACAGATACAAGGCTACTCTTTTAATGATATTCTACACAGAGGGGATTTGTAGGATGAAGAATATCCTAAAGTAGTTTGTTGTAGGTTACCAGGAAGACAGCTGCATTCTGTTTGCATTTCCACCTTTCAAGCTTTGTCTATTTACCTGTGGACCTATTCTAAGCTATGAAAAGCAACACAAATAACACGAAGAGATGTCAAGTTTTCCATCACCCCTTAGGCAATGGTGAAACAATAAGTTGCTCAAAACTTGCTGGTTCATAGGACTAGAAGAGTGGGGGTTACACATTTATGATAGAGGGTTTGAAGCAGTGGCAGTGGAAGCCAAGAGGGCATGTGATGTCCCCCATCAGCACTTCCTGTGGTCATCTTCTGAGCAGGCATGTTGTGAGGCATTTCACTGTGCAACAAGGAGTAGCAAGACTGAGATTCTAATGTTTGAGTTCAATGTGAGAGGCAAACATTTGTCTCCAGCGTAACTCTCTGTTAATCACAATGGCTTTTTAAGCTGTTTTCTCCTGGGGAGAAGGTCTGTACCTCTGTTGTGGTGGAAACTGCTGCTTGAGATTCTCATCATATTCTGACAAAATTGTCCATGACCTAACTAATCACAAATCATGTCTGTGACAAAAAGACTGTCTTCTTGCTCTAAATATTTCACTGACTACAGCTTTGTTTTCTAGCTGCTAGCATTTGGAATAAAATTTGCAGGAACTTCTGAATTCTGTGTGTTGGCTACATGTTAATAAGCCGGGTGAGGTTACTAATGGTCACTAATGGTTTCATTTAGGTTTCAGATTTTTTAAGTGTGGTAGGTATCCCTGGCAGTTATAAAGTAGAATTACATGGTTTTGAAATATGACAATGTTGTTACAATAAATTATTTTATGGATGAAATTTTTCCTTGTTCCTGGGTTACACTTTTGCTTATAACAGATTCTTTCTGGAAGTTTCACTCAAGGTAAGAGTTCACTATAAACTTCTACTCTTCTTTTGTACAAGTGATGGCTAAATACTGAATAAATTTGCAAAGAGCTGATTCTCTTTATTATATTGTATCTTATAACCACAAGAGTTCTTAAATATATGTAATGGATGCCAAAAGTCAGTGTGAGAACCTAAAATTTTTACTAACATAAATGCATTAATGAGTACTTGGGGACCAGCTCTTGCTACTTCTAGATATGGTGAATAATAATTCACTTAGCAATGGGGCACTTTTATAGTTGATAGCTTGTTGAGTAGGAAGTCATTTGGCTGAGAAAGGTTATGTGACTTCAGCTCATAAATCTGTGTGTTGAATACAAGAGTGTTTGGTTTGTTACTCTCGCCTATGCACTGAATATGTTTGATCATTGATACATCGTCCTTGTTTTGCTGCAATTTAAAAATTTAGTTAGTCAATGGAAGCACTGAATAAATATTATTTATACTGCTACTCGTAGAGTTCAGGCTTTGGCCTGGTTTTCATTTGAGGCACTATGGCAATTACTACAGTCATCCCTGTGTTGTATCTTGCACTTATGACTAGTGAGAAGGAGTTTGGAAGGGGAAAGATGATGTGCCAATTGGCAGTAGAAATTATAGAATTGCACTTAAATGGTACTCTAGGTCAGGTGTGCACTTGCAGCCTGTTGAAAGGCACGGAGCCTTTGATGGCTGTTATCAGATCCAGAGTCTCAATATACTTGCCAAGTATATTTACCACAATATGCCAGTTAGCGTACGAAATAGCAGTATTCTAGATGAATTCTCATCTGTGAGGGAAGCATAAGAGGGGATTTGGTAGAGTAAGATGGTAGCTTAACAATATATGTGCTCTCACTTATTGTTTGTTCACTGGGGCCATGTGGAAGGAAACTTGAAGATGTTTGCACACACTTCCTCAAAAACTAAAAATTAAAAATGTAGTCATTGTCGCCATAACCAGCAATCAAGTGGTTTTCATTCAGTAGCTGTACAAGAGTACTTTTACTTATAATTGTATAAGCTCTGTTATTCACTGGTACTGTGTGGTCCAATTTTACGAAAAGATGAATAATTTTCACTTAAATTGGCCCCAGAAATCAGTGAAAAGAAAGAAGAAAAGAGAAAAGAGGAATGATATTGAAGAGGATCAATAACACGAAACCACCTTCCTCTTTCTGTTAATGGTTACTACTGAATGCATAGAAATTATATTTCCTCAAATAGTCTAAAAAGATACTGTCTTTAAATGGCATTGGATTTAAAATCTATTTATAAAGCTGCACATACTTATCTTCTTTAATTTTTCCTGGTGAAAATATTCTGTGACTGTGCTGTTCTGTGCTGGTGTCTTAAGTCTAATAATGGCAGTGGGCAGAGTGATGTCTAGGAAAAAAAAGTTACTCCAAGGTAATTTTGTTTGTGGGGACTGTTGTACTCTTAGCAGTGCAGACAGCTCCTCGAAGTACCTGTACTACCCCTTTTCCAGCAATGAGTTTACAATCAAAAATGCCTGTGATAGCCTTTAAAACAGTTTACAAAACTGTAGATTTTATTAACTGGCTTTGATAGATTTCTAAACTCAGTACAGTTTCCCAATATATTATATATTTCTCATCACCTAGGGGACTACTTAAAACAGACCTACAACAGAGTCTCCTGCTGTTCAACCAAAAGACTCACTATATTTCAGCAAAGCAAACCAAAACAAATTTGATCATGTGTAGTGGCTTTACATATCCTCAAAAAATTATGATTTCTTTGTGATTTTTCTTTGATTGTACACAGCTGGAAAAACTTTATCTAGGTAAAAATCAAGGCCAGACTACTCAAAAATCTGAAGTTCCAGAAACTGTTGCTTTGATTCTGTCTATTGTCCATTATTCATGCTAAGGAATTCTGAAGAGTAGTATTGAATCAGTTCATGCCATAGCAGAGTTAGATGTGGGTTTTTTGTGTTGTGTTCACAAATATTGCTGAACTGATGCACTGTGGGATGGGAAAAAGGCTGTTAACCATAAACCATGCTACTGACCTTCCTACTTTCTCTCCACACAAGGATTAAAAAAGTGTTTCATCTCCAACAAATTAATTAATAGCTTTCTTACACTTTCTACTAATTAATACTGTTCTGAGGATAATATTAACTATAATATATTATTGAAAACCACAAGCTTTTGGTGTAATTGTTAGTATCACTAATATCTTACAAACACGCTAATATGATTTAGCTCAGTTGCATGAGTGTGAAGTATTCCCTGAAACATCTGAGCAAACAATTCCTAACCTGGCCTAGTCTTTACTGATGGCAGAATAAGTATTCATCTTGCATATTCTTATATATAAATAAGTAAATTCCATTTTTCTGTCCTAGACTTTTGAAAGTGAAGTTCTTGTGAAGCATTGACTCTCTTAATAAAATAGTCTCATGTTCATTGTGTAGGCAGTCAGGCAGAAGAAATTTCTAAAGAAAATGTGTTTTGTTTGTTCCAGGCACAGATACAGAGAATTTGAACAACTTTTTTACATATGTGCATTTCAGAAAGAACGTATAGGTCTAAAAGCAACTGCTGGAGTCTTACCTCAGGGCAGAAACTGTACCAAAAATATCAGTGGTCACTGGTGCTTCTTTTGGGGCAGCTAGAAGATAAACACAAAAACTGTCATAGATATCTTACTGAGGTAAATGCATAGTTTATCTGTAATAAATAAAAATCAACTAGAAATAGAACTGATCTAATGATAGGCTGAAATTAGATTGATACAAGTTCTGATAAAGGATAAATTAGGGAAAAAAGCCTCACAAAGCAGGTTAAAAACTAAGTGGTAAAACCATCCTGTTGCTCTCTTTTTTTTTCTTTACATTTATAAATGCAATGTAAATGAGTGGTTTATAAATAGTGCTCTCTATTTGTGTAACATGCAAAGGTACCACGCAGACCACAAAAAGCATGCTTAATTAAATGGTGAAAGTTAAAAGATTGCTTCATTTTAGAGCATGTTTTTAATAACAGCAATGTAGAAGGACAAAATTTTAAGATATTTATAATTGCCATAGTAGCATGCTGAGCAGAACAGAGATATCACTTTAAATAAGACTTATTTTACAAGTGGACAGAATACTTTTTTATTTCACAAAATCTATTGTGATCAGCAGTTGGCTCAGTTTTCAAGACCTTCCACAGTTCTGCCATTGCTTGGGCAGGAAGCAGAGGGGGAAGAAGAAGAAGATTTGCTAATTTGATGATGTTCTATTTTCAATTATTTAAATCTTCTGACCATGGTCAATTTACTGATTTTATTTTTTAGAACATTGTATGCATCTATGTGTGCATGCCTTGTCACAATTCTACCTAGTATAGAGCTTGGGTTTTTTTTGCTTTCCCAAATGAACATAGCACTTGGAATATGAAAAAGATAGTTTTAGCTTTACCTACAAAATCAAAGCCAATGCCAGTTTTTATGTTGTTTCTGTATAACAAAGAAACTTATAGAAATGCACCACAGTTAATTTTTTAGTTCCATCTAATCTACACTATTGCAGCAAAATTCCAAGTAATTGATGATTAAAATTTTCTAGTTGGTAGGAGGGATCTGAGGTTTGATTAGCTTGATTCTTTTTGAGATATTTCAATTGTATCTAAAACACTACGTAAAATGCACACTGCAAACACTGGATAAAACTGTTGGTGTTACTACTAATTTGCAAGAAATTATGGGCCTCAGTCCCACAAAATAACAGTGTTGTCATGACATTTTTCCTTAAATCTCTTTCACTTTTTGTACAGAGATGGAAATATAGTGAAGGGCATGTTGAATCCTAAATCTTTTTAATTTTCTGAAGGCTTTCCAGAATTAGCGAAATGCTAGTCTCATAGTTCTTTAGTAATTTTTACAATTTTTTGAAGACATTAGGAATTACTTGATAACAGAAAAGACTTACTGGACAGATACACATGAATATGTATCCTGACATATTTCATTCAAAACATACAAGAGTCAAGGAAGAATTCATACTGCTGCTAGAGTTAAGTTCACAGATGTCTTCTATACACCAAGAGATACATTCAATGGATTGCACAGATTTTTTTTTTTTTTAATTTCATTATAAAAATGACTGTATCTCTTCCTTTAGCAGCCATCTTTATTCTGCACTAAAGTTAATGTATTTCAGAAAGCATCCTCAGGAGTTCACATACACAGCAAAATGTCATCAACATAGCTCATGAGAAGTTCCAAAATTTCCTAGCATATGCTTTCCAAACATCGATGCTCTTTCAGCAGAATATTTGTGTTCCCATCAAGTCATAACAGTAAATGGACAATGCCTGAACTTACAGTTCTGAGACTGTAAATTCTGAGAGTGTAAATTCATAGTCTAAGGCTTGTAGGGGTAACAGGCATTAAAATTGAAATTACTGGCTTTTAGGATTGTGAGAATGTTTTGTTATGGAAATATGCTGTAGTACTTAACTGTCTGCCAGTACAATATTTTTTTCAAAAAATAGGTTGCTACAGTAATTTACATCCCCAGAGATTTGATTATTTCTCTTTACAGGGATTTTAAAACTTGAAATTTATTAGTTTTAAGTGAAACAGAAGCAGAGGGAAAGAAGAGAAGGTTTTTGATAGTCTGAAAGAAGAGAAATGAAAACAGGGAGCATAAACAACCTCTTTGAAAGGTTTGTTTGATGTCTTACTAATTACGGTTTAGGATCTTCTGATCAGAGTTCTTCAATACCCACTAAATTCATGTTTATTTTAATAGCACAGGAGAAACATAGATACTATAGCTTGGGTACAGGGTGTTCAGAGATTTTTGTGTAGAAAAAGTACTATTGATATCAAGAACATAATACTTGGTCCATCGCTTCTATTTTGGATTTGAGGTACATTTTATTTTAGGAATGAAAGTAGTAAGGTCAAATGTTCAGCTCTGTAAATTGTGCATATAGTGATGAAGTCTTTTCTGTTCTATTTTTGTTCTAAGCAAATCATTATATTCCTATTTATTTATATTTAGATGTTGCCAGTTAATTAAAATATTCTTTTGGGATAATAAACCATTTGGTTGGCTTGCTCGTAAAGCAGAAGTGAAAAATTGCATTTACTTTTGTCAGCCAGTTCAGTCTTTTGTCCTTGATTTTCAGCAATAGTTGTGAATCAGTCATGCAGCATCTTCTGTAAGGTTATTGATATGCTGCAGCTGCAAAACTCCCTGAGGCAAATGTATGGAGATGGAACTCAAAAGACCAAAGGAGAAAATCCCTATGAGAGAGGAGAGGTGAGAAATGAATGCTGGTCAAAGTGAAAGTCTACAGGAAGAAATAATTCTCCCACAGCAGGACAAAATAAATCTAAGATCCTGAATATTATTTGTCAGTGAAATATTTGGAATAATACATTAGAAACATAAATGAAGTTTTGGGGTGGGGTAGGGTGATCAGTTGCATGCATGTCTAATGCTTCATGCCTTGAAGAGAATTAGCCAGCTGCAAAGCCCTGGACAGTCTGTCCCAGAGCTGCCTGAGAGCACACAGTGCCCACAAAAAGCCCCTCTGGTGGGCAATTCTTCTCCTGTAGACTCATAAATACCCTACTGAACCTTTCACAGGAGACTCCTCTTGACATTTTAGTAGTTCTCAAATTGCTGTGAGAAGAGCAAGTTACCAGGCTGTGTTTGGGGGCTGTAGGTTGTGCTGCCAGTGGTGATGTTGTAACACGTGGATCAAGAAGTTCCACTCGCCTGCGTGGCAGGACACGAGCCAGGTGGTGGAGCAGCACTCTGCCTATCCCTTGCAAGGAGGGAATATGCTATGGGTAGCCCTTTTCAGACACAAGGGGGGCAGTGCTGCCCAGCACCACCATTCTGCTTTGTGGCCTAAGGCCCATTTATTTCCTCCTCTTCTATTTCAGGCATATAAGGGATTTTTAAAATATAATCCTATTAATGTATTATGAAAAGTCTATCCATTTGCATGTTTCAGCCCTTGCAATATTGGATACATGACCTGTAAATGTGCTGAAAGGTGGATGAACAAATATGATTCATTACACAGATAATATAGTTTAAGATAACTCTGAAAGGAATATCAAAGTCAAATCGTCTTTAAAAACAGACTACACCATCACTTACTGCTATTCAGACCACAACATGGTATTGCTGCTCACTGAAGTTCCACTCTACTGATTACTGTTTTCTATGAATAGGAAGCCACCAAAATCAATTAGCAGTACAATTTATTAATATCAGTTGTACAAGGAAAATCAATGGCAGTAGAAAACAAATACAAATGCTAATCTACAAAATTCTGCTATGTCAAATATATGTCAGTTAAAATTAATGTAGGGGAATATATGCTTTTTTGAGACCAAGTACAGAAAAGTTAATAAGGTCTTTACTATTATATTAATTATAAATTATATATTTTCTTATTATAAAATATTTATAACAGCAACAAGAAAATAGCTTAAAAATGGATGCTGGTCACTAATTGTCCACTTCATAGAAATCTCAGGATCTTAAATAAGATATATCAGCTATTTGATCAATCCAAGTACATATTTTAAAAGCTCCCTGAACTATCAATATTCCAATTATGTGATTCTTTATTAAAATTTGTGTTGTGATTCTGATTCTTCTACCTCTGCAATGCACTTTATGATGATCCTAGACAAATGACTGAGAGTTATTCTTTAAGTTGTATTTATAGAGTGTCCAAAGCTCATAAGGCAGAACTTTTAAGCTTCTGTATTTTGAGTTTGGTCACTGTTCAACTTATTAGAAAATGACTTGTGGAATGAGTTCTCAGTCCTGATGAGAGCCAGTGAAAACTAAATGTCAATTCTATTGTTGTATACTATGCAGGTATGAAGACAAGGCTAAAAAATATTAAGAAAATACACAAAAGTTAGATACAGTTTGCATTATAAAAATAAACCAAGTGATGTTTAAGTTATGCTTAACCATCCAGGGACTTATTAAATCCAGAAAACTGATTGATGGTGTATATTAAATGAAAATCATATTCAGGATATAGATTTGCAGCTATGTAATTCTTCAGTTTTAGTAGGGCTCACATACAGTTGTTATGTCTGGCCAATCATTTTTCTGCTCTGACAAATCCAATAGGGTTATTGACTCTCACAGCTGCCTCCAGCTCATCACAGTTCTAGTTCTACTAGTCTGTAAAGGGAAGGGAAGGGAAGGGAAGGGAAGGGAAGGGAAGGGAATACCGGTGACCTCATCCCTGATAAGTAACAGCTGTGTTAATTACCCAGTACAGCTTTGCCCCTGATGAGTCACAGCTATATCCAATAAAGGCAACTGTGATAAAAGGGAGTGGGTTAGCTAGTGAAGAGGAACCTTGAGGAAGAATGAATGGGAGGATCATGAAGAAGGATTCTGGGGTGAGAGAATCACTGCTGTGAGGTCAGTCTGGGTCTGCAGTTCCAACCTGTTTTTAGAACCTATAGTCATAGCCTAGCTAGGTAAGAGTCTGCAAACTAATGTATGCAGTCATAGTTTAGCAGGAAATAACCAGCAGTCAGAAGCTGCAAGGGAAACCTACAGCAGGAGCTTGCTGCAGCCAGAATCAGTGAATAGTTGGAGTCAGGATGGCTGAGCTGTAAAGAGGAATAAACCAGCACCCTTTTCATGCTGTGATAAACAAGAAGTCTGTGTCTCAGCTCATTTCTACCCTCTAGCAAGAGGGATGCTGCAACACTACTCCATAAGTCTAAGGCACAGTAAAAGTTTGTCTTTCAGTCCTCTTTTCTCATGATAGGTCCTACTTTGTCACTTCATGCTCCTGTTTTTTTCATCATTTTTAACACTTTGAATAGCTCTTGTATTTTTTGTGCTTTTTCCCTTAAACACTAGCAACACAAAGAGATCTCAAGAGAAGAAAAACAGACAAAGAAAAGGAGTATTAATTTGTATCAATCTCAATATTCTTTCTTCTAAGACTATTTAAGTTGTTGCAGACTAAACTTATCTATAATTTTGAGATTTGCTTTTTGGGTTTTTTGAGGGCCCGGAAGTCTTTTTGCTTTTTTGTTTTTCAATGTAGTGAAACTTTAAAGAAGTCTGTACAGTTATAACATGCCCATGGAGAAGACCAAGAGAAAAAATATTCGATAGAAAACTCTCATGAGATCAATGCTTAACAGTGATCTTCAACATGAAGATCACTAAAATGTTTTCCATGGAGCTGCAAATTCTTCATATAACAAAATCAGGTTTGTGAACAATCATCTTTATTCTCATAGCTTTTTTCTAAAATAGTCCTGGTGGCTTCTTCTCCCTGACTGTTATGCCAGACATGAGTGTATCAACAACCTCTGCCTGCAGCTGAAGGTTCAGCTACCTGGCGAGAGATCCTCCTCACACAACAATATTGCACCTGTGAGAAGTACTGCCCAGGTACCTCACCTTTTCTTCTCTCAGCATCTGCTGCTGAGCAGAGGTCTTGCCCTTGTTCTCTGCCTGAGTTACATCACAGGGGATGCTGTGTCTAGTCTCATACTGCCTTGACTTTGGCTGGCTTGGCTACCTGCATTTATCCGGGGCTGGTATGGCAGATACAAGTCCCTCAGTAACCCCTGTCACTATCCCAGCCCCACACCGATGTCCTCATTTGTCGCGGCGGGCAGTGGTGGTCAGTGCCGCAACATCCCCAGAGGGGTGTCCTGAAAAGGACACACCTGGTCGCATAGGCATGTCTGCAACCACCTAGTGATTCCATCTCAGCCTAGTGATTTCAGCTCAGTTGTGAGCTGAGCCTTCAGCGACGTGAAAGGAGAGACAGCGTCCTCATCTGGCATTCCTTGGAACTTTTATTCTGCTGCTTCCTCAAAGAGTCCAGGGGCACAGAACCAGGGAGAGCAGGGACTTATATAGGGAAGCCAGGGGGTGGGGTTACGCAACTTGGCCAATCAGGTGGAGGAGTGAGAAATGAACCAATCAGGGGAAGGATTGAAAATGGAGCAATCAGGTAGGGTAAAAAGGAGGAAGTAGGGAAAGAACCTATAAGGGGAAGGATTGAAAATGGTCCAATCAGGTAAGCTAAAAACCAGGAAGTAGGAGAACGACAAATGGAGTACAACAGATTAACATAGGAGGCGCAAAGCCTCATGGGGGTGATACACTTGGTTGCCACAAGGGAGAGAGCAGTCTCCTAGGGTTACTCCATCAGGGAGCTACTACAATTTTTGTAGCCTGAGGGCTGCTCTCTCTCCAAGGGAGAGCATCTGCATTACTGACTGGTGCACCATCTTCCACACTCATTTGGATGTTGTGGACCTGTGCTGTTGTCAGTGGCTGCTTCTGCCAGCCCTGGAATGTCAGCATTTGTTCACTTTCCCTGGCAGAACAACCTGCCCTTACCTGCTTCCTGGTGCATGTGCAGAAAACTGCGAACAAGAGCAATTTAGTCTAAAGCAGTCAACATTGTCTAGGAGAAGCAGATATACTCCCTAGTGTGTTCTGCCCAAGAACACAATCAAGTAAAAAAATGGCAGAAGTATGAGGTATATTTCATTATTTTTCTGGCTGTGCTCTGTTGGCACCTGGTAAGTAAAGCCAGAGTTAAATTTAATTTCTGGTATTTTTCATCGTATCAAAATTGTTTGGGGTTTTTGCCTTGCAAAGATAATTTGGTCACCTAGCAATTTTATGAAAAAAGTGAGCATTTTTTTTTCTTTAAATATTATGGTTTTCTTTAGCTGATGTTTCTAGGGGATAAACACATGAAATATGTCAACTGGAATGTCATCCTTCATTTTAATTTAATCTTTGACATTTCCCATGAAAGAGACTGTGCCAGGATATTAACATATGTTGGCAAAGGCCTGAAGCAATTAATGTGTACAAGAGAAGCTGCTAACAAAACAAAAAAGGGAGTAGCTTGTAAATATTATACTCAAAAGGGTCTTTGATACAACCGTTGTTGACAACATCTGCTTTTAGACAGGCAAACAGCATAATCACCATGGAAGGAAAGAGTGGGACTAGATTTGTCCTGATTTCCTACTTCAAATTAGAAACGTAAGGACATTTGAATTCTACCTATGCGAAATTTTGACTTTACTCGTCAAAATTGGTACCTAGAAGTATGAAGTGTGAGGGCACAGGAAACTTACGTTTTTTAACATATGGATAAAGCTTCATGTAATCACAACACAATATGGTGTTTGTGTATTCTCCTGAACTCCAAAATGGGGGATAAAAATCATGTGAACAAAATAAGGTGTGCTTTACAGGCACATAGTCTACTAAACTTGGAGTCTTTCCTTGATTTTCAGTGGCTCTGGATTTTAATGCTAATTTCCATCTGGTTTAGATCTGAGAAACAAATTGGGAAAGTGAAGCAAAATACTGAGATGGGCACTGACACTGTGTTGGGAAGAGCTACAGGTGAGGGTGTCATAGCTGAAGTGTTGAAGTTTTCTGTAGTCCACGTATCTTCAGCAGAGCAATAAGGAAAGAATAACATCAAAAGCAAGTGATCCTCTTTCCCTTTCCACATAGTCTTCTTTCAGTTGAATCTACTTTGTTTGATTCTGTAGTCCCACCATACTTCTTATGTTTGACTCTTATCTTCAGGAGAACTCTAAGAGATAAAATGAGATTTACCCTGTGATTGTGATCCACAAGACACCTGCATGAGATAGCTGCTATTGGAGTGACTGGGAAACAAACCCAGATGATCTTTTCTCATGTTCTCTGTATAAAATTATTTATGAAGATTGATACGAAAGCTACTCTGTGAGTAAAACTGATGTCAACCACAATTGATTGGGACTGTCACGATGGTAATGATAACAATTGTTGTTATCAACAATTGTTGATTATACCATTATTTTAAAGAAAAAGCAATATTTTTACAGCTTTCAAATGCTCTGAAAACAGATTGCTTGCTGACCTTCAAAAAGTTACACAATTGAAAAAAGTTATTTAAAATCTTAATAAGTGTTTGTGTTATCAGAACTAATTTAAAATTCAGTTCTAAGCCCTTTATCCATTTTGAAATTTTTAATTATTATGCTTGCTTTAAGTTGATAAGGGACCTATACGTCTCTGTTTTAGGGCTGCTTTGTACTTGGAAAATTTCTCCAATGTACATCTCCTTCCTGATGGGAATAGAAATATAACTAGCACATTCATGTATGGATTAAAGTTTCACTGATCAGCTTAACTAGTCAAGTGAGAATCACGTAAACAGCAGGCACAGGCAGAGTAGGAAAAACTCTTAGATACCCTGATCTATTCTGAAATTACTAATGTAGATGGGGAGACTATTAGAAATGCTTAAAAGGTCACAATCTATGTTGGGTCTGGTTGTAATGAGGAAATATGAGTACTGTTGACTTCCTTGAAGAGAAGTCTGGATATTTATGCATGTAAAACACTTCACAGCTCAACACAAAAAATGCACATTCAATCCTGAGCTCTGACGTGCAATTTCATTAACTGGCATCCCTGCCCATGGCATAGGGGATTTGCACTAGATGATTTTTAAGGTCTCCCACAATCCAAATCATTTTATGATTCTATGATTTATTATGTCTAATCATTTGGCTTGCAACTGAACTTTATTAACTAAACTGAATGTTGGTATTCACCTGAAAGAAACAGGTGAATAATATTTCATTTCATAATAATATTTCATTTAATAGGGTGATCTTGAGATACTGAAGATCTGTTTATTAATATTCTATTTTCTTTCTACTGAAATCACACTCAGATTAGAAACAGAGTTACATCAATTGACTGAGTCTCTTTGTGTCTTTGCTAGATCCATAATTTTACATGGTGCAGGACTATAACCATGGGGTTGTATTCTTGAATGTCCTGCTTCTAGTGAAATAACTGCTCAGGAGAAAAAGAATAATATCTGCTATAGAAAAAGGAGACAAACACTTTTTTATGCTTCATGGATGGTAGAAATACCTTCTACTTTTCTAGCTGTAATTATTTTTTTGAAAAATTCTTTCCTTCACCTTTTTTTTTTGAGTAGGAATTTCACCTTTGCTTTGTTTTCCAATGCTGGATCAGCTAACATGAGATTATGCACTGTAATTAAAACAATGACAAATGCAGGACGTATCACTGCAGAATTTGTTTTATTTCTTAAAAATAGAACAATTTTACAATTTTTGTGGGGTATCAGAGATATTTGGAGGTATAAACAAGTCCCTTAAGTGAAGAAATAGTAAAGAAGCCAGGACTTAGATGTTTCTGGTTGATGTGAGCCCCTCACACAAACCAGAAACATCTAACATGGGTTATAAGGAAAGGTGTTATTTTCCTGGTAGCTATTTCATTGATATAACATCATATTCCGTAGTCCCAAATTTATGATGGAGTCCTAATGAGAATGTCCTTAATTCTAGGAACTTAATTCTTAAGTCTTCTAGAGAAGACTTAAAGCTCAGTCAAGGGTGGGTGGGTGGTGGGGGGTTGAACAAAGTGATCTTTATAACCCAAACAATTCTATAATTCTGTATACATAAGCATGTTGACTTGATAGTTTAGACTCATGACATGCTTAGAACCTAGGCTGGACTGGCAGTAAATACCTAACTCAAAGTACGGAAATTGCTGTTCAAAGGTTCTAGTAATTCACAGCTTCAGGAGTCAGCAAAGGCAAGTTGTAAAATGGTGGTGGGGGAAGTATGGCTGCTCCCAGGTGAAATGGCTGATACCATCTGAATGCTTTTCTTGGTTGTTGCTCTTGCAGTGTTCAAGTGCTTTTTTTTTTTTTTATTCCAATGACATATAACTACAGCCATATAGAAGTATTTCTCCAGGTGAAAAGTATATCAGCCTAATGCCTTAGACCCTCATTGAAAATCCATCATCTGTGTTTTCTGTACTGAAAAGAAAATGAAGAGATTAATTTTAAATTTCTTTTCTTGGCTTCAAGTTATGATAAAAGGTTTCTTTCAGGTGACGAACTTTGATATTCAGAGATGCTTTTCTCCACTGCTGTCTGTCTTGGACACAGTCATCATCTCAAGAGTTGCAGGGATTTCAGTCTGATGTTACAGCAGGTACTGGCTACTTGCCTTTTCAGTTAAAAGTTATCTATGATCTCCTAAAGTTATTTTTTTCTTGAAAAACAATTTACCCATAATGCTGTTTCTTCAAGAAAGCAATTTAGGATCTACAGTGCAGTTAGCAGAGGTTTTATCTTGTAACAGGTATCAATTCTCAGTTGGAAAAGAAAATTCATCTGGATATGATACCTGGAGACATGTAGCTGGAAAGTGGGGAGGGCAAGGTGATGGAGTGATGCTGATAGCAGGGTCTGTTCCTGCTTTCCTTGATTAACCTCTGGGCAGCAGAGGTGCAAGTAGCACAAAAAGGGTTTGTTAAATGAATGTGAAAAAATCGTGCCTGGCTGGCATCTTTCTTGGCAGAGTGCTCCAAGGCAGCAGTGCCCCAGTAGGGAGAATGGCTTTAAACAGCTGAGCTTTCTGGCCTGTTCTCTCCACTCACCCATTATTGGTAGGATTGAGTGGGGAGTCTGTGTAGGAGTCAGAACATTTCAGGCTCCTACTCTGGCAGTTCTCTGGCACTGTGTCTTTTTGTCCTTTTTATGTCCTTCAAATAAAGTTCAGGGGGAAGGGACTGGCTACAAATGCATTCCCTTTGCTTTTGCTCTGCTCTTTACTGCAGTGCAAAGGGATTACACCTATGGAAACCTACAGCAAGTACCGTTCACATTAGAGAGTAAAAATCCTTTTGGGTGGAAAAATGAGGGAGTGCTAGAGAGATGGTGAGCTTGGCTAGAATCTGTATTTTGGGAGCCTATAAGTACGGAAAAATTAAGAATGGGACATCACTCCATGATCACTATGATCAAAGTGAGTCATTTATTGCAAAGTAGCAGTACCTTTTATACAGTTTTCAGCTTCTATCACGCGTTACATGCTGCTTTGCAATTGGATAGACCCTAAAAGCATGCGTTACCCTTTTAGCCTGGATTGGTTAATAGGTTTTGCACATACAGCAGGTTTATGCAGTCCTACTTTTGGCTTCTATCCGATTCTCACACTCTGAGGCTGTTAGCATCCTTTGTTCTTCTTCGGATGTGACTTCTGTCATCTCTTGTTCCTTCTTGTATGTGAGTTTGCTGCCCTTGAATGGTTACGGGCCTTTTTTATCCAGATAGGCTGGATTACTCACATGTCCCCATTTCTGGAGGAACCCATCCTCCACATGTAAGAACATATGAACAAGAACCTATAGATACACAGTAACAGCCTTGGACCTAAGGAAGGACCCTGCCCTGGCCCATGCTTTTTTAGACAAGGTCCAGCAGGAAGCAGCAGGCAAGGAGATTGGGATTGTAGCTCCTTTTCACAAAGCACTGACTAGAACCAGAAAAGATAAATGATAGTCACTTTTGGTATTAATCATGAGCAATGAAACCATATGCTCACACTTTACCTCTGCAGTTGAATACATGCATAGAAATTAATAATTTACCATGTGTATTTGAATTTCATAGAATCACAGAATTGTCTGAGTTGCAAGAAACCTTAAAAGTCATTTGGTCTCACTCCCCATGCCATAGGCAGACACCTACTGGAGATCAACATTCCCTCTAATACAGATAAAGCACATATCAGGGGTGCTGAAGACTTCCCATCCTGACCTTGCAAATGAACTGTATACTGACACAGAGAAACACCTTCAAAAAGAAATATCAGGGGTTACCTCACCCACAAAATCTCGTGGTGAAAATATTCCTCCTCTGGGATAGTGGGGGTGAAAAGCAATCAGATGAATCAATGTGAAGGAACAACTCGGGTAAGTGGTGAAACTAACAAACAATTACATCCTCTGATCTCATTTATTCTATTACTTTTTGGCCTTTTTTTTAAAATTTTTGTTTTCAGTTTTGTGTTGGTTTTTATCTGAGAAATAAACACTGACATGTCAGAAAAAAAATACAGATGCAGAACGTTTCTAAGTCTTCTGTGACCAGAAAGAAGAATTCTCTTTCATCTGCTGCTATGATATATAGCCCATGTATAGGTTTTTTCATTTGTGTCTCTGCTTTCATGTTGTCTTATTGTCCTTTTGTCCTTTATTTCAGTTGTGTTTTTTTGGGTTTTTTTTAAATTGCCAGCTCTAATACATTTCAACTTTGCAGACATGCAGTGGACAAAAATACAGCCTTTGGCTTTGCTACATCACTGTATGTCTCCAAGTACCGGTTTTAAACAGTTTACCAGCTGTTGCTTTTGGTTTGGTTTTTGGTTTGGTTTTGGGTTTTTTTTGTTTGTTTGTTGTTTGTTTGATTTTTGGTGTGTTTTTTTTTTTTTTTTTGGAAGATGCCACGAGACCAAATCCAATTAAAAACAAAAAAGAAGTAATAGAAAAAAAACATTTGAGGGTGGTGATGTCTAAGAAAAAATACAGAGTAGCATGCAACAAACAGCAGGACACAAATGAGATTACTCTTACAGTGGAATGCAATTGCCATTCTGGACTAGATGAATAATTTACCCAATCTATTTTTTTTAATTGTAGTAGCTAGTATCAGTGTTTTAGGGAAAATTGCCAGAAATTACTCAATGAGTAATTACTAGAGCAATCATTTTCCTTGAAAAATAGGACTTCAGATCTTTTGTCTTGTTCCAGTCATCCACTCCCTTTACGTGCATTCTTGCTCCTTTCTTTATTGAAATAGTCCAAATTTATTCCAATTATTCTCACTCTCTCTGTCTTTAAATATGTCTTTGCCCTCAGTTATATGAGGGTAGTTGTGCCTCCTTTGACCTGTGGCTTAACTGAGCTTTACTCTCTTTGTATCTCCTTGCAGAGATGTTACTAGATTTGGACAGTCACATTAGACTGCTTCTTATCTGGCTTTACAGGATTATATTTTCAGAATTTTATCTTTTTTCTTTCTTTCTTTCTCTCTTTTTTTTTTCTTTTTTTTTTTTTTTTTTTTTTTTTTTTTTTGGTGTATCAAGGGTTTTCTCCTTGATTTAATTTCTTTTCATCACTGAACAGAGGTGTTTTCATTTGTCAATAAACCTTCACTGTTTTTCCTCATATTTAAATTTGGAACACGCAATATATTGAGAATTTGTTATCTTCATCTAAAATAAATTTGTTTCTACATTGTCATAACCTGCTTTCCTGGATTTATTACAGGGTCAGGTTTTGAGCTAGGCTGCTGCGGGGTTACTGTTTCCAGGAGGTTCCTTACCAACCTGCCTGGTAATTAACCACTGACAACTGTGGTGTTCTCCTTGTCCTTGGCTGGATGCTGCAGCTGGCAAAGGCAGCCAGAGGCAAACAGAGCAGCAGCCACTCCACGGAGTGCCAGGGAGGATAGGTGGTGTGGGAATGCCCAGGCAAGTGAAAATAGGCAAGCAGCAGAGCAGCACAGGATCAGAGGTGATGATCCTTCTGTAGCACTTATGCAGAAGGCATGAGATTTGTCCATTGTACCTGGCTGAGTAGAAGGTTGAAAAACATGGTCCACCAGTCTGGTCTCTTCTGTTTAGGGTCCTATATGTTTGTGTAGTTAAACATAAAGGATGATGAACTTATTTCCTCTTTTTCAGGGTTTAATATACTTTCTAAGGTTTAATGGCTATGATAAGTCAGATGCACAAACAATTCCATTGTATAACCATACAAATATATTATCTATCAACCAAAAAATACCTACCACCACCACCAACTGTAGTCCTCTAGCGTTTTTTTTTTTCTGCTCATTAGTGACAAAAGAAGGCCACTACCTGTGAAAGATCTAATTTTTTTCTCATTGATTAGGCAACTAAGAATTAGTTATCTAATCAGTTTTGTGAAAACTGTGACAAGGCGTTTGCCTTTTGTGAAAGATGAACTAGAAAAGTACTGCCTGATGAACCTAACTGATCCTTGGACAGATCTGATAATAAAGATAATGCAATTTGTTAAAACCTGGAGTGTAAATCTTGTAATAAATAAATTCAATCAGACAATTAAAAAAGTTAACAGAATGAAACCAGCAGGAGTATTTTTAAGATCTGATTGTTTAATATTATTTTCTTCTTTGTCAAAGCAGCTGGCTTACTGAGGAAACAAGATTTGACTTGTGTTGACTTCATACCAAGACTTAGAGTACTCTGCAAGACACTCTTTAGTCACTTCAAACATAATAGTTAGACATCAGTTATTCTCTGAGTAATTGTCATGTCTTGAGGTGCTTTTGGTGATCTCTCCCAGATGCTGGGTAAACAGATATTGGCATTAGTGATTTCAGTTGCTGATTAGAAAATGTTTAAAAGGCAGTCAAGCATTCAAAAAAAATCCATGATGACATCAAACATTAAAAAGACAAACTTTTTTTTGTTGGTACTTCACTGTTGAAGTTATAATGAATTAGGGGAAATAACAGTGGTGTTTTCTGGAGGGGCTACCCACTCAGCTGGAAGATGTGCTCCCTTTGAAAGAGAGAGAAGTGCAGAGAGTAACAAGGAGAATGTATTTGGACAATACTGCTCCAAGCAGAAAATGTGTCTTGTGAGGGAACAGGGATGATTTCTTAAGTTCTCTGGAGAGCAGGATGGGAAGAGATTAACATATTCTGCAAGGAATTAATTATATTTTATAGCAGGATACACTATATAATTTTAGGTGGTTTTGACTTTCTGAACAGGGGCAGGTTAGATGAGCTGCTCTCTGAAACTGTCTGATAGTGTGGATTTTGCATGGAAAACCAAGTTGTTCTTGAAGCTGTATTTCTCTTGTAGTATGTCCTTTTAATAAATTCCCTTTCGTACAGTAGTTATTTCTATGAGCCTACTACTTTTTTCAATTTCTTTTCAGTTCTTCTACTTCTATGCATCATTTGCCATATTAAAAGAATAAGCAGAATGGTACTTAATAATTATTTCAAAATTAAGCTCTTTTGCCTAGAAAGAATTGTGAACTGAGAAGCATTTACAAGAAATGTAAAGATATGTGGCACATTATTTGCAACATAATTTCAAGTCAGTATTGAGTGCTCTTTAAAATAATTTGGGATTCTTCTTTAGGTGATTGTTCAACAAATTTCTTATGTGGGTGTCCTGCTTTCAACTGGGATAGAGTTAATTTTCTTCTTAGTAGCTGGCATAGCACAGTTGGGATTTAGTACAAGAGTAACATTGCTAACACAGTGATGTTTCAGTGGTTTCTGAGCAGTGCTTACACTAAAGCAGGGCCTTTTCAATTCCTCCTGCTCTGCCAGCAGGGAGCCTAGATGTGCCCAAGAATCTGTGAAAGGAACACACCTGTAACAGCTGACCCTAATTGGCCAAAGGGATATTCCCCACCATATGACATAATGCTGGATTGTTTTACTTTTCCCCCTCCCCTCCCCTCCAATTCTCCCCCTGTGAGCAAACATTTGTTTGGTGCTTATCTCCCTGCCAAGTTAAACCACAGCTCTGACTAACATTTTATATCATACTACCTTCAGTCCTGTCAGAACTAGAGGTCTTGGACTAAAATACCAAGCTCATCTTTCTTAATATTTGTACTTGAAGAACTCTGTGCTCCAGATGTCTTTTCCAAACTATCTTTGCAAAGTAATACATAATGCTTTAAACTACACTTCAAGATATAGACCACAGCATTCCTAATTGGCGCATGCAGATTCCATGGCCATCTGTGATCTTCATCTCCCTTCAAATTATGTTCAGCATGACAGTGGCAGGTCACCATCCCACTTGATAACAAAGATGTGTGCTGAGACATGAAACTGTGTTCTGAATATCCAGTACTCTTGACAGTAACACCAGGCAATTAAGAAAAAAAGCAAAGCTACGTAAAAAGTTAGAAGGGACCAAACTTATAATATTAGTAATTGTTTCCCATGCTGGAAAAACTGTATCCACAATGATGAAACAAAATTTGTTTTTCTAAAAAATTACAGAAAATTGTCTGGAGTCACGGAGAAATGTATTTGTGAATTACTGTGGGAAGTAAAACCTATGATTGTTAAAAGTAGAAAAAAAACAAAACCTGCGTGACTTATTGAAATAGAGCCTTTAGGAACTGTTATGTTAATAGGTTTTTCCATCATGATGTTGTCTGTTGTCTCCTTTGAAAGCTAATACTGAAAGAATTTGACTTCATTTCAAGCAAGTTTAAGTGAAGAGAGAAATCACAAAACTCAGTGAAATTCAGAATAACATGAAAAAAAGTTTACTTGTTGAGATAGTAAAGAAATAACTGAATTTTTTGAGACAAAAAAGGTAATTTATTTCACTTGTCAATCTTGATTACTTTTTTGCTAAAGCTGATTAAGTGTTTCTGCTTGATTATCTGATGATCTGAATCATTTGAGATGAACGGCAGACTGGTCTCTGGACGTCAAACCAACATTTAGCTTTAAATGACTACTCACTGCCAGGCTCTGCATAGCTCACACTACCTGCCTACTAAATGAAGTTCCATTCATTAAGAAGCCCTATTAAAATCGTTGAGGACACATAGCATAAAAAGGGTGACAAAGAAGGATAAAACTGCCTCTTACTAAATAGTGTTGATGATATTCAGTGTCACAATGCCTTTTTGACTGACTTTCCTTCAGTGGAAGAGACAGAAACGCATAACTACTGAAAGGCGAGTTAGAGTTTTATTCCAGAGAAAAAAGAAAAGTTTTGTAGTTAAATGATCTGTTCTTTGTAAACCTGAAATTATTAAAAACTTTGTATATTTTTGACCTGTAAAATCAAGAGTAATCCGCAAATACAGATAAAGAGAGCATAAAAAATTTATTCCTGAAGGGCTTGTTTGTTGTAGCTGGCTTAAAAAACAAATAGACATCATCTCTTGGGGCCATGAAGACAATTAGCTGTGCATTAATTTTCTATCCAGGTGCACAGAAGAAAGAAACGGAATCAAAAGGAAAATGGCACTCCAGGCTGCCTGTCATATGCAAATGTTTCTATAGCAAATCTCCTCTTCAATAAGCTGTTTTCCTGTCAGATATCCCTCCTGTAAGCACAAAAGTTCCTCTCTGGTTTTTGTTTTTTTTTCCCAGCTCCTCTTAGTAACAAGAGTTGACTGACTCTAAAAGTGGTTGTTTTATGTATTAGAAGATTGCATTAATATTTCCTTTTATGTTCTGAGCCTTGCACACAAACAATTATTTTCCTCTTCATCTGCTGCTTTACTGACTTTAAATCTGTGCAACTGGAAGGGACAGGATAGTGACTCAGCTGGAAGTGGAGAGTGAGTGAGTGAAATAAACTCACGGATCTTGTGCCTCTCACACTCCCTCCCACTCTTGCAGTGACACCAGCACAGGGAAGAAGACCGTGAGTGGTACAGAAGGTCACAGTCTGCGGTCAGTCACCACATCCCAGGAGCAAGAAGGACTCTTCAAGGGCAGCCTTGCTGATCCAAACAGCTGAAAGAGAAGAAACTAAAAAAGGACTTTGTGAGCTGATAAAGCATCACACAACAGGTAAGCTCAGAAATTATTATTTTGTGCTTAGGGAAATAGAGTTTGCCAATTTGATGCACTCAACAGCTGGAATAATTTTTTTGAGGCAAAAGCTTCAAACAAGAGAGAATCAGATTCCGTAATAATATTTCATCTCTTTCTTTACCCCCTTTTTAATATTGATTTTAAAATTAATTTTTCTTTAAGCTTTTCTAAATCTTCAGATAGCTGATGTTAATTTCATCTGAGCATGCTTTCACTGAGGACACAAGACTTTCCTTTTCCAAATATGTGCTTCTACTCCACATTGAGGTGAGCAGGGCTAGCTGGATTGTGGGGTGTTTTTCAACGCAAATAAAATCACTGCTCTATAGCCTTGCTGGATCACCAGTGTCTCTCAAACCCTGGATACTGCTTAATTTTCAAATAATGACCAGAGGTCATTTATATAGCTGTATTTGGGGATAGAGTCACATCTGAATTCACAGTATAATTTGATAGAACACAAGTGGCAGATTGAAAACTTTGTCCTTTATTTTGTGTTCCCCCATGCAATTTATATTTTACTTAAAAGAACAAAGATAGAAACTTTGAAAGCTTTTATTCCCCTCCCCTCTTTTTTGCCTGTGAAGGGCAAGGTGAAATCTCACCTTGTAGGAACTTCTGTGAATGAAATAGAAAGGAGCAACATCTTTGTGGGTTTTTGTTTGTTTGTTTGTTTGTTGTTGTTTTTTTTTTTTTTCTAGAGGCAAAGGTTTGGGTAATTGCTATTGTTTGGATTAAATTCAAAATCAGATCACATTATCACAATTGGATTACTTACAGGATTAGTTTTGACGCCTTTCCTTACATTTTTAGTGTAAAAACATCATCACTATTTAAGTTAGATCTTTCTTCAACACATTAGCATATACTCAAACATTATTCTCTTATCTAAGTCTTGGCTATGCATTTTCTTTTTTGAACTCAGCACAGGGTCATCAGGGCCAAATATCTTTTGGTTTTGCTGCTACTTTTCTTTGGCCTCTTCTAATTCATAGCTCTTATATAGAGGTACAGAATCAAAGATTTTCTATAGCCTGAGGATTCTAACAAGATCAAAGCTATAAAATTATATTTTTGGTTCTTAATCTGCTGAGAATGCATCTTAAAATATTTTAATTGTGAGAGAGATTATGTGTCCTGATTGCATATCCCAGTATATGGCCACAGAAACACTCTAATATCTTCTAAGTTTCTTTTAATGTTCCCTCACAGTGTGAGGGAGACCATAGCATACTACTGTTGGTAATAACCTTGCACTGGAGGTGCCTCTTACATAAATACCTCTGTAAAAACTTAAGTGGCCATTTTTATTTGGGGAAAAGAAAACATGCAAAATTTCTATTTTCTTCTCAAGTGTTACTTCCACTGCAACCCATATTGTTTTAGTAAACAGCTTGGAAAACCTTGAAATACAGTTAAAGTTGAAAATTTTGGCTTTTTCTCATAAACGTGTCATTTTAGTAGAAAATTATAAATTTTTTTATATTAGTGTCTACCATGGGATAAATTGCTATCTCTTGTGCACCTTGAAAAGATGTTCAAACATTTGTGCCCTAACAGTATAGCATAGCATGTGCTAAAACAAACAGATCCTGAAATTGTGTGGTATTCATAATAAGAGCCTGACAACTTGCTTAGGAGAATAACTGGTTTTGTCTCTGCTTGGGCAGAAATGTGAAAAAATTAGACAATTGATGTGGTAGTTGACCATTTGCAGCTGAGTGACACAGTAGATTTATGCTTGTTTTGTCCTTGTGTGTCCCTTTTACAGATCAAAAAAGCCAAAAAATTACCTTAGACTGGAAGACTTGTCCATGCCATTGTGATATTTACAAGCTCCTTTGGAAGCCATGTGTGTATCCATATATACAGATGGTGATAGGGTACTTTTGTGGAAGTTATTGGCAATGTATGGCGTCACAACAGACATAATTAGCATGGCTAAGTGCTAGAGAGGAGGGGAAAACAAAAGCTGTTTCTTCTAGTATGAATGCAGCATTTTCCAATATAAATTGGAATAGGTCCAAAATCCATAAATATGTAGATATACATATTTACTTGCTGTAGGTATATTGGTGAAATTCCATTAGGGTAACTCTAAATATATCTACATATCTCTATACAAATTTGTCTGTAAACATACGAATATATTCCTTGGCTAATTTTCTGTCCCTTCTGATTCAGACTGAAAATGCTTGTCAACTTTCTGTCATAACGATTGAAAATTTCTGTCTCCTAAGTCAGAAATGGCAATGGTTTAGAAGACGTGTAAAAATCGCGATTAAAAAAAAAACAACCCAAAACAAAACAAAAACAAACAAACAACAACAACAACAAAAAAACCCGAACAAACTGTTTTCCCTACCCTGTTGTGTAAAGTTTGCTTTCTACAACAGCTGGGTGTTTACAGCAAACTGCAGACGACAAGACAAATCCGAGTGTAAAAATAATGTGACTGACATGCCTTGACACTCTGCCGGTGCTATTTGCATGAAAAATGTTACTTATGTGGCTAGTGCCGAGGTACTTACTGAAATACCTGCAAGGTCTCCTAAGCCCCAGCGGTACTGTGCCAATGCAATGCTTCCTTTGAAGTCAGGGATTAGTCACAGCCCCAGTGCTCTTGTTGGCTACCCTGTGTACCTTGTTGCTATTTCCTGTGGAACTCTGTATGAACTGAGTTGTTCTCCTGCAGCTATGAGGGAGGTTAGAGACCTGGCTGAGAGTAACATAAACTGGGCTGGGAAAGCAGAGAGGCAGTTTTTGTTCTGGCTTTGCTTGTGTGAATTGTTGTGTGACTTTCAGTGAGTCCCCGTGGTGGGTCAGCCCCGGAGCGCAGCCGCTCCCTCGCTGCTCCGCCGCCGCACGGGGAGAGCAGAGAAGGAGAAAGCTCGGGGACCAAGGTGAAGACACAGAGATCACTTACCAAGTACTGTCTCGATCCAAACATTTTCAACTTGCAGTGAACTAATTTAAGTTGTTACCAATTAAAATTAGAGTAGGATGGTGAGATACAAGGACAAAAAAATTAAAACAATGTCTTTCCCCAACCCCTTCACCAGGCTCAGCTTCACTCTACCTCTTTTCCCCACGGGGATGGGGAGTTAGGGTTGCACTCTGTAACAGAGACGCTGCTTCCTTCTCACGTCATTTCCCTGCTCCAGCATGGGTTCTTCATATGGAATTCAGTCCTTCATGAACTGCTACAGCATGGGCTCATCTCCATGGGATGAAGAGTGTACCTCTGCCCTGACATGGGACACATCTTCCTGCCCCTTCGCCTCCAACCAAGCTCAGTGTCCATGATCCTGTTTTACATTTCTTCTTCGTTTCCTTTTTCTCTCCCCCTCCCCATTCTGGTGGTTTTAGCCTTTCTTAAATACCCTAACTGCAAATGTTGGACACCTGCACCTTGTATCTTGTACAGTCTTGTATCTTCTTTGCTTTGCTTCGCTCTTCCTCACCCATTTATGATTTCATTCTTGTCTAAAATGATTGGAAAGTACAGACAACTCTGCACCAGTATTGCTTCATGACTCTTACAATTGAAATTCCAAGGTAATTTTTTTAATTTTTTTTTTTTTTTAATTGAGACACAAAGGTACTTCCATCTCTCTGAAATGGAAATCTTTTATTTTGGACAGACGATGTTGAAATTTATAAACTTTCCTTCAATTAGAAAATACATCAGATCTGGAGATTTTTAAAAACAAATGTACTGCACAACGTAATTTGTCAGACACAGAGTTACAGCTTGCCTTTACTAGAGCAAATTATAATGATATTTAAGTTCCTTTTTTTCCCAGTTTTAATAACTATTTAGGTGCTTCTTGTTATAAAATTACTTCCAAATGGGAGTCAGATTGAGCACCGTGGTCTGTTGCATTCCTGCTGAACAGACTACAACAAACTGCTTGAGGTCTTGGCAAATGTCTTTGGGCTTTGTAAGTGCAGGGAGATATCCGTGTGGGATCATAGTCTTGTTCACTCTCTTGCATCCCTGTGTTCTGATTGGGGAGCAGTATCGATCTGTGGGCATCTGGTCATGTTACCTCCAAAGGAGAGAACTGAACAGGGAGCAGATGGAAGCCTGCCTCGAGCTGCAGAACTAGTATAGTGCAGAAAATATCAACACATGTAACACCATGGACACTGTGCAACACTGCTGGGTCATTCTCTAATCACCCTGGAGGTATCTGCAACTGAGGTACTTGATGCAGGTGTCTAGTGTATCAAACTCCCAATCAAGAGGAGAACAGAATAACCTGTTCTTAAATCTTGCAACCTCAAGAAGTCTGAGGGACAATGGAATCTTGTTGCTGCTTGAATTTGAATCACAGATAGGATAGCCTTTTATCTTGACAGAGACCCTTAAAACAAAAGTAATCTGAGACAATAGGAGTATACAAATACCATGAATTTACTCTAAATTGCTAAAATTAGTCCAGAATTTGTAAACCAATATTTATTACAGCAACAGCTTGGATGTTTCTCCCAGTGGGAAGATAACTTTTTGCAGCAGAAAAGGGCTGAGCTGGAAACTAATGAACTTCCTCCTATTGCAGTTCTTGGCAGCTCTTTGCAGTCTTGAAAATGTTCCTAACTGGCACCAAACATGATGTGTTGGCTCACTTCTGGATACGAATGACCATTATGTGCCATGGCTGATGTAAATTAAAATTATGGTGGAGTAAAGAGTAAACAACTGCCACTTAAGTATGCTATATAGTATATATACAGTATTACAAACACTAAAGTAGTTTTTCACTTTCACTCAGAGATACTCTTGCTGCTGCTGGTTCAGAAAAATACAATAGTCTTATCTCTGCTCTAGCAAGGTAATTTCATTACAGTAAAAACAGGTACTCTTGAGAAGAACTCCAGGCCTCCAGGCATCAAACTGCAGATCCTTCTGATCTATGTGTCAAAACTTTCACTAACATCAAGGAATCCCAGATGACCTTGTTGGAACCTACTGAATTTACTACTAATCTCACTTTGGAGGAATTATTCTCTGTGCTTCCTGTCCAGTGAGATTGTCATGTTCTGTTTATTTCTTGTTTCCCACTTTTCACATCTGGCAGCTGAATTTCAAACCCCTTATATGTCCTTCTTTTCCTCTGTCTCAATCAGCTAATAGTTTTCCAGATCTCCTTTTGACAAAAAATTCTGCTTCTATTGTAAGCATGATTTCCTCTAATTTTGTTTTGCTCAACCTTAGCAAAGCTTTCCCATAGGGTGAGTGTTATTTTATCCAGTGTGTTGGCTGAATTGTTGTGTCAGTTTTGGCACAAAAGTTGAAAAATTGCATTTAAAGTTGAATTGTAGGTGAGGTGCAGTTGGAAGGGAAACAATCTGAAGTAGTGCAAATACAATGTAGGGGAAAGTATCAAAGTTGACTGCAGCACTTGGCAGATCTTTCGACTTTAGGTCTTGGCATGTATAGGGCGCACCACTGTCACAGCTAAAAAGCCTCAACTCAGATAAAATATTTATATTATTTTATGCTGCCATCTTTGAAAGAAACCTAGATAAAAATATCTATTGACACACTGATGGACATTGTGTGGAGCAATCATTAGTGCAGCTGACAAGTGCTTTTCAGGAACCAGTATTAACAACAATTTTCTGACTTCTCTCTGCCTCTCCATTGGGAGTATTTTTCATATCAGTTTTATACACACATCAGATGAACAGACTACTGGTTTCTGTAATCTTCTGCAGCAGCTTCTGTAACTTCAGCACCTAGTATGCCTAGTATTTTCATAATAACTGAGCTTATTTCATGGAAGTCCTTTAAGCAGTAAAGAAGGAAGGACAAAATCCCTCCCTCCGTCCTTAAGCTTCAAAAGTTTTATTTGAAAGGACGTCATTGGAGAGCTAAGTAATAACTCTGAATGGTTAAATTAAAGGTAAGTCTGAAGTTATTTTTATAGTCTACTTAATAGTGATGAATCTGAATATGACTAGGAAGATTCATCTCTCTCTAAAACTATGTTCTTCAAACAGCTAATGTTAAAATTAAAATAAAGTGTTTATCTATACCCTTTTTTGTTATTGTGGGTATTGAGGGGTCTTTGGATAGAGAAAAGAACAAAGTTACCTCTGTGGCAAGTCTAAACAGTGTGAGCCTCTCAGAATCTTAGGGCATCCTGAAACCAAAGTCACTTGGTATTCTTCTGGACTTGTACTGAGAGATAAGATAAAATTTCCATTGATTTTTGGTTTGCATCTTATCTTCCCAGTTTATTTCCAGGTGCAAATGATGAATAAAGTCCCAGTCTGTAAACTGGCTTCAATTAAATGGATAGTGTCATTAAAAGTTAGTGTTGGATTTGCTAAAGTCTGAAGAGACATCTTTTCTCCATTCTCAGCCATTTCTCATTTTATTTCCATTTGCAATGACTGTGTATGTTTACCAGTAAGAAAATTTCTGTTAAAGTGCCTGGCATCTAAATATGAAGTCTGATAGGGATTTCTACCCAAAGGGTTTTTACTTCTCATCACATTCATATAGTGCTAAGTGGTTTTTAAGTTTTTAAAAATAGTATTTCCCTTCTTGAAAAAAAAAGAGAGATGTCTTT
The DNA here is from genome assembly GCA_017589585.1 of Phylloscopus whistleri. Classification (NCBI taxonomy): domain Eukaryota; kingdom Metazoa; phylum Chordata; class Aves; order Passeriformes; family Phylloscopidae; genus Phylloscopus; species Phylloscopus whistleri. The sequence goes on along the minus strand of JADMLD010000679.1, from coordinate 5,025,725 downwards.
GAGGCATTTAAAATAAAAGAAAGTTGTACTTCAGGATGAATCTAAGTACAAATCACTTTCATGACTGGAGTTTACAGAGCAAAGATAACAGAACGTACAAGATGATCTCAAAAGCATTTTCTTCAGGAGCCTCTCTCCTGCTGTGACAAACTTTTTCCCAGTGATGATAAGTTTTCAGCCTTCTGTTTTTTGTTACTTAAGGATGGTCCACCTGCCCCACTTGTCCTGCTTGACATGACCCTAAACTATTTCCTGTGGAGCACTAGCCAAGCTGAATGCCTGACATTGCTAAAGAAAAACCTTTGATAAAGGATTGGTGGTAAGTAATAAGAGAGAGTTTTAGATGAACTAAACAAGAATCAACTGCAGGGAAGTAAAGCATGTGGAAAGCTGTCTACTTGAGGATGACAGTGAGGTTTCTGATGTCATCAGTTTGTTTTATGACTTTGAACAGGACAGTGTTGGGCCTGGCAGTACCCCAGAGAAACCATGCTCCCATCTCCAGAGTAGGGCACTATTAATTCTCCAGTAAGTGTGATGGAAACATGATCCTGTTACTTGTCTCTACATTTCAAATAAGGAAAGAGTGTAGGCTTTCGCTTTTGTGAAACATTTTTCAGCCCTTTGAATAGAGTGGGAAATGGTGAATTTCAAACAGCTACATCTATCTTCTGGCTGCATGCACAGCAGTGTTGCTTGCCACATAAACTAGAAGAGTTTTTGTGTAAAAATTAGTATCTTATTATATTAAGATTGATAACCATGTTATCTTTTGTATATATATGCTAAAATACCATGGTTTTAGTTGCCAGTCTTCCATAAAAACTAGAGATACTTTTAACATAAGCGTCTACTGTTGTATTGACAGGTGGTGAAAAAAGCTACATGAGAAACAGTGGGGCCCTATCAGTTTGCTTAGACTCTCTTGTCCTTCCTTTACAGGCCTCAAAAGAGTCCTTGATGAGAAGCAACTATGCTGATCCTCACCTACTGGGGCAGTGATAACACACCATCTAGGTGGGAACAAATCTTCTTCCTTCATGATAGTCACACTAACCCACAGTGCATCTTTCTTAGGGGAGTTTAGGAGAAAACAAGAGTTCAAGAGACTTACTGGAACACAGTCCAATTTGCTGCATTCACAGACAGCTATTTCTGTAATCCCTTTAAAAACATAATCAGGCTCCACCTTTGGACTGACTAGAAATTGTGATAGAGCGACTTCTGGAATGCTTTCAGTTTCTGACTCCTTTTTGAGTTGCATATCTTTTTCTTATTTACAATCTAAATGTATTCACAGTCAATTTATCCTGCTCTTCCCCCCCACCCCCACCCCTTGCCCTGTGGTTTAGGCAAAACAGTGCTCTTGAGTTTTTCACTCATAATTTCCTGTAATCTTTCTATCTTTCACTGTTATTGCTAACTGTGTAACTGCAAGGAAAACTATTCCTTCTGTAAGGAAGCTCTGTTAATGAATTGGGTTTTAAAAGTTCTGAGTACTTCCCAGAGGAATAGAAAAACTGCTTAAGGTCAAGGAAAACATTCTCAGTGCTGTAGTTATGCTATCAGAGTGGCAGTTGTTTGCAGTCGTGTTACACTTCAGCTCAATCTGTGCTCCTAAGCAGTGTGACTTAGAAGCTAACGAGGTTGTTGCCATGGTACTGGTGCTGGCATGCTGACATTTTTTGAAGGCAGTGGTGAAGTTGTCTCAAAGAAGTGCTAGTCTCATCCTCTGACCTGAAATTCTGCTAGTGGCTGGAAGGCACTGGTCAGTCTGTGGAAAGCATTTAACTTCCCAGTGTCATCCAGAAGGAATATAGCTGTTCAGGTCTGAGCCTGCTTCTTGGCATGAAACAATGTGTGTGAAGGCAATTGGTAAATTCCTTTTGAAAACACACTCCCCATCTGGCCTACAATGCTAATGAATCTGTTCTCATTCCTCTTCACTGTGAAAGACTGACAGGGATGTTCCTAGCACTGGAACTCCTGTGCTGCAGGTTTGAGGTGATGACATTGTATTTCTGCAACTGAAACACCCAGGCATGCAAGGTTTAAATATAAGTCTAGGGAAATATTGGTATTTCTTTCAGCATAAGATTGAACTGTGAAACTGTGCCTGCTGGTTTCTCCCTCAACCTTCAAATTTTTAATGAGACTATTGATAAAATTGATTCTCTACGGATTTTTCCTTATTAATTTTGATTTTGATTGGTTTTTGTTTGGGTTTTTTTTTGGCGGGGGGGGGTGGTGGGGACATTCCCCTCGGGCTGTGTTGTGACCTACTGAGTTTATAATTAGAGGCAAACCAAAATAGCACCACTAGAGAGTGCAGCAATGATCTCATTAAAAAAGTCAACATTTGCTAATAGAGAAAAACTGATGTTGAAAATGCCTTTAGGTGAAAATTCTTGACAAGCTGCGTTCACTATAATGATCACTTACATATCTATTAAGGTTGCATTTCTTTTTGAGAATTTATTGTAGAAATGCTGAATAAAGATGTAATTTCTTTTCTAATGTGTCCTCTAGGAGTGGACTAAGATGCCATTATCTGCCACAGACGCAGCAAATAAGGGGTTTATAAGTTTTGAACACTTTTTGATATCACAATTAGTACTGCTGCAGTTTAACCATCAACTAAGATGCCATAATTTGCTACTGAAACAGAAGAGTGAAGGGCTTGTATGTAATGAACTTTTCTTCATACCACAATACTACACAATCTGTAGTATTTCTACAGATTAACTGTCTAATGCCTACTTTAGGTTGGTTATTGGGCATCCTGTTTTAAATAAATGAAAAAAAATCACTTAAAATAGGGAAAAATAACCACCTGGGAAGTGAGGTTTAATGAAGACTTACTCTATTTTTGAGTATTTACAAAGAAGGAGGAAAGAGTTTCTCTTGGCTCCACACAGATTTCAAAGCACCTGAAAGCCTTTTGGTGACAATGACAAGCTGTAATATCCAGCCTCCTCTGGTAGCTGGTTCAAGGCATTGTTCTTAGCTACAAGCAGAATGATTGATGAGCAGAATGGTTGATGAAATAACTTTAAAACCAAGTCAGCGTTTCAGATTAAGTTTACTAAAAGTGAAGAAACTCCTCTATTTGTAGTTTCCATGAAAGATGAGTAAAGTCTTCATGGGACTGACTGTGGCTGCCAAACCCACCAAGACCTTTCACTTTAAGTGTATAAGCAGTGTATATATCCACAGAAGCTGAACTGCATAATATTTATCATGCCCCAGGCTGGATACCTGAATTGGGCATTTTGTGGGACAGATATTTAATCTATCAGGAGAGAAGTGTGGCATGTGGTCAAGGTTATCAGGAAAAGGCAGTGACTTAAGGGCTGGAATGAAAGATCAGTAAAAGGACAGGACTGCAGAGAAGAAATAACATCTGAGACAGCCTTGGAATAAAAGGTCTTTGGAGATGACACAAATGACTGGAAGCACCAGGGGAGAGGAGGTACGGGTTGCGTGTTCCATGGTTGTAGAATGAGATACATGAACCTGGCTCTTACATCTTTCATTCCTCATGCAGAGTGGTCCATGTAGGAAAATAATATCATGTTGTGTGATTTAAATCTATCAGGAAGTTATAGAATCACAGAACAGTTTGTTTTGGCTTGGAACGAACCTTTGAAGGTCACCTCATCCAAACATTCTGCCATGGGCAGGGACACCTACCACTAGACTAGGTTGCTCCAAGACCTGTCCAACCTGATCTTGAACACTTCCAGGGATGGGACATCCACACATTGCTCTTTGTGCAACTTTTTTCAGCGCTTAAGCATCCTCATCATAAAAAATATATCCATGTATCCAATCTCAATCTACCCTCTTTCAGCTGAACATCATTGATCGTTGTCCTGTCTCCAAAAGCCTTGGTAAAAGGTTTATTTTCACTTTTCAATTAAGGCCTATTTATATGGTGAAAGGCAGCAACACATGGTCTCCCCAGAGCCTTGTCCCACCTAGGATGAACTGCTCCAACACCCTCAGCCTCGCAAGGGGGTTTCAGCCCTCTGATAATTTTCATGGACTTTTTCTGGACCTGACAAACAGATCCACCTCTTTCTTGTCTCTCCTAAATGGATACCCTCTAGGTATCAAGAGTAAGGCAAGATTTTCTATGTAGGAAAGAGAGAACCAAAACCCTCAGTTACCATAATATTGTGCCTGAGTAAGTGGAACAAAGCTAGGTGAACTTACAGAAAATAAAACCAAATTTCTGTAGCAGAAAGGTGATTGAAGAAGTGACAGTGACATGCAGATAGGAAACATACTTCCTTTCTTTAATTAATGTACACTAAATTCTTGATCTTGAAACTTTCACAGACTCAGAAGATCAATGTGAATTCAAGCATCATCACTTTTTTAAAAATGTAGAATCAACATTTAGTAACAAGTTGTCTTAGAAATGTTTGCTTAAGTTGTAGCACTTTGCCCAGTCAGTTGAAGTTATTTGAAGTGTCTGAGTTACTTATTTGAAGTGTCAGGTAATACCTATTCAAAAAATCTGAATTTTGATAGGGGTTTTTTCTGTGTGTGTTTTTTAATTTTTTGTTGCTGTTGGTTTTTTCTTCATTTTTTGCTTACTGTGGGTGATATGTGGGGGATTGGGGAGTTTCTGCACTACTTCCATCCTGCTTTCTGTAACCACTGACTAGCAGTAGCACCTTCCCCTAAGCAGGAAACAAAAGAGGACTCTCTTACATCTTAGGCACATGGTTACATATTCCTTTTGATCAAAGGAACCTTGAGGTGAATGCATGATGTGTGCCAGAGTTCCCTCACTTTAGGATGAAAATGAATCTGTTTCATCTGCTTCCTATGGATTCAAACTAGGGAGTTCACTAGAAATACACAATACAGTAGTTTGGATAAGAAAATAAGGACTTTTGAGGAGGGTACTGCTATAAATGTTCACCATGTCCTTTATATCCATTGTTCCTGTGGACCACAGCAGATTTCATTGAATAATTTCCAAGTTGTAGAGTTTTACAATAATATGGTTTTAGTGTGGCTGTTTTAGCAGATAGAAATTACTGAAGAGATTATTTCTGAGCAAATTTCTGTCACTAGGAATCTCATGAGGACCAAATCAGCTCTACTATCACAGGAAAAGGTAGTTCCCTCTCTGTCCACTTTCTTTTCCGTCTCAGCCCCCATTACACCCTAGCTAGTTCCCTCTCCATACTGTAGGATCTCCCTGGCAGGATCCAGCTCTGAGAGAGTTTCACTTCACAATGTCTGGTCCAGGACCTTGATCTGGGAGCCTGCTGTGCACCTGATTCTGCTGGGACCTCCTCTCTCACTTTACCACTCTTAGGGTGCACCCAAATCAAGCTGTTTCTCAGTCTGCTTTACTCCCACCAGACCTGAAAAAATGAACTAGCTGGTGTCTGTTTATCATACGTAGACTCTTCTCTCTCTCTTTCCAAAGGTGTTAAGTATGAAAACTAGTGTCAGTTTCAGTGCCTCTGAAAAGCTCAGACATGCTGACTCTCAGTATTGCAAACTTCCAGCTTACTGTCCACTCTGAAGGCACACAAAGGGTGCAATCCCAGAAGCTTGGTTGGAGGAAAACTCAGCTAACCATTGCTCCTTAGGTTATTGAAAGTCTCCTGTCTTCCTGCTTGTATATATTTCTGAGATAAAACTCCTCTGAAGCGGACTGCAAGGGTTGATGTGGATGAGAGAAAGGGACATCACCAGTGAATGACTTGGGGCTCTCCATCGGAGTTATCAGGCCCAGAGGGTGTGTGTGACAAGTAGCTGTGCTGGCTGCACAGAAGACTTGTGATACAGCAGGATGCCCGAGCACCCTGGCTGGGGCAATGGGATGGTCCTGGGTGATCCCCAGGGACCCCCACTGCTCCCACCAGCCCTCCAGCCTCCACTAAGTTGGGATTTACTGCTCAGTCTCACCCAGATCTGATTTTGCTGTAGCACAATTAGAGAATTGCATTGGGGTAGTTGGAAGTACACATAAAAATTGTCTAAGCGAACACCAAACATGTGCATAATCCCAAAGATAAAACTAACACTGTGTGACTAAGAAGTGCATGTAAATAAAATGACAAACATCTAGAATTTTCAGTAAACTAGAAATCAATACTGACTTTTTATTATTAGGTTTTCATCTCTTGCTATCATTATAAGACACTTCAATAACAAAACCAGGTCATACTGGTAACATTTTATACAAATAGTGGTGGTATTGCAAAGTCTGACATTGGTCTGAAAAGAAAACATTTTCTTACAAGCCATTTCTTCCTTCTTTTCCCACTTAAACCACTTTAATTTATATCTGAAACTCTGCACTGCTAGCATAATCTGAAATCTCCAAAAATTTAGAGGAACTTTAGAAAGCTTGTTTTACTGCTTAGAATGTTTGCAAATCAAAATCCAGAGAACAACAGAGAACACAGGTTTTTTACTGTTTGCTGCAGAAGTCATGCTTCTCTAGCACCTACAATTTCTTTCAAAGTCATTAATTTTTCATGCTGAATAAATTGCCAATCTTTGATGCACTGACATACTTGAAAAGTGAAGGGAAGACAAAAATCTGTTGGACATGCTATAGAAATAAAAAAACCTATTTTAGAGGCTTGTGTGCATCAGCATTTCAAAAACCATTTCTATGATGCACCATCACACACTACAAATCAACAGTTATCACTGATAATCTTTTATTAGGCAATTTCCATTTCAAAGAGTTGGTGTTAATTTTTCATCTTCCTCTTATCCCACCCCTATATCCTTCACAGAAAAAAATTAAAGGACATTTATTTTGAAACAAAAGATAAGGTGACCCAGTTCTACTTTGAATAAGGCACTTCCATATACAAATAGTCAGATGGATAAAAATTTACTCTACAAATGAATAAAAAATATCTCTTCATCTTTTTAAAAAGTAACTCTATTTTCATACATTCATTTTAGAGTCCTGGAAGCAACGGAATGTTTAGCTCCAATGTGTTACATAAAGTGTGAAAGAACATTCAATCTCCACAAGTATTTCTGGTTGTGGGGCAGATTTTGGTCTCATTTATTTTTACACTAGAGCATTCTGCTCTTCTTTGTGGAGTTTTCTCCAGCTTAAATTTTGTACCACCTACCGGAAGTAAACACTAAAACCTTCATAAAATCTCATTATATCTTATAGTGATGCCTTTTCTTCACAAGGAAGGCTATGCTTAAAAAGGGATTCATGTGCTTAGCTTTTTTTAGAAGTCTCTAAGCCCAGAATTAAATATTCAAAAGTTTTCTGCTCAGTTACATCTTAGTCTTCAGGCTCTGAAGCCTTTATCATTCTTCAGCCTCTGAACTTCTCGGCAGACAGCATTCAGCAGCATGTATCCCTCCTTTGCTTAAACACCTTTGGATGCTTTTTACATTAGTGTCTTGGGTTATGGAACCAAAAATGTTTATTCTATTTCTGTTGAAAGCAGCTGGGGAGATGTTTTTTCTTTATCTCTTGTAACTCTGGGGGGAGAGGAGCGGATGCCTTCTGATAATGGGGCAGCTGTTCAAACCAGGTGGGGCATTGTTCCTTATCTCTTTCACCACCCGCCCTCCCTCCAGGGGGATATTTTCTTCTAATGGGCCATTAAGGCTCATTAAGGGCACAACATCCTATTGTGAGATGCTCCACCCAGTGCGGGGAGCCAACCATTCCTACCTGGATAAAAATTGAGATGCAGGAACAGGAAGTATCTGGCTCCACTGTATTCCCGGAGGAAGACTGGACCCTTCTCACCATCACTGGACCCTTTTCTCTCAGGATCACCTCCAACAGAATCACAGCTGCCACTCCAAGAGGACTTACTTTTGGACTGCTTCCAACATCCTGACCAACAGGGTGTCAGGTTGTAGCTCTGACTCTGTCAGGGTTTTCTAGGATTGTTGTTTGTTTGTTTGCTTGTTTGATTGTGGGTTCTGCTACTACATTTGTATTGTTAATATTCCTAATAAAGAATTGTTATTCCTATTCCCAAATCTTTGCCTGAAAGCCCTGGCAGATACCTGTCTTTCCAAACCAAGACAATTAGTCTCTTCAAAAACAATCATAAAGGAAGCTGGTAACCTTCTTTCGTTAAGCAGCTCAGTATGAATAGTTTTTCATTTACCCGTGAGACGATTTGACCTCACACCTTCTACCATGCTGCTTTGCTTCTGAACTTACAATGAATGTACTCTTTGGTAGGACTCTTCTGGTTCACTCATATGAAGCTCTTCCTCTCAATCCCCAGTCTACAGCAGACGCTCTATTTGCTTTAGAGTGTCTTGGAGTAACTCTTGTGACAGCAGTTTTGTGTATGTGAGTGCACAAGCACAGGCTATTGGGCTTGGACAGGTGTCTGAGATCCCTCCAAAGGATGCATTCAAATTTCAACTAATTGCTGGTATTCCTGCTTGTACTCTAGTTGATATTCCTTCTGTTTAGATCACGGTTATTTCAGCCTTCTTTTCCTGAAGCTTCTTTAGTAATTTGTTCTATTATAGTCTTTGCTAGTTTTCACTTAGCAGAGTTACTTAGCAATAAGTAGGCCCTTTGTCACTTTTCTTGTTGCTGTCAGACATGTCTGTGAGAAACTGAAGATGAGGCTTTGTTATGCTAGCTCTGAACAATAAAGAGTAGACATAAAGTGCCCCAAAAAATGTGGAAAGAGAGACAGCTCACAAGCAGTTTTTGTGTTAGCTGCTGACATCTGAGGTCACTTTTGCTGTGGTTTTTCTTGGTTGGATTTGCCATCTGGCCCGTCCCTCCATTTTTCATCCTCTGAAGTACTGTGGGTGCTTGTGCACTTGTGTCAGGTGGGACCATCTAATCTTGGCTCTGACTAGCTGGGAGACCAGTGGTGACATTCTCTGGCTTGCAGCTGTGACTTTTTACTTTATTCCTCATGGAGCAGCTGTTGATGCTTTAGCTGCTTTTACAATTTCTCACCCACCACACTGTTGTACTGACACTGCAAAACATGATGGACATTTGTCCTTGAACTCATCCTTCATAAAGGGGCAATGTAGCACACTGCCAGGTCAGATATGTGGATGTGACATCTCCAGACTGCAGTGCCAGGGAACTGAAGTATTTTATGGGCCATTTATAGAGTAGTAATGCTACAGTAAGTACCTCAGCAGACACAGGAAAAGTCCATCTGCAGAATCAGCTCATTTCATTCAGCAATTTCCAAAAAGGTTTGCATTTTAAATAACAACTCAGAAATGTTCCTTTTCTTTATTTAGAATGTGCAAATGGAACAGCTGATCCCTATGACAGCAATTATCATGACAGTGTGATGTAGTTGATAAACAGACCGTACAGCAAAAAAATGAGGACCTACAGATTAAGGTGTCCAGTGGGAGTGTATAGTTCAAATGCTGATGGAAGCTGATTTGTTGGGAGGATTCATTTGTTTGTTTGTTTATAAGTAAATGAGCTGCATTAAGACTAATCAAAAGGAAGCAGCTGTTTTGTGTTAAATGGTATTGGAAAGTAACAGAAAAAGAGAGCTGAATGATAAAACAGGGACATTCTAAAAAGGCATTATTTGGTTTCTCAGGAAAAAAATTGGTAGGGAAAACTATTTAAGTCAGAAATCATGTACTTGTTTCTACAGTTTGGAAGCTGTGGTGTTATTACTCAGTACTCTTCCCTCATTTTCTGTGAGTGGGCCAATTCACGTCACAACAGTCTCTGTAGTCAAAGGCTTGAATTGCACCAGGATAGGTAGCTGGGATGAGTTTCTCTGTACATTTGAATCTATTTTCAGAGCAAGTCACAGCATTTTCACTAGAACAATAGAGAGACTAGAGAACAATGAGACTAGAAGACTTCTATTTTCTGTCGACTTACAGAGAATCAAATACTGAAGCACATGTATGTGGCCCCTCAGTACCATTTCTTACTTCTTGTACCATGGAAAAGACAGTCAAGAGTTTTCCTTGTTTTGCCCATGTCCTTTCACTTTTTCTTTCCCTGAGGAAGGCCTTGTGGACCATCTTTCAGTCTATTCCTGCTGTTCCTTAGGCACCTTCTCCTGAAATCCACCAAGTGAAATGCAATCTGTCTATTGGGTCTCTTAACTGGGAAAAAAATACCAGTGGTTAAAAAAACTTGAAGTTACACCTCAAGTGACTGAAAACAGCACATGGGACCAAAAGACTTTTTAGTGTCTAACTTCTGCCTGCACTACGGGTGCAGCCACCCAGTATTAGGCAGCATCCACACGTAACACAGAAATTTGCCCTGCCGTGGAAAATAACTACAGAATAACCTCAGGAAATGTGCAGAGGCAACAAGCGGGAGAAAGGATACAACTCAACAGTGAAATAAAATTGGCTGGTAAAATAAGCAATGGTCAAAGCATACCATCTGCCTTTTTTTTTTTTTTTTTTTTTTTTTTTTTTTTTTTTTTTCAGAGCCTACAAATCACTAAACAATGGCTGGAGTGAGTTTAAAAGCATTTGAGAAAAAAAAATTATGCTGCTGTGGTTTCTGAGCATATGTGAAAGAATGGATTCCAATTGTATCTGCATATTTTCCAGTAATTCACAGGGTATTACAATTCAAGGCTATCTTATTCAGAAGTATTTCTATTTCTGAACTAAATTTCTGATGGCCAAAGCAGCAGCTATATTTACAATTCAGAGGCACAGCTCTGCTGTCAAAGCTCCAGGAAAAGCATCTGTATTGGAGAACTTTCTATGAGCCAATGGCAATCTCTTCCTTTTCTGAAGGAGCATAGCTCATAGCTGTGACTTGTGATTGTGCCATTTCCTCAAAACACATGGAAAAATTGCTACCTTCAAAAAGGTGGCCGTATGTTAGATCAAAATGTTTGCTGAGAGCCACATCTTTGGAAATTTATCCCCACAGGAGAAATGTGCCTCTGCTTCTTTTGGCAGCTTCACTGAAAGTAGACTTTGGACTGCATAAAGGATCAGCACTGTCTTTTGCTAAGGAAATATTATCATTTTTTTCCTATAGCAAGAGATTTGATAGTATAATAGGTACTGTGAAGCACATCCCAAATATACTAATGGCCGAGGACTAGGATGCAAAATACAACTCTCTAGTTTCACATCGCATATGTCAGTGAAATTGTCACTCTCTTTATTGAGACCTGCCACATTATCAAGAGGATACCAAAATCTCCATACAGTCTCCATTTTACGTTATCCATTCTCTTTGAATTGTGAGCCTTGTGGCAGATACAATTCTTCCTCTGAAATCCCACCTTGACCTGAAGTCTTATACCATGAACATCAGAATATTGTAGTCCTGTCAAGTTGTTATTTTCACTAAGAGCAACACAATAGTATTGGTCATATATTTTAAAATAGCACTGGTTTTGATTATAAACTTTTTTTTTAATCTCTTATACTAAGTTACAAACAACAGAAACTAGAACCCAAAGTAAAAGTATGATTTCCTGCTGTTTCTCTGCTGAGAGTACAGGTACTTCTGAGATTAGGCACTTCTGTTCTTCACCTCAACCACTTGTCTCATACCCCCTTTTAGATGTATTTCATCAGTTATGTGGGAGAACACCCACCTCATTTGCTTATTTTCTAAGCTTTTCTAAGTGTAAGTTTATAAGAGCTCAAATACTTGAAAGCTATTATATATCCCATGGACAGCACTGTAACACGGGGAAGAAGAAATACACAGAAATGCTAAAGAGTTGGGACTTTCAGCCTGGAAGGCCAAGGTGTGTTATCTAAACTTTGCCAAGCCCTATGTCTTCAGGTCAGATTATGCTATGTATTGCATCTGATATCCATCGAGGGACCAGTTCACATTCTGCCCCACCAGCTTTAGCAGTGTATGAGCAAATATTTGGGTGTTTAGTAATCTCTTGTGGGTTGGATTTTTTTCCTTGTTTGGTAGGTTATACTGTTGAATTAGGTCTCAAGGGATCATCTGCTTATGTTTCCAAGTAGCTAGCAGGTGTAGTCTGTGGATGACCTGCTATTACACCATGAAGAACCCTGTATTTTGTTTCTGATGTGGTCTAATGAAACACAAGAGTTTTACTTTTCTGTTACATCTGTTCGTCATTCATCATAGAGTGTGCAGTTAAAACAAATACATATTTTCTTACACTTGCATACCTCACAAGGGCCACATTCCCACACTTTACTACTATGTTTTATTGCAGCATACGTCAGATTTGAGTCTTTCAGGGGAGTAAAAAAAAGTCATTTATGTGAAGGGTGTTGCAGACATTGTAACAAATTTGAGGCCATAAAAGGTGAATAAAATTTCCAGTGATTTTTTTTCCTATGTGATTCCTAAAATCTAGGACATATGTGAAGTGTAAATATAGTAGTTTTTCTTGGTTTTCTTGCAGGGAGTCTGAAACACTGATATTTTTTATATATATATTTTTATATATATATATGATATTATAGACATATATATTTAATGTATATTTATCTTTGCTCATTTCATGAGAGAGGAGAAAACATTTGTGAAGGGGAATGGCTTGTTTGCAATTGCTTTCTGAGTGAATTGGAAAAATCAAGGTAAAGAAGATGCTCGAGTCCTGGCTTTCTTTTTTCCTCCTGAAAATACATGGGACAATTTACCCTCTGAGCTCTTTGGAGAAAAATATATATGTATTTGTACATAGAAGTGCACCTAGACAGGGAAGAAATCACAACCTTTTCATCACACTCCCTTGCTTCCACCACAGTTGTCTGGCATAGTTCAACAGGGTAGGTAATGTGGGAGAAAGAAACTCATAATAACTAAACACAACCCTGATTCAGGTCCAGTCTCTACCAACTACCATTGAGTTCTGGACCGTTTCCAACATCACAGACAAACACAAGAACCTCTTCAGATTAATGTATGTATATATGATGTAAAATTAATGTTGGATATACAGGAGTTTTCACTGTTATCTAATGCAATCTGAGGGGATTTTAATTTAATTGTCTTTGGAAAGAAAACTGAGAGTTCTTGGTCAGTAAGAAGAGAGAAACTTTGTTCTTTCTATAGGAAATAATTGCCATTGTAAATTTTCCACATGTTGGCTTGTAAGGCACCAGCCTAAGCAGTACAATTTCTGCAACCTTGCAGGGGCTGTCACAATTCAGCAATTTAATTGCCCTGCTACTGTTTAAGGCTGCTGGACTTAAGAGTGCATCCAATTTTCTTCAGAAAATACTGAAACCTGATTTAATGTGTCAATATGGAAAGGAAAGGAAAGGAAAGGAAAGGAAAGGAAAGGAAAGGAAAGGAAAGGAAAGGAAAGGAAAGGAAAGGAAAGGAAAGGAAAGGAAAGGAAAGGAAAGGAAAGGAAAGGAAAGGAAAGGAAAGGAAAGGAAAGGAAAGGAAAGGAAAGGAAAGGAAAGGAAAGGAAAGGAAAGGAAAGGAAAGGAAAGGAAAGGAAAGGAAAGGAAAGGAAAGGAAAGGAAAGGAAAGGAAAGGAAAGGAAAGGAAAGGGAAAGGGAAAGGGAAAGGGAAAGGGAAAGGGAAGGAAGAGTATGACGAGGAATAGGAGGGCTTCATAGCTAACAATGTGCACAATGAGGATTTATCTTAACTGGGTTTTTTTCCCCTCTCTGTCAAGTCATAACTCCTTGTGCTCTCTTAGGATGTCTTTCAGTTCCCATTCTGTGGCTGCAAGGGCTTTACTTGTAAATTTCATCTCTTTTCCTCTCATCTGTTTGACTACTCAAACTTGGTGACTTCTAAAAGATAAACAAAAATCCAGACATTTGTCTCGCAATGGTCTTGAGAAAAGGCTTATTTCTGCAGGGTGCCTTCAGGCATCCTTGTGTTCATCTTTGGTTGCTGATATGCTGTCTGGCAAGTTTTGGCAGGCTTTATTTACCATCCTGGAAATAAAACTCTAGGTAACAAAATCAACCCGTACAAAACGAAAACCAGAAAACATGCCAGGCCTTTTTTTTTTTTTTTTTTTTTAATCATTTCACATCACAGTTAAAGAAGTTTATGTTTTAGGATCCTCTGTGAAGGAAAACCATAAAAAATTTTGAAATACCAAAAATAAAGTATGTATCACCTACTACATGAGAATGGATATATATTTAAATTTGCTCAAGAGCCATGCAGTTTCCCTCTAACTCTAGTTTTCTCCTTCTTGGTGTTTTCAAAAGAAGCAAGAATAGCATAACTTGGAATTTTTGGCTTCGATTAGCTATTTGATTTTGTTGCTAGTCTTGTTGCAATAACTTCATACAGACGTTCTTGAGGCGTTTTTTTTTGTTTGTTTGGTTGTTTTGGGTTTTTTGTATGTGCATTTATTTTCAATGATCCTACTGTTAATAAAACACAAACTAAACTTGAGGATTTCTTTTTACCTTTTCACATGTGTGGCTGGTCCAGTTTTTACTTCTAGCTTTTAAAAGCATAATTTATTTCTCTCACCATTAAGAATCACCTGCATTTTTTCATGACCTTCATGTAACGAAACACTAGCATTTTTCTTTTTCCAAGGATGCAGTTGTTAAACAAACGTGGCATTCAGTGGTCACCACCTAAGTTAAATTAGCCATGGTTTAGAGTTGTGATGTGACAATATGACTGCAGTCAAGTTCCTCTACTTCCAGCTGGACATTTAGGTGTAAGACATGCCCAAAAGTGTTTCAGCAGGTGGTCACAGCTCTAGAAGGACATTGGGAAACATCTTATTTGCAGGGTCCATATACAGTCAGACACTAATACTATGGTATGTGTACATAAAAAATATGTACACATACCACAGGGGTTTTTTCCCTGTTTTTTGTCCTATCCTGTCCTGTTAGGATTTTTATTCATGCCCAGTTAATTAAGTCAGATACTTAGCAGTAACTATAAACAAATATATCTTAGCATTGATGTCAAATAAAGATTTAAGAACTGGTTTCCTTGTACACAGTGTAGCCTCCACAAACTCTTGGCACTCTACAGGATGAACCTTGGGGCACTAAAGGAATTGGATGTTTGTACACTGTTCTGCCATATCACATAAACACCATAAGTAAAGGGCAAAAAATCTCCTTGTTCCCTTTCTCTGCTACACTGATGGAGAGCAGCATCTGAGAGGTGGGTTTGGCTCCCTGGTTCTCCCTTTTTGTATTGTAAAGCATGAGGATTCTGGTACTAGCTTAGAATAAAATAAGTAGTGGGATACATAGCCATTCTCTTTCTCTTCAGAAGAAGGAGTGCAGCAACCACTGTATGGTTTATTAGCTTCAGGCTGGCATGGACTGCTGCTACTTGTTCAATTGATGTTCAAGTCCAGATCTCTGGCCATCTGAAACCCACTGTTTCATGTTCCCTAAAGAAAGGAGTTTGTAGGCTGCAAAGTTTGGACCAGTAAATCTCATTTGTTGTTAAACGTCTTTCAGCATTTGTGTTAAGTTAAGCTTTGGATGGGTTACCAAAGATAAAAGGAACCCTGGGTAGATGTGCATGGCTTCGCAGCAGTCTGTGGGAAAAAATGAACAGCAAAAGGATTAGTCTGCAATATTTCACTTGTATGGTGTTAAAATTCCTCTAAGTTATGTTTTCATGATTAAGGTGGTAGAATTAAAACAGTTGTAAAATCAAGTTTCCCTTAGATGTTCACTTCAGAAATGTGGTGGATTAAAAAGCTATTTTCCTTGGATTGTTTGCTACAGCTCTTTGCCAGAACTTAAAACAAAGGCATGAAGAGGATCTTTCCAGTGTTCATTATTACCCTCAGGACAATGAGAACCATATTGACATTAGCATATTGTAGAGGTCACTCTGAAAAGGAGGCTGAGCACGATTCCCAGTGGTCCTGGATTAGGAACTGAACTCTCACTTTGGGCAATAGGATTTTAACCATTGTACCAACTGACTCAGTAAGCATCTCTCTCTGTTTATCACCTTGCTTTGATAGAAATGTGAGAAAAAGCTGAAAGATATTTTTGACTTGTTATTCAGATATCCTTTTTCATAAATTGGTTTTAAGGTCTACAAGGTTCATTTTCTCTCTGAATGCAGTAAGAGCAAACATACAAACAAAAACTAAATTTATTTTGGCTTGGACATGGCCTGTGCTAGCAATATTCAAAAATTTGCATATTTCCTGTATTTTACCTCTGAAATTTTAGAGAAATTTCCTCGTTGAGGTAAACACCTGCATTTTATGATCTGATTTGGAACAGACATTAATTTGAAAATGTCACTAAGGGTGATTTCTTCCTATTTCTGCTGATTGCAATCTCATTATGAAACCATGGAATGGTTTGGGTTGGAAAGGATCTTAAAGATCATCTAGTTCCAACCCACCTGCCAAGAGCAGGGACACCTTTCACTAGACCAGGTTGCTTAAAACTCCTTCTAGCCTGGCCTTGAACACTTCCAGGGATGGGGCATCCACAGCTTCTCTAAGCAACCTTTTCCAGTGCCTCACCACCTTCACAGTAAATAAATTCTTCTCAATAATGAAACATTCCCCTGATGTTTTCATCTCTATTCTTTTAATTTGTTTGAATTAGATGCAGTTGCAGAAGCTGGTCAGATTTGAAACAAAAATATGTGAGATATATAAGTAAATTCTTGCTCATAAGATTCAGATATTGCTATTTGGGTTTGATGAAACAAGAAAATTTTCCTCTTTTCAAAACTGTCAAAAGGAAAAATACAAAATAGAGAGTGCCTAAATAAATCTTTTTTCTATAGCTCCTAGAAATAAATACCTGTCCCTCGACTTTACTCCTTCTCTCATTTAGTTTTTTATATGCATCTTTTTTTTATTGCTGTTTTTGTCTTATTTTGCAGTGGCTCTCTTTTGAGCACCTTCAATACACCATGCTCAAATTACATGTGACCATGACATTGTTTGAGGTTCATGTTTTATATTAAATTGCAAGATGATGGGGAGGTGTCATATGGCTGTTGCCAATACTGAAGAGATATTGCTTTATAGACAATTGGACAGTAGTCTAAGATGGTGCAAACTCTGACATTGATCTGCTCAGATATTCCCATTATGGTGAACTCCCATTCAAAGACCAAAAGATTTTTACAATCCAGAAATCCTGTTTTTCATTGAAAACATTAGAAGGCTCATTCTTTCAAAATAAAGAAAACACCAACCAACACACTAGGGCAGAGGAGAAGTAAAATGTGTCTATATAAGACCTGCAGTCCACTTCTGCCTTGTCAGCCAGATGCTGCTGTTGCTGGCACAGCTTACTCCTGAGATGACACATGAGGTTGAGGAGGTCCAGGAAGAACAAAGCTCTCTTTTTTCCCACCCCAGGGAGCTCTATCTGCCTTACTGTTCTTAAAAGAATATAGAAGAATATATACATCTAAGTCAAGAGCAAAACAGATACTCTCTGTGATGTGCAAAATGATCACAGTTTTTTTGGGCATTATTGCCTCTGATTTTTGGTATCGAGAGGGCCTGTGGGTGGAGGCGTTTTTTCCACAACAGTAGGAAAAGACCAAGCACTTAGCTCTCATACAGAAAAGCTGCAAATGCTATTTGTTTTTATATGGAATTTCTTTCATAAAATATGAAGATATATTGGCCTTTTAATTTCTACTTTCATTGCAGGCTGATGCAGGCAAATAATTAATCAAAATATTCTATTTACTGGAATGATAGAGTCGTCGAATGATTTGGGTTGGAAGAGACCTCAAGGAACATGTAGTTCCAACCCTTCTCCTGTTGTGGACAGGAGACCTTTCACTAGACACTTTCTCAAAGCTTCAACCAGCATGGCCTTGAGCACTTCCAGAGATGGGGGCCATCTGCAACTTCTCTGAGCTACCTGTTCCTGTGCTTCACCACCCTCATAGTAAAGAATTTCTTCCCAGTATCTAACCTAAACTACTCTCAGTTTGAAACAATTCCCCTTTTTCCTGTCACTACATGCTCTTGTAAAAAGTCTCTGTCCATCCTTCTTGTCAGCTCCCTTCAGGTACTGGAAGGCCAGTTTCACAAAAAATAAAAATTTAAAAAAAAAAAAAAAAAAGAGAGGAATTATGATCTAAAAGAAGCAGTGTTCCCTACTCATTACAAAGAGGAATTATTTTCAAGGCATCTAAAATGTCATTCAAGGGTGTAGAAAAGTAATGAAAAAAAGTTTTGGCAGAAAGATTTCAATTCTTGCTATAAACTGCTGAAATGAGACATCAGTGTATAGAAACCCCAACTGTGAACAAAATTAATGCTTTGCAGCTATGCAAAATTTTAACATGCATAGGAGGATAATAATATGATAGAATAGTTTCTCTGCATTGTAATACTGCCAGTGACTGTTGGATCAAAGACAATGAAAAAATTTGATGATGTGTATCACATTGTGATAAGCATCTATTAATTAGCACACACTTTTGCATGCCAATGTATTCATAGACTATGCAGCTTGCAAGAGAGTAACAATGGGTCTGAAACAATGGTATGTGCTCAGGATTTGGTTTTGAATTACTGAATAAATGATGGCCCAGAGTATTAATCTGCATTAGAAACTTTCAAAACAATTATCATCTATGCGATACCCTAGCAAACTGGCTTTACAGGTCAAGTATGTCTGGTGGATTGCAAGAAACATTAAGGTTTTCTTCCATATTCATACAGAACAACCTACCTGAGGGAGAGTGTGCATAGCATGACTGTTTCTTTTCCCCTTATGTGGTTATGGTCAGGAGACCTTCTACAGGAGAAGTTCTGCAGGGTGACAATAATGAACTGACATCTTCTAGAAATGCAACCCATGAGGGCCTCAAAGAGGTGTACTTTTCTCTCTACTCTTCACTTGCTTCACTTGTGAGCTTTGCTTCACTCCAGAAGAATGCAGTGGCCTTGATACCAAAAACTGATGAAGTAAAACTCCTTAGCATCAATGTAATATTAGAGAAGCAGACATTCGTTATTCATGCAGATGCACGAGGAGATATATGCTCTGAAATTCCGTGCATGCTGAGTACAGAAAAAGCTCCTGTTTATATACTGTATTTCATATATAATTTCGTTGGCTTTCCTGGAATGAACATGCATATGATAATAATTTCTTCAAAATCATTAAAATATGTTCACTCCCCTTTGTGCACATGTTCTTCTGTCCTGGGGATCTCTTTGGTGGTCCCTGGTGGTTGGTGACCCCAAAGCCATACCTGACAGCCTGATGGACTACTTCTTTCAAAGTTAGGAGAAAATTTGGCATAAGTGGGCTGGTTACTCTCCCATTCTTCTTCTTGGTCAATGTTTAACCTGCTCCTACAGAATAAGCATTGTGTGGTTCCATGCACCAGCAGCTTTTGAAGAATAAGCATTGTGTTAACCCACCAAGTGTGCAAACCTCTCTTCATCTGGTGACAGTCTTAGAGTACTCCTGGAGACGGATGTGCCTCTGGAGCATGAAAACCTGCAGGGAAAACAAACTAGAGCCTCACAAGGACAAACTGAAACGGGTTTTGACCTGTCACATGGTAAATAAATTATTTCTATATTTTTATTCATTCATAGATGTGCATGCTTCTCACATACAAGATTTACCACAGTCCTGGATGAAGAAGATATGTAGCAAGATTGCTGCAGACAGGTTGCTCTTCGGGTAGTTGCAGTGTCTAGTGAGCTGGAGATATAAAGGGGCAGTTGTCTTGATTTAGTGGTCTGTTCATTCATTTTTGGTAATTAAGACAATTTGAGGAGCATATAAGACCATGGTCCACTAAGGGGTTTTTTATGTAATCTATCCTCTGACATAAATTATTTCAGACTCTCCTGGCCTTTCCATGCCGAAGGCTGATTTCAGATATCTCAGCTTAGTTTCCTTTAATTTTTAATGCTTTTCTGAAGATGTAATACTTTAGATTCAGCAGTAACTAGAGAAACTTCTGTTAGTGATTATTGCTATAAAAGTCAGAGAGAATGACAAGCCTGAATTTTGAAAGAAGTTTGTCAGTAGCGAGTAGTGTCATTTCCTCAGCCAAACTATGGACCATTCCTCTAAATGTTGCTATTTCCAACAAGGTTATGCAATTTCCAATGGAGGAGTGGGAAAAAAAATTAATGAAGATAATTTTGTGATAATAGAAGGGAGGGATGATAATTTTAGTGAGTTTTAATCAGAGAGATTACCTATGCCATATTTCAAGTATATTCAACTTAAAGCTTTTCTGCAGGAATAGAGAAGAAAGGGTGAACACACAGCTTTGTTTACTGCGGATATCAGTCCAAGTCTATCACCAGAACTAACTATACTTGAAATAAGTAAAACTATTTGTTACTCTAAATTAGAAGCATCAAAGAGAAAGAAATCTATTGTTCTGAGACATTGATGAATTTGGCTCAAGGGGTCATTGCCATCAGTAGACAAAAGCTGACACATGGTGCATTGTGCTGCACTGCACGTTGTGCTCCAACAGGCATGCAAACACAATGTTGTTCACTTTGCATCATATGCCATTGGCAAAACACCACAGTCCTGAAACGTTATGGAGAACTATCTGTCCTTTTGTGCCTGTAAGTGGAATTTAAAATTGTGTCACATGTGCCATTAAATGGAACTTTCAATTATGTCTCCACCACAGAGCAGCTGATAAAAAACACCAAGGCAGGAACAATACTGGAATTTTTTTTAATAAATCTTAATTAAAAGTGAAACAACTATGAGTTTGGAAAAGGAGTCTTCCCTCTAGTAATGTGTCAGGGAGAAAAACACAAGGTAGGTCAGGAAACATAGGTTTTTCTAAAAAAAATCTTTGCTGTGCTGGAGAGGTGAAAGACAGCAGTAGTGACTGAGGTAAGAATGACACGCATCACGTAGATTAGGTCCACAGCAGAAAATTAGTGACCTAAAGTTGTGAGCCACTATACACATTGGGCCAAGAATATGTCATGAACTTTTGGAAAACTAGTTCAGCACAGGAGACAAATACTCAGCTCTCCTAGACTCAGCAACAAATATAGCTAGAAGGGACCCCTTAGGATTATCTATTTCATTCCCAGCCTCAGGAACTCTTCCAGAAACTTTCCTGGCAAAAGGCTTTTTTTCTAGAAGATTCTATATCCTTTCTTGCATAATACATTTTCTCTGTTAACCATCCATGCCATCATAGACATCTTATCTATATGCAATTCAGGATTATTGCTCTTGTCCTACATCCAGGAGACACATGGAAATACTTACTAATTCTCTCATTGAAATGTAGTGTTTTGACTAAACAAATTTCCCCGTCGTTCCTGATTGCCCTAACACCCTGAAACTTTGTTACTGATTGTTGTTGCTCTCCTCTGAAAGCTCTCCCTTAGTATATTAGTTCCTAAACTGTGGTGCTTAGAGCAGAGTATTTCCATTAGTCAGGCTTTCGCTCGTGTCGGTCCTTAGTCGGTTTGACTGCTAATAGTCCTGCTCATAACTCAGATGATGCCATATTGGAAAAGTATGAGTTGTTAAAGCCTCTTTGATCTATGAGTCATTCTATCTCCAGCTTCTTTCCTGCAAAGCTGCTTCACAGATGTTCTTCCAGTTGAACTTGCTCAGTTCATTATTCCCACAGAAACACAGCATTGTGCACAGATTATCTCCTTGACTTGTCAAAATAATTTTACATTACTTCTTTCTGCCAAAGTGGGTGCAATCTTTTCCACTTCACACACACACAAACATATTAAGTGCACAGTCTACTCAAGGGTTCAGAATCATTAATGTAAAAACCCATTTGATACATTTTTACAGTTTAATGGTGAAGAAATAAGGACTACTCTGACTATTATTTTTTAATCAATTCTATATTTGGTTCATGGTAGCTCCCACCTGAACTGTACTTCTGCAGCAAAATTATGGAAAGGTCATGAGAGACAGACAAAACCCTCCCTAAATTAAGAGATATTGTATCTTCTCTCTTTTATCTATCTACAAAGCTTTCAAAGACTTTTTGCCCTTGAGGAGATTGTCTTAGAGGGCAATGTATTTTCCCTCTACTTGTAGCTTTTAGGTTAGAGAAACTGGTGTCAGGAATGCCAAAAGGGAATTGCCTAAGAGAATTGAGTATATGATATCTTGAGGTCTATTTCATCCCAATTTTCTGTGATAGAAAGACATTGCTGGCTAGATTGTTCTTTGGCACTCTGCTAGCTTTATATAAGCCTGATGAATACAGCCTCCAGAGACTTATCACATAAAACTCAATTATATGTGCTCCAAGAAAGAGCTGGAACAAAGATATACTGGGTTGTTAGGGAAAAGTATGTTTTGGAAAGTGGAGACACGTTACTCAGATATACATCATCCTTAATTAAGGATTGAGCACACAGTAAAATCTTAGTGGAGTCTCTGTTTGCATATCTTCTTGGTAGTTGTATATTTTGTGCTTCACCAATAAAAATAACCTGTCAATTTGCACTGGAATCCTTCCTACTCTGCTGTCATTTCCTACTTGCAAAGCCACCAACAAGTTTCAAGCACTTTGACTCTGAAGTTCTGAAGCCAGTGCAGTTTAAACCAGAGTCCATGGAGTAGCAGGAGCCATTGGCACATCCTAGTCTCAGACCCAAACTTGTGTCCACCTGTCTCTTTGCAGAACAGTGTTGTGACATAACTCTGCACCACCATTTCAGAAGGAATAATGGGTGGAAAGGGTGAATTGTGAGCCATACTTTAAGAGAAATGTTTCAAGATGCACTGAAAAGAGACAAAGTAACTGTTTTTCTTTGTCAGGATAAAGAGAATAGAGAGGATAAAAATATTTTGTTTTCCATTTTAACTGCATATGATTACTCTTTATTTATTTCAGAGTGGTTTCCAGCTCCACTAATGCTTTGTAGCCACCTAGCCTTGTCGTTACTATCCTGGCAGTGCAAGAGCTTAATACTGCTTAATGCACACAGTTTAGAACTTGGACTTTTGTCTTTACTAAAATTCATTTTTTGATCAAGTAGTAGTTCTATAACAATGCATTTTTTGTTTTAATCCAGCTCTTGCATTGTACAGGTAATGAAGTTTGACACCTTGTTTCCATGTTTTCCACCGCACAAACACATTAAGCAAGTGCACATGGAAACTACATGACAGTCATTTTAAAACTCCCAGGAGGCTTAGACAGAAAGATCAGATTGCACAGAACATAGGCAGTGAAAGAAACTATAGTGCAGGGTATGCCACTTCTGAAAGCTGAGTATTTCCTAAACCATGTACTTGTCAACCCTGGTTTCTTCTTTTGGTAAGAAATACAGTTTGTCTGTTTCTTTTGGGGGCAAAAATTCAATTCTTATTATGTCACAGCAAATGTGAATTGTAGAATATGTTATTTCCTGCTGTAACTAACAAATTACATAGTAAGCCATTTTGTTTTGTCTTAGTGGGTATTCTGGCACAACTTAAGAAGCTGTTTTTTTTCTGTTGTTTCCAATATTTCTTTATGGTCCAAACGATCTGTTAAGTTTTTCTAACTACCTCATTGACTGATCTTAAGAGAAAGGCTATCTGTTACACTAAAATAGGTGGAGATATGATTTGTAAAACATTTTGTAAGCTCTCATCCGTTCTTCTGTACATGCAAACACATGTACTGAAAATATTTGGGTGCAAATGTGAGCATTTGAATACTTGAGATTATCAGCACAAGTACTGGCAAATAAGTGAACTCACTGTGAATAACCTTATGCTGATTTTTTATAAAAAGTTGCATATTTCTGCCCTTTTTTGTTTTTTTTTTCTTCTCAAACAAAAGAGTCAGTAAACTCACTCTTCCCAAATATAGAAATGTGTTAAATTCTTTTTATAACTAGATGAAAATGTTTCATGAAAATGTTTCACTAGATGCTTATAACATAAGGGATAACATGATCTTATTATTGGTTTTTTCAATAAATGTATCAGGCTTTTCACTATTCTTGTGCAGATAGTGATTTACTCAGGAGCCACACAGATTTGTTTGAATGCTGAGAAGATATAAGGCAGTTTACCCCAAAAGTAGGTAATGCCTTTCTTGCTACTAGTGAGAGATGTAGGCTGCTATGCTTCTAGTTGACCTGTTACCACAAGAAATGTAACTTGCAAGAGCAGAAAACAAGTTAAAAATATAAAGGTTTCTACCCAGGCCTATAAAAATATTCAGGGTTATACCCAGACCTGAGTCTATTCTCACTTATGCCCTTAATCAAATCATATTATAATATGACATGCTTACATCCAGCTAACTGAAACTCTTGCTCACTGAAATATTTTCACTGTCTTCCAGACTTATGCTAGAGGCACACAAAAGGCTCTTTCCCAGTCTTTTTCTCAGAGTATTAGAGAGTGTCACACACATTGTTTTCACTGTGTCAAGTCATTGTGAAGACTAGGATCTGCTGTGAGTTATCACCTCTGGAAAGACTGCACTGTCTGCATAAAACTACACCTGTAACCATGGACAAAATGTCCCAGGGCTTCACTCTGTTTCTAAAACATTTGTCAGCTACTGCAAAGTTCTTAAAACTGAATAACCACCATCAGGAATCTTGTGTGAAATGAGAACATTTTCTGTCATTTAACTGTCATAGTAAAAAATAGGCAGTTTCATAGAAGATGCAGAAATGTTTGAGACAAAATACATCATAGTAGACTCTTCAGCTTACAGTTTTGTGAATTCAAAATCAATCAAGAACTACATCAGATCCACTCTAGAAAATAATGCATGTCTAAGGATATCAGACCAAGCTTTGTGTGTTAATCTCTCTCAAGCCTAGTGCCAACTGGAATTATCTTGTTAAAAAGGAGTGGGAGAGTAAAGGGGGTATGGGTGTGTGTGGGGGTAGGTGTGTGTGTGTGTGGAGGGGTGTAGACATAAATATTCAGTCTGGATCAATATTAAATGAAAACTCCAATCCACTTCCCTTAATAATAAGGTGGGAAATGTGACTATTCCTCCAGAATCCTACAGTAACAAGTGTGTAGTGGGTTGTCCTGTCTTGATGAGGGTCTCCAGTATGATGCACTTGACATATAATAGCTGTGTTTTGGGAGGCTTCTTTTTATTTTTTTGTTGTTTGTTTTCGGTTTTGCTTTCCTTCCTTCCTTCCTTCCTTCCTTCCTTCCTTCCTTCCTTCCTTCCTTCCTTCCTTCCTTCCTTCCTTCCTTCCTTCCTTCCTTCCTTCCTTCCTTCCTTCCTTCCTTCCTTCCTTCCTTCCTTCCTTCCTGAAATAGGTATATTACCTACTATATTTTTTAAAGTGCATCTACTTGAAAAAATTCTCAAAATATCATTAAAGGGATCATCATTATCATTATCATCATAAACATGTATAATGATTTGAATCCTTCTTCTAGGATGGCTACCATACAGTCATATAATAAGGCTGTTGATTATGTTCATAATTCCATTCCAGGGTAAATACTTACTTATTTATTAACAGATAATATGAAGACTTTCTTAGCTTCCTTCATGTGTACATGTATAAAGCATGTAATGCTTTATATGCCTGAATAGAAGGTTAATGATTGTAGAGTAATAAATAATAAAATCTGAGACCTATGTAATATAAATGCCGAAGCAACAGATATCTGAGAAAACAGAATGCTATGGCTAAAAAAATGAAGTCTTTAATTGTAAAAAATGCACCCAGCAACTCAGAGAATGTAGGAAAGCTTTGTATGAGTCTATCTGGTTGCAGAAGGGAGTCTGGCAAGTAAGGAAGTTCTGACATTTTGCTTCTGATCAGAAACAGTCTGATTATATTGGAATGATGGTGGTTGAGCCCTGTGTTTATCTGTTTATACAAATATTTATTCTTTACACTATTATCAAATTAAATCCCAGACTGGTTTTGTTTATTTTCAGTTTAGAAGAATTAACTAAGGGGCAAAATGCTTCATTTTTATCACATTGTAATGGTTTAGGGGAATGGTTGAACATAATTGTAATTCATACCTTCAAATATTTATCTATCTTGGGCTCTACAGCTTGGATGATATTTAGTTTAATCTGTTTATATTTGACTTTATTTTAGGAGCAAATATCTCGGGTCAAATCCAGCTTTATTCATGAAAGGTACAGAATTCTATCATTTAAATCAATAAATACTACAAGCACTGATTTTAACAAGATGTAACGAATCATACTTTCAAGTGTTCAGCCCACCTCAAGGTTTAGCTCATAATGGGATGAATCACATAGGCATGACAGACAGGGTTTAAACCATAACATCCTTGCTAGCTTAGCAGAATATGCACTAATGGTAATGGAAAAAAAAAAAAAAAATCCAGGATCTTTTCAGGCTGAAAAGAGTCTTCCTGACCTCCAACCAGTTTGTTGTTCTAGCGATCTTACTGTAGATGAAGAGGGAGCGTATTGTTCACAAACTAGAGTAGCCAAGCTCTGTTTTCTCATGTGCAAAGAATGTATGTTGCACTAGGGACAAGCTGTCCAGGTCTTGAGACAAGAACAATGTAGCTGCACTGTTTCTGCAGTTTATAGACTGTAAACAATAATATTGTAGGAAGGTGAGGTGGGACTGGCTCACAGGCAGAAAAATGTCCGGCTGTGCTAATGCAGCTAAAGGAAAAATTGAAATTACAACATCCTTGCAGATGATGTAAAAACATTTTTATTTTCATTAATTGAGGGGCAACACAGCTGAGAAGGAAGTCGTATTTCTGTGTGAAATACCAGGTGAGGGTCACAAAACACATCCTGTGTTTTGGCTGTGTGATGAGGCAAGAATTTCTCTAAGAGTCTTTTCACAGAGAGGACGGCTGAAATATCACTGGAAGCATAAATTCACCTCATCAGTGTCTGTCTCAAAGTCTACCAGATTTCTCTAGCTGAATCACTTCAATGTTGTGCAATTCTCTGCTGTAACAATCCATGCATTGAAAGTTTCTACATTTCTAGCCTTTGCTGTGGAGCTCTCTGTTAACCAGTACTGCAACTTGTTTCTTCCAAAGCACCACACAAATAAGTTATTCAGATGAATGATGCTATAACTTTTTACGTACTTCTCTCTGTTCATAAAGTTTCATTAAGTAAACACTTTCTTTGGCTTTCACATATTTACAGTTATTCATATCTGCCTGTAGCAATGGCAGACCTGTGACTAGACATCAGAAGACACCAAACCTTTATAGAAAAGAAAACAAGAAACATACTTTACCAATATGGTGATGATAATAAGGTTCAATTAATTTACTGAAATTAAAAAGTAATTTCTAGAGCTGATAATATAATGTATATATATAGTCAATTTCAATAATTGCTAATATATGTATTCAAGTTAGTATTATTTATTTACTGAAAATTTAAAATGCATTTGCTGTTATTGTCTATTAAAAAAACCAAAAAAACCACATTCACCCACTTCCCTCCCCAGATTCTCAACTTATTATGGGTCCAGTGAATTTTGTTTTCTTTACAAATTGTGGCCTAATTATCATGACTGGAAGACAATTCTTGACTGAGACACAAGCCTTGGAGAGCAGTGAGACTCTGGGCATTTTAGCACTAACGGGTAAGAGAGCCTTGGGCTTTTTTTTTTCTGCGACTCACCTTGAGACCATAAGTACAAGAAACAAGACCATGGGACATTTCTGAACTGACTGGACAAAAAAAAAAAAAAAAAGTTCTTTCTAGATCAAAGTAATATGCTGTTAACAATTTCACCTGTTCAATTTGTAGCTATCACATTAACAGATACACAACACTAGTGAGAAAAAAAAAAAAGGCTGAATATACTCAAATATGTATAAATAATTAAAAATTCAACCCAGGGAATACTACATGAACAAAGACAGAATCATTTTTTTGCTGTTAGCCATCTCGCCAGAGTCCAATAAACGCGTTTTACAAAACCCTAAAGCTTTTGTTAATGAATTACAGATAAGAGACCTCAAATGAACCATGAATATTTTGTGTTTTCTTTCTTATTAGGGGCCAATCACAAGGGAAATGTAGGCAGGCTCTGAATCACTAGAACAACGTGGGCATGCCAAAGAGTGATAAC
Source organism: Phylloscopus whistleri (assembly GCA_017589585.1). NCBI lineage: Eukaryota > Metazoa > Chordata > Aves > Passeriformes > Phylloscopidae > Phylloscopus > Phylloscopus whistleri. Next base: position 4,997,787 of record JADMLD010000679.1, on the reverse strand, counting down.
ACAAGGGAGCTTAAGATTGCAGCTGTGCTTTGCTGCTGTGTTGATATACAGGATACATAGGCACACAAGATGAGGGAGAATTTTATATCCCCTCTTCTCCCTATCCACCTGAAAGTAATAATAAAAGTATGATAAGTATTCACAAACATTCACTTTCATCTAGGAGGCCTTCTGGGATCTGTTTAATTCTAATCTACAGGACCTAATCCACAATTACTTTGGCTTCTTCCTCTAATAGCTTCCTGCACTAGAAAACACTGTTGTACCTTTTTTGTACAGTTAACACACACAGTTAACAGAAATTAGATGTTACCACATCAGCCTCTTTGAGGCAGTGATCTGGTAGGCTTTCATACAGCACACCTTGTACATTATCTAGAGGACTGCAATTTTTGTGAAATGTAATAACCACAGCCACTGCTGTCTTCCAAGCACAGCTGGAAGAGGTAATGGAGCTAATGGTATAGGACAAATGAGCTAATGGTATAGGACAAATATCAGAGTTTTGGACAGCAGGAAACCATGTCCCACTGAATACTGAATAGATTGTATAGTCATGCTCCTTACCTTTTTCTTTCTCAAAGACTTTATTCAATGCTTTGGCAGGAGAGAGTTACAGACAGTAAAATATTATTCTGGGAGGGTTTCCAAAAGGTAGGAGATGAATTTCTAATTCCTAGACTATGATGCAGGAGGGAAGATGCTGTTTTTGTTTCTGCCTGTCTTCTATACTGACATGTTCAGGAGACGTTTAGGATTCTTAACTGAAGAGCTAATTTCCTCTGCTTAGTAACCTGGGGAACAGGACACATCCATTGTATGTTTTTACACTTGTGTTTACCTATTAGCTAGCTCTTACAGTTCCTCTTTGGGAAATAGTATCTGCACAGGCAGCCTAAGTGCTATAAGGCTGATTTCCCTACCTCAAAGCAAAGTTTTTGCAATGCTCAAAACTTTGATACCAGAGTGGCTTCATGATATCGCATGCCAAATGTGACAGAGAGTAGAGCAGCTGATACCTCTCTACACAGAGGTTTGATTAAGCATCTGTTAAAATTAATATCCCTTTACTTACTCTCATAGGCATTTGATCCTACTGAATATTTGATTTTCAGGTAAGGAATTTGTCTTACATACTTCAGAAAACAGAGAAGTAAAAAGAAGGCATAAACATAGTTCTGATAGGGATTTTATAGAGGGGTTGGTATTTCCACTGGCATCAGCAACCATTACATAGAACAGGTAAAAGTCCAAGACCTTCACAGACCTTCATTGACTTTGGAAACACTGCTTTTGTTGATTTCAAATATTTTCAAGGCGTGATACCTGAGATTTTCAGCAACTTCCGAAGACCAAGATGCTGTTTATTGTGTCAAGTATATCTGTCAAGAATTAATAGAGCCAACTTTTAAAATAATTTCTGAAAGAAATAAATTAATTATTTCAGGAGATATAGAAAAATTATGTTCTTCAGCAAAACACTTATGAGGAAGTACACTGATGAATTAAGCAAATGAACATAAGGTATGCATATAGATATTATGGGATAACCTCACCACGACCATACTGTGTTATCCAGATCCCAATTTAATTTATGAAGAAGAGAGCTAGAAGAATTATTCAATTCTTTGGTGTCTCAGTATTTTTCAACCACTTTCTCCTAAATTAAAATCAAATCCTTTGTAACTCATCTGCAAAGTACAAATGTTGTGGGAAGCAATTTTGAAGTAGAAAGACACCTTTTTCAAAATACTGTATGCTGCAAAAACGGTAACTAAATCTAAAATAGATTTTTTTTTCTCTTTGGCTTAGCCATGTGAGGAAGTACAAAAAACCAAAGAGAGTACAAAACAATGTCCTATATATTTATAGATTGGCTATATATAGTCCAGCTGCAAATGTTGAAGTTCAGTTTCTACAATTCTTCTTTACTTTTCTTACGTTTTGAAGGCTGAGATAAGCAACATTATTTTTATGTAGACTGCTAATGCTACTCCTGTTAGATGAAAGACAGAATTCAAAGGAGAAATTAATATACAAAAATTTGACTTCTTCCATTAACTAAATATCTTCTCTACAGAGGTTCTTCTCTTTTTGTAAGATCAGCATTTCTCAAAGGTTTTCCTTTCTCTTTCAATAATCCTTCTGTATCTTTCCTCTTCATATAACTGAAATCAATATTGTCAGATAAACTGCTTCCTAAATTCCCTTCAAGGGAGAGGAGTGATAGAGTACAATGGAGTAGTAATTAAATCCTAAAATTTGAATTTTTCTTCTCCCCGTGACAAACAAATGTTAGGCATAAGATTCCTCTTGGAAAGGTGAAGAAAAATGTTGCATAAAAATTATTGACCAGCTGTCAGCTAAAAATTGATTCAAGGAACCTAGTCCCTCTGACCTCCATTGCCTTAGGTTTTTTTAAAATTAAATCACTCTGCAATTGCATATAGTTAGGTATAAAACTCAAGCTACTATTGTAGCTTGAGTAAAGCTATGGAAAGAGGAGGAGAATTTTTTTTATGTGTCTCACCCTTGATAAAGCTATTACTTTTGATAAAAACCTATATAAGTTTCATTTTAAAATAGAATTGCTCCATTATCCAGCTAATTCAGCCATGTGAAAAGTCTTCCTCTAAAATCCAAGCAAAAAAAATCTTTTGCAGTATTTATTTACTTGGATGGTTTGCTGGAGGAGTCTCTCTGCCTACTGACTAGTGAACTAGTCACCTTAGCAGGGGTATTCCTCCCACATGACTCACACCCTCAAAGCAGGAAAAAGAAAAATATGCTGTGTTTTACTGCAATTTTTTTCATATTCAGCTGCCATTTTCCTTTGTTTTATTTATTTACAGTAGGGCTTTGGTGAAACAGCAGTAAGATTGTCAGGGATGCTATGCATCTTCTTAGTACTGAGAGATAAAATCTACGAGTGCTTATACAGAAAAAAACCCCAAAAAAACAACCCAACTCTTGAAATCAATGAGTTTGAAATGCTTTGATGAAATGACCTGGAATTTTGCTTCACTAAATGATAAAGTAAATTTTAGGTTTTTTTCCCTTGTCACATGAAAGTCTATTTTAACATTTAAGAAAAAATTATGATTGGGTAAAAATGGTAATGATATTTACTGAAAAGACAACTTTTTTTCAGAGTCCTATGCAGATTTTGAAAATCCAAATGTATTAAATGGTGTTCCTTTTTAACACCATTGTGTTGACTTCATCAAGGAAATTCATTGAATTTTTAGATAAGACATCTGCTGAAAGGGAAGAGAAAAAGATTTGAATCTTTCCCAAACATGTATCAACCCAAGTATGTACTATCTTTTAATATAGTTCTTACCCATTTTTGCAGTTCTAACATCAGGTTTACTGGTCTGTAGTGTCACTTATCTTCCCAGAAATCTTCACACCATACTATTTGCCAGCTGTCTGGTGTTGATGTAGCCTTTAGCAAGAGTTTGTATATTCTGCAGTTAGCAATTCAGCTACTTCATACTGAAATGCATTTATAAATACTGGCTGATATTTCCTCCTTTATTATTTTTTACTATATCCTCTTTTACCACAAAAACAATATAGGATAGGTATTCAAACTGTCCATCTTTTTCTTCTTTATGGGATACTTGGTGAAAGATGTAAGATCAGGACTCAAGGCTTTGAGGTCTTTATCATATCTACTACTTGATTATCTAGATGTTTTCCCTTCTAGTAGCCAAATTCTTATGTCATTTGTTTTTGGGAATGCACAGGACTAAAATCTTACTTGTAATGATCAGCTAAGCAGCAAATTAATGTCTGTATCTGCCTAGAACTGATTTTAAATATTTTTTCTACCTTTGTCTCACCATCATGGCCAACTCCACTGGGCATTTTTGCACTTGCTATATAATTTCTCCCCTTGCCTCCCACTCTCTTCAAACCAGAGGTGTTGTTACCTGTTTTCACAAATTCACTTCTTTAATAATCTTAGGAAATAGAAGTGAGCATGTTATAGATCTCTTCTGTGTGATAAAATTTTAAATCCCTCAGAGTAGAATTGCTAATTGCCAGAATATAGGGTAAGTTTTTTTCAATTACTCTTACTGTTGAACAGAATAATTAAATAGCCACTGCAAAGCTCTTCAGACTAATGGCTGAGGAAGTCATTTGGGACTTGGAAACCTGGATTCCAATCCCTGTACTAATGAGTGTTTAAAGTTCATTCTATTATTTCAGAAACCCCTTTAGGTTAGTGGCTAAAGCATAGAGCTAGGAGATGAACATTAAAACTCATCAAGTAGAAGGAGATATTGACCCTATTTGTTCTGCAACTTGGGCATGTGCTGAGCAGGTGAAACATTGCACAGGCACTCCTGCATCCTGTTTGTTCTTTATTCATCTCCTCTCCACTTTTTCAGGAAGAGGTGATGAAACCTGTGCCCCAGGAAACCGTTTGGATGTGGGATCTATCTTGGGTACTGTATGGTAGTATCTCACTTCCCTGAAGTGCTATCATCCCTCACAGAGCAGTTGCCTGCTGGCTAGCTTATGTTCAGGTGTTGCTTCTCTATTTCACAACTAGGTGATTAACACTTCAAGTATATTAGGTAAAATTTAAAGTTGTAATCAGCAGGTAAAGGGTCCTTATTATACTAGTATTAGATACCCAAGAACAGTTATAGTGCTGAGAAATGCAGCACCTACAACTACTGCTGATGTGGTGCACAGCTTTTGAACCTCTAATTCAGGTCACAGAGGTCAAGTGATGTTGTGTGGAGCAAGGTCTGTATTCATGAGTGAGGATTTTCACTGGTTAAAAATTCTAAGTACATATTGTTAATGTCCTAGAATAATAGAATACATAATTTTATGAAATTATTTTCAAGATATACTCAGGTGAGAGACAGAGCAAACCATGATTAAGAAATCCATCTACTAGGAAATTCTCTGGAACCAGAAACTTACAGTATGCAAGCTATTGAGCAGTTATTCATAAGAGAAAAAGCCTGAAATGAGAAAAGTGTTGTAGGATACATAATACTTGCCTACCTTAAATGAGCACTTTTTCAAATTAAATTCTAAAATTAAGAAAATACAGTTACAAAGGTAACAAAGATTGCAAACTAATCCTAATTTGGATTATCTTCTAATAGTGCCTTCTTTTGCCAGTTGTCTTGTGTGCTTCACTGATCTTTTATCATTTCTCAAGTATCTGGATTATTATTACATCTTTATCCCAGTTTGGTCATATATTAGTGCTCCTTTGGCTTACTGAATAGAACTAAGAGGAGATGGGCAATTTAGTGGCTAAAAATCACCCCTTAAACACTTCTCTCTTGAGATATTCCAGGCATGCAGGGATTCAGAGAAAATTAAGACAATGCAAAAGGATTTTTTATCAAGTTATAAATATGTTGATATTCTTCTTTCCAAACAAGAATAATTTTACTTATATTATTGTAAAGTGTGGATCTTTACCTCCATGATAACTGGAAGTGCTATTGCAACAAACATTATTCCTACATGCAGGAGCTGTGGGGGAAAAATGCAAACAGTTAATTCATATTTATTTATTAATTGCTTATTTAGAGTTAAAAGCCTATTGTTGTTTTTTTATCTTGTGATCTCATTCCTTCATATTCTGAGATTCATCAGTGATCTCGTTCTTTCATATTCTTTCAGTTTGTCAAAATGAGCAGGATTTTCTTTATTAAAATAGATTTAAAGGGATGACTTTAGCATAAGAAATTTCTAGAATTACACAAAATTGTTATCAGGTAATTCTATCCCTGGAGATTCCTAGAAAGCAACTATACAAACCAAAACTAAGCATTTGCTTCCTCTAAGTAGACGTAGTCTTATTCTTTGAATCCCCTTGCCTGTTTCCTTCATAAACAAGTTCACACGAAAAATATATTTATGCAATCTCTTTACACAGAAATACAAGAGTACCACAGCAGCTGGACAAACTCAGTAATATTGTGCAGAGTTCACATTTCTCTTCTAATTTCTCTTTGAAAGTTCTTCTCATCTAGCATGGCTTTCTGTGTCCACTGTCAAATTGTTACTGAGAAAGTACTCTCCGGTTTTCCAGGGCATCTGGTTTCATTATTAAATGCATGTTTTCATATAGTTTCTTCTTCCTGAATTAGCCTAATTCCAGTAATCTACTTTTAATGTATCTTATTGATATTAATTTATAGAAAGTCTTTACACTCAGGGGAATCACCTGAATGTCCATTTGCACTGTGACACTATTTTCTTCAGGCCTGGAATATTTTCTTCCCTCTTCTATTGAAAAATAAAGTCTTGTACTAGAAATAAGAAAAAATACCAAATCTGTTAACAAAAATAGTAATTAGCTTCGTTTTCAGAATTCCTAAACACCTGATATAATTGTCAGTTTGGCAAAATATGTCAGTCAAGAAGTTCCAAAAGACCTGTCACAGCACCTCCAAGAGTTTGACATAACTTGCAGAGTACCTGAGTCATATTCTTCACAGGTATAACAGAACCAAATCTGTCCCCTTGACTGAAGTGCTCTGTGAAAAGTGTTTTTAGAAAAACGTGAGCATTCACAAGCCTCCAGAAAAGTAAACTGGATTAATCTTTGCACATGCCTTAACAGAATAGAGGATGTTAAGGGTGACCTCATCATTACTAATCCTGTGTTCTTTGCTTGGACTTTGGAGCTAAGCTTGGTTTCAGCAAATCACATGAAACTAGGAACCTTACGAAACTACTGATTTAATGTAGCAAAAAATGAAGAATGTTTTTTACAATTTTTTTTACATTTTACAATGTCACCTGAGGTAGGATTATAAGACATTACTGTGGGTAACTCAGTGGACAGCTTCGGTATGCTGTCATAGATAAAGATGTATATAAAAATAATAGGATGAAGAATAACAAGAATTTAATAACTTTGAAGATGCTGCAGTAGTGTTCTGCTTTGAAACACTGTTCTGGACATTCCTTCTCAAGAAGGACGTTTCAGTTCTAAAGGTGGCTAAGAATCCATTGATCAGATATAGCAAACACTTTTGAAAGAAAAAGCTATATGGACTCTTCTCACTTTTTAACTTTTTGGAGGGGTGTTCTCTTGTAAAACACAATGTTACAAAAATAGGGTTTTTTTAAATAAAAGGGCCTAAAAATAAAATGCAACAAGAACAAAAGGAATAAGACTTGTCTTCTTTCTCTTATCAGAAAAGTTAGCAAGTAAATAAAATATTAGAAACAGGATTATTCAAAATTTATAATGGGATTTTTTTTTTTTTTCTAAAATGTGAACCTTTACAAATTACTATCTTGGTGAGTCTGATCTCTAAAGTCAGAGACATAAGAAGGTGGATGGGGTATCAATTTAGATTTATAACTAGTTTCAAATAAGAGACCTTGGAAGAGGGTTCCAACCTATTATCTCATAGCAATCACTACCAAAACTGCTACAGGGTGCATCTGAGACCAGACAGGTCTGTGCAGCCTGTCAGCCTGCTGCATACTGGAGATGCACTGGAAAGGGGCTCCTACCAGAAGCAAAGCTGTTTCCTTGCTCCACATTGACTGATCCCACCACACCAATCACCAGGCTTCTGTCACTCACAGCATTTAAAGTCAGGCAAAACACATCCCCTAGCAGGGGGAATGGATTGTCCTTATCTAATGCCAAGTCCTGAGCACTATCCATATACCAAATCTCTGATTAGCTCCCATCAAGGATAGGATACTCTCCTAAACTTGGGGTCTGGGCACTGCCTTCTCCTCACAGATAACAAAGAGGGGCAGTCCTGGTGCTCACAGGTCTTATCTGCTTTCTGTAGCTGCTGAGAGGAAGGATGTCAGCCATCTCCAGCATTTACTAAGGATCTATATCAAGCTTGTAAAAATGACAAAATATTTTCACTAGTAAGACTGTTCTTAAAAGAGCAAGCACGGTAAGCCAGTTTTCACTGCTCAGGAGTTAGGCTAAAGTGGTATTTGTATTCTAGATAGATAAAATGTGTTCCCAGAATTTAACACTGACATTTAATTACTGACATTCTTGAATTTTAAGAAATTCAGATATGGTGACACTGAAATTGAGACCACTGCTTTTGTATATGTATTGTACTTCTGGCCAAAACATCACCTCTCCTTCTTTTAAACACACTTTTAACCCTGTGTCGGATATTTTTTAAAACATCTCCTGTCACATCTATTTAGGAAGTGCTGCTTTTTTTATCCCTCATTACAATTCTTCTCACCTCACATAGTTCATTTCTATAGTTCTACTAATAGTTCACAGTGACTGCTGTCTTGTTTTCACTTCTAGCTCTGCTGCCATGAGTCACTTTCATACTACAGATCAGAGACAAGTAAGCAATACTGCTCTACTTGAATGGCTTTTACCTGCTTACAAAGAAATTGTTTATGAGCATATTAGGGGGCATTTTCATGCAAGTTCACTCTTTGCATCATAATAAAGAGAAATTAAACTCTTCCCTCCAGTGTATGACTGTGGAATCACTTCCAGTGGTTTAGTACCCAACTTCCCAGCCTGCCTGCATCCCTATTATTACATAATACACAAGTAGATACAAACATATTGGCAGAGTTTACGCCTACCAAAAGCATCCACCCTTCTGCAAATGTAAATCACTACATTTAATTAGAAAGCGACACCTATAATTGTATGTCTTTTTATTAATGCCTCCTGTATTTCACTTGCTGTAGATATCTCATCCTCACCTAGAATCTGCAATTACATTTGCCACTGTCTTCTAGGACAGTTTCCAAAAGTAAGCCTTCAGACTATGTCTACAAAATATACGTATACTTGTGCAAAGAGGCATTTCTGTAGAAAGACATGAGCAAATGTTAGCTGGCAATACATATCTGTATACATGGCATACATATTTGTGCAAATATTTGCCTGTAGAAACAAAAGCATTACAAAAGAGTTGAACTAGACTAGAAGGAGTAAAACTGGATAGTTTATTTTCCACAGAGTAATTAGGTCATTTAGGTTCACATCAAAATACGTTTAGGAATTCTTTTTAATCCCTTATGAAACCAGAAACTGAAAGAGGTTTTGTGGTTGCAAACAAAAGAAAATAAATAAACACACAATTTCATAGGAAGTGTTATTATTCTCTTCCTTATTTGGTAATCCTACTGCTAGACTAAGCCACCCAGTACCTTGCAAACTTCTGCATTTATTTGGGAGATTCAGCCCTGCAGGGCAGCACAAAGTGGTCTGAGCAGAGACATTCTTGTGCCATACTTCCGGTATTTTTGTGCATCAGATAGGTAATTACTCATCAGTGCAGGAGCAGAAAGGACAATGTTCACCTGCAAGTCTTAGCTGCCAGACCTTGAAGGCCTGAATGCATTCTTTGATTTTTCCTGTTTAACATTAAATTTAACAGCCTCATAAGTGGATATGAAAAACCTTCTGTTCTAATCCCCTCATACACAGAAGGGAACATGAAAACGGCATGACATGGAAGCACTGCTTAACAGCTGATTGTTTGAGAAAACAGAGATGGCTTTATTGATTTATTTTTGTGACTAAACATAGACAAACTTTTTGTAATGTGGGTATATTGTCATTAATACCACATTTCAGATTGAAAAAAAAAAATGTGGATATTTGAGTCAAATATAAAGCATTTTTTTCCTTTTTTTTGTTATGCAAAACATGCTCATAAAGCAAAATTCATGAAGATACTGGTGAAGTTGAAATTGCCAAAGCTGAAGGGGGTCCTCAGAGTAAGTAAAGAGTACATACAGAGACTTAAAATTATTTTAAACTAGCAGCTATATAGCAGCTCCACCTCTTGGAAAAACTATCCTGTCATAGGATAGGATGCACATGTAGCATGTGCATGGCAATGCAGGGCAGCAATGCAGGGGGATGCAGGGCAAAGCAGGAGATCAGGGCAAAGACTCATCCAAACTGACATATGCATATTAGCTGAACAAATGAATTTGATGGCATCAGCTTGTAGTGAATCCTCCTTTTCCAACATATCTAACAGGAGAGATGAAATGCTGAATTTAATGTGCAAGAATAATAGTGACTACAAGCTGGCATGTTTTAAAGTATAAGCAATCTTTGAATGTCAGATTAAGCTTCCAGAGATTGTCAGAAATATCTAGCAAATATTATACGAGCCTCAAAATTTCAGGGTAATTCTGAAAGTAGCTTTAGGATCTGGAGTTCAAAGTGTGGGCTTCCCTGAACATTGAAATGCTGATACTCCACTGAAGCAGACATAAAAGCCTGATCATGAGAAAGCCTGGAAATGGCCAGCTAGGTCCTATGGTTCCTCCAAAGGGGACAGCACTAGATGTTGCTGCAGTTTGGTGAATATATGCACACTGCTTTTGGAGAGGTGCCTGTTTAAAGATCCTCTCTGCACCTCCTGGGGTGGGGAGGAGAGTTTGATTGAGATGAAAGTGACTGATTTTTGTCTAGGCGCGTGTCTTGCGTACTTTCCTGCTCAGTGACCCAATGAATCATCTCAAATTTTATGTGTAGACAATGGTAAGGGGAGGAGATTGGTTGCTTCTTCCCTCAGTTACAACACGGCCTGATTTTTAGAATCTGCTCTCTGAGATGGAGTTCATCCAGGCTGGCAGAAAAGAAAATAACTTTTTCTTCTCTACTGTGTTCAAGAGAAGAACACCCAGATACATACACTTTACATTTAAGAGGTGAATACATTGGCTGATGGTATTTAAAGGAAAATGTTATGCTACTACCCCATCTGGAGAGTGCTCTGAATAGAACCACTGGTTAAGTGTTGGGTTTGTGATCATGTCCCTGTCCTTTGTTCACACTTCTCACTAGCTGAAGCTCTGCACAGTAGGTTGCTAAACCCTGTAATCCACATCCCCAAACTCCAGAGTGGGTATCAAGGGCCTAGAAACTAGGTACATGGAAGTGCATGTATATGTTGCCTCTCCTTCAGCTATATAACTTGCTGAATATTTGAATTCTGTTCTTGAAAAGACTTTTCATTGCCAAGTAGTGTGTAATGCTTTGATGACTTGTTGCTCTCAATATTGTCACTTGCACTGCTGTTCCCTGAGACAGTGCAGGAAGATCTCTTATCTACATGCCTTGATCATTTCTGCAGTAATGATCACAAAGGGGAAAACGGATTCTTATTGTCAGGGGTTTCTCCTCCAGAGGATAGGCTTCTGTGAGACAAAAAAAGAGCTAGTTTTATTCAGATCAGCTTGAACACTGTTAAATTTTCAATATTAGTAAATTCTTATGAGAAAGAACTTTCAGGTCATGCTTTGTAACAGTAGAAGCAGAGATTTCATAATTAAATCAGGAAGATCTTTTCCACTTTGAACTTCGTTTTGATCTTCTGAAAAGAAAAAAAAAATCTAAAATACTGGTAAGGGTGAAGAAACCACAATGTCCATGTATTTTGCATGTTTGCAGCAGACTGCTCTAATGTAAAATATATTTTGAATATGTGAAGATGTACACAATAATAATTTTTAAAAAGTAGTTTTTCTGTTGAGAAATTGTGAGGTTATCCAAACTTTTAAAAGCAGTCTACTCCGTTATACATATATTTAAATGTCACTTAGCTAATACAAGAGCTACTAATCTCATACATTGGGTTTCAGAGATATCTTTTATCCATCTGGAAGGCATTAATTTTAATTCTATAGAAATTCTATTTTCTAAATAGGGTAAGATTTCATGTGAAAAGTTGTTGTGGTTTCACCCCAGCCAGTTAACAAGCCCCAAGGCAGCTGCTTGCTCACTTCCCCACCAGAGAGATTAGGAAGAGACTGGGAAGGGTAAAAGCCAGAATACTCATGGGCTGAGATACAGACAGTTTAACAGGCAAAATAAAATCCACACACTCAAGAAAAGCAAGACAAAGAATTATTTCACTGCTTCCCATGGGCAGGCAGGTGCTCAGCCATCTCCAGGAGAGGAGGGCCCCATCATGTGCAGCTTGCTTGGGAAGACAAATGCCATCACTCCAAATGTTCCTCCCTTCCTTCTCCCTCTTCCCAGCTTTATGTACTGACCATGATGTCACCTGTTCTGTCACCCTTTGGTCTTTTGTGGTCACCTCTCCCAGCTGTATCTCCTCCCAGCCTCTCATGAACCACCAGCTTCCTCACCAGCATGGAAGTGCAAACAGCAGAAAAGGCCTTGGCTCTGTGTAAGCCCAGCTCAGCAATAACAAAACACCTCTGTATTATCAACCCTGTGTCCAGCACAGGTCCAAAACACAGCCACTGTAAAGAAAATTAACTCTTCCCCAGCTGAAACCAGTGCAAATATCCTAAGCCCTTTCACTTTAAAATTAGCTTTGATAACTAAAACTGTCCAGTCTTTTCCTCAAAAACACAGCAAACTTTTGGTTGAGTAATATTGAAATAAGGGATGAAGTAGAGAAATGAGAAGAAATATACTTCATGGAATGCAAATTTTATAAAACTTTCCATCAAGTTCTGGAATATCAGTTCAAATAGTTGTTTAGTTGTAGAGCTTATCCAGACAGAGATAGCCTGAAGCAGAGGCTCTTCAAGTAACTCCCTTCTTAGATAAATGCTTCCCTGTCTTCTACCACACAACCCAGAAATGCTCTCAAGTAACATAAGTGTCTTGTTTCCTCTGCAGCAGGGGAAGGTGAGAAGGAGGAGTAATGTGAAAGGTAGAGGAGGAGAGAAAAGGAAGTGCTGCTGACATAGCTAGCTAGGAAGGAGATGCTCTTTCCCCAGCAAATGCTTTGCTCCTCTTCCTAACTCAATTCTCAAACCAGCCACCTCATAAATTAGAAAAACAAGCACACAAATACAATCAAGTGTATATTGAGTAGGAAGTGTAACTGCAGGTAACATAAAACTGAACATCTGCTTTCATCTTTTCCCTGCTTCCATTTGTTCTGCAAGTGCACAAACTTGCCAGCTTGTTAAGAGATATTTCACAAGCAGGACCACAACATACATTGATATTTGTGTGTACTATATAAGAACATCCAAAATATTTTAGGTGTGATGATGATAGCAATAAACTAACAGACTTCTGTGACAAGAGATTTGAATGTGCTGTGGAAATTGCAGTCTTTCAGAGTATTGGGATTGCAGAAACAAATAAAAAAAATCCCGTAAATACAAAGAAGCAACCGTACATTCTATATGTGTTTTGAATTGTGAGGGCTACTGACTGGAAGAATCTACCATTAACTTGAAAGCACTCTTACACACCTGATAAAAGCATCGTCCATCGTTCACATTTTACAGCCTAATAAGAGAACCTGTTATTAAGTAACCTTGAAAGGACCTTCCAAATAGAACAAAGACATTGCAAATCTATAGCAATTCTGTTCTTAAATCTAAACGGAGCACTGAAGATAAAGTACCTATGGAAAAAAAAAACCAACCAAACCTTATTTTTAAAATATGGACAAATTTAATTATTTAGAACCAATTGCTACATGAATCACAAATGACATTTTATTGAGAGAAAAAGCATGGCTAGCATTCATCTCTGCAAGGTATAATCTTATATTTAGATATAAGTGCTGTCTCACTGGATTTGACAGGTCAAAATGCTACAAAAACTACATTGTGCACAGTTAAAAGTAAATTCTTACACTTGATAATCTCATACACACTAAAAGTCACTCTGTATTCTTGCATAGGCTGAAACAGAAAAACTGCATTGTTACCATTTTAGTAATTATACTGAATTATCTGAGTTCTGTTACAAAACTGCAATTTGATAATAAAAAGCAGTCTGATTAAACATAATTTAAGAGTCACCTGCTGAGCACCTGTATCAGCTGGCTAAAACAGTATTAATGTTGATACATGTAGCTAGCTAAGAAATTCTTTAAACGTGGCAGTATCCCCTGATAATGACAAAAAAAGCAGAGGCAAGAAAGGAAGTCATTAGGTTTGTGTGACCTTCAAGTACTATAAAAATATCCAGAAAAGATGGGAAAGTGAATTAAGTGAAGAAATATTTTTACTGGGCATTTTTTGGACAACATTCAATATTTTCAATATGTATTAAAAAAAATTAGTACAAAAAAAAATAAACCCCCATCCCATAATGCCCCTTAACTGGATGAAGGGCATGCAGCAATTCTAAATAATTCTTAAGCTACATCTCTGTGAATGAAGACATCCCCATTCTTAAACACTTTCATTACTGTTTTAGAGCTGTTGCCAATCTAGTGTCCTTGTGTGCCACATCCTACATATCTCAGATTACAAATGGAGGTTTTAAACTGGTGTGAATTTGCATTTTCATTGGTGGTCTTGCTGGAGAAGCAGAAAAAAGTGCAGATTAGTCAAATTGTATAAAATCAAAAGCAGAAACAGCAAAGCACACATCCTCCTAATACATGAGTGCATTATCTGTATGGAGTCACAGTATTTTCCTTGTCCCATTAATGTGGAACGCTATCAGAAGGTCTTTGACATAAGCACAGGTACAGCAGAGGTGGTATTCCAGTTAGTGTATAAAATTACATGACACCAGACATTGCTGGGTGAATGTTAGAGGTGTCTGGTGGGTAAAACCCCTGCCAGATGGTATGGAAAAGGTAATTTACATGCATGGTTCATATGGTTAGTTTCCATGCCCATCATCTCAGCAGCTATACTGCAGTCATTTGGTATGGTCTCAGAAGCATTTTTATTGCTGTATAGATACCCTTGAATGATCTTACATCACCCTATTGCTGCTGGTGTTACCTCTGTTCTTATTAATGTGACTCTGCTTTCACTGAATGGCATCTTTCAGTGTAATACTGAGCTTTGCAGTGCTTGTTTGTTGTTTTGTTTTGGTTTTTCTTAAATGGACAAGGCACTTTCCTTTACTGCTTTCTAAAAAACCCTAGTTTGCTGTAAAGAATATGCTTTGAGAATGGATTTTTGTAGGCTTTTTTCTTTTCTCTATTTTGTTTCCTTTTATTTACTGTCTTTCTATATTTTTGACCTTATTATGAGTGCAGAATTCTCTGTAATTTTAACAGGGGTTTGGCATTAGTATAGGAAAGACGGTAACAGCCAAAGGAGCTTTCTAATGTATTTTATTGTAGTCTGTAGGTGTTGTATCTCCATTGGACGTTGCTATGTGAGCTTTCCAAATGACCAGCCAATACATGTCACTTCAAATATTTCATAGTGGTTTTTATACTCTCAAAAATCTAATTCTTCTTGTCTCTGTTGTGTTTCCTGTACTGTTGTTAATACAGTTTTGCTCAGTACTGCTCAGCATTATTTATCTTCTTCTTGCAATTAGAGAGGTTAGGAAAAAAAAATCTGGTTTTTGAGTATCCCCATTAATCATAATTATCAAGTAAGATCTGCAGTAACTGTTTCTCTCCTACTTTATATTAAGGTGTGCATGCACATGCATGTGGACACACTCGTGTAAAACCTTTTTGGCACAGCAGAAACAGGCTCTACGACAATCAGTAAGAGCAGTTCCACCTAGTATAAAATGAAAAGGTAGGAAAAAACCCAAAGCTTTATCCCAAACAGATAATGTTTTTTTCATAGGTGTTCACTGTTACCATGCTAGCATGATTTAGCAGTTCTGAGCTGATACACTAATTAATGTGCGGTATGAGAGAATGTAACAATTCAGTTCACATGAAGAATAATTTTTTTTTGTGAAAACAAATACACTCATTCTTGAAAATGAACTTCAAAAATATTTAGCAATGGAAGATAGAACAAATAGCTAATTTCTGTTCTTTCTCATTAATCATGCCACAGAAGGGAAGGTTTACCTATTTAGCTCTGGAAACGCAAACTCCACAATTCTTAGTTTATACCTTGAAATTGTCATAAGATATTCCAGACTGCACAATGAAACTAAAGTGAAACGCTGGCTTATCAGTTTTCTAACAAGCTGTGTGATGAGTATGACCTCTTGTGTTAGACACAGGAATATTCATTTTCTATTCACTCTGTGAAACATCCAAGCAAGTAGACTAAACATCTAAAAGCTTGTTATATCACTGTCCTTGCATTTCAACAAACAGGATAGCAGAAGTAGAGGTATAACATTTGGGACTTGTGACTGCTATATATGATTTAGAAAAATAAATGCAATCATTTCCCCATAGAACAAAGATATCAGATATTTTAGTACAAAACTTTAAAAAGATTTTTTTTTTCTTCTTCACAATTCCAATATAAGCTTCCATGATCAGAGTAGATGAAGTTACAGGACAGAGTCTTGGTGACTGCTAAATAAAACATGGAGATTTACAAATTTCTTAAAAGGCTTTTCAAGGTAAACTAGGTCATGAGAATTTATCTCCTGGTAAAACGAAAGCTTAAAAGAGAGTATCTTTAAGCAAAATTAAGTACAAAGCATAACCAGAAAAGGAAAGAGAAAACCTTGCCTATCTAATCGTTAACTTGTTCACAAAACATGTATTTTGAAAGCATGCTTCAGCAAGACTTTTATTTACAGAATAGTAGAAGTCCAAGTTCCCTGGGATTTTAATTTTCAAATATTCCTGAGATTCATGAGTGTTTCAAAACACAGGCAAAATGGCACCAGTATGACAGAATTACAGCACCGTGTTTTTTCAAAGAAAATGGAATATCTGAAACTGTGTTAAACAGCCTGTTCATTCTTAAAAATAAAAGCACCTTTTATCTTGGCCATTGGTATTCAGGGAAAATTACTGCAACGTTGAACATCCAGATACACTTTCGTGTAGCTTAAAAACAAAAGTATTTTATCATTCATGCAATTAAGTGCGTGTGGATTTTTATTCAAAAACTTGGTCGTAATACAAATTTTTATTTATTACAAGACATTATGATTTTGTGTACCATATACCCACTTACGAGTGCTTTTTTCAAAATAACATACTATGTAAACACAAATGAATTTTTGTCTGCCTAAGTAATTTATCTACATTGTAAACTATGATATTTAGTACACTAGCGAGGATTGTTTCATTGTGTGGGTGACACGTGTGCTGGCTTTAAAAGCTACATCTTGATTAGGAAGCAATTATTTAAAATTTTATAACAGATCATAATTAAAAACTTTGTTAATGACACTGCCTCACTCACCTTTCTAACCTACAACTCATCTAAAGGGTTTCAAAGAAAATTGAATGTCACAGGAAACATAGAAATTATAAGGGTGCAGGCTTTTATCCCAGAAAGGCTTGGCAGATTTTGTCTTTAACATTGCTGAGAGATTAAAGATGCAAGGAAATCTTCTACGCTATCAAATATTGACTGGGGAAGAAAAAAAAAAAAAAAAAGAAAAAAGAAAAAAAAAAAGAAAAAAGAAACCTCCTCTTATAGTCTTACCTAATTGATAGGAATGACAGCTGTAAGAAGGCAATTCACTTCTCATTTTCATCATTCTTTCCTTAAAGAATCTTTCCTTAAATAAATGCAGAAAGGAGAATTTACCTGGTGCAGACATTGCTCTGCCTAATGGAGCTGCCATAGCGGATTACTCAGTGGGGGCTTGGGAGGCAAAGAAAGGGGAAAAGGCAAAATGGCAGCAAACAACCAGCTTCAGGACAGTGCCGGCAGTGCACGGCAGGGAGCCGGAGCCGGAGGAGAGCTGCTTAGAGACACCGGTCCCGTCTCACGGTACGGCTCCTACCGACCCGGCGGAGCAGATCTCTAGCCCCGGAACCACCCCCGGCTGCCGCCGGCCTCACGCCCCGGCTGTGCCTCTCCCTCCTCCTGCTGAGGGAAGAAGGAGCAGCCGGCAGAAGCCGTGCGTCCCCCCACCCGTCCTTCGTGACAGGCCTGGGATGTGCCGGGGAGGGTTCCCCGCTCTGCGCAGCGGCCGCGGCCCCTTCCAGCTCCCCGCGGCCCGGGGAGGCGGGCGGGGAGCGAGCCCGACGCTGTGTTTTGCAGGGCGGCGGCGGCGGCGGCGCTGCTGGACAGCTCCGGAGCGCGACGCGGCGCCCATGTTCCGGAGACGGCGCAGATGTGAGTGGGGAGCCAGGGAGAGCCGCCGGGGAGAGCCGCGGCGGAGCCCCTTCGCCGACAGGCGGGGGCGATCCCGGGAGCGAGCGCGCTCCCCGCCCCCGGGAAGCCCCGGGTTTCCGCGGCGCGGGCGGGGCGGGCGGGGGGCGAGGGCAGCCCTCACCTGCGGGGGCGGGAGGCGGGATCCCCGCGGGCGGGGGCCCCGCGCCCCCCGCTGACGGCGCGGCCGCTCCGCCCCCGCCAGGTGACGTGATGCCCGTTGTTTTGGTGCGACCGACCAATCGGACGCGGCGGCTGGATTCTACGGGAGCCGGGATGGGCCCGTCGTGGCGGCAGCAGGACGCTCCCCTGCCGACCGTCACGCATTGCGCAGGGTGCACCACCGCCCGGTCCTCCTGCGGCTTTAACGGCCCCGGCATGGACCCGCCGCGCCACTTCCCGGCGGGCTTCGGCCCCGAGCAGCAGCAGCAGCAGCAGCAGCTGCAGCAACAGCAGCAGCAGCGCCCGCCGGCGCCACCGCACTGCCAGCAGCACGGCCAGGACAAGCAGAGCCTCCTCCAGCAGCAGCAGCAGCAGCAGCAGCAGCAGCAGCAGCAGCAGCAGCAGAGCCCGTGCCTTCAGTGCAACAACTGCGCCTACTACGGGGCTGCTGCGGCAGCCGCCGGGGATAACCTGCCCCTGCTGCTCCGCGCCTCCTCGCCGCTTTCGGGCGCCTTTCGGACGCACTCCTCGCCGCTGTCTTCCGCCGCCTCCTCCCGGCACGGCAGCCAGCTGAACGTCAGCGAGTTCACCCCGTCCAGCCATGCTGGTGCGTCTAGACAGCCTCACCAATATTCCCAGTACCACCAGTGCCATAGCCTACAGCAGCAGCAGGCAGCCAGCCCCAGCAGCAGTGTCAGCAGCAGCAGCACTCACCATCATCATCATCATCACCATCACCACCACCATCACCAGCAGCAGCAGCGCCGGGAGAGCAACCCCTTCACCGAAATAGCCATGAGCAGCTGCAGGTACAACGGCGGCGTCATGCGGCCGCTCAGCAACCTGAGCTCGTCCCGCAGGAACCTGCACGACCTGGACTCCGAGTCGCAGCCGCTCCAGGCGCCGCTCGCCAGCCCCACCGCCGCCGCCGCCGCCGGCTCTGCCCCCGCCGCCGGCAGCCCCGCAGCCCCGGAGATCGTGGTCTCCAAGCCCGAACACAACAACTCCAACAACCTGGCGCTGTACAGCTCCGCCGGCCCCGGCCCCGGCACGGGCAGCAGCAACAACGGCGGGGGAAAGTCCAGCAAGAAGAAGAACCAGAACATCGGCTACAAGCTGGGACACCGCCGGGCTCTCTTCGAGAAGCGCAAGCGCCTCAGCGACTACGCGCTCATCTTCGGCATGTTCGGCATCGTTGTCATGGTCATCGAGACCGAACTCTCCTGGGGCGCCTATACCAAGGTACCAGCTCGGGCGGCAGCCGGTCGCACCGCCCGCGGCCCCCGCCCCGTCCCCGTCCCGCGGTGTCCCCATTGTCCGATGGCGCGGTGCCTGCCGGCCGCCGCCTCGGACCGGGGTGGCGGTGAGGCGGAGCGGCCCCCGCGCATGGGTCCCTGAGGAACGGCCGTGTCTTTCTCTTGCAGGAGTCCCTGTATTCCCTCGCTCTGAAATGCCTTATTAGCCTCTCCACGATTATCCTGCTCGGGCTCATCATCGTGTACCACGCAAGAGAAATCCAGGTAACGTTTTTTTCTGTGGGTCAGGGAGCATTGCTTGCTTAGGGGGGTGGGGGGGGGGGCGGTGCGAGGCGATTTGTCCAGGGGAGCCGTGGTGGTAAGTACTGGGCACGCCCTGTCGCTTCAGAAAGCAAGCGTGGTCTCTGCAAGCCTGCCGAAGTTGGTGAATGGACCTCAGCCCTGGAAACAGGCACCAAACAACGGGCAGAGAGGAGCCAGGAAGCTCTGCCTGCTAGGGAATTCTGCCTGCTAGGGACTGTTGCCTGCAGTTGTGCTATAGGATTGCTTAGCCCCGAGGTTATAACATGCTTTCTAGGTGATGTGCCTGTCATTTCCTGCAGCAGATGTACAGCAATAGTCTTTTATTTCCCAATGACTAGATTTCATGCTGTGTGTTTTCTCTTGACGGCAAGGTTAATGGTCTTCACTATGCAAGATATGTAATCTTCAGTAAGCTGTCTGAGAATTATCTTCTAGGAGAGTGTTTAAAAGGAGGTGGAGATTCATGTTTGACTTGTTTTATTTAATGCTGCACCATCTAAGAATGTGACCAGGGAAAAGTGTTAGGAAGGATAGGGCTAAAGGTAAGAGGAACATAATGGTCAAAGCTGTAGAATAAATTTCACAGATATTGTCACAGGTTCTGTCCAGGTGACTTAGTCTTAATTTCAGTTGCAATGTTTTGGTTTTCTTTAACCAACAAATTAAAATGTCGCATTTCAGCTCAACTGAACTGTACAACAGACAGAATTCAAAGTTTTGGAGGGAAAAATACCTTACTCATAGATATAGTGCTTTTGCTTTTTCAGATTAGAGACTCCTTGAGCTGAAGACTGAAACATCAGGTTTCAAGGGCAATGAAGACTTTTCCACTGGTACCAGTCAGTTAAATAAAAACTAAAAAATGAAGAGTTATATAGTGCAATTCTTCTTCTGTGCAAACGACTGCTGGAGTTTCAGCATGAAATAGGACATAGTCTCCTATTTAGGGTAGTGTTTGAAAATTTTTATGTCATTGAAGACTTTTTGCCAAATCTTGTTGTAGAGTGTTTGAACATACAAAACTTCTTTTCCCGGCTCAGAACCCAGTTTTTCTGCATTAAAGTCAAAGATATTGAAAGCTGTTTAATTGAATAAACAAGTGTCCTGGAGAGAGAACAAATTTATAAACTACAAGAGTGCTGATGAAC
Source organism: Phylloscopus whistleri (assembly GCA_017589585.1). Classification (NCBI taxonomy): domain Eukaryota; kingdom Metazoa; phylum Chordata; class Aves; order Passeriformes; family Phylloscopidae; genus Phylloscopus; species Phylloscopus whistleri. The sequence continues at coordinate 4,976,936 of JADMLD010000679.1, read as the reverse complement.
AGGTTCTTTATCAATATAAAAATAAATAAGTAGCACTCCTGCAGTGTGAGAGCCTTCTCTAGTGTATCTTCCCACAAATGTTGCTTCAGGCATGAGCAGCAAAGCTGAAAACAAGCCCTCTATAAATGTTTAAAATATTCTATGCATTTTTCAGAAACTTTAAATGGAAAATTTTATGGAAGACAATGAAATAGTTGTAAGTCCATTCAGGTTCCTCAGCTTATACTGAGTAGTTACTCCAAGATTCAATTGTTTGTTGGGTTTTTTCAGATAAAGATTTAAAATTTTTCATTGTCATAGGAATCAGATCCCTTATGGATCAGAAAAAAATATTTTAAAAAAATTATCATTCCATTTTGGTTGGGTTTTTTTAACTGGTCGAGTTAAAGAACTTCCTCATATATGCAACTACATGGAAGGAGTTGTGCAATCATATGACTTAATCATGGTTAATGTAGTTTTCAGAGCTGCCGGACAGAGCACAAGTATACCTGCCTGTAAAACAGCAATACCCTGTTGGTTTAGAATGAGGGACACCAGAAACTGCAGTAGTCATGACAGTGCCTGGAGGAACTGCAGCTTCAAGGGGTTTTGTCATTCACATCAAAAATGAGAAGAAGTTCTCTGTTTCAAGGAGTTTTTAGAAGGAAAGGATGTAGTATCCTCTGTAGCTATTAGATATCTGCTCATTTTTGAATTTAAGCATGGTATGTTTTTCTACACACACTTGACTAATAAAAAATAAGAGGATGAGAGTGCAGGGCAAAGGCTGTGTCAGTTCAATGGTAACAAAATTTATGTTGCACTAGACACCTGGAAAACAAAGTATCTTTAAAATCCCTTTGCTAAATACATAATGTACATAATGTTCTCCAGGCAAAAGAAGATGCTGTGTGACCCTGATAATGTAATGTTTTTTAAATAACCTTTAAAGCAGACTGTTTTCTGAAGGCAGACGTGTCATTAATTCAAGCAAACATTCTTCTCTGTGCAGAAGAATGAATAAGGTCTGTAGAACATAGCCCACAGATGGCTGGTTGTGTCCTGGAGGACTTTTTGCAACAGCAATTTGTCAGTCCTGTTTCCGTTGGAACATTCTTTTTTTATTATTATCTGAAACATGCTTAAATATTTGTTACAATGTAAATAAGAAGGAATACATTGAGAAAGGAAAATTTGTTCCATGGAACAGAAGAAGGTGGCTTGTATCCAGCTTGCAGCTGTGGTGTCTTTCATACTCTGATGGGAGCAAACCAACCTAAGCATAACTAGATTTTTCTACAAAGCGTGAAGCAAAAACAAAAATGATGGGAAATAAGGATCTGACAGCTTAGTAATTATTACTGATTGCAGGGTGAATACTGGCTGAGAAACTCCCGGTGACCTAAAATGCTAGCAACTGGAAATCAGCTTTTTCATTATTTTCAGTAGTCTTTGACCTTGATTTAGTGGTAGGAAGATCAAACAGCCATGCTTCAAGGATGTCCATGGGACAGCACCTAGAAGTACAGCAGGTGGCTTTAGTCTTCTTTTGAAGTGACATTGCTTGTATGTTTTATTTTGAAAACAGCCAGTTCAACCAGTCTCTAGAGTTTGCCTGCCTCAGACTTGCCGCTTTTTTTTTAAGGGAGTTGGAAGGGAAGTTTATAAAGATTTGCCAAAATTCTTCCGAGAAGTGATACAGCAACGTAAGACAACTGAGTTTTCTCTTGGTCTTTTCCCGCGGTCTGACCGTGATGGGTGTGCGGTGGGGAGCTGGGACACCTCGGGTGCGGCTGGGGCGGTGTCGCGGCCGCCGGTTCAGCACCGCAGACAGCTCCGCGCGGAGCGCCCGGCTCGGGCGGCGCATCCCGCCGGGCGCCGCGTCCCGCCGGGCCATCGACACCTGGGGTGTCTGTCCGGGGCTTCCCAAGAACTTACACATAGCTCTGCATCTGGCAGACCAGAGTTTCCAGAAGGGTGGTAACTGCAGTGTTTAGACAAGGCTAACTGTAGGGATGCTAAGTAGTCTTTGTGAAATACTGGAACTATTTAAATATTTTCCAGAAATATGTTTTCAGCGGTGGCACTGCATTAGTTATCCTGTATAATTCTAGGAGTAAAAATATGAGCTGTTATGAATTTTAATAAATGTAAGTTAGTGTTAAGAATACAATGAAAGTCAGTTGGAAACGGTTGGGTTCATTCAATGTTAATTCATAGCTTAATTTATTATTTCCAGAAAAGAGGATAAAAATTCTGAGCAAGTTTGCTTCACATCCTTCCCCCTTCTAGAAAAAAAATCCTGATGAACAACAGTAACAGAGTTGGAGTTGAGGCTAGTGAGAACGCCAAAATGTGTGTTCAGTTTTCATTCAATTTTTATCATGCCTATAATGCTATTAACAACATTACACTTGGGAGATAATGAAATATGCATTTCTCTCTCTCCAGGCCTGTGTGTGGTTGTTGATTCAGTTCTTCAGAACAAGTGCTTTGTGTTTGAAAGATCAATGGGAAAAATGTAATTCATCATTATCCCTGCCTAGAACAGGTATTTCTCTGACTGTTACTCCAGTTGAGAGTTTGAAGAGGTGAAAGAGGGAAGACCTAAAAAAGACAGTATTACCCAATTATCATAATAATTTTTGATGTATTAATTATCCACTTCATGCATAAACAGTTTGTTACTTAATACTATTTTACATAATTAAAGCAGAGGCAGTATGTAACATAACTAAAATTCTATTCTTTGAGACTTCCTATTGAATTCCACATTTCTCTAGTGGAATTTGATCAATTTAAGAAAGTTTTGGGTGGCAGTTTACATGGTAAAGCTGCAGTTTTTCTACTTTTATTTAAAAATGGACCTATCTGCCTATCTCTAGTACAGTTAGAGATAGAAATGCTTTTTAACTATGCACCCCTGAACTACTACTGACACTTTCTTGTATTACTAAGAGCAAAAAGATTAAAATCAAAAGTCTGTGCGACTGCCATTCTGAGGTCTTTAATGTCTTTTGTTGTGCATTCCACCACAGCGTAGTATTTCTTGAGAGATGGTGGTTAGTGGAAGAATACATCCACTGGAACACTTCTTTAATGCTGGGCTGCTTAGTGTATCCTTTCTGTAAATAAACATACTGCCTGTCCTGAATAATAGTAACCTGAGTATTGCTAACCTGTGCTGTCTCAGACAGCATTTGAGCCTCTTTTCCTTCTCCCTCGTACAATTGCTGTCACTCATGCAGAAGCATGAAAGTTGTTGGTGTTTGTTAAAGCAAATAGAAATCTTGTGTCTCTGTGTATGTGTGTAATAGCAGAGGTTTCTAACCACTTTTAAAATGTATTGCTAGTTCATATTTTGAAAGAACACAGGTGGAAAGGCTTGCAAACTCCAAGGTTAAGTAAGGTTAATCTATTGCTTGCATAGCAGAACCTCCCAGGGCTGCAGGGAAAAAGCACCATCAGTCCCGGTGGTTCTGATGTGGTGGAAAAATAATGTCCTACTGATAGATTCAGAGTGAAACATTTTCAGTCTTCATTATCTTTCTATAAAATTAACACAGCTGAGAGTCCAAATATCTTGCTGAAGAATCAAGAATCTTCCTTTTCCTGTGCCTGAAAATATGAAAAAATGGAACAAGCAGCATCAGGTAATAGAAAGGAATGATAATAAATACATAATACCTGTTCATTGTGCAAATAAATCCCGTAATGCATGATGGTAATAAACACAGTTTATGGGAGTTTCATTATCTTACTGGCATCAGTGGAAAGTTTTGCTGTAAGAATTGTGCACTTGTGAACAGTTAAGCTACCTTACAGTTTCTTGTCATAAGAAGTAATGCTTATTCTACAGACCAACTTACTTATTTTTTATTTATCTGTTATTTATTTGTTTTATCCATGTCATTATTTCTCCTTCACTGGAGTGTTACATGTGCATTTCATTGTCTTGCTGGCAATCTTTTGACTTCATGTAGAGTTCAGCATGTCTTTGCTTAAGTGTATTGAAGCATCAGGGACTGCTTACACAGCCTGTAAATCTTCATCTTAAGAAATTATTGAGTTAGACTAAGAGCACAGAGAGCAAGTCTGATGAAGAACTGCTGCAAATCAAGAAATAAACTTAGAGTCTTATTTAGCCTGATCTGAAGTCTCCTGAGAATTAGTGATTTTTTTCTAATGGATTTTGAATCAAACAACAACAAAACTCATTGTGTGGCAGTTGATCAAGGATATGGTAACTTCATGTGCAGATTCAAAAATTCCCTTCTACCAATTAAGTTTAATACACATTTCACTTCTGTAATGAACAGCAGAAGATCACACAGGAATCCAAGGACACCATATTTGACAAATTAATATAGCATATCTGTCAAATTGACACTGTAGAGTATTTTTGTGAAAACAGTTTCAATTCTGTTCCATACATTTTTGATAGTTTGTACCCGCAGATCCTATTGATGTAGGAATCACTTCAGGTGCCCATTGTCTCTGATATTCAGCACTACAATGCATATGGCCTGGAAGGCAGGCTCAAAAATCCTTTAATAGGGATCAGCCTTGGAAGGGGCAATAAAGTTAAACATATATTATGCCTCTATTTCCAACAGGCTTCATTAGATCACAGAAGGAGGTGGTGACCTGGTGGTCAGTACACTGAGTGATTGTCTAGCCGTACCTAGAGTTATCTATTTATGTCTGGTGTTGTTCTGACTGTTTTTTAATGAGGCTGTTAGAAGTTTTTCAAGACATAGCAATGCATTATGAGGTGTGAGAAGGTATGTCATTGCCCCCGTTGGAGGAGAGAAAGCACAGAGAACATTTGTAACCAGAGATCAGATTCTAGATTTGTATAAATTGTCTAGCTTAGCTGAAATGAACATATACTTTTGTCTGCAGTGTTAGAGAAATTCTGCGTGCCCATCTTGATGTGAAACTATTGTACATGTCAGATCTTTCAACTGTGGGACCTTCAGATTAGAAAATTCTATCAGGTACTTGACTACAGCTCTTTTTTGCCTAACTTTAAGTGAAAGTGTGCCAGAACTGACGAGTGTACATTAATTCTTTTTTGGTTTTGGTTCTGGTTTGTATGTGATCTACTAAATGTAGTGTCTTGGGCATTCAGTTTGATTTGAGATATGTTTGACATCTGTTTTGAGTGAAGATCAGAACAGAAATGGCTGCTGTTTAGGACTTTGGAGAATTAAAAGCTTCTCTTTCAATCTCCTGTTTTCACCATTGATGATGAAAGTTGTCACCTTATGTTAGTAGAGGACAAAATATTGCTCTGAGCCTATGAAGCTCCTTTTAAGATGTAAATTACCACTAACAGAAGAGGCTGTAATTGATCTTGTGACTAGCCTTCAGGTAAGCTAGAAATATTGATCACTGTAAAAAATTTCTTTTATGAACTGAGAATAAACTATAAAGTGTTCAGGAATTTTGTGAGGAAGTTTTCACAGGTTTTTTTTGTGGAAAAGAGAAAAGTTGCATATTGTGATAGCACACACACACCCCAATAGAATTTAATTTTTTTCATGCCCTTTTTTAAATTTAATAACTTAAATGACATTACATTTAAAAACATGAATGGAAAAACTTCTGTTCAGTAAATGTGATTTGAGAAATATGCAGTGAAATATTTGAGGATCAAATCCCTAACACATAATGAGTGCTCTAAATTGAAGTGCTCTAAAGATCCAGTTAATTTAGATATTCACAAATATAGATCCCTTAATCCGATTATTCTTCATAGAGAAATATTACCCCGTATTCTTGATTCAGTTGTGTAAATTGACCTTGTCCCATTATTTTATTGAAAGCCAGATTAAGAAATTTCTTCGTGTGTCTGTCAGAAGATCAAAAGACACTGTCATGAGAACATGATTTACAGCTTAGCAGTAATTCTTTTGTAAAAGCATCAGTGAAATATGAACATTTTATATTTTAAACTGGTGTGTCTGAACCCAGGCTTTTGAAAAACAAAAGTGTTCAGTTAGTATCATGCATAAATATTTTCATAGTTGCAGAGTATCACACATTTGTAACTTACTGATTCCTTCACTTCTTCCGGCTTGAACAGTCCCTGAAATTGTGCCCTTCATCAGTGTGAAAACTGTCGTTAGTAAGCATAGTTTTATACTGACATTTTATAAAAGGGCGTGAATATTATATATTCCATGGAGTGAGAGGAATGGGTTCTGAAGAGCTGAAGAGCAATGTTTGTATCTTCTAAGGTGCTTCCTTATGTCTTTCATTTTGTTGGAGACAGACTGATCTTTTGGAATTAAATTCCTTTTGGGGAAATTCTAAACCTTTTCATGATGGATGGGAACACTCTTATGTGTTCCATATAAAGTAAAGCAAAAGGATAAACCTCAAATAACTTTATATTTAAAGTCCTGCTATTAATCTTTTTAAGAGTAACGTGCTCTGGATTTTTTTTCCCTACAGAAACATATAAAAACAAAACCTTGTGTCAAAGTGGCAGATTCTAAACTTTTTATCTATACTGTAGAGTTATTACTCTAGTTACTGTAGTACTGTAGAGTTATCTTGATGTATAGCGGAGAGCTGCGTTCTCTGTTATATGACTGACCAACAGAACTGTTTATGGAATTCTAATTGAATACAATCAAAAAGTTACTGAAGGCTGCAGGAGCCATAAGGTTAAAACCAGAGAGTTAAGAGCCTATATAGGTGTAAATCTAAGTATAGTTCATCTTCAAAACCCCTTCTTGTAAAGGAGTATATTTGAAATAAAAAATAATTGATAGGTAAATACATGTGGCTCATATCTATAGATTTTATTTTCACCTGTGGATAAAGAGTTTCTCAATCTTTCTTATATATTCTGCAAAAAATTATGTAATTGTGTATCTTCAGTAAACAGTTATGCATCAGTTCTGTGGTTCGATGAGTAGGTGTAAGATACTTTTCCTTCTCTGAAAAGAAGGAAAAGTTTTTATAACAAGTACTTATTTTGTAAAAATATTTCATTGTAAAAGGCAATTACCCGGACAATTCCTCACTTTTTTTTTGTCATGTAATGGATGTTTTTACGAAAGACAACTGTGGGAATAATCTGGGGATGGCTTCATAGCTAGCCTTGAAGCTCAGGCTTGCCTATCTCATAGTCTTATGCTCAGATCAGTCCTTTGTCATGTAAATAAGATGCTATAATTGCCATCCATCTATGCCTATAATTTTCAAGAATTATATGCCTACTTTAGCAGATGTCCCAAACACTGCAATATCAAATGAATGTAGTGCTCCACAATATGTTCTAATGAGATACTATTCTTTATGAAGCATTTTATTCCTATTAAAAGTTTTTATTCCATCTTTCATAGCTCTGCAAGTTCTGTAGCATTACTTCAAATATACAGAGTCATTCGCATCTGCCTTATAACTGACCTCTTATGGTAGTGTCTTTCACTAAAGTAATGCATTATGAAGTAATGCTTCATTTTCAGTCACTTAACAAAACACAGATTCATTCTAGTTGGTGAATGGTATTTTTTGTTTTGTTAGTTGTTACGTTTTTAAGACTATGATCTGTTGCAGGCAGAGAATAAGGCACATCTTTAATTAAAAATAAAAATGGCACAGTAACTTTAATTCAGTCTGCACCATTGCATTCACAATGTAAGTAAATAAATACAAATAAAATTCACATACATAAGAAGTCTGAGTTCAGTATGGGAACCTGGAGAATGAATTGACAGCACAAAATAAATTAGTTCCTATCTAAACAAATAATAAAAATTATTAGAAATAGTGATCCTGAGCATTCACTGATAGCATCTAAGTTTGGTGACATTTTTTGTCAAATTTATTCTCACTGCATTTCTGATACAGTATTAGTTATTGTTTTTATACCAGTCGTTGCACAATCAGAATTGTTGCGGTTCTAGTATGTCCCATTGAGCATAAGGGTTGTGAAAATAAAGCTTTCTGAAACATTTTGAACAGCAATTTTACATTTAAATTGTGGTCGGTAAGGGGGTTGACTGCAATTAGTGCAAACGTGTTTGATGTATTTGATTTCCAGAGATATTAAAAAAACAAGTTGCATTCAGAACAGAGCATCTTTTACCTGAGAGCTGCTGTAAACCAGACAGATTTGATGAATCTGTAACATTCAAATAATTATTGGGTAGCAAAAAGAGCTTTGTGTCCTAAGATGTAGGCTAAGACTTTTTCCCAGAGAAAGCAGGTGCACTTATAATTAGTAGTGACCAAGTAAAATGGCATTTTACCTATTAAGAAATAGAAGTAAATACCTAAAAAGAAGCTTGTGCCTATGTTTATTTAAGCTGATGTTGAAAACTGCTCTACTTAAAGATATTTTAAGTTGATCTTTGAAGCAGTTTGAAGACTTCATCTGCTATATGGTTTAGCCAGAAGCCCACTTTAGGCCTTCAAGAGGAAAAGATCTTAAGTACATACCTTCTTTATTGCTGTCCCCTCAAAACTACTTTCCAGGATGTTGAATAAGACCAAAGGACTTTAAACATTTGGAGTTATGTTTATAAGGATTTCTAAATACACAATATACTTTTAACTCAATTCTGCTTTTCCTTCTGCAAAATATACTTTCCCTTATTTTAGTAGTCGTGCTTTAGAGAAATACTTGGATCTTATGTTTCTATATTTGTAGCTGTTGTTAACATACACTTGAATGAAATTCTGGATTAAACTGTGTTTCCAAGATAGTAAAAACACTTAGGGGACTTGATGATTTCTGTGGTGCTGATGTGTACTCACCCACTGTCATTTAAATAAAAATGTAATCAGTTTAAAAAAACAGCATTCAAACTTTCACATACCTGAAGTATTCGCGTAAAAGTAACCACTAGAGGAGGAAATGAGAAGACAGATTCTTGTGTATATGATGTATTGGTACCCATCATTTCCTAAAAACAATTTCCTATTTTAGAGTCACTGTTGTGCTCCTTTGGCAGAACAAATGAGTTAGCTCATCTTATTTAGCCTCAGATTCAGTGTTTCTTCCTTTAACTTCTATCTCCCCTGGAAAAATATTGCCAGTTCCTTCAGAAAATATGTCCTTCTTTAAAAAGTTGGTTGCAGTTTTCCTAGTAGTAATGAAGCTGATCATCCCTGAAGAGATTGAGGCTTCTCCTGCAGTGGCAGATGGCAGTCGTTTGGGGAGATGATGTTTTCTTCATGCAGTGATCCATAGAAAAAATTATTTTTAGTACTGAATGAAGAAAAACAAATCCTAAATGAAGAATTGTAAAATAATTTTTTAGAGTTATAACATAAAAATATTGACATGTAGATCTCTTCCCAATGACTTTTGCATCTGCAAGGATGTAGGATTCATTTTGTGTTCTTCATATACAAAGTTTTGGAACTGCTGCTCCAGTGCAAAGCTAAAATCATTCCTTACTTTGATATTAATGTTTCCATACTTGTACTACCAAGTTCAGTATAGTAGTTAGAGCAGACCTAAAAGACAAGAAATTTTTGAAGAGGTTGTTGTTGTTAGAGATTATTTTATTAGCATGGTTGTTTGTTCAGTGTGATCATTTTTTTTAATTTGTGAAAGTAGACCTAAGCAACCCGTTTACTTTGCAACTTTCCCTTTTGGATGTAATAAAGCTGGCACAGCTTTTGTGCATTTTTTTAGCAACGAGAGTGCACCAGAGTGGGCTAGCAAAAGCACAGGGCAGTGCAGGTTGGCAGCTGATGGAAGCTGAACTCAGAACAAGATGTGCTGTGGCTAGGTTAGGTTACTGGGAGATTTCTTAAGGACTGGCTATATCCAAATAACCTTGCTCAGTCCTTAGAAAGGCTCCAGACCCCTCAGCACTTTGTGGCCTCCTCTGGACCTTCTCCAGTAGCTGCTTGTCTGTGTTGTACTGAGGAGCCCAGAACTGGACACAGCATTCCAGGTATGGCTCCGAGGACCAAGCAGAGGGGCAGGATCATCTCCCTATTGACCTGCTGGCCACACTCTTCCTGATGCACCACAGGACCTTGTGGCCCTCCTGGCCACAAGGGCACTTGCCAGCTCATGATCAGCTTGTCATCTGTGATGACTCCCAGATCCTTCTCCACAGACCTGCTCGCCAGTAGGTCAGCCCCCAACCTGTGCCAGTACTTGGGGTTATTCCAACCCAGGTGCAACAGCCTACACTTGCCTCATTAGGTTTCCATGGCCAACTCTCCAGCCTATCAAGGTCTCACGGAATGGCAGCACAGCCTTCAGGTATGTCAGCCACTCCCCCAGTTTTGTTCCTTCTCTGTTATTCTTCTTGACTTCAGTGATGTTCAGAGCTTTGTTAAATCATGCTGCTTCTGTATTTGCCTGGAGGACATTATTGATTCTCAAAGCCAGGCACAAGAGCTTTTGGAAACTTCTGATGCTGGATGGAAGTCTTCTACATGTGGTAACTTAAGGAGCTTATTTTGGTTGTTTTAAGCAACGCAGGGGGTAGTATCTGAAACATTGGTATAATGAAATAGCTGTTAAATTAAGAGTATTGTTAAAGTGAAGGAATTCCTTCCATAGACATTGACAAGTAGAAACTCCTGTTTCAGTCAAGTCATTTGAGTCACATAGTGGTTATTCTGCTAAATATCTCAAATGAATATAGTCACCCTGGGTGGTGGACTTTTATTTATGGAGCTCTGATTTGTTCAAAGGTTCATAAAAATTCATGTAACTAAATATCTCTCTGTTGATTACAGATCTGAGGAAGCTCAGCTGTGATTGTTCAAGCAAGACTCCAAACAGAATTATACTAGGAAATTGTGTTGTGAAATATCTGTTTAATAATGAAAGTGAAAAAAATTTGTTTTGCATTAATTCTGTTTACAATCTATTATTAATAGGAGGCTCATTATCTAATTACTTTGATTTTTAATATATTTATAAGCTTTTGATGACTTCTTAGCACAATCCATAATTACACTTTTTTTAGGGGGTTCTTCGCTATATCTCTATATATTGGGAAAGAATCCTGATATCTTGGAATGTCTTTTCTATTTTTTTTTCCTTTGTAGCCCTTGGATTTCAATTCTTAATACTATTACTTGTATAGAAAGTAATGACATTATCAGGAGTGTCTCACCTTCTTTGGTTGCCTAGAGCACATATATGTATAAGGAGAGACCTATATGAGAAGAAATTATGTATGTCCCAGCTATTGCTAGTGCTATAATGGTCTTTTGGCATTGTAGGCTGTTGGGGGGGAGGAGGGGGTGTTAAGCTATTTCATAGTTTGGGATGAAGAGTACAGCTGAAAATCTGTACAGTACCATTTAAGAATATTGAGGAATGTTTCTGAATATCTTTAGAGAGAGAAAGCTAAAAAGAATACTGTCAGCATGTGGATTAAACCAGAAGGGAAATATGGGTAGGTGGAATGTAACTTTGTGTGCTTATGCAGAATTTAACCCTTTGTTATTCATTGATTCTAAATTCCTTTATTTCTAAAACTGCATTTTTAAAAGTAATGTTCTGGGGATAGAAATTAAAGAAAAGACATAGAAAAGCTGGTAAGAGCATTGTTTAATACACATCTGCTTTTTGAAATGGTTATGGTTACTTGTGACTTGTCAGAGTAACCAAGATCTACTGTTCAAATGTATTTTAATGTGAAATTTTTGATACTGCGCTTCTGAAAATATAATTCACGAAAACTTTAAATGCTCTGAGTCTCTTTTTCACATCCCTTCCTGAGATGATAGCATTCAAATGCATTATTTGAGAGAAGTATTTTGGGCTTGTTTAGCCACCAGGACACATTAACATGAAGTTTGCTTTACATACTTGCTTTATTTATAGCAAAATGTTAATCATTATAAAACACTAATTTTGCACAGAGATGTCAAATTTAAATGTGCTACACGAATAATAATCTTTGTGCTGAAACTCAATATCAGACTTTTAAAATCTTCTGTTTGAATTGGGATGTTTACAGTTGGAAGGGAAATACGTGTGTATGCGTGTGTACATGTATAAGTAATAAAGCAGTCTGGCTTCCTCATTTGAATGAACTAAGCATATTTCATTTGGTAGATAGCTAGACCTTGTGGATCAATTTCTAGTGACCTGCTAGAAAGTTTGGTTTTAATTCTGAATGTGGGAAACATTCTGGCAAATATAAGATAGTCAATCCCTCATGTCATTTTGTGAAAAAAAAAACCAAAAAACAAAAAACAACATATTATTTGCCTTCCGTGCTTTGTATGTGCAGAAGGAGTTTGATGCCTCACTACTTTACATATGTATTAAGCCTACTACCATGTCTGATCTGGGGCATTGTACTTGGGATGAGGAGTACAGCAGCTTCCAGGAACTCCTGTAGGCTCTCCAGGGTCAACAGGCATTTGGCTAGCTTACAGACCATTTGATTGCATGCCTTCCGATGATGTAAGAATGTAATTTCCATCTCCAAGTTAGAGGCAACTGTGCTAAAGGCTTAAGATGGCAATGTCCCACCATGACTTGAAAATGATTTTAAATAATTTTTACTTAATGAGATGCTGTGGGACAGGAACTGGCTTTTTGGAGTAGTGAGACAAAAATAGTATCTTTTTCGTCTACCATGTTTTTCGGTTTTTTGATTGTGTAAAGGGTATTTTGTTTACTACACACTATAGAAAAAATACCAGGTCAAAAATTCTGGTAAGTCATCAATCCCAGAGGCTATAGTTCGCTACTCAAAATCATAGTCCGATCGGTTCTTTGTAAGATTTAAGTGACTCCAGTATTTAACCAGTCTTAATTTGGGTTCTTAAATTAAACAATTGCAACAATTTGCTTGTAAGTAAAGTTGATTTCCTTTCTCCAAGGAATGCTTCCAGCACTACAGCTGATACCACTTTATCACTGTTTATTGCTTCCCTTTTACTTCTGTATTAATGTATCCCCACAGTATTACAGCAGGGTAGTTATACAGTTCTCAGATTTGTCCTTTTGCCTGTAAAGACAATTAATTTTTTTTAAAATTAATTGGCTAATTTAAATTTTTAATAGTTTTTAAAACATGACTGGTTTCCTCTTCCTTTGCATTCACCAACATTTAGAAAATTAACTTCTTTTGTTTCTCTCCTTCAGGGAGTATCTGATCCAACTTGTCATTGTGTGCAATCTGTCTGTTTAGAATGCCTTTCTGTTTTTTTCATCTGGTTGTATGGATGTAACTGTAACACACAAGTGTTATGTAAATATACCCATACCTATCTATATAAATATCTGTCATATTTAATTTTTATGTTTTTAAAGTGAGGCATTACAAGTATCAAGTTTATCTGAAGTTAAAGATTGATTTTATGTTATACGTTCACATACAACATGCTAGAAACACATTACATAATTCCTTGTGAAAATAACTTCAGAATTTTTCAAAAGGAAGTGGAGACATAGTAAAAGTATATGGGAGTTCTGTATTTAGAGAACCTTGCATACACTGATGAAGTACTTTAATTAGATTTTAACTCAGAATAATTACAAAAAATTTGATAACAATGAATAGGCATAACATATGTGACCTTGAATGAAGTTTGTCCTTCTCTCTAAAGTACAGGAGTCAAATCTACAGGAAGGTTTGATCACTCTTTTATTACATTCTCTTTTTATTGCTAACATCATTCTTCATTTATATGAGGAGTAGTATCTTGAAATTAATGCATGGTTATTAAAGCCAGATTGACTGAAATCATCCAAGTGTGTGCATGCATACCCTTTGAATTGGGCTCTTCTCCCTTCTGTTATGCTCCTCACTTTCTGGAGTGGAAGTGTACATAGCCAAGCACACAGGCATGCACAAATACCTCTCTATCTTCCAAATTAGTGAAGCTTGCATTAAATAGATTGCATAACTGCAAGTGTATGAAATCTACGTGAAATCCTGTCCTAATTTCTGTGTCATTTTTTATGTCCAAACTTATTCACAGCGTGTGGTCAAGGCCTGTTCATGTTCTGGAGTGTTTGATATCCATGGTTTGAAGGCAAAGAACTGTAATGAAGTTATCCTCATAAATGTAATTTTTAAACATTAATATTGTATTGAAATAGAAATGTTTTTACTTGATCTGTGTCTTTGTGACTTTGGTTTTTTCTACCTTTCATGTTTTTACCTCCTAAATCTCATTATATGATAGCTTAAGATATTATTGCTTTAAAATATTAGTTTTCTTAGAAGAAATTGTCACAGCTAAGGTCACGGGAGGTTGACATCTTCTGTGTCCATAAGCATAACCATTCCACTGAGAACTACAGAGAAATTTTTCTCTATGTTTGTTGCATGTTAGGATTTCTCCTGCTGACAGGTGACTATGTTGTCAAGTATGTATTCAATAATGACATCTCAGTGTTTTTTAAAAAATCACTCATAGAATAACATTATCTGCTGTGAAAATGGCAAGATCAAATTTTAATGCTCGTGTTTAACTCAACATTCTTTTATTCTCATCTTTTAAATTGAATCAGTACTGAAGGTATAATTTTTCTTGAATTGCCTTTCTGCATACAGAATTCCTTTTGAAATCTATGAAAAGTGTATGTAAAAAGGGAGGAGAAAAGACCATTGCTTTTCTCAGCAGATTTTGAAACTCTGTAGCACTGCCACTTTGACATGTATTTGATACGTATCTTCAAATCGAAATATTTAAAGTCGTAAATTTATTCTTTTCTTGATAAACCCACACAGCATTTGAGAGTTTTGGTATTATCTATATTTTTTTTTCAGTCACGCTGGTTACTATTAATCTGTATTCTGGGTGTTTTAAATAATTTGGATTTCTTCATGACTGATGTAACACTTCTGTGATCTGACTGACAGCATTTGCAGGCTAATCACGAGAATCAAATGCACTGGAATTTTACAGTACTTTGAAAGTTAGTGCAAATGGTGCATTTGCTGACAGACATACAGACAGACATAAACTGGCCTTCCAGTATCAATTCACATATCTAGTATCTGTAGCTTGCAAAGTGACCACAGGTGAAAGAAACTGTATGTGCGCATTGTGCATACACTGAATTCACCGAGTGTTTCTTTAGCCTAATTCAACAGTGTATGATTTTGACTTCAAAAATATTGCAGTAAGGACTATATGTAAACGTGGCGGATTGACCTTGGCCAGCTGTCAGACCTCCATCCAGCCATGCTTATGCTCTCCCTCTTCAACAGCACAAGGAGAGAAGATAAAAAAGTTTGTGAGTTGAAATAAAGATGGTGAGATCTCTCGCCAGTTACTGGCACTGGCAAAACAGGCCCAGCTTGAGGACAATTAATTTACTTTGTTGACATTTTAAAGCATAATAGGATGGCAAGAAGCATGCTGCCCCACTCCCCTGTCCTCAGGTTCAACATCTTCATTCACAGCTCCTGTCTCTTCTCTTCCATGAGTGGTGCACGGGGCGTGGGGAGTGGCAGTCTGTCCATGATGGTTCCTCCCTGCCACTCCTTTCTCCTCACACTTTTTCTGTGCTGCTGTGTCGGACCTCTGCATGATATTCAGCCCTTCAGGATAAATCTGCTCCAGCATGGGACTTATGTGCACATTATTTCTTCTAAGGAGAATCTGCTGCAGTGTGAGCTCTCTGCAAGTTAGCATTTCTTCGGCAAATATCCAGCTTGCTCTGGAGTGGTCATCTCTCTGGACTTCAGGGAATTGCCTCCTTTATCATGGTCTTTGCTCTCCGTGGGTTTGTCTTTGTTCCATGCCTGGAGCACCTCCTCCCTCTTCTTCTTCTCTGACCTTAGAATTTCCAGTGTTCTTTCTCACTTTTTTTTTTATTCCTCACTTCTTGGGCCATGTTTTGCCCTTTCTTAACTGTGCTTTCACAGAAGCAGCACTTGCTTCACTAATGAGCTCAGCTGCATCCTGCAGTGGGTACATTGCAGAGCAACCCTGACTGCTTCTTGCCGACCCTAGCCCTGCAGCCATTCCCAGGGCCACTACTTTGTCACCAACACCCAGTCTAAGAAGATGAAGAGAAAGAACATAAGGGATAAAAACCAAATCCACAAAGACAGAAATTTATTTTGGTTTGTTGTGTTCTTTACTGTGGTTAACTTTATTTCTTTTAGTATCAGTTCAACAACAATGAAGTTAATTTGTGATTGTCACTTCTCTAAACAGTTTTAATAAAGCACTTTTGTGAAAGACAAACTGAAGGTATCATGAGGAGGATGTGGTTTTTTGATCACTAAAAACACATACAGGGAAATCTTGTATTTTTAAACTTTTGAAAGAAAGGGGTCAAAGAACAGTGCAGATGAATGGGGTTTTGATGTGTATATTGTGTTTAGTATGCTGAAAATACCTTTTGTACATTGGGGAATGCATGATGTACTTTGCCTTGTCACCCATCATTATTGAATAATCTTATTTTAAAAATTCTGCAAAAGCATTTCTTTTCCTCTTACCTGTTTACTGAACAGCTTTGTTTAGAAGCTATAGTTGAAATAGTGGGAAGGTCTTCTGTCTGAAATTGTATATTATTTGTACAAATGGGTTATGTTCTTGTATAAAAAAGTCTGTTTGCAAGGTCTTGCATATCTCTGCTCTTAACTAGTGACAAGTACTGCTTGATCAGCTATTTATTTATTAAATCATCAGCAAATAGTTTTTAAACAGTGTGAAATGTTTTAGTACCTTTGTTCCTGGGTGGCAAGTTGAAGGCCTTCATTGTGCAACAGCCAACATGTGCATTTAATTTTCCACTATTAGTGGACATCACCTGACTGCCTGGGCAACTCTCATATTTGGTAGCTAATATTTTTCGTAGTTTCACCATGAGATCTTCTTGAGCCTTTGTGTACTTTCTCATGTTGTTTTGTATCTTCCATTGATCAGTATCGGTACCTTGAAGAAAGCTTGTTAAGCTGAAACTTAACAAGGAATCTTAAGAAATATTTTTAATTTGTAGTTTAGTTATCTATTCAGAAAACAGTTAAATACTTCTCAATTTTATGAACTTAAACAACTGATTTTGAATGGACAAGGCTTAATGGGTCCAGACTTTTTCTAAAACAAAAGATTCCAGTTAAAAAATATGAGGAATTCTTAATTAATAATGAATGAAAATTCAATTTAATGTGCAGTTTTAAAAATAGTGTATTAAATTTTTTTTTGTCTTAACCAGAGTTATGTTTCCTTTCATAGTGATATAATAATATCATTTTCTGAGATGGATTTTTTTCTTTTTTTTTCTTTTTTTTTTCTTTTTTTCTTTTTTTTTTAGTGGTGTTTGACAGCATAGAAAACTATGGTAATTTTAAATGGAATTATAAGAATTTTTTAAATTATGTACTAAAGTTAACCTTATATTTTATTATTTCAGTTGTTCATGGTGGACAATGGAGCAGATGACTGGAGAATAGCCATGACTTATGAGCGTATTTTCTTTATCTGCTTGGAAATTCTGGTGTGTGCTATACATCCCATACCTGGGAATTACACATTCACATGGACAGCCCGGCTCGCCTTTTCTTACGCTCCATCCACAACAACAGCTGATGTGGATATTATTTTATCTATACCAATGTTCTTAAGACTATATCTTATTGCCAGAGTTATGCTTTTGCATAGCAAACTTTTCACTGATGCCTCATCTAGAAGCATTGGAGCATTAAATAAGATAAACTTCAATACCCGTTTTGTTATGAAGACTCTAATGACAATATGTCCAGGAACTGTACTGTTGGTTTTTAGTATCTCATTATGGATAATTGCTGCATGGACTGTCCGAGCTTGTGAAAGGTAAGGTTGGTTTTTTTGTTCTGTTCTTTCTGTTTGTCTTTCTATTTTTCACTCCTGTTTTGTTACCTAAATTTTGAATTCAGGGGACCTAAACATTTGTTAGAATGGAACTCCCTAGTCCTAGATAATTCGAGTGTTGGTTGGGTTGTATTCTGTGACAGACCTTGTCAGGAGTGATTTTCCTCTTAATCTGAAGGACTTCTGCAAAGAGGTGTGTGTCTCACTGTTTACTGTAGCCCTACAATTTGCTTTCAGTGTATTGATATGTCCACACAGTGGACAGATACCACAAAATGCCTTTAAGAGTAGTTATTAATATTCTGCATTTATACCAATTTTCATATATTTTCTTTGTCAGATAAATGTAGTGAGGATAAGGTAGAAAAAATAGCCAGTGAAAATGCATGGGGGCGAAGTGTAATTTGAGTTTTACTGTTCTAAAAAAAAGATATAGTGCAAAATGTAGTTGGGGAGTTGGCGAGATCAGAAAGGGGGAACAGAAAGAAAACTTTCAGTAATATAACTCTTTTTCCAGTGAAAATCAGAAGTGCATTTGAGAATCAAATTTTCGATTTCAGCTAGTTTTCCAACATCCCTTTACCACAGACTTCAGTGTAGGTCCAGAATAAGTGGCTATCAGTGCTGACAACTTGAAATTGAATTTCTCTAGCATAGCTTTAACAAAAAAAGAAATGGGCTTCTGATTGGATAGGATTGCTTAGGAATGTGAGATAGGTTAACTCTAAGAAGACAATTAGAATGATTCTCTATAAAAGGTTTAATGCCTCAGACAGCTCTTAGATCCTGGAATGGATTTCTTCTTCCTTAAGGTGGAAAATCATCAACAATATTTAAAGCATTTCTGTTGCTGTTTGTTGACCATTTTGTTTTTCCTATTCCTTTCCATGTCTGTCCATTTTAGAATCAGTTTAGGGGAGTTGTGACAGCTAGATGATTCAAGTCAGCAGTTAAATCAAACACAGATATGCTTTTTTAAGTTACTCCTTGCACTCCTTTTCAGCTTGTTATAAGGAAAATTATCTGATCTTATAAAATGACTGTAGAAGTCATGTTTTAGTAGTTTTATTGTTAAAATTGCTTTGTATCAATATTATTTCCTCATATTACATCTAGACTAATAGTTTAAGAATTCTCTGAAAATACTGTGTTAAGAATGACATATTACAGTTTCAGAATATTCCCCATAGTGGCAGCGGAGGAGTATCCTGGATTTTGACTCAATCTATAGTAGCTGTATTTTCATAAGCATGTTCTTATTTCAGATGTAACTGACTTCTGCAAAATCTCTCCTCTTTATCTCATATTATTCACTTCTCTTCCCACCAGTTTTCTTTCAATGCAGTTGCTGCTCACGAATTCTTGAGTGTCTGCTCAGGCATTTCCCGAACTGTCGGTTGTGAAGTGGCTCTGAATAACTTCAGCATCCATTGCTCTCATCGTTACATATAACTGGTTGATGATGTAGATGGTGATGACAATGATGATGAAATAATAATTTTTTTACTAATGTTTTTATACACATGCATTCAAAATAAGCTAGTACAACTCAGTGAAAATTACTGGAAAATACTTGCTACTGTTCTGATACATATCTTTAAAGCATATTTATTTGTAAGTATAAAAATTGCAGGACAAGAATCTATAGTATATAAGTAATACTAAACATAAAAGAACAAAGACCACCTCACCCATTTTCCAGTCAGGAGAGTGAAGATAAGACTCCCATAAAGTTTTGATTTTTGTAGTTTACTTATTTATATTTAGAAAGTGACACACTTCTGCATCACTGTTGTCTTGGGAAGATTATTTATTTGATTAGGTATACTGAAGTCAGGGTTGCAAAAAGTTGAATTTTCTTCAATTCTCTGCTAAGTTAGTAATGGATTTTCCACATTTTAATTTTGCAGTTGCTGTCCTTGAGTTGATTGTAGTAGTTTGGACAGTAGGCTGAATAGCCACAGACTCCTCTAAAACTGACACACAACACAAAGCTACTGAAAGCAAGTTAAATATAGAAGTGAGTACTAGGTTAATATATCACTAGCATAATTGCCTTCTGTCACTGGATCCCAGTCCAAAATTCATATTTTAAGAAAGGGAAAAAAAGTTAATTTGATGTTTCAGGATCATTAAAAGGAATCTATTTTTGCTTTTGGAATCAGATACTTATGTCATTTATGCTAGTTGCACAGCGAGTTTTGTGTGTTTTGCCTCCAGTTTTCCCTTGAGGGTATATGTAAGTATTTTGCCAAATGATACTGACCCTAGATTCCAGTTACTAGTCAGCCTATCAAAACCATTTAGATCCATAGCCCATATAGAAGTATGTGGTAAGAGAAAGTTCTCAGAAGAAAACCTCCAAACCCCACACGTTGGAATGCTCTTACTATTCTGCCATCTGAAGTAAAACATCCCATTTTTTGCATAGTTGGGAGCAGATACATAGCCATTTATCATGAGAAAGGACAAATATGTCCACTGAATATTTTCTGTTCTGTGTAGAAATCATAGTCCTCAGAAAATGTCACAAGGTCTTTATGGCTTTGATTTGCTTAGATGTTAAAAGCTTAGTTTACACAAATAAGGTACACTTTTTCCCAGCTGCTCTTGACTTTTTTTCTTAGTTTGAACTCAAGGGAGCCTTTTTTTTAGTACAATTTTTTTTATGTACACAAAATGATCCTGAAAATAAGTTCTATTATTAGGAGTGTTTTCTATTCTGCTTGACACTATATATGAAAACATAATGAATTTTGAATCATCTAACAGAAATTAGGAATTAGGCAGCAGCCTGATAGCTTTGGTTTGACAAGGGGTGATTTGTATTAGCAAAACTTGATAGTGTTAACCATTTCTTTGCATAATTTCTGTTACATAGTAGCATTACCTAAGAATTTGCATTAGCAGTATTTCCTTTGTGTATTAAATTGTTTAACTATCCATCCAAATTGGGACAAGATGATGGTGATAAGATGTAATAGATTAAAATATTAAGATGTTGGAATTGAGAGGAAAGATTGTCCTTCTGTTCCTCATTCTCAGTGAGAAGGGAAGTCACAGGAGGTGGTATTCTTTATTGTGGAGTTGTATGTGTTCAGCAAAAGCTGTTGCTGCCGAATGACAGCCTGATATTCAAACAGTTCTTCTATTCAAAGTTAGTTTTTTATTATTGCAGATGATCCTGGGAATAGGAAGGGAGATGGAAGGCCCACATTTCATTGTGAGGAAGGTAACATGAAAGAGAGTCATTATCCATCTCTTAAAAGATAACGTGTGGAGACAGGTCATGGGTTGAGCCGGACAAGTTGACTGTCTGAATAAAGACTTCACTGCATTAATGGTCATCTGACTGATCACTTGATATACAGTGAACTAAGACAGGACATGTGTCTTTCTCAGTGCCTTAATGACTATATAGTTAGCTCCCAGAATGCTAATTATAGCAAATGACACTTCGGGTTAGTGAGCAAGGTATTTTCCATGATTGCAGTTTAAGGTCGTGTATGAGGGCAGAATGTGGTACAGATAATGGTGGTGGACAGCCAGCTGGGTATAAATGGTTGCTAGGACTGCACAGTAATCTAGATGAGGGAATTTGGAAGGTAAAGGTGGGGAAAGCATGAAGTATTGCTATATACATTGTGTCTGTTTTGAGGGGAAGATTGCATTGCATTGGTTTCAACATCTGCCTTCTTATTGCCAGTAGCAGTATATTGCTGTTTGTCATGTGTAGGCTTCATAATGAAAATATGAATTTTTTATTAGGTTTAACTCAAAAGATGTTTCCGTTTATAACATCTCTGAGGTACATAATCTAGAACACTTATGAGTATGTTACTTTCATATTTGAATCATGAGCCCTACAAGCAGATTAATTTTTGCAATTTCCCATGCATATGTTGTTACTGAAGATACATTTGTGCGTGGACATCAGTTGTTTATATCAGTTAAAATAGAAAATTTTTTTTTTTCAAGAAAGTATGTTTAGCATTCAGTCATTGAGGAATCTGGCAAGTTTGCTTCTACTCTTCTGTAGAATGAGTGTCTCTGTGAGAAGTGGGCTGCTTTTCTAGCTTGTGTGGAGGATAGCCACTCTTTATGATATGTTCTTTTTTTTTTCTTTTTTCTTTTTTTAATGGAAAGGAAGAAACAATATTGTCTTCTGAATACACACATAGGTGTAATGTGCCTGTGTACCAAGCAGTATGAACCACAAATGCCCACATTACACTGTTGTATATCTGGAAGAGATCATACCACGTGCCTGGCATTTCTGTGGATTTGCAGAGGAGAACTGAGAACAGAACTGTTTTTTCTTCTGCAGAGAGCACACTTTTGGCACCATTTGTTGTTCTATTTGTTTGTCTCTTTAACTTCTGGCAATGAAGTCAGTTCAGTTTGAGCAGTTTCTTTTAGTCAGCATTGCTCCCTTTTGTCAGTTTCTGCTCTGTATTCTCTCCTTGTTCTAGCAAAAGCCAACTCAAACAAAAAACACACACAATCCCATCTGTGCGTGATGGCGAAATGTTTTTCTGCTTTCTTCTCATTCTTGTTTTCTACTAATAAATGTCTGCCTCATTTCTTGGGAATATGATACCATTACAAAGTTTCCAGTAAGCAGCTTATACATGACAACTGGGAGGCAAATGTTAAGGATTCATTTGATACAAGCTAGTGGATACACTGGCACTTTAAGTTGTAATTCATGAAGGAAAAAATGTTTCTTAGCTATCTAATTTCCTCTCAGTATGTATTTCAGTTCTTTGCTTGTCTTGAGGACCTTATCTGACGTTGTACATTGCATGCATATTCAGAAGGCCATCTTCTAATGGAGATTTCTTTTTGCATCCCCTGCAGTGCCAGTGTGGAGATTCTTATTCTTAGTTTAAGAAAAAGCAACCAAAAAAACCAACCAACCAACCAAACAAACAAAAACAAACAAACAAACAAAAAACCCACAAAACCCCAACAAACAAGCAAACAAAACCCACCATCAGCAAACCAAGCCTGGGTATTTAATTTTAAAGCTATTTTTAGGCTCAGAAGGTCAGAAGCAATGACACATGATTTTTATTTTTTTCAGTCTCATGACTGTGAACAGATCAAATAGTGTTTGTGTATAGACAGTGCTGGCTGTTTATCATGGTTCTTTACCATCCCTTGATTCACAGCTCACTGAAACTAGAATGTGCTACTGGCAGTCAGGTTTCTTCAGTGGTGCCAAACATTGAAAGGTAAATATTCAAAACAACAATAAGTAATGATGACCTGTCATCATCCTGACTTGCACCTGTGCTGTGAATGATTGGTTCTCTGCCTATGAGTCTTAATTCCTGGTTTTGCACACTAAATGCAGCTTAACTTTAAATGTTAGATTACTGTTTTGTAATATTTACATTTCAAAACAATTAATAACTAAAAACGCATGTAACCAATTGCATTTTTTGTTGCAAAAATTATAAATAGACCATCAGATCCATTATTTTATCACACAATGAAGGCAACAAGAGAATCTATTCACAGGAGTACATTGGTGAAAGTCTGGCAGGCATAACCCAGATTCAAAAAAGAGCAATTGATCTAAATAAAAAATTCCTTTTCTAGGTGTATCCAGAAGGATTAATAGTAAATAATGTGTTCTTTTGGTGCTTGAAAACAAAACAGTTGTGTATATTTAAGGGAGGAAGTAGATGCAGCTGTTCTAATGCATGCAGAGTTTTCTGTTCTTTCAAATTCATATTTTCCTTCCCTTTGCAAATGCTCTTTATGTGCTCTCAGCAGAAGAACTTTGGGAATATAAGTAAGAATACTTTTCAGTTTGTTCAGGTTATTAGAATTATCCTTATAAATATGGGAAGTAGCAATAACTGATGAAGTGTCACTGGATATAGTCGTTACTTCACAAAAATATATCAAGCCAAAGGAGATCAGTATTTCTGTAGTCCAAAAATGGCAGATCCAACTTTGAGGAAGTTTTGAAAAAAAGAAAAAAAAAATTGACTTGCTCAATGAAAGAAAAAACTATCTGTCTTTCAGATTAACTAGAGCAAGGAAACTTTTCTTGGGTTAAATTCCCTTTTATTTACAAAGGACTTGTATGTATATCTGCTGTAAAATAGAATGAAGTGGAAAAGCTCATGTATAGTTCAAAAATGGTGAGCAAAGTGAAAACTATTTCTCTAAACAGAAAAGTCTGAAAAGAATGAAAATACTTACCTGCTTTCAAGGGTGAAAGGATATTTCTTTTATTAATCTTGAATCTATAAAACATAATTAAGAGAACATCCTTTGTTTTGATCAGTAAGAATGGTTGTACGCAGTCCAAATTCTTTCAGATAAGAAAGCTACTTATGGAATTTTTTTATCATTATTTTGTTTCTGGATCCAAAGTTACATATTCTGATCCACATATTTTTAGATTTGGTAATTGAATTTTTCCTCCCTCTTTTGGCCAGCATTTTAAACTATTCAGAATATTTTGCTTCAAAATGAGTAAAAAGTATTTTGGCCATAGTATGCCAAAAGCAATCTTTATAAAATAAGGTCGTACTGAAGCAAAAATCAATGTCTTGTCACTTCAAAATAGAACTTGCTGCTCCAATAGTTTAACATCCTTGAAAAGTGCACGCTGAAGTATGAATTTAAGCTTTTCTTCTGGTTTGCTTTTGCTTCTTGGGCAAAGTGAGGAGTATATACCATTTTCACTTCACCGTGAACAAGCTTCCAATATGCTGACTAAACTCTAGCCTTAGATATGGAAGAGTGGCTTCTATTGGGAATTTATAATTCAGTCCTAAAAATTCAAATTTATGAGGTCAATATGAGGATATAGATAGTGTTGTGGAATTGTACAGTTCAAGGGAATTAGTGGTTTTATTGTGGGAAACATGAGGAGGTGCTTTTTCAATATTTTATGTGTTCTTTATTTTCCTTTTCGGTATTTTACCATTTTAATTTATTGTCTCAGTAGCAGATTTTTCTTTCTTGGGTAGTTTTTTTTCTTGAAAAGTTCAAAATCAACTATAGTTTTTACTACAATGGTTCTGGAGATAGTAAGTGATCTGTAACATCACTTAGAAGCAGTAAGTATTGGTGTCTGTCATCATTTACACTTGTGTTCCCCAAAACAGTGACATTATACTAGTTCAGAGCTCGGGCTGATCAATCTAGAACATTTTTGATTGAGAAAATAGAACATAGTCTACTTGCAATTGTTTTTTTCTCTAAACCAGACTGATATCCAGTATTTCTTTTTAAGCCTTGTTCTGTGACAAATAAAATCCACTGATAAAATTCCTGTGGCTTTCCACAAGAACTGAAGTATATTAATTGAATATTGAAGGTATCTGTACAATACAAATTGGACAAGTATCTTGGATTATTTAGGTTGCAAGCTTTTGGGTCAGGGTTGTCTTTGAGCTGTGTTTGCACACTGCTCAGCACAGTCGTGTCCAAGAATAACACTTATATATATGATACTGCAGTGCCAATAAATATAAATTTCTAGTGAGAAAAAAAAGGGAGCTAAACACTTCCGAAGGCTAGTGGTGTTCAGATGCAGATGATGCCTTCATATGTTGATTGAGCAGTTTAAGCTGAACTGTTCAGTTTTGAAGGATGCTGACTGTGCTGACAGCTTGTGCTGAGAACACTGCCCAGGCAGGAATTATGCCCTGCTAGCTGGCTTGTTTTCCCTATGTACTCCCTGCCTCAAGTGGAGAAGCCTGAGGCAAAAGCCTCTGTGGTCTCACTCGCAGAGGGGAGTATATGTTCATGTCAGTTTGGTGGTGGGACCTCCAAGTGCCCTTACCCTGTCTGGTAAGGTCAGTGAAGCTGTGCTCCTGCCAGGTGTGTGCAGGCACCGTCTTAGCACTGCGCTGCAGTCTCACCGCTTTGGTGAGGAACAGCCTGGCACTCTATGTAACTCTCTCTACTGTACTTCGTATACAGTGCTTGTGACACAGGGCTTAAGTGTATCTTCTGTTGCCAAGCTTGACAGCAAAAGAGACCAGTCCCTAATCCCTGGAAAGGTGCAATGAAAGTTAAAAGTACTCCAAATGTTCTGGAGTAGCAGGTACTCTAACAGGATAAGAACACACAGAAACAGGATGTCGGTGCTGAGGCTACAGCCTGGTTTGAAACCTGTCGAGAATCTCTGGAAGCCAGTGGGCTTGCATTAGCTTAAAATCCTTTAATGATGGGGCTAAGATGATTGCATCTGCCTGTGTAATCATGCAAATCATGCCAAGTTGTTGGCATGTGTCTTGGGTACAAACTTAGGTATCAGTACCAGGAACTGTATACAGGCCTGAAAATTGGTTTTCCAGTGTGTTGGGTTTTTTGTTAGTGCAGAGCATTTTTTTTAAATATTTATTCCATGAATTATCTAACTATTTGTGATTTGCAAAAGACTACTTAAAATGTGAAAATAGCAGCAAAAAATCAATGTATGCTGTCTTTAAAACAATAAAACCTATTCTAATACATATACAAGAATTATTCAATCTGTAATTGCAGAACAGAAGATTTTTTATTGATATTAGTGTTAATGTAGTCTTCTGTGACAAACATGGTCAGCTGAAAGTGTAAAAAAAGTACTCACTTAATATGAAGCAAATGGGATTCATATTGCGAGTATGCTTGACTTCAAGATTGTGTGTCCCAGGCATAGGAGTGCAGTGATACATTGTTCACCAGTGCTTGTTTGATGACATTATAAAGTAGGCCATTGCTCATGTTAATGAGTATCTTAATACTTATAAACTTGAGTAGATACAAATGTAATTCCATAGCATTTGTTTTGTCTCATTAGATTTGGTGCATTAAAAATGTCCTGAGTTGTAGGCAGTTTTGGAGTATGAGGCAGAAAGATTTTAAAAACCTGTGACTTGAAAGTTATGTGTAGGACTGGATAGATGAACTTAATTTTTCAAAGATCAGGATTTTATATAAGGCTAGAATACCAAAACTTGTCTTTTCCACAAGCAGCTCTGCAATCTAAGGGCTTTCACTTACTACACTTGTGCTTCAGTTTTCTTGCCTGTAGTGCTGGGATCCCTCTCTTGCAGCAGTTATTTGTGCATCTTCAACAAGTACAAAGAGACCCTACAAGCAAGGTATATGCAGCTTCAAAGTGCAAAGCAATTTTTACTTAGTAAAATATGCAAAATCTTAAGCTGGGATTTAGTGGACTACTAGACTAAACTTTAGGACACTGACTAGCTCAGTAAAACACCAAAAAAGCTTTTGCTGGCCATGAAGGAGCTAGGCAGTAAAGGTCTGTTCTCCACCGCTCCCTTTGTGCTGCCATATTCTCTCCTCTTGCCATGCTGCAGTGATATTTTGTCCAGATATGTTTTCTCCAGATATGGATGGATGATCCTTCCAGCCTCCAGTGAGACCAACCAGCCTGACTGGCTGTCTGTTTGTTTTTTGTTTGTTTGGGGTTTTGGGGCTTTTTGTTGTTCTTGTCAGGGTTTTTTTGTTTGTTGGTTTGGTTTTTTGTTTGGGTTTTTTTTTTGTTTGGCTGGTTGGTTGGGTTGTTGTTGTTTTGTTTGTGGGTTGTTGGGTTTTTGTGTGTGTGTGTGTTTGTGTTTTTTTTTTTTTTCTTTAGGACTATTCCTTTGCACGTTGGGAATGACCTTAAATCCTTGAGCTATAGACCATACTTCTCAAGAAGAGGGGATATAGTTCCTTTTAGTTAAAGCAAAAAATTGTGATTATTACCCAAGGCATTGCTAATACATGCATATACATTTTAGAATATAATTAAACACTTGTATCTTTGATTTTATTTATTTTATCTTTAAATCCTTTTATCTTTGGTTTGGTGTTTCTTTTATAGGAAAAACTCAACAGCAGATGAGGAAAGATACAAATTATACAGTTTTAAAGTAGTGAGCTTCTGGTCATTGCACCGTAGAGCAAACAGTTAAACAGAAATGTGACTAAAAATCTTTACAGGTTTGGGACTCAGCTGTCAAAACCTGTATGGTTCAACCTGTAACCTGGTGATGTCATAAGTTGTTAGTTAGCATCTGCCATGAAAAATCCATGTTCAGGAAGAAAGTGCTGACTGAATAACTCTTGATAAATTATTTTGGAGTTAACAGTTCTGTGATATCAAAGTGTCATTTTTTAATAGGACTTTAACCAGTGTCTAGTTATTATCTGTAAAATCTATTATTTTTATAAATAAACATGAGAGACACCTAGCAGGAGTACCTCATCTTAGTTAACAGAACCATGAGACAGTCTGTGTTTTAGTTGTCCCTTATGGCCTGGATATTTTTTTAATGAAATAATTCATCAAAGAGTCAAAGTACATTGTTTCCTCAGCTGATGTATAAAAGTTAAATTGAAAAAAAAATATGTAGAAGGAAGAAAAAATATTTTAGTTCCATTGTGACTTGCTGCTGCTCATGGAGAGAAGAGGATTTTGGCTGAGCATGTGTTCCTTTTTTTGGCTGTCACCTCTCTAGTACATACAGGGCGGATGGAGGACATGAAGCATTCTAAAGGAGAGAAGCTCTTGGGCAGGTCTGGCAAAAAGTACAGCAGAGCATGGAAGGTATTTTGGTTGTAATCAGTTGTGCCAGCAGGGTCAGTTGCTTTGTTTTGAATTCAGTAGTTGTCTACAATATGCCTGAGGGAGAAACTTGGCCATGGGTTTGTAACACATACCTGACCAGCTGCTGGGCTTGAACGGGGGTAGGAGAGTGTGGAGTACTCTGGTGCAGGTGTTGTTTGGAAGTGCAGCCATTAAGCTTCAGGCTTGTTCTTGGTAGCTACAGAAGGATGACATTAATACGTATTCCATGTTCTTCAGTACTGCATTCTTTGTTGTTACTGAATAGCATGGATTTACCACTTTGTAGACACTCTAGTTTAATTTGCTTTACTGAGAATTGTCCAGAATATATATATGAACTTAGTGTCAGTTCAGGGGCTGGACTGTGCGTTTTGTGGGCAGGCAGTAGTACATGTAGGAAACAACTTTGCAAAATGTTTATATTCAGTAATAGCCTTCCAATAAAAACAATGTATCTTTTCTCTGCATTTCATAGACATGAATTGGAACTTGTTGTTCTAATTCTTTGGGTTAAAGATGACCTCTTACTATTTTTTACTGAAAAGAATGCGGTGGATTTAATTGGCAAAGCTTCTCACAGTCTGAAATCAGAGATACAACATTCCCTAAAATTGAACAGAGATTTCAGATCAAGTATTCATGCCCAAATGTCTTTTCTTTTTAACTCTGTTTTTAATCATTCATCTTTTCAGAAAATCATGATACACCTTCAGACTAATGAGTTTCTAAAATTGTAACCCTGACTGTTTAAACTTTGATGTTAAATTGCAGTCTTTCGCAGTAGATTCTTTCCAAGGTGTTCAAAGGCAAATTATATGTTACATTTAGTTAATTGAACACCTTGATACTTGTCAGCTCTCAGTAATACCTTCTGCATTAATTTTCTTCCTTTCCCAAGCCTACAAGGATTTAACAAAAATGTGCATGATAATTCTTAACAATACTGCTTTTAGAGTGGTATTTTCTCCTTGCAAGCAGATCACATCAGTTGCCTTCCTTGTTCTTTGTGTGCTGGGAGGCAGAAGACCTGCTGACTCAGTCAGTGTACCTCAGCAGGACGCTGTTGTCCTTCAGTGATTGTGTTTCTGGTGTTGTGGAGTATTTCTCTTGATTTTTAGAAAATCACATCTAGCACAGATATTAGGCCAAGAAGTAGATGCAGTGTCCTGATCTAGTATCTGCAGGAGACACAATTATCTGTACCAGGAATTGCATATTCTATCAATTTATTTTCGAGTTTTTTTCAAAGGAAAATAAAAATTTAGACTACAATACTGATAGCATGGTTTTAGTAGGATCAAACCTAGCACTCCTCTGTTATTGAGGTAAGTGGCAGTAGTATTTTTGGTAGTATAGAACACTGGAATGAAAGTTTTAGAATACCAGCTGAAGTATGCTAAATATATACAAATAACTTGTAAAGTCACAAAAGCAATAAACAGTGCCCTTTTTTTTAGTGGCAAACTGCATTGTTTCCTGACAGAGAAAGTGTTCTTTTTGGTGAAAATAACATGAGCTAGAGAATCCAACCAACAATTCTGTTGTGACCTTGACCAAAGTCATTTAAGCTCTTTGTGTCTATATCATGCATAGAATTATGTTTACTGCTATTGCTTGGTGTGATGTCTCTATTCTGAATAACAAAATTTATTTGAACTTAGTGAGTAAAGGATTCTACTAAAGTGTGATTGCAGTGCTGATGTTTTATATTGTTTTGAATTATAGTACAGGTAGAGATACAATCTAGATATACTCATTCTGAGACACCAGGTGAAAGGTATGAGAATGAAGAAAATGCTGTTAATTTTGCATGCTTACATTTTTCTTTCTCATCTTTTTGGGAAAGGCATTCAGAATACCTAAGCCATTCCCTGCTGTCCTTGTGGCTGTACCACAGCTCCACACATACTTCTCCAGTCAGGACTCTGGAATCTGGAGAACAAATTGACTGAAGCTGTACATCATGGAAAAGAAAGACTATAGATCTGATGTATTTTCTAGGGATCTTTAACCCATATGGTTGGAATTATTTTTCCTCTCCCTCTTTAAGGGAGTCACAACTGACCTTTTGGAACTCAAAGGATGCAATCCAGAGAAAATCAAGGGGTTTTTCTTTTAAACCTGAAAGATAATTTTTCTTTTAGTCACATCATTTTTTTGAGTTCTCTAAAAGGTAACACTCAAATGTAATTGAATTCTTACAGGAAAATTTTTCTGTGTATCCATCCATCCATCCATCCATCCATCCATCCATCCATCCATCTACAACATATGCTTGTTTATAAATTTTTAAAATGAAGGTATTGTAGCTTCAGAGATACAGCTTAGGAATAACGTGGCCTGTACTCTACTTGAGTGAGACAAACATCTACAGTGCAGTGTCTAATTTTTCTTTTCCAAACCAAGTATGCTGAGATCTCAGACTTGTTTATTCTTTAATGTAATGGACTTTTTCTAATGGAATAAGGTGTCTTTGACCTACAGGAAAGTTTCCATTACTCTTTTAAAATGAGAGCAGGGAAACGTGCAAATAAATAGTCTCTTTTTGTTACTTTTTGTGATGCTTTCAAGTTATAATTTCAGATACTTTTTATGAAGCAGGATAGCTGAAACAGTTAAAATACCAGAAAAGTTGTAGTTCTCCAGACACATTTAGAGTTCTTAAAAATGCTTGTGATTTTTTTTAAACTGTATTGAGTTTTTATTGTATTTGTAAACTCTTGCAAGTCTAATGAATGGAGGAGGCTTAATAACTCCCTAAGGGCACCATTCTTTCTAGAACTAGACCTACTTGTGCATATCACACTGTCTCTGTATTTGTTCCATCAGTGAACTTATCCTCTCATCTCTAGGGTTAAGAGAGCACTGTAAATTAGATTTCAAGTTTGTTTAACATTTAATCTTCCAGCTTGTCCCTGCAATTTAGTGCTAGTTACGTTGACAGCCTTTATGAAGAATTCAGCACTACGAAAAACAAATAATTAGTAACAGTTAAATTAAATATAATTTCCCTAGCAAGTACAGTTACAGAAAGCAATTCCAAAGTTGAATGTTCTCATTGTGTACATCCTTAGTCAAGCATGACTCCTGATTATGTGCTTGCCTGTCTAAATCCTGAGCAAGGAACTGAGTTGAACCATGACAGTCACATAGATAACTCACATATCTACCATGGTATGCTTCCCATAGAATTTGCCAGTGATGTAAACAATAGGCATTAGATAACTTCTGGTTTATTAAAGAACTCTTCGAGGTTATACATATGAACTCTAAGACACATGCTTCAAGTGTAGACAGTGCAAAAGGTAAGTTCTGTTGCCACACCATCAAGAGTACTCCCCTCCATTAAAAACAGAATGAAAATATGTGGTTTTTTCTAAAAGTGCTATCTGCTCAAGTTCCTTCAGAGCACAGAACTGCATTCTTTCTTTAGTACTTCATTGAAAGCAGTTAAAATGCAGTCTTGCATTCAAACAAGTCTTAAATGAAGGCTAAGATATCAGATAACAAAGTAGTTCTGGTAAAAAAAATATACGTAGAAAGTATTCTGTCATGTTCATAGTCTTTAGAGAAAATAGTGTAAGATCCTTTGTTTTTAGTAAATGTCTATCATTAAAATGAGGATGATCCCTACAAAAGTTATTCTGTCCTCAAAGCAAATGGCAAACAAACTGAAAATGCAAGGGTTTTTTGCTTGACAAGCAAAAAGTCATATTTTACTCTTTTTAATAACAAAAGGGGGGGAGAAAAGTACAAGGTTCAGACTTCATATAATCTCACACTGACAGTATAACAGAATTTGTTGACAACATGTCAAGGCCTAAAATAGAGCAAAGCAAACCATAACTGCGTCTAGCATATTTAACATATTGTGGTGAAGGTCTCTTAAGCCTTTTCTTTTTGGTTGCATTTAGGTGGGCAACACATCTGTCTTCAAATGTGACACTGCAGAGGTCTGTATAAGCAAATGAGGATGATGTTCCTTTATTACCATCGCCAGAGTAAAGTACTACATGTAGCTCTATGACGTTTTTTCTAGCCTATTTGAAATTATGGTATTCTCTCAACTTGCATTTGCCTTGAGGACCTTGTGGCAGAATTCCATCCTGTAGCTGGTCCATGTAAACTCACTCCGCTGGAAGACATACGGTAACAGAGTCACAAGAATGTCTTCTGTGTCGATAACTTTTCTCAATCCCTGTAGATGAACATCTCTACGTTAATCACAAAAATTTACTCCAAAGTATTTTCCTTGCCTTCTGATTGGTTTGATGAAGAGAACGAAATTTCAGAAGGGAGAACCCTGGGGTTTTTTTTCTTAAACATTAACAATCTCATGCTGAAGTTTCATATATAAAAAGTAAGTGAAAAATATTTGTTACAAGTGCTTTCTGTGTTTCTTTTTCCATACAGCAATTCATAGTTATGTTTTTATACTTTTTATACTTCAGAACATTAAATGTAGTCCCCAGTACTTCACTAGTGAACTGTTAGTAAGATCCCGTACAACGTTCAGTTGACTCTCAAAAGTACACAGACTTTGGGTTTGGAATTGTGTTTAGAAATAGTCAGTAAAATATGTTTTGTTTCAACCAGTGACTTACAGAAGCTAAACTGTAACTACAGTCATTCCTTTTTATAAAAGAAATAAAAATATAATAAACAATAAGTTCAATTTGACTGATTTAAGTTAAGAAAATAGCCGTAGCAGTGTTCCTGATACAGAATGTTAAACTGGTCCCCAATTCTGAGGAACTCAATGAAACTTGCACTGACTGCAGGCTTCTGCTCTGATCCAAACTAAGTAAATTCTGTCTAGATTTTTTTTAAATATTTACTTGTAAGGTGCTTTCATATTTAGACCAATTTTATTCTCCAATTTATCCAGAACATACATTTTGATAAATCCAATATTTTGTTTTTCAGTTTTAAAGGAAAGGGAATTGGCACTTTATTTTATTTTATTTTATTTTATTTTATTTTATTTTATTTTATTTTATTTTATTTTATTTTATTTTATTTTATTTTATTTTATTTTATTATTATTTTTTAATTTTTATTTTATTTTTTTAAATTTTATTATTTTATTTTAGTCATTAGTTCCCAATGTTCATTACATTAGAGAACTTGCATATGTTGCTAAAATTGTTGGTATCCTAATGAAATTTAGACAAGAAATCCCAAACCAGCAGGCGTTATGGCCATGAGCTTGTACTTCATTCCTTTTTATAGAAGGCAATACATCAGCTACAGAACTAGTAAAGTTTGTGATGATAAATTAGTTCCATTAGAGAAAAATGCCTTCAGAGTCCTCCGTTTGTCAGAAAGTCTTTTTGAAGAATTCAGCATAATCTTTGCTATATAATTTCACCTCCACCTGTTTTCTCCCCCCATAAAAGGCAACTTTTATCTAGTTTTTCTGTTTTATGCCAGAAAAAAAAAAAAGGTATTTCATTTAAAGTCTGTAGCGATTAATTCTATTTCTACTTTCTAAAACTTCTATTTCTAAAGTTTTTCTTCAGCAAATGAATTCAGTCTTTAGATATCAGTTGATTTTGATAATCTCAAGTAAAAAAAAAAATCTTTCCTCCTTCTGAGAGGGGCTTAGGTATAAAATAATAACAGACTATCTCCAGAGGAAATGCAAAACGCAAGATAAGGGAAAATTTTAGAAGGGTTTTAATTAGTTGCTAGTGAATATAATAAATGATTCATGGTAGGGCTATTAAGAAACTCTTTGATTTTCAATGATTCATATTTCTATCATAACACAGATTTAGCCAGTGCTTTTGTGGATCTTGAAAAATTAAAGCAAACTTTTAAAATATAGTTCCTTCTTAGTGTATTGACAAATTTGAATGATTAGTCTGTGTAAACAATATGGCTGTAAGGAAATATGCATGCAAGTCTTTTAAAATAAGATTTAAAAGTATGGAAAAATAGTTTTCTCTCAAGCTTGCTTATGTCACTTCAGTTTCCTTCTTTCGTTTTCATATATTTTAATATCACATTAACTGCATATTTATAGTAGCTTATTTTACAGAACAACTTCTGATAATCTACAGAACTACAGAAGAAGCAGCTCTTGGATATTTCAGATTTTATTTCTAATAATCAGTATGTTTGCAGTCACTGTCTTTTCTGTATTACTTGTTGAATTTTGCTTTCAAAGCAGAGTTAATGTTTACTCAAAGTGTGGCTTGTCAAGGATTTTAACAGACATATTCCTGTTTTTCAGCTTCTGTCTTGGGCTTTTCAGACAGTAAGTCTCTCTGCTGGATTAGAAAGTCATTTTAAATTTAATTTTAAATTCAAACAGTTTCAAAAACATATTCTTAGATACTTTAATGGCCTGTATCCTAACAGGTAGAACAGTGACATGAAGATGCTGATGTAAATCAGCTTTGTGTTTAAGAAGAGCTTGATAACAAGTTCACTCCCCATGATCAGTGATCTCCTCACTAGGCTGCTAAAGTAACAAAAGGGTATCAACTACTAATTTTTCCTCTGCTTTGTGGAAAGCCTGATGTATTTCTTGTTCACTAAGAATTTTTTCCATGTTG
The DNA here is from genome assembly GCA_017589585.1 of Phylloscopus whistleri. Taxonomy (NCBI): domain Eukaryota; kingdom Metazoa; phylum Chordata; class Aves; order Passeriformes; family Phylloscopidae; genus Phylloscopus; species Phylloscopus whistleri. The sequence continues at coordinate 4,942,022 of JADMLD010000679.1, read as the reverse complement.
CTTCATGTATGGATACTGAAGCATTTAAGAGGCTATTTTGCTTCTTTGGGATATGCCACTATTTTTGGCAAAATGAAGAATTGCAGTGTTATGCATTTTTTTAATGTCTAATTTAAGAGAATTATTTTTAAACATGTGTGTCATTATAGAGGACTTTGAGTTCATTGGGTTCTAGCCAGAGCTTTGGGCATACAGGCTAATCAAACTGTGAAGTTGGGAGCTGAGAGCTCGAAAGGTGAAGGCCACCAAAATAATCATCAGCTGTTACAAAAATCTTAACTTCGTCCAAAGAGGCTGACACAGAGCTATGAAATATTAAAATGTGGTCTTTCATTTCCAAAAAGGCAAGGCCAAAAATACTATGCCAATAATGTATCTTATGCTGTTGTGCTTTGCATTGGAAAAGATACTAGTGTGTTTTTTGTGAAGACCAAAAAGTGACAAATGATCATGGAATTGTGAAGCACCTTCTAATACATGTGCCAAAGTCCATGAATAAGGATACTTCCTCATACCATACTGTTTTGGTGCTGATTGCTACTCCTGATTCAGCAACTAAAACTAACCATTAGAGCCTGATTTTGCCTCTTAAAGCTTGAGCTGTATGAAGCATATGAAGCATATGATTCATATGCATATGAAGCATATTCTGCAGAATATTCTGGGTGTCTATCTAGCAACTAGAAAAGACTGGAGAGTTGAGTTTTTAAAATCTAAGGGCACTCCTTTGAAACATGCAAACTCTTTTTGTAGGTGGCAGAATATTATCAAATGTAAAGAAACCGAGCTGAGAAAAGCTGGATTCCTGAGCCTGCTCTAGAACATGAAGAAGATAGATCTTTCTGAAGGAAGGTGGTTGAACATAATAAAATGTGTTAGTCCAAATATTTAAGGTTAAGCAGAATTTTGTACAAAGAATTATTAATGTAAGTTTTTTGAAACGGGAAGAATCAGTCATGGAACCTTTGTGACAGCTGCTACTTCTAGTCCCAGCTTTCACCTCTGAGAGGCACAAAGGTATTCCTACATGCCTTACTTTCTGTTGTTTTTGTGCACACTTAACTTAATTAAAATGACCCATGTTTAGGGATAGTGAACCTGATTGTTTTTCAAGTCTGTCAGATTATATGCTTAAAAAGCGCATCTGTAGGCAAAGGTCATTCAGGTCTCTAGGAGTTAAGGGTTTGTTTAGGACTTTTTGTACAGCTTTCCAAGAGCTTTAGGAATATTCATTATTCTACTGAGTCACAACAAGTCACAACTTCAGTTATGCCACTGCAGGAACAAAATAGCTTGAAACTACTGAAAAGAACACAGTGGGAGTAAGAATACGCCTGTAGTGGGGGAAAAGTACCAAAACTGGGGCTTGAGGAGAGGTGGGTGTGATTCTTAATTGAGGCAAGAAAAAAATTCTTAAACTCTCTGAAAACTTTGATAAGAAACATTACTGTTTTCGTGTAGTCAAGATCTTCTGAAGCAGTAGTTACCACTTTATTTGCAGCATTACTTTTTGATACATTGATAATTGAGCTCTCCTATCTTTACTTCTGTTCTTTCTAGTGGATTGCTGTCTGTCACAAAATTAAAGCTTTCCCAATCTCTCAATACTTACAGAATTGATTAAACAGATTCTTCTTAAGATTCTTAACACTATTATTGAAAGCATATTAAAAGAAAAGTCGGATACTTTGAAGGTGCTTTAGCAGCTTTTTTTGCTTGTAATTGAATGGATTCTTTTGGAAAGATGGAAAATCTTCCTATCTGCTACAACTGCAGACAGATATACTGATTTAGCACAGCATCAGCTCTCTACAGCACCATTGAAGACAAGGTCTCCACCAGTGTAGGACAAGTAAAAGCTTGGCACCCTTAGTAAAAATGGCAATTAATCCTTGTTTCTCTACTGGTGGGTTATCTGTTGCTCAAGCATTGATAGGTGTGTATCTGAAAGCAGCCAGGGGTATTTTTATGTCTTCACCCATACATTTAAAATGTAATTTATATTAAAAATAATGATAAAATTTCTTAAAACATACTATCTCACCCATCTGATTTTGTGTTGATTTTTCTCTCCTATGTCCTTTTGTTTTCTTTTAGATTGTATTTTTCATTCATCTTAGCTAGCATAATGACTTATGCTAATTACATGGAATACATCACATTTCTTTGTTTTATTAACTTTCTGTAAATAGCCTGAAGTTACTCTTAGCAGAAAAATCATGAACATTTTTGGCTGTGGTAGAAGCAATCCAATCAGCTGACTCTTAGCCATTACTTTTGATGGGGTTCACAACTGCTACTGTTGTGAGTCAGTCTGTTTGACATGCAGGCATTTGTTGTGGTGTTTCGTACTTTCATTAAGCAGTTATTGTGACAAGAACATTTTTGCTGCTCTTCATAAATACTTGGGGGTCATCAACAGATGTGTTAGATAAGGATAAGGAGTGGCATACATTTTTCCAGGCTGTCCTTCTGATCCTAAGCCTATCAAGGCAGGCAAAATTTCTTCCATTGACTTCATCATATATTTGGAGTCTGCCCCACTGTTCTTCCTTCCATGTGCCATTTCCATGTGAATTTCTTTTTTCCTTTCTTTTAAACAGGAGGAAGGGAGAAGGAATACAAAAGCATCTCTCTTATTGTCACAGATAGAGTGCTGCCAGTACTAACCGTCTAACTAAGACTAAAAAGGCAGTAACAAAAGGGTCTGATACTGGGGGGGAGGTCTAATAGGTGGTTAGATCAATCAGTTTCTCAACAGAGCCTTGACAAGTTTCTGATTTAATGGGATAAGCCTGTTTCCAGCTGTTAATAATCTAAAGGATTTTAAGATTTTTGACAGGAAAAAACTCAGTCTGAATTGCTGTTGCCAGGACTTTCTTCATGATTATGGTAAAAGCAGTCCACTTTCTTCCCTACAGAAATGGCCATCTTTTAAATCATTTTTAGTTCTTTTCTTGACTTGTTCAAGAAGGCAAAACTAAAGATATCAAAGTTGACAGAGGCTGTTAATGGAGGCAAGAGTAACTGAATTGAAACTGCTGAGTGTGAATTAATGCACCAGTGGTCAAGCTTAATGTTATACTTGATTACTTCCTATTAATCTCTTTTTAAGATGAATGTGTCTTAGATGTCCAGATGTGAATGTGTGATAATTACATGCAGCTAAAAACAGATGTTCTACCAATTAAATGAAACTTTGTCACATACAAACAGGGAAGGGAAGCAGTACTAAAATCATTATACCAAAAGTGAAAGCAGAAGAAAGAGACTTCTGTTTGATAAAGCATTTGAAATATTTCTTTGACAAACAAAGCTGCTTCAGTGTTGTTGCCTGAAGAATATATTTATATTTTTCTGAGATGAGTTGTAAAACTTCCAGTCAGTTTTGCTTGAGAAGGAATTGAGCCATGCTGTTTTTTCACAAATATAATCATTCAGCTATTTTTGGTTTAAATTAGAGTGATGTCAAGACTCATATATGCTGATTGGTAAGAACTGGATAGTGATGTTTCACAGGATGATGATTGCCTGGTGAATAGTGTGTTCCAGCTGCAGCACTGCCTGCCTGCTGACATATCCCTTATTAGAAAAGGAGTGTGATAAATAATTCTTACGCCTGTGTGCCTTCAGCCAATGATTTTTGTACACTACAGGAATACATTACTTTTCTAAATGACCCTTTATTCTGCGGCTGTGTGAGGCTGGTGTAATCAAGAAAATCAAATTGTATATAAATGCAGTTTTGATACAGCTAACTACTAGTTTTAATACAGTTAAATACTAGTTCTTATCTTCAAGTGATTCACTATCTTTCTTATGCAAGTTTTTATTGATTAAGAATAATGGGCTTTAAAAATGTACATTAATATATTTGTCAGGAGTAATTTTTTAAAAAAATATATTATAAAAATAAAAACCTTTATACAAATAAGAATTAATGACAACAAGTCTTCTGTTTTGGAATTTGGATGGTAGTGACAAGGTTCTGCTTTGTGTGAAACTTGTCACTGAAAGGAAAACTTTGTTTCCATTTCTTTAATTCTGAGCTTTCAAGTTTCCTGGCTTTTCATGGTACAGTGTTTTCCTGTTGGATTTCAGAAGTCTTGATATAGAGTGAATGCATACTTCAGAAAAAAATGCAGTTGAATATTGGAATGTCTTACATCCAAGCTGTCTTTCACAGTCCAGCTGGAATGAGGAGATGTTTGCAGTGGCTTATGATGACTGACAGTGAGTGAGACAGCTCTGCTTCAGTGCTTGTGTGGTTGGCTTTTCTTCTGTCTATAATGTCCACTGGAATTGGCTCTACTGGGGATAATCTCAGTAGTGAAGTGAAAGATACAGTTGTAGGAATGGCTTTTATGAGGTCTTCTGGTGGCTTCTGGTGCTGTACATTATAGCTGCACTTATAGAAAAACGTGAGGAAGTTTAACTTCTGCTGTGTCCATGTTGCTATTCCCGGCATAAATGGAGAGGTTCAGTCTTTGATGCTGGGATAACTTTGAAAGCAAGCCTAAAGGGAGTGGGTTGATTTCTTTCCCCCTCCTCAAAACAAAGCAATTTAAATGCCTCTAGTGTTAATTTTTAGCCATTTCCAGGATTGTACAAGTAACATTCTGCAATACTATTTACTTAAGATACCATTTTTCCTGCTTTGATACAGATATAATAATTTTTTACCTGATTGTGGACACAGGGTAGCAGAAGATTCTCCTGGCTTTGCTGGTTCAGGCTTGAGTCCCAAGTGATAGCGATACCTAGTGACGTAGTAAATTACTTGGAAATCTATGCTGCCACAACTGTAATCTTATGAAAATCCAAGTCCAGATAAATGGATAAAGACTCCATCCACATGTCTACATGTGTAGGCATGTATCAGAACTGCTAACCACAGAGATTCAAAACTTTTAAGTGAGGTTGCAAAAAATATGAGACAAGATTAAACCATCTTCTTAAAAATATCACAAGGAAATAATAGGATTATCATGAGTGTGATACCAGTTTATATTGTCTCAATTTTACTTACAGATTTTTAACTTAAGCAGTCAGCCCTTCAACTTTTCATGCAAGAGAAAAAGGTTTTAGGGGTTTTTTTAAATATTAAATTAGGCAAATTATATAATTTGCATGCTTTGCTGTTCTTGAGCAATTGCAGCAATAGGGAGGACACAAAATAGCCTTTGTTTCTTAATCAAAGTAAATTCATTCATAAGTACTGGTGATGATTTTTAAATTAAGCAGGCAGCATTTGATTGCTGAACTATAGCTTTAAAATCATAACTAGGTGGAATACTCCAAGTAGGAAATCCAGGAGGCATGAGCTAACAAGATGGAAACATTTAAACAGATCCTTGAATTGTGCTAACAAATATTGATGTAGATGGCTTTAATGAATAGTTTATGCAGTGAAACTTACTTGTCTCCATGTCTCCAATGAAACTTGAAAAACTTCTGACTTGCTTTTTTAAAGAACCTGTGCATATGTTGGCTTGTATGTTTTCTGACATGGGTAAAGGAGGATAAATAGATAAACACTCCTCTTATCTCTTCCTCGTGTCATTCAAGGCTTAGTTTTGACATTCCCATAACCCATAAGGGATTATTTATTTATGGAACTTAGTGTCTTTGAATGTTTTGTTTTCAGTCATATGAAGCATGGAAATAACCAGAATCGAAATCCAAAGAGAGGCATTAAAGAAATGTATTATAAATATTTATGTGAGCATTTATTAATATTTACCTGAGTTGCTAACCTTGGAATGTGTTGTGGCTTTAGTACCCTTCTGTGAATATCATCCAGACCCTATGGATCATATCTCTTACTTGATACTGTGTAGGGATTAGCATGATAGGTACACAGGCTTTCTTCTTGCCTCCTGGATGGGACAACTGTGTTTCTCTCTCTGCATCCATATATTTCACAGCTGTTACTCCAATTGTTAAGTGGAGACTAAAACCCATAACTTTTAGTGCAGTCTAGAAAAAAAAATCAATGTCAGATTGTGTTTTGCTATATGCAAAGTTTTGTGGTCATGAGTTAAGTCTGCTGTTCTTTTTTTTTTTTTTAACTCTTTTTGTTGTTGTGGTTATCATTGTTTATGTCTTTAGGAGCCCCAAATGTGGGCTTTTAACTACATTGTTCTAGGTTTTGTTCTAGGCAAAATAGAAAAACTTGTATAAAGTATGTGAGAGACAACAGCGACACCAGGACAGAGGAAAATGCAGGCGAAGTGTGGAACAGACTTGATTGAAGTGACTGCTGTGGTCTCTGGCAGTCAAAGAGCTTTTATGTTGTAGTCATCCTAGCATAGGTGGGACTTTGAAGATAGTATTTTGCAGATATTTATGGTCAATATCTTACAAGTGTGAGAATAGGGAATTTCTTGAGAGTGCCTGTGTGCTTGCTCTGCATTCTTGGTCCGTCACGGAGACAGCAGTCTGAAAAGAAGGAAACAGAAGCAGTTATTTAAGTTGTGGGAAGCAGGTTGTTTACAGATTTGTGAACTAATTAAATAGATGTCCCTCTGTGACCCCCTGTGAGATATGGATTTAGAGACTGGCTAAAATAATACCCTTGGGGAATCTAATAGCATTTAGTTAACCTGAGGCTTCACAGCAACTGCAGGGGTGATTGCAACCTTGGGTCTGCAGTGGCTGCTGCAGATAGTCTCTTTGGCAGAGCTGCTCTGTCCAGGGAGCAAAATTCCACCTACTTTAGGCTATTAGGCATTTTTTTCCCCACCACAGAGTGGTGACAACAGGTTTTTAAACCTGAAATATACCTTCACCTTCTATTAGATATATATATGAATATCTGCAAAATACTATCTTCAAAGTCCCACCTATTGTCATGTGGAGACAATGTTGTTAATCTGAACTCGGGGGAGTTTGGAAGGGAAAAATGAACATATACTACTATAATATTGAAACTAAGTTAAGAAATCTCACATAACTGCTGACTTAACACTGAAGGGAGTCTTTGCTATATTTAAGGTACACATCTTTTGGTGTGAGAAATACAATGGCATACTTTTTTATTTACCTTGAACTTGTAGGAGAGGAAAGACTATAGGTTGTCTAAATCAGCATTTATGTGTTAGCTCAGGATTGGATTTCTGATCATAGACTTACATTTAGGACAAGGAGATGAAGATGTACTCTACTGTCTGGTTGTGCACACAACCTTTCCTGACTCTCATATTTGCCTCAGGTTGCAGCAACTATGTTAGACTGGTGTCTTATGCTACTGCAGAATATTACCCTGTATATATATATTGTATCCCTGGTGAAGAGATTCTGTCAAAAACAAAGAGATTTCTGCTACTTTACAATAATAACCAAATACTGAATTATAAACCATTTCTACTATTGATGCTGTTTTATACCTTCTAATTCATTACTGCTGATGTAATTGTATTTGTGTTTTATTTAATTCCTTACAGCTTCTTTTAAAGTGAGATTGTATACAAAAATGGTTGTACGACCAGTTAATGCAATTTTTTTTTTCTGAGAGCACAATACTTTAACAAATGCTTTCATGATAAAGAAATTTTCTTCTTCTTTTCAGATACCATGACCAACAGGACGTTACTAGCAACTTCCTTGGAGCAATGTGGTTGATTTCAATAACTTTTCTATCCATTGGATATGGGGATATGGTACCAAATACATACTGTGGAAAAGGGGTCTGTTTACTTACTGGAATCATGGTAAGTGAATTTGTTAATTGGAAATGAGATTACATTTGCTGTTGAGTAATTTGAAATTAAGCCCAAACTTTTGGTAGTCATAAAGAAATATTTATCTGCTATCTTGTAGAGTGTATACTTAATCAGACCATTCCCATAGTCTTTCATTCCTGTTAATGAAATGGAGTTTTCTTCTTCTTCTTTAGGCAAAAATTTAGTAGCAGTGTAATGAAATAGAGAGGAACAAATTGAACCCTGACATAATTCATAGCTTCAGAAATCTCAGTGAAGTCTTTCATTAAATGTTAAGGTATCATATCATCTTGATCACCTTTGGGTATGTGTAATTGGCCCAGAACTAATAATGGTTCTTCAGTTCTGACTTTTGTTTCTTAAAATTAATCACAAAGAGACATAATGGAGGCTAAACTCTTAAAAGTCTTTTGTTTGATCATATTTTCCTACTTTATTTCTTACAAGTCTTATATTGTTCATAGCCGTCCACTGCTTTAAGTGGAATTACGTCGTGCAATTTGCACAGTAAGAGCTTTTGCTACCATTGATACCATGCAGCAATTGTTAGGTCATGCATGCTCTATATATTTATAAAGAGCATTTAATGTCTAGTTTTACTTTTTTGTACTGCACCATTTGGTCAAAGTTAGGCGGGGAGTAAGGTAATGTATTGTAAAGCCAGGAAAATTTACACATATCTGCAGTAAATTAGATGTAAACAAGTTCTGGACTCTGCCACTCTTATTTGTAAAAACTTCTGTGTAAATGTCTCTGTGAATGAGAAAGGCTGAATGATCATCATATATGTACTGTATACAACAATATGATATGTACTTGCTTCTGAATTTTTGCCATTAATTGTAAGTAGTTCCAATATCTACCTCTGTTAAAACAGCTGTGTTGGGATTATGGCTGAAAGCAAATACTATCAAAGTGTTTCCCCTTGTGAGCAGATAGGTTGATAGAATATTTTTTTATGATAAGTGTATATTTTATGTCCAGAGAATAAAAAAGAATAAATTTTTTGAATGTTTACGGATTTTTTTGCAAATGCTTCAAAAAAAATTAAACTGTATAAGTTTCAGTTTATTGACCTTTATTGATAAAAGCTTCCAATATATTTTGCAAATGTATTGGAAGTCTTTATCAATAAAGATGTGCAAAAGATGGTAAATGCATAACTCCTTTAATACAGAGTTTACAGTGGAGTTGAGAAGTACAGGGTAAAAGCAGAGGAATGGTTCAGAGGGTTATTTTAAAGGCTGTTTTCTGAGCTCAAATCTGCCATCTTCTGGGGTATTCACCTTTACTTTGTTCTGTGCTGGATATTGATGCCAGAGAGAATGAAATGTGGTCATAAATTCACTAGGAAAACAGAAGCAGTGTTTATTGCCACATTGCAGTGCAGGGATTGCAGAATGAGGACAGAACCTTCATAGCGACTTCCACTGCTTCCATGAAAAACTCAAGTGCGGATTTATGCATACTGTTTTCACACATTGGCATCTCTTTTTCACAACTGATAGACTTGTAAAATGTATGGATGATAGCTTCATGTCTCTGATTGGGTTTTTTAGTGATTACAAGTTCTGCAGCTACTTTAGAAGAACAAAGGCTCCAATAAGGATGTCATGATAATGAATCTGGGATAAACATCTTCAGAGACAGAAAACATTCTTAACAAAAAACCGCAAGCCAAGTAGCTGCTGTGTTATGATAGGTAAAGCAATAGTGAAAGCACCACCATTCATTATATTAAAGGAATCTTTGAGAAAAAAAAATATGGAGCAATGAGAAAAAGTCGGATGCTGGAATTTATCTGGGCTTTTTGGGGCTTATGTTTTGTTTTGGTTTGGTTTGTGTTTATAAAGGACCTGAGCGATATGAAGTATGGAACGGTAAATGTAATAATGAACTCTCTTCTAGCCTAACCTGCAATACCAAAGGTCTTGAATATCATTCTTTTAAACCAATTACTTTTCTGAAACTTGTATAGTAACTAATTAATGTTTGTTGTGGAAAATATAAAATCCTAAAAGAACAGACCTAGTGATTTTCGTTTCAGTAAGAGCAGTTGATGATCTAATTAAAAGACACACAAGGGTAATTGTTGAATGGATGTAGTAAAATAGAAGCGTATATTTGATTTTAAGAGGTAAAGTGAAATTCACTAGCATCTGAAGCAGAAAATGCATTGGATTAGTGTGATCAATGCCAAACACCACGGACTGTTTGCTTTTAGGTAAGGGTCCTATTAAAAAGGAAAGGAGGGGGAAATAAATAGAAATACTTGTCAATACAACAGTAGTTACACATACCACTGAAGAGTTAATATTGGCTTTGTGGAACTAGTGGCCCAAGGAAGCCTCCTTTGGTATCTTCATCACTGTGAAGGAACAGCCCTTGGTGCCATGTCTGTTCTCTCACTTCTGCCTCAGGAGCTGCTTTCTCTGCGATGGAAATGGGAGTGCTCAGGCTGAACTCTGCCTTTGTACTCCAGCCTGGGAAGTGGACTTCGTGCAGTCTTCTGGATGGCAGCAAGCTTTGTTGGCAATTGAAGTTGTAACTACTGCTGTCTTGAGTCACTAGTGTCAAGTGACATCTTTTAAACTCTACAAATGCCCACTGCTGGAAAATAGGAAAATCTTTACATATATTCAGATTATACCAAAAGAAAATTGCCTTAAGAATTGCTGAGAGTAAGATGTATTAGAGATGTATTAGAGAGATTGGGAAAAAGAAACAAAAAAACCCCAAAACCGAAAATAAAACCTCTGTGAACTAAAAAGGCAAACAATGAAAAAATATGAACAATTTACATTTTGATCTTGCAAAGCACTTAAATATATGAAACATTCATAAAAATACACACATAAACACAGCGTGTTGCGAAGTTCGAAGCAGACATGTAGGCCAAACCTATGTTGTTACAGATAAAATGGATGAATTGCAATTGTCCTATCACAGCATACAGTTGGTTGCATATAGCATGATGAAGTTTGCTTTAAATGAAATAGATGTTATTTCAAAGTGTCTACTTTGCTAAGGTGGAAATTACACTTTAATTACTTCTCTTGTTGACATGAACTTCAGAGAGATTTTTAGGCCTATGAAAGTACCAAATAAATAAGGAAAGTTCTTAAATTTATACAAAAGCCGTGGACAAGATTTTCCTTGCAAAAATTTCAAGTGTCATCTGTTAGTTATGGTATTTGAAGACTGTTCATGTAGATGAAGTATTCTTATTACAGTAGTTGCAATGCAGTTGTAGTGTCCAATCTGGCTTTAGGGACAACAGTTTTTATTAGTTCTAAATGGTGAATCAAAAATTAAAAGGATCTCATTTTAAAACTTCTCATGCTGAATGTTTTAATGCCTTTTGGAAGTCTGCATTTATTTCTAAACAATCACTGTTTCTTTCCTATGTATCATGAAAAAAGTGATGAGGATGAGGTGTTTCTGCTGTAAGGACAGAGGACTCTTCATCTAAGGCTTAATTGCGATGTTTGTGCAAATGGAAATTGTAGACAGCCCAGTCTTACCAACAAATACAGAGAACTATCTACAGAGGAACACAGCACTTAGAGTTGCAGTTTCTAACTGTCTTATTTTTGTTGGTAGCAAAATCTTAACTGTATTATTTTTGAAATGTAATACTTGCTAGATTTTGAGAAAGAGAGGTGGAAAACAGGTGCGTCCTAACTGCATAGTTAACATTGTCTGCATGTCTTCTAGGATGAGTCCTGGAAAAGAGAAAAATAAGGTAAACATCAGATTTGAGCAAATATTAAAATTATTTTGTAGAACTTTATGGATAATGTACAAAAAGGTCATAAATTTATTGCACATAATAATGTAAATACATTGTGTGATTTTATGAAAACTTTTGTTCACATTGTTTAATTGTGTAATGTGTTGGAGAAACATAGCCATCTATAAAACATAGAAATGTATTTTGAATTATACTCTAAAAGCTGAAAAGGTATGATCACTTCTAGTTAGAACACTGTGGTTAATAGTTCTGTGGATAAGAGGATATTTCAAACATCTTGAACACTGCTCAGTTTTTAGTTCTCTGAGAGTACAGAAAATATTAAAATCTTTTCGTGTGAATTGATGGCATCTTGGGTCCATGTCTCAGATATATGCTAGAATGTAGTTCAATTGATTTTGATAATTCAGTAGTAATAAATATAAATGACATCAGGATTTAGAACAGATTGTGTTTGTTCTTTCTAGCACAGTACAACCTAAGTAGACAATGTATTGAGCAGAAATTTTATATGGAAAAGGCAGTTAATGATGCCTACATTCTTAGGGATAAAGCTATTAGAAGGTGGGCTGCTGAGAAATTTGTCAGCTCCTCTACAGTTGTTCCAGCACAACAAATTGCAAAAATGGAATCTTTTGTAGGGGATAAAGATAGTTTGGGATTATTTTATGTCTGTGGCTATTTGTAATAAAATTTATAACTGAAGCAAAGAATCATAAATTATCAAAATCAAGTTGAGAAGCTTCAAAACATGATCCGTTAAGATAGTGGTTGAGAGGGCACTAATCTGAAAGGTGAGAGAATGGCAGAGGCTCTACTCCATTTGAGTAAACAACATCTCTTAAAGGTTTCACTGTCTTTCAAAACTAGAAAAATTAAGGGGAAAAAGCTTCTTCAGAAGGTCTTTAGTTTGTACCAGTAGGGCAGGGAAGTTTTTGAAGTATCAGAGGGCACAGGAATTGTTTCCCACTTAGGTCTAGTTATGGATGCACATCAGTAAATCAAAGGCAATTAGTTCCTGGCTGGAATGAGAAGCAGTTTTCTCATGCTGTTGCTGTTTACATAGGTGTGACTGTAGCTTGATGGCTGTTGCAGCAAAACTTCTTTGTTCTGAGAAAATGTAATTCCATTTGCAATAACCTTAGATTTAATACAGCAGTTTTTGTATACTTCTACACATATTCTCATGGAACTTTTGTATTTACAACAGAGGTGAAGAAAAAGAACATCACGTGTAGCTTTCATCCTGAATTATTAAAGTGATACTTCCCGTCAGCCTTATAGGCTGTTAGGCCTGCTCATTTAATGAAATCAGACTTCAACCCTTGCCCAGCAAAAAAGTTTTTTATGTGTTTTGGGATAAACTCTCCAGGGGTATTTTAGCTGTTATCATCACTGAAGGTTTACCAGAAGCCCAGTCAACAGGGTATATTCAATTGTCAGGCTTCCCTGAGTTAACACTACAGTCATTTATAGGTTCCCCTGTAGAATAGATATTGTCTTCATGTTATAAATCATTATGTCCTGTGCTGTCCCAGATGTCTCTCCTAGTACCCAGCTTTCATTTCTCAAGAAGTTTACTTCACCCTCACTTATGACTACCCATTCTTATGTGTGACAGAATTTAATCAATTTCACATCTATACATAACATTTAATGGTCTTCATAATTTTTATTTTTTGCAACATTGCTAAAAAACCTTGTGGACTAATTAGAAGCAAACAAATCTGCTCATCTACTCTTATATAGATCAGAAGTTTAAATGTTGCAATAAAATTCTAGATGTGATGCAGACAAACTCCACTGAAGACAGTAGTAGCCAAGCAAATATTGAATACATGAAAGTATAAATAATGCAAAGGTGTTTTAGATCACCCTTTTGGCTGAGATAGCATAGTTATTATCCTATTACTCATTTTATTTCAGTCTTTCAAGGTTATGCATCTTTCCTAGTAAACAGTGACAAATGCAAACCCACATTTATACAGCACCATTTCCCTAGCCTCTGTCTTTCTTGTTTTGGAGAGGTTTTTTGTTTTGTTTTGTTGTTTTGTTTTTTTTTACTTCAAGCAACATTTTTTTCATTTTTTCCCCCTTCCCTGGTGGTCATGTACGTCCACCTTTGAGAGAGCCAAGTGAACAAAATGCCTGTTTAAATTCTTACAGGATTTTCATTTTATGCAGAGCAGCAGGAGGAATGTTGTGCCTTTTCTGGTGCAGAGCTAAATTTCCCACCAGAACCATATGTCTGCAAAGTGCACCTTCTCTCTCCCTCAGTGGATCCCAAGGGAAGTGAGCAAGAAATGTGGCAACTGCCTTCTTTCAGCTACAGGCAAGTATAGCAGGACATTTTTGTGACACCTACACCACTAAAGATTGCATATCACTTCCAGTCCAGTAAACCAAAGATGCCAGGTGACTTTCAGCAGAGACACTGATACACAGTGTTGCTTCCATTCTCACCAATAGCACCCTCCAGGTGGTTGCAGGAGTGACTCAATTCACTGTTGTCTTGTAAAGGTATTTCGAAACCTTATCAAAAAACAAAAAGAACCAAGTGACAATGCTAGAGGCATTTACTTAGAGGACTACAGGGTTTCTCTAGTGACCAAATGCTGCTTTCAATTCTAACTGAAAATGAAGCCTGTGCTAAGCTTTCTTTGCCTTAAATAAACCCCTGGTTGAAGAGTTGAAAGCACTTCTCTGGCTGTCAGTAAAACTGGGCCTTGACGAGAATGTTAGACATACATGCTAGACTGCACCTGAAGTCTGAATCCTGCAGTTTTGCAATCACTGTCTTGCAGCAGTGTGAGCCTTCAGTCTTAGCACTTCTGAGTGGTAGTAAAGGCATGGTCTTGATCCAGGTTCCATAGCCACATTTTCATTGTGTGCTGTGGGAAACACCAGCCTTTTCCCTCCAGCTGTCATGGCTGTGTGAGCTGTGTTTTACTGTAATGTAAAATTCTCAGTAGTAACTTTTAGTTAGTCAGCTTTGGTATGCTGATTCTACTGATATTAGCAGAAAGCTCAGGGTGTGTAAGTGAAGAGGACAGAGGATTGTGATTGGACTGCAAAAGGCATCTCAGTTGGTATGTAGTAAGTATACTGAGTATAAATATATTGAGTATAAGTATACTCAATAGCTTTGACAAGGAAGAAAAAGGCAAAGTCGGGTCTAGTATGATGTGCACACTATAACTGGGTGATACAGACCTACCACCTTTATTAATTCTTATTTATATTCCTGTAGCCCTTCAGGACTCCTGATCCTATTGATACCAATAGTGTATAAAGAGAATAGAAATACGTAGTCCAAATTACTGAAGAGTTTACCATTCCCGTAGGGCAAATAGAATGGGAAAGAAGGAGGAGTTATGTAGTGTCAGTAGAAGTGATCTTGGCATACGAGAATCTGACGTACCTTCACTGTTGTTGCTAGGCTTTGTAGTCAGTAAAATCCTAAACAAAGAAGGGGAAGGTATTAAAAGAAAATGTATTCGATTTATATGTTTCTAGGGAGCTTTTACTAAGTAAATAAGTGATGCAAAGGATCTTGTCTGAAAGGGCTTAATAGAGCTGAAATCCATGAGGAGTCATAAAATATTGCAACTGAGGGAAAATGTTCTGTATAAGATGCCATAGGGAAGGGACTACATCAACACAGAGCAGAGTAACATTGTAAGAATGACAGGCAAGGAAAATAACCATCGCAGCAATCTCTGATGTGTCCAAGACATAGTTTGCTTTGTTAAAGCAGTTGAAGGGAAGCTTGCAATAATTCAAAACTAATTGCCAAGAGGAGAGACTGTGCAGAAAATAGGGAAGGTTGCAATTTATAAATCCTGAAAATACAGTGAAAAACAACACCAAGTAATAGTCATACTTTTTTCTGAGGGTCATGTTTAAGGATTTTGTTCAGTTGCTAAATTTAAAATAGAACTTAAAATACAATTAATTTCATCTTTCTTCTCTTTCCCTTTTCAAATAGCATGGGCTTGACGTCAATGTCATTAACAATGATGACATTATTTTTCCCCCTCAATTTGATCTATCCTTCCATTCATTTTTTAATGGAGTATCAGTCATTATTTTGGCTTATGTAACAGACAAAATTATTATCCTGCTAGTATTTAACAACTGCCTAACCATATGTGAGTAAAATGCCAACATACACTTCCTCTTACATATATCAGGAAAACTCACTTTGGATTCTAGGCATTGAAGAGGGCTAGAGAGGAGAATGGCTTTCACACACTATTGCATTTCTGCATGAGCATTTGAACTTTAGGTGTCATTCTTTGTCTTTAATGGGAACAGCATATTTAGAATTAAAGGTACGAAGAATGTCCTGAAGTTGGTTGCAGCCACATCAAATGGCTTTCATAAGGGGCAACAGTTAAATAGATTGAGAATCCAGGCAAGTTCTGTACTGTGTAAATGGTTGTGAACCTTATGCTAAAGTTTATACTGCTCATAAATGTAAATTCTACACCACCGTCAGAGATCTGATGCCACTGTGAAGTCCAGAGTTTCTTGATTTGCTCATCTGGAGGCCTGCGGATATGTTTATTTTCACACTTCTTCTTTTTACTGTAGACTAATAGCCTACACTTCATATCAAGCCAGAAACACTGTGCATTCAGGATGAAATTCATGTGCTTTATCTTCTGATCCTTGCAAACAGGAAATAGACATTGCTCAGCTCATCTGAGTCCTAGTCTTGCCTGTTCTTAAATCTGTGATCTTTAAGCCTTCTTATGCTTTGGTAGATAATTTTATTCAGCTCGTACATGCTTTCTGGAAAATAGAAGAATCCAGGTACATCAGCTTTTAAAATGGGTGGCTGCCGGTAAATGCTTGATCATAGAGTACTTGAACACCATCAAATTAATGGATGGTTAATTCTGTTATTACCTGTTTCCACTAAGTGGAGCAAATGAACAATGTAGTCAAACCTTAGCCTTGCCTTAATCAAGTTGCTTACACGGCACGTGTTGTAATAATTTCTTTCCTAACTGCCCTTAAAATCAGGCTGCTTACCAAGCCAAATATACTGCAATAACTCTGTAGTGCAGGAGATGGTCAGGCAGCTGATTGAGGAGTATGAATTCCAGATAGCATTGATTAGTGCTTTGATACCTGAAAATATATACCTTCCTTTTTCATTTTCTTTCTCTTACATATAATTCTCCTGAACAAGAGCTTAAAGCAATGATTTATTTTATTATTTATTTCAAGACTGGAAAAAAATAATGTTGAAAGTTATAAAATGCAGTAATCAAATATAAGGCTTTATAGAATTTTATTCTCTAGAAAACCTCTCATGTCGTTGAAATAACTATTAGTGCTTTTACTTAGTTTGAGTAATTTTAATAAATAAGTAGCTCATGCATTAGGTAGTATTGATATAACAAACTGAGCATATAAGCTGAACTACTGATTTTTGTGTGAATCAGCATATTCAAAAAAACATGGCAAGTATCATGCACACAATGCTACTGTTTTTTAAAGTATCTATATTGCCTCCATTTAATTTTTGCAATTTTGATCATTCTCATTTTATTAGTATTTTTAAGGATGTTTAGCTCTTTAGGGGAGCCATGTGATACTGCAGGTCGCTGTAACATAAAATATTAATTTGCTTTATGTAGTTAAGAGTGGAATTTGGTAAATGTTAGCTGCTATGAGTGTTGTTGTTTGTTTGGTTTTTTTTTCCTTCACAGTACTGTGAAATGTAAACATGCAGGTAGTATATTAGTTTCTACTTCTGGAGAGATACTAAGAGATCTCATGTTCGTGTCCTGAGATGCCATCATGTACTACAAAACCAAGAGATTTAGACTGAATCTAGACTACCTTGCCATCACAGTAAATTATTCTGGAGATGAGGAAGATAGCAGTGCATATACAGCATAGAGGTGGTTGTTGCATCTTGCCAGTGACAGTCTTGTGATGCTGCAGGCAGTACATTTTATGTGAGACATAAAACTCCTACTTTTGACAGAATTTGGCCCTTACAGCTGCTGTGCTCCATTGAAAAAGCATGGGACTTAACCACAAAGGCTGTAATGATTTTACCTCAAACCAAACTCTTTTGCCTGCTGCCATTCCTTTAGCCTTTTTGAGGGAGATTGGGAAAGAATTGTCTAGTATTTCTCTCCCCCAATAAATTGGCTTAAACAGGTGTTTGGTGCCAGTGGGGTCTGTGTTAATAAGCTCATTTCCATTCTAGCTTTCTTGCTGTGAGCAGGCAGAACTCAGCTTAAGTCATTAAATCAACATCTGGCCCTGGTTTTCCTGACATACTGAACCAAAAGGTGTCTGCTTTTATCTCCATTTCCTTGCTATTATACAGGGTAATTTAATAATTTATTTGCCTACAGAGAAGTCCTCTGCATATTAGCATTTCCCTGAACAGGAAGAAGACCTAAAGAGCACTGTCTGTTTTCTGGGGAGATAGGACATGTTAGAGAATCTCCTGCTTTGTCCTCTTTTCAGAAGGCTCAGGGAGCTTCTGAAGTGCTTAGCCTTAAGCTGTGTGGGCTTTATTCTTCCTTTTTAACAGTTAATTAGGTCTGGAGAAGCAAAAGAACTTTTAGCACCATTTTAATTCATGGAGAAGGCAAAACTTCAAGTAAATTCCCATGAACTTCCATCATCACAAGACTGGACAACAGAGAGATAGAGAACAGCAAAGGCTTAGTATTGAGGACAGGAAAGAAGCAGGAAATGCAGCAAAATTATGAAGGAGTCATTTGAAGGAATGCTGAGAGCTGTTGAGGATGGAAGATGAGAACTAATTGCAGAAAATGAGGTGCTTGAGAGGAATTGGATGGATTTCTTGGAGCAAACTACCAGGGAAATGGAGAAATTAATTGAAGGCTGTCACAGAATTCATTGTGTGCCTCAGTAAGTACACAGAGAGACAGATCCAGTTTTTTAAGAACACTGTAGAAAAAGGGTTTCCAATGAATTAATTTATTTTGCAAGCTCCATGTGTTTATTAATGGATTTTGTATTTTGAAAACTAAATTCTGAGATTTCGTCTGGATTTTCCTGGAGATGGTAAGACAGTTATGGATGTGGGGGATAGAGAATAAATTCATGCGAGAAATACAGAATGAGTAGAAAAAAGCTCTGGGAATGAAAATGTGTTAAGCTTCGATGAGAAGCAATGAGAGATTGCTTTATATTGGAGAGTAACTGACACAAGTGCAATAAGAACTAGATTGGAACGAAACTGCAAGTTAAACACAGCCTCATGTATTTAATGATATATAGATAGATAGATATATCTTTTAAAGAACCTGTAAAAATTTGTTTATTAAAACAAAATATTAAGGCAGCAGAATTTATAAATAATGTAAAGTAAATGATACCTCTAGATGTGTACAATTGACACTGCCTATTATCTGGCTCATTTTAGCCTTCTTTCTGTTTCACCTGCCCAGTAAAGAACCATTTAAATTTGTGATACTGATAAAGGCACTGTCATGCCGAAGAGACAGGCACCCTCTGGAATAAGCCTTCTGTGCACATGCATGTCAGTGTATATACATGCATGTGCATACATATACATAGCACAAATTAGAAAATTGGTATTTTCTCCATCCAAGTTTTGAAGACATGGTCCTGCATATGTGTTCTATTTTATGTGGTAATAAGATAAGCAGAAATAATATAGGAAAATACCACTGAAGGACTCAGAACAACAGGAAAATGTACTAAAGTGAGTAAATACTAATTTTACTATTATTTTTAGACCCTGCAGAAAATCCTAAGAAATTTTTCTTTTGTGCGTGTGTGTGCTAAATACTAATTTAATCTTATTTCCTCTTTAGCAGTTGCTATAATGTTGATTTAGAACAGGGTATTCTGTTACTAACATTCTGAGTTTAAAAAGTTGTTTTTATCACCCCCTTTGTTTATGCATTAGAAATGGGATATATTCAAATTTTCAACCTCTGCAGGAAAAAGAAAAGCAGAACATTTAAATGATTATGCTCACTAATTATTTTGGTGCCTTGACAGTTTACCAGCCTGTAAATACTGACTTTTCATAATGCTCTGAAATGAAATAGCTGTAGCATGTTCACTGTATTTACCTGGGATGAATCACCTGATGTCTGCCATACTTCTACAGGAAAGGAGAAACTTCCTCTAAAAACTCTGCAAAAGGCAGTAGTAACATCTTGGGGGTTTGTTTTATTGTTTTCAGGGTGCTGGGTGCACTGCACTGGTGGTAGCTGTGGTGGCAAGGAAGTTAGAACTTACCAAAGCTGAAAAACATGTGCATAATTTCATGATGGACACCCAGCTAACTAAAAGAGTAAGTCACACTTTATATTCACAACTGAAAAGGAATACTGTATATTAATTTATTTCTGCATTTGTTTTTAAGTAGTGTCCTGCTTGGTATCCTTGCTGAATTTTATCATGGGTATTATTTTGAAAGATTAGAAATTGAATGCCTTGATTTTTTTCTCTAAATTGAGGGCAACTACAAGTTGTCAGCAACTTTTAAGGATTTGAATATTGTCAAATATTTATAATTTGAGTATTGTCAATATTATTGAATATTGATCCTTGTCACTGGAAGGTATTTGGTGTTAACTGGATAATAATCTAGTTCACAGCAGTTAAGTGCTATGAAACTAAACTATTGTATTAAACCAAAAGCTTTTGTGTGGCATATGAAAATACATTTTTTTGTAGCTAAAATAGGTGAAATGACAGATAAAAACAAGAATTTTAAGTTATGAGAGACATTCTTAGGAAAACAACATATTCTGGGTTTGTGAGTGAGGCAGTCTTTCCAACTGCTTTTTGTACACAACGCATGGTTTATTTAGCAGCACATAGTACTGAAGAACCTTGAAAGATATTTGTACATATTATTTTTAGAAGAGACTATTTTTTACAAAATAGAAATCATTGGTATTTATAGAAATATTTTAAATTAAAGAAAATGCAGCAAACAAGGCAACAGAAATCCTTTGCTAAAACAGGTCGGTGTTGAGGGAACAAGAAAACGAGTAGTAGCTGTACAGTCCACCCAACCTGTTCAATCTACATTACTGAGGAAAGTGAATGTGGAGACAAAGCTCCTTATAATCACAAGGGACACTCAGCAGAGTTTCTCCTTACTGATGGGTGCAGAGGGATGTCTATGCCCGAGATGGAGACAGTAGTTCTGCTCCAGGCAAGGAGAAGGGTGGCTGCCCTGGCACAGCTCCATGCAGTGCTGCAGCACTGCACTGCCATGGGTCCTGTGCTGCAGAGAGCCCTGTCCTATCCCCATATGTTTTTCAGAACACTGCTCTGGCTGTGCTGGCTCTCATTTTTGTGCTGCTCACCACTAACAGCCTGTATCTCCTCTAAGGAGTCATAGCGGGGAAAGAACTAAGGATGAGTAGGAAGACAGTTCTTATATAGGTATAAAGGGTGACTGACAAGGTGTCTTTCTTTTTTGTTGATTTACATTTCTATTGCAGTCAGTGAAGGTCTTGTTGATACTAGACCACAGAAAACAATTTGTGCCTTCCTAACACAGTTACTTTTCTAGTGTTACCTGACAGCTGAGCCCAAAATGTATCTCGGAGTTTGACCAGATTTTGAGTCTGGTGTTTATTTATGCCTTTTGAAGTTTATTTTGTTCATCTATTCTTCATATAAATCTCAGTGTTAGTCTAGTACTTTATCCAAGTGGTGCTTTCATAACTTCAAGCTCATTAAACTCAAAGCACTTGAATAGTGAATCAAGCAAACCAAGATGCACATCAGATCCCAAATCATGCAGATGCTGGGGAGCTTTCCCCACAGCCTGAAGTTAGGCATACTTTATGGAAATGCAAGGTCTACTTAGGGATTGTGAGGAGATCTGTAAACCATGGTTGTGCTTTCAATGAGGACAAGACAAGGTTCTCCAACATTTACAGATGCAAGATGGGGGGGCCTGTTGCTGGGCCAAGCTATTGCGTGACATTCCTGCAAAGTCTTAGCCATTGACTTAGCTCTGACATTGCAGTTACTGGCATGATGTAAAGCTGAAGGGAGAGAAAATAAAGATGAATAATCAGGATTTTTTTTCATTCCAAGTAACCTAGTAATTCAGCCATTAATCAACATTACATTCAAATTTTTTGTATGTTTTTAAGCATTCTTGAAAGTTTTGGAGGGCCTAAAAAGAGAACTGTAGATGCTCTTAACATTTTATGGAAGGCCTCATTTAAAAAAAAATCAAACCACTTTTAAATAGAACTCTGCCCACATTAATTGACAACATATTTTTTTCATCTTCTTGGAGAATGTTAAAAAAGAAAAAAGTATAAAAACAATGCCACTCAAAAAGAAAAAAAAGGAAAAAGTACTCAAACAGTTCTGGAAGTTTAAAAGACTGTTAAATTGCTAAGAGAATTAAGAAATGCTAACCATAGAACAAGAGAGAAATGCTATGGTCCTATTAAAAACACTTTAATTAACATGCAGATAAAGCATTAGTATTTCCTCACTGTAATTTATATTGACATAAACATCAAACAGTTCCAACTCTTGGAAGAGGGAAAATTATTCCTGGATGCAAAAAGATTTGATCGGGACATCACATCTATACAAAAAGGAAACTGCTCAGCCATCCCCTTAATCCAGTTGTTGTTTTCTTCCCTCAGTGCTGCAGATTCTTGAGGTACCCAATTCCAATAATTACAATAGCATTTCAAAAGCTTTAGGAAGAGTTAATAACAGAAAACTGAAAACATAACATAATACTATTTTTGTCAGTCTGGTGTTTTTCTTTTATTAAACAGGTGAAAAATGCAGCGGCCAACGTACTCAGGGAAACATGGTTAATTTATAAAAACACAAAGCTGGTTAAAAAAATAGACCATGCAAAAGTAAGGAAACATCAACGCAAATTCTTGCAAGCTATTCATCAGTAAGTACTATTTTGCTTTGCTTTTCCTCTCAAGGTGTTTTCTCTGTTAGTTTTCTTCTCTCTCAATCACTCTTAGTCCCATCCTGCTCCCTCCCTCCTTTCCCCTCACCATTTCCTTCCCTTCATAGAAGATTGTTCTGGAGGTTGATTTTCTTTCAGAGTAAGACAAAGATAAGATTTTACTGTATTATCTGTTTACAATAAAATAAAAAGGTATTCTGGCAGTTTATGTGTATATAAACTGGTTAATGTTTTTAGAAGTTTACCATGCTTCTTGAATTATCTAAGACTTGTTTTGCTCTTTGCCACTATTTTTATGCATTTGCTTCCAGGTAGAAACATGCAAGCTACAATAGACAAAAGAAAATTTAAAAATAAAAGTTTCCTTTGTAGTCCAATATTTTAATATTTTAAAATCAGAATGATGTGATAGAAGAGAGTATGTCTGTAGTGTTTAATGAAAAGAATATTCATC
Organism: Phylloscopus whistleri; assembly: GCA_017589585.1. NCBI lineage: Eukaryota > Metazoa > Chordata > Aves > Passeriformes > Phylloscopidae > Phylloscopus > Phylloscopus whistleri. The sequence continues at coordinate 4,919,136 of JADMLD010000679.1, read as the reverse complement.
AAGTATCATTTCATGGCCCATCAGCATTTAGTTGCCTCTCTCCACTGTATATTCTCAGTGCTTAAGATCAAATGTTGGTATGTCAGCTATGACCCTTGCCATCTGTTCTAGGAAATGGGAGTGTATGCCAGTCGTTGAGACCACTGAGCACCTCTGGCATTATTCAAATGAGTTGTTCCCCTCTACTTTAGGGTCTGAAAACAAGCCTGAGACATAAAACTGGTAGTAGGATTACGCTGTGCCATTATATTGTCAAAGTCCATTTATCTAAAATTTGCAGTATGTATTTGTCATAAAACACATCAAAATGAGCAGAATTGCACAATGGTTACTATTCCTTGAACTACATGGGAGGAAAAACCTCCAGAGTTTTGTCCTCAGGAACCAGAATTCTTTTGAGGAATGGTCAGGATCTGTTTGTCTGTTTTATTTGTCATCCCTGTCCAGCCTGAGGCAGCCATTTGTACAGCCTGTGAAGATAGTTCCCATGAGTTACAGGGAAGAAGTAGATAAATTAAGTTTCATTTCGAAGTGATAGTTTCATAACTTTTGAGTGTAGGTCTGTTCCTGAGACAACCAGTGAAGAGATAAGAGGGAAGCATCCATGATGGAAAAGAAGATCTATGTAGTGTCTTGCAGAAAAGACAGGAAGGAAAGGCCAGGTTTACTCATTTCCTATTAGCAAATTTAGACTAACAAACATTCTCTCTTTCATAGCAATGTTTTAAAGCAGTAGGTAGCTAAGCTTAGTATTCTGTAAACCTTGACTACCTTATTACATTTAGCAAACTTGCAGGATTAAATGTTACTGTGTCATTGTGGAAATACTTTGAGGAATAAAAAGACAACAGAACTTAAAGCATGCTGGTGAGAATATAAAAAGTATATTTTTATAAAGCAGTTTGACTGCTAGCTTAAAGGATTGGGAGGAGGAGGGGAGTGGCAGGGGTTCTGGGTAGAAGACGGCATGTCATGTGCATCCTTGCTGGACTTGAAACCTTGATTGCAAAGGTTGTTCCTTAACATTTTAACTTTACTATTTATTTTGTGTGTGTGTGTGTGTGTGTATCTGTTTGTGTGTCTGCATATGTATGAGCACATATGTTGAAAAGAATCTAAAAAGCACAGCAGGCTCGATCTCCAGCTTTCTATATCACTCAAGCTCAGAAGAATTTTGCAGGATATGAAGTGTGTTATGCACCTCCCTTAAAAATTAATTAATCAGGTGGGGTGAAGAAGGTGGCATCAGTAATTTTTTCCTAACTGCAACAGCTAGATTGCACAGCTATTTCAATCACTTCTGTCTATCTTTTACCACTTCACACGACAGCCCCAAAATTTTTGTATTCAGGAAAACAAACAAAATACATTTTTGTTGAATATTCTGAAGAATGCACCATAGATGAAAACATTGCACTAGCAGTTTGCTTCCTTCCTGTAGCTGAGTAGATGGATGCAAATTAATTTTTCATCCCTTCGCATCTTTGCACTTTTTCTCAAGTGACTTACGGTTTTCCATCTTTCCAGAGTCTTAAGTTTTATTTGGTCCCCCTCCTTTACCTTCCATTTCACTGGAGACAAAAATAAAAGGAGTGGCATTTCAGGGCTAATTTCATAAAAGAAATCAGACTAGATCATGATAACAGCCGTGGTCACAGCTCTAAAATGCGTTCAGCTGGTCTGGGTGTTCTGTTTCTCATGCACACTAGATAAGAGGAAAGTGAAGTCATAAAAAGGCATGTTATGTATTATATGAATAAGAAAATCTACAGATGATAGTTAATGGGAAGGCTTGAAGATATTGCATATTCCCTTCATCATGAATGCAAGTGAGTTAGACTCCTCCTCAGGCAGCATCTGATTGAAAGTAGCAACTCCCTAAGAGTTTTCACCTGCTGAATCGAGCCCACTGTGCTCATTTGGTTGTTTTAGTATATTTTACACTTTCTTTTCTTTTGTTTTGTCTTTTTTTCAACAAAATGAAAATAGAGCTCGGAAGTAAGTTGTATAAGCTGTTCCTTTCTAAACTTGCAGAATTTACCACTGTCTGCATGCAAAAAATAGAGTTTTTATTTGTGAACTTCAGTGGTCTGATTGCTGCCATGGAAACGCGATCCAGAATCATGATCTTTTTCTGTGATAAGTGAAGTTCATAAAATCAAAATTTTATCTTAATGAATTATACTGTGAAAGTCTGTTGGTTTTCTTTAAATCCGGCTGCTGCAGCTAAAGACTTGCCATATCTATACATTCTTACAGCCTGTGGTAGGTGTTGGGTTGGTTACCATGAAGAATTATCATGTTGGTGTCAACTGGTACTTGTACTACTACAATAATAATGAACTTCCTGGAATTTTAAAATTAAAATGCTGATTGTCAAACAGATGAGTCAATGAATCTTAAGAAAAGCAGAAAACACATATTCTGCAAATTATTTGAGAGAATGGTCATCAAAACACTGGGGTTGTCATTCTCCAGTAAAACAATTTCCTTTGAATAATTATTCTGTTTTGACACTGTGATGATATAATTCTGTACCTTGGAGACTCCTTCATATTGTTTGCTTTAGAAACAATTGTTTAGAAAAACTCCACTTTGTAGCCTCTGACAACACCACTCCTGCAGTATATATTCATGCTGTGCTCTGAAAGAAGCTTCCAGGGGAAGAAGAGCATATGACATTCCAGTAACAAGCTCCTGGAATGCCAGTTTTATGCGACCAGTTCATTTCTACCTTAACAGAGTTATTTAACTTTTAAAGATATTTTTAAATTATATTTCACTCTTCATGACTTACTTTCTCATACTAGTTAGCCTAGATATGAAAGGAAATGCTTGTAAACTAAAGAGATGAAACAAACTTTCTGGCTTTGGAATACCTTCAAGAAGTCTTTCTTTAAACTATCTTTCTAAGTAATACCATTGTTGAGAAATGGGCAGAGAATGCATTAGCAACCCACCTGTCACAAAATGCTGCCAAACCTACTTCCACTTGACAGCTAACCAAATTGTTATTTTGGTTGGCCCTTGGCACACTGGTAGACTGAAGTGTTATCACACATTGTTTATAAATTGATACCTTGGTTTTGCAATACCCTATTTCCTGCTCTAGAACAGGCAGAAAAGTCATTGAAAGTCCAAGTATGGATCTATTATGAGATGTTGAACAGTTCAATGAATCATACTTAAGATTAAGGGAGAAATTGCCTACTTGTGAAAATCAAATCTACAAATCACTCCTCTAGTAGTTAATCCAGAAAACATGGGGTTTGTATCAGGGAATGTATAAGAAGGGTCATATATCTTGCAAAAAATGTGCATAATGTGCAGCAATAATGCAGATAGGTACGCACCAAAAAAAAAAAATGTACCCTTGCTGCTTCTTTCATAGTTTTTCAATGCTGTAGTTTAAATAATGCTTTGAAAAAGAATGATGTAAATTTAAAATGTTTAGATTCACAAACTATCTAAGAAAACCAAACGTATTGGCAAGCATGTTGGTTATTTAGCTGCTGGTCAGATGGAAGTTCTGTTTAAAGTAAGGAGAAACTCACTTATCACTGTATGTTCATCAGGTTCCAACACCTGCTAACCCAATCCATTTCCGACAGAACAGGGCTAATACCTGTATCTAGTCATGTAGGCATGGGAAGATTCTTGATTACTACAACAATAATGACAAAAACTGTTGTTCTATGTTTCTTCCTATATCTACTTGTCACGATACTGAGGCTTTGAGGAATGTTTTGGCTTTCTTTCATGTAGTCTGGATAAATTGTTATCTTCTTTTTTGAATTCAACTTTGACCATGGCAAATGGTATTCTCAAGGACATCACATTTCCTTGCTCTTTCCTTTTTTGCGGTGTTGAAGAAGCATGCTTCTCATTGTAGCAGGCACATGACTGATTCTGACTCTACACAAAGTAGTCAAGACATTGTCCATGCAGTTATTTGCTCTTGTAAGTTTTGTGCATGCTCTCTAGAAATCCTAATGTGACCTTATATTAAAAAAAAAAAAAAAAAAAAAAAAAAAAAAAAAAAAAAGCTGACTTAAAATTCCACTTTTTAGATTAAGAAGTGTAAAAATGGAACAAAGGAAACTGAACGATCAAGCCAACACTTTGGTGGACCTGGCAAAGGTTAGTAGGCAGTTACTGTTTCAACATTCATCCTTTCAAAATGAAGAGTTTTTAAGTGCAAATGTTACGCATTATATGTGCAAATATTGTTAACAAGGTTGTTATTTGTAGCAAATGAAAATATGTGTGTGTTTTGTGGTAGCACCTACTGAAAGAAACATCCTGATGAAAGTTTGAATGTGCCATGTTTATTTATTTTTTTGTACATTTGAAAAAGATTTCACAATTGAGAGGCTGATCCTGAGAGCTCCTGAGGTGACTACGGTGGTCGTGGTAAATGCTGAACTGTGAGTGGGCTGTAGTGGTGTAGTGCTGTGTAGTAAGAAGAGTTGCCATGTAATGATATGTCTGTGCCATGACAGACCATAGTAAATAGCCTCTAGACTGAACTTAGAGATTCTGGTTCCCTGTTCCCATTGTCGTATGCAGCAGTAACTTTGGACAAGTAAATTTAGATCTGCATTTATTTAAGTTTTATAATTAATAATAGCTGCCTACTTTGTCATAAGGCTTTTTAAATCTTTTTTTAAACCATTTGAGTTGAGGTAAGAGGCTATTCAGTTGTCAGCTGCTTGTTTATTGTTGCTAGAATTTTTCATAAATATATAATAACTAGAAAGCTAGAGGTCTAGGCTGATAGCATTTTGGATTTCTCATTAGATCTTAATATTTAACAGTTACTGTGAGCTTAATTTGAGACTACATTAGAAGCATTAATGGTTTCTTCCTAAGGGTTTCTTGTACACCCCTTAATTTACCTGAAAATCCTCCTCAATTTCAAGTGCATCAAGGCAAAGATTAAACTCTTCAGTGTTCATTCCCCTCTTGCTTTACAGAATCACCTGACAACTTCAGGTGAAAATGCAATTCAGTCTAATGCTTCTGGCAACTAATAAGGATTTTAATATACTGTTTTGTGTAGACTGCTTCACTTTCAAGGGTTATTGCTAGCATCCTGAAACAGGAGGCAAAGCAGTGGGTTATAACACACCTGATACTGAAGTGGTTTACACTTTAGGCAGTCATTCAATTACTTTTCCTTTCCTTTGGATAGTTCATAAATTTCAACTGGTTTTTCTACTGAATTACATCCAGTTTTGACTCTAGTTTAAATAATCTGAAGCCTCAGTTTATAAGAGGCAGACATTCAGCCATTATTTTTAACCAATTTTAAGTCTATGAAATAACACATTTCAGATTACATTTTTACTGACTATTGTGTTATTTTAAAGTAGACTCTATGTATTTCCTGTATTCAAGCAATGTTTTGTAGATGCCATATAGATTGAAGAATGCAAAAGTAGAAAAGCATACAATTGAGTTTTGCATTATTTTTCAAAAACAATCCATTCAACTCCTCTTACTTGCAATTCAAAAAAAATCTGCTCAGTTTAAGGAGCAAGCTAGTGAACATTTGTGCTCTGCTTAGAAGAATGAAGGTATTTAAACCAGAATCAAGAAAAGTTAAGGATGGGGCACATCAGTGGAGCCTTCAGTCCCCTGGTGGCTTACACTGACTGTTCAAAACCTTAGCCTGGTGCACTCCCAAGCACCTGACTTTCCAAAAAAGGTCTGGTCTTTAATTGGTGTCGACTTTGATGTCTGAAGTGCTACTAAAAGACATTACATTTCTGCTCAAGAAATCTCGTAGAAAGTTTAGTCCACTGTAATTTAATCTACATGGAAAATTATTTCACAAGATTAGATATTGTTATAGTACTCATATCCTCTTTTACAAACCCTCGTAGAGTTGTGCTACTTGTTACAATACTTGTAAGGTCTCTCTAAACCTTTACTTACATCCTTCTACTTTCAGACTCAAAACATCATGTATGACATGATTTCTGACTTAAATGAAAGAAGTGAAGATTTTGAGAAGAGAATTGTTACTCTGGAAACTAAACTGGAAACTTTAATTGGTAGCATTCAAGCTCTTCCTGGACTGATTAGCCAGACAATCAGCCAGCAACAGAGGGAATTCCTCGAGGCTCAGATTCAAAATTACGATAAGCATGTTGCCTACAGTGCTGAACGATCACGATCTTTGTCAAGAAGAAGGAGATCATCCTCCACAGCACCACCAACTTCATCAGAGAGTAGCTAGAAGAGAATAAGTTAACCGCAAAATAAAGACTCTTTGCCATCATATGGTCAATATTTTAGCTTTTATTGTAAAGCCCTATGGTTCTAGCCAGCGTTATCTGGGTTCTGATGTCAGAATCCTGGAAACCTGAACACATTTTAGGCCAAAATGAGTGAAAACTCTTCTTTTTTTCCCCCTCCTCCTCTCAGATGCACAGTGAATGCCCCTAGTATTGCTATATTAGATTGTTCTTCCTGTAATTTCACTTTTTATTCATGCACTTCAGACAAGCTTTACTACTACAATACATAATCTATTATAATAAAAATCTTAATTTCTGCACAGTTACTTGATTACTTTGACCTAACAACCAAAAAAAAGATCACAATCAAAAGACTTAATTATGAATTTTTAAGAAACTAAATTGAAGCTTAATAATTATTTCTCAGTATGAAAGCTAACTGTCTAAACTTTGCTTGCAGTGGAGGGGGAAAAAAACAATATTAATCTAACAGTGTGCTGTATATGTGTAGTCATTTTAAAAGGTCATTGACGGCTTCAATTTCTGAAGTGATTAATTAAAAATATAGTTTATCTTAGAAAATAAGTCTCGGAGTAAGCTATGGGTTTTTAAAATATTATCAGGGCTTTTATTTAACATACATTGGTACATAGAGACACACATAGATAATATATATATACATATGTATTTATGTATATAAAATTGTTTATGCAATGCCCATAGCAATGATCTTTTAAAGTGACTATTTGTAAAGCTACTGGCATGCAAAAGGCACAGGCAAAGTCCTGTTTAATTATTCATAACAATGCCAGGTAAGTTTGTCCAGATCAAAAGCATCACTTTCACCCAGAAGTCTCCTAATAATGCTATTTGGGTTTTGAAAGTGTTAGGTTGAAATTCTCCACTCCTTTGTTTGTGTTTCTGGAGTGAATGACTGACACACAGACTTACAGTATACACAGTTGTGTGATGGCAGCACAGTGTTCTCTATACATTATGTTTGGGCAATCCCCATGGTTCCTGCTATGCAGTCAAGCTTAGCAAAACACTTCTAGCAATATTTCCAAAATCTCCTGTAAAAAGCCAGTTGTAGACTGGAGTTACAACAGTAGGGTATCTATAGTACTTTATTTTCATGCATAAAAATAATGTCTCCTACTTTATTAAAGAAAAAAAAAAAAAAAAAAAAAAAGAAAAAAGAAAAAACCAAACAAAAAACCACAAACAAATCACAAAGCATAGTCACCGGTAGGCACTGGTGAAAAAGTTTTGACTGATACTTCTCCTGGTTTATGCTCCAGAGTAGCAAAACTAGGTAACTTTAAATGCTCAATACATGCAACTTGCATTCACAATTCCTAGTTATAAACAGGAAATTATTTGACTTTATGAGACATTTTTTAGTATTTGCTATTTACGAAATATGCCAGTCCAGTCTGCCTCTCCCCCAGTTTACAGACAAGGGTGACATCTGTGGCTAAACAAGTAGACATGGCTGTCTAAGTAATACAATGTCTGCTTAGAGGCAACCAACATGCTCGTTGAAGGAAATGCACGTTGCTCCATGAAACACTGTGACTTCTGGTCAGCAAGGACAGACAGGAAAGAGTAATGCAGAAAGTCAGGGCAGAGCCCTTCTGGGCAAGAAGAAGAAGAACAGCAGAACAGCTGTTCTTTCCAGAAACCAGAATTCCCCAAACCAAATGCATAATCTGAAAAACAGCAGACACTTTAGGCTATTCAAATTAAAGGATCTTCCTTTTCTGGTGTTACGAATGTATAAATGATGAATGTAAAAGTGACATCCAGAGGTATTGCATGCTTATTAAAAGTTCAAGAATTTCTCCAACTTTTTATGTCCTTGAGAAAGATGATGACTTTGCAGTATTTTTCCCCCTAGAGCAGGACAGTTGCATGCCTTTGGCGTGCCTTATTTACAGACTGTGATATTTTGTGACTGGAAATAACAAGCAGTATGCATAGTATTTGCAGTTCTGCTTTTGTTTTTATGGAGTTCATTTCCAAAGGAAAAGAGGGATATTATATAGTCCTAATACTTTTCTAGTGCAGTCCTTAATTAGTCAAGTCAAGTTTTAGAATTAATTTTTCTTCTTTTTTTGCATTTAGTTTAAGAATACTTTTCTTGACATTGAATGTGAAATATACTTTCTGTAGCTTGAATACATTCCTTTTTCTCCTGTCAGCTTGAACTAGCTCTTTCATTGTTTACATCTTTTAATATATCTATAACACCCATTTTTTGCACAACTGGGTTTCTAAAGAACTGTAGCTCCACTTTGAAAATTCTTTTCAATCTGCCAATTTTAATTAAGATCCAGCTAAAAGTATTGAGCTGGCTATTTCTGTTGTGAAAGAGCAGCTGTCAATCTTTGACTTTTCCATTTCTTTTACTCACTAGGACTCAGAAGCCTGAACTTAATATTATTGCCACAGCTTTATGCCATGGTGAGATGCATCAGGATTATTTCCATCAGTAGCATTCTGTAATGACCTGCCAAATTATTTTGGATTCCTTTCTTTCTTTTTTTGAAGCAAAAAACAAATTATGTCACCATGTAATACTGCAGTTCTACATCTTAATTTACCTTCAAGCTCACTACAGATACTTTATCTGCATTTTCAGCATATATGATTTTTTTCTTATAATATCTAATTTCAGCACTTAGGTGCTGCATGGGGATATACTACATGAAAGGACAGATATAAACTTTTATTCAGGAGAGCACAAAGCACTCTTGGTTTGATTTTCTTACTCCGGACACTAAACTCCTTTTAGTCTTCCCTTGTCTGACTTTTGTAGTACCACAAATTCCATTACTGACTTTTTAGTTCCAAAACTTTAGCTCTATCATTGTCAACATATATGATCACCAAAAGGAAAACGTATTGTTATGACAGATCATGGAAACTGTATATTTAAATGTAGACCTTTTTTGGAAACATTGTTTACAAATGACAAGGAGTCTTTACCATATTTACCATATTACAATTGTAAAGCTTCATGCACCTCTTGCCTTAGTTTCACCAGTAGGAAAATTCTGCTTTCCGTTGCTATTAAATTTCTCTTTTTCACTGCATTCCAGACACTGATTCCATTATCAGTTTCTTGGGAGTCTTGTTGCTAGTCTGCTTTTTTAAAGACACTGAGCAAAGATACCTTGCTCAGAAGGATTGAAATGTAAGATCACAAATAGAACTGTTCACTATGCTTAAAATTAAATGCATTGATTTAAATAGTACTTTTTACTTACATTTAGGTTTTTTGCAGAATCAGAATAATACATTCATATATTTTATGCTTGCAAATGCTCTGCAATTCTTGATTCTGTAAATTATGTATTTTAAGCCTGCGGATCTTTTCAGTCAGACTTGTGCAACTCAACTTTTCTTTACCTCCTGCTGCTCCATAAGGATGTATCTAATATGGAAAGAGATTTGCTATCTAAAAGTTTGGCATCCAGCACAGGAGCTCTAAATGCCTTCTGGAGGTCCATACCTTGTGATCTATTTCCAAACTACGGCTCCCCAGACTGAGTTGGAATCACTGTCGTCATTACAGCAAAGATAAGTGATAAGCATACTGTTTTGCAAATTGTAAGACTCTTTCCATGTCAGATCATATGTAAACATTCAAGTTGATATGCCACACATTAAGAGCATACCTAAGCATACAAGAATAAAAGGTGTTCAATGTGTCTAAAATTCAGAATAAAATCTGTAACTCTTATAATACTAAAAATTAAAATTGTTTGAGAACTCTTTTTCCCTAATGAAAAGTTATGAAAAATTCTAAGTTTTATCCACAGGTTTTCTGATTAATAAGAGTGTTCTCTCCATCTGCCAGACTTTTTGTTCATATCCATTATTTTTTTAAATCGAAGTCCTTGGAGTCTTTTTGCCCTTTTATTAATAATTATTAAGGGGTGAAATAATTTTGAAGGGGTGAAAAGCAATGAAATAGAGGGGAAGGTACAAAGGAGCTATCACATATGTATGTCATTTTCAGAATTCCACCTCTACATCAGCATATGGACACAAATTTTAGCTAGCACTCCTGGCTACCCAGATCCATGCCAGCCATAGCCTGGGAAAAGCACTGCCATATCTGAAGAGTTCTGAGGTGGAGCTTACACGCACTCAAAGCCAACCATTTATGTGTGTGGAAATTTATTTACACGGAACCTTATACGTGCATAACAAAATTCACCTACATGTGACAGTCAGGGCTTATCAATGTGGTTGCTATATCTGTTGGCACAAATTCAGAGAAAACTAAGCTATAATATATAATAGCCTTTTTATTCTGAACCTTTTAAGGTAAGGTATCCGTAAGATCCTATCTCTCTCCATGACTGAGAGAATAAAGAAAAAGAGACACTTAGAAGATGCCTTGCAGTCAGGTGTGCATAGGGTTAGCTCTGACTTGCCTGACTGTCTCACTGCACATCAGCTTTGGTCCACAAACCACAGGGTTTTATTCACTCCAGAATAAAAGGGAGTTAGCACAGCACTGAGCAAGTAAGTCCAGTCTCTCAACAGCAGCCCGGTGTGCAAGATAATCATAAGTAGGAGAGGAAGATTGTGTTAATTTATGCAACTCCACTCAAGACTTATGGCTTAGCACAGCATCAGCCCCAATGCAGACACTTGATTCCCTGCCAAGAATTGCTTGCAGCTGGACAGTACAGCACATGCTTGGAGCAGGTGCAGTGTGGTCTGGACTAGGGTATGCAGACATCCTAAAATGGAGGCAGTTACCAGAATTAGCATTACCATACAGCCATATATTAGACTTTGTTACAGTGACATAGCTGAAGATCTATTACATAAATAATTTTCAGGCCTTTATATGAAGAAGATTCCCCTGCAGAGGATTGCAAACCTTATCTGCACATTGAAGGATATGCAACACAGTGTCAGTGAAAGAAAAAAACCATAACCCACAATCTTGAACTTGTTGCGAATTAGCACAGCAAGTAACAAAATCAGATGGAGAACTGGAGCTTTGTGCTGACTTCCCTTTCATTCAGATTCACTTAAACCCATTAGTATCTTCAAATATTTAGGAGAATCTATACTGTTTTCAATTATACATGAAGTGAGCTACAAGCTTTTAGTTAGATTAAAAGGTTCTACTTTAAGACTATGCCTATTCTGACCTACTGTTCCCTTTCTAACCTGAATTCCAAAGTACCTTGAGTCTAAAGAGGACATGCATATTTCCCTATGTGGATTGCAGCAATGTAGGTCTCTGAACAAAAAAGCATCTCCCGTCCAGATAAATGACCAACCATCATATAGCACCAGGAATAATAATGGAGTTAAAACATTTGAGTAGACAAATTGACCAACTACAGGCTTCAGAGTTTAGAAAAGGTTTAATTGAAGCCTCATTCCGGATAGGAAGTTCATGGGAATCAATGAAATGTCAGAGACTGTGCAATTGTCTTTCCTGACAATGAATTGTAGAGACATACTCTATGTATTTAATACCAGCTTATCACCTGATATGCAGAAGTTCTCAAAAATGTGAATAATATGAAGGCTGCTCATCACACAGAAATAAAGCAGGATTTTTTTAAATAAAGAACTCCAAACTCTAATAGAAATGTGGAGAGGATCTGAAAGAGATTGTACTAGACTATTCTCTCAAAAGACAGGCCCCTAGCCTCCATAGGCTAATATAAATTGCAAGAGATGAGGTTTCAGTTGGTTTCAAGCAAAAATCAAACAGAAAGTATATCTCAGGAATACTTTGAAACTTACAAAAGATCACTGTGTTTGTGCTCAGTACCACAAATCTGCACAAAAGGAAATGTGGCAGATCAGTTTTCCTGGTGGAGGAGTTAGAATGATGATCACATGAGCATGACATACATGTAGGAGAACAGAAATCTGTCTTGGAACCACTCCTAACTTACCCTGCAGTTTCAAATAGTATGGCACCCCAGGTAATAAAACAGTAACAATCAGAGCTCCAATTTTTTTATTTTTTTTTTCAAATACCACTTAGCACAAATGAATGCAGTTTGGGTAAGAGGGTAAGAGGCCTCTGAAGGGTTGAACTGAACTCCCTCCATTGTTCCAGCACACCCTCAACCCTTTGCTCTGTGTTTGTTCCTCCAGCAGCTGCTGAGCACTCGGAACTGTGGTTGCCTCTGTCAGCATCCCTAGACTGATGTGAAAAGATTTGGCCCTGGGGCACTTGAGAGGCCACTGGCCCAGCGCCTGTTACTGGAGAGAGCAGATAGTAGTGCTCAACCTGAATGTGGCCATGGCCCCTCAGTGGGGCAGCAGCGTGTTACCTCTGTTCTTTCTCCCACATCACTGTATCACTACATTCTTCTGTTTCTTAAATGGTCTAATAGACTGAAAAATACTTTTCTTATCACATCTGAAATATGATATGATGTCACTCATCATGACAGGCTGTGCTACCGCTGTGAAGAAAGCACAGGGTCTGCTTCTCCACTGTGCCACTCAGCAGGACTCTTTCAGACATTGACCTGCTTTCTAGACAGAAACCAACAACATTCCACCAGCACCAGTTATCAGGATTCAAGGGGAATAAACCAAAGTGCTCTGGCTTGGCAGTGAGATTTGAGATCTTGGCTTCTCAGTAGTTAAACATTAAATCTACTTAAAAAAAAAAAAAAAAAAAAAAAAAAAAAAAAAAAAAAAAAAAGGAAAAAATGGCACAAGAAGAGATGTCAATTAGCCCAGTCTTTTGAGTCTGTTGGCTGGAGTTGTCTCACTTGTGCTGCATGATTATGAAACAAAAGATCTGTAGATTGACTCCTAACTATGAAAGTTCAGAAAACAGTCCCAAAGTTGAAATGTGCTAGCAAACCACTTAGTTTCACTGGCTTTCCTTGAAACAGAGCTTTCAGTCAGTGTGGCTAGTAATGGCAGATCAAACACATCACAGTTCCAGTAGTTTCAACACTTTTGAAAGCACTCCTTTCTGCAGAGCTCAGGACACTTGCATTGACTTGAGGCTGCTCAGCTGGCGCTGCTGGCGAGCCAGTTCCACAGACATGACAGAAAACATCTATGCCCATCAAATTCACCTGGTCAGCTGTACTGTAACACCTTCCACTGAGCTCAGGACATCACCCAGTCAGGTCTGCAGAGAAGCTTTTCATGATTTCCGAAGCTACTTCAGAAAATAATGGAAGAACAGCTGGAAGAGTTTCTTTCCTTTCAGGCTTTTTAGTTGCAATGTACATTCAGAGGATGCTGTTCAGTTACTGAAAGCACAGTGGTGGAATTTAGGTCATTTTTTTTCGGTTATTAGCTGCATAAAAATGGACACAAAAATTGAGCATAAGAAATAGGTTGCTTTTCTAGAACTTATATATCCAGGGTTATATTTCCTGCTTTTCTACCCTGTTTTATCCAGAATTTAAAATGCATTTAATAATTCAGCTGTGCTTATTTTCAATTTGGAGCAATTACTGTAATACAGCAGCATGAATATATGCATTTCCAGAACTGCAGATACTCTTTTCAGTTGAAGGGAAACAGAAGAGAGATGGGCAAAAAGCAGGTAGGCTTTTCAAATAAGCTTTGCAATGAATTTCAGAGAGGCAAAAAATGGGACAGAGAGAGGTTTGATCCTCAGGTTCCCTGTTAGTGGGCTATGGATACATCTGAATTGTCCCTTGAAGGCTGTGCCCACATTTGCCATGAAGAAGAAATAGGCCATATCTGCAGACACTGCAACAGTCTGGTGTCTGGTAGCAGCACGAGGGCATCTCTTTGTTGCCCACATTTCACTCATGTGAATCTCTACTCACCATCAGGTTCCTGCTCAAAGACCTGCAGCTGAAGTACACAATATTCAAAAATATTCAGAAAGGACTATACAAAACAAACAAATGGACAAAAAACAACAACAACAACAACAAAAAAAATTGAAGAAAATATTTCTTACATGCGTATGAAACGGCCAGAGACTTACTGGTGGTATTTGAGTGCACACTTCGGGATATGAAGTTCTACCACTTGTGACTCATGCAATTTGCCCTGCAAGGAGCTACAGAGTAGCACAGCTCACACTTAGCAAGTTTCACAGTTTTTTGAACAGTTCTGGCTCAGTTCAGCTGAGTGCATGACAAATGCAAAAGGCTAAGCAACACGGCTGGGTACAAAGCAGCTGCACAAATGAGCCCAGCAAAAAGTGTGGTGATTTAATTTTGTGAATAAGAAACATTATCCCACAACTCTGTTTAATTCACTTAAACAGAGCCAGAAGCTTCCCTGCATGTGTATTATTGTACCAAATAACTTCCAAGATGACTATCAGAGAATTTTGATAGAAATTAATTGTTTATGTTGTAAACCCTGGCATTTCTGCTAGATAACTTTCATATGAAATGGAGGTCTCTGAGAACAATGAAGTTGTTTATCCAAAGTAATTTATAGGAAATGCCACTTTTTTCACTGAGAATATATTTCCAACCCATCAGGGATGGATGTACATCACCTACACCTGTAAACAGACATTTCCTTTCATTATCAGGCAGGTGAGGGGGAAGGAACATTTGAATTAACACCAAAGCAGGGTGGCAATGACATTTGTGTGAAAAATATGCTTTTCATTTCTGGAAGGTTTAGCTGCCTAATTTTCTCTGTGTCCTCAGAGGACTGAAGTATAAAGATACTTAGAGCAAGCACCAGCAAGCAGGTTTCTTCTGCTCCTCCTTCCCATGTACATGCTGTAATAGCTACCCATTCATCAACTTCATTCTTTCAGTGACAGGATGCTTTCCCTGAGAAAGCAGGAAAACTGGGCTCAGATCCCTGTAGGAAGTAGTAAGTACATACTTTCCTGCAGCCTCTTTCTTGTCTTATTGTCTGTGAAGAACCCTGGGCAGCTTGGTGCTTAGTTTCTTCCTCTGTGAGTCAGAGCAGTCTGAACTTCTGCAATCAGGCAACACTGTGCAAGTGTAACATTACCAAAAAAGACCCCATGCTGCTGTTTCTGGTGGAGTCTGAAAGCAAACCAGACAGAGAGTAGGTCAGTGAAGCAAGTGCCAGACACAGTTTGAGGACTAATGCCATTGTTAAATACCTCATGTGAAGTTAGACCTGGCCTCTTCCTGTCCCCAATCTGGTCTTGTGGGAAAGAAGGTGTTAAAAAAATAAAGCCTACAGCATTTTTAAAAGAGGAAGCAAAAGATAATCACTTTAAAAATACTTCTATAACAGGAAGAATGAATAAAAAAATATTCTCCAGAAATAATGGAGACTTTGGAGACTAATCCCATAAGGAGCCAGAATTAAAGACAGGCAGTTTCACCAGTTTTCCTATCAAGTTCTGTGCTTTTACTTTCTGATATTCAAGTATAAATTACTTTTTCCCTTAACATATTTTTTTCTTTACTTAATGTAAGGTATTTATACGTTATTATACATATATACCTTCAGTAACAGAAGAGTACTTCTCTGGCTTTTGTTTGAGGTGTACAAAATCACATTTGTTTACACAAATATGTTCATCTTTGCAGTTACCTTTGGCCACTCTCCCTCAAACTATGTGACATCTACCAGAAAATTAAACAGAAAGCAGCATAATAAAGCAACAGGCTCTTGAAATAAATAGGTGCATTACACTGTTTTCTTTTCTTTACCACTTTTATTGTGGATGGTTTGTAATGACAATAAGGCAAAGTAAGTTTACTCTGGTTAGAGAAGACTGGGGTTGTCTTGTGTTTAGGGTGTCACTGAACACAGTGAGACAATTCCTACTCTCTCTCAAATACATTTCAATGTATACAAATTTAAAAGCATGGGGAAAACTCATCCACCAAGTTTGCCACATGAAACTATCATGGAATTTTAAGGTTTCATTCTAGACTGGAGCCCTAAGCTCATAGGCCACCTGCTGCTCTACCAGTATTTCTACTAGCAATCTCTTGGCAGCTCTCTGCTAAGCATGTGGAATCTGCATATCGTATTTCAAAAAGACATAACCTTTCCAATACAATGCCTGCAAATCCTTGACACATAACCTTGGCAGTCAGGGTCACACAGGATAAACAAGGAAGTGCACAACTCTCACATAACCAAAGCTCTTGTTATGACAGTTCCTGCCTTTCTTTCTTGTTTTGTTTTGTTGGGGTTTTTGGGTGGTTTTTCTTGGGTGGGAGGAGATGGTTGGGTTGGGTTATTTTTATTTCAAAAGGTCTATATGTCAGTGTATTAATAATTCAGTACAATTTTTACGCTATATTGAGACAGTGCCTTTAGCCCAAGATATCTTTTGTCCAAAGTAACTTCTTCAACTCTATCAAGTTACAGTGAAAAAAAATCTGAAAACTTTTTTTAAGACTTTGGATTTCTATGCTTTTCTTTGTGTAGTTTTCTTTTCACTTTCCTTATTTTTTTTTCAAGGTTTGCCATCTCTCTGTACATCCACTGTATCTTCCTTGGCCACAGCAACTGACCTGGATGGGTATCAAATACCATGAAAATTTGAAGGGTGTTCTCTATCTAGCATTAAGAAAGCTAAATAAATATATATATAAGCTTATACTATTTTTGCAGGATTTAATTCTGTTTGCAGGATTTAAGAAAAAAAAAGTATTTCTAGAATTAATTTACCTCAATATTTAATTTTTGCTACTTTTATTCTGTTCCTAAATTCCTGAGGCTTTCTGCAATTTCTCTTCTTGCTTTAGAACTCTCACCCAAGAACTTCAGTCCTTACAGTCTTGCACAGTTATTTCCCCCTGAGAGAAGGCAGAGACCAAACAAGTGGCAAACTTCCCTGGAGAATTCCACAGAGGCAAATACAAAAATGCTTGTATCAACAGATGAAGCTGGAAAAGGAAAGAGAGGAGTCCATGTTGATTAAAAGTATGTTGCCAGTTAGACAAGAATAATATTGGGAAATCCTTTTGTGATGTCTGCACCTTCCTTACAAATACTTGCAAGTTTTAGTATAGCTGTGAGACAAAAAAGAGGGGGAATTCTGGCCACAGCTGGGTCTTGCAATTGAATAGATGCTGAATATCAGCTTAATCAAATGGGAGGTCTCACAGATGTTTCTAAACCTCAGCACTCTTTCAGCTCATGCATAGCTGGATCTGCACAGCTGGTGACTTTACCGAGCTTCAGAGACTTTTTTTTTTTTTTTTACCTTGGTTGTTGCAAACTCCTCTAAAAGACTAAAATGTGTCTTTTAGACACATTTTGCAAGAAGGTTAGTGTAATAGTCCAAAACAGTCAGCATGATCGATCCCACCATCTTCTTAAAGAGGAAAAACAAAAATAAAGCAAAAGAGAGTGAAAAATCCCAAACCTCTACAAAACCAATTTAAAAACCGAAAACAAAACCCCGAAGTAAAACCCGTTCACCTTTCTCCAAACATATCACTAAACACCCTCCACATAATTCACAAATACTGACAGATAAGCATTTCCTTGAGTGGAAGAACCACAAAATTTTTTGCCCAACAGAAACTATCTGAGGATCCAGTTTTTGCAAGGGTGTTGCCAGTGCAATAGTTTTTTCACAAGCAGTGTAGTAACAGATCCTCTTTTTCTACAGCTGCCTAAGATCCTAATAGTTTAAAAAAATATTTAGTTTTACTTTTCTACTACAGTGTGAGGGTTTTTTCTGAAATTAGACAATACATATAAGAAGAAAGAAGAGATTGATTAATTTTATAACCCTATATACCTCCTTGCTTTAGGAATCCAGGTCAAGGAACTTTATATACTGTACACAGTATATAAGTGCTTTGGTAGAGATTAATAGCAATCTCCATCAAGACTAGCTAGCTAGTTTGCTGTTGCACTTATTCATAACTGCTTGAGTAACAAAATCTGGTTCCCCTACAACTGCAAAAAGTCTTCAGATGGATGTCTATACAAGGCTCCTTCCATACACAGGCATTTTCTAATTAAATCTCCTGGCTGACCTGTGGTGAAGATGTGCATGTTCACCTTTCACCACTTGCAGCTGGTGAGTGCAAGTGTAGGAGTAAAAAAGGGAAAAAAATTGCCTGTAGTTTTCTAACATATGCTTTGTGCATTAGCTACTTAGAAAGTACTGTCAGTTCCTTGGGAGCTGGAGTCCACAGTATCTGGAACATATCAGACCCTGACTACTTTACAATACAACTTTTCAGCCCAGAGTTACCTAGCCATATAAATACAGAAGCAAACCAACATTTGTTCATGTTACACATAAAGAAGAATATTTTTATGTGGACTTTCTCCTCTCAGTCCACATTTACCACTGATTCTTTTATTTCTTCTCCATATAATGGAATATTAGCTATCCATTCTGTTTTATGTCCACTGGTATGGTACGACACTTCAACCCATTCTGCCCAGAGACCACAGAATCACAGAAGACTTGAAGGCTAGGTAATAAAAGGAATATAAATTGTGCAGTTGTCTTTAACCTGACAGCAACAAAGTCAAAGATTCTCATTTCTTCCTACCTCATCTCCACTCTACCAGGTACCTCAAATTTGTGCTTTCATAGATGAAAACCTACACCATAGTAGTTCCCTCCTAGACACTTGTATTCAATAAACATGTTTTCAATAACCATGTATTCAGATATTCTATCTCACACACATAACTGAAAAAAAATGTAATTCTCAACCTTTTGTGCACCGTCATGCCTGTGACTCAGTGTTTTGCAGAGTAAGTCCACAGTCCTTAGTCACTAATCATGTGTTACTCCAATCCACAGGATGTACATTTACCTTCATACATGCAAGAACTAAAAAAGACCAAAATTCTTCTCCCAAAAAACAGTTAGCATTATTTCTTCACTGGAAATAAAAATCTTGTAAATTTTAAATCATTACTTTGGCACATCAGTTATCAAGTTTCCTCTTTAAGACTTTCTTTCTGCAACAGCTTTTACTAAAGAGAGCAGTTAATTAAATGTGAAAAACTGTCCAGCTTTTATTTGTCATGGATTGGAAAAAAAAAATTGACTGAATGATATTATGTGAAAAATAATTGTAGAGAAATGCCAATATCTAAACCAAATTCTTGGTGAATGTATAGTACACCATGATTTTCCTAAACACTTCAAAGTTTTAATGCTGTTAACAGGACTTAATGTTAGTCTTTGTACACAGTTATGTGGTCACACATTTCTTGGTGTGAGTTTGAGGAGAAATATTGACTTCTTTATGTTGGCCTTAAAAGACTCCAGATATAGCTCCTAAACTCATATGCCAGTACAGAAATAGCCAGCTTAGTTTTAGGGCTTGGAGAATGCATTAGCTTCTATCGAATTTCCTGATACTTCACATATTGTAATATTTGTAAAGTACTTTTCTTCCTTAAACAACAGCATGCCCCCCTGAATTCTGAACATACTATTTGTTTAAACTAATTATTATATGTGTTTTGTGAAAAGGTGAAACTGCTGTCTGTGGTGTAAACAGAAATACCATTGTCCAATTTGATCAGATTCCACTCCAACATAATTCACTGCACCATCCAAAAAACTAAAATGGTATCATCTGCTACCATTTTTGCAGATACCATTTTGCAGATATGTTACGTTTTACTTGAGGCATTGTATGCATCTCATTTCATAGAAATGTAGTAAAGAAAATAGGAAGGGATAGGCTGGATGGTGGTTTGTTGTTATTTTTTTTCTCCAAAACAAATCCAGGACACCCAGAACTGCAAGAGGCAGGGTTGCTTAGTACTACAACTCCTAAGAAAGACAGACATCCTTTTGCATGATCTCTTGAAATGGGAGCTTTCTTCTGTCTGCTATCAAGATTAGTTGCAGGAAGAGGAAAGATCAGCTATTCTTCCAGTCACTTCAGTGAATCTTAGAAGTAAACCCCTGCGTGAAGAGTAACAGAAAACAAAAGGAAAAAAATCAGACCTTAGTGATAAGGTGAAATTAGACATGAAAACAATTAGTTCTGCCATAATTATTGTATTCTCTGACAATGAAATGGAGTTTCTCTCAAATGTGATGGAAAGCCAAGATGATGTAATCAAATCCACTTGTGTTGCAGAATTGTTTGGGTCTTTTAATACATTAATGCTAAAAGGAAAATATGCACTTCATATTAAGTACATACTAAGTGAGAATGTTAAGGGTCTTATTGCAAAGCAAATTCAAGTATCATACTGCAAAATAAATATCAACTGCAGTCTCCCTCTGCTTCTCATATGAAGTATTACTTTGGCAGCTGGAGAGCAAGATGCAGGTTTGACCTTGTTTCTCTTATGGCCTCCTATCCCCTGGTATATTGGTGTCACAGGCAGCTTCAGCCAGTATCACATATCTCTAGAGACACTCATCTTGTGCTCTTTACTGCCTGACACCAGTATAGATTATGATATCCCAGGCTTATTTCTTTCAAAATTATATTAATTTAACCAAAAACTCCTTTTAAATTTAAGTGAATCCCATTTTAAATGAAATGCAGTCTATTTTAGCTCCTAAACTCTTTGCTCCAGAAGAGACAGGGACCAAAATCTTTAAGGAGGTCTTCCTTTTTCTCTATGCTTCCTATATGAGATAATAAAGGAAAAGGTAACTGAGTGCTTTCAGACAGGAGATTTTGGAGAAGGAGGAGGCAGGGAAAAGGAGGAGAGCAAAACCAAAGGAGATTCATCTTAGCACTTCAATTCTGAAATTGAGCCTCAAAAAGTATGGGTCAGAAATATTATATTTCTTACGTGGGTGCAAAGATCACATATTTTAAAATATACTGTTATTAATGAATGCTATTCTATCTTCCTAAACAGATAACTACCTTAGTCCAAACTTTTTTGAGCAATGATATTTCTTGCCATGATGACACTGGAATAAAAATTCATTTCTGGGTGCACTGGCAGTGAGTTCCTTTGGGAACTGTCATCTGGCATAAACTAGACTTTTTTTTCCCCCAGTTCCACTAAATAGTGGAAGATCCTCGTGAAGCATTAAGCCTTCCACAGCTTCACAGCAGGCAGCTAGAGCAGGAAACACATACTGGGTCTATTCTTCCTTAGCACAGAGCAGAAATATAGTCTCAGCCCTATGCAATTATGTCTTGCTGCTTTAAAGATCTGATCACAGGCTGATGGAAGTAAGGGCTTGGGTTTAGGTTTGTTGCTGTCATAAAGACCAGGTTCAGCAGTCTGCAGGAATAGTGTGTGCCACTTACAGACATGTGCCCAACAACAACTGGGTGTGGGGGAGGGACAAATGAAGTATGTAACTGGATCTTCTTGTCTTGGGTGACAGCAGTGTTTCTGGCATGATCTGTATCTTCACAGGACGACGTGGCAGCTCTCCACAGATGTGGGATTTCAGTGGATACCCCTGCTGAGCAATACAGATTCTAGTGCTGGGGTTACCTAATGAACACAGCTTCCACATGGCTGAACTGTCTTTTACTGATGTAAGCTGCAGTCTTCACACCAACAACAAAGAAAGTAACTAAATAATAGACCTCAGGAGTGAGTTTTACATCTTGATTCTTTACCTCTGGCCATGTCATGAAGCTTAGACAAAATCTGTAAGTTTTGTTTTGGCTAAAGCTCTCAGCATCCTTTCCCTCAAAAGCCACAGAAGTAGAATTAAGGACCATCTGGCTGGACAGTTAGTGGGAATTTTCTGGAGTTTTGAGATTTTGCTAGCTACCATTAAACCATTGATAGCAGCCATTTCACTCCCCTTTGTGAATCTGAATCACTCAAGAAAAAAAGAATAAAACAGCATGACTGCTGCTTTCAGACAGAAAACTGAGGAGTTGAAAAGATTTAATTTTTTTCATAAAATTCAGTCTTTTTGCACACAAAATATGGAGCATTCTGGAATTCTTTTGTTTTACCATCTAAAAGGTTTTCTGTAGGTTTGTGAAGAGTCCACAAAAATCTCCTGGTTTATGATTGAGGTCATCAAATGTCAACATGACTTATTTTTCTGAAACAATGGTCACAGCTTTACAGGAAGGCAAAGAGTTGTTGAAAAGATAAGAGAGATTAAGAGGCTCATTAACAAAACGCAGATAATGGTGCTGTGATCATCTTCAGACCTGTCTTCAACCTATGACACGAAATCCTGTTGACCAAGTATTGCTTTATTTTTTTTTCTTTTTTTTTTTTTTTTTTTTACCTACAGGTAATTTTTGTATTGCATACAGCGAAAGACTTGAGAATACAAACACCTATACTGAGGAAGCCTAACTCTTTTTTAATGAAGTTTGGGGAGGGCAGAGGAGAATGTGAATAGTGAGGGGATGCTCGTAAGGTAAAAGAACTTTCCCTGCTACTCAGAGCACCGTCACAAGAAGCACCTAAAAATAACTTTTAACTTCACAAATCCACAGTCCTTCAACACACATTAATTTCTGCCAATAGACTGAAATTCCATGAGCAGTTGAACATGGGCAAACTTATTATTGAGAGCACAAGGTTGTCTTCCAGCAGCTTCCTGAAAACCACTTAGAACAGTCTTCTAGGCTAGAAAACTGAGCCTGGTGGGAGATCCAAGTACTTCTTTAAACTTAGCATTGACAGCATATCCATTTGGGGAAGGGAAAACTTAAATTAGGTTGCTATAAATACTGTCAATTCCAGTGTCATAAGAGGAAGTTCAATTATCTTAGACTGGTCCCAAACTCATGTTCTGAAAATGAAATGATGAAACACCATGTTGCAGTTTGTTTTTTTTAAATTAGCTATTCTGTCAGTCGCTCTGAGGGAAAGCTCAGCAGCGTAAGAAAGCAGGAGTCTTCTGTTAATATGCAGCAGCTGTTTGTAAGGGCTTGTTGAAATCACCATGAAACTTGAACTGTATTGCAGGCAAGACTGTGAAACAAAATAGCCTGTAATGAGCAGCTGTGCCTGAGGAGTTCAGCTTCAGTGTTTTTAAACTGCCAGCTCGTCACAGAGAGATTTTTCCAGGCTCAAGACTGGATCCTCTTGATACAAGGGTCAGAGGAATTTTGAAAACTTTCTGGGTCAGAGAGCTCATTTATCTCTTGATTTCCTGCTAACCCACCAGACTTTCAAGCACTGATAGCATCCCTCAAACTGGTGAGGGACTGGAGCAGCCAACGCAGTAACTATCAGGGGAGACAACACTTGATCTATTTTTAAAAATCTAGGATTGCTTACAGTGCAAGTTAAACCACCTTGTATTCCATTCTCTCTGCTACAGAGGACAGAGTCAAGAAATTCCCCAGATACTGCTTTTTCCCAATGAGTTGAAAACAGGCAACCATAAGCATCACAAAAGGATTGCCAGATTTGGAGCTTTTTTTTTTTCATTTTGCTGCCACAAAAGATTCACACAGCACACACTACTTTTTAGAAGTTTTCAGATATGTGATCAAGACAAATAGGAAAGGTTTTAATCATAGACCATAATACTGGCT
The DNA here is from genome assembly GCA_017589585.1 of Phylloscopus whistleri. Classification (NCBI taxonomy): domain Eukaryota; kingdom Metazoa; phylum Chordata; class Aves; order Passeriformes; family Phylloscopidae; genus Phylloscopus; species Phylloscopus whistleri. Next base: position 4,895,498 of record JADMLD010000679.1, on the reverse strand, counting down.
TTGTAGTACTGGCAAGAAATTCACTTTTATGAAAAAGTGTTCAAAATCTAAACTGGAAAAATGAGGAAAGGAGGTCAGAACTCCTTAATAAGACATCTGCAGAGACACAATGCACCCAGATCTCAGGAAGAGCCACCCAAGAGTAGCTGTTGCACTCTAAACTGTAGCTAGCTCTTTTGACACAGCTTCCCTCTTCTGTAACTACTGCCACATATAGCACAAGTGGAGATGCATAACCTATTAAAGAATAAAAACACAAACACAACACCCAGAGAATATAAAGTCATCTATAGCCCAAACAACAAATCATTGCACAGCAAAAAAAAAAAAAAAAAATAATCATGTGAGCATGAAAGGGCTTCACAGGGCTTTGCCATACTTGTAAAAGTGGGTTTAACTGTGTTTGGGTAGGGAAAATTGGCAGGTTTGGACCTAACTTCAATTTGGTGTGTTCAAGAGGATGGCACTTTAAAGGAGTATGAACAAACTGCTGTAGATCTGCACAGCCTCCATGACTCTAGCATTAATCTTCTACCTTTTCCAGCTTGTAACTCAAAACTGCAGCTCACGATTGAAGTGGAGGGCACAGAAACACTTTGAGGGTGCATAGCTCTCTCCCTGTATCTCTCATAAGCTCCCCAGCCTTTTTGCTCCTCCAGAAGGAGGGTACCCAACTGGACCTGCAGAACTCCTCAGAGAAGAGGCTGGCCTGCTGTCTGCACCCATGCTGGCAGTTTCAAACCTGTCATTTGTCACAAGTCATGACAGGGCAAGGGCTGGCTCACCACCATGAGAGCTGCATCTGCTCCTGGGTGGATTTACGGGAAGATGTCTCTTAGACAGGTCTATCAGAACCCAGACTTGTTTCACCACAGAACCCAAAGCTAAAAAATCACAATCAAATAATACTAGGTAGCACATTTGTTAAAGATAAGAGGGATTGTTTTGTTTGTTGGTTTTTTTGACCAGTTCAAGTTAAGTCTGAATTCATCCCTACAAACTCAGGCAGTCAGTGTAGTATGCTTCTAAACCCTGACTTTTCTACTTTCTTGGTCATTTTGGTACTACCTAAGGTTGAAAAGGGAGGAGAGGAGAGAGGAAACTGAAAGATGGGAGTTCATCCTTGGGAACTGTCAAGATCCTTTGAGTATAACTTAAGAGGTGTTTTCTCCATTTACAAGATGTCTCACCCGAACAATTCACAGCATTTCACACTCAGTTCTCACAATATTGCACTTTTCTGCCAGTGTGGGTGTCTCAAACTCACATGGTACCAAACTGAGTTAATATGATAGCACAGCATGAGGACCAACAGAAAGCGTTGCCTCTTTCACATACCCCCATAAAGCCTCCACCCCCATCACTGCAGCTGCTCCGTTTCATCCCTTTGTGTTGTTTGGTTTGCTAGAGTAAGTAGTGCCAGAAGGAGGTATGAAAGGGAAGGTTTCAGAGGAAGACTGTGTGGCTGCCACATTCATTTTCAGAACTGGAGAACAGACTCAACAGGAATGGGGACAGGGAATCACAGATCTCCACTGGTGGCATGTTATACTGGGATCAGCCGAGACAAGGTTAAGAGTTTTCCATTTCTAATACTTTCTGCACAGTTGTAATGTTTTGTTGAGAATGTAATTTCATAACATGTGTTTGCTCTTCTTACTTCTAACTGAACATTTGAAAGAAATCAACTTTAATAGCCTGCCTGATACATTGCTATTTACAGTATGTTTTCCTGGTCCATAATCTAAAGTCCAGTTGGTGGAAAGATGATTATAAAAGACAACCCATGAAATATCATATTAAGAGTTCTGTGACCCTGGAGCTATTTAAATTTAAAAATTAACTGAGACAAAGTGTTTTTTTAAGTGCTGTAGGATGCCAGGGCCTGTGAGGAGGGGACAGTGCAATCTTCCATGCTGATTCTCAGGGTTTAGTTTCCTGTGTCTATGGTTGGCTCTGCCCTAGTGCAGTCTTGGGTGAAATTCCTGCGTTAACAATTTTGTTGTGAGAAAGAGCTGTGTGATGACTCTTGGAGCACCACTCACCCCTTGGCCCAGGAGATACATTAAAGGTCAGGGTATTGCTCCTTGCTCATTGCTTGAGCCATCGTGCAGATACACATTTTCCTCTGCCTTCCTTTGGCAGCAGCTTGCAAAAATTGTCTTAAAAATGAAACAATTTTTGAACCAGAGATGTATCAAATATTAGTGTCACAAAGTTATCTGAAGGATACACTGGGCTACCCCTCCCACAGTTGATTTTCTGTTTTCTTTCAGGGATGCCCACCCCAGAACACCCTGAGCAGCTGCCCTCCTGCCCTCCCTGTCTGTTTTCTCTCACAAGGCTAAGCCAGTGTACCAGGGGCAGAAAGCAGGAAAGCCTGATGGATTCCTTCAGAATTTGTTTGAGTGGGGGTGGCAGGTGGGGAAATCCATGAAGAGCATATATATCTTCTCACTCACCCTGTAAAACTGCATGCCAATCATCCTGTGCAGTCTGCGTGGGATCCCAGGGGTGCTCAAAAACAGAAATCAGGACATACTGGAGGATGTATAATTCACAGATTATATCTGCTTCAGGGAAGGGGTACTCCTCCTTACATATTTGTTTAAGTCTGCTGCACTGCAGCCCCTAAGCATCAAATTATTGTAATTTCTGTTCTGTTTTCAGAACATGTCAGAAATCTCAGAAAACACTCGCTGAGAAATGCTTGCAATCATTCCAGTGAAGAATTAAGTGCTCATTTGGGGACTTTCATTTCTTCAGCTTCTGAGGTTTGTCTAGGGAGGAATGTTAGGCTAATCTGGAGCACTTTCCAAGTGATTTGGATCAGGCATTTGCTTCTTTGCTGTTCACTTTCGTATGGCACAAGAGAAAAATCAAATGTTATCTGGGACATAGGTTCTTTGCCCTTTTCTTGTGATATGAAGAAATAGTTATTTGCTGAATAAGAGGAATAGAAAACACTCATTCCTCTTCTTTCACCCAACAGCTGTATTAAGATACAGGAAATTATTTCTTAAAAAAATCTCAAAAAAATCTTTACAAATACATAACATCACATCACAAGTTGGTGGGAGTTTTTTAAGCAAGTTGCCATGTATCATTTTAGCATGTGAACTATGTAACATTTAGTTTTTTGCTTATTAAAAATGTGGCATTGTATTTTATAACACACAAATTTCTGCAAGTTGCTGGCATATAAAGACAGCTACTCTGAGCTATCTCATGGTTCAAATTAAACCTTCTATTTTACTCTAATTTCCATGAGGAAGAGAAATTTTTACCATGCAATGCTACATTTTCAAACAATGCAGCTCTTTATGCATAAACAGTGAGTTTTAAACACTCACACTTGCATTCCAGAAGGAAACAGTTGTTTCGATTATGCAAGTTTAACAGTACACGTTACAATCCAGTTACATCATATATTTCAAATTTTTCACATGTTTTGGGAAAGATTCTGTTTTCAAAGTCGGATGTACAGGAATCCAGCTGCCAGCAGCACTGGAGTCCAAGGTTTGTCACTACTGCACCTTATCCAGTGTTATTAAAAGTTGTCCTTAGTTTGGTAGTTTCTGTATCCCTTCCCACACCATCATATCCATTTTCTTTAACAAAATCGTCTCATCTACTGTCATACCATACTCTGCCCCAACTGATCCGTCTTCTCAGCTAGTTGCTCTAAAAAGCACCCACCACACTGCTGCAAAAATGAACCAAAACTACCTTTCCTCACAACTGCCATCAACCCTTCCATATGCTGTGCTGACCATGACTGGCTACTAGTTATTACTTCTTCTTTGATAAGCAAGAGTTACTCTGCAGGTGTTTTTAGAGCATCACAGTGATTACAGAGCACGTGACCTTGACATTGCTCCCGGCCCAAACCTTTGTAGCTAAAAAATTAGCTTGTTGAATGTGTTTCCAAGTAGTCATGAGGATTTTTCAAGACTGCACATTTCAACATCATAGAAATTCAGAAACACAAGAGCAGATCCACCAAAAAGAAAATCCCCCAAAAGGCCAAGACAGCAACCAGAAAATTTGCATAATTTTTAATATTGCTGGGCACATTTGTTACATAGTCTTCTCAAACACGTTCTGAGAATCTTCATTGCAATCTCAGGTTAATTGAGTGGCTGCAAGAACTAAACCAAATATTATCCCTCTACTACATTAAAGCATTTCCTCACTTTATTAGTCGCAAAACTTTTATAAAAAGGCAAGATAAATAACATCTGGAATTAAAACTACTGATAAAATTTATTCAACATGCAAGTAAGACAAAGCTGAATATAGCATGAAAAGTCTGTAGGAAACAAGCATTTAAGAAAGACATTTCCCTCCCTCAACTTATAGTTTTTAAAAAAGGAGACAAATAAGAACCAGAGATTTTTTTATTGTTGTTTTGATGCTGTTGTTTGTGTATTTTTGTTCGATTTTGGTTTTGTTTTTTTTCTTCAAGTGCCTCTTGTAGAATGTGGCTGCAGAGAGCAAACTACTGGGACAATACTGGGGCATTTTTCCATAACTTTCTACAGATTTCCTTGATTATGCAGAGCCTCAGAATCACTGAGAGTCTATTCTTCTGGTCAGACATAGAATACATGTGGAAATACATGCCAAAAGGAGTCAGAGACTTGTAAGCTTGTAGAGAAAGGATTTCTATCTGCAGATAAGGTAGACATATATTTTTTCCCTTGAAGATACACCTTTAAATTTGAAATCTGACACAATCAATCTTCTTCCCCCGCAGAAAAAAAAAAGGGACTAAAATCAAACCAGAAAAAAACAACAAAGGAAAAACAAAAACAAAACCCAACTCAGACACACTTTTTTCCATCCCTATATATAGTTTCTGCTTGTTTTTTGGCATACTCACTACTTCTTTCCTTTGTAATTATAATTTGCTTTTGTTACTTCTATCAGAAACTAGTATCGCCTTTGAAAAGCAAAATTCCTCAGGAGACAGGTAAAAGAAAGCCCCATGCTGAGTTTCATCATTTTAACAGGAAACAAGCCCAAGGCTTAGGTCTTTATCATACACTTCTATATGAACAGCATCCTGCTCCTCACTGTCTGGTACAGATTCACCCTTTCCAGAGATTAATGTTGATCTTTTCCCAGTTCAGTTTCTAGTCTGTGCTGAAAATTTGTTTAGAATTGCTTATAGACCTCCCAGATATTAAGAGTTAAAACTGAGGTGACTTGATATCCAAATATTTGTCTTTTCCCATACTAGACTGCATACATCCAGAGTTAGGCTTAGAAGTTGTTACAAATGAGAGTGTTTGAGTTTGCTTAAAAAAATCATCAGTAAGAGTATGAGCAAAAGTCAGATTTTATATTTAAGCGACAAAGCACGACAAGTTCATTAGCAAGATTCACTCCACTACTTACAGGACAGCTAAGACACAAGGGAAAGTGAACAAAACCAAACAATATCCAGGCAATCAAACAGAAATAAACAGGAACCTATGGGGGCGGGGGGAGGTATGTGTGTGTTTAGGGGTCTGTGTGTGGGGGGTGGGGTGTGTGTGTCAAAAGACAGTGCAGGCAAGGATAAAAAGGAACATGGCTTAAAAGCTTAACAACTTAACTGATACCAAACCTATCTTATAAATTAAACTTAATTTATAGTTTAACCTTAATAATCTAACAGAGGAATAACACTTAACAGCATTTAACCTAAGTTATAACTATTACTTCAATGTCAAATTAGCAATTTAACAGAAGGACACTTAGTAACAGTTAGCTTAGCTTATAACTTTAACAATTTAGAAAAACACTTAGCAGCATTTAAGGCCTTACTTACAGGCCTAACTTACTTTAATATCCAAGGTACTTAAGAATCTAAAAAAGCAGTGTTTTTCTCAGATTTGCTGAAGCATATGCACAGGGGCATGCGTGCAGACAGAAATAGGCAGTACAAGCAAGGTAACTTGTGAAAAATTCCCCTTGGTGAAATTCTCACTTTGGATGTTTTTGCATGTCCCAACAGAGAAGGATCAGGCCCTCAGGAGTAAGGTATTGGCATGTCGAGTTTCAGCGACCCTCCAGGTACAGCAAACCTGAGTGTGTGCTGGCTCTGAGAGGCTTCCCATTCAGAGAGACATTGCTGGTCACAGGCCCGCTGTGGTCCAGGAGAGTTCAAAGGGCCCCATTTTGGACGGCTGTTCATAGGGTCGCAAGAGAGTGGGCTTTTCTCACAACAGCGTTTCATCGCAGCCACAGTTTGGATTGGCACTTTCTTTGAAAGTGTAAGAACAGGAATGTTAAGACATTCAGGCCAGAGGAATATTTTCATCATAAGGTAAACAGGAGCTTGTTAGCAATTCCTGGGAACAGACAGTATTTTCATAAGCTTGGAAAAAGTTGAGCCTAGGTACTGCTTTCAAGGCCAAGGCCTTACAAGAATTTCTCAGATCACACTGCAGCCTGGAAAGGGCTGGGGGGGAACAAACAACCATAATATAATGGTATAAATGCCAACATAGATGAACTTAGCACTGCAGGACATTACCTGCAGTAAGGAATGTGTAAGAGTAGCTCAAATAGAAGGTATTTTTCTCACTGAGATTCAGTCATCACTGTAAAGACCAAACACGTTATGTTAGGTTCATGGGTCACAGCAGGAAATGATCCTGCATCATCCTTTTACATTAAGGGTTCCAATCTTACATAATTCAGAGAGCTTTGCAATCTTACATAATTCAGAGAACATTTTAAAATAAAAATAAAGAATGAAAACAATGTATTCTTTAAAAACAAATTCACACTAGTGAACTAGAGGCGGTCCACTTCGTGATTCCATGAAAGCAAAATTCCACCTCTTTTCTAAATACACTTCCCATTTCCACAAGGGTCAATACATTTTCTCTTTCAAGGTGGGATAAAATTAATGTGTGAACATTAGGTTTCGGTGAGACAATCTAGATGAGATTCTGGTGGCATTGAATCCATGGACAACAAAGGTATTTTCACTGCAATGCTAGCAACACAGTGCCTTTAGCTCTTGAACTCTCAGTGCTGGACCAGAAGAGGTTGCAGCCATGAAGTGCAGTCCTGCTGTGATATAAACTATTGTAGGTAGATCACATTCTCTCAAAAAGGTCAGTTTTGCAGGCTTTGGGCTAGTTTTATCTTGGCTAATAAATGAAAGATAAGGTTTTGTGTGTTCTATTTTTTTTACCACATCATTTGACAAGTTCTACAGAATTGCGATCCTGTACCATGCCCAATTCAGACTTTCATCCATGAGTGACTTGAGTTCATACTGTGTCCATCCTGTTTTATGATTGTGGAAGCAGCAGTTGAAAATGGAAGAGATGTTTATAAGACAATGAACCTTACACTTACAAGTAAATTCTGTTGCATGTGTAGCACATGCAAAGTTATTGAGAGATAAACAACTCTACCATCTTCATTAGATCTCTCTCTATTGGTTTTTGTTTTTGTAACTACACCAGTTCTTTTTTCTTGAGCCTTCTGCTTTAACATTAGTTAACACAAGACTGTAATTTATACTGAGGGGAAACTAACTACAACTTCACAGACCGGCACTGATAAAGTCAGTGTCTCAAATGCTGTCCGTCTCTGCCACAAGTGTTTAGATGCCTGCATTCAAGGTCATCTCTGCCATGAGGCAACCTCGAATGTAACTGCTGGGAAAACACAAAGTTTTCCCAAAGAGAAGGTAGAGTCAGCTGTTCAATGACTTGCTAACCACCTCTACCTTCCTGACTTGGGAGTTGCATGACAGCTCAGGCAGACCCTGACCATCTTTGACCTGCATACTTGGCTTCCTGGCTCTGCCTGGATCATCCTCCTCAGTGGTGCAGCTGTGGTGGCCACAGATTCCTTGGCCATCCCATATCACTCTGCCCAGCCCTGCACCACTCTCTTTGTTGAGATGTGATGGTTCTGCACATGGGCTGATGCAGGCATACCTCTTACTGCATGCCAACCTTTTTAACATCCTCAACATTTTCTCCTGGCTCTTAAAAGTGTTAGCTCCCTGATGATATCCTAGACTTTTCAATCTCCTCTTTTACCCCAGAGTTAAGCAGTGGTGTTCATTTTATTTCAGCTATTTTCATCTTTGATATTGTGTCCTTCCATTATTCTTTTTAATGTACGTTCCAGAAGTCTCAGGGGAGATTATCTCTTTTTATTAGAAGTTCTCAGTAAATTAGCATTTCACACTACTTACAAGAGTAGTAGTAGACCATGTAAAGTTAATGTTGTCTGGATAGGGAGATAACAAAATATTTTTGCATGAAAACTTTTTCCTCTCTATTTGGTAACTGACAGTCACCTAGAGACAAGGATAATTACATGGTTTCCAGTTAATTTTTTTCACACAGAACACTGAACTTCTGGATTTGTCCTACAGCATACTGGTTATTTATGACAGTTTTTAACCTCTCTGATGGCAATTTATCTTTGGATGTTATGACACTCAACATACAATAACTTCAGGTGTCATGAAGGCAAATACTAACTCAAGTACCTTAAATGTCTGTTTTTCTAGTGCTGTAGGCTGAAAATAAGCACCATTCAAATCCCACAGCATAATTCAGCTCTAAGCAGGTCTCTTCACTTTTAAGTGTTCATTTAGTGCTTCTAGCAATTTTCTCACAATGCTTAAACTTTTTTTTTCTGTTTTCCAATGTTTCATTGTCATCTCTTAAGGGTTACTCTTCTTTCCATGGCAACCAAGTCACTGGTACCACTGATCTTGTCTCATAGAATAGTCAGTAGTCTCAAGACTAGTCAGTGCTTGAAAAGCAAGCTAAGCACTGCAGAAAGTGATACCAACCAGTGTTTACAAAGTATTCAGTACAGAATTGATTGCATCTCTATGACTTCTATGCTGCTTTTTGTCATAGTAAATAACTCAATTGTGGAGCAGTTCTGTGAGACAACTTTTATTTTTGTTTATTCAGTACGTTATTAAAATTAATGTGCATTATTTTGGGAGAAATGGCTATGATACAGTTGCATTTTGATACTTCAATGAACATGAGATAAAGAAAATTACCTTCCCTATTTCTCCATTCAGGACGGCAGGAGGCTAGGTGGGTGATGCAGGACTCTCTAGACCAAAAGATATTTTTCCTTTTTCTTTTATTTATCTTGAAACACACTATTATTTTTATCCCCATAGGAGCTGAATTTCTGTTAAAGCTCACCATAACACACAGTTTAGGAAACAGCAGCACTGAAATTTAGGACCTAGCACTTAAATGCTGAGATTGTAGTGTTCATCCTCATGGCTTAATAATCATACAGGGATTGTAGGAAGATATGAGAAATGTCATCTTGACCTTTGTGCCTAACAATAAAATGAACATATCAGAAATTTGCCAGCGCCCAAAATTAAAAGATATTCCTTTTTCCATTCACATCTTCAAAGATGCAAGGGAATCACAGGACCTAGATGGTCCCACATACCATGATGCTTATTTAAAAAGTATATTGATGCCTTCTCAACACCTGCTCTTGTAACCTTACGGGTCTTCAACTCATTCAGATCTTCACTTGTTCAAGCCATGAGTTAAGGTCTTGAAAACTAATCCAGTGTGTTCCTGAAGGGCTTTGGCCATCCCTTTGCATTGGCACTTGCCTGAGAGGACTTGTATTTCCCATAAGGTGCAGCCAGCTGTGAATGACAGTTCCTCAAGCTGCAGCTGATTCCAAGTCACTTTGCTCAGCTTCTCTTCAGCCCCATTCCTATCCCTGACACTGTCTAGCTGAGTAACAGGCTAACTTAAATTTTACTTCACTTTAAATTTGCTGTTTCATAGGGCATATATGATGAAAAATGTTTTTCCATGCCCTGGCTGTGTCATCTGGTTTAATTGATTACTTTAAGGCCATACTTCCATTCACATATAATTCTTTCCACCCTATCCATGCCAAAACTTTTTGTCATGAATTTCACAAATCTGAGAAAAAAATTGTCTTGTGTCAGGAAGAAAAGAAGATAAGAAACCACATTCTTGCTATTTAAAGTGCTCACATAGAGTCTAGCAGGATTTTTCCACAGTTCTTAACAGCCTTTTTTTTTTCTCATGTCTAGACTTAAACCCTTTCTTACTGAGATATTTAGAAGTATCACCTTGATGACCTAATGAGGCAATATTTCCTTTGCTTATGACACCAGCCCACAAACCATCACAAGGTCCTATTATGAAACTCTTACCTCATCTACTAACACAGCTGCTCATACACTGATCTTATTCAATATCATATCTCATAGCTTTGTTATAAATACCTTGTGTTGTTTTGTTTCTACCTGGAACTCAGGATCTGGACTCATAAAGACTCCATGTCTTGACTGATGTGTAGGACAACACTACAGAGAAACAGATTCCTGGTGAAACAAAACAATTCAAATTGTTGGTATTACTGTAGAATAAGATTTCTTTAAGGTTTTGTTTAAATCTATAAGCAATAGAAAAATTCTCAGGAATATCCATTAAGATCTTCAGGATACTTACCTTTGGCTACATGAAAAGATTAAACTCTGAGTACTTATAAACATCTAAGAAAGGGAAATGAACAAAATTACTAAGCTAAGAAGCCTTCACCACATAGAAACAAGGAGTACAAAGGAGGATGGGACATACAGGTAATTTATTTACTTTTTAAAAACAATAGGGCCTTCATTCTCACATAAAAATTACTGGAAGTTCTAGAGATAGACTAATGAAGAAAATGTTTTGATGTTTGTCTCAATTTTTTATGTATTTAGTCAAATCACATATCTGTAAAAACTGGGAAGGTAGAAAATATTAATTTCAAAATAGGCTATTTCTGTATAGTTCTGGAAAATTTAACAGGCTGGAACCCAAGAAATAGTGAAAGAAGAAGAAGAAGAAGAAGAAGAAGAAGAAGAAGAAGAAGAAGAAGAAGAAGAAGAAGAAGAAGAAGAGAAGAAGAAGAAGAAGAAGAAGAAGAAGAAATAATTCTGTAAATTAAAAAGAGGATAGGCATGAAATTGTTTTCCTTGCTACTTATAATAAAAACACTTTTCTGGATAAGATGCAGGAAAAAGATGTTGAAAAGTCAGGAGAACCTGAGCAATAAAGCAGCTAAAAGATTTATTGTGTCAGCAGTGGTAAATTGCAAATGCATGCACGTGCGAGGTCATGGGTATTATAAAAGGAGCAGCACAGTTTCCATTTCTATACAGAGGAAAAGGAAGTCACAAATTCCAACTAAGCAGATTTACTATGGCTGTATGCAAAACAGAGCATTTATTTCTAGGATACTCCCTTATAGGGAAATAGAGGCAAACTGGAATAAATAAGAAAGAAAAACCAAAGGACAGATTTAACAAGAATTTTGGACAAAGTTTATCTTACAGTAAAATACGAAAGAGCTGCTGATCCTGAAATATCTATGTCTGATAATGCAGATATTGAGACAGAGTGCAGGCTTCAGAACCAGCCACACTGCTAAAAAACCCTACATTTTTCTATCATTTCCCTTCCACTCTTTTTAAAGGACAACTACTGTAACAAAACTGAGAAGCACCCAAATTTCTGTTCTGCGCTGTCATGTCCTTGGCAGTTGCTGCAGCAAAGAGTTTGGGACTCGGTGCTCAGGGAGGCAGAAAGGAGGAAACACACAGCCCTCATCTATCTTTTCCCACAGGTTAAGTCACATGCTCAGGCCTGAGCCACCTGTTCCTCTGCTCCCTCCTCCTCCATATTCTCTATCATTCATGCTGACTTCTTCTTCTCATAAATTTAGCTGCTGTCAGCATCTTCAGCATTTCAGTTTTCAACCTACTTCTCACATTGCAGGCAGTGCTATGTATGAAACACTCATACATGCCTAACATCTTGCAGCTCCCTCTTTTGCTCCCCTCGTTTACTAGAAATTCTCAATCTGTCCACAGAGTAGTTTGCTTCTCTCTGTACCTTCATGCCAGGGGTGTGCAATGTGAGCACAGCCAACAAACTGGGCCCCTCCAGTGGCTGCAGCCAGGCAGAGCTCAGGTCTGGGATGAGGAGCAAGAAAAGCATCCAGGTACTTGGAGTGGGGAATATGTGGAAAGGCACATAGAGAAAACTCAAGGAGGGTCTGAGACCTGCAGAGAGTGCAAGATTCAGGATGGAGAAGAGTTCTGTGCTGCTCCAAGGCTGCTGCATCTCTGAAAGGATGGCCCAAACTACAGCCTACATCATTCAGTGTTGTGCCTCTTCCTTAGGACACACCAAACTACTACTACTAATAATAATTTTGAAAAACTGAGAAGACGGTAGCTGATTTCTAGCACAAGATGACTGTGGTAGGGTGACTTTATGCTGCTTGTATCCCCAATCGTCTGTTCTGTTTGTGCTGTATATTGTGTTCTGTACCTTTAAAACTTGTTCTGGGAGTGAAGGGGGAGAAAGAACAGCGCGCAGTTTGTTTTGAGAAAACTGCCTGACTCCCCCAGAATGCTGCTCTCCAGTGTTCGTCCGAGGCACGGACAGCGGTGGGGCAGAGATCTCCTGTGCTTTTAGTTAGTTTTAGCTAGCTAGCTAGGCAGAGAAGACTCCCTGGACTTTTTTTTTTTTTTTTTTTTTTTTTCTTTTCTTTTCTTTTCTTTTTTTTTTTTCTTGGGACTGTTTAAATCTGCTCAGGACTGAAAAACCCAGAGGAGCAGCGAGGGCTGGCACCTGCGGCCCGCCGGGCCTGGACCTTCGGAGAGACTGAGTGAGCTGAGCTACACCCACGGCAAGGACTGTCTCTGTTTGCCATCTCTCTTCGGAGCGGGCAGAGGTTTTATTGTTTCATATTATTAATTCTTTGCATTTGTGGGCATTTTGTTTGTTAAATAAATAGTTTTTTCCACTTTTCTCCGAGGAAGTTCTTTTCCCGGACCGGCTGGGGGGAGGGGCCGTTTGGGTTTGCTCTTCCAGAGGAACCCCTTCGGAGGTTTTCCCCAAATTTGCCCTAAACCAGGACAATGACATATGTAAAAATTAGCATGCTTCTGCATATCGCTGTTATGCAGAATTTTAACTTCAAATACAAGGAGATTCCCTTTTTTATTATTTTTCTTTATATAATGAAGCATTGGACCATAGGGTGATAACTGATGGTGGGCATATTCCAAGTCAATACAAGCAGTAAAAGAAGAATGTGTTGTCCTGTTCTTGGGATTTAAAATTAGGTTGCACAGAGTACTACTTAAACTACTTAAGCACTGCTACTAAAAAGCTTTGTATTACCAGGATACTAAACTAAATTACTTTTCAAATCTTTCTCCTGAAGTTACTGTTATCTTTTGATCTGTTTTTTCAAGGACCTAGTCTTTGGTGGGCTCAACAGGCCATATTATAATTTGGGAAAAAAATGGAACAGGCTTAGGAAGCCTGTTGCTACATAACCAGTGTTCTGTTGCTGGTTTGATATCCCCAGGGAATTCAAACAAACCCTTCATATAAGAGGAAGTCATTAGAAAAAAAAGCAACAGTCATTGTGTTTTGCCTTCTAAGTTACATGACAAAATAGCCAGGGGAGCAATCTTTTCTTTTTTTAAATGTAACATTCTGAAGGAAGTAAGTGAATTTGAAGCTTTAGTTTTGTATGCTGGAAAGAGAATAAATCGTGTATGACCAGTTAAGCCCCAGGTAAAGCTGAGAGTACTGCCCCCAACATTTTTAAAGGAAAGGCTGAGAGAAAGTTTGTTATCCTAGAAGTCAATTTGTAAGCTCTCACTAACCTCATGAAGACCCTCCTGGATACCCAACAAGGCTTGTCTTGCAAGACTGACACTAAAGTATTCCACATACTTTTTCCACAGCAGACTAAACGCCATAAGGGATCTTTCAGAATTTTTTTTTCCAGGGCTATTTCTACTGGGAAAATAACTATGCTGCTTCCATGCTGAAAGCCTCTGTGATAGGAGCCTTCTAGCAATCTGCCATTAACGCTTATCCTTGTACTTAACAGAAGTTCACAGCATCACTTCTCCATTTCCTCTTCAGGACTATGTCAAACTTACAATCATTCTTGTAAAGAAGACCCCAAAATCTTCTACTGCATTTAAGGACTATTTCTAGTTCACAGCCATAGCTACTTGTTACTTGAAGGAAAGCAGGAGCTCCACTGCCTGGCAGCTGAGCTGTGTCTCCTAGAGTGACTTATCTCAGCAGACTGAGGGGCACAGGCTGGTACTGCACTGCAATACGTGGCACTTGAACTGCAGGATTCACTCATACCATCACAATCCCCCAAAATATTCAGGTGACTGTCTATGGTGACTCTTGACTCCTCATCCAGTATTCTCTGCATTCGGATGAGAAACCCAAAGTCCTACAACACGTATTTTAGATTACAAAGGATCTAAAGTTGTGTTTTTATAGCAGATTCAAGGATAAACATGGGAGTAGTGAAAAACCTCAGTTATCAAATATCCTCTTTAAAGAATTTTTTGTGCAGGCAAACACTAAGCTTCTCCTAATCTTGCAGCACATAATGTCTTGTTTATCCTATCTACCCTAGTAGGATAAATAACTAGGAAAGAGCAAAAAGAGATTTATTCTCTATTAGGTCAAAGGAATGTGTTTTTCAAAAGTCTTCATTCACACATTTATTTATGAAACAAACCATATCCTCCTACTCAGACAACAGATTAAAAAAATTAAGTATTCTTTTTCTTTTAAATTTGAAATAATGGGAATAAAGGGCATCTTTTTCTTGTTTACTTTGTTCTCAGGTGTTATGACTATAAATCAAGTTTCCATCTGTCAGGCTTTTGCTGCTTAGAATGGAAGCAATAATTCAATATATCAGGAGAGCAGTTTTATAAAGATACTGTAGACTCAGAATAAAGTCCTTTTACCCACTTAAGACAGAAGAACAAAAAATTTTGGGAATGTTTGAGAAGTATCTCACTCAGACACTGAAAACCTGAGACCTGTGGATGTGAATCATATTTAACCAGGTGCTTCTAGAATTGGGCATATCCATTAACCACAATTACTAGCAGCTAAGAATTATTTTAAATAGACATAAGGCAGATAAGGTTCTGAATCTCAAATTTACATCATTTCCATAAGAAAGGAAAAAATTTTTTTTTTCTTTACAGTATCAAAGTAGAGGTCTAAATGTAACATAACGGAAGTGTATGAGGTAATTTCCTCATCCAGAATACTTTAGTGTGTTCAGCTGTACTGAACAATTCTATATCTCTAGATGTAAAAACGTGCTTTACACTTAGAGTGATAAAATAAAGGGCATTAATTATAATTTTTAGCCATTCACTCAGACAGAAGTGCGTTTGTACTTTGATAGGACTTTAGATACTCATGCATTGCTGAAAATTGCTGTCACAGACTAGTCCTTGCATTTCCCCTGATTTTTCCTCCTAGATGTGCTGTAAGGAACAAAGCAAAGTCTACTCTCTGTGATTAGTTAGAGCTTACTCAGCATTGTTTTCACTCATGAGCAGCTGTATCCTGGCCCTTTCTGCCTCTTCTGGTTGCAAGCAATTACTTGAATACGTAGGTGCTTGACTATCATCCCTTCTACCCAGAAATATACTTGCCATTAAGATCGCGGTGAGAGGGACAGATAGATAGATAGATAGATAGATAGATAGATAGATAGATAGATAGATAGAGATAAATAGGTAAGTTAAGGTAAAATAAGGTAAACTGGAGTAATTTCTTGCTACCTTATTTATCAGGGTAGAGTACAAGTGGTACATTTCTGGTGATATTATAGGTATTCAAAGTGTGTAAGTGTTCATGTAGAAGCTGATGAGGGCTGATTCGAATTAACTGGAAAACAACCATGGGTCAGATACCACAAATAAATTCCAAGATTGTATTTTATATGCAGAAACTGAAATCAAACTGCACATTTTTTACTCAGAATAATTTTCTAAGCTGATTTTTAGAACACTTTAACCATTAATTTATTATAATTAAAAACAAGGTCTTGACATTAATCCCATTTTTTATGCTCAGTAAATTTAAAAGCAATATTGTGGATGATAACAAATTCAGTTCTAAAGAAAGATTGTCTGAAAATCTTCATAATGAAACTTTCATTTAAACCTTCTTTAAAAATCACCTGGAGATTAAAAATATTTAGTGCAGAAAAAGCCCTGCTGTCCTTCATTTGTCATTGAGAGGGGAGAAGAAAAAAAGGATGAGCCAGATATTGACAAAGCATTTTTTTCAAAGACTTATATTATTAAAAACTGCTATTTCAACTTAGCTGTGCACTTGATGAGAGGAAGTGCTTTAATGTACGTCTGTATCCTGCCAAGTCATAGCTGGTAGCAGAGAGGCACAGTGCTCCACGGTGCTCCACTCTGCTGTGCCAGTGAAAGGTTGCAGCGTGAGCAGGTAGCACTCTCCTTGACTGGATGAGAAGTGAGAAAGAGCCTGCAGTCTGTGGTACACCATCCTGCATGGTGTTACTGAATGGTTTCTATCAGACAGACATGGTCTGCTGGACAATTTGCACTGGGTTTGCTCTAATTCCAAAATGAGAAGGGTTTCAAGGTATTTAATGAATAAATCCTACTTAAAAGATTATACTTGTCATGGGGACATACCCTACTGTTCTTCACAGAACCACTGTTCATTTTGCTGTATAAAGTTCAGTTCAAAGAAGCTAAAAGAGATAGAGTTTACATTTGTGGTCCATTTCTTTGAGGGAGATAAGGTTTACAGTGTTTCACTTGTTCACTGATGTTTCATTTGGATTTTGAATATCCTAAATCTCACATCACTTTTTTAACTTCAAGGACTAAATTTTTCTGCCTGTAGTAACTATAAGATATCTGACTTTGATCTTTTTCCATTTCTTTCTCTCTTTCTCACCTGAGGGACCCTAATAAATTCTTTCTGCTACAAAACAAATCCTTGTTTCTCTCCTTAGGCACTTCAGCTAAGCCCTCCTTTGTAGGGGATAGTAAAACCCACTGCTGGCATCAGTAGGATTCCCAGTCTTCTGATGGAGGCTGTGCTGCCAAGACAAAGGCAGAGCAGCAGTATTTGCAGCAAGCCAGACCTGAGCTGAAATGGAGGTGTGATATCTGTGTTTTGTATTGAGCAGGATACCAAAACTACACTAAAAAAAGAGCCAAATTTGGCAAATATATGTATCACTAAATGTCTCTTAAAAGAAAGGCGTTCCTTAGCCTTTAACAGCTACAAACATAGCAAACCATGTTATATGTATATCTGATAGTCCAGGTTGTCAGGTGGCACGAGGGAATATTAGACGCTTGTCACAGTGGAACAATGTTGCTGGTCTAACAGAATCTGCACTTTATGATTCTTTCACCAGTTAGCCTCTTTCTTAGGCAAGTATTGTGGAAGGGGCACCTGGTCTCTTACCCGTTTTGGTCTCGAGCACATTATGACTGGAAAGGACAGACTTAAAAGCAAATGCAATCTCTTTATATGATTAAGAAATTGTGCTCGAACTCACTTTGTGTCCTCTCAGTCCTGGATGCCTCTGGTGCATTTCCTCTGGTGTTTTGTAGTTTTTTTTGTAAGGGCTCAGGTCTCATTTTAATTGCTATTCTATAACCTCCTGAGAAGATACATGGATAAACATATGTTTTATGTTATAATTCACCATTTGATTCTGTCCAACTGATGCCAAACTGATTTTTGCCATTTATATATATATATATATATACATATATATATAATATGTATTTGTGGCTCGCTATCTTATTATTATATAACCACATGGATTCATAACTAGTATTTCACCTACTGTTAGACAGAAAAGCAAAACACATTCCTAAAACCACCAATAATAATCTTGTTTCCTCTGGGAACCAAGGTTAAAACAGCTTCTTGAGACACTTTTTCATAAAGAAAGTTTAGTTAGTATCTAAAGGGAGCGTTTTAGAGAAGAGCTGAACCAAAGGGGGATTACCTCATCACTTGTGTCTCTAACTGGGGATTGTTGTGAAATATGCTAATTTGCTAAACAGATAAAGTTGTGTCTGTTTTATGTTACAGTGTACATTTTGATGCATTTTCAGTGTGTATTTCAGTGTGTTTTGCACCATAAAGGATCCTTTATAAAGATAACTGCATTTTATCTCCTGACTATGTCTGACTCCTTGATTTTAGGACTGGGAAAAACCATCACAACCATGTTTACACTGAAACTATTGTAGAAGTTTTGCAGTAAGGCTAACATTATAATATGAATAGTTGGATGCTATTACATGCTTTTCTGGATGTGACTAGTGAGAAGAATTACAAAAGAATAACTGTCTATAATTTTTCTCAGCTATCGAATAGTAATAATGTCTCATTTTTTCCAGAAATTATAAATGCAACACATTTATCCCCAGTATATAGTTGTGGTTTGGGTTTTTTTAATGTAAGTGTATCATAAAAAATAGCACATTAAATGTGCCTAATATGTATGTTCATTATTGTTCCAAAAGAATCATTCAGCTGAATCACTGTTGAGTCAAAGCATAACTTCTACCTCTAAAAATACAGAGGTATTCAAGTAAGTTATATATAGGAAAACCCCTTATGACTTATAACTATCAAGGTTTATAAAAGATAACACATGAAAATAGTGAATTTATATTTACTAGCAAATTATAGAAATTACCATAGAACTGGGTAAAAGGTTTGCTTTAAAATAAAATTCTCTAGGTTGTGTATTTAAGAATTTAGGACTTTGGTAATTCTCCATGCCCACTTTTTGTTTCAAACATCACTAAGTAGGCTTCTGTGCACTGCAGCTGAACAGTCAGGATAATAACACCAAGACATACACAGCCTCTGCTATAATTCTGCTATGCATACTGTAGGTAGAGCTTTGCTCACTAATGTCAAACTTTCTCAGTGAAATGTAAAAATCATTTTAGTGGAAAATTCCTACATTATGTAACATACCTATCCACTTTGAAAATTGTTCTTACACACAGCTACTTTTATTAGGTAATTTTTAACATTAACCGCAATATTACATAGGAACTAAACCATGGGTTAGATCCCACCACACTTGCCACTGATAACCATAGAAGCAAAAAGAATCTGTGCCCCAAGGAATTTTAAAGATAAGGGTTTTTTCACTATTCTGCTGGGAAAAGTTGCCAGATTTCCTCTATCTGTTTATCTGAGAATTTCTTAGCTTGCAAAAATGGACATGAAATTAGAACACTATAGTGAAATATAATTCCAAAATATTAGCTCAAATGACAAAGGGTATAAGAGTATCAGACAAACAAGGGATAGCACGTGACAATTAATCACCTTGCAGGTGGAATGCAATCCCAAGAAAAACAGATCTTCAAAACCAAAAAAATCCCAGAATACCAGATAACAAACTGTGCAGAGACAGGTACAGATGCAAAATGTATTCTCTGGAACAATTTTGTAATTTTCATCTCTGGAGTCTTGATTTTTCTATTTTTTTATATATGGTAATTTAAATTCATCAGCAAAAATTGACAATGCACATAAGCCAGTAAATTTAAAGTCCTATTTTTATGCACAGAAAGACTGTGAGACTTCCATGGCCTCTTTCCAAAAGAAGGATGTTGATATTGTAGGAAAACTATAAATGTTTATGCACCCTATAATTAAACAATGACATATAGAAGAATATGTACCAGCTCTAGACTGTGTATAGTGATAAGTCATGCAAATAATATATTGGTTAATGAAAACTAAGAAACTCAGAGACATAGCTTGAAGCTCAGACACCATATTCAAATGTCAGGGCGTGATTGTTTCTTGGGTCTGTCAGATAATATTTCTTAGAAAAGTACAAAGAGAACAGGGATTCTTGTACAAAACCTTTCTCTTGAGTTATGAAAGGTGTTTAGATATAAAGAGTTGTCCTTGTTTATTTTTGAATATCAATATGACTATTAATTCATTAGTATTATATATATTATCTTTGTCATGACTCTCAAAGGTTTTCCATAGGCATTTTATACAATAGATAGAAGTACCTTTACACAATAGATAGAAGTACCTTTACAAACCCTTCTTTTTCAGCAACTGAAGGCATCCTGAAATTCAGTAAAAGCAAGGGACTGTAAATTCAGTAAAAGCAAGCTATTCCTGCTCTTGTGTGTATAGAGTTAGGACCTCTGTGTGTTGCAGATGGAGATCAAGAAGCAAAGCATTATTAAAGGAAATTACCCACAGAACATCTACCTTGCACAGACGACAGTTCCTGTCTATCTGAGTGCAGTTCTTTGGTGATATTTATGGAGTTCATGTGCCATATTTGGATGACAGAAGACTGTAAACTTTAAAAAAACCCAATACAATGAGGTATAGCAAAACACACTAATGTTAACTTAAATACAATTCTCTGAGAAATCTGTTGCCTTAACGCCTACATATACACTTTCTATATGTTATGTCCATACAGATGACAACTGTGTGCATTTCAAAATTGCTAAAATTTGTTTTTAGCAATTTGAGGTAGATTAATTTCAGACAAATTATTCAGAAACATGATGAACTAAGAAAACCAGCAAAGCTGAGTTTTATGTGGTGACTGTGAGGCAGAGAAGTTAAGAAGTTTATACAACTTTTGAATTTTGCAGATGTCATAATTTATTTAGTTAGCTCTTTGGGCTGCATTTTTAGATTTAAACACATTCTTATATGATGAAAGGGTATGCTACTTCAGGCTGTCAATTTTGTCAAGGCCATCCCCAACACTGCATGCCATGAAGCAATTTCATTAATGTTAGTAAGAATCATCAATTTGGAAATGTCCCAACAGAGAGCATATTAGTTCACTAAGATGCATTTATTGTTGTGAATGCAATATTTATTAGCATTAGCAGATGTAATACTTACACAAGAAAGGAACAACAGTGAGCATCAAGTCATTAAATTCCCTCAAAAATAGAAGTAAGTTTGAACCGAAAAATCTGTCTTTTAAAATCTTGAATATTTATAATGTCAGACTTTTGGGTTCATTTTTTTCATAAGGGGTTGTTTCAGCAAGGCTTTGTTATATATTTTGATTCAAAAAATTGACCATGTTTTACACTGCAGAGATGACCTGAAAAACACGTAGAGATAAAGACAGCAATGTTTATGTCTTAAGATTTAAACTATACTTCAGTCCACATCTATTCTTATGAATGTCATTGAGGTCATGTCCTACTAGAAAGGTCATGACTGTGTTGTGACATATTTGTTCTTACCTTTTAGCCTCCACAAGATTTGGAACTGTTCACCTAAGGCTTCAGACTCTTGAAATGACTTGGTAGCAGCTTACATTATGCCTATAACTCCCAGTGAAAGCTTCGTTCCAGATCTCATATTTGTGAAGCACCGTCATACAATCACAGATTTAAATTATTTCCACATATTTTATCAAATTCTCAAGAAAGTATCAAAGGTAGATATACTAGGTAACATATTTAACTTCTAGAGGAGATATTTATCACTGAGGGTGTTGGCTGGGGATGCCTCAGGCTTACATATTATTTTGAGGTCTGCAGGGGACAAACTGCAGTCTCTGGCCACAGTCATACTGCCACAGCCTGATCATCTGGCCTGCTGCTTTTGCAAAGTTATGGCAGGTTATTATATACAATAAAAAAAAAGGTATCAATCTACTAATATCTTCCTTAACTCTTTGGAAATTTTCTCTACTAGTGTTTATTCAGAGTTGGTACCCTTGTTAGAGCAAGGTCATTTAATACAAGGCAGAGAGCAGAATATGGGGTTTTTCCTTAATTAAATATTTACTACTAACATCTGTGACTATACTTATGACTGTTGTGTGTTTTTTAAAGTCTACTTCACAAATCATATCTTCATTTCGGCTCAGTAAATTGCAGCCAATTTCTATTGTAATTGAAATAGTTGTATACCTAAAATCAAATGTTCACTTATTTCTTCAAAGCTGCTTTGCATAGAGAAGATTTAGGTTCAGAATCAGGCTCCTGAAGAATGAAGAGGATGTTCTTTGCAATGGTAACCCGGTGATTGTTCTTTACTGGCTTTCCTCAAATGGAAATAGAAGCCATTCATAGATTAAAATGAAAAACATGTGTCTTGTTTCCCAAGTATGCAGGAATGTCCATGATCAATATAAAATGAGTTATGAAATATGGTAAGTGCACAATTTTTCAAGGAAATTTTCAAGACAAAAGGATTTCACAATATGTATCTTATGCTTTTCAAAAGGCATATGAAAGGCCTCAGAATACTATTTTCTTTCTGTTTCATACAGAAATTGTGAGGTAAATGTGTGGTCTACTTTATGTCTTAAATTCTTACAGGTACTTTGAAAATTTTTGCCTCTTTCTACAAGTTGGTTTTTTTTGGGTTTGGGGTTTTTTTTTGTTTTTGTCGGGGGTTTTTGTGGTTTTTTTGTTTGTTTGTTTGTTTGTTTGTTTTTGTTGTTGGGGTTTTTTTGTTTTTGGTTTTGGTTTTTTTGGGGTTTTTTTTCTATTTCTTTTCCCAAGAAATCAGTCTTTGTTTACCCTTATTTGGAAGTACAAAATATAAGTGAACATTTATAGAGTTTTTTCAAAGTAAAATAGGTTTTGCTTATTTGTCCTTCAGGATGATATTCCCCTAAAAGTTGGTTAATGTAAAGATTCAAAAATAAGGACTGTTTGACTTATTACCCAACCCTGCAAAATAACAACTGTACAGGAAAAAAGAGGAAAAAAAGTTTTCAGAATGTAAAAAGTCAGTGATTATTTTGGGCAGAGTTCTGCCCATATTTCAACGGGAAGGCAATGAGGGCTGTGTATAAGAAGCCAACCTGTATCTTTTCTTGAGAGTTCAGAGCACTGAGTGTCCAACTCAACCAACCAATCTGTGTAAACAGAATTTTGGTTTTATAGATTTTTTTTACAGAAAACCATAATCTGTTCTTTCTAAAAAAACCAGTGACTTTAGAAGACTGACGGGAAAATGTTAATTTCAAATGTGTAATATAGTTGAAAATTTTTTTTCAGAAGCAATGATTAATGTCTTCAGAATTTTCTCTGCAGGGTGGATTTTGCTTTAAATGAAAGAAGTCAGACCTGTCGAGAACCTGTCTCTATGGAGTGCACATGAAGTAGGTTTCCTCCCTACTGCTATGGCAAATTCCTGTAAATTGCCCTTCAGTTGATAGTGGCTTCAAGCTATTATAGAACATTGGATAGTGTGATCCACACATTCAGTGGGGTTATTACACACAGTTTGAAAAAGTGTCTAGCAAGCAAAGGGAAAATAAAGAGGTGAGACTGGCAGAAATTATCACAGAATCACAGAATATGCTGAGCTGGAAGGGACGCACAAGATCATCAAGCCCAGTTCCTGGCCCTGCACAGGACTATCCCCAAGAGTTACACCATGTGCCTGAGAGCATTGTCTAAATGCCTCTTGAACTCTTTCAGGCTGGTGCTGTGACCACTTCCCTGGGGAGCCTGTTCCAGCCACCCTCCGATGAAGAACTTTTCCTAACATCCAACTTAAACCTCTCCTGACACAACTTCAGGCCATTCCTCTGGGTCCTATTGCTGGTCACAAGAAAGAAGAGATCAGTGTCTGCCCCTCCTCTTCCACTCACAAGAAGTTGTAACTGCAGTGAGGTCTCCCCTCAGTCTCCTCCAGGCCAAGTGACCTCAACCACTCCTCACATGTCTCACCCTCAAGGCCCTTCACCATCCTCGTGATCAGCTGATGGAAGTCGAAAGGGGTGTGAGGCAAAGCCCCACATGTCAGGCTGAGGGGAAGATGCTGTGCCATTGAGAGAGACCCCAATGCAAAAATTTCACTTTGAAATCAGGGAACCAGAATGACCTAGTGCTTCCTGCTGCCCACTAGCAGCCCTAGTGAACACTGTCAGGTAGAACACAGTGGTAGACTTGCTCATACTCCCAGCTCTGAAGAAACCAGTCCTACAAAATTCCCTGGATTGAACAACACCATTGAGCTGTCACCACCTCATGATGGCTTGTATGATCTGATGATGAAAAGGAGCATGAGAAGAAGAAAGGCAAATTTAAGAAGAAAGAAAAAAAGGATGGAGGGTTATGGTGCATTTCAAGAGGACAATTTCTGTGATAAGCTGGATGTTCTTCAAAACCGAAGCAGTCCAAGGGAATACATGTCCTCAAGAAACCCAGCTTTTTGAAACAATTGAAAAGGAATTTAAAATTGAAGAAAAATCCAACGTGAAATGCACACAGAAGACAAACAAAGACAAAGAGTTAGAAGATGTAACTGCAGTAGACATTGTAAAACAGTGAGAAAAAAAAGCAAGCAAGGAGCAACAAGTCAAGCCATTGCCAAGTAAAGACAGGAAAGAAATTTCGTTTTGATCAGGATCCTTGTCTATGCATAAAAGCAACTGAACTGTGAAAATTAATGTAATTTGAATCAAACTGCACAAATTATTGCTGGCTGTGTAGACTCCGTAAAGAAACCTTTCTTCCAAGCCTGGGGAGTTTAATCAGACGTCAGACTCTGGGGAGTTTAGAGAGACCAGAAGAGTTTTCCAGTGACTTTCAGATTATTTCATGACTAACTTTCTCCAGGTGATTTAAAATAATTTAGAAGCTGTTTTATTTCCAACCAAATTAATTATTTACATTATGATACTTGCCCTGCTGTGAGTTTGTAGGAGGGATTTTAAGTTACACTGAAAGCACCTGAATTTTAAAACCCTTTTATGCATAATTTTTTCCTTCCAGCCTCTGATTATGACTAGTTTCCTGATGGAGCCGCTTTCTTAATTTCCCAAACATGGTTTCTGTCACTGCTTCATTGCAAACTTCTGTTGGTTGGTGTTGTTTGTTAAATATATTAATCAACACTACAGTGCGCAAATTACCTGAAAGTCACCATCCAACGCAACATAAAATTGTCCACTCTGTGTATGCTTTCAAGCTTAAGCCAAGGATATGTGGGAGAAAAGAAGAAAATAGGAGATTGTATATCAGACACTCTTTCTGGAAAGGCAGATTGACATCTAATAGTTTGTGTGGGCTGTTCTTGGTACAGCAACAGACAGACCTTTAATTAATCACTTTTACACATGCTATGTACAGCTTTGTTTTCATAATTGCACATAATTGTAACTTTTTGTGGCTTATTTGAAGTAAGGAAAAAAATAATTTGTTTCCCTCTCTAGATTATTTACCCTTTGATTCCCTTTTCAGTGAGGAAGGTTAAAAAAATAGCAAAATTTCAGGTTTATATGGTGAAATTACTTTAAAAATGTATGAACTTGGCACCAATAATCACATTTGATGATCAAGGTCTATACCTGATTTCATTTACTGAGAAGCAGTCATCAGATTTCATCAGAACACCCATCAGACTTGTAACTTTTGCAGCCTTCCAAGAGGAAGACAACACCCAGAAGACTATTTGTTAAGGTGACCCTCACGGGCTTGGAAATCTCAAACTACCTCTCTGCTTGCAGACATTTCACAACTGCAGAGGCCTCCAGAAAGCAGGATTCTATGAGTGGTAATACCAACCCATTTTAAGTAAGTGGAGACAGTGAAAATAAACAGATTTTTTGGAGCTCATCTCTTTAGTTTCCAGCCATGACCAACACACTCTGGAGGAAGTCAATGGCAGCAAATGAATTATGCAGGTAGCTGAGAAGGTTAGCACATTTTTATAACTAGATATATCTAGTTATAAAAACTTCTTTAAGGTTATTCTATGATCACTAAATACAAATTAAAAGAGTTGCTGTAATAAGTAGTGTCTGAAACTAGACAATTGTTTGTTTAGGTACTAAAAAATAGTAGACATTCATAAATAACATTTCTGCAGACATTGATTATTATAATTTGAGTAGGATCCTAAATGAAAAAATATGATAGACTGAGAAGTGCATTGAGCTGAAAATTATATTCAGCTCAAGAAGTACACATAGCTATGACACACCTGGAATAAGTACATACACTTTTAAAATACTACAATTTTCTGTGAGTCCACCATATGTCCTATTTCTTCCATATTTTCCTCCTTAAGTATCACACAGGTAGGAATGTATTCAGATGTCCTGGGATTTGGGGGTATCTGGGGGGGGGAAAGCTGACATTAAAGAACAAAAACACAGGACCCCATGCCAAAAATTGCAGTTCCAAGTAAAGGTGGCATATGGCATCATGAATTATTCTAACTGAAGTCTCTGCTTATTTCTGCAAGTGTAGGATGCCCTGCATGACAACCTAAATGATTACCTGGTTTTGGGAATAAGCAGGAGGCCTTTCTGAGTCTAGATAACAAGCATATTTAAATAGTTTAATTAAATTCTTAATGGCTTTTTGTAGAAAGAAAAGTAGGCAGCACCTGAACACTGTAAAGTCAGAAAGTGGACATAAAAAAGCAAAAACACTACAAGGCTGTCATGAGGAATCTGGGGAACTCTAATGCTGAATTTATTGTACTGAAGGGAACAAGAAACACAGTCTGGGAAATTACATTGCCTAGGCAATAATAGTCTTAAGTAAATTGTTTTAATAAGTCTAATTATAAGGATTTCTAGGCCTATTGTTATATTCTTGGTAGTTGAGTGACATCAGTTTAAAACATGTACCACTCAGAAGAGCATTTTAAATGTCTTTGACTTTAAACATGTGAACCCTTTAATCGTAATCAGTGGAATTACTGAATGCCTACTGTCAGGCAGATGATCAAGTCCCATGTTTAATCAGTTTTCTCATTGCTGTTGAGTAGATTGTACAGACTAGCATTTTTAAAAGAAAATTCAACAAAACACAACAGCATGGTTGAGCTGAAAAACAACGGAAGTTTCAGTTGCCAGTGACATGTCTTCTCTTAATACTTAAAACTAGAATACCATGGGACTGTTAGTGGTCAGAAATAATTCCTAGTCAACTCAATTTAACACTTGAACGTTTATTCAGATGACAGGAAACTCAGCTTAGTAATTAATTATTAGGAAAGGAACACATACAGCTTCAGAGTTTTGGATTAACCTTAGTTATGATGCTTGACCAATTTGCAAAGAAAATGAAGGTAGGCAAATGAAAACTTAGAATCACAAAACTACAGAATCATTTAGGTTGGAAGGGACACAATAACACTGAGTCCAACTGTACACCTGATACTGCCAAGTCCACTACTATATCATGTCCCTAAGCACAGATCTTTTAAATCCCACTTCCTGGGCAGGGACTTTTAATCAGTTAAAAGTGTAGAACAGGAAGCAGAGCTCTAAGACTAAGGAATGTGCCTCAAAATAAAGAGGGACAATTTGTCAAGAAACATTGTCAGAATATCTTTCTCTACAATACTAATCCTAAAGAGATCCAGTGAGCCCAGGAAACTAAGACAGCTGCTCTGAATCCGCATTACTTTGAATCTAACAACCACAACACAGTAAAGAGAAGTCTTCACCGTAAGTACAGCTCACAGTCTTCTACGTCAATACACTGTACAGCAAGATTTCAGCATTCCCTTGGTTTATCTGTCACATGTGTGATGGCCAGCAGGTAATTGACAGCAATGATGGCCGTCAAGTTTTATTATGTATTGCTTCAGAATCTGAAATACTTGTTTTCCAGGATTTTGGTATACCTCAAGACAGAAATGAGGCAGAAGCAGTAAGAACATTACTTGTAAAACAAAATAATATCCTTACTTGGTACTCATATGCTAATCTACTGTTTCAAAAATCTTCCCTGCTGTTTCATGTACCTATCAAACAAACATCCGAATGGTTATTTCCTGTTCCACAGTAGGTGGTGAGTAGAGAATCTACCTGACAGCAACACTTCCTCTCAGCTGGAGACAAAGGAAGGATGAAAAAACTTCAGGAAGCACTTCTATTCACAACACAAGGATTTCCTGTCTGCTAGCAAAAAGCAAAACAGAGAGAAGGAATAGATTACACCAAAGGAGCAAAAAGGGAGCATGAATCCACAGGATTTCTGAGTTTTCAGACTGTCACTATTCCACTGGAAGCGGAGACTACTATCAACCTCAAGCTGCTTCTGTTGTTTCATAAATCCAGCTAACACTGGTGAAATATCTACCATGGTGTATTATGGTAGAAAAAACAAACCATTTAGAAAGATATCCACTTAGCTTCAAGTGAGGAAGTCTACTGTAATGGTCTCTACAATTGTATAATTTTTAATTTTTTCTAAGAAAAACCATGATGACAGAGGTGTAAATCTGAGGATGAGAAAAATACTGTTATAAAAAATCTAGGAAATCAAGAAAATGACTTCTGAAATCTCCAGATTCTTAAAGTCCGAAATGAAAATGCTGGTTCCCCTTAACAACATAGTCTAGACTGTATTCAAAAGTGTTTCTATTTCATGGTGCATGTAATGCAGCACCTTAGCATATAAATAATGATGACAAATTGCTGGATTGTTCTGTGACATAAGGAAATCGAGTTGAAGTGATATAGTAAAACAGTAGAGATGTGTTATCTCTTTATCAAATTATTTAGCTACAGAGAGGAAGTAGAAATAAAGTGAACAAATAAACGGCTTTTACCAAATGATCAGTGATCAAATATGATTGCTTTTCAACTACTTTGAGGTAGTACAGATTTTATTGTACAAAACTTCTTTTTACCAATAATACTGAGTCTGATAGCACTGTGAGTGATGGTCTAAAACCTTCCTGGGGACCACACGAACCTCTAAGACTCAAGAAAATTTACCTCCTCAAAGTTGCTTCTTGGTCCTGATAGGAGATAGTTAATTTCCAAGAAAAAACACTTTCTCCAAGTAACTTTGTAAAGAACCAAGCTGTTTGTCTCATGGAAAGCTCCAGACAGGAAAAGCCCAGGCATTTAAGGTTTGTGTGCAAATTGTTTTAGAAAAACATTAAAAGTTATCTTTAGCAAAAGAATGTGGAAATTAAAGAACTGGAAAGCTATGGTTACTTCTCTTGTTTTACAAAGTACTTATATTTACTCTTATTTCCATTACTTCACTCCTTTCAGAGCTCTGTCTTCCACTTCTTACATGTAGCTGTTTAGGAATAGGTCCACTCGTAGTCAAGTGTGGGTGAAGAACCTTCTATTCCATCTGAATTCAGGCTGGCCAGGTTGAAGCCAGCTCTTGTGCAGAGGTTGTGACCGTGACAAACACTTCTGCTCAGAAAGCCAGCTGAGCTACCCTGCTTCCAGACAGGGTTGGGCATGTCCATCCGGCACAGGAATGGCAGCACTTCAAATATTCTCTCGCACACTCCCATGTGTGGCTCCTCTGCCTTTCTTCCAGATGCAGCTCAGAAAAACTCTGATACTGTCAGGGCAAGTGCTCCTGCACCTCTAACACAGGTCTGGAAGGATTTGCTTTGGATTGCCCTACAGTTTTGGTAAACCTGACTTCTAATGAAAGAAATTAGTGTGGATTTGAGCCATAAGTAGATTGATTTTTTTTTTTTTTTTTGCCTTAGGCCACTCCTATATGTAAGGGAGAAAACTACACTTAAAAAGCCTATTAAATCTATATTATGCTATTTCATCTGAAGATAAAATATCTTTTAAAAGAGAGGAGAATAGGACCAAAGTAAAGGAAAGAGTTTGCTCTCTTTCACTTTTCATGACACTTTTCAGCTACTTACCTGGCTTCAGTGCTATTTCAGGATGATATTAATTTTATATGTCCGGAGGAACATTTGATTCCAAGACTGATACGAAAAAAATTGCCTGATCTCATCCACAGGCTGTTTACCTTCTAATCATCTCCCTACTTTGCCTCTAGCCCCTAGTATGTCAAAATTTCTCTTGTGCTTGGTAGAATGCCTGCACCAATCAAGATGATTAGTCTTCAGACTGTATTTCCACTGCTCCTTGGGGAAGGTATTTGATCACACTCTCTGGCTGTAGACATCCAGTTGCCACCTCTACTGACCTCAGCTGTTGTCATGATCTGCCTAATAAAATCTAAACAATCTTTATGTGAGAAAGCTTTGCAGTTAGACAGAGATTAAACACACCCTTATCAATGTCTCCAAATTAAATTTTCACATCATAATTCTTTAGCCCCAGACCATTCCCTAGTAAATGTGCTGGGCCAAATTAAAATTCCGAATTCACTGCTCAGAATTGGTTTTTAGTATCATAAATATTAATTCTTTTATTCCTCATGAGAAGTCTAAGACACCACAGCTAAAAGTATAAAGTATGTTTCAGCTCATAAGTAGTCTATAATAGAAAATTCTGTGAAAATGCAAGAGGAAAAGGTATAGTGAAGCACTTAGTAAATAATCTGTTGTACAAAAAATCGTCTTTATAACACAAGAGAATGGGACGGACAACAAGTAAATATGTATTTCTGAAGTGAAATGATGTCAAGAAACCATGCTTAAAGAAGTCACATGGCAAAGAGTAAGCAATTCTGTAATCAATGCACATGCTCTTTGCAGCCTGTAGTGGTGTTAAACTGATGACAAAAACCCAGCCACACCTCTGTGGACCATGTTTAAAAAGAATAAACCATGACATATTGAAACTGGCACCACAATACAGTAGAAATTGTCCAATTTTTCCCAAAATTTAAAGAAAAGAGCAACATACTTCAAATGAAAATTGGACATCACATTTGTCAAAAAAATTAATTCCTTAGGGGGAAAAGGGAGCTGAAATGAAACATATGAGTCTCTAGTATGGAAATGTAAAGATGTGTATGAGTCTTGGGAGGAAGAATACAATTTGAAGGGCAGGAAGGTCTGGAATAACAGCCTTATGTTAACTAACATGTCATTAGTCCACATCACTGGAATGAAAGTTCTAGTTACATCAACTATGGAAAATTTCCTTTAATAAAGATTTGTACTGACCTAAGATGCAGTTTATCCTTGTCTCCTTAGCCAATCTCTCCTACTCGCTCCTCACCCTCCCACCAAACTTTAAACAAGAAGAAACACGGTAAAGGGAGGGAAATTAAGAATGAAATGTCTGGAATGTGTGCCTACAAACACCCATGTGGCAGCTCCTGTCACTTTTCATTCATGGTTCAAGGATTAAAACCAAAAGTACCAAAAATCAAAAGGACTGAGAAGATTTTCAGGTTCATTTTCTCCTGCTGAAACAACAATCTTTATCTATTGATAAAGATTGACAAGCATTTCAATTTGCCTTCTTATGCAGCTAGGACTATTAAATATGTTTATGGGGTGCTTCAGATGTCATGAACTTCTGAGTTCTCTTTCAGGATACATACACCAGGATTACCAATATTTGGGGAAAGTGAGCTTTCAAGGAAAAAAAAAAAGAAAGAAAAAAAAGAAAAAAAAAGAAAAGAAAAAAGAAAAAAAAAGAAAAGAAAAAAGAAAAAAAAAAAGAAAAAAGAAAAGAAAAAAAGAAAAAAGAAAAAAGAAAAAAGAAAAAAGAAAAAAGGAAAAAGGAAAAAGAAAAAAGAAAAAAGAAAAAAGAAAAAAGAAAAAAGAAAGAAAAAAAGGAAAAAATAAAAAAGAAAGAAAAAAGAAAAAAGAAAAAAGAAGAAAGAAAGAAAGAAAGAAAGAAAGAAAGAAAGAAAGAAAGAAAGAAAGAAAGAAAGAAAGAAAGAAAGAAAGAAAGAAAGAAAGAAAGAAGAAAGAAAGAAAGAAAGAAAGAAAGAAAGAAAGAAAGAAAGAAAGAAAGAAAGAAAGAAAGAAAGAAAGAAAGAAAGAAAGAAAGAAAGAAAGAAAGAAAGAAAGAAAGAAAGAAAGAAAGAAAGAAAGAAAGAAAGAAAGAAAGAAAGAAAGAAAGAAAGAAAGAAAGAAAGAAAGAAAGAAAGAAAGAAAGAAAGAAAGAAAGAAAGAAAGAAAGAAAGAAAGAAAGAAAGAAAGAAAGAAAGAAAGAAAGAAAGAAAGAAAGAAAGAAAGAAAGAAAGAAAGAAAGAAAGAAAGAAAGAAAGAAAGAAAGAAAGAAAGAAAGAAAGAAAGAAAGAAAGAAAGAAAGAAAGAAAGAAAGAAAGAAAGAAAGAAAGAAAGAAAGAAAGAAAGAAAGAAAGAAAGAAAGAAAGAAAGAAAGAAAGAAAGAAAGAAAGAAAGAAAGAAAGAAAGAAAGAAAGAAAGAAAGAAAGAAAGAAAGAAAGAAAGAAGTTTTGGGCTGATATTTCTCTTCTTGGAATTTCGAGCAGCAGGTTCTCTGCTCCACTGCAGAAAGTGATGGACTGCTGGTGTGACAAGGCCGGGGGGAGCTGGCTTGGTCCTAGTGACGCCACTGCTCTCCATGACTGCAGCAGGCATGCTGTGCTTCTCAAGAATTGACAGCAGCCGTCAGGAGGACGAATAAGCCCAAGTTTGTTGTTCTAGCTCTGCAGTTTTTCTCTACATGTAAAAGTTCCCATTTTTACTAACATCCACTTCTAAAGATAGAAATATTGCCTTTACAGCTTTTGAGATGTAGTTCTGCTCTGGTGTCACTCTTAAGCAGTATTGAATATGGAATAGAATATTAGCATATACAGACTGGTTTTGGTGGGGGTGTAAGATCCAGTTCCCTACAAATATAAAATACTGAACGTAATGAGAATGCACATTTGTGAATTTCAATGCATACTCCTCTGCAAAATGCTTACAAGCATGCCCATTAATTCACAATTAGACCTCTTATGGCAAGAGCACAAGGTCTAATAACATTAAATTCAAAATGTAAAATTATAGGGAAGTGAGCTCAGTAACAAAAGAAGTACAAAGTTTTTTTGCATTTGGCACAGAAGAATCTCTACATACATTTCCCTAAGGAAACATTTATTTCTTTAACATCAGCATGTATTCTTCTATTTTATTTGGTTGTTTTTTTGGCATATCTAATCTGCCTTCTGAGTTTCCTTAGTAATACTTTTGTCTGAAAACTTACATATCTTTATTTCTTCACCTAGCCTTTTCAAACTCAAAATGGGCTTTCTTTAACAGACTTTTTTTTTCTTTTAGTGTCCTTATTCTTAAAAACCATTTAGTTCTAAGACCTTCACATCATCAGATTATCATGTTTTAGGATATGCTGACATAGTGCAGCAGCACTAATTGTCCTAATTTGTACAATGCCTCACCTTCAGTTGTTGCTCTTCAAGTCACTGTTTAGACATTATCTGAAGCAAAACAGCTCCATATCAGACTACATGCAAAAACTGTAGACTGTATACAAAAACAACCAGAGAGAAAGTCGAGGAAACAGTAATATAAACACAATTCTAACTTTTATTAAAAGATTCTGCAGCAAACTATTTCTGTATGCATATAACTACTTCCATAATAAGCTTCTCTTCCTTTTCTATTGTATCTTTCTCCAGACAATCCCAGAACTTCAACTTTGTTAAATACAAAGATATATTTAAAACTTTCTTACTCTTTTCCATCTGGAATTCAGTCCCAATTCAATACACAGGAACATTTCATAGTCATTAATTGTGTTTGCATAGTAGCATTCTGTAGTTGGGATGTTAGTCTCTGCACAGTATATGTATAACTCATGTAAATGTTAGTTATGTTAATTGACACTTAGGAAGCCCAGGCTCTCTAAGGGAATATGTAACCCTTGGGTTTCATTTTACTTTCCTCTGTAATCACAATTTTACATTAGGCCCTTTCTAAATACACACTTTCACACCAGTCCAAAGAGAACAACTATTTTTCCTTTGAAAGTACTTGCAATTACAGGATAATAAACAGTAACACAGAGCTATTAGGTCTTTAGGAGGGGAAAGAGAAACATTTTCTGTACCACAGTACATCGCTCCACAGGAATCCATGTCATTTCCCGCTCATCTCTCATCTGTGATTAGGGCTCACACACTGAACACCCCCAGCAGGCAAAATTTGCAATATTGGTAATAATAGAATTAGTCAACATGTAGCACTTGAACAGCACTTCTCATCCGTACATCCCTAAGTGTTGTAGAAAAGATGCAGGAGCAAGCTTGTACAACTCTTAGGGATGATGCCAAGCTTAGGAGAAAATCAGGATGCTGGCTGCCTACCTTTGGGCAGCTCTAAGTCTCTCACTGTGTCTGTACCACTAGATGAAAGAGGGACAAGCACTGCTCACTGGTGCTGAAGCCAAGTGTCAAGTGGTTCTAAAGCCAGTGTTGATGCTGCTTTAGTGCTTGGAAGAGATTATCTGTGATAGACACCATTTTAGTGGTTCGAAACAGAGCCAGGGGATCAATTTACAATGAAATTTTGTGGAAAATGACAGCACCAGTGTTGAAGCAGGAATAGTTTGCTTGGACTTCTGCATTAGTAGAGCTGATGCATTCTCTTCTGATATTTTTCGGTTGACATAGCTGTTCCTATCGATAATCTGCAAGCCTACTTGTCCCTACTGATAAGCTCCAGACTCCAAATGACAAAAACAATTATCCACCTATTATAATTTATTATAAAGATAAAAGAAAAAAATTCTCACTTCCTAAATGCCATTCCAATCTTTGGACAATTCCTTTGTCCGGGAAAAACTCATGTCTACTGCTATATGGAAGAGAGCAATCAAATAATATAAAAAAAAATCAGTAAAAAATTTCACCAAGGGGAAAGAAATAAAAAATATTCCAAATTGTTAAAAAATTTTCAATATCTTAATGAAGTCACACTCTGTACTGTAACAAAATGCAGACAATTCTGGGGTGCTCATAGTATATCACAGGATAAGAAGTATTATTAAATCTATCATGTCAGTTATTTAGAAAAAAAAAATGCATTGTTAAATTTCAGGGTGTCCTTCCAAATATGTCATGACCAACACATGAGGTGCAGTTAAATGAATATATTGCCCATTATGATTTGTTTACTTTCTTAGTAAAGCAATTAACTCCATCTCTAAATACATTAACAACCATGAAATTATTTACTGACTTTGACTACTGTTTTACTAGGTTATACACCATATTTGTTTCCCTTTACCAGAAAATGATACCACTGCAGTTTGTTTGTTTGTTTTATCAACCTTCGTTTTTCTTGCTGAGTTCACAGTAAAGAAATTATCAACAGTAAATCCTTCTGTTCTGATAAATGCAGGTGGTGTTGTGGTAGCCTATAGCTCATCTCTCATAGCAATAAGCCTTTCTTAGTTAGACTTGCAAGTTTATCCATCAGATTCATTCATGAAGCAAAGCCAAAGGGAACCCCAAAGGAGGATCACAGTCACTGATCTTGGCTGTTTTGAAACAGGTCAAATCTCCATTAGTGGTATACACTTTCTAGTATACTGTGTAGTATTACACTTTGTAAACTCTGTCTGGTATTAGATTAAATCTACTCATAAAGCAATTCAAAGACATTTTATAAGCCATAGCTGGCAGTTCCCTCCCATAACAGGATAGATTCTCAAGCCTGACTGAGACAAGTCTTCATTTGGGAGATACATATACATATACACACACACATATATATAGACATACACATTATACATAATATGTAATAATACTATATATAACATAATTCAATTTTCACCATTTTTCTGGAGCCAGCTGGATGCCACTTTTGTATCTGTTACTCAGGGGGTGATCTAATGGGAGATGTGGCTCACAAATAGTTGAAGGTATTCCAGAGATTTATAAAGCCTGGTACTGCTTCACTACACAGCATGGTGACAAGAGGTCTTTAAAACTGACTTTGACTTACTTGGAGCCTTTAACATCCCACTTATCTTTCAAAGGAGAGTAGAAAACTTGTAAAGAGGAAAATTTAACCATCACGTTGTCATTATGTTAGTTTGTTTATCACTTGTCTGGACAGTGGCAAAGATTTGCTTCCTTAGAACAACTGAGAAAAACATGAAGATGCAGAGGAAGCCAACACATTTCCCTGCTCAGCCACTGAGTACTCTGAAGGAGCATGGACATCAGCATCACGTGGTGGCTGTCTGCTGCACAAGAAATGTAACTCTGGGAAAGCACAGCCCATGCAAGGACAGTAATTCAGGGCTTGCTTTTTGTGCTCCCCAGCTTGGGGTTTTGTAAGAATTTTTTTTGTTCTTTTCTTAATTTAGAGAGAAATAAATCACCATTTGTTACCATAAGTCCATTTTGACATTTCTGGATATGTACCAGTTTCAGACATTGTGTATGGGAGATGGTGGGTGACAGGTACAGTACTGCTAGCTTTGTGGACTAAAAAAACCCTCCATATTCCACAAAGAGGTATGCCTGCTTAATATTCTGCTCCAGTGCTTAGTCTGCTGTTAGCTACAGGGAGTCGCTATTAACTGTTTTCACACACAGAAGAAAGTAATTTAGATTACAAAGATTTTTGGCATTGCTACAGTTGGTACAAAGTAATTGCGGAGTTTCTTTATTTCCCCTTTTCTTCTGTAGAAATGAAAGAGAGAAGAACATTTATAAAAATGCGTGTTTCTGCTGAGCTGCTCCCGAAGGCAACATGGAGAAAAGAGCAAGATTTAATGGTTGTTAGTATGAATTCATATTCTTAAGTAGACAGAACACTGAGGAAAAAAAGTCATTCAACAATTTCCAAAATACTTTGACTAGTTCTTTAATAAAAGAAAATATGCAAAAGGTCAACTTTGAAAGATTTGCCCATTACTAAATGCACTCAAATGCAAACTCCTTGCTCTTAAGAATGAATACATTTCCTGTAACATTGCATTCAGCTTTGTAATGCTTTGCTGTGTAGTCCAACAAGATTGTTTCTTCTGTTGGCACTTATTGAATATTAAATCCAATTGATTTGGGGTTTCTTTTTCAGATGAGGGGCCTCTAAAATGTATATTAGTGTTCTTAGTTTGAGAGAGGACCCAAGCTGGAAAAACTTCAAGATTGTTAGTTTGGTGAGCTTTTGCTTGTCTGTTTTGTTTCTTTTTGGATTTGTTGGGATTTTTGTTGTTTTCATTTTTGGTTTGTTTTGGTTTTCTGTTGTGTTGGGTTTTTTGGGGTTTGGGGTGTTTTTTTGTTTGTTTTGTTTTGATTTTTTGGCTTTTTTTGTTTGTTTGGGGTTTTTGTTGTTTTCGTTTTTGGTTTGTTTTGGTTTTCTGTTGTGTTGGGTTTTTTGGTTTTGGGGTGGTTTTTTTGTTTTGTTTTGGTTTTTTGGCTTTTTTTGTTTGTTTGAGGTTTTGGGGTTTTTTGTTTTGGTTTGTTTTTTGTTTGTTTGTATTTTTAATCCCTTCATTTAGTAGCATAGTAGCATTCATTTTGATTTTTCTTATTATCCAGTTGGGCACACTTACTTGCTTTCTGCAGAATCATCTAGTGAAAAGAAGCAGCTGCATTTTAGAGATCAATGAAAGGGAGAACGCAAAAGTCAGGTAAAACAATTAAACATTCAGATCTCATGAGTCTACAAAACAATGTGAGAGATCTTAAAAGAAAATGGGTTTTGATGCCTTTGAGATTTCAAATATAATTAGATGATTTATGTTTCACCTGAACTCTAAAAGCAAGTTAAACTTCGTTACTTTTCTCTTTTATACTAAATATTTTGTGTCTTGGTGTACTGGTTTTGTGTACCTTTTTAATGCTGGTATTCCATTTCCACAGCCCTACACTGACATTCCCAAAATTCTCCTGTTCTTTTGACATAATCTTTCTAGTTGAAAACCCTGACATAAATCATCAATGCAATGAAATACTGAAATACTAAATGGTCAATACAATGACACAAGCAACATTTTAAAGGATCCCAAAATATGTCATAGAATGGCCTGTGTTGAAGGGACTGAAAGATCATTTAGTCCAACCCCTCTGCTGTGGACAGGGACACTTTTCACTAGACCAGGTTGCTCAGAGCTCCATCCAGCATGGCCTTAAACCCTCTGAGTGATGCAACATCTGAAACTTCTCTGGGCAGCCTGTTGCTGTACCCCACCACCCTCACAATAATTTTTTTCCCAGTATCTAATGGCAACCTACTTTCAGTTTGAAATCATTACCCCTTGTTCTGTCATTACATGCTCTTGTAAGTAATTCCTCTCCAGATATCTTTTAGTGCCCGTCCAGGTAAATCCCTTGCAGATTCTTCTTACTGAATATAATTGGTGAGCGTAAGCATAACGTGTGACATAAAGCCAATAATTGCTATTTGTATAAAGTATATTAGAAATCTGTATTAGAAAACAAATGGGTAAAACAGTTCAGCAACAAGATTATGGATAACTGTGGAATCTAGAAACTCTGCATTTAGAGTGAGGCTAGGGTTCTCATTTAATCGGGTCTGAGAGCCCAGGCACACAGAATGCAGACAGTAACTTTGCAGGTAAAAGATATGAATAACCTACCTCTGAGGACAGCCAGGGTCTCTCTTCTACACAGCTCACCTAATCAAAGCAAAAAAGGTAGAAGTGGTCTAGGAAGTATGCAAAAACACTCGTAGTTGTTTATTTTCTGTATTAAAATGATGTTAGAATCTTCCACAGTCATCTTAAGTCTACCTACAGCAAAACGGCTCTAAGAACTTTGCATAGAATTACAGAACCAGAGAATCAAACCAGACACTGGTTTAGGTTGGAAGGGCCCTTTAAAGGTCATCTAGTCCAATAGAGCTGCAGTGACATCCCAGGTTACTCAGAGCCCCATCCAACCTGAGTTTGAATGTTGTCAGTGGTGTGGCAGCTCCCAGCTCTGTGTGTAACCCGTGCCAGTGTTTCAGCACTCTCCTTGTAAAGAGTTTCTTCCTTGTATCTAACCTGAACCGAACATCTTTTACTTTAAAACTACGACCACTTTCCCTAATATTACCAGCTCTTCTTCAGAACAACCTCAGGTCCCTCATCCTTTCCTCCTAGGAGAGGTGCCTAGCCTTCTGATCATTTTCATTGCTCTCCTCTGGACATGCTCCAAGAGGTCCATATCTTTCTTGTTTTGGGGGCTCCAGAGCGGGATGCAGTGCTCCAGGTGGGGTCTCATGAGAGCAGAGCAGAATCCCCTTGGTTACCCTGCTGCTGCCCACCCTGCTTTTGGTGCAGAGCAGGATGCACTTGTCTTTCTGGGCTGTGTTCATATCCACATTGCTGGCTCGTATCCAGGCAATAAGACCATTCCTCGTCCAATATGTTGTGGAAACTGGTGCTACCATTCTGCAGGCCTGCAAGCCCTTTGTCAACATCAGCTGCACTGGGTTCTTCAACTTCACTCTCTGGATTAAAACCAGTTTGGGACCATTCTCCAGCCTGTCTCTCAGACAGATGGATTTGAATGGCCATTCTCCCCCCTGCTTTGAGTCACTTGCCCATAGGTTAAAAGCACACTGCTGCTCACCATTGTGCCTACCAATGCAGAGTCAGCCAATCATTCTGGCAGAGTCAGCCTCACTGCTGCTACCCCACACTATTCACTTTCTAGCCTAGGGAACCCCAGCCAGCCTGCTGCACCAGCTGAGAGCCTGCTCAACCACCAACTAGAAGCTAGAGAAAGGGACTGGTGAAAGGCCAGATGTTATAAAGACCTGCAAATCTCCATGCAATCCCTGTTATTTCAGTCCTCATTTTTATTACAGAAATGCATTTTTTAAAGTAACAGTAACATATATCCTACAAAGCCAATGCATCTACATGAAAAATCCTATCTTGCTTAGGTGCAACCCTAGTTTTAGCACAAGTGCCAAGAAAATTAGTTCTGTCACAGCTACTTCAAGCCCTTGGTTAGTTTTTCTGGAAGAGTCAGCACCTATGAGAATGATTTGTTAGTTGGGTTCTGACTGATGGATTCTGGGATTGGGAATGCAAGGAATAAAATGTGGCTGAGAAATTTAGAATAGATGCTGGTGTCCACACTGCTCTGTTGTCTCCAGATCCTGTAACAGGATCCTGTCCATTGGACTCTGAAAGCTTCAGTCTCTCTCATTTACAGCTGTTCAAGGTCTCCACAGAGTGCATGTGTCTCCTGACCATCCCTGTTATCATATCCAAAATCTTCTTCTTGTCTGATCCTGGATATGCCAAGAAGGAAAGGAACTGTGAAGCTCTAACTGATCAGACATTGCTTTGGCTTGTTATTCTAGCTTCTAACCCCTGACTGTCTACCCCTAGTTGCTAGCTGAATCAGGCAAAAGTTCTCAGAACAGAGCTGACTCCCAGGAAAAAGGTTGAATTAAACATAATTCAACAAATGAACTTGATGAAATGTAGTCTTTTGGGTCAAAAGCTTACAAGAAAGATCACAGAGCTACTCAGTCCAGGCTATTGCATGGTATTTCTTTGAATTTTGGCAAATTGACTGAGAAGAAAGTACATGTTGATATAAGGGTCATTATGCTTATTGGAGAATAGTAGGGCAAATGAAAAGGAAGAAAAATTCTGTAGATGGATTTTTGACACTCTAGGAGCCAACAAAGGCATATGTAAAAAAGAAAAGTCTTTTTCTTTTTAGAAGAAAGATTTAGATTTATATAGATTGATATAAATCTGAGGCATTTCTCATTTGAAATATAAAATGACTTCTGTTTGAGCAGCCCTTCATTCTTATGAA
This sequence comes from Phylloscopus whistleri, assembly GCA_017589585.1. Classification (NCBI taxonomy): domain Eukaryota; kingdom Metazoa; phylum Chordata; class Aves; order Passeriformes; family Phylloscopidae; genus Phylloscopus; species Phylloscopus whistleri. The sequence goes on along the minus strand of JADMLD010000679.1, from coordinate 4,855,156 downwards.
CTACTTCATCTCTTTTTTAAACATCCTTGCTTGTTTTATATCTTGTAGAAGCCTTGTTTCCTCTTTTGTATGCAAGAGTAATCTACCGAAAACAAATTAAACAGGAAACTACAAAAGGAGAATTAATACCCACATCCAAATTCCATTAGTTCTACTCCCACCTCTTCTGTAACATCAAGATTGGCAAAGAACTAGGAGGATTAATGGTTCTTGCAGCTGCATCCCAGTTCATAAGGAACGGCTAACTATGCAATACTGCAATATTATATTTACTGCTTTCTTAGTATATTCCTTAATTCTTTTCTCCTCTTTCTAGCCTAACAATGGTATTCAGCTTATACATATGAGCCAGCTGGTGGGGCAAGTCATTCTTCTAGCAGATACTGTTCTCCACCCTATAGAAAATACTCTAAAACCCTTTGCAAGACAAGATCTCTTTTCTTAGGACTGTCTACAACTATTGCAACACAGACCCTTCTACAAACAATACCTGCAACATACTAGAAAAACAATTATCAGTTAAATCTCTAGCTATTCACATTAATGTGAATCTGTAAATTACCACATTGTGCTAAATCAATCATTGTCTTCAGCAGTGGCCGTAGAAAAATATAAAAGACCAAAGTTTGATATTTTGCTACAGATTTTTACATTTAAAATTCATTGCAGGTAAACACTTAAAGGGTACAGATTAAGAATATTGTCAAGTTACTCTCAACTGGAATGCTTGACTGAGAAAAAAGGTATGTCAGGATGTCTTCTACCAGAAAGTAAGCCTTACCAGTCTTACATCTGGTAAGCTGAATTCTTTTAAAGCATTGTAATTTTTTTTCTGTAATTTTTAAAATTATTTCCAGTGTCCTAGTGTGCCAAACACTTACAGAATATAAGCAGCATTTATGAGTCAGATTTCTTGGAACAATCTATATTGAGCATTCAAAACCTATGAAATGCAGGTTTTCTGTATATTTTCACAAAACACTGTTCATGAAGATCTAGCTGAAGCAGTGTTTGTAAAACAAATTAATTCACTTCAGCACAGCTTAAAACAATTTTTCCAGTGTTAGGTGCTTTTTAATATGTATTTAAAGAAAGCATTTTCATTAAAGAACCCCCTTCTAACAGGGATATTTATCCATTCTACTTGATTTTGAAACTAAAAAAAACCAGGGGAGAAGTAATTTAATTGGTGATATATAATTTTTATACATAACATGCAATTAAGACTTAGAAACTATAAGAAATAGAGCCTGTCAAACTCTAGTATCAGTTTTGTGCTAAAGTGATTACTGGGACCTGGCAGGTAAGGGCTGATGAAATAAGCTTCAGATTTCGGATTTCATTGTGGTTATGGTTAAAAATGGGAAAATTAAATGAGGTATAGTTATTTAAAAATGTTAAAGAAATCAAGATAGATGTATAAATTTATGTTTCTTATGTTTGTGGGGGTTTTGTGTTCAGGGATTACTGAACTAGACCTCAAAGCAGGACTAAGTTTGGGACCTTGGGAATGTAAGAAAACTATAGAAAAGGTAGTATTCATAGGTTCCTGTTGGTTTGAAGAATTCAAACTAAGACTCAATCTCCTGCTTAGTAGAAACTAAGTTTAAAGCTTTAGTGCAAATGAGTTAGAAAGAAATCCCACAGTATTTGTGTCCGTTAGATCCTTTCATCCCCAGTGGAACTGTAACCTGAAAAACCTTGTCTGTAGGTGTGTACCTCTGACCCCCTCTGTCACCATGGTCTAGAAACACCTTTTAGCGTAAGATAAAAACAAATCTGCAAGCCTAAGCTTTCTTTAGACCCCTGTCCTACCCATTTCTCTAATATCCTGCTGTGTAATGTCGTGTTTGTTCTGTGATGACCTCAGATTTAGCTGCCTCTAAATCTGGGGTCATCACAGAACACCACAATAGTCTATTTAAACTTTGGTCTTTGCTGCAGTCAGTGAGAAACCTAAAAACTACCAAAAACATGTTAAAAGCCCATAATGGCTCTTTCATGTCTCCTGACCTGATTGGTAACTTTGTTCGAGGTTGCAAATTTATCTAATGTAACTCCAGAAGGGCTATGTCAGCCTGTACAATGTGTCTTAGCAATCTATTGGTTTTGGACAAAATAAGAATGTTTGGCACACCTCTTGACAGAGATCAGGACTGGCACCACTTTTTGTTCTCTATCCAACACAGGTGAGGGGAAGGGGTACTGCCTATCTTCAGAGAGTGCACCCAAGTTAAGTTTTGGCATTCATATAAAAAAATACCATATGTTTACATTTAAACTGCTTGGAGAATATAAGAAAGAGTTTTGGATTTGTGTAACAGTGATGTTGACTCTCAGGATAGAAACAAACAAACAAACAAAAAAAGGTACAAAGACACATTAAATAAAGGAATAAAAGATTCAGGAAGACACAACAGTGGTCAGAGACCAACTTGGTGGCTCAGCATGATCTTATGTGAAGCCAAGAGGGATCACCACATTGGTGTCAGAGTACAAGCATGACTGAGGATGTGCAGACAACATAGAACAGCAACTTAGACTAACAAGCAGCTCATTGAAGGTCTTCCAGGAAAGTGCAAAGGCTTATGTTATAAAGAACTTCAGACAAAACATGGAAAAAGAGAAAAACTTTCAAAATGCTAAACCTATATTATTTTTTATTAGTTTACTATCATAAAATGACATTAAAGCTTTATTTCTCAAGCTGCTTGGAAAGTTTTTTTATAATAACAATTCTGTCACAATTAGCAGTTTATCTGCTTCTTTCCCACTTGTAGTACTTCAACTGATCTTCACAAAGGTACACCAAAACTGCACCTTGACAGCATTTTCCATGCTATCAGAATCTCTTATGCTGCCTGTACAGACTGTATTTCTTGTACTCTTCACTGTGTGAAAAACTAATTAGTCTCAAAGGAAAATAGCATTGAAATTAACAAGAACTGGGCAATCCTAATGGAAATAGTAGCCAACTAATCAATTTAATAGTATAAAACTAGCTTTTAAAAATGTATGTTGATACAAAAGTCGAAACAGGCTGACAGATGCACAATGCTACCCTAATACTTTTATTATTTGGCAGCAGCATTGAGATGAACTAAGAGGCGTTTTAATTTTGTGAATGTAACTGGCACCAGAGAGATGGGTTTGTGATGGAATTAATAACTAATTGTCCCTGAGGAACCAGGGGATTATATGAAGTCCAATTTAATCACAAAATTTCTGAAATCCTAAGCAAAACAGATAAAAGTCTTGCCTTTTTAAGAGAGGCAGATTGTAAAATACGTAACATCTTGTACAAGAAAATAAACCACTAGTACTATGTGTGACAATGTTAATTATAATGTCTATTGATAAAATTTATTTCTAACAGAGACAATGATAAAAAAGAAGAGCGTTTGCCACAACACATGCTATTAAGAAGTCACAGTAAGATAGGAGCATCATTGCTTTGTAGCACTGCCAAAACACTGAGAAATAGTTTCAGTCTCATAGAGTTTACGTTTCATAGTGGGATATTATATTACTACAAGAATTATATATAGTATTATAGTGTTTATAAGCAGAGAAATAGCAATCTGCTTTTTAGAGGGTTTGAGTTACCCTAAACACTTTTTATGTAATCAGTAGTCTAGACAGACTCCATTTCACACAATTAAAAATCTACCAATCTGCTGGACAGCTGCTATGTTTTTCCCTTGGAATGAGATTCATGCAGACTCAACCACACTGAGCACAGGAAAAAATGTGTATGTAGTCAGTTATGAGGAAAAAAACTTTCTAAATAAATTGTTGCTTCAGTATGTTTCACCACAAGGCTAAAGAGAGATTTAACCACTTGGACAAAAAGGTGGGAATTCCAATTAATTAAAAACTACATTGAATTCACAACTAGATATAATTATGTCATCAATTCTGACTTGCCTTATTTCTGAAATGTTTTATTCATGGTTTAAAAAAAAAAGATAACGAAAAAGTTATTGTATAGTGCTTTCTTATGCTAGAATTACATAGGAATCGGTCTTTTTCAACTCAGTAGAAAAAATAAGTCAGTTAATTCATCTTTACAAACAACCTGCAATTATACACAAGTAATTATTCAGAGAGGGAAGTCCAGATCTGAAGTATAAGAGCCAAAGCATTGTTGGGTTCCATCAACCCAGGTCCTGTGTTAGTCTGAGAGGAATCCCAGACTAACCAGAGGGTTACACAAAAATTTGGCAATGACTAAGTCATCTGGGTGGTCCAGTTTTACTCACCAAATCTGAAGAGATCCCAGCCTACAAAGAAGGCTGTGCATCTGCCTTCTCAATGCAGATCCTTTTGAAAACTCAAGCTGGGTCTTCCCATGAGAATTAAAAAAAAAAAATCTTTCTTCTAAAAAGGGTTCAGTTGTGCTAGAGCTAGCTACAACATGTATAATATTCCATGTAATGATTTATGGAGCTTATACTTCTTCTAGTTGTTGCTTCAGGCTCTCTTTCTGATGTACAGTCTCCCTCTGTGAGCTACCACACACATCCTGTATGCCCCAGACAAACTTAATTTTTAGACCATGTTCAGTTCAGAAAGTGGCTTAAATCAAAGTGTTGTTAGAAGCATCTACACAAATGTGTTCTGAATTTGCTGTTTTCTTTCAGTATATTTTTTTATACTCCTTTTGACTGGCAATTTCCTGCTTTTCTGTTTATGCTGTCGGCAGTTCTGCTTTGTTTCCTTCTGCAGCTCAAACAGAATTTTCCTAGCTTTAGCAGGGTTGTTCAAATAATCACGTGTATTTCCTGGTGCTATCTGGCAACATCTCAAACCAATCCAGTAGTGTGGAGTATCTGAAGTTAAAACTCCTGATTTCCACTATATGGCTAAACTTACTTCTCTTTGTCATTAAACCTAGTTGGTCCTCCACCCCATAAAATTAGAAGAAATGGACCATAGTACAATATGCCCCGCATCAGTAATTTTGTTTAATTTCTTAAGAGAATAACTATAAACAACTGTGTATTTGAAGTGTAGGTAATGGGTCATTATGCATTTTGTGTATCATTAGGTGCAGATGAAACTCACCTCGAGGAGCCAGCACATAGGCTTATTTAATATGTTCAATGGGTTTTTACACAGTACACAAACAGCGTGCTCCCTCTCAGCCCAGAGGTGAATTTTATTTGCATACCTCTCCTGGAATGCAAAAGCCTACTTTCCTGAGCTCATGTCCTAGGCACACAAATGAAAAGCATTTCAAACCATATTAATACAATGTAGAACTCATAAAACTGCATACTTTTATTTGCTTGGTTCTGTGTTCAAGGCATTCCTTAATTTATTACATAAGTAAGATAATATTATTGCTGAAGGAGTTACATAAGTTATGTACTGTAATATATAACAATAATATGACAATTGTAAGTCTCTTAATTCCTGATATTTAGGAAATCAACTAGAATTTAATTCAAGAGTCTATCTATCTAAATCAAGATGAAACATTGAAAAGAGAAAATATGAAAAAAAACCAACCCACTCAACGGCTTGATATAAGCTGTTCTTGACTCTTGGAAGAAATATTCGCCAAGACCTCTATCTCCAATGGATCAAACACTTAATTTTACCAACTAGGAAGTGCAGAATATTATTGTTCTCCAAACCCAAATCCAAAGGAGAGTTGGGACCTAAAACTTAGGTTTTAGTAATTACCGGGTTTGATCTAAGCTATTTATTACTTCTTGCAAACCATGACTTCCCAAGAGCCAAAATGTTTCTGGGGTAAGAGACTTTCATATGCTAACAGGCAATGCTGGACAAGCCAGCACAGAATCTTACCTAGGCAGCAACCTAAATCAATTTTTATGTAAAGAGTAGGAGAATATTAAACTTCAGTGAAAAAACAACATATGCTCATGATTTTGTCTAGGTTATTTCTTCCTCCAAAATGCTTCTATTAAGCGACATATTTTTCAAAGGAGGTTACTAGTTGGTGATCAAGTGAGTGTACTCTCAGAATTAAAAGGTATTCTAAGATCAGACAGAAATTAACAACTGCCTTGTATAGAGGTCTGTAGTATTTTGTACTTCTCAACGTCTTCCTCTTTTTTTTTTTTTTTTTTGCATGTGTGTGAGCAAGTGAAGAGTTATGTAAGAACTGGAAAATTATACATGGCCTTAAAAAGTTTAGAAGGTATTTTTCATAATAACAAGTTACTTATAATATGACCTGTTGCTACACTGTCCATGCTTTATTGTTTGGTTAACCTAGCAGTTGCAAATGTACGGACTTTTTTTCACATGTCACTGTTTCTACACCCACAAACAGAAGAAAGAAACAGATGTCTTACAAAAAAACTTACCTGGTGGTATGATACAGAACTTTAAAAACAGTGTAACTCCATCTTCAGTCAATATACTGCTGGTAAGAAAAGAAAGAGAATTCTCCAAGTTTGGACATAAAATACCTGAAAACCTCTAAGATGAAGGGTCATGTGCTATTGTAAAACAATTGTATAATATGCTGGATGTAGATTAAGATAGCATCACCAAGTAGAATTGAAGGATGATTTGTGTTTTGAATACATGGCTCAAAACTCCATGCCATTTCCATAAACATCTGCACAGATTTTGCAGGAGGGAGGGTTGGTGTCAGTTATTGTATCTTCATTACCATGCTTCCATTTGTACAGTGATGTGGCTATATTGAAAGAATGACAGTGTTTATTTACTTGATGGTGAGCTACTTTTCCCGTTGCTTAAATAATTTCTTACAAATGACTGGCAAATACTTTTTTTTTCCCCCAGTGGCTAGATTAGCCAATTAAGTCTTTTTAAACCAAGCAAAAACTCTTTTCTCTTCCTCTGTAACTACATGAATTTGCAAGTCCCCTTTTTCTGAGAATAATGTTAGCTCTTCTTGTCTGACTTTTGCTCTCCTTGTTAATAATAATTTCATTAGATATTTCACTTTATCTTTTGTCATTATAACCTTTTTATCATATAGATAATACACGCTGCACCTTCTTCAAACTGAGAGCTGAAGTCCTGCTTAGGAATGGTGTGCATGCCCAGATAAAATTATTGCAAAATATTTTAATAATAAAGCAAGTAATGCAGACAAGATAAAGAAACTCCATCTTCAGAAGAACCATCTTAAAATCCCACAAGGATTGTCCCAGTCTAGCATTACAATTGAAAAGGGTAATACCAAACAAGAATTGGACTGTCGTGTGACCAAGACTATGTTCTTGAGGAGGGTCTAAAAACATATAATAATGAGATGACATTTCCCTGGAAGACTCCAGTGTAGGATGAGAAAGGGGAATAGGCTATGGTGTAAAGTTTGGTGGAAAACCAAAGACAAACCTGTCTTTAGTGAAAATAATACTTGTGGGTCAAAGAAAGATTCAGACAGTAGTGACAGTGTCCTCAGTCTTTGATCCTGCACTGTAATAAATACTCACCAAGTTACCTTCACTACTTGACAAATGAGTACCGAAGAGGGAAGAAACCATGACTGGCAGACACCATGGGATTTTACATTCTATTTCTTATCTAGGTACCATTGTTAAATGGGGAAAAAGGAAAAAGTTGAGAGGAAGAAAGCAAAAATGACAATACATGAGCAACAGAATAGTCTTTTACACTGAGGCCTGCAGAAAGCAGTTGTATCAATGCTCATACATCATTTGTCAATGACTTGACACTGCCTTTGTAAGTCACAACAGTTGGCTAATATTTTTCCACCTGCCTTCAAAATTCAGCCTCATTGTAAAGGTCACATTGGGCTTTTTCTGTCTTGCACATCACAGCTCACAAGAAAGTGTTCAGATGACCACCACTCATGCATTTGCCACCTTTGCAACCTTCAAGTTGCACCGGTGTGTCCTTACCCATATGTTCCTGATTTTTCAAAGGATCACTTCAATCCATGACTAATAAAAACAAATAGATTCCGGATCACTCCCCCTTGTGACTCATCTTAAAGAATAACAGGAATAAAATGAAGGGAAAAAGAATGATGTTAAGCAGGACTCCGAACACACAGATACACACACACATGCACAAGAACATTGATATGTAAGTGATCAATTTCATTCAAAATGCACACATAGGCATTCCTTAGTGCACACTTGCACAGTAGTGACCGACGCTTTTCCTGTAGATTTTTGCTGTGTAGCATGGCAATATTTGTTAATTATTGTTTCACCGTTATGTAGCGCAGTTTCTATCCTCTCAGAAAGTAGAGTTTAAGTTCCTTGAAAAAGACAACCTTCTTGTAGTCAGGTTGTGAATGTGTGTTTATGGGTGTGCACCTCTATCTTCTTTCCATTAGATGGTTAATGGTTTTCTCTGGATTGTTGAATACTCCTTATGTCTCCCGTATATAAAAAAACCAAAGCACAATATAGGTAATATTTTAACAAAAAATCAAGGTCAGATATTGACTCTGCCATAAAGGCAAATAGCATTTCTTTGCACAATCTTTGAATCTGCAATCTTTGAATCAGAAATGGAAATGTAGCATGTTTGAATAATTGAATCACAGAATGGTTTGTGTTGGAAGGGACCTCAAAATCTAGTTCCAACCCCCTGCCATCTCTTCTGATACGGCTCTGTGTTGGCCACAGATTTGAGAAGAGGTTGCACCTTCTCCTTAAACTGAAAAGATCTTTGAAACTGTAATGTTGTTTCATTAGAACAAGTGATCTTTAACTAGAGGGAGCCCTAGATCTGTCCAATGGAAGAAATTAATAATGTCACTAGAAAACCTTACCTTACCCACTCTGTCCACTCAAGGCAGGCCATTTCACAGAATTACAGAATCATGTAGGCTACAAAAGACTTCTAAGATAATCAAGTCCAGCCTTTGACCAATAGCCAACAGGTCACCTAGACCATGACATTAAGTGCTGCATCCAATTTTTTCTTGAACACTTCCAGGGATGGTGCCTCTACCTCCCTCTGCCGCCTGTTCCAAATTTTATCCACATTACATGAAGAAAGTTCTTCTGATGCCAAGTCTGAACCTTCTCTGGAGCAGGATGAGGCCACCTCCTTTTGTTCTGCCATTTGTTGCTGGGAGAAGAGGCTGACCTCCACCTGACTACACCCTCCTTTCAGGGAGTTGTAGAGAGTGATAAGGTCCCCCCTGAGCCTCCTTTACTCCAGGCTAAACAACCCCAGCTCTCTCAGCTGCTCCTGACAGGACTTCTCTTCCAAAATTTTCCCCAGCTCTGTTGCCCTTCTCTGGACACAGTCCAGCCCCTCAATGTCTTTCTCGTGTGTGGCCCAAAACTGAACACAGGACTCAAAGTGTGGCCTCACTGGTTCCAAGTATCTGGGGACAGTCACTGATGTGATTCTGCTGGTCACACTATCACTAACATGAGCCAGGATGCTGCTGCCCTTTTTGGCCACCTCAGCACACTCTGACTCATGTGCAGCCACTGCTGGCCAGAACCCCCAGTCCATTACTGCTGGACCACTTTCCAGTCACGTTCGCCACCCTGTACCACTGCATGGGATTGTGGCAGATTTGCAGGACCCAGCACCTGGCCTTGCTGAACCTCATTCAGCTGGCCTCAGCCCATCTATCTACCCTGCATAGATCCCTCTGCAGAGTCCTCCTACCATCCAGCAGACCAACACTTCCACCCAAATTAGTGTCAACTGCTGGACACTGAGACTGTCCTCAAACCCCTTTACCAGAATTTCAGTAAAGTTATTAAACAGAGCTGGTCCCAATACTGAGCCTTGGGGAATCACACAAGTGAGAATCCACCAACAGCATTCAGCACAATCCCCCACCACTTTCTGGGCCTGGCCATCCAGCCAGATTTTAGCTCAGTGAGCAGTGCACCTGTCCGAGCGAGCCGTAGGCTGGCCGCCTCTCCAGGACTGCCTTGGTAGAGAGTAACATTTGTGCTTTATCCCAGCCCAGCATCTTCCAGTGACTTCTTCAACTGCTACAAACTTTCTGAACCTCCTTCTTTCCACTCTGTCTGATATTTGCCTTCTTGTCTCCTCTCTGTTTCTCTCAGGGGGTCTGGGCTAGATCTTCAGCTGCATCATGTCTGTACCTCTCTTCACCAGGCCTGAAGGTGAAAGATGCAGGCTGCAGGCTAGAAAGATGCCCCCAGCTGAAAACATTCAGATTTTTCACAGGGACCACCACACAATAGCCAAGACAAGACTGTCTAAAACCACATTTTTACTATGGAATAACGTCTAGCATGAACATATACTGGCAAACAAAGAGAATCATGCTTTCTGTCAAAATCTGTACTGCAATTCAATGCTGGATGTATAGCTCATGAAATCTAGGAGGTGCTCATTGCAGTGACAGGGGACACATTTAGTGAATGAGACTTCAGTTCTTTATCCATGTAATGAGATTTTCATTTCGAGGGAACCAACATTTTTATAAGGATGCAGGCTTTGCTTTTTTTGGTTTTACAGATCTACATTTGCCTTCCAGGCACCTTAAAATCTTTCTCAAAATGCACCCAGAGGTGGTAGACTTGTCATCTCCCAGAGGGTATGCATATCTATGCCTACAGGATCATCCAGTAAACATGCACATTCACAGTATTAATATTCAGGAATGATAATTAATTGTTCACTGTCATCACTTCTCTGTATACTTTATCACAGCTAGACTTTCCACTCTTGTTTTTGCAGTTTCAGCACAGTTCAAATAGAAACATTTCTGAGAGCAGGAGGGGATACATAAGGAATAACTAAAGCAATAGTGAGACAAAATATATATTTTGTAAAAATTGTCTGGATATTCTGATCTAACAGCTGCCATTTTCTGAGCCCCAGTGCTTCAAGGATTGGTCCATCCATAGCAGCATAAGCTTTAAATGCTTTCAAAATTCTATCTCATATTTTGGTAAGTGCTGAGGCAATCTACATGTGTATTGCAAACTATAAATTACATATATCAAAGCTGACAACCTAAAAACTACCACTGAAGCACTTAAAATCCATAATGGTCTAATTTAGATGCCTCAATAGATCCCTGTCCAGAATAGATCCCCTTTTGCTGAAAGTCTTCTCTGTCACTCTATGGCTCTAGTTTGAAAAGCCAATGCATTATGATAGCACTGATGGGATGTGATTATTGTTGTTAAGAGTGTATCAGCATCTATTAGGGCAAACACTGTGTATCAGTCCAGGCTCATCAAATTGTCCATTATCAAATGATTCAGACTTTTCCATTATGTTTGAGTTTGCAATATCATATGGTAACCCCTATGACATTCCTTTAGCACTTACTTGGTCTCTGAAAAATGAAAAGGCTGAACTGTCATGTTGAGGAAAAAAACGAAGAAGTTATGCACAAAATTGTGTGTCAGAAAAAGTAGAATGCTGTCGCCTAATAAAAATGTTCTTTGAGAAGTCTCATCTTTGTCTGTAAATGCACCAGGTAGTTGAAACACCTTCCTCTGGAATCACTTCATAAATCAAAAATTAACTGCAGATATAGATATAGACATGTGACATTTTGCTAATCCTTCTGTTGTTAATACCCTGTGGTTCGGGGTTAATGACTTTATACAGAAATAGTTCAGATTCCTCTAAAGATCCTGATGTGTGAGCTATCCATTTCCAGGGGAGTAGTCTCAACCTATTAAACTGAGTCTTTGGAAGACCATGGTCTCTGAGAATAACATGTCTGAACATATCAAAGCTTCACTTAAACACATAGAAATTTAAATTAAAAGCATCATAAATTCTGATGATGCATGAATGGTACCATTTTGAAACATTATTAAGAAACTTATTTAATAGCAATGACCATGCTACATGGATTTTCCTTCCTGGATCCTGCACACAGTCCATAAGAAAGTTTATTTCAGGTCACAATTCCCATATGAAAATTGGATTAGAACTGAATGTTGCTGTGCTGGATTATTACATACCATTAGTAGATGGCTGCAATTTTAAGATCAACTTCTATTTCAGGCTTGCTGAAAATGAAGGCATGTCTGTAATCAAAATTTCTTTGAATATTTATACTGTATGTCATTTGGATGGACCTGTTTTTCAGATCAACCCATCAGATTTAGTCTAAATTTATATTTCGGTGTTATTTTACTAGAATATGGGAATTCTGGTTTGTTTTGTCCTTCTTCCCCGACAAAATTAATACTGTTTTTAATGTTCTTTGAATTAGACATTTGGCTTTGCTGTCTGAGCAAGTTATGTTGTGATGTGTCTGTGTTTTGAAGTAAAATTAATTGAATATGTGGATTAATTAATTCATGGAAGAAATGTCCAAATATTTCAAACCAGTTCCAAATGAGAACTCTGGTATGATACCCTTAGGGGATTTCTGATTTTTTTCCAGGTAGATTCTCTGTTGTGCTAAAATGTAGCCAAGTTTGTACAAAAATTTAATATAAAAGTACCAAGCTTCAAATGGGTTTATTTTGTCAAATACGTGGCAGTCAGGTCTAGGTGTCATAGACACATATACTATACTCTTCCAATAGAAAAGTGGCATTAGAAAACAGGATGAAGTTCAGAAGGTACTGTTTTGGTGTACTGTTCAGTGATGGGGTAAATTCACAGTACTTATTACTTTCAAAATGTTAGTGATTATGATGGTGCAATAGTATCATGACTCCTTCTCCTTAGACTATTATTTTGTTTTTATACCTTAGAGTGAAAGGATCTGCTTCACATATCCTTAACAGACATAAACCAAGTTCTTGTAATAATATGCCATAAAATCAGCTGGATACTATTTGATGCCACTGCAAGTTGTTTAAAACTGCACTGAGGTTGGTAGCGTGGTAGAGAAGAACATACAAGAATGCTGCACTTAGACAGAGATTGACACATAACAGAAAAAACTAGAATGAAAAAAATATGTAATGCTCCATAAACCCATCAGATTAAACAAAGGATAAAGATGAAGAAATCTAAGACCAAAGAAGCTTCATCTTGGACCTTTAAATTAATATGAGAGGAATAATTTTGTCTATATTATCTTATCTCACCCTAGTTTACAAGCCCATTTCAGAACAAATGTGATAGGATCTATTCAGAAAGAAAAATAGCCTCCTGCTTTTATATATGCAGAAGCTACCACCTAAGTTCTACAAATAAAGGTACTTCTGCTGGAAAATAAACTGTGTCATTATAATTTGGAACACCTCAGTGGTTCAAAGATTCCCTATATCAAAATTTTCCCATATTAAAAAAAATTCAGCAGGCAAATTTTCAGACTTTCTGGAAAAAGAAATGTGCTTTGTCCCTACCGTTTCTAACTCCTTGAAATTTTCTTTAAAAAGGTGAATGGAGCCTCAAGTGTTTCTCTAGGCATTGTAATAACTACTCCATGTTCACTTATTATGAACAGTGAATTTGTTGCTATTTTGTCTTTAGAACAAGTTGAAATTTTGTTTAAAACGAACATAAATTAGCAAGTAGCATCGGTTCCACTGGTATCGGAAGGGCACAGCAAGACTCTCTGTACCAAGCAAAAGCAATACAGAACAGGACGTGGTGAAATGTCCTTGTGATTTATTAGTGCAGAACATACTTCATAGATAAAAACACTACAAGTTCTGAGCAATGCTGGCCAAGTTTCAAACAGTGAGGGCCAGCTTGAGCAGCAGCTGAGGTTATTTTTGTGTGTGTATATATGGTCTTAAAATTCAGACAATTTAGGGCTCTCCAGTTGTGTAATATTTAAGCTGCAGTGTAAGTCCATGGTTTGATTTTTCATTGCCACCACATCTATCCTTTCTGTTAGTGAACTTCAGATAATCTTATTACAGATTATTTTATTATACATATATTACATTTAAAGATATATTTCTTATTACAGACTATTTTCTTATTACAGATTCTTTTATCTTCTCCATAAATTACAAACAACTTTTCCCGGTGACAGAGCAAGCAATGTAGGCATCCCAGCAGAAGGGTACCTTCATGTCTACTTAGGATCTACTGCCAGGCTAACATTAAACCAGTAAATTAAAAAAAAAAAAAAAACCTGATGGGAAAAGTGGCAACAGATTCAGCCAGAATACCTACAAAATTGATCAGAGATACTGAAAAGGAAAGACAGAAGACTTAATAATCTTACTATTTTACTGTTCTTGTGTGCAACTATCTCACTAAATTAATCAAAAGAAGAACTGGTATGTTACTGTATTACACCTCAGTAATTCACTTGCTAGAAAATCTCAGGCTGTCTCTAGTATCAACATGCAGCATTCTGCAGCCCTGAGTGCCTCTTCATCTTCTTAGGATGACAGATTTGAAACAGCTTCTATAAACCTGAAGTTTGAAAAGGATTCTTATCTATGTCTTCCTCTTTGCAAGTGGAATAGAAAAATAATATGTAACATTTTGAACTGAAGAGACTTTTTTGCCATTGATCAGAAATGTTAGGGGAAAGATTTACTTAGCTGAGTTGTTTAAAATACGTTAAGAGTGTTGAAGCATTTTCTTTCAATCTGCATTGGTTTTCTGAGCTTCCATTTAAAATACTGTGCTTTAAAATGTTAGCCATAAAGAAGGAAGAAGATAAATGTGATCAATGAAAACTTACACGCTCTGTGGCTACCCCAAAAATAGCAGAGATTTTTTAGTTCAGTCACACTCTTGCAAATACAAAATATGCACACAGTTCCATACCTAATCTGCAAGTACATTGACCAAGGCCATGTGCTCCTAATACATAATCATATTTAGAAGTCACTACTTGATATTGGTGTATTTCTTTACTCCAGAGATAACTGACTCATTAGTTGCAATTTCCTCACTGCTCAAAAGAGTCTGAATACTTATATATAAGGAGCTTGCTAAGTTCCTTCAAGAGTTTGTATGACCTGATTGCCCAAAATAGGAGGGTGAGCTGAGTCAGTGGTGCGGGAAATCTTTCTCAGTTCAATGTCTCTAAGTGTTTAAGCTCTGTGACCTTCATAAGACTTTGAGAAAAGCTTAAAATTATATGCCCTTTGAGGCTTTGCTGTATAAGAGCTATAAAGGTTGCATAATGGTTTGTTTGCCAAGTAGCATCTCAGAACTATTATATTAATAATGGGTAGTGTGCTTTGCAAGACTGATACATTTATCTGAAGAGCATCTTAATATAGATAGAGAATTAATAGTTATATTGTTATTATTATTTATTTTAAAGGGGTACCACAGGA
Source organism: Phylloscopus whistleri (assembly GCA_017589585.1). NCBI lineage: Eukaryota > Metazoa > Chordata > Aves > Passeriformes > Phylloscopidae > Phylloscopus > Phylloscopus whistleri. The sequence goes on along the minus strand of JADMLD010000679.1, from coordinate 4,839,995 downwards.
TATAAGTAAAATGGGGAGTAGATTACTTGAGCAGGGAGGGGCATGGCTCCTGTGGTTTGCGGCAGGTACCTGAGATTATATCTCTAGGGCACCCTTGCTGAGGGTTGAAATCAGATTATAATTTCCCACTAATTTTATATGTTCAAGATTTCTCTTAAACAAAAAACGTTTGAATTTACTTGGAGTTTGTTTGGTTGGTTGGTTGGTTGGTTGGTTTAGTTTTGGTTTGTTGGTTTGGGGGGTTTTGGGTTTTGGTTTTTTTTTTTGGTTGTTTTGTTGGGGTTTTTTAGTCTGTTATGGAAAAGGAGGAGGACCAGAAGAGTCCAAGAACACCCCAGCAATCAGTGCCAGGTCACTGGCCTGCCTCCTCACAGCTTGGGGCCAGGGGTCCCATGGCATCTAACGCTGTCTTTCAGAGGAGGAGATGTGTACAACCCTTCCCTTTCTAAAAAAGGGTCTTTTAACCTCTTAACTTGTGAAGTTTCAAGCACAAGAAAATCTCAAAGCAACTCAGCACATCAGAGCAGCTTTCAGGTGACCTAACAATGTTTTACGTAGGATAAAGGCACGTAATTAATGAGAAAGCCAAATTTTTAATTCACACCAACCCAGTTGTCATTCCTCTGTCTTCTAGAGGCTTTTTTTTGTTGTTGTTCTGATGCCATACTGTGGTGTACCACCCCAGCTTCCTTGGCCAGGACTGCAGTCCCTGGCTTTTGTTTAAAGTAAGTCTGGAGAGTTCATAGGTGTTGCTAATGCATGATAACTACTGAGAAGCTCACAGACCCTATCTATTAACATGTATTTTTACATGCATTTCTTCCTGAGAATAACCTAAATGAAAATGTGTAGGATTCATTCCTTTGAATTTTCTTTATTAATGCTCAGTAAACAGTACAGATTACATAAATTCTTAAAAATACGATCATTCTTCTAATAGAAAACAATGGCCAATTCAGTGACAATCACAGAATCACAGAATCAATCACAGAATCACAGAATCACAGAATCACAGAATCACAGAATCACAGAATCACAGAATGTTTTGGTTCGGAAGCACCTGTAAAGATCACCTAGTTCCAACGCCCCCTGCAATGAACAATTCCAAATCTTCATAACCAACTGCTTAAACATCTACTTTTACAAAAAACTTATGATTTATTAAATGCTCTGTGCCAGATGTTCATATAACAAGGTCTGAAAAAGGATAAGAATAATAAAGAAGGAGGTGAGTCAGACATTGAGGGATACTACTGAGCTGCAGAGTGATATATGTGATAATGTTGAGTAGCAGACAACATTGGCAAGAACTCTTTCCAATATGAAAAGGACACAAGTTTTGGAGTATTGAAGTCAGACAAAAATGGACAGAAAGTGATGGGAAGAGCAGCCAGACAGTAGTGGCAGAGTTATATAGCAAGAATATTAAACTCAGACAGAAAAAATAGGAAAAGAAAATATTGTTCTCAATTTCCAAATTAGGCAAATTTTAGAAAATGAAAAAAGTGCAACCTTTTCATATAATTTTGTATGCTTATGTAAGTCAGATGCAGATGATACAGGTCTTTATGTAATAATTTAAGAAGCAGGCTCTGGAGAAACTTAAAGATCATTCTCTTTCAAAATACTGTCTAATAGAAATTACTTCAGATATTTGCTTTCATTAAACAAACAAAGAAAAGAGAAGGAGAAAAACTCATCCTTTCCTTATACAAGGCTAGACCAAGAACATCTCCAGGAGAATCCATGGAATCACATTTACGCAAAACTGACAGTATCACGTTCTGGATCTTTGACTGTTATGATGTTATGAGGATTATTTCAGTTCAGTGTGAAATTGTTCAGTGATGACTTCAGTGCTGCACTCTAGAAGGCTATCAGGATAAATGATATATACAGTAAGTATCCATTTCAGTGAAACAGAAGGCAGAGAAGCAACATATCATTCCCAGATCTAAAGCCAGAAATGCCCTTCCCAGAGGATTAGGGAGAATCTATGTCCTCACCACCAGAAATTTCTACTGTACATTAGGTCCCAAATTTGAACATATACATATATATATCTATATGAAGCATACCAAAATTTCAACCTGTGTTCCCAGAAGCAAAGGGTTCTGTTTTTCTTTCAAGCAACTTCTCCAAAGCAATTAAATAATAGAAAGATCTGCTGTAATATGAAAAGGGAAGATTTTAGGTGTTATGAATACCAGGTATTTTGCTTTTCAAGTCAACCTCTTAGATTTCCTATTCTGTCATGTGATTGCAGCAGCAATATCTGATAAGAAGCCACAGAGATACACTAATATGTAAACGTTAACCTGAATGCAATGCATTTGCTTCTATCATTGTATGTGCACTTTCCAGAACTTGCATGCTATCCTCCAGCTGTCCTGTATATTTGCCCAAATAAATACATGTGTGAAATCCTGCATAAAAAACAGTGCAGATGTGTAACCTTTGCAGTTATTTCTAGATGATAGGGCAGTGTCTGTAGCTGTTTTGCAAATATAGATTGGTAAAATATAGACTAATATAGACAGCTTTCATTTTGTGGTAGAAAAGACCAAATCGTTATCCAGTGTCTGATACAGCAGTCTTGAATTTTCATTTCTAATTAGTAAAGCAGTTTTATAGGGAAAAAAATAGGCTTATGATGCTTCATTCTGCTCTGATAACAACTAGAAATATATTCTATGAAGAAAAATGGCTTTTACAGGCTCTATTTATCTATCAATAGCATATGTATACAAGGGTTCAGAAGCCAAGTGCTTTAATTATTTGTTTTCTTTATCCACTTGCTTTACCTGACTTTGGACAAAGAGGTAAGGGTTGAGTCTGTAATGCCTGTGGGATGCTATGCTGTTGGAAAGTCATAAAATTCCCTGTAGAAACATGCCCATTACTCCTACCTTATCAGCTGATTAAAACTGTGGACAAACCGATTAAACTGTGGACTAGAAAGGGACTAGAAAGTCCCTGTTGTTCTTCCCAATACAGCTGTAAGTAGAAGTCCATGTTTTATTAACTAAATAATGCATTAGGACTCTTAATTCACAATTTTAAATCTTTAGAATTTTTTTTAAATAGGAAAATAATTATAGCAAATTGCATACAAGATATGCTTCTAATTAAAAAAACACACAAACAAACAAACAAACAAACAAATGAGGTAAAAAACAAGAAACCCCAGAAGTTTGTACTCCTAGAGGTCTGTTTTAGAATATTTTTACCTTGTGATCATTTAAAAGTTTTCCACTATCTTCATAATGTAAAATTTAAATTGAACTGTGCGGGAGGGGAGAAGAAAATGGAAATTCTGAAGATTGCTTTAACCTCTTGAATCAAAGCATTTTTTAAAAAACTTTTTCCATTTGAGATCAATATAACTCACCAGTCCATACATTTCATGTCTCCTTCACCACACTTGGCTCATAAATGCCATACTCCCTATTTATTTCAATCATCTAAGACACTTTCATTTTCCCAGATCCTTTGACCTGCCTGCAGTGTTCAGCGAGACAATGTCTGTCCCTGAAAATGGTTGATGACAACAGACAATCCAGGCCCAGGGATGAACGCTTTGCAGGCTCAGAGTGAACTGCCCACCTTCACAGATCAGTACCTACTCGGTTATCAGCAGTCTGTGTTCCTGTTCACTCACTGGCCTCCCAGTTTGTTACAGAAACAAGGGGCATTGAACAACAACAATTCACTCTGATAACTCTGAACGGCTTTGGTTTAAACTTGATGCCCATAAAGACAAAATAACAGACGTACTAAAATGGACTGATGTCCAATTACCCAATAACACTGTTGTTTTAATATCTTAGCAATTAAAAAGGAGACTGCAAAAAGTGCAAATAAAAGTCAGATTAACAGCTATTTAGATGCTCAGGTAGGTACAGAATATTAGAAGATGTCAGTAATTTCATTACTCCAGGCTTGAACTCTAAATTGTTTTCTACATTGGTGAGTATGACTCAGTGGATAAGATCTCTTTACAAAAATAGCTCATTGCAAAGGGGTGAGGCATAGATGAAATGCTGGTAGCTTGCTAAAATGGGCAGAGAGCCATGAAAGCAAGTAGGTGCATATTTCTCATGCAGTATAAGAGGCAAAAACTAGCTGTAAGTTTACTGCAGTCCTCCTCCAACGCACATTTTCCCCTTTCCCTAGTTATTCACTAATGGCCATATATGTCACCCACATGTATTTTTTTGTGTCAATTTAAAGAGTCTTTAAAGGCAATACTAGCTAAAACTACTGCTCCATTTTATTTACACTATCTCTATTAAATAATTCCAATTTCTGCTATGAAAACAAGGAGTATAATTGGTTGTCATTCAGGGAAAACTCAATTATTCTTCATATTGCTTCAGTTTTAGATCAGGATGGAACCAATAAAACCAGTAGAACTCCCTTAGCATAAAACTGGCAGTACAAATATGAATTAACTCTATCCATTAGATGGCTTCATCTCTATGGAAATGATAATTGTTGCTCTGGCACCTCTCAGAGGAGAATGAGGTTGGATTTCTTCTGTTGAAGGTCTCATTTCCACCTGCAAATCTCTATTCCCATTAAATGTTATATAATAACATAAGCACTATCTATTCTTATGTTACATCATCACTGATGGATACACAGCTTTTTGCAGTGCAGCCACATTTAGCTTTGAAGTTGAATATTGTACATGTAAAAACCACTGAATCTGCACCAAGTGCTGTTGACTGCCAGTCTAGATACTCAGACTGCCAGTCTGGATACTCAGTTTTCAGGGTAATTACCTATCTAGAATATGACAAGCCTGCTCTCAGGTGCAAAAAATTGCAGAATTGAAGAAAGTGAGTACCACTCAAGCTTCTAAACTACTTTAGAAAGCTACGGAAGAAGCACATCACAGTTTGCGCATAAAATATATGAACTGCGTAAATGGAATTTTCACAGAACAAGATCACCCTGTTGTCCACAGGTTCAAAAGCCTGGAATCGTCGTACCTGTCTTAGAAGATCCTAAGCTGGTCTTTAAAGATCTTTTCCTAGGACAGATAGTAGGAGACCATATTGCCTCTGGAAGCAACTGCTGAAAGACATTGCACTTATGAAACTCAGCTCTTCTACTCTAACTTCTGATTCTCACCTCCATTTCAGTTGTACATGAGATTCTTCTGAAAGCACTCTAATCAATATGAATTACATCTACCACACACTGTTCTTTATTCTATCTTCTCACATCACTGTTTAAAAAAGAGAAAAATATATTCTGGGGGGAGCATGCACAGATTTTAGGAGCTACCTCTTGCGCTTGTGAAGTTTAAGAAGAAAAAATGTAATTGTTTTCTTTTAGGCTTGTCAAAAACAGGTCAAACACTGATGAAAATTAAGCTGTTATACAAAGGAATATATAATCATATAACTACAGTGAGTAACAACACTTACAGGATTTCTTATATTTAAAATGCTAATCATGACAACACACAGAATCCTAGGAATGTTTTTAAAAGAAGAAATACCCTCAAAAACATTTATACAGCATTTATATACTGTAAAGACAAACAATGCACTACAGAGTACTAATTTATAAAGATTTTTCAGACATGCTGTTCACACTAACATGATTCTGGTTGCTTCACTTTGCTGATATAATTTCCATGAAAAGGAGCCATAAAAGGAGAAGGAATAGCATGACTCTTCTAGGGAGAAAAAACTCTTCTTGGATTTTACAGAACTATTTCATTTGGGAGCAAAGCATGTATTTGTGGATGAGAATGGTAGCTGAGTAATAATTTATACATATTTATTCATCAGTAGTACGATTTTAAAAGAAAAGAAGTGAAAATGAACTTTGAAAAGACAAGTCTGACTTTAGGAAGTATTTCTTCAAAAATTGAATGTATTTTGTAAACATTACTTCCAAGGCCTGGTTAAAAAAAAAAAAATCTCATTGGAAAAGTTAACTTCAGAATAGGTCTTGATTTAAATTTGGACTGAGATGTGAGACATCAGAAACATTTTTTTCCTATTCATTTGAAGCTCACTTCCAGGAAAACGCTGTGTACCATTCTTCTGGTGGATACCTTCCTACTTAATTTTACTGTTATCACCTGCAATCTGCAGAAATTTAGAAGTTTAAGATGCTGATTCTTCCCACATATAGAAGAATGTGTTTGAAATTAAAATCAGTAATTACTGATTAAAATCAGTAATCAGGTTTCTCATGTTTGAAGGACAGCTTTTCAAATAGGAATAAAGAGTGACTTCCCTTCTCCATAATTCATAGCAGTAGCAGACTCCCCTTAGTTTCTGCAAGGGCTGCCTCAGAAAAAATGCACTTGCCTGGCCAAGCACTTTTCAGATAAGATGCCTGACTTGCAGCCAAGGAAGATGTCACTTTGGATATCCTGCAAAAACAACAGACAGCCCAGCTTAGCAATGCAGCTCATTTGAATAATCAGAGGTCTCTGTCTCTTAAACAGGAAGATTCATTCTCTATGGCAACAGCAATTCAGAGCCAAATGTGCTACAGAATTTGCCAAACAGAGAAAACAGAGCAATAAATCATAGAAACATGTGATTTTATGTTACTTAAAGGAACTATAATCCTTGGTTTTACTAAATATCCTCAAAAGTCCTCTGAAGATGAATAGAATATTCTTACAGAGTTCTGGATCATCTGAGTAATTCTTTGCAGGGAAAAACAAACAAACACCCACAAAAACCCCCAACATCAACAATAAATGAACAAAGAAAAACCTCAAACAAGAAACCCCTAACTGAAACTCCAAGAGGAAGGATTAGCAAAGAGTAAAAACACCAGTCACTGTTAAAATCCTCTTCAAAATTCTTTTCCCTTGTAAGCTTTATGGATACCAATAATAAATGCATCGTTACATCTTATACAACATGTTAAAATCCAATTACAGATAACATTTATTTTTGCCAGGCAAATTACTAGAAATAAATCCTAGAAGGTGTGGAGATCAATGTGGTTTATTTAAGATATTGCTACATTTCTCTCCTTTACTTTTCCCAGAGATCTTTCTGAGGTTATTCCTTTTTTTCCTAAATATGTCAAAAGTGCCTTCTGGAAACTTAAGGGCTTTTACTTTCCCCCATCACTGACTACACATATGTGTGTTTCAAGTGATAAAATGAATACAGATTTTCTCCTCCTTGATCCTGCTGGATCTGTCAGAATTTTCTAAGAGGTGTCTCCAAGGTCTGACTCAAGAGGGCATTGCTGAAACATTTCCAAAGCCATCTTTGCACCTAAGTGACAATTCAAGCTTATTTACAGAATTTATTAACAGAAGAGAAACTAACAAAGCATTCAAATGTATAGTAAAAAAAAAAAATCAGTCTGTTCTCAACTGCCTGACTTTCAGCCCTTTCTTTCATAACCATTACTTTAGTTCTTCTGTCACCACTTATTCTTATGTTGTGTAAATCATTAGTGTATGTAGAAAAAGCAATCTTGAGAGACTTCTCAAGCCTGCAGTTTGTATTGTAAGAAAGTATCAATGAACACAAGCCTCTTTTTCAATTTTTTCCTCATATTTTCATGAAAGGAAAATATTAAGAGTTATTCACTGCCACAGAAAGTAATGGTCTGAAAACTTCAGAAAAAAACTTATTTACAGTAATACTAAAAAATTTTCAAATAAGGTTATTTTCAGATTGCATTTCCAGTAGTCCTCATCTAGGTTACAGCTAGATTTATAGCAATGGTAGATAGAACACCAAAATCTTTGCAGAAACCTTAGTGATTTCCTGACATAATCAAACACTGAGAAGACCACGTGGATTAACTTCTTGTGGGAAATCCTATCCATCAGCCGTGGCATCTAAACTACAGCAAAAAACCAAAAAGCTGCTTCAGGCGTAAGATCTAGGGAGGAAGGAGAAGTGCAAAGTGCCTCTGCCAAAGCTCTAACAGTTGCAGTTCCTCTGCTGCCATCCATCCACATGACTACACTCATGATACAAACAAATGGAGACTAGTGGTATAAACCAATTTAGATAAAGGATATGATCTAGGAAGGACACCTACATCATTCAGGAGGATAACATTGAAAGAACAGAGCTGGGTAAGAGATTGCATATCCTAGACAAATCACTTTTTAAATGGCCAAGTTCACTTAAGGGTTGGAACTTGGTCCTTGCATGTTCCTTCCAACTAAGAATAATCTGTGATTCTGTGATTCTGTGATTCTGTGAAGCTGAAAAAGAAGGGGTATAGAAGGAGGTAAATTAGACCATCAGGAAATGTTTCATGAAAATGTGTCTTTGCAACACCTGTTTGTTAGTTCTCATGGAAATCAAATAATTTCAAGGTATGCTAGGATTTTCAACAAAGAAATCATGTTTCCTACAGAAGTTACCCGCTCCCAAATGGCATGTAACTAGCTGAAACCACAGACTTCTCTCACAGAAATTCCCTGCTGGAGTAGGCCTGTCTGTCCACATGTGCCCCAGCAAAAGACATGGCATCTGGGGAGAAACTCTGCTTTTTTTGGGTGCAGAGGTTAGAAAGCAATTCTGAAACACTAACTCTGTTTTGGTGGGGGACTTGCTGGAGGGCCTTGAAAGCAGCCACTTAACCTTCTGTGTGTCCACTCTCTGTATCACATGTGTTTACTTCCCAATTCAGAGACAGGCACAATTTGCATCATTACCCAGCAAGTGAAATCCTCAAGAAATTATTGTCCTTCTGGTGGTGGAATAAGATTGATGGCAAGAAGTTTTGTTGCTGCTACTGCAGTCTTATAGAAACAGGAATACTTACTAGTGAATGCAAATTCCTTTCAAAGTAAAGTAAAATGTGAAGTATGGAAACAGGTATTTAGCATGACCATATTCTTGCAGAGAAAGCTAAATACCACCTGCAAGCCTCAGTGGGGCTTGCAGAACTGTTTCAAAGCAGTAAACAATGCCACTTCTACTGGTATTAAACTAGCTATTCATTCCTAGTAACTGCATATTTAACAACATATTTATTAGTGCTCGGAGAGTACAGAATTCAAACCAGTTTGCTTCTTTCTCTTTACTGCCTGGTCTTGTCATGTGTAGTTCTCTGTTGGGCTGCTGCCCAAGGAGTCCTTAGTTAATTGAATATAATTATTCTGCATCCTACTTTCAAATGCTAATGCAGTTTCACCTCTCCTTGTAACACAATACAGATGAGAGCCCCAACTGTTGTCTGGTACATGTAATTCTTTCCTCTTTAAAACATTCACCTCCATAATAAAGCAGCAGTTTGCTGGGTGTTGTTGATCTTTAAGTATAATGTACAATGATGATTAAATTAGTAATGAAAGGTAGTTAAAAGTATTAAAAAGCAGATAGTTCTTCACTGAAAGATGAATTTTATAAGCATTCAGCACTACTCTTTCTGTCATTACTCATTAATAAATTAACAGGGTAGTCAATTAACATGTTCATCTTCACCTGAGATTGACAACCTGTAGAAAGCAGGGAGAACACAGAGGATGCTTTTCACTGAGAGAGAGTCCTCAAATATCAATAAACGTCTGTCAGGGCTGAGGGAGCTCTTAATCAGTTTGGAACATCTAGATGGCCACTTAGTGTTGCATTGCCTCCAAAGAAGTCTTCTATGTCATTTTTAAAAAGGCAGGGCTTGGGGTTTTGTTTTAGTGCTGGTATGCTGGTATTTTGGTTTGGGTTTGTTACTTTTCTTTTTAACCACACTTTAGGACATGTTTCAACCTGAAAACTTAAAACAATTACAGGTGCTTTGCAAGATAATGCCACAAGATTATGCCCCTACATATAAATTAATAGATACGGGCAGAAAATTTTCTATGCTTCTGTATTTAATTTCTTTATTCTGATGCAAGGCATATTGAGATTTCATGAGAAAAAAAATATTCTAATTTGCGATTTTCAGTCAAAATCTCACCCTTTTTTTTTCTCTGTGAAGCAACTTTTTAGCAGTGCTCTTATAGATCCTTGAAAGGCTTCTTTTAAAGAACAGTTCTTTCAAAATACATTTGGAAATAGCAAAACAAATTTTCAAGACTATTAGCCTTAAGATGCTTTTCAGAAAGCTTGAAATAAATTTTTGATAAAGCATGTGATTTTGAAAAAGAAAATGAGTGTGTTATTATTCAGTGCAAAAAATATTTGAATTAAAATATTCTGAGCACTCCTGCCAATAAAGAAATCCTTGTGACAGTCTGTGCTGTGAACAATACTAGGGAATATACTTACTTAAAAATGTGTGTACAGGCAATTCCTGACACTAATGGAAATTGAAGAGCTCTTGTCAAACGTGCCTAATTCAAGGTTTTGGGGAATACTTGGGAAAGGCTTCTGCCAACGTAGAAATGCCTAAATGCATTAAAGCCACTTTTATTCCTCTTCCTTAGTAATTTTAACATCTAGGCTCCTTGTAGATGTTACTGTAAATATTAAAATGTTTCAGCACTGGGTCAATATGTCTCAGATAATATGTTTAATTTTAACACAGAATACTGTCTTACCACAGCCTACTGTCCTAAATGTTTCACTACTTGATATAGAAAAATGTTGGCATATGCTGCCAGTGGCCTTGCAAATGATGTAGCCCCAGGACAACATGCCTGACCTTGTCCTGCCAGCCAGGTTTTTTTCATTATCCAATCTTCAATTCCAAAACTGTTACCTGAGTGTGTAGTTTTCAGCATTTACCTAAGTTCTTTTATTGTTTTGGTTTTCCAGCACGTAGCAGATTGTTTCAGCTGGTAAAAGTATCACAGAAGGAGCCAAGATGTCAATCCCCTGAGCAAAGGCTTAGCACAGGCTTCACCCCACAGAAGCTGGTTCAGTGGACTTTCCAGAAATCTGAGGAAGAATAGATGAAATCATTCTTACAGGATAATTCCACGTACAACAGTTTAGTGAAATAACAGTAGTACTTCTGGGTTAATGTTCAGATCTTGCAGTTCACAGTTAAATAAAAAAAAGTAGCAAGGCCCATTTTTGTTTTGATAATCTCTAGTTACAAGGTATAAATTCAAGTCCCACCACCTTACATGTCTTAGAAGTCTCTTTAATAAAGACTGAAAAATATGTTTCTGGCACAACTGTGCATAGATTCTGTGATAAAATAGGAGATAAAGCTGTGGCTTCTATAAAAATAATCATCAGTCACTTAATAGAAACATTCATAACATCAGTGAGAGAAGACTAGTTCATAACCTTCTAATTTCTAGTTATTTCATTTGACCGGTTTCCCTTCTGGACATCACTACAGGTCTGTGCTGTTATCAAAACCTGCTATTTTTTACTCCAGAGACATGTTGCCTGCCCTCTAGACTTTCTTCTACAGTGAACATCAACCAAAATCATAAGATACTTAGAATAATTTGTATCTCTTACAGCCAAGAGGTCGTTTGCTTTCTCTTGATCATTACAACTAAGTGCTAATTTCTTTTTATTTGGATTAAAAGGGTATTTAGTGTCAGTTTCCAAACCACTCAGCCCGATAAGGAAATATGCTGGACAGTTTTAAAGTCCTACTAACTAGACAGAACTGCAGGAGACTGGAAACCCAAATTCCTTTGTCTTGATTTCAAAGACAAAAGTTTTCCTTGTCTTGGTCTTTGCAAAGCACATACAGAAATGTGTGACAGCAGAAATTTAATCCACACCAAAATGAACATCGTTTTATTGAAGAGTTTCTGCCTCATTTGTGGGGAAAAGTATGTGCTTAAACACTATTGACTTATTTAGTCCTGCTGTCTTCTTCTTGTGCAGTTGTCTTTTCTAAATAGTGTACTGGCCAAGTAGGGGATTCTTGAGACCATTAATCATGGATTCCTAATGCCCAGAATAAGTTCTGTTTGCTAACTAGTTTATAAAACTTGCACGTACTTATGTCTAAGGAATGCTATCTCACTGAGATCTGTCATTTTGTAGCTCCTTTCCCAATCTTATGAACAGTCTTATGAATATTCCATCAATCAGAACATGTTGCAAACTGGGGGAAGTAGACAGAAACACTTAGAGTTGCTCATGTTTCCTTGTGTCCCATTTTGTTTTGGTGTGGATGCTCTTTTCACTTTTGTGCTTTTTTTCTGATTTTAATAAGATTTTTAAAAGTTATTTTCACCTGTAATTTCTTACAATTGAGTAAAAATTATGGGGAATACTGATGAGAAAAATTAGGCCTGTAATAGCTGTAAGAGCTTGACACTGGTTACTGCCTACCAGAAACTGCTGTAACAAAAAGACTGCTGTTGTACTGCATATGTGGAAAAAGAACACAAAGAAACACTTTAGGTACAAAATTATTCACTCACTAGCTAACATCAATAATTAAAATAATCAGCTACAAATGCTTGTAGGATGATAACATACATATTTGTTATTAACTTCAGCAACAACAGGAGTTCTTAAGATGACTCTAAATTAAAAGCACAGACATGATATTGTAATTGCTGACTGTTTCCTTGTGGAATTAGATGGTTTGCCACGGAGAACATGTGTTCATTGCACTGTTTGCACTCTGTCAAGTGATGCAAACTAGGGATGCCATGTAGAGATATGAATCAGCTTTGTAACAAAATTTGAACTATTGAAATTGAACTATTAGTTTACTCTAAGAGTAAGTAAATTTTGATGCAGATGGTGAGGATCTTTATAGCTGCTTTGCAGCATTCTTTAACAAAGTTTACAACAGAAATTAAGTTAAAACATGAACTAAAGCTCCTGAGGCCTTGTCTCACATTTCTTTCAGTCTCATTAACTTGGTCTAGTGACTATTATCTCGACAACTGTGCATGCAAATATTGAGAGTAGCTCCTTAATAGTCCATCATCTTGACTTAGGTGGTGCTTTAATACGGAGTTTGATGGCCATTTGGTGAAAGGGGCTTTAAACTAAGGTACTGCTGATACCTGAACTGGTAATGAAAGAGGGATAAAGCCGCTCAAGTTTCAACACTGCAAAACACATTGCATGTGCAGCTTTTCAGCAGCTTATGCAATTACCCTACTAAGAAACCAACCACCTTCTACTGTTCTAATGCTGTTCTGCATCATGACCACCACCATTCTTCTGTCCCTGGAAAGAGACTGCCTTGAAGGAATGATTCAGACATATTACTTTATGCAATTTGTAAGTTGCATTCATTTTCACAGTTACAACAAGCCTCAATTCATAAACATTGTAGAGTTTGTCTACTGTTTTTACCATCTTTGTCAGGTGCCAGATGGAAAGTGGAAAATTTCGTATTGTATGTCTTGCTTTCAATGTTTATGATTACATTCATGTTTAGAGAAATGTAGGCCTGGAAGGAACATTTAAATCTATTATCTGCTTCAAGACAGGAACAAGCATGCATCAAACACTGAAAATAACACTTAGTTGTTCTGGAAAAAAATTTAGTAGTGTACATTCTATAACTTTCCTAAGCAGCAGATTATTTGTCTTTATTATTTATGTTTATATTGCTTTATTATGCCGTTACTAAGATGTATCCAATATCTAGCCTCAGCCTTTTTTCTTAATTTTAATTCTGTTTTGTCCTATACTAATAGATTGCTTCCCCATTCTAACTTAGACAAGCTGTCATTTTTCATCTTACTTGGTTTTGCTGTGCTCCTCTAGATGCAGGCTTGCTCTTGAAATGTGTATTGTAGTCCAGATGCCACTTCAGCAATGAAGAGCAGAACAGCTCATACTTGGAACTGCAAAGTAAACTCTGATCACTCTATTGCTTGGAGCATACTCAAGACAGAGGAAATTTCTGGAATATTGCACACCAAAAATCATTAAATGTCTCTACTGTGCTTCTGCCAATAACAATTTTTTCCCAAGGATCTAAAAACTGGCAAAATGTAGGAGTAAAAAAAAAAAAAAAAAAAAGTATTTCTGACATGGAGACTAAATCCATTCCAAACAGAAAGCTCCAGTGTCCAGCACACAGGAAGATTCAAGTACTAGGTCTTAGCATTTCCAAATTACTGTCTTCAAAGGATCTATTTTGATTGCCATTCTCCCAGGTCAAATTTCTCCTCAGGTAACCAGCTTGCAGCAGAGTCTTGACCAGAAAATAACAGTCCAAAACACCAAGGTCTTCTAGACCTGACAGGACTCAAAACAGATAACCAGGAAACATTAGATAATTTTACCAGAGACCATTTAAAATCAGATTTGCTTACTTTAAAAAAAAAATATTTTTTCTTTGTCCTGATATGTATGCAGAAAAAGAAAGAAATCTGTCAAGAAAATCCACAAGAAGACATAGAAAAAATAAGACAGAATATATCGGCTTTAATTAAAGAGATTCCTCTGAATTTCTGTAAGACAGTGGAAGCCTGAGCCAGCAATTTATTTTGGATAATTAAACCTGTTTCCTTCCTTAACATTTCATTATAGCAAAGAATATTTATGCCAATCATTTCAGAAAACTTAATGCATTTGGAAATAGTTGAATAAATGTCTCTCAGTAATGATAGACTAGAAGTCCAAAAGCTGTGGTCTGAAAGTGTAGTGAAGGATGAAAAGGTTAAGCAGAAAAGAAAACAGATTATTGGCATACTGGAATGCCAGTAACACTGGGCAGCAAAACCAAGCTGAGGTAGTCAATTATGCGCTTAAGAAAACTGTACCTGATCAAAATAAACAGGACACAGGTAATTTCAGTTGAGGACTTGAAGCAAAAACAGAGAGACACTAGTGTTAAGATTCCTAGGAATTTCTATTGACAACTCTGGGTAATGACTCATGCAGGGTGAACTAATAAAAGCATTACTATGTGTCATTTAAGATTTCAAGTCTGTAGTGGTTACTTATTCTTACAACAAATAGCACTTACAAAATGACAATACAGAGCGCTATTATCTTACCCAAAGTGGTTTTTTTTTTTACATTTAAACAGTAAATGTTTAAGACTTAGCAATATGTATTCTCATCTTTCTACACCTACCACTATTTGTTTTTATAAAAATGAGCTCATAGATTTTCATCTTTTAAATATTGATTTATATTCCAAAATCAAAAATTATTCAAAGTCAGTCTAGAATTTTGCGATTTCTTTAAACCATAGCTTAAATTAAACATACAGAGACTTTCCACACTGTGGGGGTGAGTGTGGAGGAGGTTAGGAATGAAAACTTAGAAGCAAGCTCTTCTTCCAGTGATCATTGTTTGTGTAATGGAGATCAGATTCATCAGCTTCACAGGAAATTTACTGCAGAACAATGATGGAGCTTGTAGCATTTCATCAGGCTTACATACTCTTCTTATGATGATAGTTCCTACAGTGCCTTGGAATCTGCATAACACGGCTGTTCTTTCAGTGGGGAAGCTGATTGAGGCAGTGTGTTACTGGAGCGAGGAAGAAATATAGGGTAAAAAACCAGGCAACAAGCTTCAGCTTCTGGAGACAGGAAAAAAAATTGCTGGCAAAGATGGAGAAAATTCCCCCCCTTTAGGAAATAAGATAGTGCTCTTCCAAAGAGGAGCATCAACTAGTGGAACAGCAGGTTTGCCATTCTTTAGCTGCTAGAGAGTGACAAAGGGCAGTAAAATTCTTGTGTCAGCTGAAGGGTCCCCCAACGTATGTTTAAATATTTTATAAATAATCTAATATGGGGTATTTGTATAGGTGTGTGTTGAGGGGGAAGAGTCCTCCCAAACCCCTCAAACTATATGAAAGCTCTAAGACTGCTTTAAAAATTCTTAGGCTTAAAACTTCAGTTGGTTATGAAATACAAGGAAGGAACGAGCTGAGTTGTTAGCTCCCAACTGAATCTCTCATAGCTCATGAAGAAACTCTGTGGAGCACAACAGCCAGTCAGATCATCCTTTTGAACAGGACCTTGGCAGTAAAACCTTTCTTTAGTATTGCTGCTGTAGGTACACCTATCACTCAACAACTCTTCCCAGACACTCCACTTCACAGTAGGAAGTACAAATTTGACAACAAGGTAGAAGTTTTAGTATCTGTCTTGGTTTGGAAAGACAGGTATCTGACAGGGAAAGTTGGAGTTTCCCCTAGAATGGAGAATGTAAACCCCTCACCCCCTCCAAATTAGAATTTTGCAATTAAGGCCTTTTAGGTAAAAATTTCGGAATAGGAATAACAGTTCTTTTCTAGGAATATTAACAATACAAAAGTAGAAGAAAATAAAGCCACCTAACCAAACAAGAAAACAAACAAACAATTTTGGGAAAACCCTGACAGAGTCAGAGCTACAATCTGACACCCTGTTGGTCAGGGTGTTGGAAGCAGTCCAAAAGTGAGTCCTCCTGGAGTGGCAGATGTGGTTCTGTCGAAGTAGAGATGATCCTGAAGAAAAGGGTCCAGTGATGGTGAGAAGGGGTCCAGTCTTCCTCTGGTAATCGGGTGAAGCTAGATAGCTTTGTGTTCCTGAGTCCCAGTTTTATCCAGGTAGGAATGGTTGGCTCTCCCCACTGGGTGGACCATCTCACAACAGGATGATGGAATGTGGATGTTCTATTTTGGGGAGGTTAAGTTTGGGGATGTGTGCTTTTAGGGGTGTCTTAATGGTCCATTAGCAGAAAATATTCCCCTGGAGGGAGGACGGGCACTGAAAAAGATAAGAACAATGCCCTACCTGGTTTTAACACTTGGCGCATTATCAAAAGGCACCCGCCCTCCTCCTCCCAGAGTTACAAGAGATAAAGAAGAACAATTCTCCAGCTGCTTTCAGCAGATGAAATAGAATACATATTTTAGGTTCCATAACCCAAGACAGTATCAAAAGGGGATGTGCACAAGAATGATACAGTCATCACTTTTTTTTATTTCCACCTTCTATTGACCTTATTTTTTCAGATCATGAAAACATATGGACATTCTGGATTTCTTTATTGATTCTGCTATTGTCCTCTGAGGACACAAAGGCATGAAGTTATATTGTGCCCAAAATACCAACCAGAACTTTACGTCACTGGGAAAGCCACATGATTTTCCTCTGTTTCAGAGTAATATAGGTCAGCAAGGTTAGGAAAACTATTTTGTTTTGGCTGTGATTCTTTGGGAGCAAATCACTGGAAATGACATCAACACTTTGCAGTTGTGGTCAGTTTTGTTCAACTTTTCTGCAGCTAATACTGCAGATGGAAAAGATTTTTGGTCCCAGAGACCCATAAATCTGAGTGAAGAACTTTACAAAGATTTGTTTCTTTCCTGCCACAGGCTCAATAGCTAATTTTTACTCGGCATCTTAAGTGTTTGGATACAGTTTAGCAACAAGATTAAAAAATCAAAGGTTATATAATAGTCTTAATGAAGGTGTTAAATGTATTGGAAGACATATTAAAAACAATTGCTCATGCCTTTATTCAATAGGAAGTTCAAGCACTTTTTTTAGATGTCCATTATGTGGTAGATTTAACGTGAAAACTATTATAAACAAGCCCACATTATCCAACGTGACCGTAGAATTCTCTGTTCATGATTTGGATATATTCAGTTTGGGAAGATACAGCAAGGACTTATGGTTGATGTTAAATGAAATTGAATACTTGTGCACTTCATGATTAAGATGCTTTTATTAACTCAATCTTTGTGTAACAAAGCCTATGATCCTCTCCTCTTTCTAACTTACTTTCTCTTTACATTTGTATACAGCCAATAAAATGCTTTATTTAGCAGTGAGGAGCCATTAAAGAGACCTTCCCTGAAAATCACAGGTCAGAAAATATGTATTATTTACCTCCTAAATAAATACGTTCTTTACGTTTACAAGAAACATAACACTGCAAGAATTTATGTCAGTGAAAAAAAGCATGTATTAAAGTAGAAAAATATTAGGGTTATGTCTCATGAGCTTTCTTAGTAATGCTGTTTCCTGGGGATTTTTTTAAAGAGAGCACTGGCTGAGGTTAGAGAACAGCAAATTTTTGTACCAAAGCTAAAAAATGGTGTAGCTCATTGGAAAATGGTTGAAGACCCTTAAACCATGTACTATCCCATCAGACAACTTGCTCTAAGACTTAATTAAGTCAGGAAACTCTTTTGACACTGTAGCTTTGTGTTTGGGAAAGAACTCAAAAAATCTGTGAAGGTTTAATTTTTTATCATTTGACATCACTAAATTGTCTAGAAAATTGTTTAAAAATGGATTTATTCAATCCATGACTAATGCTATGATAGACTTGTCTGGAATGATATAATATTTTACCAATAACAGGCAATCTGGAGAAAAATTATGTTCAGTCTTTTGTGAAATTTGTCATATTCTGACCCTTTCACTCATTAGCCGTTGCA
Organism: Phylloscopus whistleri; assembly: GCA_017589585.1. Lineage (NCBI taxonomy): Eukaryota > Metazoa > Chordata > Aves > Passeriformes > Phylloscopidae > Phylloscopus > Phylloscopus whistleri. The sequence goes on along the minus strand of JADMLD010000679.1, from coordinate 4,821,752 downwards.
ATTCTGCCAACAAGACCACGGGAAGAATTATTTTAGAACTTTATTTGTATGTTATTTCAGATGTTACCTTTCAGGTCAAGACTTTTTTGCTGTTTGAAAGTTTTTCTAAGCAGAAAGAAAAAATTATAAATCCCTACCGGGACAGAGCAAATCAAACTATCATGAATCTTATTTTACCCAGATCCAAGCCTACAGGTCTAGGCTTTTATTCTTAATGCATTTCTCAGGGTAGTTTCTATTTTTAATTTTTTACCTTTTTTACCAAATAAATACCACATAAACACATAAAGACAGTTTCTGTATTTCTATATTGTTTTACAGTTAAAGAAAAAATCTTTATGCTGCTGGGCAAGTAGTATATTTTCCTACACTTAGACTGACTGATAGAGATAAAATATTAATATATACTTACAAATATTAAAATCATTATGTCTTTCAATTTGCTGGTCAGAACAACAAAATAGGCTAAGATCTAGATTTTTTTTTTTTTAATCTACTGAGTAGATAGTGCTTTATTTAAATTCAATTATACTAAAAGCTTTGTTTATTAGAAAGCTTTCAGTCTAGAATGTATAGCTACATTAGCAGTATTCCGATGTGCAATTAAAATGTGTGTACTCAGTCTGGAATGAATATATTAGGAAGAAATTCTTCACTGTGAGATTGGTGAGGCCCTGGTACAGGTTTCCCAGAGAAGCTGTCAATGCTCCATCCCTGGACGTGTCCAAGGCCAGGCTGGATGGGGCTCTGAGTAACCTGATCTAGTGGAAGGTGTCCCTGCCCATGGCATGAAGTTGGAAATAGAACTTTTAGGTCCCACCCAAAGCTAAAAATTTTAAGATATTATCTGCCTATGTTAGTTCTTTACCACTTAACTTACCTACACCATACATATTCTTTTTCCTCTTCTTGTTCTTGTTCATTTAGGACACTCTCCTAAGTAATTACTGTTGCTGAAAGGATTAATGAAAGACAAATGGGCTCTTACACCTTCTGTAATACACGGCCAGTATTGTGGTTTTCATAAAACTAGTTTTAGTAATAAATGTAGAAAAACCAAACTGTACAAATGACACCACGGCTGTTGCCCCATATATTCCTTACATATATTTATTAAAGGAGCCATGACTGTGTAGCAACATCTCAGAACAAACATAAGTTTCAGAAGTTCATGAATGACAGTGAAGCACTCTTTGTGTGAAGACTACACAATTTGGTATATGCTGTTTTATGGATTAGTGAAATCCAAGAGAAATGGCGCTGAAATGGGAAAATGTCTCCACAAAGTGATTGGTCTCTGCTTGTAAAATGTCAACATTCAAAGCTTGATTTAAAAATATTTCTTTAATTTGATCACTTCTTTTTCTATCCAAATGGGACATAACTTAAAAACTAATTTTTGAGCATCAGCTGAAAAAGAAGAAAGTATTCATGCTTAGCTATTTCATCAATATGTCAGATAGACAGCCTGAAGCACCTGCAATAAGGCTGACTGAAATGTGTTCCTAGGAGCAGTAGGATGGGGCGGAACCTTCCTAAAAGTCATAAAGAACTATTTCCACCATAATACCTTTTTCTAAATTGAAAGGCTTAAAGATCTCCCCTAGGGTAGTTATGTCATTTTCCTGCTTCTTTTGGAAAGTCCAAAAGCTTTGAACTGATCTGGTTTGTACTTCATCTCTAGCAGGAGATATATAGAAATCAGACTGTACAGAAATCAGACTTCCTCTCTGCCTTAATGTAAAAGAATGCAAAATTCATGCTTTTTGAGTTGTTCCATAGATCACCCACATACACCTGATGCCTTTATTTCTGTTTGAGTCAAGAAGTGTTGCTGAGATTCCCAGTGAAGTTTATCACCACAATCTTGTGCAAGAAAGTTTATGTTGTCTTTCTCTGTTGAAAGCCACTCACCTAACACTCTACACTTATTTTTCTCAGAGTAAAATCAAAACACAGTAATTCCATTGTGATTGAATTCACTGAGGTCAGCACATTTTCCTTAGCTTTCAATGAACAAAATTCAACTATACTCTTACTATTGACACCTGATTACAGGCAATTTTGCATTTTGGATATTTGTATTTCAAACCCACACTCTGCCGTTACAGTTATTAAGCAGATCCAATCTTAAACATATGAAATATTTAGCATATCTTGAACCCTCAAAGGCTGCCAAGAGCCTTCTGTCATGCAAAGTCCACATCCAGAGCAAATGGGAGCTCCCCTGGCTTACAGATCCTGGGCCTGCATTCTCCTAGTCCAGATCCTACTGAAGAAGGAATATCCTTGGAAAAACTAAATTGACCAAAGAGTAAGTCAGTGAGCCCAGATTATGGGTCAAACTTCACCTGGCACATCTCAGATCATACATATAGCTACAGCAACAAATATTAATGCAATGAAGTCAAATCATAAGCTCATCACATGGTCCCCATCCCTCACTTTGAGGCATTCTCACAGATCAGACAGCTGAGGTCCAAGTGCTAAGGATCACATCTGCAGTACACAGAATGAACTGTTCATAACCATGCTGTGGAGGTGTCTGCTGCAAGGCAAAGTAATCTGGGAAAAGAGAATGCAATGTCATATGTACCTAGAGCCAGAGACTGGAAACTAAATACTGCCACCCCATGACGTGACAGGAGAACCATCAGGATGGGAGTTATGGTGAGGAGTCCCCCAAGGGCAGAAAACATCTATCCCTACCCTGCCCCTGAGGCTATCATGGGCCTCCAGCGCCCAGGGCTTCCAACATGCCAAAGACAGCTTTTCCTATCCCTCACAGCTGGGCATGAAGGTGCCTCCCGGTCTGCTTTCAGACACAGGATGAGCAATGCATCCACTGCCTCCAGAGAGGTTTTACCCTGTGGGTTTAGCAGGAAGGTTATTCTCCTGAATAACCTTGATAAGCCCAGACTGAATTACAGAATCAAAGAACATGTTGAGCCGGAGGAGATCCACATGGATTCCAGCCTCGCTCCTGGCCCTGCACAGCCCCTTCCCCAGAGTCCGTTTGCCTGAGAGCATTGTTCAACCACCTCTTGAACTCTGTCAGGCTAGTGCTGTGACAGCTTCCCTGAGGAGCCTGTTTCAGTGTCCAGTCACACTCTGGGTGAAGAACTTTTCCTAATATCCAACTTAAACTTCCCCTGAAACAACTTCAGACCATTCCCTCAGGTCCTGTCACTGATCACTATAGAGAACAGATGTGCACCTGCCCCTCTGATTCCCCTCACAGGGAAGGTGTAACTGCAGTGAGGTCTCCCCTCAGTCTCCTCTTCTCCAGGCTGAACAGACCAAGTGACCTTATATGGCTTCCCCTCAAGGCCCTTCACCCTCCTTTGGGCTTTCTCTAACAGCTCAATGTCTTTTTTGTGTTGTGGCACCCAAAACTGCCCCCAGCACTGGAGGTGAGGCTGCCCCAGCTCAGAGCAGAGCAGGACAATCCCCTCCCTTGCCTGGCTGTGATGCTGTGCCTGATGCACCCCAGGACACGGGGCCCTCCTGGCTGCCAGGGCACTGCTGGCTCATGTTCAACTTGTCATTGACCAGGAACCCCAGACTCAGGGCCCTTTCCTGCACTCATTTCTGCTTTCCAGCCTCTCCTTTCCCCATCTGTCTGTACATCCAAGGTTGCCCCATCCCAGGTGCAGAATCCAGCACTTGCCCTTGTTGAATTTCATACAGCTGGTGCCTGCCCAGTCCTATCATTTGTCAAGGTCTCTCTTCAGAGCCTCCCTGCCCTGGAGGGAGACAGCTGCTCCTCCCAGTTTTGTATCAGCTGTGAACTTGCTTAGTAACCCTTCCAGTCCTGTGTCCAAGCCATTTATGAAGATGAAGAGCACAGAGTTGAGGATGGAGTCCTATGAAACCCCCCTAGTGACAGGTCACCATTCTGATGTCACCCTATTCACTGTAACCCTCTGTGCCTGACCCTTGAGCCAGTAGCTCACCCCCTGCATGGTGTTTTTATCCAGCTGAGCACTGGATATTTTATCCAGAAAGATAGTGTGAGAGAGACAGTATTGAAAGTTCTGATGAAATCCATAAAGATTACATCCACTGGCTTCCCTTGGTCAACTAACTGGGTTACCTTGTCATAAAAGGGAATCAGGTCTCCCGTTGGCTGTGACAATTAAAGTGATGTTTGCCTCCTTTGTACCTCTATTTAGAAGGAGAAAAGTGCTTTTACGTGCTTCTGGTGCAGTCTTATCCTCCCCTTTGCAGAGCAGGCAACATCCTGTGGTAATAAGCTCTGGCAAGCAGCCTGCAGGACACTGGCCAAGCTGGCACACTGATAGTTTCCTCTGGGTGTGGGATTGTGCATTTCTGTGAATTAATAGAGGAAGTTATAAGCAAGAAAAACAATCCATGTGGTTTATAGAGTCCTTACTTAAAGAAAGTAATTTTGGTATCTCCCACCTATACACAATACAGCAGGAAAAAGTGTGTAGTTTGTACGTGGAAAACGTGACTGAACCAAATTTACAGCCTTGTTTTTGATTACTGCCATTAGAGTGTGTGTATGTGTGTGTGTGTGTGTGTGTGTGTGTGTGTGTGTGCATGACATAAGCATCAGATTAAATCCATCTGTATATCACACACGGTTCTGTCTCTGAAAGTTAGTCATAGGAGGGTCAAGTCTGCAGCAAACACACTCTTTCGTAACGGCTTTAAAGATTATATTTGTTTAGTGGCAAGTCAGTGGTGACATCCTAGGTGCTAATGCTGGTCCTGCTGGTTTCCTACAGACTAAAGCTATAATGAAATTGTCAGCTCACTTGCTCTTTGCATACTCCTAAGTGTTTTAGGTTCCCTGTGATAAGGCAAATTCAAACAAATGAGCTTGTATATTTCCATCCTATAATTGCAGTCCTTTCTGAAATTAGGGAAATAAGTGTAAAATATTAAAAGATTTTCTATGGTTTCTAAATATAGAAGCAGTTAAGGATGAACATAAATCTACTGTAGATACGTTTTTCTAACCAGAAAATTAGGTACAGAATTGACATTTGCTGTCATATCTCTACAAAATTGGACATTTTAGATGCTCCATGTATTAGTTTAACAAATGAAAATAATCTTAAATCATGCAGAATTCCATGGGATGGTTCAAAACTAATCTGTGTCATTTGCAGGATAGTGAAGGTATGCAAGAGGGGCCACAACCAGTCAGTGCCTGTCTGCAAATGTCGGCATTTGAAAAACGCACAACTCCAAAGGCTTTATTCCATCAAATATGTAATCCAAGTCTTAACTTCACATAGAGATATTTGCATATATAATATCTACAAACATAATCTCTATGTCTACAGCTAAGGAAAACAATGTACTGTAGCATAAAGGTTACATCAATGGAACCGTTCTGCAGAAGTTGACCTTCTGTGGAGAACGTTGTTTGAGATTCTTTCTGTAACCCATATTAAGCAATTTGAAAGTCAATCAGTCTTTGTCCATTGCATATCATAGAATCAGAGTGTATCATAGAATCATAGAATGGTTGTGGTTGGAAGGAACCTTAAAAATCACCACGTTCTACCGCCTTGTCATGGGCAGGGACACCTCCCACTAGACCAGGTTGCTCTGAAACCTGTCCGTCCTTGCAACCTGTTCCCACACCTCACCACCCTCAAGAATTTCTTCCTAATAGCTAATCTAAATCTACCCTCTTTCAGTTTAAATCCATTCCCCCTTGTCTTGTCACTACAAGCTTTTGTAAAAAGTCCCCCAAATTTTGACATCCACTGCAGGAGACCATGCAAAAACGCTCAAAACCCTGAGGCTGAGCATTTGTCCAGCATGGCCTGTGTCCTAGGATGTGACTGGGCACTGATGTGGGGTGGGAGGTGCAAACACTGGTAGAATGGATATGAATTCTCAGCTGGTAGCTATGCCATGACTGGAAATTATATGAAAAATAATCTGAGAGATGTACAATACCCAAAAATAATGGGGCAAGTTAGTGGACTCTCTGCGCCTCTTGTGATCCCCTGTGAAGCAGAAAACCTGGATACAAAAAGAGGCACTATCCAAACCTAACATTTTCATGAAAAACATCAACATTTGAAAATTACAACAACCTATTGCTGTAATGACTGCATCAAACTCAACTATTGGCCCATAATAAGATTTCTCGATAATTTCTCGATGTTTAATATCATACTGCTCAACTTTACACTTGATGTGACAGGGAAATATATAAACTAAAATTCTTCCTAACTTCTTAAAAAAGTGCTGTCTATTCTTTCAATTAATTCCCTCGATCCTTTTGTGATAATTTATGACTTTTATTGCCCTATTTTTTGAGTGCTCTTCTGATTCATTGGAAAGCCCTGGAGGACACAACACCAGCCATAGCTCTCCTGAAGCTAATACAAAATAGTGCATAGGTCAACAGAAATTCCTAGCCATCTATCTAAAACAATTCTGTAGAGAAGAGTAAATGAGTCCCATGTTGGGAGTTACTCAGATATATACATTTTATTTCTTTGTACTTTGCTTGAATTAATTTTATAGCTCAAGTATATATCTCTTACAGAAAATTCCCCTTACTCATTAAGTCTGTATTTCACACAAATTAAAAAGCAGTGAAGTAATTTGAAATGGGAGTTTTCTAAAAAAAGATCTTTTCTTAAAAAGAATAAAAAGGAAAATAAACCAGAATCTGAGTCTAAATATTTCAGCAGAACAACTGTGTTGTTTTTTTTTCCCCAAGACCTATTTAGTCAAGTCTACTGTAAAGCTGAATAGTATTTTAAATGGTATATGATGACATCAGGGATTTCTCATCTCTTCTTTACACTTGGCAGAATTTGAAGGGTATTTAATAAACCAGGGTACCCTTTAGAGCTGTCATTTTTTCCAAATTAGCATCAAATAAAAATAACATCAACAAAATAAAATTGGCAAAATAATTTAGTTTAAATTTCTTGATAAAGAATAATATCAACGGACGTTACAGTTTTTGCTGTATATATATAAACATGAATTGCCAGGTCACTTAACAGCAGATGTCTCACCTGTTCCTAAGTGAACTTCAAGACATTAAATAGTGTGAGTACCAACAGAAGAGTGATAGAATTTAAAAAGAATTTGTCAAACCCCATCTTTAAATCTTTTATTTCTGGCAATACAGACCTCTTAGTGGATTTACTACATCTTCTCTGAGGGGGGAAAAATGCTTAATTTTTTATGATTTTTAACATATTATACTAGCGAATAATTCTGTGGTACAGTAGACACAAAGTTAGCCTCCTCCATCTACTCACTGAAATGCAAAAAATTGTAATCATAGGAAGAAAAATAGCATTTCTATGGCACAGAAATACTATTTCGGTCATATTAGTTTCACGTTTTTAAAATGTAGTATCTCTGATTTCAGATATAAGTGATCCTTTAGCTTCAAAGTTGCCTTAAAACCATCATGATGGAGCACTTAATTCATGAGACAGTTTTACTTCTGTAATTTCTGGAAACAACATATTTTTTCTTCCATGGTTGTTTACAGTCAGTTAAATTGCACCATTGACATGCAGTGACAAGTTGTGAATTGTCTGGGGGAGTTCTCCTATCAGTAGCAAAAGAACAGCAAAGTCAGGGAGCTTTTATGTACACAGTGGCTGTGCCACTAACAGTACAGAGAACAGTACACAAGTATTCCTGTCACTGTCACTCCAATAGCTGTGCCTTTGAAGTAATACTGTAACATTACAGAGGCTTCAATTGGCAAAATATTTGTGCTCCTCTGGCATTTGTGAAGCACATGTATGCATTCACAGAATCAGGTTATTTGCTGCATCCTGACATGCAAAGTCATAATGTAATTAGTTACTAGAGCTCTATAAAGTACTGATGTAATTATTACATGTATTTTCATAATGCCTGAGTGCTCCAAGCAGGAGTGAGTGGTGACCGGTATTAGTGGATAGACAGAAATTTTTAATTCAGGCCAGTCCTTTCCCAGAGTTGCCTTATATATTATCAATGTAGGTTATTATCAATATAGATAGGTAACACAAGAGTAGAATGAAGATTATTTATGTCACATCTGCACTTTTCAGTATTTGCCTAATTTTTTATGTCACATCTCACATTTAGACTTAATGGTTTGCAAAACTTAGTCTGTCTTGTGCTTTGTTTCAAATTTAGAGCTCTTTTAATACACTTCTGCTAAAGATATTTGATTTTGCTATCCTTTTTGACTACAGAGATAAGTTACCTACATTTTTTCTTTTATTCCACCAAGACTCAGGACATTTGCTTCCCACTCAATTTTCCCTTTGGTTGTTTGTATGTGTGTAAAATCCAGACTTTTAAAGCTGCGAACTGTGTTTCTCATTTGGTGAAGTCAGGTGCTCACTGGACCTTTTTTAACTAAACAGAGTTTAACTGTTTCTCTAATATTAACTCTTTTTTTTTTTTTCTTTCTCCACATACAAAAAGATTTCCTTACAAACCACCAACATCCAAACTCTAAAGGTGACTGCTCTTGTGATTTGGTTGACATAGTTTTTGTTTAGAGCTTACTCTTCGAATCAGGTGATTAAAGAATAATCTGAAACTCCTCTTTTCTGTACTTTTAGAATTCTTAAAGCACAACAAAACTCAGCCAGCATCTACTGGAATATATCTCCATATATTTTGAAATCTTGGGTTGTTCTCTGGACTATACACCTTTAAAGTAGCTGGGTGAGTAATGCTGAATCTGTGGACAACATGATGCCTTCAGTACAGCAACTAGAACAAAACACGGAAAATATTAAAGTGGGAGGATTTCTGCCACATAATCCAAAAACATCTGCAAATTTCTTTATTTCTTCCCAGGAGAAGGAAAGTCCTTTAGCCCCAGATAAAACTTCCTATTGCCACATGAGATAAAGCTTTAATTTTGTGGCCAAGATACCTCACAGAACTTTTCTCAGTCAGTATATATTCTTGACATTTTATGAAGAGAGCTTTTGATGCATAGTCTAAAAACTGTACTGCAGTTCTTTTATTTCACAGGCACTTTCTAATTATGTTGCTTCCTAACAGGGTTTTTCCAAGCCCTGCATAAATGAACTTGCTTGTCTCAAAAGCTAGTTATTCCTCCATCTTTCTTTTTGTAACTGAATTTGAACTTGGCAGCACATTTGGAGAGCAGGCTGGGGCACCTGCAGCAGCTGTACCACTCGCTGTCCAGATTCAGCAAATCTCAGACATATTGTGTTGAAGATTGGCTTCATTACTCTTCTGCCAAGGATGACTGTCAGTTTCTCAATAGATCTGATTGTGGATGAATGGGAGGTCTGAGAAACAGTGGTGGCTCAGCTTCAATGCCCAGCATTCTCAATAACAGAGGCAGAGGGGCAAGGGCAGGAAAGTAAATGGTTTTCATGCTCGCATTCCTGCCACTAAGTCCACAGTTCAGTTTCCTGGGTTTTTAAGGAGAGTCCAATTAAGTTGTTATCTACCTCCAGCTCAAACTGGATGGACAAAAATGGATTTGCTTACAGAGGTAGCATGAATGGGGGCACAACCCACCTCTGAGCTGTAAGATATGTATTCAGGAACAACAGGAGACCTTTCCTGCATCTAAAAATTCTCATTTATGTCTTTCCCTTTGTAACTGTAGTAGGAGGCTCTTTGTGACTTGTTTACAAAAGAAAGAAAGGCTTTTGCAATCACAAGGCTGTTTGGTTGTATTTTTCCACCTACTTGAAATAATGGCTCAAAAAGAAAGCCTGTTGGTTGTTCTGTAGCACACTGTGAGAACTTGACAGCAGTTACATGGCGTCATTTAGAAACAGCAGAGTTATCAAGTTAATCAGCTTGAAATCCACCTTGATTTTAAACCATAAGTTGCTACAGCATAAAAGTACTACAGATGAGCATTCCTTTTTCAGTAATGTCTCTCCTCTGACGTTTTTCATGCAACATAGATCAAGTTTTCCCTACACACAGATGAGAATCAGTGGAGACAAGGTAGTTCACGGCATAGCCAGGACATATACTTGACATGTAGAGTAATGCATTGTTCTGTCAGGAGAGGTTGCAGTACTCCTGAATGAGATATGTGTTATTACAACTGTTTCTCTAGCTCTGTGGGTGTAGAACAGATAGATTTATTAACTCACATGTCACCCCGAGATGAGATACCGGGACTGACTCAACAGTATGAGCTAGGATGGCTGGCTCCACTGACCTCTTGCTCCATACCTCTGGTCTTTGCTAGGGCTGATGGATGGTGAATTACTAGCAGAATCAAGACAACACTTTTCGTCAGTTCTAAACTAACAGCTACTTTAAAAAAGCAGTACCTATAATAGAGACAGAAGCAAATTCGGTCTAACTTGTTCTCCCACATGGGTCTCAAGGCCTATATGTAGACATTTGGTACCAATTCCCTAGCAGAATATTAAAAAAAAAAAAAAAAAAAGACTTAGTAGGGCAAGCCTCAAGACCATTTGTCTTACAAAAGGTGTTTTCAGCATTTTTCTGAAAGGAGATTCAAACAATTCACAGAAGAATCATTCCTATTTTAGGTTGTAGGTAATAACAGGGCATCTCCTTTAAACCAAAAGGAAGATGTATTTTTTCTGCTAGCCACACCAGTTGGATAATATGAGCAGATTAGCATGTAAGGCCATCAAGATAATTCTGTGTTTTCCAGTATAATCTTCAGTAAAACCTCTATATTATAGAATAATAATTGTTTGTTGGACTTGTTGCCATTAAAGGAATGTCTCATTTGTGAATGAGTGTAAATTTGTCCACAATTATTGCAGTGACAAAAAACTTAGTGGTAGAACTTCTACTGCTCCTCTCTGTTGTATAATCATCATTACACCTGGTAGTACAAACCCATCCAGATTTATCAGTTGATAAATTCTTATTAATTTCCGTGTCTCTTTCAAAGAATGAAGAGAGGTTCTCCTATTTCTCAGTCTGAATTAAACATATATTAAAAAGTCACAGGAGTCATGAATCAGTAATGATTCCTTCCTTCATTAGAAGAATTGTTTAAGTAACATGAGAATTAAGTAACATGAGAATTCATGTTACTTAATCGATGTTTAAATTTCCGTGATTAGGCAAGTGAAATACATAAATCAAACTTTCTGCTTTCTTTATGGCAATTCTTCAGGAGTTCAGGAGTTATGATGTAAGAAATCTCAGGAAAAAAACTTAGCCTTAGAATTAATGGGCATGTATTTGAAGTTTTAGTAGATATATGACTGTTGTGTTGTCAGATACTAAGCTGGAATGTTTCCAAGTCAAGATGCTTTAAATTATACACTGGAGACAGCACCACCACAGTAATGACTCATATTGCCAGCATGAGAAAGAAAGAAGCTTAAGGAAATAAAACGACCAATACTCACCAGCATGATATCTTACCCTAGATACCCTTCTATTGAGTTATGGTATCATCATTTGAAATGTTAAATATTGACACATTATTGGCAACTGAAGTAAGTCAAGGCAGTCTCGTAAATATTCTTCATCTACCCAATGAATGAAAATTACGGTTTCTAAAAAACAAAGAAATCAATTCTGGCAAATACACAAAGTACTTTCCTTGAGTTTGAACAACTTGCTCAAACAAGACAGTGCTTTAAAAGATAGGATTCCATTTCATGGAAGTTTTGAATGTTGATACTTTGTTTAAAGCAAGCAGTTAATTGAGCTATGCATGAGAAACGTGAGTATTCTTTTCTTTTAAATTCCACTGTGTTCTGGTGTCAGGTCATTGTTTTCCAGAGAAAATCAGAGATTGTTTTTCGTTGTAGGAGTCATCCAGTAAAGATCATCCAGTTTCAACCCCTAAGATATTTAATCAAAATTTTCAAGGTAATAACATGTTTATGACAATAAGATAGAATTCAGGTCATAAGAGGCCTGTGAGGATTACACTCGCAGTTTATGGTTTATTTTTATACAAATGTGAACTTCCCACAAGTATATCCGCTTGTTAGTTGCTTTTATTGCCTACAAGTGTCGTTGGCAGCAAACACAAGTCATACATATATATATATATATGTATATATATGTATATATATATAATGTCAACTTCCACGAATGGCCTCTGACTTCAGAGCAACTCAGCAGAGATTACTAATTATAGTGTAATACAAATCCAATATTCATTATAGCTTTTTCTTACTGCTGAGTTTTCAATGAAACTTGCAGGCAAGTGCTTTCTTGCATTCTGTTTTAGAATTCATACCTTCATTTATTGTATTTTTGAGGAATCAGAAGAGTGGTGGCCTCAGTAAGTCTCTTGAAGATTAGCCTAGTTCATCAATAATTTCTTGGCCTTATTAACTTTCTCAAATGAAGATGATAGAGCCAAATTTCAAAATTGTATGTGTCTAGCTATACAATTGATTATTGACATCGTTGGAGTTACTCTGGCTACGTACTGCTAAAAGCCAAAACTGAATGTGAACCCCAAAATGAATCACCAGGAAGACTTCTTGCAGTGATGGTGTAATTTAGAGGGACTCTGTCTTTGCAGCAGTGGAAAGAGGATTAGTATTTGGGGACCACTAGTTCAGAAGTTGCCCATTCCTTTAGACTGGTCACTGTTTCTCTTCACCTTGGCACTGGCCCCTCATCCCTCATCTCCTCTAGTGGCAGCTGAATGTACCCACTCCATGTCAGCTGCAGGGACCCTGCATGGGAAAAGTGCTGGGCTCACCACCACTGCTGAACTTAATGGGTTTTATGCTGTTGGGAGGTGATCAATAAGCCCTTGGATTCCTGGAAACTCTTCTGACCAAAACTCTGGAAAGATATACTTTTACGCTGCTTATGTCATTTTATTAATGACTTGCTAAACAGAAACAAACTTTCATAGCATGAATTGAAACACATTTTTAATCATTATCTTTTCACTATTTAGTGAGAATATGTCTTGCTTATTTTTAATCTCAGTGAAATCTTTGTGCAGTAACACAAAAAGCTGCTTTAAGCTTAAAAAAAAAAAAAAAAGTGTGGCTTAAGCTTAAAAAATATCAATTAAAACTAAAACTGAATAACAGCAGAGAAGCAGCCAATCAGTATGAAAGGATTTATTCCTGAGGCTGAAAGATGCAACCAGCATAGGAGAGTAGCATAAAGAGTTCTACCAGTGAAATAGACTGGTAGAAGATTTCATAGCATAAGCAAAACCCTTTCCCCTCTAAGATCTAGATCTGTACTTGGATCTTTTTCAGATGCTTTGCACCTGTTCTATGCATGCTTTCCCAGCTGTGATGCTTATAAACAGGTCAGGTTAACACACCTGGTCACTTAACACTTCAGTCTCATCTCATGGATTCTAAAACAGGGATGAAAATAGTACTTTACTAGGGATGAAAATTCCACTAGTATCAGCAACAAAATGCTCACTGAAAGAAAAAAAGAAAGAAAGAGAAAGCATTTGTACCAAAAAACCCCACTGCAACTTAAAAAGAAAAAAAAAGTTAATTTTTCTTTAACTACCTGTACTTTGCAGAATCATTTAGATATATTGAAGAGGTGTTAAACTTTCTATACCATGAGGTATACAATTTCAAACCTTTTTTTATATGTGTGCCATTGACCACAAAAACACAGAAAAATAGAAAATTAGTGAAGAAGCACAACTCCCCTCATTTAATTTTCATCCTTCCTTCAAAGGCATTATATACTAAACTGTTCAAGACTTATTCTGGACTAAGTTTGGATTAAGTCTTGCTTTCTTTACCATCCACTCTCAAAAGAAAATAAAATACTTCTGTTGTCCTAAAATATGGCAGTTGGTTCCCAGGTACTGCTCATAGGCTGTGTTGTATTGCGACTTCCACCCTGATGTCAAAAGAGTAAGACTGAAGCTTTAACCAGCTTGCCTATGCAACAAAAATTTCTCTCAGGTGCAGACTGATTATGGATGAAGAAGAGAGCATTGCTCAGCACAGTAGAGGAAAAGTGAGCAGTGCCTGCTACAACAGCGTGAAGGGGAAAGAACAGGATTAGGACTCCTGTCTGATACATTCTTCCAAATGCATCAGGCCTTTTCATTATGGATTTTGTTCTTTTCTCTTCCACCAATACATTGCACAGCTTCCCCTACCAGCAGCACAAAGACAGGTATTCATTACTGGTATAGCCTCTGTCACTTCTGTTCTAAGATCAGCTGTCAGATCATTTTAGGTGTTACAATTAGAAGAAAATTTAAAACCTTTAATGAAATGACAAAGCTTTATTCCTACCAGAGCTGAAAGCAGGAATGGAAAATGCTCAGTAGCTCAAAAGAAGCTCTTGGGTATTCTGAAATAGGCTGGTGGGTAACCAGTGTGAACAACTGCTATATGAGCAAAGAAATAGGCAAGGACTGGAAATTAAATATTTGCTTCATAAGGGTTATCTGAAATTTCCATAACTTTTACAACAGCCTACTGCTGTATATTTCTTCTAGGTTAATTGAAGTTTCAGGGCACACTCAAATTTAAATTGCATTTGAAGAGTTTTAGGTCAGAACAGGTTGCCGTCAGATGATATGTGAGATTAGCTATATCAGAAGCAGAAACTTCTCTTAAAGTGTCCTTCTCCTTTGAGAGGTTTTACAAGAGGCTGTCAATCACTACACTATTCAAACACTGTCTAATGACACCATATATTCAAAGTCATCTGAAAAGTGCCAGCTCTCCTTCTGGACAGTATTTCCAATCTATTAATAAAACAATACATTTAAAGTAAGAAGCACTTCATTGTTTCCCACACCAAATATCAAAAAAGAGAGTTTTTTAACTCATTTTCCAAATGCTTTCATGTAAAAAGCATTTGGAAAATGCTCATTTTCTTTCTTTCTCCATCCTCTGCCCTTTCCCAAAGTCGCTATGCTTTAGATTTCTTTGCAATTTTTTAGTGGGAATGAATTATCAACAAGAAAAATATTTAAAAATATAAATAAATATATAAAATAAATACTAATACACATGGTGTTATTGATAAATATATTAACAATAAATAATGAGTAATGAGAATGTGCTGCTATTAATAAATACAAATAAACACACATTTATAAATATTAATAAATCTTAACATTAACAAGTAGGAATTGTTAAACTTTTGCAATTTCTTAGCAGGAGTATACCCTTATCATGTACACTTTAAGACATTTTCTTGATTTCCCAGTCATTTTTCATTACAATATTGTAGAAACTCAGAAAAATTAGATTCTGATTACTACTGCTAGTTATAGTTCTCAAGCCCTGCCATGATCACAAAGATCATTTACTGATCCTGTAAACCCTTTCATTTATTTTCTGTATCCTGGGGGCTTTTCTTTTCCCACAGAAGAAGCAAAGCTGAACAAATTTCACAACAGTGACTTTTGCCTACCATTTGCACACACTAGTGTTGTGACTACTGTTCCTGTTGCTTTGAAAGATCCTATCAGCTGAAGGGAGTAAGAGAAATCATCATATTTTTGTGCTATATGAATGAGAAACATAGAAATGTTCTACCTATAACAGTGTTTGCATCACTGGTTTTATGCCACTATCACAGAGAATCTAAACGTAAAACAGATTCTAAACCTAAACTCTTGCAGCAGAGAAAAATTCATCTCTATATTAATGGAAAAGGGGACATAAAGGGTTTAAAACAAAAACTCTGAAACAAAATAGGGGCACATGTTTTTGCAGGAGAATGTGAAATCTGAATGCAAAGTAGCAGTCTCCCACAAGAATGATGTTTCAGTGTTACAACAACCTACAGCAGACAAATGTACTGTAAAGCCTTCTTAAACCGTGTTATCTTGGCTCAGCTGGCAGGCCAGAGCACCAGACCTCTGACCAAACAACACAGACCAGACATATAATAAAAATGGAATTTTTTATTTCTTGCAGAGGGGTGTTACTGCCTTTCTCAGAATACCATGACTGGTTGACTTAAGGACACCATTCACCCAGGTAACTTAGAGGAGTCCATCTGCTCTCTGTCATTGTAGATACAGTAACATTTGTATCTCTCACAAATAAAATCCTTAAGTAAAAGTTAGTATTTTCTAAAATTTTAGAGTAATTGAGTGAAGGCCATAATTCCTAGTGCTGAGTGCTTCTCAGTTTACACTAAATTTCCTAAAGAAATGTAGGGCCACTGAATTCTTGAAGCTTCATCAGCATAAGATGTACAGTTTTATACCATAAAAGGGAAATATGCAAACAATAAAGCATCATTTTGTTTACAGTTCATGTCATAGCATAGTTTTCAGATGGAAAACAATTATGGCAGTTTTGCCAAATAAGGCTAGAACACACACACATACATATAAAATTTTGAAATAAAAAAGTCTCATTGGTGCCCTCCCTCTACAGACAAAATGGACAAAAAAGACATCTGCAAATTTTGATCTGCTATAGAAAAGATAAGACCCACATCTGGGAAGTGATAACACATTAGGCCAAGTTCAATATGCAGTGAAGTCAGTAATTCCAGGCAAAAGCAGAATTTTCCAAATTATGAATTCAGAATTCCAGCTTTAGCAGTCTTGGAAGAGTCAGAGAAACTGGTAGGCAATGTACAGTATAATATAAAAGTATCCAAGACACTCCAGTTGTGGCTGGGAGGTATCTTACAGAAATGATGGTAGAAGCAGATTCTGAGACTATGTTCCTTGCTTTTTCACTAGATCTTTCAGAGGAGAAGATGGTTCACTTTACAGCTCCCAGTAATGTATTCCAGCAGAGATATTTTAGGGCCCAGTATACTCACCATGCTCAATCAGCAAATGGTATAGCTGGCTCATTATATTCTTACACTTTGTTCTTTAGGACACAGAAAAAAAAATTGAAGTTACAAATGTCAGACTGTCCCTCAGATTGCAAGAACTTTATGGCTTCTTGCTTTATTCTTTGTTTATCAGACAGGTGCCTTATGTGAAAATGCCACAGATGTGGTTTCATCTCTGTTATAGTTTAAATGAAATTGGATGGCTTGTTAATAGTTACATGCATTTTTTTAAAAATCCACAGAAGTTAAATATGTGACATCAATGAGGCATTAGCAGACGTGCCTGCTACCTGAGTATTGACAGATTCTTCTGCATTAAGAAGCACCAGCCTAATGGCAACACACTTCAGGCACCACACTGGAGCCCTATAATATCTGAAGTGTGAATCCTTATTGCATATTCTGCCCAGTTCTGCATGTCTTACTGATATGAGTGAGCTCCATGAATGGAGCTAGGCCAGAATACACAATAGAAACTTGCTTTCACAGAGCAGAAGCACTCTGCAGTTCAGGTGTGCTAACAGTGCCTTCCAACAAGCACCTCAGCAATGCACCCATGCAAGGAGTTGAATTCATCATACTTGAATGCTTGGTCATCCAGGATGTGTCATTTTGCCTGTCTGTTTAGCCAGTATACTAAATGAGCCAGGGATGTTATCTTCCCCTATGCTTAATACAGTGCAGATGTGTGTAGTACTATGTAAATTTCAATAACATAAATTGAAGAATGGAAACCTCAGTCTCAGTTTACTGCTCCTTCACAGCATTTTTAAAGCACCAGCATCTACAATGTATAAAGGACAGATGGAGGTAAAACTGCATAGTGATTAAGCTGGTAAAGTTTGTACTCAGTTTATGATAAGATTGTACTAACACAAAAATAGAGCCTTCAATTAAACAAGACTCATTCCTTGGTTATGTGATGATACAGAAATTATGTTTAAAGTCATAAACACATAAAACAAAGAATCATAGAAGAGTCGAGTTGGAAAGGATCTTTTAAAGGTCATCTAGTCTTGCTCCCTTCTATAAGCTGGCCCATCTTCAATGAGATCACACTGCCTAAAGACCCATCCAGCCTGACCTTGAATGTTTCCAGGGATGGGGTACCTACCAGCTCTCTGGGCAACCTGTGCCTGTGTTTCACTACCCTTATTGAAAAATACACATCTAACTTAAGCACACCCTCCTTACACTTAGTCCTCATATTGTGTGTTGGAAAAGCTATCAATGGTCCTACAGCACTAGCAATTTTCCTTGTGAAGAGCACAGTACAACGGGCAGTGAAGATCTACTAGTGGCACTGGGTAGGCTTCCACAAACCAGAATGTGTGACTGGAAAACCCACTCAACGTTAACAGTAAATTTGTTGCAGCCATTTAAACTCTACTCTGGCTTGAGGAGGAAATGGGGTGGAATGTACACGTGGGTTCAACCACCTGGCACTTTGTAGAGAGTTTATACTCATCAGAAATTTTGGCCAGTACAAGCTCTCTGCATATGTAAGATGCTTCTCTTAGTAACCAAGTGGTGCT
This sequence comes from Phylloscopus whistleri, assembly GCA_017589585.1. Classification (NCBI taxonomy): domain Eukaryota; kingdom Metazoa; phylum Chordata; class Aves; order Passeriformes; family Phylloscopidae; genus Phylloscopus; species Phylloscopus whistleri. The sequence continues at coordinate 4,803,474 of JADMLD010000679.1, read as the reverse complement.
GCTCCTTTGTTCTCAAAAGTATTAAGAGGACTCAACAAGGGACAAGTCAAGCCAGAAAGTCCATTGAATTTCAAAGGAATTTAAAACAAAGGGGAAAACAGGAATGCAATCATAAGAAATCAGTCTGGACCTCAATAATATTTTGAGCTTCAGAGTGAGGTAAATTTAGACATGAACACACTTGAGCAATGAGAACTATTCTTACAACCGGATCCCAGATTAAGGCAGATTAATTCTGTTGAATTTTTTTTTTAGTTTCTATCATGCTCCTAGATTCCATTTTTCACTTCCTTTAAAATGCAATGTTCCAAAGGTTGTTTCCAAATCTTTGCTGAATACAACATCTTTTATTTCTAAAAATTGTTTATCAGAAATTTTGTCCTTTTTGTATTTCTTAATAAAAGGACACTGGATGACATTTTGGTCTTTGAGAGCTGTCCATTGCACTTTTAAATCCTAGACAGTTTCTCTACATTTACTGTCTAGTTTCTTGTAATTACTTATCCTCAAAAAATATTAGAACCACCATATAAACCTCTAGATAGTGTCAATTTGGAAACACCTCTGTGGATGTTGCATCTGTATCTGAGTTATTCTCTCCTCATATTTTTGCTACAAGAACATTAGCTTTCTGTCACCTGTCCCTCAGGTGAAAATCATCATAATTGTATTTCTGTGATGTTTTCACAAAGAAAGATCCAGGCAATATAAAACAGGGTGCAAACCAAAGCAGATAAGCCTTAATGTTATAAAGACTTCTTTTTCCCCAGTTATATTTTTAGCCATAGCAAATCAAACAGATTTGTCCTACTGATGTTATGAATAAGACTGAGGAACAAATAGTTTTCTAAATAAAATAGTTTTCTGGATCTGCCTGGTCTGTAGATAAGCTAAGTAAAATTCATAAAACACTACCTTTCAGCTTCTATAAGGTTAGGTTGTGAATGATTTCTATTTTGCAAATTGTCTGTATTTGACCATGGCTTTCCTTCTCTTTTTTACATCTCCATGTACCTACACACAAATATGCACACACATATATTCTCCCCCTCTACTCCACTCTCACGAGACCTGGAGTACTATGTCCAGCTTTGCAGTCTCCAACAGAGAAAGGACGTGGATCTGTTTGAACAAGCCTGATAAGGAACATGAAAATGATCCAAGAGGTGGGGTGCCTCTGCCCTCAAAGACAAGCTGAGAGAATTAGAGTTGTTCATCCTGGAGAGGCAAAGGCTCCAGGGATACCTTAGAGCACCTTTCACCAAGGTGCTAAGAGGGGGCTACAAGATGGCTTACAAGGGCATGGTGTGAAAGGACAAGCGTGAATGGCTTCAAACTGGAAGAGGGTGGGTTTAGATTAAATATTAGGAAGTAATTTTTTACTGTGAGGGTAGTGAGACACTGGGAAACATTGTCCAGAGAAGCTGTGGCTGCCCCATTCCTGGAAGTGTTCAAGACCAGGCTGGATGAAGCTCTGAGCAACTTGGTCTAGTGCAAAATGCCCCTGCCCATGGCAGGCTGGTTGATACAGGATGATCTTTAAGGTCCCTTCCGACCCAAATCATTCTGTGATTCTATGCTCAATAAAACACACAGATGAATATGCTCAGTTTTCCCTTAGGAAATATAATAGCCATAATCATCTCTTTGCTTCCACAATACATTTTACATCTTATGGAAGTAAGTGATCTTTATAGAGCCACTGTTCATCATATGACAGCTCTGGTAGGACAGTTGTTTCTTTTGCATCCTCAGTCTGAAAGTACTAATGCTGTCATAGGCTAGGAAAAGCCTGATTTTGTTCCAATCGGGGTCAGTTTTTTTGATTGACAAGCAATTTATCCAGTAGAAGACAAGCTGCGACTTTTGGCGGAATGCTTAAAAAGGCTGGGTGGGGGGGAGGAGCGGTCTCTTCGTTTTTAGGGTGGCAGACTAAAGACAGGGAGCCGCCGGAGCCGGCCGGCCTCGGTGCCCCCCCACCCCGGGACGGCTGCGGTGGGCCGGGCCGGGCCAGGCCGGGCCCCAATGCTGCCGGAGCCGGGGCAAGCCGGGTCGGAGCTTTAGGAGCCGCTGTCTCGCGGAGAGGCGGACAGCATGGAGAGAGAGAGAGAGAGCTCGGACAGAGTGCCCCTTCGCCCTTGCTCTTCTTTTCAAGCCGAAGAAACCAGCGCATGGCTTCTAAACGACTCAGTTTCCCGCCGCAGAGCCACGTGGGCAGCCCGGCAGCCCGAAAAGTTTAACCTTTTGTTGTGAGCAAATGGATTTTCCTAAACATCATCTTTCTCCGGAAGAAGAACAGTTATAGCGAAGGAACTATGGAAAGACACGGCATAAAGCTACAGTCGGTAAGGGAAGAGTGAAAAGGACTTTAAAGCAAACGGACAAGGAGTGGCCTAATTTTGGCTGGACATTTCTGGTAAACTATAAAGACTGAATTGGTTTTGTTTCCTGTAACATATAAATGCTTTTGGGGGGATGTAAGGTTCTAGTTAAAAGTGATATGAAGCTTTTTTGCTCCTAAAGAAAGAGGACATTTGTTTTTGGGTCTTGAGATGATTTTGGAAATAGAAAAAGAGAATCTTTGTGTCATACTAGAGGAGGCATCCTTAAACAGTACCCCAGTAAGCAAATATGGCCTATGTGCAGTGTTGAGAGAACTGCTAATGGGTATGGTATGTCTATATAGAACCCAGAAAGACTCCTTTCCTAAAAGAACTGATAAAAGGTTATTTTTAAAATGGTAAAACTGGCTGAAGTTGCAAGTCATGTCTTTTTATGTTGAGTGAAGAAAGGTAAAAAACTTAGAAAGAGAAAGAAAGATGTTTTAGAAGTTTCATTTGTTGTTGTTGTTGTCTTTTTTCCCTTTTCTTGTTGTTTTTGTGTGTATTAATAAACTATCTTTGTAATTTAAAGATAGGCCTGGTTTGCTTTATATTCTTCCAGTCAAATAAAATATAGAACGTGATTAAACCATCACAAATGCCTTTAAAAATATTCACCAGAACACATCAAAGGGTCAACAAGATAAGTTCTTGCTGCTCAGATAACAGTGGCAATATCAAAGCAACTGGCATAACTCAAATTTAAACTATACCCGAGAAAAACAGATTCAAAGTAATGACATTTTTAATTTCCAACACATTGATGTTTAATTTCCAAAGCATTTTGCTGTTACTGTTGTAAAGGATGAGACCTACACAATAATTTTAGTTTTAAAAATTCCAAATGGAAATGTACTTCAGATCACAGTCATGGTTTGAGCCATAACATAGATAATATTTGGACTTTGAATAGAGATCTTATTCAGTTTTCCTGTGTGTATATCCAGTTCTTTTCTGGGATTTTGGCACAGAGCCATTTCTAATATATCAAAATAAAAATTTATGTAAGTTTAAATACAGGTTTTTGACTGTATAACTATTGGCACCAGAAACAAAATGAATCACTGAATTATTAGTTGTATGTATACGATAATATCACGATACAGCCAATTCTTCAATTTACAAGATTTCAGCTGTCTCTTGCCCTACTATAAAAATGGAAGCAGAGACAAAATTAAAGGTTTGTATAAAAAAAATTTGCGTAAAGCAAATAGGACAAATACTGCATAAGTGCTAGTATAACATTGTATGTTTAAAAAACTGGAATTCTTAAAAAATTGTACCACAATAGTGAGGGATATGTGCCAAAATACACTGCTTCAATAATACACTGAGAGACAGTCCAAACCTTGTGAACTGACTCATGCTTACATCATAAAATCCACAGAAGGATAGTGAATTGGCAGTGAAAACACATCCTGTCTCCATACAGATATCAATTACTCTAATGCAGGTGTATTTTACATGGTCAATAAGCTCAGACTATAACCACTAACAATGAATGTCCCCAGTGAATGTTTATTTCCATACTCTGCTTCTAACAACAGTGACAACAGAAGCACAGGGCATGGCTAAGAGTAATGATCTGGTAAGGCAAATGGCTGTGACTGCCTGTGACTCAGGTCACCAGCCCACCTGCAAGGCCATTCATCTCAGGGAAATATTTCTCACTTCAATTATTATTGCATGGCTGATAAAAAATTGATATATACCAAACAGGGATGCCTCTTCATCAGCCTCATGGAGCGGTGCTGTCCCTCAACAAAATTCTGTCCACAGTTTATTAAAAGAAAAAAAAATCAACAAAAAACCTCCCAACAACGGGACTCTAAAACTGTTTACAGAAACCAAAGTATTTTACTCATTTTCCTCAGGTGAGCCACTGCCATTACTGACTGCCTCTGAGCATCCAGTCCTCCTTCAGCCTCATACTTTGCTCATTCTGTTTATGGACAGAATTCATGCTGCTCCCTGAGGTTTTGTTATGATCCAGTGAAAATATTCTGAAATGGGCAAACATCTGTCTCCACTGCAGGAATTATTTTTTTTATTTAGCTTTATCTCACTTGTTGATCTAAGTCTCAAGGATTACCTGTTCATTCTGTCTCTGTGACTTCTCCTTTGTCCTCCCTGAAATACTTTCACTTCCTACTTTTTACTCCCACAGTGCTGTGTTGGAATTCATTCCTTATCCTTGCCACAATTAATATTTTTTTCCTATATATATATGTCAGCTCCTTTTTGTAGTTTTCACTTATCCTCATCCAAAGCAGGTGTAAACCACTGAGCAATCAGTATGGGGATATTTAATACTGTTTGCAAGAAAGTACAAATGGCTACAGAGGGTCCACGACCAGTAAATATTCAGATACTTTTAAGCAAAGATAAAAAGAACTTTGTCCATAGTATCCTCTTCTGTGATGTTATTGGGGCTAGATGACGTGATTGGATTTGAAAATCTTGCTTATTTTTGAGAGGTAAATCATTGGAGATATTAACTAAGAACACATAATGTTTAAGTAGGTAAATAATGAGATACTTTCCTATCTTCTGGCACCTACAGCTTATTAACTTGCTGAGCCAGAGGCTCTGTTTGGAACATCATTATTAGAAGGTAAGGAATGTCATTGCTTGAATCTGTTTCTTTAAATGTATTTTACCATTAGCCCTTTGGAGCTGTGGCAGCTGCAAGATTCATTGCCTCAACCTGTGGGGAATGAGTACGGTAAAAAGCCATCTGCACAGAGAATGAGATTGTTTCATTCAACTACATATTCTAAAATTGATGTATCTAGGCTATTTATCTAGACTCTCTCCGTAGCCACCACCCAGAAAAAATATGCCTCCAGGTAATAATTTACACTGTGTGTTTTCACTGCCTTTCCTCATATGGATCATACATTTGAATTTGCTACTTTCTCACAATGGATTTTGGGTGTTTACTATACTAGAAATCTCCCAATTTTAGACAACAGAGTAGATGAATCTACTTCCAAGTAAATTCACTTTATACTGGCTGCCTTTTTCCATTGTGCAATACAGAGGAATGGAGAAGAATTTGGACCCATTTATATGAGCAATTAATAATTTATATGGCACATTATCTGGTATGCTATGCTAAAGAACAGACCTATCAGGGATAATCCATTCTCTTTGGATATATCCAGAGACACAGGAGCAACAGAATGGCAGTCCCCACTGTACAAAATCCTGTATAATTTAAATGGTTTATGGACTAGGAAACGACTAACAGAAAAATTAGCATGTGCTCAGTGATTCCCACAATGACTAAACCTAAATTTTTGTTCCTGATGATATTGCAGCTATAACCTTTCCAGTATAATTAAAAGACTATTTTAAGTGGCCACAACAAAATCAAATTAAAATCATGGCACATACCAGCAAAGAAATAGGACCAGAAAGCAAAACATAAAAAAGGCACAAACCAATAAACTGCTAATAATGATTACATTCCACTTTCAGCAAAAGCTGCAGATTTCTGAGCAGCATTCTTCGTGGTACTGGGGTGGGAACAACTTCAGCTAACCCATTCACCTCAACTTAGCAGTTCTTAATTAGGAGTCATGGTCTGAGCCAAGTCCATGACAATTCCAGCTGATGTTCAGAAGTCCAGACAGAAATCCAAACATTTACATGGACATTTGGAGCTACCAACTCAAGTGATAAAGAGCAACAGATTAGAAAAGTCTACAAACTTCTACTCTTATAGCATGTGTAAACAGAAAGCAACAAAAAGAAATAAACTGAGAACAAGTTTTGCAAGTTACTCAACAGCAGAAGGATACTTTAAGTTAATGAGAAGCATATGCTTTATCTCAAGGACATATTTCAAGGCACAAAATACATACATGCATTTATACATGGAGATGCACAAACAAAAAATACTTCCCTAAGAAAATGTTAGGTTGATTTACATTCTATTTATGGCCTAATCCAAGAGTAACTTGGCAGCTGATAGCAAAACCAGTATTTACTCCCAGGGGCTCGGGTCAGAATTGCACAGGGTAACAGCTGTCATTATGTGTTGGGTTTGCATGAGAGGGTTTTGGTAGCAGGGAGGTACAGGAGTAGTTTCTGTTAGAAGCTGCCATAAGTTTCCCCAGTGTCTAATGATGCCAATGCCATGTGGCTCCTAGACAGACCTGCCATTGGCCAAGGCTCAGCCCATAAAGAGTAGTGGTAAGTGACTACAGGACAACAGATTTAAGAAGGGAAGGAAGTAATTGCACAGAAGCAAATTGTAGCCAGAGAAAAGGGGACTGAGGAAGAGCCACACAGGCACCAAAGTCAGTGAAGACGAAATAGGAGGAGGTGCTGGAGGAGCTCAAGGTTCTGGAGCAGATTCCCCTGTAGCCCAAGGTGGAGCCCATGGCAAGGCAGCTGTGCCCCTGTAGCACCATGAATGGCCCCATGCTGGAGCAGGTGGGGGTGCCTGAACCAGCATGGGACCCTTGGAAGCCTGTGCTGGAGCAGGCTCCTGGCAGGACCTGTGGCCCTGTGAAGAGGGGAGTCCACAGTGGAGCAGGTTTCCTGGCAGAACTCGAGATTCTGTGGGGGGCCCATGCTGGAGCAGTGCATTCCTGAAGGACTGCACCTGTGGCATGGAACCACACTGGAGGAGACTGTTCCTGAAGGACTGCATCCTGTGAGAGGGACTCATACTGGACAAGTTCACGGAGTTCTGTCTCCTGTGGGAGGGACCACACACTGAGGAAGAGTGTGAGAAATCCTCCCCTGTGGAGAAAGGAGCAGCAGAAACAAAGTGTGATGAAATGACTACAGGCCACCCCACTGTTCCACTGGAGGGGAGCAGGGACTGAATCTGGGGTAAAGTTAGGCCCAGGAAATATTAGGAAAATACTAGGAAATCTTAAAATATTTTTAAGATTGGGTGGGGTTTTTTTCTCATTATTCTACTCTCATTTGAGTGGTAATAAGTTAAACTGATTTATCAGACAAGTCCATTACGACTGTGAAGGTAATTGGTGAGTGATCTCTTCCTGTCCTTATGTGCACAAATGAGTGTTTTGCTGTATTTTCTCTCCCCTGCGTAGCTGAGGATCAGAGTAACAGAGGGTTTTGGTGGACACCTGCCATCCAGCCAGAGTGTTTGCCACACACTGGCACCACTACTCTCAACATGAGTGAAATAATGCACACAGACACCTGCCAAATCTCTTGCACTGAGTCTGCATTTCAGCATAACATACCTAAAGACCAGTACCTACACCCAGAGCCCCAAACATTCTCGGCAATATGACGTCTTTCTGTAGGAAATACATATATTATTCCCCTTCACCTAATGCTCCCAGTGCATTCCAGATCTCATCAGGGAGGAACATCAGGAATTTGTTACTGAGAAACCCAGCAACAAAGATATCCAGCTGTGCTGGGCACTGTGTGACCAAAAGTACAGGGGACTGAGATTTAGGTCAGCCTACACAGATGCGAAATTATAAAAAATTTTAAAAAACATAGTGTGCTTGTGCCATTGGTGTGTGTGATTTGAGGCCACAGTATAAATTGGAATTTTTGGTGTGACAGTGTATCACTTGTAGGCCCGATATAAGAAGCTCTGATTTAGATAGATTTCAAATTGCAGATATTGGAACATATATTAGAACAATTTTGTTCTAACTACAAGTTAAGACTAAAACACGAAGAGCCTTGATTTGACACCTCATAGCCATCACTGAATTATACAGACTGGAAAACCGAGGGCAAGAGAGATGTTTACTTTCTCTTTTCAAAATGTAAGAGCATTTACAAAGGCTTTTTCTATCACAGTCACAAAATTTAACCCAAGAATCCCACAGCTTCATGTTTTTAAAACTTCAAAACATTAGATACCAGTTCTGTCTTGGGTTGTGGAACCTAGATTGTGTATTCTATTTTCATCTGCTGAAAAGAGTTGGGGGGTTGTTCTTCTTTGTCTCTTGTTTACTCTGGAGGGAGGGGGGCGGGTGCCTTTTGATAATGGCCCAACTGTTAACACCAGGTAGGGCATTGTTTCTTATCTCTCTTCACGATGGGCCATTAAGATTCCCCAGGCTGTTTTCTTCCTCAAGCTGTTCCCTTTCCCAAGATAGTACACCCACATTCCATCATCCTATTGTGAGATGCTCCACCCAGTGGGAGGAGCCAACCATTCCTACCTGGACAAAACTGGGACTCCACAACAGGAAGCTCTTTTGCTTCACCCCGATTTCTGGGAGGAAGACTGGACCTCATCTTGGCTTTGCTGGACCCCTTCTCACCACCCCTGGACCCTTTTGGCTGCAAGATCATCTCTACTTCGGCAGGGCCACGTCTGCCACTCCAGGAGGACTTGCCTTTAGGCTGCTTCCTGATGCAACAGGGCATCAGGTTATAGCTCTGGCTTTGTCAGGGCTTTCCAAAATTGTTGCTTGTTTGTTTGCTGGTTGGGTGGGGTGGTTTTGTTTTTCCTACCACATTTGTATTATTGATATCCCTAGTAAAGAACTGTTATTCCTATTCCCAAAACTTTGCCTGAGAGCCCTTAATTGCAAAATTATAATTTGGCAGGGGGTGAGGGGTTTACATTCTCCGTTCTAAGGGAAACCCCAGTTTCCCTGGCAGATACCTGTCTTCCTTAACCAAGACAGGTTCCCTGGTATGTTATGGAAATTACACCTTTATAACAACATTCTGAAATATACAGTCTAATGCTTTCCCATGCCTTCAAGTTCATTAGACTCTGAATTTTTGTATGGTCTCAGATCTTTATAAATGCTTTTGGACATATTTGTTATTGAAAAAAGGGGGGCGGTTATGTGATTTATTGTTATTATGAACCACTCTAATTATGGTGTGCCTGAAGGCTGAACAAAAACAAAGCATATTGTGATAGGTATAGACACACAGAGGCTATCTTGGAAAGCCAAGGCCACTACTTAAAACACAGGTAAATATAAACAATAAATACTTCATGTCTATTTTTAAAAACATGTTAGAAACAGAAACTTGTTCACATCACTTGTTTGCACATCACTTGGAGCAAATATATCATAAAACTCAATGTCACACTGAACACATTTGGGAACACACAGAGGGTTTACCAGCATTGGAGATAATTTGTCTGGTTTTACTCCTTGTGTTGTAATTTGATGAAAGTAGACTGGTTTTACCTGGAAGCAGTGGGCAGTATAAAGGCATTCAATGAAAAAGTAACTGGACCCAAGCAGTGGGCAGTATAAAGGCATTCAATGAAAAAGTAACTGGACCCAACTTTGCATTAGGTACTCATCTGTCAGGGAGCGTTGCACTTCATCAAGAGCCACTTGGCATTTCTGAGAGTATCTTCAACTAGGTTAAAACTAAATCCCTTTGCAGGCATTTTGAGAGCTCATGAGAACTTGAAGTAGAATAGACTTCAACAAAATATATGCTCTATATTTGATGTATTATTGGTCATGGAGCGCATAGATGCTTTCCTCAAGAAGGAAACACATTATAGTACACTAGAATACACTGGCATCAAGTATTAAAACTCTTAACCCAAAAGGTATTCTGGGCTGCTTATGTGTTTCCTAGAGGAAAGAAAATCAGAGGAAAAAGCTGTCTTATGTAAAATATGCTCTAGCTCAAGGTGAAGCACTATGGAAGAAATACTGTAAGAGTTACCACTGGATTACAGGACATTTCCCTATCACTATTAACGTTGCAAAATCTACCATAACTGCTCTCTATTTAGTTAGAAGTTTCTAATTGTGGTTAGGTATTTCTCTTCCCTCCCCCAATACAGACCTGAGCATTTCTACTTGCAAATGGTCCTAGCATATTCACAAGCCTCAAAAGGTTTGGAAGTAAAGTTGGTTTTTTTACTCCATTTTGACAAAATGCACAATTCATGGAATAATTTGCATACCATCTCATTTGGCAGCCAGAAATATTTAAAATGAGATTTTGATTAATTTCTCCACAGTAAATAAACAGACAATAGGGTAAAAAACGTGTTCCCAGTTCTCAAATGGCAGCTCACAGATCTGAATCATTGTTTTTATATCAAGTTAGTAAAACAATTAATGGGAGCTTATGAGGAGAGTAATTGCAACAAATTTTAAGACTTTTTTCCCTTATGCCTCCCTCCATTTTATTGTGTATGAACCCAGTCAACTTTTGTCCACAGTCTTTCTCATGACATCTATAAAGCACCATGGACACACATGGATAGATATTAGTCATGGCATTAGTTATACTGTGCGCAAATACCTTCAAAAACCTTGTTTGGAAAATTATTTTTACATATGATGAGGCAAGAATTAAGTCACTTTCGCTTTTTTCAATGACATCTCTTAAAATTCCTTGTATGCCAATTCTACAATAGCTTCACAGACTACATGAGTCATTTACATCAAAAACTTGCACAGTAAAGGCTCAGCTTCTAATTATAGAAATATGCTGGATTCATCATTGTCACTAAGTTTTAGAACAATGCTCTGCACACTGCCTGGCCAAAGTATTTCAAGATGTTTAAAAAAGCATTTTTAGAAAGATTCTTGTGGAATAACTTGCAAAAACCTAAAAGAAATCATATTGTTTAGCACCCCAAAGCAGCTAATCTGGTTTTTACACCCTTTCAGTGATATTGTTGTTCCAAATGTAGTCTCATTACCCAGTGTAAGGTGCCAATTCACAGTGCAGGGAGGGATATTTCTAATTTTTATTCTACTATGTGCAAAGTAGGGAGCTGGGTGGTAACCCACAAAAGTCTGGCTCCCTGATCACCAAAATTTTACACTATTTATACATTTTAACAAAGGCATCAGCATTCTCTGGTTACAGATTACATAACTATTTTATTAGTTAGTGCTCAAACCCCTACTTGTTACAACTCTGAGATGCTGATTAGTCCACATGAGCAGTTCTTCCCCCCATTTCAGTCTGGGTTCTATTTTGGGTGGTCAATGTCTTGCTGGATGTGATCTTCCAATGTCTGAATTACCTTAGTCAGCTCAGTTCTGCTGACTTCACTCCTGGTGGCTTTTATCCAGATAGCCCATTCATTTAGGGATTGCCTTCCCTTTTACTTAAAACAAAAGATTAGCAAAGCATACAATGTTCACATCGCTTAGTCATAACTGTCTAGCTGTAGCTAGTGATTAACTTGAAAAAAAAAATGTGAAGTTTGATTCAGGTCTTGAGGGGCTCGAATCTTGAGGATCTCAATGTCAGTGTAACTCCACACAGATTTTCTCTGATCTCAATGTTGACATCATAAAAAAAGGTAATACATTTGATGATCTTAAAGTGATATTTTATGAAGCAAGACTGTTCCAGCCTTGAACCACTGCACTCCTTTAAGTATCTGTTGATTCAGGGCCTAATTGAGTGCTTCAGTAAAAGCAGGTTACCTGTAGCAAAAAGCATTGCCAGTAAATCAGGAATTTCTGCCATACAATATCCATCAAGCTATTTCATGAGACCTGGGGGGAACATCCTTAGAGAATGTTTCCCAGAAATACTCCCATAGTACACTATTAGGGACAATTTGCTTGTTAAGCTCCACCTTCAAAATTTTTACAAATTATTCCTTGGATACCTGGAAAGAGCATTCATATTGTGTGTTTCTGTATACAGGAATTAAGACAGTAAATTCTCTTCTTCTCATATGATATTCTCTACTACTGCTACACAGAGGAATGCCCATACATAGAACAATTGCCTGGTATACTTGGCCCTAATTTAGTTTTACGTCACATGAGATGGATGGAATTAGTAAAGAATCTGACTTCATTGAGTGGCACTGCCCCAAAACCTAATCCTGATTCGACCACATTGGGAAGAAAGCTGTGATATCACAACAAAAACAAACTGAATGTCATTACAAAGCCATAACCAACTAGAAGTTTCATAAATGTATGATGTTAATACTTCTGGCAAGCAGACCCTGCAGTCTGAGTATGAATTATGGTGTTAAGAAAGTGGAAGTACAAAGATTTTAGTTTTCACAATTGTTATTTCATGGGTAACCAGACTATACCACTGGATTGGATTCAAATGTAAGTGCATAAATGGCTTACAAGGAGGCATATCAAAGTTATTACCCTGATCAGTCTTCAGAAGAGGGTAAATGTAGAAGTGTACAGCTGCAACAAGAAATTAATTCTCCTGAGAGCTGTCCTGATTCAACTTATGAGAAACATGAATGATTCAGTATAGGTTATCATTACATACTGTCTTTTTACAGTGAATCATGAAAAAGTGATGGACTAGTGATGCCTTAGGATTTTAGCTTTTATATTTTTCAAATCCTGTACAGCATTAGTGTATAACTGTAAACCACATATAAAGTGTTAATAAGCTGTCTTCACATTTTAGTCAGACAAAACAATCCTTCTATGTTGGAGTCCAGGGCATTCCTTTGGATACCCTGGACAGTCAGAAACCTGTAGAGGGGGGTTAAAACCTGTACAGGGGGGTCTGGGATCTGTACAGGGGCGTTAGAGACCCTGGCACAGAGTCCAGGAAGGCAAGAGCTTTGACTTCAGTCCATGGGAAAGACTTCCAACATTGGGAGAGGAATTACAAGCCACAAAGCGTAATAAAGAGTAGTATAGTTTTTACATTTGGGTTCCTAGAATAGGGGTGAATGGGGACAAGATCGAGGATTCTGGGCGGTGCCCTGGGGTTCTTCTTCTTCTTCTTCTTCTTCGTCTCCATCTTCTGCTGTGATGGTGGCACAAAGTAGCTTTAGAGGGATTGGGTCAGAGTAGAAATAACCTGCTTAGTATAGAATGTAGATATTGGTCTGTAATTGTAAATAATCAGTAGGTAACTATCTGTATAAAAAAGGACAAGCCTACGTGAGAGCAGGGAGTCGTCACCTGTTGCCTGTGCTGTTCAGACCTTGGCTGGGCACAGAGAAAAATGAAAAGAAATAATAAACAAAGCAAGAAACCTTGAAAAAGAACAGCTGAAGACTTCTGTGTTATTCCTGCATTTGGCTTGGGGCTTTTCAGAGGGCAAAGGACATCAAAACTACCCTAATCTCGGGGAAAGAGTGACCAGCCAGCACCAAATACGAGACTTCTAGGCCTGAAATTCAAGGACACTATTTGCCTTAGGCCCTGAAAAGTATAAACAGAAGTCAATCAGGACAGGGAGCAAACTCGGGGTAAATGGCTTTATTGCCTGAATCTGTATTGTAATTGGAGGATTAACCCCTGATATGTAAATGGACCAAACTTTAATCTGTCTGAAAAACTCATGACCATAGCCCATCTTGGGTACAGCCCCTCTCAGAGGCTTTAGACTGCCCATGGTGTACCTATTGAAGACCTTTAGTAAACACCTACTTTATTCTCTCAATCTCATCTAGCCTCTGTTCTAGGTAGCCACTCCAAGGCACCACTAGAATTCTTCCTCTTTACAAAATATTATCCTCTGCAGAACTCCACTGCAAACTGTTGAAAATATTATACAGTTTCACTTTGCAGCTAATATTGAACTGCACAGTCTAATAGCAGCAATACAAAGGGATGCTTGACAGACACAAGCAGAGAAGCAGAGTACCTACATTTTGAAGTAGAGCTTGGACATTCCTACATTTAAACCAATCATTGCCTCCCCTCTTCTCCTCACATTAGAATTCATATTTAAATCAGTCCTGGTTTTGCTGTAATTCATACAGAAACTTTGTAAATTTAATTTCTCAATTTCCATCTTCATGCTGTATTCCTATTAGCATGCCTATCACACTTTATTTCACATGAAAGATTCCTATACACAAGTAAACTGTATTTACTTACAGTGTATACAATACATGTGGTCTATCTATGTACACACTGGAAGCATTGCTACTATTTTAGAAACATTTAAAAAATACACAACAGCTCACAGCTACTTTAAAGGAAAAATACCAAATATTTATGGTTTTCAGTAAAGTAAGCTAATCTCCAACAGCAGAAAGATCAATAATACTCTCTATTCTACTGAATTCTTCTCTTCCAACTCCAGTTCAAAACTGTACTTGTTTTGCTTGTCAAGACACTGTGAGCTTTTAGGTAGGTTCCATTGTTTATAGATTGAGCCTCACCAATGTCGTCTTTCTCATTTACTTTGTTGTGTCAGCCTTTTTGCTTTTTACCTTTGTCTTTCTATTGGTCTCTTCCACTTTCAGTTCCCTTGGAAATTAGACAGCAAAAAAGTTTAAAAAGTTAAAGCTTTCCACTTATCAACAAGAGCACAATTGACATGAGAATTAACTAGAAGGCAATAACACACAGCATCCTGTGACAACAGCTTTTAGAGCACTGTTTTTCATGAGCAAAATGTTCCTGACAGTGCAATTTAATAATGCTTAAGCCATTATCCCTGGCAGTTTCTACCTCAAATTGAACTACTGACCTGACCATATTGCAAATATGCTAAGGTCAGAATGTTGCCACTGACTTCATAATTAATAAACCACTACTAAAAAGGACAAACATCTTTTAGGATATGAAAAACAGAGATCGAAGCTCTCTGAATATTTCTCTGAATAGTGACCCAAAAAAGCAAATCTTGCTGTCATTGAGCTGGAGGCAAATCAGCTCTGGAGGTTAGCGAGACAAAGGTTGCAATAGGTGAAATAAGTGAACTCCCGAAGAAAAAAAATTAAGGTACCAAGAGAGACAGACAGAATATGTTATTCAAAAGACTATATGAAACACAAAGAAGGCTTTCATACTGGGCATTAGACTAGAACTTTGAGTTACAAATGAGATATAGGAAAAATAAAGCTGAAATTCGCATTATTTTCTTTGGTTTTTTTAGCTTTGGGGCTTGCTTGTGCAGGAATATTGTAGGAGCTTGTTGCTCTCTAAAAGTATTAGGCTACAGTTTTGCCCAGATATTTCACTGAATTTTTAGTGTACCATAGTAATTCTGTATTTTTACAAGGACTTCAATAATATAAATATGTCATGGGCTACTTAGTAGTGGTTTTCCTAGTCTGAAATGTGGCCTACATAAAAATACTCATTACTGCCATGTCCCACAAATTTTATTATGTCTTATTCCTTATTATCAGAAACATCCGTTAGATGCTTCAACTAGGTAAGTTTCTATTGTCCTTTTTTTATTTTTTTCTAATTATGCCTTCCTTACAAGCTGGATGACTGCATCAGTAATTTGACCTCAAGTGGAAGTAATTTGGAAAGTACTTGGGACCGGTTGCAAGATGCAAAAATGCTTTCAGTATTCTTTTGCAGTCCCTTGAGATACGGACTGCTATCCAACAGCTCTTAACACTGTACATGTTTATTAGTTAGTTTAAGGACACCACATGTGAAAACCCCCTGAAAGATAATTTGAGGTGCCCCCTATATATCTGGTGAAATTAATCGGGATATGTATCATGCAATTTCAAATAGGTTTGATATAGCTTATCTTTAGGGCAGTGTGAGGTTCAAATAAGTCTTAAGAGACCTGACACTTGCAATGTATGGGGCAATGTTATTTTTTTAAGCACACAAGACTTTTGTTTCCTTAACATGGGCATTTCAGGTCAGCAACAGAACCTGGAATTTGTCCCTAAGTTACAGCTGAATAGCACTCATTGATGCTAGTCTTACCAGGGCTACCATTTGCCAAAGCAAACCAATAATTGTTAGCAGAAGGACAGAAACTATGTAACAGAGGTAGGCAGATAGAGATTCTTGATTGACCTTAATGATGTCCTGGTGAAAAAAAAAAAAAGAACTTTAAGAAATTTAAGTATCTAATTCTTGATTTGAACTGGGAACAACAAACAGCTGTGGTTAAATTTAATTTTTAATATTTAATATGACATGTTTTAAAGTGAAAGCTATAAATATTTTTGACTACTGTATGCAAACGTGACTTTTAGCCATTTCAGAATAAGCGAACCACACTGCACTTATTAAAGGTATATTTAATAGACTTCAGAAAAGTCAGATTTAGCTGATGAGAATTAAATGTTTATATCAACTTCTCCCTGGTCTTTTGTTTTAAATTGTTATTTAACCATCACATCCCTTAAGATGATAGAAGAAGTGGTACTGATAATTGTATAGAAACAGAAAAGGAGAGGAATTGTTAATTAATACTGCATTCATTGCCTAACTAACTTGTAAATATTCCCTTTTTCCTAAGTTTTTGTCTTTGAACTTCTGAAAAATTTACCTTAAGGATTGCGTTTTGAGAAGGCTGGTAAACAGTCCAAATATTTGAAAAGTCAGGCCCTACTTTTATCTTTGAGTGTCAACAGTCATACATAATGACAGGAGGCTTTTGAAACTTTTGGCCAAATCTTCAAGCACCATGCTTAATCAGGTAAGCCTCTCTGTGTCTGGACAACAAATATCCATTAGCATGTAAGCACCTGAGTCTTTCCATTGAACACAAAAGAGAAGACACAAATAATTTTGTGTAAATTACTACTGCTTATATTATTTAAAGTTGTCATTCATAATTAGCTTGCAAATAAAATCAAAATACAGAATTTGTACCAAATAGTTATCCATACATTCTGTACTAATTAGCTGTCCGTCCATCCAGAAGTTGTGGATGTCCATTACTGCAAATGTTCAAAGACAGTTTGGATGGGATTTTAATAACCTCATCTAATGGAAGGTGTCCCTGCCCATGGCAGGGGGATTAGATTAGGCCATTGTTAAAGGTCCTTTTCAGCTCTAACTGTTCTGTGATTCTGTTGTAATTAATCTGCTTTTGAGGTAATGTACATATTTCCAAAAACTGTGGAATTGCAATATAATTTAAAAATATACTTCATAAAACAAACAAACAAACAAACAAATGAGCAAAGAACAGTGATGATGAATGTCCTGAAATAATACAATTTATATTGCTGTCTTGGATATTTTTGAGTTTTCTTCCCTCACTTAAGATGCAGCTAGAAGTACTAGTACTCTACTAGTACTAGTACTCTAGTACTCTAGTACTAGTACTCAAGTACTCTATAAAAAGTATATAGCAACAGATTAAATGCCCTGATAGTGGTCACTAAAGAGTAGGAAAAAAGCATAGGCACTGTCAATCCCCCAGAGAGATCTGCAGTTCTTGCAGTTTCTCATAGCCTTTACCTTTCGGACTTAACATGTCTATAATTTTTGAATTCTTCTAGCATATTAGTACCTCACTACCTCTCAACAGTAAGTTGGAGCTCAATAACTGCTTGTGCAAAATATTCTTCTTTTTCTTAGTTTGTTTGTAAATTAACTAGCTCCTAGCTTTACCTGACGACACTTAGATCTTTCATTGACACTGAAAACTCTTCCCCTTCAACCACTCCCATCCTTTTCATGATCTATCAAACTCTCCATCATATTCCCCTCTCAACCATATTTTCCAGACTACATGCTTAGTCCACATAATGTCTTTTTGTTCTAGAAGCCTGACCACCCTTCTGTATTGTTTTTCTTTTATCATATCAAAATCTTAATATATCCTTTGGAGGTAAAGAGTGGAGAGAAGGGAACATAGATGCTCACATAAGTACTCTAATTATAAACTGCACTGAGTCCTTATGGTGTAACCTAGTTTTCTGATTTGTTCTCTACTCCTTTTCTATTAATTTTTACTACTAAAACTTTTTCTGCATAAGCACTAGCAACTTTCATTTTCCACTCATTTCCATTGTGAACTCTAACATATATCGATGGCTTGCTGTGATTACAAGGCAATCTACACATTATTTAAACATCTATGTTAATCCTTCTTCCCTAAACACATATATGCATGTATGTACTTAGAAATCCAAGTAATGCGTGACTGTAAGAACAAAGATGCGTAAGTTATCATTTACATAGACTCCAAATATCTGAAAAGTACTGGCTTGTCATGTTCCTGGTAGTGGCACTGCACTTCATTGAAGTTTATAAGCAAGTATTTTCCTACACATTGAAATTAATGCATTTTTGTTTCCCTTAGCATATGGCTCACAGAGGCAACTAAAAACCTGACATCTCATCTGAAATCCTTCCCATTGTCAGAACTATGGCAAAACTTATTCCCTCCTAGATTCCCTCAGTTGTGCTCACATGCAAGCTCCAACATTCCCTTTTCTTTTTATTAAAATATTGGCATGGTTTTTTGCTCTACCCAGATTTCATTTTAGGAAATCAGTATTTTGAGACTCGTAGGTCCCTGATGGAATCAGTTGAAATTCACCACTTTATAACAAAGTTCAAACACTTGAAAACAATATCTCAAAGAAACTTATTTTTTGGACAGTTTCCTCTTGAGCTTGGTGGGTTACAGTTTTCTTTTCTTCTTCATGCTGCAAGTATTTGAACTGGGACACAAAAACCTTTTGTTTACCTGTAGGTTGCCAGCTAAGTGCTTATGCAGAAACAGAAAACAACACACTTTTTAATGTATGACCCAAGGGGCCAATTCTCATTAAAACAAACCACATCATACATCTCTGTGTAACTGGGGCAGAAATCTACTTTTTGACTGTACACACTTTTACTAAGATTGAGTGTTTGAACAAGCTGGAAGCATGTTACAGATGAAATGTGCAGAACAGCTATTCAGATGAGAAAACCCTGGAGAAGTCTGGGAACTGAGCAGGTCACCTTTGCTCTCAGTCAGATAATTTGGAAGGATAGGTGGCTGTCACAATACACCAGTGAAGAGGTTATATCTTCCCTAAAAGAAGAAGGATATGCCCCTCCAGAAGAGGTGATAACAGATGCTGATTTCTAAGCAATGCTTTCTATCTCTATGGGCAGTATGTTACCATGGGAATTGCTTTTGTAGCACATATTTGCCCTGGGCTTTGCAAACTGTTTGATTTGAAATATTTTTGAAGTGTTTTTGGGTTGTTAAAATCCTTATGCCTTCTTCACCCATACTCTCCTTTTCCTGATTTTTATTTACTTCTGCAGAGGTGTCATCATTTTTTGTAATATTCAAATAGGCTTAAATATTAAAATTTTGTCTTTATTTGTGACAAGTTTGTTTAGATTTCTTCTGGCAAAGAATAATAACTTACCATTCATAATTAAGGACCAAAAAATGGTCCTTAAAAAAATGACTGCTTTACACAAGATTACATTTGAGCAAGCCAGATTGTACTTGTTATATTGTAAGAAATATTGGATACTTCAAAAGAAGAAGAAAAACTTTAGAACTCTAACATCTTTGGGTCTAATGCCACACTCCCACATTTTGGCAAAATTTGCTATGAGTTTTGACTAATCTGTGTTTGATTTTCATCCAGACTTATTTTAATTTTGGTGTTTTCTCATTTTTCTATTGAGATCTGAAAACAGCTCAACAGCCTACACTTCTTTCTTTATGTCAGCTGGCTTGGGTAGAGATCTGGTATGGTGATATAGTTACTGTGTTGCTCTCAGCTTTAGTTTGTTTTGTAAAATTTTTAGTTTTTAGTTTTACCTCTGGTGGTAACTTACTTCTGACAACAGTTACATATCTGTGCCTAAACAGACAGAGCCAAGGCAGTGTAATATGCAGATCTACTCTACTGTTTTCTGTCACCAAATATTCCTTGAAGCAGCCTTCTCTAGGTCTGTACTCACATCCACAGAATTGTCACAGTCTCCAAAATTGGTAAAAACATGACGTTATGGAAAAAAAAAGAAAAAAAAGATAAATGGTAACACAGATGCAAATCTTTCTTGCTTCTTCTGTATCTCACCATTGTATCAATTATATCAAAATAGGCTATAGGTATCATCAAAATAGGCTCATTTAACTAATGCTTACAACAAGACAACAGGAAAAGATATGAGAAATCTTCATACTGTAAGTGTTACACCAGCTCACATTAAACTCCTGAAAGCAGGAAGATAATCTAATTAAAATATAGTAGGCAATCTGTGGAAACTGTGTCACTTCATGTAGAGTTGTTTTCTTTCATCCAGAGCTAAGGACATGAAAATTTTTTTTCATTATTTTTCAGCTTTGATAGTAATATTTCCTACTAAAGCAACTTTTACCAGCTATGGTTAGTTCCTTTTCAAAACATTTATTATTTTCTATCTTTAAAATAAAGATGTCCCACTCCAGTCCTCACTGATATAAAAATGCAGCTATTGAGCACATGTCCATCGATAAGGTATTTTTATCTGCTAGTACTACAGTTTTCAGAAAGAAATATTCAGAAATCTTCAAAGAAGATTTCTGTTTTCCCCGAGCACACTTCTCTGTTTTTTGATGAGCAGTCCAAACTGCATCTTCGGCCTCAGTTCTGTCCTGAACTGCAGAAGATGCTTGTCTTCTTACTCAGTTGGGCTCTTTCTCACTTGTCCATGTCTTGATCACACAGGCTATGGCCCAAAAAACAGGAAGTGGAAGAGATTAACAACAGTGAATCCAAGGTTTGACATGTACTAAGCAGGGAGGTGATGGGGAAATGGCACGACCCTCAGTTCACTGTTCCACCCAAACTACCCATTGCCTACAAGACGTTCATAGCTCTCCAGAGGGCAAGAGAAAAAGAAAAGCAATCATGAAATATACCTTAAGAAACCCACCACCAAGGACATCAAATACCATCAGAACAAAATGAAAAAATAAAGTAAAAAAAAAAATATTCTAAGAAAGCATATATAAAAATAGACTGTGCATAAGGCAGTCTAGAAGAACCTGTTTCCCCCACACTTACAGCCCAGTGATAAGAAAAATACTAGCAAATTAGAAATTACTTTGCTATTTTAACTGCAACTTAAAACACCAAAGATGAAGTGCCATTTTAGACACCAGTAATATTATTCAGCAGTTCTAGTGTATTATACTATCAGATACTGAGAGATCTGAGACAAATTCTCTATCTTTTCCCCAGTTTAGTAGACAAGCCCCTATGTATCCTTCACTTACTTGAAATCAAATTTAAATAGAGTACATTCTGCCCCTTGTTGAACTTCTTGCATTCAAAACTCCAAGCTTTTTTCATTATCTCGATGATGGAGTTGTTCTCTTTAGTTAGATCAGTCACCCACCCATCTCCATCCCACTCCTTTCAAGGAGAGTTGCAAATGTTTTACCTGTTGTTGCATTTTAAATTAGAAAACCTAAATGGCTTCCAACAATGGCTCAATATAAAGCTAAATAGATGTCTCTCACTCTATTTCCTCAGGATGAGTCATCTAAATTGTTAAAACAGCAGTGACATACACAAGAGTACTAATGTCCTTGTTGGTGACAATTCAATAAAACAAGCAAATTAGACACTATGGGGTGAGTGAAATGCTGTATAGTTCCTTTTCCATTCAGGCATTTTTTAAATTTGATTGGTGTCTCCCCTTTCAGTTAATTTCATTAGCCTGATTATAATAATTTTCAGTCCAAAACTTCAAGTACTGGCTTGGTATTTGTAGACAGATGTATGATCAGAGAAGTCTGTAATTTAGTTTTATAGACAGTTATTCCCTCCCAGTTTTGTTTGTACAAAACTATTCTCATAGGATGGGTCTAGAAAAATCTAAGTAAGGAACCGGTCTAAGCTGTAGAAACACATAGACTTCACACAGGCCTTCTACTGCACTAAATTCACCTTTCACTAATGATTTGGCTAGATGCCTACTGCATCTAATAAACAGTTAGGTTGAAAAGGTTTTCCTGGGCTTGCCCTGTTTTGAAGTGCCTCCTTTTCACTCATTTCCTCTGTGCATGTGTGCTTGCATGCATGTCCCTGCCAGCTTCTGAGCTGAGCGGCTGATTTCACTCCAAGTTTGTCCAAATAAGGACGGCAAACAATTCTTTCGGTGACTCATAACTCCTTTTTTCCATACAGCCCCTTAACTGGACCCATAAAGTGCCTCATGTTGCTGCTTTAGCTCCCAGAGAGACCCTCTTGCTGGGATGGTTTAAATGTGCACTGGTTCCCTGAGCTTGTTTAATGCCCCATGCTATCCTAGCCAGTAGCTGAACTAGCACAACTAGTTTTGAACAAGTAGTAAGGAATTGTATAAAAAAATGGAGGGCAGCTGCTAATGTTTCTAAATTTCTGCATTGTTAATGAAAGCAGCAGCAAGTAGAAAATACAGAACCTTTTAATGCTCTGAACAAAGGAAAAAAGTTCTACTGAAAGTTTTCTCAAATACAGAATCATGTGGAGTGTCAGATCCAAGTGAGATTCTCTGTTGCCACCTCAGACTGGCAATGAAGTGGTAAAGACTAGCAAACAGGGCAGCAATCAGAGCTTACACTTAACACATTTCTTGTAAACACTGTGGGTTTCTATGCACTGGATGCTTCCTTCCTAGGTCTTGCAGCTATTCTCAGCCATGTAGTAAGGAAGCTGTAAAGAACCAACAATGGAGCTAGATCCTGCATTACCTGACTCCCAAAGATAAGTAAAGCCTTGCTTAATTTCTGCAGTTCTAAGGGATGGGTTTTGCCATGGCCATTACCCATACACTAGCAGCTGAAACACTGAGTGCATGTGCCTGATCAAAACACGAATGCCCAAGTATGAATTTACATTTCACAGGCAAAATGACTTTCTGGATTCCCTTTTCTTACAGATGTATATGAGATACATACAATGCTGAGAAAGAGAGTTTGGAAACAAATGAGGAAAATGCCCTCAAACCTCTGCTATTGCAAGACCACTAAACACAATTCTGACTCAGGCTGGCAGCTGCCAAAATCTTGGAGGCAGTGCTGGAGCTCTGGGTGTTTGATTCTTTCCATGTTCAAGCAGACAGGACTGTGTGCACACTTGTGAAGAACAGAAATACAGAGAATGGCCTAATCAAATTGCTAAAAATTTCTTCTTTTATGAATACCCTGCAAGACTCTAGGTTTTGCACATTTATTTCATCAAAAGTAAACAGATTCCATAGAATAAGGTGATTCTAATGTTCTCAGACTATGCTGTTTATGGGAAGCCACAGGTTTAGGAAATGTCAAGGAAGTTAATAGGAGATTTCTCCATTTCTACCAAAACATAGCAAAGGAAAGTTTCTTGTTTCTATGGTCAAAAAGGTGACACAACAAAGAAACCTTTTTTCAAAGGGGTATTTTTTAGGGGAAGAACAATAAGGCAGTGAGGCTGTCATTGCCACTGCAATTGTGAAGCAATTGGTTTGAGAGAAAAGGTTCAGCTGTAGAGAAACCGCACATAGGTGTTGGCTGAAACTTTCCAATTTACACAAAATTTCTTTCAAAAGTTCCCTGATGATAAAGAGTACATTTGTAAATCAACTTTGAAGTGATTAATAATAACCACTATGCTCTATATTTGCATGATTCTTTTCTTCTAAGGTTTTTTGTTTGTTCGTGGGGGTTTTTGTTTGTTTTGTGGGGTTTGTTTAGTTTTGTTTTGTTTTGTGATTGTCATGGGTTAACACAGTTTGGTTTTAGTTAGGACCTTTGATTTCTTTAGAAAGGACAGACCTATCAGGAGCCAGTTGGTACTGGCATGTGGTTTGACCACTGAGAAAACAGAACGTGACTTTTGGTAATACCCATATCAAGCTGAGAATGTGTGGGAGCCTTCCTCTTTTCTCCAGGAGAGTGACCAGGTAACAACATCCTGCGGCAGTCGGGCTGGGCCAGGCCCCGCTGCCCTGGGCACACGGGCCGGGCCCGGCCGGGCCTTTGGGAGCCGCTGCCCCGCAGGGGAGCAGCCCGGCCATGCCTGGGCCCGAGAGCAGCAGCGAAGGAGAGGAGGAAAAGCTCCGGCAGCTGCCTGTGTTGCTGGCTGGGGCTGGGGGGGATGTTCCCCTCCCACCCCTTCCTCAGGCCTCAGGGAGCAGCTCTGAGCGACCCACGCCACGAGATGGAGGGGTGGAAAAGAAGGCATCCAGCAGCCTCTGCACTCACATGGTTTGGAGATCTTTGCAGCTCCCACTGGCAGGGACCATGTGCCCACCGCAGGCCTGGGCAAGCTCTTTCTGCCAGCAAATGAACTTCCAGAGCACCGACCCTTCCTGGAGTTAGGACAGACTAAGTGATGGAACCATAAAGAGACACAGCATGGAACTGAAGTCAGTGAAGAGAGAGTGAAAAGACTGTTGGGGACAAAGGAGGAGGAGTGGTCTAATTTGGCCGGACATTTCTAGTAAAGTATGGAGAATGAACTGTTTTTTCCTGTAACTTATGAATGCTGTTAGGGGAGGATGTAAGGTTCTAGTTAAAGGTGATACGAAGCTCTTTTCTCCTAAGGAAAAGGAGATTTTTAGTTCTTAAGATGAAGATGATTTTGGAAATAGACGAAGAGAACCTTTGTGTCATACTAGAGGAGGCATCCTTAAACAGTACCCCTAATAAGCAGATATGGCCCATGTGCAGTGTTGGAAAAGCTGCTGATGGGTAGGATTTCACAGTTTGCAGAGGTTCCTTTCAGGTCCTTGCAGATGTGTGGCATGGGAGCCACCAGAGAACTGTTCCTCTTGTGACGATGTCTCTATAAGACCCAGAAAGACTCCTTTCCTAAAAGAACTGATGAAAGATTATTTTTAAATGGTAAAACTGAGTGAAATTACAAGTTTTGTCTGCTTATGTTGTGTGTGGGAAAGTGAACACATGGCAGAAGGGAAAGATGTTTTAAAAGTTTCATTTGTGTTTTTTTTCTTTTCATTCTTTCAGTGTGTGTAAATAAACTATCCTTGTAATTTGAAGGTAAGCCCGTTTTGCTCTTTATGTTCACTAGTCATATAAAAAAAAAAGGCAAGTGATGAAACCATCACATAATTGGTGTTTTGGCCAGGAAAATATAAAAATTGGCAAACGTGAAACCATTACAGTGATGAAGGAAGCTTACCAGGACATGCTGCATATGAAATGAGCTTTCAGACTGCAGTATATACATCACTCCAGAGTGGTAGAGGCATGGCACACACCCAGGCTGAAGTTCAGTGAATGACAGGTTCCATGCATGACCACAGTTGCCGCTGAATGTGTCACCTAAGGGAAGAAAAAGTTGGGAACCCCTAGTTTACAGTGTGCTAAGGCTATCAGGCTGTGTCTGCAAGACACATCCTTTTCCATTTCCAAAAGAAATACAGTGTACAGGCACCTAATAAAATGCTGTTTAGGAGCTGTTTGACATATCCTATACAGTGACAAGTGCTAGATAGTTTGCAATAGGTTACCCCATAGTGACAAATAGAAAAACTTCCTTGTTTTTATCATTAAGTAAGGAAGAATCTATATCGCAGGGTTTGACAGGATGTCAGTTCACACATTATTTATCCCACTATAATTTGTGATATTGACAGTAGGTTTGGACACGGAAACAGAAATTAAGGTTTCATTTATTTCCTCTTAGAATGAGTCTGAAATATTAATAAAAAATAGTAAGTCAGGAGAGATCTTTATTTCTGGTATACTATTCAGCAAGCCTCTAATTGCATTCAGTTTTAGGATCAGATCAGCTCACGAAGGAACGCTGCACTTTGATTTAGCAAAATGAATGCTAGTAGATGGCCAGAATTTGAATTTTGTGAAATATCACTAGTTATCCTAAGAAGTGCTGTCTTTGTGCTATTCTGAGGTCTGAATATTTAGATGAATTAGAAGATCTCAATTTGCCAAAAGACTACGCAGCTGGAGAGTGAGACTTGCTCATCATTGCCAAAAGACAGAGCAGAGCATGGCTCTTTATATAATCACACGAGGTTTTAATGAGATACACAGTTTGGTGATAACGTTTTCTAAAATGGATGCTATCAGCTCTACTTGTGACAAGAAAGCAGCTGATGGCAACTTCCAGATACTATATGGGTTGCCTTGCCTCTATCATCATTAGACTTATCGACCGTAAACATTTTGATTGGAAGCAGTGAGGTGCCCACTGTTGACTCACAGTGGACTGTGTATGTTAGGCTTATATTATGGTTGCTGTCTGTGACATTCAGTCAGGCTTTGACTTCGCTCAGGAGTCAAACAATTGAAATTTTCCAGCACCTTCTGTGTACTAACCCTGTATAAACAGAAAATTACAACTATAGATGAGTCAGCCAGTCTTCCTGGCCCTGAAGTATTCCTAAAAGAAGAGATCTCAGATTGTAACAGGAGAATAGATCATCAGACTTTCCCAAAAGTCTCTATGTTCATATCAGTGATACTATGGGACACGATTGCCCAGAGTCTGTAGGGTATGGAGGCAGACAGGCAGTACAGGATATCCAGTATTTGCTATAGTCAAGCACAGAGACTGGAACAAGTAGTTACCAAAGTGGATAGCTGAAAAGTTATGGGCAGATGGATTATGTTCTTCTGTGGAGTTTTTTCTTTCCAGAGAAACAGCAAGTCTCTGTTTGTGTCTAGCATGGTATGAATATAGAGCTCATCTCAGACCACGGAGATCACTCAAGCCAATTATAGCTTTGCAGTGAGAAATCTCTGAGACATAAGAAGCAAACTGTCTAACACTGGAATCATGCAAATGTTCAGTCAACTGACAAGAAAGTCAAGGTCTCAGAGGTCTGAAGTCACAGGCTGGGTTCTCTTGAATTTGCCAAATCATGCTTCCCCACTACTCAGCACCTGTTGTGGGACCAGAAAAAGTGGCATTTATCTGCATCAGAGTAATTCAGTTGAAATTCTATTTTCAAAGGGAAATTTTAATGAAGGAAATTTGTTTGAGCACACAGCTGCACAGGCAGAACATTACTTCAAATGCTATGCTTCAACTTGCAGTTCTTATTTGTGTTTTAAAATCTATGTGCCCTGACCTATAGTCAGGTGAGATGAGTCTTCAGACAGCTCTGACATCTACTCTTGACTTGAGGACCATGGGATACTAGAGAAGTTTTGGCAAAGGTAAAGCAGACTCTGTAAAGGCTGGCCTGGCAGATCTAGAAGTGTCATACCTTCAATTCCATTCTTCCTTGGTTTACAGAAGACTCTCCCAAATCATTCTTTGACAGCTGCAGTCTGTGATTATGTTGTGAATACTACTGGTGAATACACAAAATATACAGTCTTCTATATGAAACTTAAGCACACTAAGTTCTTAGTAAAGCAATCTTTTATTCTAAGGTTATTCAGCACAATTTATTACTGACAGTCAGTCTCATCACTATTACTACAGTTTCAAATTATTTTGTAAAAATAGGCACAGAATTGAACAATTTACAACATATGCTGATCTGTATTCCTTGGCACTTTCAAGACTCACTGGTTTTTAAAATCTTTCTAGATTTTAATTTGAGAATGAAGTTTGATTATATTGCTGTTCATTACAATATATGGCCTTCTCACATGCATTTATTCTACAGCTTTCTGTCTAAAGTTTCTGAAAGTGTGCCAAGACGTTTCACCAATAACACCTACAGTACAGATTTTTAAAAATAAGGGAGTTTGTTCATTTTGGACTCAAGGCAAATAAAACAGAGAAAACATACCCAAATTGCTACAAATCATCATCCTGAAGTAACTTCTTTGTTGAAACCCTTGTTTCATCTTCTTAAACCTTGTGTTCTCTCATTTCCACATATACAATCTTTGTTTCTTTCTCCTACTCTGGTAAATAACTTATGGGAGACTTCAGATATCATTATGAGATATCTAACCATATTTCCAGCTAACAGATATTCAGCTTTCATCCCACAGTGGTTCTTAAAATGCAGAAAGAAAGATAAAATGGGTGTGATTATAATAGAAGACATTAATAAATACCCCAACATCTTCTGGACTTGCTAATGACCAAGTGACGTGCAGACTGTAAATCATGTAAGCTCCCATTTTTTCCAAATGTGAGTACTTGCTGATTGTAGAGGGTCAGAATTATTCCTTTCAGTTTGATTTTCTCTAGAAAGACAGAGAAAGTGAAATATCCCTCTTTCCTGCACTGTGCACAGAGCTGGAAGCAAGAAGGAAAATACTTTAGTTTGAAGAATACTTTTGTCTTGTGAATTTTAAGTTACGTTTTCAAATTTTAAAATATGCATTAAGTCAGTTTCCTACAATGCAAGTCTGACTTTTTAAGCAGTTCTCTTGTTCTGTTTTTATTTTGAGCTTACTGCTTCTTAGGCTGCTCCACAGACAGTAACTTAACAACACTTCAGAAAGCTTGTATTTCAGAAATTTGTATGATAGTCAAGTTGCTTACATTAATGTTTGGCCAAAGGAAGGATATTTGGTATTTGTCTTTGTAAAAACCCCTTTTTTTTACATCCTTATACTGAAATAACTTTTGAATATTTGCATGAATCCAAAGTCAAATGGCTTCTTTTGGGTTTCATGGTTTGTTTTGGTTGGTTGGTTGGGTCTTTTTGGTTGGTTTTCATCTTTTACTGATGCATCATCTTACATCAGCTGCAATGTGTGTATCTACACATTATTTTCCACAACAGTAAAAGAATTTCAGGGCATAATTAAAAGTATATGATTGCATTAAAGACAAGTTCCTTGTATTTGAATCCCCTTCAATGGTGAGAAAAACAGAAGGAATTATGCAGCTACAAATCATAAACAGAATATTCTTAGTGCTTCTTACCATGAACACCACAGTCTCCATACAAGACTTCTTCTTTAAACTTCACTGGCATAGTTCATTTAAGTAGGTGACTTTGTTTGATCAACTATTCTTTTTATAATTTTGTTGAGCATTTTGAAAAAATAATATCTCTCCAGATAGTATCACAAAAAAGCCCCATGTGCTACCAAGAACTTGGGTCAGACAAGGTTGGGCTTAGAGGCAAATCAAGGCAGAAAAGTCCCTCAGAATGTCACCAAGCAGTGTTCATACAAAGAGTTATAGGGATGCTTTTTATTGTACCTCTCTCATTATAGAATGGAAAGTTTAAATTCCCCTCACTATTGTCACTGAGTAGCTCACTGCAATACCTATGGAATTGACCCAGAACAACATGGACAGCCCTGAAAACATCAGTGATATAAAGGAATCACAAGAAGTTAAAGATAGTCTTCATAAACAAAACTTCAGTGAGATTGAGAAAACAACAAGCTTAAAAACCCAACAGTTTTAAGACCTGGAGTATTTATCTAACTTACTTATGGACGACATTTATTTAGAGAAAAGCAACACTGTGTCAATCAATCAAGACAATTACTTGGGAAGTAGCCAGAAAAATTCAATTTCTGAGATGAAATCTTCATGTACAGAAGTTTGTGCTGCAGCACTATGGCACCACTCCACCTCACACCTTATGTTTTGCTCTGGGTAGTATATTTGAAGCCTATTTGCCCCAGATGAGTCATGCAGTGGGGCTTCTGTGTGAGAAGGGACATCTGTCCTTGCAGTCAGTTTCCACTTCAAGTGTTGGCCATACAGGTTTTGTGAACTGTGTTGCTATACCTTCACTGCCCATGTGCTACAAGTTAAACAGGATCCTGATGATTCAAATTAAAGTTTATTTTAGTGCTTGAGTGCTGCCATCCACATTGCTCAGTGGTAAGTCAGTGAGAAATAGCCCTCTGGAACAAGACACCTACTAGCAGGTAGAAAGCCTTACTTACAAGAACCCAGCTATTATCCTGCTAAAACTCTGTGCACTTCTAGACCTGCCACTCAGCAGATAAATGTCAATAAGCATATTATTCAGAATTGGTTAGTACTCGATTAACACAGAAGTTAATAGCAGTCCTAACAAAATTAAACCCCCATTTACAAATTTTAATTTTCAAAAGCTGTTCTTTTAAACAAATAACCATTAGCACAACAACAAAATGTGAGAGTTCCCCACACACTGTACTGCTCAGCATTAATGAAGCTCCCACAAAGCTCTCCAGGCTCCCAGCTGACCTGGTATTGACAGTATTGTCTGGGCAGCCACTGCAGCAGCCCACTGGCACTAGAGTGCCACACACATACATTTAATAACCACCAAAGGTCCTCAGCATTTTCAATGAACACTGCTGTGCCCGCTTTGACTCAGCAGTGTGCTGAAGAAACTATTATTCATGTATTCTAAAACGTTCTTCTGTATGTAACCTGCCTACCACCAGTGACAGAGAAAAAAGGAGAGATCAGGAAGATTATGTGGGAGAAACTGCAAACAGCAGGTAGAAACTGTGAACAAAGAATGAAAATATCTTATTTTTCTGAATTTCTGAGCAATTCTGTGAAATCTTAAGACACCAACTTTTCCTACACTTTTGGGAACCACAGGCTGTCATCACACATATGACTGTGGAAAGTTGATTCTCTGTACAAAAAGGGCAAAACATTCATGTCTAGTGTACAGTTCCAGTGCTCTAACCATTTGACAGCCTGGTGCCTGCAGCTCTCACATTGTTTCCCCAATTGTCAGCATAACTGCAAAAAAGCCAAGACCCTTTTTTCTCCTTTTGTGATCTCCCTTAAGACTGCAGGACATACTTCTCAGAGCAGGTATTTACTTCTTTGCACTGTTTTATTATTTTTCCTTAGAGGAAACTTCAGCATTTAAAGGACTTTGTTAATAACTCATTGTAGTGGTTTCACATTCATTAATTTTGACCTTTCCTGGCCAATGCACCATTTGTGTGATGGTTTGAGTGTCTTTTCTGCTGTGAGATAGGATTAAGAGAAGGAAAGGCAAACGGGCCCAAACTTAAAGGTACAAAGATAGATTTATTAACACACACTAAAAGAAGAAAATAAGAATCAAAAAGTAACTTTCAAAACACTCTTCCTCCCTGCACAAGTGTTTACTTTCCCACAAACATAAAGAGACAAAATTCAGAACTCTAGGTCACTATCACTTATAAGAGTCTTTCATCAGTTCATTGGGAGAGGAGTTTCTCTTGGAACTTCCATGGAATTTCCATACTAACAACATAGAACAGCTCTCTTGTGGGTCTCATTTCTCACAAAAACAGCCACCCAGGAACCTGCCTTTGTGAGGTCCCTCTCATTAGCAGCTTTCCCAACACTGCATATGGGTCATGTCTGCTTATTTTGGGTACCATTTAAGGATGCATCTTTAGTAAAAAACAAAGATTTTCTTTTGTCTCCAAAATCATCTTAATCTCAAAAACTAGAGATCTCCTTTTTCCCTAGGAGCAAAGGGCTTCAATCCACAGCTTCTAACTAGAGCCACACATCCCCCTAAACAGCATTCATATGTTACAGGAAATAGTCCATTCTCCATGGTTTCACAAGAGAAGTCCAGCCAACTAGGCAACTCCTCGCTCCTTTGTCCCACTTGGGACTTTCGCTTTCCCTTCACTGACTTCATGCTGTGTCTTTACGTTCACTCTGTCCCTTTTCTTCTCGTTCACAGAAGGATTAGTGCTCCAGAAGTTTCATTTTGTGTCAGGAAAGAGTTAAATCTTGCCCAGGTCCTCTCTCCCTCCTGCGGCTCACAGTGTCATTTCAAGGCCACACCGGTGGCGTGGCGGGGGTGGGGGGGACATCTCTCCCCAGCCTTGGCCAGTGGTGGGCAGCTGCCAGGGCGAGCTTAAACCCGGCTGGATGTTGGTGGCCGGGGCTTGTCCTCCCCTCCCCTGCTGCCCGGCCTGGCCCGGCCCACCCAACTGCTGCACAGCCAGTGTTACCTGCTGGCAAGCTGTAAGGAAAAGGGTCAGCTTGGACACGATCAGGATTTTATATGGGTATTCCTGAAAGTCGCATTCAGCTTCCTCAGTGGTCAAACCATATGTCAGTATGAAAAAAATGGCCTCTGATAGGTGCCTGTCCCTTCCACAGGAAATCAACAGGGCCTTACAGGGCAGTATTCCTCTTTAACTAAAACCAAGCTGTGTTAACCTATGACCCTCATTAACCAGCAAAATTGCTCTGTTTTTCAGGCAGATCCTGATTCTTTGGCAATGAGTGAAGTAGCTGTCTCTCCATACAGAGGAAGCACTGTCATTTTTTTTCTTCTTCCCCCCTAGAGGTGTGTGCGAGTGTGCTGCTGCAGCCCCTGCCTCAGTTTTCCCTGCACCGACAGCTTTCCTCGCTCTGCGCACTCAAATACACCAATGCAGTCTGGGAAACAGGACCAGAACCCCATTAAAGACCTTCAGAACATGGCATGATCCTCGCCTTGGCTCTGCTAGCCCCTCTGCCCTCCACCCCGTGGGGAGGGCCAGGGCCAGGTATGCCCTCCTCAGTCTGGCTGGATTTCTTGGCACCCAGAGGAAGATACCAGTGTGATTTTGATTCCTCCTCTGGGTTTTAAAAAAAGTACACATGAATTCATTAATATGGCCTTGCTACCAAGAAGATAATTTATGAGCACTTCAATTTTGTTAGCTAAAAGCTAATGGCAGTGTCATCTTATCTACCCAAATTCAGTCTTCCAGGGAATTCTAAAGGAGTGAACCAACCTGCTAAGGTTATGGTTTTTCTCCAGAGGAAGCAAACCTCTGCTGACTGCCATGTCAGTAACAGAGGGTGCACAAAGTGGGGCATGGCTGCAGGGCCAAGCAGAGTAAAGCCCCCTGCTCCCCAGGTCTCACAGGGAGGCAATTCAAAAAAGGCAATGACTGTCTTAATAATCATCTTTGCTCAGGGATACCCCAGTGAAAGTGCAAAGAAGCAGTCAGCTTGTTACCCTTGGCACTTGTGTCAGCTAAAGGTAACTCTCAGATGTGGCAAAGCTGTGGGAATGTTAGTACACATCAGTGCTTTGCTTTTTAAGCCTATTGCTTTGTGGCAGTCAGCCTGGACATAATTAATTGCATCACCTGCAGTACACCTCCTCGGCAAGGGAAGCTGCTCATCACAGGTCACCCTGCCAGGCCCCCCTGGCACAGGGCTGCACTGCTGCAAGCTGCAGTTACCCAATATTAGCCCTGCTCTGAGCTCCTCACGTCCCACCCCCGACTGCAGCAATCTGCAGGGGTGTGTGTCTGTGCTGCCGAGGAGTGTGGTGATAGCAATCATATTGCTCTGCTCAAGGGTTTGTGCTATCGCATCTCTTGAGCCAGCAGTTCTGCAGCCCCCTTTCGTTTTGGGTTTTTTTTTGTTTTTTTTTTTGGTTTTTTTTTTTTTTTTGCCTCAGAGGCTATGCGATAAAAACAACCTCCTCAAGGTTACACAGCTCACTAGTGACAGAGTCAGAAAAATAAATTAGTTTTTTGCAATTGCTGGCCATGCTGATCCCTGGCCTTTTAGCTGTTCTCCACCTTCCTCTCAAATTTCAACGTCTCCCTTCAGTGAACCTAAAGGTTTGCAACTACTGGAAGGGCAAGCAAGAGCAAGCCAGAGATAAGCAAAGGGCAAAACAGAGGAGTGCCCTTAGCATGCCTCCACCCCACTCATGTAACTGTGTTAACACGGCAATGCAAAAATATAAAAGCCTCAAGTTCTCCTGCAGAGTAGCTGTAACAGCCCCTGGAGGTAAAGAAAAGCCTACAAGGAAAGTTCAGCAACAGTTCAGCTGATAATACAGCAGAGAAATAGCAAAACACAAGTTCTGCATGGACTGTAAAGGCAGGCACCAGCAAGCATTGCCCTGATCACTTGCAAATACCCCATGACTCTCTTGGATCTCAAAGCATGAGCAGTTTATATGAATGAGGGTCCATCTTCTTGTAAAGTATGGAGAAAAGCAATCCCATCCTCTTTTCAAAGGAGAATGGAAAACAGCTTTATCTAAATACAAGTATTTTACCACTGATTCAAGTTATATCTCCATTCATAAACTTTTCATATATACATTTTCATAATGAACCAAGATTAATATTTTATAATTAATTCTGCAAGACAAAATAAGAACATTTTAATGACTAGTACATGCCAGCCATTCTTAACACCAGCATGAAAATGTGTTCACAGCTGTGCCGTTGACTGAGGTGATCTGTGAGCCAAATAAATATGTTGCATTACAAAAGCTGTTAACATCCAGAGCATCATTTACAAAATTATTTGGGGTTTTTGCTTCTTTTTTTGTTTGACACTAAAATAGCACAGTGACATTACAGCTAAAATATTATATCACATATAGTATATATATACAGTACCATTTTTTCTGTGTGTCTGTGATATACAATGTATATGCTTGTATTATACATGCAGTACTTTCGGTATATTAACTGGTTTTCAACCTAACTGTACACTGAGAAATATTCCATAGTAACATACATGACTTCGCCTTTCAAAGCTAAGGGTCATGCCTCTGTCACACTCTGGTCTTTGGCAGCTCAGCCTTAATTAGCTCTCTAGGAGATTCTCAGCCAGGTTCAGGATGCTAAAAAAACACCCCATGTACCATGGGCACTCTAATTAATTTCAATAATACCGATTTAAGAATTGTTCCCTTCCAGGTGTACATTCATCATCTTTGTGAGGTTTCATTAAAAATTTTGTCTTGACCACTCACTTCATAAACAATGAAAATAAAACTAGATTGACTCTCACAGGCTAAAAAGCATTTTTCAGGTCATTTTTGAACCTTAGGAAATTTAGCATCTTTTATACAGATGGTATAAATATATACAAAGAGATGTTTTAGTACATATGACAGCTAATTATTAGAAAAAGAAACAAGCAGTAACAACAGTTTCTCTGAAACTTTCATCTGTGAAAAATATAATACTTGGTACCTTGCATGTATGCCTGTTACTTATATTTCCTGTGTGAAGATGAAAAAAATTGTCTTTTTATTTGGTTTATAGTTTTTTTTGACTTTACTATGCATTGCTTAATATTCAAGGAACTCTTCAGTCATATACAGTACATGCCATATTGCTGCTGTGATATATGATGCAGCTTCAACACCGCTGACACTAGGAATTGAAGTGGCAACCTTTATCATCAAACAGTCCCTTCATGTGTCTCTACAGCCTGAACTAAGGAAACAAGCTTCTCAATGAGTAGACTCATATTTAAGATACATCAAGCACATGTCCAACAAATTAGGTAACTACGATGTTAGGGAATCTAAACTAGTAAGAACTTGCATTATATCACTTTCATATTTGTTCATCCATTGCCAAGCAACTGGCAATACCAATGAGAACTGATGGGAGACAATCCACTGCATCCTATGCAACTGAGCCTCCAGCTCCTTTGAGCTCCTGTCAAATTGTCTTCCCTTCTGTTCCTAAATATAATCTTTGACTGTGTGGTAGGTCCTGAAAAGCAGACAGAAAAAGGTGAAATTATTCTGCAAGCACTCAGTGTTTTCTTGTCAATAAATCAAATCAAACTGAGAAACAGTAATATGTCTGCAAGGAGTGAGTGCTATTATCCAGGCAGAAAAGCACCCTAACCCTGGGAGGCCTGAGCCCACGGGTTTTGAGGACAGGTGAAAAGCCCTCAGCAGCATAGCCTAACAAATCATGCAAAACATTGTGGGTAGGTAGCTATGCTACTAAATACTTGTCCTGCTTTCAGCTACAGTATTTCTCTCAGCAGCTGTTATGGTACTGTGTTTTGGGTTCAGAATGAGAATGCTGTTGATAACTCCCTGATTTTTTGGTGTTAAGTCATATTTATCTGAAATCAAGGACTATTTTTTCCCTTGTTTCATGCTCTGCCACTGAGGCAGTATGCAAAAAACCCCAACAAACTGGGAGGGAGTTAACCAGGATAGGTGACCTAAACTGGCTAGAGAGATATTCCACACCACAGAACATCATGCCCAGTACATAAACTGGGGGAGTCATCCAGAATCTCAGCCAGCCTGGGTTCCAGAGTGTGGGGAGACAAAAGGAGATACTGCTGAAGGCAGTCTTGCCCTTGATATGTTGCAGATGTGTTAATTATCTTAGAGTAGGAACAGCCTTGCCCTCACAGCCATGGGTGTGATAAAGAGTGGGTTTGCTGGTAGGGAGTCAGTTGGAGTCTGCTGGCTGTGCTGTGAAGAGCTAGGGACAGGAGGTCATGCAAGGGACAGAAAAGGTAAGTCAATGTACGTAGGACAGACAGGGTTAGGCGGGGCTGTACTAGGGACAGGAAGGAGTGAGCCAGAACTGGAGAAAAAAGAGAGGATGAGCCAGAGCTGTGTGGAGCTGCCCTTGGGAAGTTACAGAGAAAAGGTTTGGGAGACTCTTGAATAACAGGGTGCTGATGCTTGGAATTCCCTGAAGTTTTAATGAAGCACCTTGAGTGCAGTGTCCCAGTGTCTGTACTGATTATCACATGTCAACTACAACACAGGAGGGGGGTCTGGCATCTGTCAGTGGGCAGTGAGAAATTGCGTTGTGCATCACTTGGTTTTTCCCATTATTATTGTTGTTATTGTTATTCCTTATTCTTTTATTTCATTTTTAATTATTAAATTGTTCTTTTCTCAACAAGTTTTACATTGATTCTCTTTCCCAGTCCACTGGTGTGGTGGGGAGGAGATGGGGGAACTTGAGGAGTGGCTGCATGGTGTTTCTTTTCCAGCTGATCTTAAAATCACAGCAATACTTAAGATGAGTCTGCCCAGCTACTAACCTGAAAAGCATGTTTTTGTAGTGAGACACAGAAGACACAGAAAGGATGAGGAGTTGGAATATTGCTATCAGCAAAGTATCCCTGGCCAGATAGAATCATAATGAAGGACAGCTGAACCTCAGAGAGCCTGAAATATCCCCCTTCGCTCCAAAATAATAAAGACTGAAAATGGGCATGAGAAAGAGAAAAAACTTAGAATACATATGAAATCCACTGCACTGAAAACCAGCAAAGATCATA
The DNA here is from genome assembly GCA_017589585.1 of Phylloscopus whistleri. Lineage (NCBI taxonomy): Eukaryota > Metazoa > Chordata > Aves > Passeriformes > Phylloscopidae > Phylloscopus > Phylloscopus whistleri. The sequence continues at coordinate 4,766,589 of JADMLD010000679.1, read as the reverse complement.
AAGCTTTCTGATGCATTAAAGGTATCTTCTGTTTGTGTGGTGCTGCTGGCAGTACCTCATTATAAGCAGAATAATGAAACTTTTGGTCCTTGAGAAAATAGGTTACTGCCATTATCCTTGCACCCTCTTCCAGGGCTTTTTTTTTTTTTTTTTTTTCAATGCATCAACTGATGACTGTAGCAGAAATCCTGCAGCTGAATATAGACTTGCTGGCTAATAAACCCATTTTTATAATCATGGTCCAACTCAGAAGTTAAGAAATTCCACTGCAGAATGACTGTTACTGGACCTTCAGCTTCAACTTTGTTCCTAAGGAAAATTTCATTAAAAAGGTCTAAGACAAAACAACTGATTTCCAGAACTTTAGTACTCCTCGCCTGGTTTAGACCTAAAGGGAAGCAAGTCACCTAATCAGCAGTATCATTTTCTAAAACCTTCTTTAAGGTGTTTTACAAATTGCCTATAGCTACCTGTGCTTAATCCCAGTATTTCGTTTAAATAGAGGTGACCACTAGTTGTTTAACAAGAGGCAGATTCCATTCCCAAGGCACAGAACACGTTTTCTTCAGTTCTCTCCCTTTTCTAGTTCACCACCTCTAGTATTAAAAAAAAAAAAAATTGTAAAATTTGTCCTCAGTTTTGTTCTGTTGGGCAAGAAAGGTGAGTGCTAAAAATACCTTTTGTTGGTTTATCTCTTCAAGGGGTCAGAGGATTGGAGAGGATTCTTCTTGATACCAACTTGAGTAAATAAATGGACTCAAGTGCCCTCTTGTGTTTCTCTGCCTAAAGCTTTGAGAGGCTTAAGAAAATATACAATAGTTAATAGCAAATATTAAAAAATTGAGAAAATAGTCTTAAGAAAATATTTAATAGCATATAGCTCTTAAAACATGAAAGAGATATTCAGAAAATATTTTGCCAAGTCTTTCATGCAAGCGCTCTCCTTTCACAGCATGAAAATTATGCTGAAATACTTCTAGTCTTTGTTGATCTTTGGGCTGTACTGTACTGCCTCAGCACTGCTGCATTCATATCTAAGTTACAGCATAAATCAAGAAAGCATCAGCAGAACAGAGTTACAAAAATAAACACACATAAAACAGTCCAAAATATGACGTTTTTGCTTTAATCCATTTCCTGAAGTAGCGTCTTTTAAAATTATAATAAAGCAAGATATTATGCCAAAAAACATTTCAAGTAGCGAATATTTAGTATTAAACTGTCATCCTTTTTTTCAGGTGAATGGGATTGCTTGTGCTAGGGAAGGGATAGGACCTTTTTATCAAGACTGAGTGGTCAGGCCTGAAATGTTTCTATGGTTGGCCATGTTTCACAGTAAGATATGCATGTTATATACAAATGTTAATGTTTATATACTGTTTTAGTGTCCTTTGCTTGGGAGAAACAATATGAATGACAACAACATGTTTATCCTTCATTTCTGAAGAAGGAAAATACTTAAAAAACAAATTCACTTTGGAAAAATCAATCACAGTTAGAATGTAATAGTTTGCAAAGTAAATTCTCAAACTTTCATGTCTTTTACTAGGCGTATTCCTGACACATTTAGCTTGTTGAGAAGTGTTGTGGTTTAGGAATGGTGTTCTCCAATTTCACACTCCCACTAAAACCATGCTGCCACCCATTAGCTCCCCCTCTCCCTTCCCCTCCCTTTGTGGGTGACTGGAGAGGAGAACTGGGGGCACAAAAGATGAAGATCACAGGTTGAGATAAGAACAATTTACTGGAAACAGCAATGAGATAACAATATAAATGGTAACAGCAACAATATTAATAACAAAAGCGTTAAACAAAAGAGAGAGTGATTCACATGCAAAATGATCACTTTGGAGTCTGCCTGCATCACTCTGCTGGCAGGAACCCCTTCTCCTCAAAACATGCTCCATTTCCCCTGCTTTTGACAATGATGTGAGGTGGTAAAGAATAACCTCCAGGTTCTGCCATGCCCTCTCCTGGCTATTGCAAAAATTAACCCTGTCCTGGCCAGAACTAGGACAATAAGATAAAAATCCAAAGTTGTATACTAAGTCCATGAAGTAAATTTAGATAATTACAGCAAGAACAGGCACCTGCTACCTGTCCTGGGGTGGCAGAGACATAAGGCAGTACACATCACCTTGGTTTTTCAGCTCACAGCACCGCATTCCTCTTTACTGCTTTGTTCCGTACCCCCATTTTTGACAGGCAGGTCTCTGCAGATACCTCTTTTAATATATAACAGCTGTAATGGAGCAGTTGTTTGGGGAAAGAAGTAGAGGTTCTAGGATCTTGGAAATTTCGCCTGGAGATGAATGAGTCTCTCATTGAAGTGGCTGGCTTACAGTTGCAAAGATTTAAATGTTCATTTTTAAGTTGCTGTTTGTTTGGTTTTGTTTTTGTTTTTTTTTTTTTTTTTGTTGTTTTTTTTTTTTTTTTTTTGTTGTTGTTTTTTTTTGGGGGGGGGGGAGGTTGTTCTTTTTTTTGTTGGTTTGGTTTTTTTTTTGTTCTTTCCAGCTATAAAGACTCACTCTGAAATTAAAAATAGGGTTCTGTTCCAAGGCATCTATTTGATGCCCATTAAATTATAAGTTAAACAGGCCTCTAACCACAAGTATGAATCTAAAGCAGACAGTGGGAAAGGGTTAGGCTGGTTTTGGATCTATCAAAATTCAAAGCTTGATACGTGTTCAGAACTGGGCTGTCTGTGGAGCATTGCTGTTTTATTTCCCACAACTCTGCTATAATTTGTCACATATATGTTTTAGGCACAATCTAAGGCACACAGACACACACTGACACACAGCCTCTCCCGAGGACAGTGGAGCAATTTTTTGGCTATCAGATCTCCCAGAGGACTCAGCTCTGCAGCAATCTACACAGGGGTATCTCAAAACCCACAGTCCACTCCCATCTCCTCCTTCCCCCTCCCTCTGCTGTAATGGAATGTTTTTTGAAAGCTCAGATTTTCACCGTCTGTTATTTTTCTCCTTCCTCCTCTAATACCACTTTTATAAGCCAAGACCTGACAAATCAATATATGTTTCACCACCAAAAGGTAAAAATTCAAGAACCCTGAAGAGGGTTCACTGGTTATTGTCTCACTGATTCCACCCTACAATCTCTGAATACTGATTTAGCCTTTGATGATAGAAATCCCTTTCTAAAAGATAGTCTGACTTACAGATGCAGCTATTTGGGTTTATTAATATTCATAACTACAGCCATGAATAATAGCAGTGAGTGACTACCTCTGCTATCATAGTATTAATCTGTTATTTTTCACTTATTTCTGTGTTACAGTCTTTTATATTTTTGTTTTATTTTATTTGTTAAATTTTGTCTTTATTTCTTTCAGCTACTTATGAATTGTGCATACACCCTAGATAAAAAGCTATATGAAATTCCAGAAAGCATGAAGGAGCAATTCCCATCAGATAACTGACTAGCATGACCTAGTAACCCGCTTTCTTCACTCAAAATTAGAACTAGTATGCCATTTCTCTTTTCGTGCAATTCCCCTCACTGAAGATTCAACCCAAAGACTTCTGAGTTCAGCAGAGCTCTTTTCCAGCGGCTTCTTTTCCTCTGAGCTGTCCATCAGGAACCTGACTGTGATACACATGTAGATCACTGACCACTGCAAGTTTGTTTAATAGCTTTGAAGAAATAAAACAGGCCTCTGAACTAAGCATTGAGCTCACTGGTTGAAAGACCAGGACTGCCAGCCATGACAAGCAAGTGTTGTCATGGCTGGCAGTCCATGACAACACACAAAAGTGTTTTCCAGAAAAAAGGGCACAGAAGCCAAGTGCAGTTGCTCTGTGGGGTACTGAATGAGAAACCTCTGCTATTTGTGGTGTCCTCTCTGTAAACACAGCCACTGATTTGAATAAGTAGATAACTATTCACAAAAAGTGCTCGGATACAAAACATGTTCTGACTTTGAAAATTATCATAATGAAATCAGGCACTCTCCTGAGTACAATGAATGAAGATGCATCTTGCAAGATTGACTAGTGATAATGCATGTGGTTATTTTAGAATATATTTTATCTTTTTAAAGTAAACTATTACCAAATTTTTTGATAGTGCGATATGCAGAATTTTCTACTTTTGATTTTCTTTTTGTTTAGAGAAATGAACATGCATTTTGCATATCTACTCAATATAGGTAAAAAATTCAGATTATAATTTAGTGAACAGATTCAGCTATCTGTTCTTTGTTACTGCAATATGAGATGACAGTAAAAATAAAAAAGTATTTAGAGATGCTGAACAGAGGACAGTGTTATGATAAGTCACAGGATTTTTCACATAATGTTTTGCTATGGATGCAATACCAGCAAAAATCTTACAGGCCCTTGATTTAGTTAATTCTTTCTATAGGTAAGTTTTCAAATAAATTTGTAGTCAGCAAAACTTCTAGGCATGTGCTTATATCTTACTGCCTTAAAAACTGTAGTCAATATATCAGCTCTATCAGTATCTATAAGAATCTCACTGGAATACAGCACTTTTCACGCTCTAGATAGATGTTACAAGTTGCACTTCCGAAAGGATTATTCTTTCAAATAGTTGCTTTTTCTGTGTGTTTGTACTTTCTGTCTGTGTCAAATACTGGCCTTGTAGAGCTGAGAGAACAGCTGACTGTCCTCATTGTTTCTTTTCTGTACTAAAGCATTAGGTATAGTTAAAGTATCAGTTTAAAAAAACCCTTGGAGGATTAGGGCATAACAAAGGGCCCATTATTTATTTCCCTTTTGTCATGTTTGGATCTGAACATTGAATTAGAGGGGCACATGACAAATAAATATAGTCAGCCCTGTTATGAAACAATTGAATAGTTTACTGAAGTTAGAGGGAAGTTAAGGATTCTTTTTGTTCCCCAGAGATGACATGTCTGCTTTTTTAAAAAAAATCCATTTGATGCTCAATATAGATACCAGAGATAAGTGAATTTCAAGTGTTTGCCTTGAAATGACATGAATTGGCATCTCATAAGCAAAATCAAACTGGTGTTAATGACTGTAGCCCCAGATAAGCTAATGGTGCTAAATAAAACCTTAACAGCTGAGGATCTAATATAATGCATATCTTAGTATGAGCTTAGGCATTTCAGTCAAGAATCAGACTTGAGGAGTACTTCTGTAATAATTGGTGGGTGCTTACTGCTGTAGGTTTGATCAGTTCACAATTCAAGTGTATTCAAGTCAAAAATAGCAGAAGCTATGAAAGGACACCAAGTATCTTCTGCCAGAAACCTAAAAATTGAGGCCAATCTACATACATCTGGAGAAAGACACCAGCCAACTGGCATACCCTTCATAAAATACTGACCTTTTATTTACCTTAACCCTTGATAGGATTATTCAAGGCATACATTTTCTCACTTTTTCAATGCTCTCTCATTATGATTTTTATGAATAGATTATAAGAACATAAACAGTTAGATACAATACCCCAGAAAGTACTTTTATACCATGAAAGTAAGCTAGATACCAAGCTGATAAATCTCCCATGGTAGGGCCATTGATCAGACTTCAAAACATTCTTATGATGCTTTCCTAACCTCACACATTTTCACCATCCATTTCATTGTGAGAGCACCTAAATTCAGTGTAACCTGAGTCACCAGAACAACCAATATGAGTAACTGCATCCATGCTAGATGACAGAAGAATATACTGCAATTTCATGAATAATAGTTGCTAAAGAAAAATTTGCTGTGATTCGCTGTACTCCAAAGGGTTTCCCAGCTAGCTGGGGTTCTGAGAGAAGGCATCTGTGAAGTTACAGGGAAGGCTGACCTCTCAGATGTATGCAAAGGCCCAGGCCACTGCAAATAAAGGCTACCAAACTACAGACAATATCTGTAGTTTGAAATCTCTTTGAAATCTCCACAAAATCCTAAAGCAGACAATGGTCAAGGCTGTAGAAGCAACATAGCAGACTGTCATGTGTCCAAAAAAGTCAAGTCCAAGAAAAGCAGTATACTTCTAATCAATCGAACCCATGATCTAAAGCAATTAAATTAAGTACTTTTGACAAACCCGATTTTATTTTAAGCCCTATTGACTGTCATTAATTCTGCTTCAATCTTTTAAACGTTCTGTCTTCTGGCCACAAATCAATGCAAGATTGACCTAAAATTACTCAGGTCATTTCACTTACCTGTCTAAAAATATTGTCATGACGTTCATACTCTCCCTCATCTCTTGGAACACACACAGTTAGAACTTCACAAGAAATTGTAGACACAGCTCAGATATGCCTACTACAAATACAAGCATTTTCTTGTCATCTTGGTACCCTTGTTGGATGGAAGAGACTGGCGGAACTTGGACCTCCAGCCTGTGTTGTCTGATGCAGATGGAGGTGGTATCTCATTAATCCCTGCTATTCTCATACACCCTGCTTGGCCATTGTCTCCTCCAAATCTTAATGCATATTAGGGCACAATCAGTCCTGTGCTGAGGAATTTGCAGCCTGGACTTCTACAAAATTCCTCAGGCTTGTCACTTGTCTCTGTGAAGAAGAGCGTGAATGTCAGGAAAGCAGTGTAAATCAATATACCCAGGTGGGGGAAGAGGATTTGTCCCTTAGGATATGCTGTGGATTAGGGGAAATTTAATACAACTGAGTAAAATAAGCAAGTCCCTCTCAAATATAATTGGTCACTACTCTGGATTATATACTGCTTACATCATATTAGTCTTCTAAGCCAACACTTGAATCTTAAAATCTTATAGCATTATCAAGCTGTTTGTTCTTGAATTCATCCCTCTAGTAGTAGTCCTAAACATCTGATGTCTTTGAAGATAATTGTCCTTTCAGGACCCTGGGCTTTGTCGTCTCTTGATCTTGAACACCATCTCATTGCTTCCAAAAGAACCTTTCTTATTTTGAATACCTCAACAACCAGAGCCATCAAAACTATCCTCCCTCCAGATTTAACAGTGATGACAGAATTAACAGTAAAAAAAAAAAAAAAAAAAGGCAAAAAACACCAAACAGTGTATCAGGAAGAGTATTGGTAACGGAAAAACAAACTGGGGTGGGGTAGCAACTATAAAATAATTAGCATTTATGATAAAATGCATGTCAGAAGGCTTCAAAATTTCAACCATTAAATGAAAGTGACTGAAAGTAAGAGGCTTAGATATACTCAGGTAGGTCTAGCTGCTGTGTTTCCCTATGCAGTGATTCCACATATTAGACTTCTAACTTTCAGGACAGTCCAGAAAACTGAGCATGTTACTGACAAGTTCAGAGGGCATTTCACGAGTCAAACTCACTTTGTTACATAACATGAAAGCAAAACTAGACACAGTCATGCAGCATTTCCAGCAAAGACATGCTAAGATATGAATTAAGCCTGGCACCAAGGTCCCAAGGCCATGGTGTGGTATATCTCATTTTACCCAGTAAGGCCAGAGGGAGAACTGTGAGGAGCATCTCAGACACAGTAAAGTCAGACGTCAAACTCTCTGCTGAGGCCTTTAAGGCCCCATTTTGTCAGGATCTGGTAACTGCAAATAAAATGTATTTTTCATAGTAAATCATTGCTTGCTGCCTGCTCAGCACTTTCTCCTTCCGGCTCCAGCATATTTGTCAATGGCACCCTTTGAAGACAGCAGCTGGTTCAATGTTTTATTATTATTTAGTTTCTGTTTTGGTTTGGAAAGACAGATATCCTCCAGGGAAAGCTGGCGTTTCCCTTGGAATGGAGAATGTAAACTCCTCACCCCCTCCAAATTATTATAATTTTGCAATTAAGGGCTTTCAGGCAAAGATTTGGGAATAGGAATAACAGTTCTTTATTAGGAATATTAACAATACCAATGTAGTAGTAAAAAAACAACCAAACAAAAAACACAAACAAGCAAACAAAACAAACAACAGTCCTAGAAATTGACAGTCAGAGCTCCAACCTGATACCCTGTTGGTCAGGGTGTTGGAAGCAGTCCAAAAGTGAGTCCTCCTGGAGTGGCAGATGTGGTTCTGTTGGAGTAGAGATGATCTTGTAGAAAAGGGTCCAGTGATGGTGAGAAGGGTTGAGTCTTCCTCCGGGAATCTGATAGAGCCAGATACCTGTGCTCCTATGTCTCAGTTTTTATTTAGGTAGGAATGGTTGGCTCCCCCCACTGGTTGGAGCATCTCACAATGGGATGATAGAATGTGTTGTGCCCTTAATGAGCCTTAATGGCCCATCAGCAGAAAATATCCCCCTGGAGGGAGGATGGGTGGTAAAAGAGATAAGAAACAATGCCCCACCTGGTTTGAACAGCTGCCCCATTATCAGAAGGCATCTCCCCCCCTTGCCCCAGAGTTACAAGAGATAAAGAAAAACATCTCCCCAACTGCTTTCAACAGATGAAATAGAATACACATATTTGGTTCCATAACCCAAGACAGTTTCCAGTCTCTATTTAAAGACAGTATTGACTACAATGCACTGAACATCTACTTAAACATTGTGGTACAGGCAGCCTTTCAAAGTGGGGAGGTTCTCTCTTCAAGTGATCTGAATGGCTGAACATTGCTTTTTAACTTTTTTTAGTTTATCTAATAGGCCACTATTTTGTTATAGTTTGTTGGACAGTGGCCAAGTGTACAGCAGGACTGGGTCTTGAAAAAGACCTATTTCCACCCTCCATCCATATTTAAGAATAATCCTAACAATATAGGGAGACCTGAAGGATAAAACACTAGAGACTAGTTCTGTCTGCTAACTTAATAGCTGTGATCCTAACTGAAGGAGGTCTTCTCCTTCCTGAATTAATAATCATTCCTGTGTTCTCAAACATCAAGGGAATGTATGGACTGCCAGGATAATGAATTTTGCATACCCATCCATACCAAGAAGCAAACTAAGGAGCAAAAAGTATTGAAGTTGGTCAGATTGGCTGTTCAGCCATGCTTGTCTTGGCCAGTTGAATTTTGACAAGACTGTTTGAGGAAAATGACATTTGCTGATAATGGATTGACCTAGTCCCTAAATTAGGAAATAGGAGACATGAGCATGGAATTTCACATTAGGCAGAATGGGGTGTAAGGGCTCTTGCCCTCACACAAAAGCTTATAATAAACATCTGCATTTATGTACAACCTCTGCAATGTGTAAGCAAATTTGTAACCTGACCAGCATTTTGCTGTTTCCTGCTGTTTTCTGGCTGCAAGGTGCCATTTGTGTGATTCATGCGTGTGAAAATATGTGGATCTCAGAACTGCCCTGAAAAACAAACCCTACATTTCTATGCAAAGTGACAGACTGGGATGCTAGAGGTCAAGCTTACTGAATTTTTCTGTTGTTTACCCGTCCGTCACATACACAACCACTAAATGAACCTTTCCCTCTATGAGAAATGAAAAATCTCTGCTGTACAGCATTGACTGTCACTGCCAGGTTCCCTGGAGCCCTTTTATGAGACTGTCACTGCCTTGTGCTCAGGCAGTGCTTCCTGACAGGGTAGCCTCCTGCAGCCACACTTGGCCAGCCAGGACTGATGCAGCCACTCCAGTCCTTCTGCTCCCAGGAAGCAGCTGCCTCAAGTTTACCAGCATTTGCATGGCCAGGCAGGATTCCTTACGAAGGAGCCTGCAGAGGCTTGTTTGCTCTCTTGCCACCCTATCAGGATTATTTTAGTTACACTTCCCAACACAGAACAACTACTCAGCCATCTGTGGAGGAAATCCTCTGCTGCACTCTGATTCAGAAGCAGGCATAAAACTGTAACCAAGCCCTCCACTATTTGATGGGCTGCCATCAGATCAAAAGAGTAAGCAACACATTGCTAAAAATCACTGCCAGAGGAAACTTTCAAAGCACCTATCAAATCAGTTTAATGAATAAAACCATTCCTAGTCTGTTGAGCAATATATAAATACTTATATTTAATAAAATAAGACTTCCAGACTTTCAGGGGAACTCTACTCTGGAAGTCAGTGCTGATCAGCAGTGCTCAGGCTCCCAGTAGGCTTCCTAATGTGACTATCAGAAAATTGCTTATCTAGGTAAATGACAACATAATAATGGAGAGAATTCCACAAACCTGACAGCATTGTTTATCATCAAAGACAACCAGAAGAGATCTGAATAAAAATAAACCATACAAGAAAAAAAAAAAAAAAGAGAGAGAGAGAAAGAAGAAATAACAGTGTGCCTCTTCTGGTACTTGGTTACAGAGTATCTAGCTCATTATTGCATAGTACATTTTCATAGTGTGGTTTAATTGCCAAAGATGTTCACCCTTTCCCACTGCATGTTGCTCATTCTCACCCATGCAGTATCAGTCACTGTCCTTTTAAAAATGTCTGCTGAGGGTGTGAAAAAAGCAGTCAGGCAGCTGGTGGCAGTGTGGTCAGAAGCATCTTAAATCAGCTTTGCTGCTTAAAACTGTAATACAGGATTACATCATTGCTCTTTACAGAAAATGTGACTTAGCAGCCTTGGCCTGAAACAGATGCCTTCTTCACTTAATCATGACACAGCACTGATGGCATAGTCCCTAAACGGGGCACAGATGATTCAGAGAAACAGTGTGCATGTGTCAGAGAGAAGGAAATTATTACAATTTTTGGACTAATTGTAGGAAAAAACTCGTGATGCTACTAAGTGAGGTTGAGGTAATAAACCATGAAGAAAAAGCACGAAGATGCAAAGAACAGATAAAACACACAAACAAATAGAGGTTCAGCATGCTGAATCCCTTGGAAATGTGAGCCATGAAATACTCAGGGACCTTGCAGTAGCTGAATGTGCCAAAACAATCCATTCTTCTCCCAGGGCCATCTTCATGCACACAGTTTATAAAACCAGCAGATATCAAGCTCTATGTGTTGTAAAACTGGCTTAGTAATGCCAGGTGAACAATCAGTCTTCTGGTCGACACCTTCAAAAATAACAGTTTTATAACTTTTGTATGTTTAAATAGCTAGAAGGTTTCTGAACTGTCTAGAGAACAGTGTTCTTCTTCTTCAGTGTTCTTCTTCAATTAATTTTCTTCCCTCTTTGACAAAAAAATCTGCTGAAACTTACAGGCAAGAAGCTATTAAGAGTGTGAGCAAACAGACATATGTAATTCAGACTCTACACAGCACGCTTGCAAATATGAGACATGAAGCACTTGCCTACTCTCCCTGGCTCTGTGTTGAGTTCTGGGATTGTCTTTCCATAAAAATATGAGCTGCTTGAGCAGGTCTAGAAGCATGAGGGTGAGTGTGGAGGAAGCAATCAGCAAGCTAGAAAGCATGACTTTTAGAGCCAGATTAAAGAATTTGGCAGAGAGTGTTGTATTTAAAAAGAAAGGACAAAAAATACGTGATGCAATAAGGATCTTTGGGGGGGGGGTGGGATTTCTCCTAGGGATTTGGGAAACTTCTGCCTAGGAAAGAGGATGATTTGTTGAACTCCATCATACATAAGATTCAATCAGGCAAGCTATGTTACTGCAGGAGAGGGGGACAGTAACAGTACTGTCTCAGGAATCTGTGGAAACTCCCATGTTGGGAATGGTTAAGGACATGTTAGGTTACTCTGTGTCAGGACATAGTTATCAGTGACCAACTCACACCATGGCTAAGACCCTTTTGCATCAATTATTCTGGTATTTGGCTCTTTATTACAAAGGAATTATTTACTGAGCTGATCATGGAAAAAATTATCTCCTATGTGTTGCATAAAAGAAACTAAAAAAAAAAAAAAAAAAATCAGAGATAGTCTTGTTGATATACTTGTCAGTAGAGAGCCTTTCCAAAGCTGAGTAGTTGCATTGCTTAGTAGACCATCCAGATATTCAGATACCCAAGAAACTGTTTTAGATGGCTACAGCCTCATCTAGATAATTGTCATGGTCTGAAAGACTGGTGTCTGCTAGGGAAGGCAGGAGCTTTCCTTGGAATGAAAAATGTAGCCCTCTTCCCTGTGAATTTTTATAATTTTGAAATTAGGGGCTCTCAGGCAAAGAAGTGATACCAGGAATAGCAGTTCTTTACAGTCTGTCTGATAAAGCCAACAAACACCCTCACCTCGGGCACGAACAGCAAACAGCGCCGGAGCCCCGTGACCCCTTCTCGGCCCCGGGCGCTTTCCCTTCGCTGCAGTTCCGCTCACGGCCGGCAGGGGCGCTGGTGGCTCCCGGCGGGCAGCGCGGGTGCGGTGATTCCCCCGCGGCTGCAGGGGGCGCTGTGGCGCGGGGAGCGCGGAAATGGCGGCCAGGCCGGGATGGGAAGGGATGGAGGGGAGGCTTTGATTCACACAGCCCTGGGGCAGCCGATCCCAGTGCCCCTGCAGGACTCTGAGGAGCACCCAGCTGGAACAGCAGGACGTCTCAGCAGGCAGGGGATGCAGGGCTACAGTGCAGCGAAAGCTCGGAGCAGAGCTGAAGAAGTGGCGTGGGCGGGACAGCGACAGCCCGGCCCTGAGCAGGGCAGAGAGGGGTGAGCTCAGGATCCCGGGCACCCGAGCAGATGGAGACAGGTCCCTCTTTTAGGGAGGTGGGCGTCCACAAGGTCCCAGTTCAGTAGCTGCTCCTCCAAGCAGATGCTCACCCCATGGCAGAAGCAGCAGCTCTAGGCCGGGCTCTGGTGGCAGCAGCGAATTCGCTTCCCAAGCAGCAGCTCCGACTGTTTCCCTCTGAAGCTGAGAGAGAGAGCCAGCAGCTGACCCTGCCCCATCTTTTACCTGCCCAATTCTCCCAGTATCTCTGCCCCTCGGATAGAAACTCCCAGATAAAAGAAGTGCAACCAGATGCCCTCCTCCCCTGAGCTTGATCACTTATTTTGTTTTCTTAAAGTACCCAGTTGTTAGTGTTTCCTAGCAACTTACTGGGGAAGAAAGAAAAAAAATCCTAAGTAAAAAGGAACAAAAAGAAAGAAACCTAACCCCCAACAGCAACCATTTTTTTAAAAATGTGCTCTGGGCTGAGAAGCCTGTTGCGTCAATGGGCGTTTTGTCTGTCCTCTTTCCACCTATGGATTCATTACCAGATTAAGGAATGATAGTGTGATCTTCTCAAAGTCCTTTGGTTTTACAATTATTTATAGTCTTGGATGCACAGTGCCTGCAAATTGAGTGTTCAGTATTAGAACAAGCTGTATGTCCTTCTGGGAATGTAGCAAACATATGCCAAGAACAGCCTCCAGCTGAGACAACCAGAGTTCAGATAGAGGAAGGCTCTGCTTCACCTCACCTGGGCGACTTGCTGCCCACAGACCATATTGTCCCCCTGCACAGGGCCGGGGAACAAAGGCAGTGTGCTGGCATTGTGTAAGCACTGGGAACAGGACACTGCCTCTCAACCACAAGCGTGGAAAGGGAAGGGAAGGTAGTTGGCGTCTGTTCAAATTTAATCCTGAGTGAAAAAAATAAAATGGTGCTTCAAAAGTATGCCTGGAACTCGGCACTTTCAGGAAGAGAAAAGGTGTCTAATCTTTTTGGTTGGCTCATACACTCACACAAGCAACCTCAGATCACCTGCTGATCCAGCAGTCAAGAAAACAGATTTAGTGCCCAGTGCAGCACTCCATTTTAGTTGTTCCTGTGATGGTGGTAGAAAGCTGACTGTTTCTGGCATTTCTAAAGAGATCAGAACTGTAAGTCAGAAGCATTTTTTGGTAGATGCATTAACCAAGCGCAGATAGAAGTGTCTTTTTGTGTACACAGGCCTGATCCTCAGCACTGCCAAGTGAACACATATGTTTTTTCTTCAATTTTATATCACTACCTCTGTCTTATGTTTTTGCCTCTTGGCTACCCTTTGAAATCTGTCTTATTTATATCAACTAGTAGGGCACAGCAGATTTTTACCCCTGTAAAATGTGTGCCTAATGTATATATCCTGCCTAGTATCTAATGCTAGTGCATGCATCCTACAATTTGTTCTTGCACTTTGCAGCAGTGGTCTTAGCACCAGAGCACCAAAAGCAGGTGCGGTGCAGCGGTGGTAATCCTGCATCTCCTGTCACACCTAGATGGCCCACAGATGGCAAGACCACGATAGTGCCCAGCTGTACCAGCCACACAGATCACAGATTCACCTGCCCCACTTCTGCGTGGGGAACCTGGGTAAAAAAAGACTTCGCAGCTCTTTGGCAATCCAACAGCGGCTTGGCTTTTGCTGTCTTTCGCTCTGTGTGGGAACTGCTGGCAAAGCATTCCTCCTTTATTTCTCACCTCTAGGAGGGGCTGCAGGAATCCCAGGGGTTTCCTGCGGGGCTGGGGATCTCCCCGGGCATCCGGCCAAGGCAGCCAGTGAGAGCACAGGTGAGACTTGTCAAGCCAGTGCCTGTGCTCGCTGTCTCTGTCGCTGCTGTGCCCCGGGTGTGTTCCCGGGCGATGGAGGCGCCCATTTATTTCCGCGTGACAGGAGAGCCCGGCGGCGGCGCGGGGCAGTGCTGCCCTCTGCCGGCAGCGCCGCGCCACAGCGCGCCGGGCCGGCGGGGCCGCCCGCTTTGGGGTCGGTTCGTTTGTTTGGTTTGGTTTGGTTTGCTTGTTTATGTTTTGGACGGTGTTTGTTCTTTGGAGGTTTCGTTGTTTTGATTTGTTTTGTTTTCGTCTGGTTTTGTTTCGTGTTGTGGTTTGGATGGTGGGAGTGTTTTGGGCACGGGCTTCAGTCAATAGATACGGCTGCCACCCCTTGCTGCTAGACAGGAATTCCTGCTACGCTTGCAGACCTGCTACTGGGCATTCCTGGTCTTTGGCTGGGTCCCTTGAATCACATTTTGGAACAGCTAGCTCTGATTATGGTAGAATTTCATTTCAGGTGCTCCTCAGCAGGAGCTATTGGGAACCACAATCTTTGTTCACATGACTCCTTCCAAGGTCACTGGAAGGGCCACATTCCTGCAACCCCACATGTCTCATCCAAATGGATGGCCAAACACACTGAAGCAAGTATCTTCTGCTCCAAAGCAACATAGTTTTTAACTGATTGGTACTGTGGGTGCCTGAGACCAGACATTCTTTGGCACACACTATTCAGATAGTTTTTGATCTTCTAAGTATTTTTTTCTTTTTTTCCTCACTGACATTTAGAAGTGTTCTGCCTTTATAGCAGAAATTTATATTTGTCTGCATTGAAATACACCCTAACAGAGAGCTTCCTCTATTACTACAGCACAAATTAATACATCTATATCTCTACCACCTACAGCAATCCCATAACTCACTTTGAGCGGTGCAGTATATTAATTTCAGCTGTATGTTTTACGTTTAAGCAGGTATCCTATTTCCAACTTCCCCTTTCTTATCCCAGCCTTCTTGCCTTTCATGGCACTCCAAGTAGAAATACATGTTCCTTGGCCTTTACAGATTTTTCTTTGTGGCATTATGGTCTGTCATCAGGTCAAGCAGAAAAGAGACACATCTAAACTTCAGCTGTTTGTCTGCACAAATCCCCAGCCTTGAGGGATGTGTGGTGAGCCTTGAGAAGGGGTCGCTGGCCCCAGTCCAGCAGTGCCCCTCAGCTGCTGGCCAGCCATGCCATGGCCAGAACACAGGCAGGGCCCCACTGGTAGTGTTGCAGAGGAGTTTCCCATAAGCTCTTGCCTAATCTTTCTGTCATAATTCATCCCAGGCATCTGCCCCACAGACATCCTGGGAGTGGATCCAGTACAATCCCTCTTGCTCAGCGTAGACCACTCTGCCTCCTGTTAATTTCAGTGAAAATGGTAGTGACAAACTAACCTGGCAAAGGTCTGCAACTTTTGTGTGCAATGTGCAGTGGGCAACAACCCTTCCAGTAGCCCAGAAAATGGACTCTGGTTCTCAACAGATTTTGCTGCTTGCTTCCCTCAGGAAAAGTGTAAAGCATTACCTTACACAAATAGGGGAAGACACTAACTTACAGGTTCTACCTGTTTCTTTCCAGTATTTAATGAAAATATAACAGTTTTGAAGAATAAGGGACTAAATACTTTACTCCACTAAAAACAATGTTTTGAGAAGAGTTCTCTCTGGGCTGTACCCACAATAGTTCACAAGAGGTGCTGTGATTACCATGCAGATGTTTAATGACAACAGCTTAATGGAACTAAGCTCAGTACTAAATTATATTAATTGCCAGACCTGGAAGACTGCAGATAGCACAGTGCCAGGCTTTGGGCTGAGGAAATACCTATTTAAAATTGAACCTGAATGTTTCAGTAGAAGCAGAGATGATCATGCTAACTGCCATGATTTCAGAGGTTAAAACTCCAGTCACCTGTCATCACAGTGTGTAAAAATGGTCGTACCAAGAAGAGTAAAACATGCAGGTGAGGGAGAGGGGAAACAGCAGAGATTTTTTTGGAAGCACAAAGAAGCCCAAGACTATTTCTTTGCAGGAACCTAGGTTTTCTTTGTAATAAGATATCCTTTCATGTCTGTCATTAAGATCTTCACCATTCTGTGACATCAATGTGGGCATATACTTGCATCTCTCCAGCAGAAAACTAGTTTGGAGTTTAATGGAATTAAATTTCGTTAAATTTAATTAAATTAATTCTTCTTCTTTTGGTGTCTGTTCAGGAATTTATGAAGCTATGGAAGTTCAGTGGTAAGATCTTAAGACTAATACAATCAAGATGGGTTTAAATTATTTTCTCAAAGCTGTTTTCATTCCATTTGCTTGGCTTTGTTTTGGACAACCTTGGTCTGTGGAACATGTTTTGCAAAAGGAAATGATCAATCAGTATTTTGTCAATAGAGTACTTTCTTAAGTACAGGTATAGCTGTGTTTCAAAATGAGAAAGATTATTTGGTATTTCCCTGTTGAGGCTCAACACGTGTTTTTTCTTCTGTTGGATCCAACAATATTTTTAATAATTAAATGTGAAAAATTTAACACAGAACTTAAATAATTGGAAGCTTGTTGATGTTAACTGTGTAAAATGAACTACCCAAGGGTCAGATTAGAGCTTATTAATGAAGGTGTAAAACAGGGTTGTCCTTTCTCTTCAACAGTTTGGTAACTTGCAATATTGTAGTCTTAGCACTTTGTTAAGATAGAAAGTTCTAGCTGTTAAACAAAACAGACTAACATTAATTATCTGTTAAGTATTTCTTCCACTATTTATGTCAACATATACAATATTCCACAAGCGTTTAGACTAAATGTTTTATAAGAAGGGGAAGGGCAGAGAGACAAAAATGTTCTGGTAACTTAGTTACAGAAAAGAGAACTGTCAGATTCTTGTATGACGAAGTTATAACATTACCTAATCTTTCCTATTAATAATCATATCCTTTATTAATTTTTCAGTATCTAGGTTCAAAGCTGATTAGGTTTTCTTCTGATCTATTACTTGCTTCAGCAAGCCATGGAACAAAGCACATTTTATAGCTTCAACCAGTTTGGGGTTGAACATCTTAGTCACACATGAAGTAAATGTGTGAATGAAACATAAACTTGCTTTGGAAACTGGGTAAATTCAGGCCAGAAAGACATGCTGGGTTAAAGAACATGGTTAAAATTCTGTCTGCACTGAAAAGAAGAAATAATTATGTCAGATATCTACTTTCTTAGTCTCAATTCAGACTGAGATGTAATTCACAGATCAGTTAGAGTTTTGTCCTTTTTAAAATAAAATACAACTTTGTTTTGAAATTAGAAAAAAATGTATGTTTCTTCATTTGCTTTTTTCTCAATAGAACCTGCTTTTCTTTTTATCTTCAACAAATCAGGGAATCACAGAGAGAAAAAAGTTCTGTATCATTTAAAAAAGAAATTATCAAGTGTAAGAAATTCACTTTTTGCTAATTCCACAGAAGGAACAAATGGCAACTAAGAAATCAACTCAGTGACTATGAAATCTTTCTTGTATTGATAAAGAATATTATTCTCAAATTCCCTAGTGATGACTTAAGAACTTTGAGCAGATTTCTCAGTGTAGAAGCTGTCAAAGCCAAACCTGAATTTCTTCTGGCAAAAACATTGCAAATGGGAACAATACTGATGTGAGATAAGAAACACAGTACAGTCATCCACTGAGTCTTACTGGGGAGGGGCAAGATTTTAACTTAATTTTCAACTAGCTGGTCTCTGCAAACCTACTTGTTGAACTGTTTCAAAAAGCTGTGTATTGCTTAGCATAACAGCTGTGAAAAATAAGAATGTGGTTTCTCTCTTCCTTTGCTTCTCAAAGCCTTTTGATAGTCACTCTCTAGCATACATTTGCATTCTATGTGCCATATCAAAGGGAGTAGGAAGGCAGTCACTGGAGCAGTGGCTTTGCCATTGGGTTTGCATTTCAAGGGAGAAGAACAATTTCTCAGATTTACATCAAAGCAGCCAGCCCTCGTGCCTTTGCATTCTCTGTGTGGTCTGTTGAGGACAACCCAGTGCTACCAGCAGCACTGGAAAATACACAAAAGTCTCATTTGGTTCCAAGTCAAAGAGCACTTCACACAGCTCTAAATCTTTCACCTCTCTCTTGAGAAGTAAATGGGTACTTGTGAGATTGCAGATTGTACAAAGCAAAGCACACACTGACTGTACATGAAGCAGAACAAAGAAAACTCAGCCTATGTGAAACCAGATAGCCCATCTTGCCTAACTATTTTTGTTTCCACTTATCCATCAATGTGTTCTGACTATGCATTCTTTAAAATATTTCAACATTTCTTCCTTGCTGCCCTAGTATGTGTTCCAGGCTCACCAATACACACAATTGGTTTTATTAGGATGAACCATGAGCTAGCCCAGGTAGGTGTGTCCTGGAGTAGAGGATCACACCAGGGCACCTTGGGAAGTTCTCATAAACTGGCAAAACTTTGGTGTTAGTGCTGACAGACGGGTCCCAGACCCCTGAGCAGGGAGAGCTGAAACTCTGAGGGACAGTGGCCATCCCCCCACATGGACAACAGCAGAGCAGAAGCAACCAGGATAAGAGGCCAGGGCATCTGCTCAACTCTGCTCCAAAATCAGCATCCAGGACCCAAGAAAAACATGTCAGGGCCCCATGGAAAGACACAACAGGACAACGTGTTCTGTTGTACTCACTGCTCTCAGAGAAAGTCACAAAAGAGATGATGGAAGATAAACTCATACTCAGTTACCCCTGAAGGCATTTACACCACGAGTCTGTATGCTGTGTGTTATCGCCCATTGGTTTGGAGCAGTAAGGCACCGCTGTGGGTGCTGTGCCTGCCAGGTGCACAGGTGCCTGCCTAGTGCATGGGGAACTGGATGGGGCTTAGAGCTGGCCAGCCTGCCTCTGTGCAGCCTTACAAAATACAGACTGCATTTAAAACAAACAAACAAACAAACAAACCCAAAACAAACAAACAAGCAACAAAAAACCACTTGGGTTTGCAAGGGATTTGAGGTATTTGGACAACAAATAAAATTTACAGAGAAAAATCTTACTTTTCTCTCCAGTGTCTTGAAAATACATTTCTCATCCTTTTTTATGTGTGGAAAAAACCAAAGTGCTCTGAAATAAAATAGTACAAACCTAGTACTATACATGACTTTTTTCTCATAATAAGTCCCAGTCTTATCCTTCTTCACTCCTATTTTTCTGTCTCAATCACTCTCTAAAATGACCTCTCTTGTCACTTTAAAGAAGATAAATCAACACTGTGTTACATTGACTTTGTAAGGGTTTGTTTCCCTGTGAGGCAGGAAGAAGTCACAATAAAACCAGCATGAATGAATTCACATCTGCATAAATACCCTGGAGTATCAGGCAGCACCTGATTTATAACGTCTTCTAAACAGGGAAAGAAGTGACAAATTCAGCTCAAGTCTGGAATTCCTGTGGAAAACCTGTTTCCTTTGCTAGTTAGCTCCCAGGCAATCTACAAAGAAAGCTTCTTCCAGACCCTGAATGGGTATCCTGTGGACATGGCCACAGAGAATTTCTGCCAGGTTAGAGATACAGGATTTGGGCTTGAAAGGACCTCTCTAACATCATTCCCAGCTCTAGAGTCTTATTGTAACTCCCAAGAAGCAGCAGGGAGGGAGCTGAAAGTGTTTGTGTTGTCTACAAGTTTGATGAGGAAAAAAGTGAGGAAAAGTAATCCTGTCAGCTCCACTGGGGTACAATGCCACATCTTCACATCTTCTTCTGTCTTAACGCTCACAGGTAGAGGGGGTGCACCATTAGCACTGACCCAAGTCCTTCTGTCTCAAGTAAACTTCACGCTGTTCAGTCCCAGATGAGGGAAGCACCATCCTCTGTCATCTTGATAATCTAAATACCTGGCTGCAGTGAGCACACTTAGCTCACCAATATGCACAGTTCTAAGATGGGCCTAAGAACAATTATCAAGATTATTTGAATAAGTCCCGGTGTCTTCTGACTTTCATAAAAATGTCATGAGTAGTCAAGTAACTTTCCAGAAAAAAAGATACATGCATTTAAGCACAAATATAAGTGCCTTTACACAAGATGTCTATTTATAGGTAGGTTCTGTGAGAAATTAAATTAATTTTTTCTAGCCAAGTACTTAGTTGAAATACCTTCAATTTTGTTATGAAATGACTTCTCAAATGAATTCCCCCTTTTTTAATCTTCATTTATTGCTTACCTTGGTTTTGAAGGAGTATTTATGAGATTATTTCTCAAGCTTTTTTCTTCCACCAGTTTAGTTATGGTGTTTTTGTGGCATGCTATATAGCAAATCATGATGACTCACTTAAATTATATTGCTATAAATTCTACCCTTAAAAGCTATACCACAGTTCTCTTCTTAAGAAAGGATGGATAGATACAGAGACAACGTTTTTGTTGGAGATGGAGATCTTTTAAATCAATTAACACAGACAGTCTAAATATACTTTTTATTTTTTTACTCTTTTTATTCAAGTTCAGACAGAAACAAAGCCATTTGTACATTATACCATATAGGAAGAAACGGAATGTTCCCCTGTTTTAAACCTACCAGGTTGCAGTGGGTTACTAACCCCAGAAACAGTTCTGGACAATATGCCAAGCTGTTCAATGGGTTGACCATGTTTAACAGCACTGAGAGCCTCCTGAGGCAGAGGTGGGAGCCTCCTCTGCCTGCCTGGTTCCCTTCCCTGCTCAACCACCCATGCAGAATGGTCACTCATAGAGTCCAAGGAAGAAAATAGTTATTTTTCCTGTCTTCTGAAATTACTTGTCCTTTTTTTCCCCTTTTTTTGGGTGTTTTTGGTTGGTTGGTTGGTTGGGTTTTTTGTTGGTTTTTTTGTTGGTTTTTTGGTTTTTGTTTTTTGTTTGTTTGTTTGGTTTTGTTTTTGTTTTGGTTTGGTGCTTTTGTTTTGTTTTGTTTTTGTGGGGTTTTGTGTGGTTTTTTTTTCTACCAAGTTAGAAGTTTTCTGCTCTAGCTAGGGCACTTTCTCTCCGCCTTCATCTGATAGTTTAAATATAGCTCTGTATATATTTTTTTCTTTCTTTTCTTCATCAGTCAGAGTGAACAGAGGAGCAGAGAGTACTGCTGCTTAAGTTGTTTTCAGGTCTGAGAAAAGAGCAGGAAACCAGCTATTATAAAGCAAAAGAGAGGAAGAATTTAATAAATAGACAGGAAAAAATTAATTTTTGAGAGAAGTATTTTTATAGTGTTTAAGCCCCCCACTTCTCCCATGCAAATGTCTTATGGGGAAACGGGAGGAATAAAAGGGTTAAGAAGAGGGGCTAAGCCTGTCAAACCAGGCAGGCTTGCTAAAACAAATTGATCATTTCAGGCTAAGTTGAATTTTCTCAGTGCAGAGTTTATAGTTGGGCAATAAATACACAAAAAGCCTTACTATTTTGCCAAGGAGCTAGAAATATCCTTCAGGCCAAATCAAAGCAACTTCTTTCTAATTTGAGACTCCACTGTAAACTGAAATTCTCTCTTACACAGATGTACCATTTGTTTTTCAGAGCCTCAAAATAGGCTTTCAGACACTCGGTTCTGGGCAGGAACTGAGCCAAAGACCACAAACCATCTCAGGTTTTCCCCTGATGGCAAACACCCTGGGAAGCACCAGACAGCTCTACATTCATGTGCTGGTAGGATACTCAAAATATTCTTCACAGCCCTTTTCAAGTGCTTCCTCAGACACCCTTTTGTCTGTTTTGCTACATTTCAGTCAAAAAACAAACCTGTCAGTTTTACCTTTGAACAACATACTAGAGAATGGCAGCCAAATCAAAAGCTTACTTATAGTGGGCAACTCTCTACTAAGAGGCACTGCAGGCCTTCTCTGATGGAGAGGTAGAAGATCTGTGCTGCCTACTGGGGGATAAGATCCATGATGTTGCAAAGAGAGCAGCCCAACTGGCCAAGAGCACGCCACTACTACTATTTCATGTGGGTGCAAATGACACCAGAAGCCAAAAAATGGGCAGGATCAAGGAAGAATGTAAAGTCCTGGTGAGGCAGGTGGAAAATATCAGTGCCCAAGTCCTCTTCTCATCTATGCTACCAGTTAAAGAAGTAGACACAGACAAGAAAGAAACAGAAAGACAGTGAAAGAAATAAAGACAGAGAAGCACACCCATAGTGCAGATAAAGATCTGGCTTCATGACTGGTGCCTTTGAGGAGTTTTTGGCTTTTATGACAATGGGTTGTACTTTAATGATGATAACCTATCAGGGAGAAACAGGAACCACCTGTCCAAAATAGGCTAGAGAATCTTTGGCAGCAGGCTGGCCAGTTTGGTGAGACAGGCTTTAAATGGAAGGACTGAGGGCACGGCATGCATTGTGTTTGAAGTGACAATGCTGCTGCCACTGCTTCCTCCTGGGGAGCCACTGCAGCAACAGATGTCCCTTGGCTGCCTGTCAAGGTAAGAGCCATAGGGCTAACCACATCAAGGTGTGTATGGCTTTAGTAAATCCTCCCCTTCTAGGGAACCTGGATGCTGGATCACCTCTATGAAATGCCTGTACACAAATGCATACAGCATGGGGAATAAAAAATAACTAGAAACCTAAATACGGCCTTGATCTCATTGCTCACATTACTAGAATGTTGTCATGGATGGCTGTGTACTTTAAAGAAAGGACAGGTCAGCACAGCGAGGTGATGGCATTGTTCTTTAAGTGAGAGAGCACCAGGAATGTATTGAGCTCTGTCCAGGGGCAGATGAACAAGTTGAGAGTTTATGGATAAGAATTAAGGGACAAGCTAACAAGAGTGACACTTTTGTGGGTGTTTGCTGCAGGCCACCTGATCAGGACGAGGATGTTGATGAGTCTCTCTGTGGACAGCTGAACACAGCCTCACAGTCACAGTCCCTGGTTATCCTGGAGGACTTCAACCACCCTGATACTGTTGGAGGGACAAGATGGCTCAGCACACCTAGTCCAGGAAGTTGACTACTGGCAGTAACTTTTTGACAGAAGTGGAAGAGGACCCAAGAAGGAAAGATGTGTTGCTGGACCTTGTACTAACAAATCACAAGGGACTGTTCAAAGATAAGAAGGCTGGGAGCAGTCTTGGCTATAATAACCATGAGATGGTGGAGCTCAGGATCCTTTGTGGAGGAAGCAAAGCACTAAGGACTAGAACCCTGAACTTCTGGAGACCTAACTTCAGCCTCTTCAAAGAGAACCATGGGTTAGGGCTCTAGAAGATAAGGGGGTCCAAGAGAGCTGGTCAATATTCAAGCATCACTTCCTCCAAGCTCAAGACCAGTGCATCCCCATGATAAAGAATTCAAGCAAAGTGGGCAGGAGACCTGAATGGATGAGCAAGAAGCTTCTAGTTGATCTCAAACAGAAGAAAGCAATTTATGAAATGTAGAAAAACAGACAGGCCACATGGGAGAACTATAGGAACATCGTCAGAGTATGCAGGGATGCAATAAGGAAAGCCAAGGTCCACCTGAAATTGAGTCTGCCAAGGGATATCAAGGACAACAAGAAGGGCTTCTGCAAGTACATCAGCAGCAAAAGGAACTTTGTAGAAAATGTGGGGCTGCTGCTTAGGCAAATATGTGTTGTAGTGACAGAAGACACAAGGAAGGAAGAACTAGTGTATGCCTTCTTTGTTTCTGTCTTAACTTCTGAGGCCAGCTCTCAGGAATCCCAGACCTCAGGGTTAAGAGGAATGCTGGAAAAAGGGAGATTTCCCTATGGTCAAAGAGGGTTGGGAGCTGAGGGAGTTGGCAGATATTGTTGTTAAGACACTCCCCATCATCTTTGAAAAATCATGGAGAACAGGAATCGTGCCTAATAAGTGGAGAAAGGCCAATGTTACCCCATCTTCAAAAAAGGAGTACATAGGAAAATACCAGCCAGTCAGCTTCACCTCCCTCCCTGAAAAGGTGATTGAACAGATCATTCTGGAAGTCATCACCGAGCACATAAAAGAAGGTGATCAAGAGTAGGCAGCTTGGATACACCAAGGGGAAATCCTGCTTGACCAATTTGATGGCCTTCTGTGATGGCATGGCAGGATGGGTTGGTGAGGGGAGCCATGGATGTTGTCTACCTTGGCTTCAGGGCTTTTGACACTGTCTCCTATAACATCCTTGTAAGTAAGCTTAGGAAATGTGCAGGAGGGGAATGGACAGTGAAGCAGATGAAGAACTGGCTGCATGTCAGAGCTCAGAGAGTCAGCAGAACCGAATCCAGTTGGAGGTCTGTGGTGTGATTCCCCAGGGATCAGTACTGGATCCAGCCTTGTTCAACTTGTTTATCAATGATTTGGACAAAGAATGCACCCTCTATAAGTTTGCTGGTGATATGAAACTGGGGCTGATATATCAGAAGGCTGTGCTGACATTCAATGAGTCCTTGGTAGGCTGGAGAATTGGGTGGGGAGAAACCTGGTGAGGTTCACCAAGGGCAAGTGTAGGGTACTGCAACAGCGGAGGAATAACCCTAAGTGCCAGCACAGGTTGAGGGCTGACCTACTGGAAAGCAGCTCTGTGGAGAAGGATCTGGGAGTCTTCATGAATGACAAGCTGACTGAGCCAGCAAGTGCCCTTGTCATCTGAAGGACTACCTGGATCCTGGGCTGCATTAGGAAGAGCACTGCCAGCAGGTCAACAGGGAGGTGATCCTCCCCCTCTACTTGGCCCTAGTGAGACCACATCTGGAGTGCTGTGTCCAGAGCTTTCTCAGTACAAAAATGACAAGGAGCTAGTAGAGATGGTTCAGCAGGGGCCACAAAGATGATTAAGGATCTGAAGCATCTCTCTCACAACAAGAGACTGCAGGAGCCAGGCCTATTTAGTCCAGAGCAGAGAAGATTGAGAGGGGACCAAATAAATACAGTATCTCAAATGTGAGTGCCAAAAGGGTGCTGATTCTTTTCAGTGGTGGCCAGTGACAGGACAAGGAATAATGGCCATAAAAATCAAACACAAGAAGTTCCATGCTAACATGAGGAACTGAGAGTGGGAAAGCACTCCCAACAGGCTGCACAGGGAAGCTGTGGAGTCTCCAACAATGGAGACATTCAAAACCCACCTGAAAGCGCTCCCATTCTCCCTGGCTATAGATGAATCTCCTGGTTCTGCCCAGGGCAGAGGGAACTTTTCCAGCGGCCATGAGGGGCACAGGCAGATTGTTCTATACCAGCTCATGCCCTGCGCACTGGGGACAGAGAAGTGTGGGGTTGTTCACCAAGGTGTGCCCTCAGGTGGCACTGGGTTCCAAGTGCTGAGCAATCCCATGTCAATTTTCACCTGTCTTGTACGCTCTGTTATTAGTTAGTGATGTTGTTGCTGTTAATTTTCTTATGTCATTGCTGTTTCTAGTAAATTCTCCTTATCTCAACCCATGGTATTTACCTCTTTGTCCCTCCAATTCTCCTCTCCATCCTGCCACAGTGGGGAAGGAAGGGAGAAAGCAGCACATGTATGGACTGTTTCCACGGGAACACTTATTTGAGGAATACCATTCCTAAACTATGACAGTGACCCTGCCTTGGCAGGACTGTTGGACTAGATGATCTCCAGAGGCCCCTTCGCACCTTACCTATTCTGTGATTCTGTGGAAATTCAGCAGAATGCTGTTCTTGGTTTCAATGCTCCTGCCTTCACAGGAGTGTCTGTCTGCCTCTCCTAAAGCATACACACACACATGTTGGCTGCTTTAACTGCACTGGCACAGCTCACGGGAGATTCCCTGTGAATACAGCCTCTCCTGCTTGCACGTGCACACACTGCTGGCCTGAAGGCAGCAACCACAGGAAGATGGAATTTTAAAACACCCTGCAAACAACAGAATCAGCAAACGTAAACACTGAATGAAACAAAGGAATGCAGATTTAAGCAGTGGCACCAATTTTCAGAATTGAAGAGCCAGGCAGGCCCACCCAACCTGAGGTCTTTTGGCAGAGCTGTTCAGGTTGGAGAGCTAAGCACCATCTGCTTCCTCTGCTAGGGAATGGGTAGGTTCCCTTGAAAATGCCCAAGAGCCAGGTTCCTTCTGGATGCACATTTTCCTTCCCTGACTAGGGAGAGAGGCTCAGGCAGTCAGGTTCCTAACATCAGCATCTTAAGTAAAAGCCTGGCAGTCAGTCCAAACTACTTTTTAGTCCTGCTGAAGTCAGAGGTACTGGTATAAGAGCATACTGGAGAACCCAAGCAGTGCTTTCTCCCCACAAGTCCCCTACTGTCATGCTTTGTAGGAAAAATATTCAACCAGGATACTTAGGAGCTGGGATGTAATAATGTGAATGACTAAGATACTGTATTTCAGCTTTTATTAAAAAAAAACCCAAGACATCACTTTTACATTTCAGAATGTTTTCAAACAAGGCCTTTCTGTTAAAGCTTTAGGTATCTAAAAAGTGTGTACATGATTCACACCTGTATGAAGCTTTGCAAGTCACACCATAATCACCAAACAGCTATATTGCACAAAGATCCACACAATACCACACCATTTTAGCTTAGTCTACATTGTAAAGTGCTGTTTCATAGGGAGAAACTTGAAAAAATAATTATCTGGATAGGCAAGTACTGCTGAACTGTATTTCTCAAAGTTGACACTTCCATGGTAGTGGAAAAAACATCACAGCATGCTGTCAGTGCCTCTTGTCAGCGTGTTTTTTATTTAATAAGCTGGAGTAAGCACCAAAGAGTACTGTCTGGAATGCATACTAAGTATTCAAGTAACACCACAAAACCAAATCAATTTTTATACTCAGAATGAGATAAATACAAACAGATGTATCAAAATGTAGATAAATGTTTAAAGTAGCATCAGTCCAGTAGAGTAAGTAATTGCATAGCAGAACACATGTTAAATGAATTTCAAACTCTAGTGGAAAAAAGCCCCTAAATTTTTCATTTCTTACTTCTATAGACTCAAACCAATGATCTTTTTTTAGATCAATGAGTCTGAGACACTGTCTTCACATCAGCAATAGCGTGTTCCATTTGCAAATATTTCCAGAAACTAATCTGGTGGATACCAATACAGATGCTTATAAAAAATTTAAGTGTGGAAATATGGAGTGTTAACCATGACATAAACCCTCTAATTTCAACCAGTTTCTGAAACAGAGGATTCAAAAATGAAACATTTATCTATGGGAGGAGATTTGGTCTGGAAAAGAAAGTTCAGCCCTACAACCTACAGCTTTAGGTTGATACTCAGTTTGGTAGATGAACTGACCACTGCCAGTTATACAAGGGGAGAAGTCACAACTACTGAAATGAGAATCCTTTCTCCTGGCTCTGTCTGGTTGCTGCACCCACATGCAAGATTGTGACTCACTTACTCAACGGAGTATACTAATGTAAGAGTTTTCAGTGCTTGACTTGTGGTTTAATAAATACTGGAGGGGGAAAAAAGTGGAAGGAACAAAAAATCCTAACAGCAGAGAGATCTGCTAAGTCTCACTACAACCTAGTTTGCCCCAAGACCTGGAAAAGCAAACAAAGGAAAACATGGGCATGTTTGTGTTACCAATGAAGCTACTCAGGAACATCCAAGTCTAGAAGTGACTGAAGAGCTGCAGAAGGCCCTCAGAACTTAGTGAGTAGGTTAAAGAAGTATTATCAACATAAACAAATGCAAACCAACACACCAGGTGGGGAAACCCTGCATGCACAGCTAACCATCAGGACTGCATGAAAAACACTGCAGAAGAAGCTTCATCATGAGCCTAGTATTGGGTATCAACAAAAAAAAAGGCAAATTTGGTTTTAGGACGACAAGAAGAACAAAACCACAAAACTTTGTCATTCTTCACAGCAACAGAGTGTCTTATGGGCAGACTGTTCAGACAGCCTCAGCAGGTGAGAAAAGAGCAATGGCTTCAATCCAGTAAGAGGAAAGATGAAAGAGAAGAAATGACAGAAATTAAAGGCTATAAGGATAACCATCTAAAACAGAAGAAATTACCAAAAGGCTAACTAGTAAGAGACAGTTTGTCTTTTCTCCTGCAGGAGAAAATTCCGAGATACCCCATACTTCACACCTGTTGCTGGGACATCAAAGTGTTTCTCACACAACTCACACTGAATCTGTGGAGTGCACTTCCACACAGCCTTATCAAGACAAAAACATTTTCAGGTGAGATCCAGACAAGAAGTTGCCCTTGCTGGGCCTTTTTAGCCCCAAAAAGGCTGTCATGCTGATGCTGGCATAGACAACCATTTCTGAGTCTTTTCCAACAGTGGCCACAGTCAGAAGATTAGGAGAGAAGACACTGGGAGAGGTGGACTCCAGATCAGGTCAGTACAACAGTTCAGACAGCAAAGCCCACAGAAGTTTTGCATTATGACCTTAATACACTTAACTGCATTGTGATTTTCAGGTCCCATTTCACAGCTCTACAGCTGTATACATGTACTTTAAGCATACTTCACACACATTCATCATGAGGCAACACTATCCCCAAATTAGAAAGCATATCCCCAAATTGGAAAGCATATCCCCAAATTAGAAAGCACCAAGTACTTATTAGAAACATCCTTCACTTTAGATCCTTATTTTTCCACAAGTCAACAGTGCACGCACCCTACTTTTTTTTATACATAGGTTTCTACAAAGAGAGGCAGTCCACCTCCATTCTCAGTAAGATCATGTAACAGACCCTCCTGGAAGATAGGTCAAAACTTATGGAAGACAAGAAAGTGATCAGGGACAGCCAGATGAGTTCACCGAGGGCAAGCACTGCCTGACTCACCTACTGGTCTTCTGTGATCAAGTGACTGCACCAGTAGATAAGGGAAGAGCTAAGAGATAGGGTGTACCTGGACTTCTGTAAGGCCTTTGATAAGATCCCCCACAACACTCTTACCTCTAAACTTGAAAGAGAAAGGTTTAAGTGGATGGAATGTTGGGTGAATAAGGAATTGGCTGGATAGCAACACCCAAAGAATCACAGTCAACAGCGCAATGTCCAAGCAAAAAACAGTAATGAGCAGTGTCCCTTCAAGGGTCTGTACTGGCACCAGCGTTGATGTGGATCTCATGGGGCTCCCCAAGACCAAGCACAAGGTCCTGCACCTGAATCCAGGTAATCCCCACTGTCAGTACAGACTGGGGGGTGGAGAGCAGCTCTGCAGGAAAGCACTTGGGCATCCTGGGGGATGAAAAATTGGGCATCAACCAGCAATGTGTGCTTGCAGCACAGAAAGCATCCTGAGCTGCCTAGTGGCCATCATGGCAAGGGAGATGATTCTCCCAATCTGCTCTACCAAGACCCCACCTGGAATACTGCGTTCGCCTCTGGGGGCCCCAGTACAGAATGGTTCCAGAGGATAGGCACAAAAATTGTCAGAGGGCTGGAACACCTCTCCTGTGAAGACAATTTGAGAGAAGAGTCGTTCAGCATGGAAAAGGCTCCAGAGAGACCTTATTATGGCCTTTTAATATATAAAAAGGATTTAAAAGAAAGATGGAAACAGACTTTTTACCAAGGCCTGGAGAGACAGAACAAAGGGCAATGGTTTTAAACTAAAAGATGACAGATTTAGATTGGATATAAGGAAGGAATTTCTAACAATAAGGGTGGTGAGACATTGGAGAAGGTTTCCCAGAGGAGCTGTGGAAGCCCCATCCCCAGAAGTGTTCAAGGTCAGGTTGGATGCAGCTTTGAGCAACCTGGTCTAGTGGAAGATGTCCCTGCCCATGACAAGGGGTGTTGGAACTAGATGGTCTTTAAAGGTCCCTTTCAACTCAAGCTGTTCCCATGGTTCTATGATTCTGTGAAAAACTATGTGATACAGTTTTTAACATTAGTGGAACTGAAATTTGACGAGAGACATCCTTTAAGGCAGAAATTAGGTCACAAAACTTAACCAGTGCATTTTTAACATTCTTACTGAGAAAAATCCAAGCTGCTACTAGATTAAAAAAAAATTACCTATAAAAGCAAGTATTAAAAGAAATACCTGATTTTTTTTTTAATTTACATATGATTACTCATGTCAGCAATTCAGCCTAAATACCAGGTACTATTATTCACACATGCAAACATTTCTGATTTCTGACTCCAGATTATGACATTTAAGGTACAATTGCACTTTCTTTTAGATAGCTTATAGTAAAAGCCTGGAAGAATAAAGAAACTTACCATTATGCCACCAACTATATGACACTAAGTGTCATAACTTGAGTTTTAACTTACAATCACATTAAAGGTATACAACATGCAATCAGATTCAAGTTTACCTTCATCATTCCAAGTATAACTTAAACATTCAACACCATTTCTAATCTCTTCCTCTTTTATATTATATTTTTTATATGCTATTTTGTGCTGAAAGGCCCAACTGGTGCTCAGGGGTTACCTGGAAAGCATTTGACCCCTCAGAGGCATTCAGGCAGATTTCTTAAAAGGAGAATGGCAATCACACACCGTCAGCTTTGACTTCATTATATACAAAACTGACTGTGTAAGGATTTAAGCTAAATAAAAGGCAGATTTCTACCCCGAAGAGTAAGTTTTGGTTGTTAGTCCTGAAAAGTAAATTTTGGTTGCTAGTCAGACTTTTTCCCTACTTCCCCCAGGAAAAGAAGTCTGTGGAGAACAGCATTGCACAGATCACAAGAAAGGCAGGAGAATTCCTCTGGTGCAGGAAGTGCCTGGACCATTTATTTAAAAAAATCACAGGCCAGAGGCTTGTGAGCAACACAAGGTAGAATAGGTAGAATATAATTTATCAGGACTAAAAGCTAAGGTAGAATTCTTCCGCTTTCATTTCCCTGTTTCAGAACAGCAACAGGAAGAGATTACTGCACTAGATGTCGTCGTGATACTCTCTGTACTTGGCTGTGACAGCTTCCTCCAGATGCACTGCGGCGCCGCCCATTAAAGCAAACGCTGGGTACATTAAACCAGAGCAATCCACCTCGCATTCGTACAGGCACTTCATACGGCCTGCGTCGTAAAACCCTACCCTGCCTCGGTCACAGTCAAGGCAAATGCCCAAGCACGACGGCAGGGGAAGGATTCTGCTCGCTGGATCCTTGGGAGCAGCAGGTGTAGCAGGGATAAAGAACTTCTTCATGCCTAAAGTGACCAGTGTGCAAGGCTGCGATGAGTCAAAGAAGGCATCTTCACTCCCACTGTCATGCCCGCTGTCTTGCTCGTATCTGGAACAGAAAAAAAAGTGCTTTTGTCAAATGATGAAGCGGGATCAGCGATGAACTGGAGAAAACACTTCTGTAAGATACGCAACACCACATCATCACCCAAAAAAACCACTTGGGTGGTAAAAAAAAAAATCATAGAATCATAGAATATCCTGAATTAGAAGGAATCCACAAAAATTATCAAAGTCCAAGTCCTGGCCCTGCACAGGACAACTACAAGAGTTACACATGTGCCTGAGAGCATTGTCCAAATGCCACTTAATCTCCGGCAGGCTGGTGCTGTGACCACTTCCCTGGGGAGCCTGCTCCAGTGTCCAACCATCCTCTGGGTGAAAAACCTTTTCCTAATATCCAGCCTAAGCCTCCCATGACACAGTTTTATGTCATTCCCTTGTCCTGTCAATGGTCACCAAAGAGAAGAGGTCAGAGTCTGCCTCTCTGCTCCCTTCAATCTCCTCTTCCCCAGGCTGAGCAGACCAAGTGACTTCAGTCACTCCTTATAAGGCTTTCCCTCCAGACTCTTCAAAATCTTCATGGTCCTCCTCTGGATGCTCTCTGACAGCTCAATGTCTTTTTTGTGTTGTGGCACCCAAAACTGCCCCAGCTCAGAGCAGAGTGGGACAATCCCCTCCCTTGCCTGGCTGTGATGCTGTGCCTGATGCACCCCAGGACACGGCGCCCTCCTGGCTGCCAGGGCACTGCTGGCTCATGTTCAACTTGGCATTGACCAGGAACCCCAGACTCAGGGCCCTTTCCTGCACTCATTTCTGCTTTCCAGCCTCTCCTTTCCCCATCTGTCTGTACATCCAAGGTTGCCCCATCCCAGGTGCAGAATCCAGCACTTGACCTTGTTGAATTTCATACAGCTGGTGCCTGCCCAGTCCTGTCATTTGTCAAGGTCTCTCTTCAGGGCCTCCCTGCCTTTGAGGGAGTCAACAGCTCCTCTCAGTTTTGTATCAGCTGTGAACTTGCTTAGTAACCCTTCCAGTCCTGTGTCCAAGCCATTTATGAAGAGCACAGAGTTGAGGATGGAGTCCTATGAAACCCCCCTAGTGACAGGTCACCATTCTGATGTCACCCCATCCACTGCAACCCTCTGTGCCTGACCCTTGAGCCAGTAGCTCACCCCCTGCATGGTGCTTTTATTCAGCTGAACACTGGATATTTTATCCAGAAGGATACTGTGAGAGAGACAGTATTGAAAGTTCTGATGAAATCCATAAAGATTACATCCACTGGCTTCCACTAGTGACATCCACTAGTGACAGATCACCAGTCTAGTGTCACCCCATTCACTAAAACCCTTAGTGCCCAAAACACGAGCCAGTTGCTCACCCATCACACAGTGTGTTTATCCAGCCATGTGCTGAACAGTTTGTCCAGAAGGATCCTGGGAGACACACATCAAAAACTTTAATGAAATCAAAAGTGATTACACCAACTGGCTTCCCTTTGTCAGCTCAGTGGGTTACCTTTGTCATGAAAGAAAAGTAAGTTTTTCAAGCAGGACTTTCCCCTGGTGACTGCATTGTCCTTCAGGTGTTGTTCAGTAATTTCCATAATAATCTTCTCCATAAATTTACAATCACTGAAGTGAGACTGGGAGGCCTATAGTTACCAGGGTCATCTTTCCTGCCAGTCTTGAAAACTGGGACAATATTTGCCAGGTTCCAGTTGACTGGCACCTCCAAAGACCATTGAAACATCAGAGAGGTTTCACAGTGACATCAGTCAGCTCAGTACCCTAGGATGAATCCCATCAAGCCCCACAGATTTATGGGGATTTGATTGGAACAGCAAATCCTGCACAAACTTGGGATTGGCTGGGATTTTATAATTCTCCTAGTCATGGTCCTCAAGTTCTGGGACCCCCCAAAGCCCACCACTGGTGTTGAAAACCAAATAAATCATTAAATATACCTGTCTTGTCTCTGTCCCTCCTAGTGAGGTGGCCATCCTCCTCCTGTAACAGGCTAATGATATTTCTGATTGCCTTTTGCCATTAATGTATTTTAAAAAAAACTCTTTTTATTGTTCCCCACAGTTCTGAGCAGCTTCAACTCCAGTTGGGCTTTGGCCACATGAATTTTCTCACTCAAATGTCAAGCAGCACCTCTTTCTTTCTCCCACGTTGCCCAACCTTGCTTCTATTTGCCATACCCATTTTTTTTTTTTCCTTATTTTTAGAAGAACTCTGGTCACCCAAGCCAGCCTTCTGCCTCACCTGCTTGACTTAGGACATTTTGGAATTGCCTGCTCCTGAGCCCTTAGGAGGTGGTACTTGAAAAGTGACCAGCACTGATGGACCTCAGCACCTTCAATAGGGATCTCCCAGGGGAATTTACTGACTCAAACCCTGAGCAGCCTGAAGTTTTTTCTCCTCATGTCCAGAGCTGAAGTTTTGCTGGCACTTTTCCTCCTGACAACAGAGATTTTAAACTTGATTGCTTTGTGGTTGCTGTGGCCAAGACAGCCGCTCATCTCCACTTTGCTCATGAGATCCTCCCTGTTGACAAGGGAAGAATCAAGAAGGGCACCTTTCTCAGCTGACTCCCTTAGTACCCATAGCAAGAAGTTATCATCTGGATGTTTCAGGACTCTTCTGGACCTGTTTGTATCATCTATGTGGTGCTCCCAGATAACATCTAGCAAGCTGAAATGCCCTACAAAGACAAGGGTGGTTGATGTAGAGATATTCCTCAGTTCCTTAAGGAATAATTCATCAGTGTCCTCACCTTGGCTGTGTGGTCTGTAGTACATTCCCACAATGACATCCACTTTGCTTGTCCCTTAATCCTTATCCAAAGGTTCTCAACTGTGGCATTGCCAATTACAGGCTCCATACACATTCCAGACATTATGTTACAGACAGTGCCACCCCTGCCTCATCTGTCCTGCCTGTCCCTCTGAAGAGCCTGTCACCAACAGGGACTCCAGTCACAGCACTCATCCCACCAGGCTTTGCTCACACCCAGTGATACATACTTAAGCCAGGAAGGAAGATGCATTTAGTAGGTGGAGTAGACTCACTTGAGTTACTTCAAACAATTAGTAACAACTGAACTCCAATAAGGACAACACCACAGAAGGCTTTACTAAGGAGTGGATGTATCTATATGTACTTATGCTAGGCAATCATTAATGAAACTACAGGTACAGTAGATTAGTTAACTTGAGAAGTAACTTAGTAAATATGACCAATCCTTACATACAATAACATGTCCTGTGAGTTTTCCATGATGCTGCTATGTTACAGTATCTGTAAAATTCACAAAACAAAAGGTAGTGTTTCAGTGGTTTAAGTTTGGAGGCTTTTTTTAAAGTTCTCTGTCTG
This sequence comes from Phylloscopus whistleri, assembly GCA_017589585.1. Taxonomy (NCBI): domain Eukaryota; kingdom Metazoa; phylum Chordata; class Aves; order Passeriformes; family Phylloscopidae; genus Phylloscopus; species Phylloscopus whistleri. Next base: position 4,731,793 of record JADMLD010000679.1, on the reverse strand, counting down.
AAGACTTCCCTGAACAGTTTCCCAGATGGTTACTGAAAAGTCTGCAGGCATATTTGGTCAGTCTACATGCTTCCTCCACTTCTGTCCCCAGATAAAGACACGTGGAGAAGCATACATTCTTCAGTACAGACATTCCCTACTTAGGATTTCAGTTTTGGGATGCTTGTGGGGGCAGTTGTTTCTGTGTCAGCTAAAATTTTGCAGATATCTGTGTGGAGAAGGAAAAAGAAATCATCAAATTTAGATATAATTTCTCACTTTGCAAATGGCTCCATCTGGCTTTAAGCAGCTCAAGATATTGCTGACACATTTTCCATGTGTTATACAGGAGGAAGGCAAACATTTGTTAACTTTCAGAAAAAGAGTCCCCAGGAGATAGCCTCCCTGCCTGCAGTTCCTACACACATCCAGGCTCACAGCTGTAGTTGTGAGATGGGAATCTTTTTACTGGTTTGTCCACTGTACTTCGGTTGTGCTCAGTAGCACTCCAATACAGTATGTAAACATGTAGCCTGAGGTAAACCAGTGACTTGGAATCCACTGTGACACAGCTACTGCAAAAACATACAAATATTTACAGTGAACACTGTACCTCTGAAAGGCTGACAAACCTTGTATGCTAAGGGAATTAAGGCAGAATCTTAACACTGATAATTAAGCATTGCTTCAATCTTAAAACTTCCACTTATTTACAACCTTCTTGCTTTAACTGACATTCCTTGGCATCTACAGGAACCTGACTTCTTTCCCAAAAAGAAAGAAAATAGGACTCCGGATAATAAGGACATCTTTCTGCTAATAGTAAGGTATGAATGGGACAACCTGCTTACACTGTATCCTTCAAACCTTTCACTGGTTAGGTTCACCTTGCATACTGACTGAGACCACACTTGCTCTTAATTTACTTTTTATAAAAAGCTATCTCCTTATGTAAAACATGCATTGAAGCAAGAGTATGCAATTTACCTTGGACTGGTCACATCATGGGTATTGTGGAACAATTTCTGTATCTTGTTGCTAGGAACAACTCCCACTTTCACCAGGTATGAATAGGCTTCCACACTGAAAGCCCAGAAGTGCTTCCCTTTGGCAATCCCAGTGTCGCCAATGATGTAATCCAGGGTTGTGTAGCATCCAACCTGCAAGCGCTCAGATCCCAGAAGCAGAGGAAATCCAGCCCTACTTTCCACAGAGGTTCTTCTTGGGTTCAGCTGGAGATGCTCATTGTTGTACCCACATTTGTCATCGAAAAGAAAACTGAAAACTGAAAAACAGTATCCCAAAAAAAAAATCTGCTTAGTTATGTATTTGACCTTCTGTGCTTATAAACTACATTTTAAGTCATACTGGCATTAGAATTTGTCACTTTTAAAGGCTACCAGCAAGCTAACAGTGTCTGTATGTTACCTATTTAACCCATAACAGTGTTTCTAAACATTTTTGAAACTGGTAACAGTGAAGAAGACATCTGGGATCTACTGGAAACTACTTTCAGCTCTTGGCACTGACAGACATAAGAAAACCCCATACCTGGAGCTGGTGGAGTACGCATAATGACTTCTCGGCTCCAAGGGCTACAGATGGACCCTTTGTATCCTCGAACTCTAAAGGCATAGCTGCTGTCATCATCAAGATCAGATAAGACTTTGCTCTTGCCACAAACTTCAGTCTTCTGCCATGTCACACTCTCCTCTTCTTTATTAAGCTTATGATACTCAAGAACATAGATATCAGCTGAATCTGTCTTCCCAGGGCATTCCCAGCTGATCAGAGCTTTGTTGTACATTCTGCTCTGCTCTTCATTAATTTCTGGTATTTCTAGACCTGGAACACATGAGGAAAAACACTCTGAAATTTAGATACATTTTGTTTTGGAGTTAACCATACAACTAGTCCTGGGTAATCCAAAATGCTATTTATTCCCCATCTATCTGTGCCCCTGTGAGATTTCAGCCATTTTGTAACTAGGGGCTATTACTGTTATTTTTGGTCTGTTGTTACTTTGTTTTTTAAGTAAACTGTTATTTTTTAACTTCTATCTACTCATATTTGTTCTTCCTTATTAGTGGAAAGGGATTGGTTAAAACTATATTGGAAGGAAATTAATTTTAAAGCATCCACCTATTAAAACTGTCTTAAACCAAGATATGAACCCTTTGTTGAGCTATAGCACTTTTAAAGGGGGTAATCTGACTTTCAGTTAAAAAGAGTAGATGAGGATGGTTCTCTGTTCATACACTTAAAAAATCCCATTTTCTGTTTTTACTTTGAAAGGCTTGAGCCTTTTTTTGCTGGCACCTTTAAAAACTATTACTTTCTATCATGCAATAAAAAGCTTTTAGAAAGACTGAGTGTGATGTAACTACAGTATTTTGGAAGCCAGTGAAAACTGGTGCTGAAGGCAATGTCATTTTAGCTTCTTTATGAAAGCTGAAACTAACACTACTGCCAGGTAATGCTTTCTGAATTGTAAAGACAGAAGGAACAATGCAAATCACAACACTGAGCTCTGCAACTGCTGCCCTGTGCAAGTTTTGCCTTTCTCCAGAGAAGCCCTCAAAGCTAAAACCTGAGAAAAACCTAATGCCCTCAGAATTTACCATTGGAATGGAAGGACAAGTCACCAAGGATGTCTTCTTGCTTGGCAGTGTCCACCACAAAGTCTTCAAAAGTGGTTTCTGCTGCTGGCCTAAAGCTCCTCAGAGACTCAGTAGCTTTTTGGATTCTGAAAACACAGAAGTAGGATAGCACAAGAGAAAAAAGGCAATTCAAGTTGGACATTACTTAAAGTAAAAATGATAGGCTTTTTGCTTTAAAAAGTTCTGCTTTCGTGTACTTACTGATGTCTCCCAGAAATTTCTGTCTCTCTAGAAAGATTCTCAAATGCAAAATTTAAAGGCCTTTTGTACATCAGTGTAAAGATAATGAACAGGTAGTCATTCAGTCAGCAAAGCATTAAAACAATTTGGAACATTATGTTCAAAGAACAAAACTGACCTGAGCTAGTAGAGAACACAAAGATCAAAGAGCTTAAAGCCAGAAGAGACCTGTTAGATTAACTTGCAAATACCTGATAAAATCTCTGAGACAAGGAATTTGTCAGGGAGTTAAACAGGCTACCCTTCCACTGCCATCCTGTCTGAACAAGGCTAGGCATTGTGGCAGGACAAGAGCACTGTCTCCAGAGTGTTGTTTCCTAATGCACACTCTAATGAAGGAATTCCAGCTGAACATGACCACTACCATCTCCTACAACTGCACAGACATCCTGGAACAGCACCTGTACCTCAAACAGAAGATACTTAAGATACCTGACATGAAGTTGTTTTGCTGTTTGAACGAAACAGGAGGGATCAGTTTCTTTAAGCACTTCTTGAGCATATCCTACAAGGCCATTATTTTCCAGGAGCCCTTGGTATTCTTCCACTTGTGTTTGCAATTTTTCCAGCCTTATATTCTTAGAAGTTTCAATTGCCCTAAGAGCTGCAGATTTCTTCTCTTCCAGGACATGATATAATTTCTCAAAACTATGAGATGCTTCTTGTTTAGCCCTTTCACTGTTGCACTAGGAGCAAACAAAAGGCATTTCAGACAGAATCTGTATCACTGTGGCTCTGTACAGAAACTTACTTAAGGTTGTTCAAGACATCACAGTAATCTAGTCATCCATTTGACAGACAAGACTAATGAGCTTTGTTATGCTATTCAGCACTGAAAATGAGATCAGCACACCACTCAAGCTAGTCAGCATTTGCTGTCTTTAACAGAGAATGAAGAGCAGGAAAATATTCCTCTGATTATGCCTTGAGTTATGCATTACATTTGTCTAGATAGCTCACAAAAAAGCACTGTAAAAACACGTCAGTCTCTGAAGTCCTCATGCCCAAGAGCTAGATGCTCTTCCACCTTCCCCAGTCACCCTGAGCTGCGGGTCCAGCCCGGCCTCTTATGTACACTCTCTGAACCATAGTGCCACCTCTGACTACTGCCCTGGATAAAAGGCAATCTGTAATCAAGATACACCAGTACCAGCAGCTTCTGCAATTTCTGCCTTCATGTTTTTCAGCTTGTATGTGACTCTTCTGCAGGGAGATTTTGCCCTTAATTCTGCCTTTCTCAAGGTAAACAGGCCAGCATAAATAAATACACAAGCACCATCATAAATACACAAGTGCCCTATGTTTAATCCACTTTGGTTAAGGTATCAAGTAAGATTTATTTCATTTAAATTTACAGCAGCACCCAAAAATGAACTTCACTCTGCCTGCTTCCCATACTGGCAGGACTAGGTCTTACCGTGTGTGATTCAGTACTACCATAAACTGTTCAAAAATTGTTTTACTACTTATCTGAAAAACCTGAAGTTTGAAACACTTCACTGAAAAGAGTTTTGATTCCTTCCTGTGTCTGTGAAAAGGCCAACCCCAGACAACCTGCAAGCCACTCTTACCTCTGTTTCTTTCAGCAGAAGATCCAGCTGTGTGATGTGAGCTTTCACCTGGCTCTCCTTACTGATGAGGTACTCAATATCTTTTGAAAGCTTCTCCTGTTGAAGTAAAAGAGCAAGAATGGGGCATTTCACACAAAGTGACAACCAGCACAGGCAGGTCATCCAGCTAGTCCTCAGTTTATCTAGCCACAAGGACAACAGTGTGATGCCAGTTATGAGCAGCAGTCCTGTGTAGAATTGTTTGGTGATCTGCAGTGACTGCAAAGCAACTGTGAGTGAGACTGGTGGCACAGGCTCTAAGGATCAGAGGTAACAGTGTCAGCTGGCTCCCAATCACCCAGGAACCACCCTCTCTTAGACTGGGAAAAAGAGGCTTCAGGACATTAAACTTACTGAAAGGAGTTGATAGTTACTAACTCATTTGTAGGAAGAGTTGCTAGAAAAATGAGTAGTTCAAATCACAGATTTGTCCCTGTGCTTCCTTAGCTGCAAGAGTTAGTAGCTGTACAGGAAAAGCCTTGCAAAACTGGTGAGGAGGCCAAAGACCACAAGGCAGGCTAGTCTGGTCTTCTCTTTTCCTTTTTTTTTCCTTCTGACAGCAAGAGAGGAAGAAAAGGAAGAAGAGGAAGTAGGTGCTGTCTTTAATAACAAATTGATGTTTGCAAGTCTTCTCTGTTGCTTCTTCTTAAGCTTTGCTTAGGAAATTAACAGTTTCAGAAGCATAAAAAGGTACATATAAAGATACAAACAGATACTTCAGATGCGAATTTTTAAAATTGCTTCTCAAGTATCCTCTACCACAAGCTACGTGAACACTTACATTAAAAAAAAAGTTGATTGTAAAGTTGATTAACTGCTTAAACCTTCTGCACTGTCTATACTGCTGTACAACTAGCTGAAATAAGATGAAAGCACATTTCAGGGGTTATGTTTCAAGCATCATGGCAAATGCAGTTTAGTTTCTAAAACATGCCCTACATCACATTAATATATACATTAATCAATGTTGCACAACAGGCGTCAAGACTAGTTCAGGGTCTCCCTAAACACACATCCTGGCTTCTATCCAGTGGGAGTTTGCCCTCACATCATCAAAAGTACTCTTCCCTTTCTTAAGGCCAGGTCCAATGATATTTTCTTTTACCTTAAGGGTTTTGTAGGCAGTGCTCATGGTTGTTACTCTATGGTTTGCATGACCTCCACCCAGTTTGCAAAGATGACAAACAGGCCTTCTGCAGATTTCACAGTACATGTTTACTCTCTCCATTTCATGTTCTGGACACATCAAAATCTGTGGAAGGTATAAAAAAAAAAAAAACCAAAAAAAAAAAAAAAAAAAAAAACAACAAAAAACAAAACAAAACAAAACAAAAACAAAACAAAAAAAAAAAAAAACACAACAGAGACAATATTAGTGTGCTTTCAAAAACTGAGGTTCTCAACAAAAAATCAAGACACCAATCAACCCAAAGCAGCATGTGATTTCATTAGTGAACTTTTTATTGTCAGTTTATCTTTGACCTTTTACATTTGTCAATGCAAAAGCCAGCAGATGAACACACACAGTTTCACAAGGTTTAAAGTAAACTTCTAGCAGTGTCTGTGTAGCCTCCATATAGCAATCAATCTTTTGCTAAACCCTGCCCATGTTGTTTGCAATGCCTTCAGCACCCTAGACTCCTGCTCAGAGCTGTAAATGCAATATATAACACACCCAGCCTGTCAATCTTAACCATGCTCATACCAGCGTCTCTTGCAACAGCTATGAACTGTTTCTTAAAGCAAGAGCTGACATAACACTGTAGCAATTTAAGTCTAAATTACATTTTGATAAGTCACATAGCCATTGCTCTTGGAGCAACAAAGTGCAGCCACCACCACCACCAGCTACAGTCGTTTTAAAGACAAAAGACTCCAGTGTTTCAATCTTTCTGCCTGACTCCAGTTACAAACTGTTCACACTGACTGCCACTTCCAGGATTAGCTCAAACAGCATTGCAAGAAAGCTGGTGTTTGCTAAAAATCATCTTCCAAAAGCTGAACTTGTTGAAATAAATGCTCAAAGAGTTAAAAAAAAAAGTGCTGCTCAAGTCCAAGCTCAGGCAACAGACTAAATCATATAAAGCATGTGTTTGTGTGTGTGTTGGTTTAAAAAAACAAACAAACAAACAATGCTTGCTTTGCCTCATTCTAGAGCACTGAAAGACAACATTTGGGTCATCTATTCCACAGAAGGTACCAAAGAGGAGTTTTTGAGGAAGTTTTCCAGTTTCAATATGCCCCCACACAAGAAAGGTCAAAAAAGGGCATAAAAATAGAAAACTGTGTGCAGCACAAATATGGATGCAATAAACTAAAACCTGAAACCAGCTTTCAAGTCTCAAATGCTATCTTTAGGCTATGGTGAAAAGCCCGAAGACACCAGTCTCACCAGCACCTTAAGACTACCATTAAGCAATTAGCAATCCCATTTGGATTGACTACTGGATTTGGAAAGAAATAAAAAAGGGAAAAAGGAAGCTGCCAAGAAAATCAGCTGTGCAGGCAAACATCCCAAAAACACTACAGTCATTCAGTTAGTCTGTGGAAGTAATTTTTCCACAGCAGTGTATAGCCACGCCTCACAGAAAATCCGTATTTTTATTCATCTCCTCATACAAGCAAGAATTACACCCTGCAAGTGAGAGACAGCAGAGGTCAGCAGACTGCCTTGTCTTCTCTCAAAACTCAAGAACAATCAGCCCAGTATGTGCTTCTTCCATCCCCACCACACATGCTACAAAGTGCTCTCCAGCCTGGTTGTAAATTAAAGTGGTGACTGAGAACATTGTCTAAGAAATCAATAAATACTTCATGCTTTCAGCTCAGGTCTTAAAAATGCAGTGCAATGAAAAATTCACTTTTCTTTCTTTATATTAAGCTCAAACAGTCCTCAGAAAAGTTTCTATAAGAGCACAGTTAAGATCAGCTTACCATTGCTGGGAAGTTTTCAAAAAAGTAAACGTATCTAAAGTTAACTACACTATGCTTTTCTCCTTTTTTCCCCTCTTCCTGTCTTCACATATAATTAGAAATGCTTAATCCCACATATGCACACACACTCAATACATCAGTGTTAGAATAATCTAAACCACTTCACCCCATTTTGCTCTGCTTCAAGAGAATTCAACTAGTGACTCTTAATCCTGAATTCAGTCTGCATGTAGTATAACACCATAGGGCACTTTTAGGAGTGCACAGGGATCACAAGATGCCTTTGGTATTTTCAAATAGCAAAGTTGCAGCTGTGAGGATTTAGAAGCCATAGAAGAGAAGTTTTTTAGGACCTGTATAGCATTTTAAAGCAAGAGCTAGAAGATAGTATGCAAACTTTTACCTTTCTCATTTATCCAATAGAGGGACATTTCACACAATGTGTGTGCAACCACATTTGAAAGCATATGAAGCACATGCTCACTTTTAACTGGAATTAATGTTTTAGATGCAAGGAAAACACCACCAAGTGGACTTCTGGATATTCACTATCTGCCAGCTTGCTAACTTTAGAGGCTCAGATTTTTCCAGTCTCAGAAGAAAGGTACACCAGCAATCAAGAGCTTCTTATACATTGCACATTAATCAAATTTATTTAATTTAATCATAATTAATCAGGACTCCTTGACCATCAGGATTTTTGGCATCTATGGCAGTTCCAGCAAGGAGGCACAGGCACACAGCATGTGCTGGGACATTTGAGGCCATTATTGTGGTCCCTGATTAGCAAGATGGCATCTGTGATATGTAACATCTGTGATGTAACAAATTCAGTAAGGCACTGCCACGTACTGCACCACGCTCAGCACGAGACACAAAGACAGTGCCATTTTGTTATCACTGTTCTGTCTGAATGCAGCAACAGCAGCACCAGTGTATAAAGTAGACATTTTGCCATAACATTTTTATCTTTTCTGCTACAGATAGAAAAATAATGGTGTAATAACAATGAAGACCTTAACTCCAGCTTTTGCACTTGTTAGATGCAAGGAAGGAAAGAAGATGCTTGGTGATGGACCAAGTCCAAGCATAAAGCATCCAAAGGGGATGTGCCTAAAGGGGACATGGAAGAGGCCAGGTGTGTCGGGGTTTTTAAGTTTACCACACAGAGGCATCCTCCCTAGGCAGCCCCATTCTAGATGCTCAAGAGCAATGTGCCAGTAAAACCAAGGGTGTGGATTCAATCCCTGTATGAACCATTCTCTTAAAAGCTGGACTTGATGATCTTTGGGTCCCTTCCAACTTAGAATATTCTGTAATCTCTGATCATTAAGCCTTAAAAAAAAAAAAAAAAAAAAAAAAAAAAGGAAAGACTCAAATTGCAGGTAGTACAATCCATTCCACAAAGTAAAAAACCTTATTTTTACAGGACCCTTCAAGTATGTTCTCAATGTCCCGTTCAATAACAGCCACTTGACCATCAGCAAGGAGCAAAAGCTTGTGGTTCACTCAACAATTAACAGCAATAGTCAATAAAGCAGTCATGGTCCTAAAAAGCAACCATCATTGCACAGATATGTCTGCAGCTACATGAGAATGCTGCAACCCGAATTCTGTAAGGTACAGTATGCTCACCTTGGGTCTGAAGTTGGTGGTTGGTCCGACATATTCATGCTGGGCTTTCACAGTTCCCCAAGGATGGTGTATTTTGAAACATTCATTGCAATAGCTTGCACTGCAGTCCATGCAGCTCTTTGTGGACTCCTGAGGTGGAGGCTTGCAGAAATCACACATAATAGCAATGGCTGCCCTGGCTGCCTGTCTGTATCTTTCCACAATGGTTTCCAAAGTGAAGTTGCGAAATAAGCCATTGATGCCACGCTCTCCGAGATCAATATCCCGCTGGCAACTCGGACAAGGAAACAGAGTCGACCTAGGAGTCAGTGAATTGCGTTTTCTGCCTGTGTAGACACCAAAACCCAATTTAGGATGAGCATAAACCAAGCTGGTTTAGATTTTAAAAGAAGCACAGGAATTCACAAACCAATTCCAGACTGTAGCACATTATCCAAACCAGTACAACACCAATTCATATGCAGTCTGCCAAGCCAAAGAGAATACAATTGCCCTGACAAGGTAGTGTCATGTCTTGACTCCAAGGGACATTACAAACTACTACTCTAAAACATAATTTTATGTTAAAATAAATTTAGATCTTCCAATTTGATCTTCTTTATCTAGTTTTGGATGCAGTCAAGCTGTAACCTTTTGAAACAATAAACACAAAACTTCATGGAAGCCAAGTGGTTTTAGACTAACTGGTTACCCATATAGAGAGCAACAGCTTCTTAATATATTAAAGTGAAAGATCTTACTCCCAGACCAACAGAAATATATAGCCAATCTTGAGCTCCCTTAAGTTTGCTTTGGCGGAGCTCAAACTTACTTTACTCATCCCAAGAGGCATCATTAAAAAAAAAAAGGAAAATGAGGGAACAGTATGACATCTCAGCCAAATCATTTAGTTAAAAAATGCTGAGGCTGACTTGGCCCCTCCTGAAAAGCCTCAATAAAGGAGGGCTGCTAAATAAACCCTGTACACCAAAGGGGAATCTGAGGTAGCTATATCTGAGAGGTTACTCTAACCTGAACTGAGGAACCACAGATCTCCACAAGGATCTGTTAAACAACATACATCTATCTTTATTAATTTCTAAAGGAGGAACTGCAGAGAAACTGCACTCCTACCAAACAGCTACACACAGATTTCACTCTCTCTCCAAAATAAAATCAAGAAAAGCCAGTAAATTAAGAAGCCTTTTGAGTTTGTTAAGGAGATGGCTTACAAAGACTCAGAGGTTACTCACAAGGTAGTATTCCTGAGGTTATCAAACCAGGAGTGCATCCCATCTAACTCATGAACCCACAGGCTGCAACTACCAGAAAGAATCCTTTATGTATTTCAAAAGCAGGCTAAGCTAGTCTTTAGGCTTCACTTGTATCTTCTCAGCTTCCCCTTACAAAGAAACAAAAAACTCCATCTTCTGTAGTGCTGGTGCATTGTCTTAAGATCTCTTTGAGAGCACTTTGAGAGCATATTGGTAAAACTAACTTTCCTGATTTCATCTGGGTTAGACATAATTTTCTTAGTAGCTCTTACAGTGCTGTGGTTTGGATTCAGTACGAGGTTATTACACACTGATGTTTTGGCTGTTGCTAAGTAGTGCTTACCCTAAATCCAAGACATTCCAGTTTTCCATGCTTAACCAGAGAGCAGGTGCATGAAAAGCCAGGAGGGAGAACAGCCAGGACAGCTGATCCAAATGGCCAAAGTGATACTCCATATCATAGAATGTCATGTCCAGGAGATAAACTAGGGGCAGTCAAGTGCAACAGGGTGGGCACTGGGTGAACAGTTCTATTGTGCATCATTTGTTTCTCTTGGATTTTACTCCTCTCTCTCTTTTGTATTACTATTTTTTTATTATTATTGTTATCCCTCCAATATATACTCTAGTATATAATTAACTCTATTCCAGCTGAATCCAGGACACTAAAAATTTGTAAATGAAGATATGACTTAAAGCTGAATTCTTAGAGTTGAAATTGGGTCTTCTTCAGAAAAGGGAAATTTGTTCTTCTCTGTATTTAATCAGTGTTTTCCCATCAAAAATGCTAATGCTTTATTTCTTTCTGATGTGTCCTGTGATGCTACCCAAAATAAACTTGCCTTAGGCTGCTCTCCTGTTGCTCCTTCACCTAACAATCCAAAACTTCCATTCCGATCATGCCTTTAAAGTCTCTTCAAATAAAACACCAAACTAACACTCCTATAAGGAATTAGTTCCTTTAAATATCTTTGAAATTTGACCTGTGGTAGTTATGCATGACTGTCAGCTAAGAGGTCACAATCAGAGCATGGATAAGTGTGCATGCACTGACAGTCTCCCACCCAGCGTGGTCTCATGCCTTTCTGTATGTTCTGAGCAGAACAACTAGGCTGCATTTACAGAACAGGATGGTTGACACAAGGCACAGGTATGCAACTCTCTCCCTAAGGGAGCAGAGATTTTTGTCTGATTTCACATTTTTTAGTACTTACTTGAAGTGAATCAATTACTGCACATCCTGCAGTACCTATAACTTGGCATACACAGCAACAAACGCATGCAAGGCACAGCAGCAGCAGTGAAACACAAACTGTATTTCCAGTGTATGCTCCAAGCTAGCACTGCACACAGGAACACAGAGAAATCTTCTACACAGACTTCTACAATGTCCTAGACAAAAAGATTACATGCAGTGCCATGCAGACAACAGCTACAAAAAGTGATCTAGACCACATTACATTTGCTGAAACTAAGAAAATAATCATACAATGTGGCACATACTGGGACTGCCTACAAGTAGTATGCTAGAGCAGAGAGCAAACAATGACAAAGCAAGATAGCAAGGAAAAAAAGCATGGTGCAGTGGTCAAGTTTAAAAATACAATCTGAAATTCATATCCATTGCAATGGAGGCCTTTCATTCTGCCTGTGGTGGACCGAAATGAGACTGTCATCATGAGCCATGCTCTGAAAAGACTGGTGACATTGTTTATGGAAAGCAATCCAGTATCAAGGAAGTCCTGCACACCTTCAGATGTCTCATCCCTTTTCATTGACAGCACTCTGAGAGTCTAGGCTGGGGTTTTTTCCAGTTTTAAACTCTAGAAATCTATTTGCTAAGCTTCTTGGTGTGTTCTGCCATTTTAATACTCAAAAATAAGCAAATACATTCTCTTTTTGCCTAGTGAGTGTTAAAATACTAACACTTTAGTTTGCTTTCTGCTTAAAGGATTTCTGCACTCATATTTTACAACAAAAGCACTCATGAAGTAATGAATTACTTTGGATACTGTCTTTCCTATCTTTACTGTCTGTATTGTGTCCAATCTACTGAAACTAAATTCTGGTTATATTAAAAAAAAATCCAAACAAATAAAAAGCACACATGAAAAAAGAACACAGCAACGAACCCCTTGGGTTTTGTAGATATATTCAGATGTGCAGCTCAGAGAAACTTGGTTCCTATCCACATTCTCTTTTACACTTCGCCAATTCAGTTTACAACAAGCAAATATGTATTTTGTGAACTATTAGAAATCATCACATGAAATTTTCCACTGTGATTTGTAAACTGATTGCTTCACTTGCAATAAGTTGCTCAATCAGTTACAAAAAAAATATCACAACATACATTCATGCTCAGACTGACAAATATTACCATACAGATTGCAAAGACTCAAGTCAAAGAGCAATCTTAAGTATGCCTTTTAAAGATAATATTTAAATATCTTCCCAAGGAGAGGTACCAACGCTTAAAATGTTGAATAGTGCAAGCTGCAGTGAATGGTTTGCAAAGGGATAAGACATCTTAAAGTTGTGTTTTTCAAGTAAACAGTATTACCAGAATGCTATGGTTGTGGAAGACATGAACATAAATGTGTGAAAGTTTAAAAAAAAAAAGATTTAAAAGTCAACTGGATTCTCTTGAAAGGTTGGGTTTGTTGTTTTGGTGTTTTTTTTAATAGAAATGTATATTGTCACACCATAACTCAGTTAATGGTTTTGGATGGGTTTTTAGGGGGAAAGGAAAAAGGGAAGGGGAAAAAAGGGATGGGTATAGCGGAAGGAAGGGGTAAAGAGGGAAGGGGAGAGAAAGAGATAGGGGAAAGATGGGAGAAGGGAAGGGAAATGGGAGAGGGAAGAAGAGAGGGAAGAAGGGAGATGCCCCATAAGAGAAGCCAGCAGAGCTAAAATGCTACTTTCAGATACTTTAGTTTTTCACAAATCAAAAGAGCTTTCTGCAAAAAGAGCAGACACAGACTGCTTTCCAAGAGGTCTGATGGTATCATATGGTATCTCTGTTTTATGACACTTTCAGCCTTCAACAGAGGCAATTTAAACTTCCTCTTCCAAACAGCTGCTTTGTCCTCAAGAGTGTGAAATTCAGATTTGTGTTTAGCTCAGTTCACATCTTTCCTGAAGGACACCATATTCCTGTGGATTGCTCATGTGTCTGCCAATACTGTAGCAACAAGGAATTTGGGGACTTTTTCTCCTGTTTTTGACCAACCATTATATGAAAAAAAAAAAGTAATCAATATTTAAAAAGTCAACACAGCGGCTGAGCTGCTCAGACAAGCTCAATTTTGGAAATGAGATATAATTAAAAGACTGACTATCCTTCAATCTGATTGTGTCATTAGACATACCAAATATTACAATTCTGTAAGTGTAAAATGTTTAAGTTTTCCTCACTTATTCATGCGCTGTGATAAACTGAGATTCAGAACTACCTATTCATATCAACATGGTGTAGATTTCAATCTGTTCTTCATGAAATTAAGCAGGCTTAGATACAATAAAGAGCCAATATTACATTCCATTTAGAAGCAATGGCCAAACACGACCTGTAAACACAAGGAATTACAATCCAATAATCACACTTCATTAGCTGTAAGACAGCAGTTTCATTGAAGCTTGAGCATGTAAACTGAAAATTAAAAAGCAAGGGGTGGAGGAGGTAGTGTGGTGATTGCTGGGGTTCTATGTGCATTTTTTTGTAGCCACCAGGGTATGCTCAGTCATGTACACACAAGGAAAAAATATAATCCAACCCTTAACTGAATTCCAGTCCAGTTGACCTTTAAATCAGTCTTGCACAGAATGAAAAGCTGTCCTTATAGAACTTCTTTGCTGCACCTTTGCTCACTGCAAAAGCCTTTTTGTGGACTTGACCACTGACAAAAAGCTATATGCTAACCAACAATATTTAACTCGAAATCTAAATGCTAGACTATCTCTAGCCAACACAAGAAGTGAAGTACTTCTACCTCTGCACCCAAAAGACCTCTTCTGTGAGGCTGCAAACAATGAACAGAGAGCTGTTTAGACATCAAAAAATGAGATATACCATTGGTTTACAATGGTTCAAATGAAAAGCATCGACTCTTTTCTCTCCTGTGGCTGTTAAATTCCTGCAGGGTTGAAAGGCAAGAATGTTTAATTGCCTAGCATATCAAACAACTGTAAGATTTAAGCAGAACAGGAAAAGGGAGAAAGAAGGCACTGGGGGGAGGGGCACAGGGAGAGATATTTCAAACATTCGCACAAGTGTCAACATAACCACATTACACACTTTAATTACAACAACACTGTAATTACAGTAACATTAGAGATAATGGAACAGCAATAAGAAATAGCCTTCATTTTCATGCCATATGCAGCAAGATTTTGTTAGTTAAAAAATATTTTAAATAAAATACAAACAGAGGAATATTTTAAAACCAACACACTGGATTTTAAGCAGCACATACACTCCATTTCAACGAGTTCTGTTCCTTTTACATTAAGATAAATTGTAATTGTAAATGCAAGCTGTGTATGCACAACAAATACAGAACATGACCAAATACAGACCAGCTCCTTCTGGCATACCAAGAATTTAAATGCCAACCCATTTTAAATAGATTACATTCCTTATGGAGACATGAGGGATTAAGTGGAAAAAAAAAAAAAACAAAAAACCCTAACAACAACAACAAAAAAGCATACTGGGAAGAAGGTGTCATATGCATTTTGAAATGTGACACTAAAGGACACTGACATGCCCTGCACAAACCTCCCAGAAGTTCTAGTGGGTTTTTGTTATGCACGTGAGACCCCACTTTGGATGTTTTCCTTACATTTTCTCTCTTATGGAACTGTTTTCTTGAAAATTCCCCTACAGATCACAAAGCCAATTTAGCAAGACAATGCACAGTATGAGTACTACAGATGCAAGACAACAACTGTGCAAATGTATATTGCAAGTTGGTGACCATTGCTGATACCAAACTGGTCTGAGAGCAAATCTCACACTCGATATGGCAATGAAGCTATAACGCCTGTAACATTAGAAGCAAAGACTGTTTAATTTAAATTTAAAAATTTATTCTTTAATGCTTCCATTTCCATATGCTTTTCATTCTGCAAATTTGAACTGTCTGAGATGATAATTTTCCTGTGATGTGCATCTGCCCAACGCTCTTTGAGGTAAGAGGGGGGAAGCTCATTATTTCCAATTCTCAATCCTCTCTTGCTACTCATCAAACAGGTCTTCAGAAAGCAATCACCTCTCTGTTAGCAGGTCAGATGAGGAGATATATTCCCATCAGTTTGCTGAGATGGTGGCAGACCACAGTGGATTTAAAGATTAGAATTCCTGCAACAACTTGTGTACATGTATCTCAGGACAGGGTGGTGGTGGCAGGGGCAGTATCAAAGGACTACTGGCTTTTTGCTTAACAAACCAATCTGAAAGAGTATCGGCACTAACAATTCAGTACTAAACAGTCCTAAATAGTTGTTTAAAAGAAGCTGGTGAAGTTGCACATTTGATCTGTGAAAACTGGGACAACGAACTTTAGTAACACAAAATGTAAGATAGAGCTTTAGAGTCTGTCTTGTTGGTAACTCTTCCAGAGAACAGGGGAGTGTGGTTTTAAAGTGGATAATTATGTCAGAAGAAAGCCTGAAAGCCAAGATGAGGTATCTTTCAAGAAGTAAAGCATGCACAAAGCACTTTCAACGCATCTGTATAAAAGCAGACCAACTCATCTGTGGATTACGAAGACTGCAAGAATCTTTCTAGCACAATACCATGCAGATCATGAGGAGTCGTAAAGCTAAGCACTCCTTAAATCTTCGAGCAGACCACAGTGAAAGAGGCTGTTAGGGCTGTCTGCGATGCTTACAGTCGTCTGTCCTTCAAATCTGCAACCGTGCAATAATCATAACCAATGGAAAATTATTTATCGTACACATAACGAAGTGGGCAGGACAAAACTAGCTTGCAAAGTCTACACAGGCTCAGAAGGAAGTCAGAACTACTGCATTGGGGCTGGTTGAAACCAGAGCAAACCACTGGCAGGCAATGAAATTGCCAAAATCTACATCTCCATGCTACTGAACATGATGCTATTGCATCTCCATGTAACTGAAATACAGAAATAAACAAACACAATGGTTATAAAGATTTATAGAATGCAACAAAGACAAATCTATTACAGATGAAACAGAGTGCATTGTCCTTAAAAATATTCCCATTGTTCTTGACACAAAATGAACAAGAGTAGCACTATCCCTAAGTCATCTCTATACCGCATCAGGAGTACCAGGAAGACATTTTACCAATGCAGACACCATTCAGCTCAAGCCAGTCTAATAATAAAATCAGGAAAACGTGCACAAATTCTGATACATACCTGATCTATTAATCCTGTCAATTCTGTCCATGCTAGAAGCAGAGATTCTAATTCGAGGGCTACTCTGATTAGAGGATTCAGAGCCTCCATCAGCAAAGGAGTCTTCAAATGCAAAAAGTATTTCTTTCACACATTTGTGACAGATATTGTGCTGGCAGGGAAGGATCAGTGGATGGGTAAACAATTCCTTGCATGCTGGGCAGATAAGCTCTCTTTCAATACCCTTAATGGCAACCTTCATGATAGAAAGAGGGAGAAACAAGTGTAAGCACAGGAAAACACAAGCCACCAAGACTTATGGCACTGCTCCTATGTCACCAAACCCCAGCGCTGCAGAATAAATGCACACAGTTTTATCTGGTTTGAGGCACTTCTCTGGTTAAAACAAATCTCAATTAACATTTATGAAAGCACTGACAGCATTCATTTCAAGTGAAGTGAGCACTGCCACTAGGCAAACTCAGTTCATCTTTAGGTCATGTCTGCATTGCAGGGGAGGAAAGGAGGGGAGTAGTCTTAATTCCACTCAAGGACCTAGTGAAACGAATGCAACCATACTTCTTAACAATAGGAGTCCATATGTTTAGCTTGCTCGCTGGCTTACGGAGGGGGAGAAGGAAAAAAAAAAAAAAAGAAATTAAGTGTCAGACTGGTTAAACAACAGGCTTTCCTGACGTGTAATTCACACCTAAGGGCTGAAACTGTCTTGACTTCATTAGGGTAATAGTTCCGAGTCAGGAACATCATTCATTTATTTATTTATATGTTTATTTACGTCTTTTATCTGTCGCACAAAGAGCCGCCTGTGGATCGGTGCGGCTCTTCAGTAATTCCGTGACCCCCGCGGCCGCCCCTGGCAGCGCGCCCCGCCAAGCACCGGGTGCCGGGAGGGCGCCGGCAGCGGCAGCGGCAGCGCAGCGCCCGCTCCGCCCGGCGCCCTCCGGGAGCGCTCCCCGTCCGCGCACCGCGCCCGTCGGGGCTCCCGCAGCCCTGCCCGCCGTCCCGGCTGCGCTGACAGCCGGGCAGGGACGAACCTGTCGGCGCACACCGGGGTACTGACAGACAGACTGACAGACTGACAGCAGGCAGGCAGGCAGGCAGGCAGGCAGACACCGTTTTAGCCCCCCGCAGCACAAGGAGAGGGACGACGCACCCCGCCCCGGCGGCCGCGCCCCGCCGGTTCCCCCGCGCTCACCGGGCTCTCCAGCTGATCGCTCTCCATCCCTGCTCCTCCTCGTCCTCCTCCTCCTGCGCCGGGGCGCCGTCAGCCCGGGCGGGCGGCCGGGACGCGGAGGGTGCAGCGCCCGCAGCGGCGCCCGGCGCAAAATGGCGAGCGGGCGGGCGGGCGGGCGGGCGGGCGGGCGCGGGGCAGCGCGGGCGGGGCGGGGCGGCCGCGCCCGCGGCAGCAGCCGCACAGCGGAGCTGTCCAGCCGGCCCCGCCGCGCAGCTCCCCGCCGGACACCGGCCGGCTCGCCGCTATTGTTTTGGTCCTTCTCTTTCGCCGAGCGGCACCGGAAATGCTGCCCGTCCCGGCGGCCGGCGGTATCGAGTGCTTTCCCGCTCAGCCCCTGCCATTCATCACCTCCTGTGGTACCCGTGCCATAGAATCGCTGAGTCGTAGAACAGGGTGGGTTGGAAGGGATCTTGAAGATCACAGAATCACAGAATCAATCAGGTTGGAAAATACCTCTGAGACCATCAAATCCAATCTTGTGTCCTAGAGCCATCTTGTCAACTGGACCTTGGCACTAAGTGCCACATTCGGTCTTTCCTTAAATACCTTCACCACCTCCCTGGGCTTCGAAGAAATTCTTTTACATGGCCAACCTAAATTTCCCCTGATGCAGCTTAAGATAGTGTCCTCTCATCCTAAGCATCTAATTCCAGTCCCCCCCACTGCGGCCAGGGACACCTTCCAGAAGAACGGATTGCTCAGGCCCCCTTCAACCTGGCCTACCTCCAGGGATGGAGCATCCACAACTTCTCTGGGCAACCTGTGCCAGTTTTTCACTTGTGCCCTCTCAGTGAAGAATTTCTTCCTATTATCTAATCTAAACCTGCCCTCTTTAAGCTTAAATTCATTACCCCTTTTTACACTACCTGGCCATATAATAACTCCCTCTCCCTCTTTTCACTAAGTCCCCTTTAAGTACTGAAAGATCACAATAAGGTCTCCACGGAACCTTCTCTTCTCCATGCTCAACACTTCCAACTTTCTCAGCCTGTCTTCACAAGAGAGGTGCTATGGTCTTCTGATCATTTTTGTGACCCTCTTTTGGACTCACTCCAGCAGATCTGTGTCTGTCTTGTGCTGAGAACTGCAGAGCTGGATGCAGTACTCCAGGTGGGGTCTCACAAAAGCAGGGTAGAGGGGGATAATCACCTCCCTCAAGCTTCAGGCCACACTTCTTTCGATGAAGCCAAGGATACAATTGGCTCTCTGGGCTGCAAGTGAAGACTGTTGCCTCATATCCAACTTTTCATCCATGACAACCCCCCAAGTCCCTCAGTGTGTCCTCACATTAGGAATTGCCCCAATCCAGGTGCAGCTCCTTCATTTGCACTTGCTGAACTCCATAAGTCTCGTGATCCCACTTCTCAGGTTTGTCCAGGTCCCCCCAAATGGCATCCCTTCCTGCTTTTGTGTCAGCTGCATCGCTCAGCTTTGTGCCATCTGCAGATTTGCTGAGGGTGCCCTGGGTCTCACTGTCCGTATCATTTATAAAGACACTGAAGAGCACCAGTCCCAAGAGAGAGCCCTGAGAAAAACCTCTCATCACTGGCCTTCACCTGGACCCAGAGCCATTCACCACAACCCTCTCTGGACGATTCCTTATCCGCTGAATAGTCCATCGATTAAATCCATGTCTCTCCAGTTTGGAGATAAGGATGTCATGTGAGACTGTGTCAAAGACCTTACAGAAGTCATCTCTTGATCTCCCCTTGTCAACTTTTGCAGTCACCCCATCACAGAAGGTGACCAGTGTGGTTAGGCACAATTTGTCCTTACTGAAGTTATCCTGGCTGTGTCAGACCACCTCCTTGTTTTCCATGTGCCTTAACATTTTTCCATGAGGCTCTCTTCCATGCTCTTCCCAGGCACTGAGGTAAGGCTCAAAAGACTGCAATTCCCCAGACCTTCCTTCATCCCCTAAATAAAAATAGGTATGGCTTTCCCAGTCACTGGGGACTTTGCCTGCCTGCCGTGAGTTCTCAAATATCATGCAGGAGGTACACACCAGACAGCTTTTGTGGCAGCTAGGATGAAAAAGAGGTGGGGAAGTGATCATGACCAGCACTTCTTATCCTTCCCTTACAGCATGTTTCCATTGGAAAAGGGCTAGTAAATACCCTTTTTACCATCCAGCAGAACAAACAAAAATAATTTAAACAAAAATTATAAAATACTTTAATCAAAAAAATTTTAAATTTCCAGGTTTTGGCACGGGTGCAGACACAAGCACTGCAGTGGCAATAGTTAACAGAGTATTAGGCTAAGGGAGAAAGAACACCAGTTAGCAAGCTTGGAGTGAAAGCATGCACTGTCCTCACACTACACAGCGGAAGGAGGTTTAGTTAATTAAAATACATGAAGCCTGGGTTATGTGAATGATGAAACGCTGTCAGTTTGACAAACACCAAATTTGACCTACTTGCCTATTTGAAGAAAAACATCAGGATAAGAAGTTCCCTTTTCCCCTCAAAACTACTTTTCCTATGAGTCAATAAAACAAACACAGTCGAAATGCCTTACTCGGGCATTATTTACACCTGGGTTTCAGTGGCCTGGATGTGAATTTGAATGGAAACTTACACTCAGAAATCGTGAAGACAGAGGTGATTTTTTACATGTCCAGTACAACATAGAAGAACTTTCTACAGAAGGCTTATAAAGATATTATTTAGCATTTACTTTAGTAACCAGGGTCATTAAAATACAGAGTGGTCTGCTTGAAATTATTCTGATAATGCCAGTAAATGTACAGTATGTGTATACAAACTGAAACGTGTCACTTAACTGGGCGTGGTTAGAACAGGTTGGTAAGGTTGTTGCCAGCCTTCCAACTATGTTTTGAATAATGATTTGCAAGCCTCTGAATAAGTATATTATCTCTTACCTACCTCTACTATTCCCCAGCTTTCCTGATTCCAGCTTTCCTTACAGGCAGGCAGCTTTTAATAAGCACTTGTCTGCACTAGCACACTACCCACCACTGACACTGGATTGCAGTTGATGCAGGGCCAAATAAACTATCAGCCTCAGACCAGAACAAAGACCCCTAGGCTCTAAGGCTGCCTTTGAAGCAGCAGGAAAACAAATTGTGTTTGGTGGCTCAGCAAGGAAAACCATTCTGTGCTCCATGGCAGAGGTGTAGATGTCAGCACAGGTGGGTGGCTAGCACAGACAGACATGGAGCACACATTTTCCCCTGTCTCCCTGAAGTCCTCACATGGACCACAGTGCCAGCTACTGTTACTGCCAGGACTTGTGAATGACTCTTTGTTCAATCTCTTAATAGGTCATTAAGGTATTATCTTGTTTGTGTACCTGTTTGCTCTGGCTTCAGGGTTGTTTAGAGCAAGATTTTAATTACCACCTCCATCACATTAAGACATTACCTGGAAGAAAATGTCCAAGTGAAGGCTTCCAAAGGTCAAAACTTCCCTCTTCTGCACTCACACCATTTTACTAGCCTTTTGATCCTCCCCCGACCCAGGAGTACTAAATTTGCAGTGCCAAAATTCTCATTAGCTTCAGATACTGGGAGGAAAAGCAACAGCTAGGAATGACTAATACATTAAAAAGATAAGAGCACAAAGCAGTATCAAAAAAAGACTCCTGTCCTTAGCTTCTGGAAAGGGGGTTAATAAGATCAGCGTGACTACTGAAGTCAGACCTACCCTTCTGCTTTTTTTCCAGCCAAAGGTGTGCATCAATTGGACACCCATTCTGCTCACAAGGGACTCCTTTTGCATGGAGTAGGTAGTGTTACCTGGGTAGTGTTTAAGTAGCTCTACACATTCTTCAAAATTCACCTCTGTTGCCTCTGCAGATAGGGTCCGAGCAGGAGTTACAGCACGCCCAGCACTCCCAAGACAGCAGAAAACAGAAACTGGGATGGGTGGGCACTGCCATCCTATTTTCCCCCTACCTCCTATTAAATGTACTTGTTGCTTCAATAATTGATATGCAGGAATCTCGCAAGTGCTCATTTGCACTAACTATCAAGACAGTTTCAAGAAGGATGCAGCACTGCTTTCCAACAAGCTGTAAAAATCCTACACTTGTTAAACAGTGCAGCTGCAGTCCTACTGCAGGAAAAAATATAACCTTCCCAAAGCATCAGGAAGGTTCTGCCAACACTTCCCCAGCCTTCAGTAGGTCCTCAGACCAAAGCTTTTCAAGACATTTATTTTCACACTGTTTTTGCAACCATGGCTTCAGACTGTCAGTTTCCTGCTGGTCTGCCTTCCTCTGACTGAAAATATTAGAGCCAATGCTTCACAGTGGAGATACACAGGATGAGAACAGACTTTTTCCTGATAGTATGACTGACTTGAGGACTGGGCTATCACACAGACATTTTTCTCCCTGCACAATGTGTTTTGTTCCAGGATGAATTCAGAGAGGTGTTAGCCCTCATCCTGCTCTCTATAAATTGTCACTGATGGAATTCTCTTCTCTACTTAGTCCTACTTAGAACAGTTGAACCTAATAAAGATGACTTCTATCCACAGGATTTTCCCAGTCATGCAGGCTGAAAGACATATTGTCCGCTCAGCAATAAATCATGAATTTATGCTGCCTGAGAGAAATGCGCCTGATTTGGCTCAGGAACAGGGGCTCAGTTCTGCCTTCACAATGGCTGCCCTTCAACTGTGTGACCCTGAAGAGCTAGTGAGGATCTGTAGACCTTGGGTATTTCAAAGTGAACATAACTATGTCCTGAGGATCTTGTCATAAAACAAAAATACCGGTTTCTAATCCCTTGGTTCAGGGTTGTTTGTCTTCTCTGCAGAGATGTGCTACAGGTCCATAATCCTCAAGGCTGGATGGGTTTCCTAACAGATCCCATAACCTGATCAGCTGGACTGGACAAGTTCAGAAGATCCCACGTGCCACTGCTGTGCAGAGAGTGCTGAAGAGTCAATAAAGACTGCACTCACTGAACTGCCAGAATACTGGGTCTGCAATTAACTTTGGGTAGGATCTATAGCTAGCATGTCTCAAAGTGTGCTAAACTGGTTCAGTGCATCTTTACTTTTTAACTTACTGCCACATGTACAGTACTCTACTTCAATTCCAGGACACCTGGAAAGCAGCAGAGGATCCAAGGTGCAGCTACATAGAATAGTCCACACAGAGGACTCTGCTCTTCCCCTCCATAGATTGTAATCACTTGCAAATGAACGAATTCCAATGAAAAACCTTCCCAAAAATACAAGACATTCAAATCAAAATGTCTTCCAGCTCTGAATTAAGAGTTTTACCTCTAAAGAAATTATTAGTGTTCAGCAGAAAGAAAATGCAAGGTTATTTTGAAAAGGAATTAGGATATAAACCTTTTACAGGAGAAAAAAGAAATACAAGAAAATCAGTCACAGGCTCAGTTTCTGACCCCATGAAGATACGACACAAAAAATAGTACAGTACACATGGAACACATGGGGTGCTTCTCTCCTTCACTTTGTCTTCACAGAAGACAAAGCTGGCAGCTCACCCTTGCCATGTCACATCCCATGTACTTCTAGGTGCTTCAGGGAAACTGCTGGAGTGATGAGAACATGTCTAAGATGTGGAAACACACCTTTGTTACACAGGCAGACTAACCCAGCCAAGTAACTGATTAAAAGCTGTGAAGACAGGCAAATTGGATTTTAACTGCTCTGGGCTGCTAGATTTCAAACTCAGACCTCTCTGAAGTAGCTAACTTGATGCTGCTGCCTGACACTGAACTCCAAGATATCTTTACATACTCTTTCAAACAGAATCACTTCTTTGTGCAAATACCCCTCACAATATACACATATTCTAGCATGCTTTTGAATACTCTGTAAATGGAAGAAAATTTCTGCTAGAGGAGAATTCTCCCCATAGGGATCCAAACCCCAAAGAATCACTTTCCTGCACATAAGCAAGAAATAGGTAAAGCAATATCTTCTTTAGCATGAGGAGCAGGGCTCCAGTCCAGATGAGTCAGGCAGCCCAGAGCCACCTGCCAGCCACCACAGCCACTGGTAAATGTTGCATTTCTCCTCTCCAGCTCCTCATTGTGATTTCCATTTGAACCCCTCTATAGCTCTGTCCCTTACTGTTACCTGGACAAAGGCTAAAATGCTACCACATGAGAATTTTACTTCAGTCATTACATGAAACCAGGGACAGAAATCAGTGTCACCTGCAGGCTGCAGGTGGAGAGCATGCAGAACTTGAAATGCTCTTAAAATTATTTTTATATATTTCTCATGTTCATGTCATATGGGATTTAGGGCTTGTTTCCAGTAGTATCTATTTCTCTAAATGCTTTTTCTGGAGAAGAGCTTTTAAAGCTGTTCCTTATGAACAACAAACTGTTGGTTTCTGCAAACCGTGTAGAGTGTAGGAATAGATGTTAAAACAAAGCAAACAAGTGAGGGAAAAAAAGAGAGGGTGAGGGCCTTGATTAAAAAATAGAGGATGCCAAGAGCCTTATTTCAATTAAATAAAGAGATCACAGGGACAGTGTTGGTGTTGTTATCTTCCCTCTGAAGATCACATTGGTTTATATAAGCTTATTGATTCTATTCTGCTTACAGAAAAAAAAAGCTTAAAAATGGTTTTACAAAACAGATAGCAAGCCCTGGTATCATTTAGCCCATTAGATATGATTTTTCCTTTACAGCATCTAAAAATCCTTTGAAGCTAATACAATGAGGGAATCATATGCATTTCGAAAAATGAAAACATACACCTATGAAAGTAAAAGGTTTGAATTGGGGTTTGGGTGAATAACTGGGGTAGGAGTGTCTGTGTTTTGACTACTGCAAAAGTAAACTTACAGGGAATAATTTGGGGGAGAGGTGGGGAAGAGGCAGGGTTGGAAGAAGCCTGAGACCATTTCTGGAATAATACATCATTTTGAGACAGTAAGTGTCCTTGCTGTGGTTCGAACTGAGATTTCAGAGTTCTGAAAGAAGGTCATACAATCTCCTGCACCAGTATCTCTGATACAAAGTGCAGCTAGTTGTTAATCTGTCTCTCTGGGGTATTTTGGAGTTCTCGGATGCTACTGTGACATTTGTGACAGGTGCCATGGAGGCCCAGAATATCTCAGAGAGTATTGTAGTGAGCCTAAACAGATGCTGTGGCTATATGGATTACACAAGGACTGTCTTACTGGAACTAAAAGTGCTACATGCATCTTTCTGTTCTAGGTGCTATGTGCAAGTCGTATGTGTGAAGGGGAGTCACAGGAGAATGATGAGTACAGATCATTAAAAGAGATAACAGGTTTTTGAAGTGACATTCCCCGGGGGAGAAGTGATATATAATGATTTGCCCTGTTTGAAAGGTCTGATGGAGGTTGCCAGCTAAGTGGAAAAACAGCATGCTTGCCAAAGGGGGTCATATGCCCAGGGTTCAAGAGCTGATGCATCGTACCTGCAGAGACCCCACGCACTGAGAGAAGAGTGTGCAAGGGTAAAGTATTCTTGTTGCGTCCTGATTTTCTGATAGGTCTTTGTTCAGTGAAAGCCAGACATTTAGCAGTTAACTCAGAGAATGTTAATGCTTCCAGGCTTTATTGCAAAAGCTTTATTGATGGGGGAAATGGGAATGGGAAGACTGGAGTGCTGGAACCTCTAAGCAGCAATACTCTGACCCCAAGCAAACACAGTTTACCATGCAGAAGAGTCCTTTTGCTGGCATGATTTATGTCATCTGAGAAAGCAGTTTAATTATCCCGGCAGAACACATCCAAGCTGCTGGATAACATCAATAAGTTACAAAGAGGCTGTAATCTAAAACCCCGGTCTGAAGATTCAAAAAATGCAAAAGGAAAATGTGGAGAGCAAGAAGTCTCAGAGCAGGAAGCTTGTAGAAGCTCAAGCAGTGATCACCACTGTGGGAAGTCTGTGGCAGTCACACACCTGGTACTGCTCCCCTTTTCTTCATACAAGTGTACACCAAGTGTCTGTGATGATGGGACTTGGCAATGTCATTGTCTATGTATAAACAACAGCACTGTTTGTAATAAACATGCACATTTCACACTGCTGTGCCAACTCTGCCGTCTAGCAAGCCATATGCTCTTGCAGAGGGCGTCTGAATTAAGTACAAACTGCTTAACTGTGGGATAAAGGACTGATGTAGCACCCCGTTACAGGGACATTCCAGGCACAAGGAGTTTCTAGCCTGAAACAGTTGATGATTTTGTTGGTGTGTAAAATGAACAGAACAAGACTGAATTTACCTTTAAAGCCCTGGCATGACTACTCCCCAGCAAAGAGAAGCAGAAAATCACCCAGGAAATTCCTCATTCACCTGCTCTAGAGGTTCTTCCAGAACTTTTAGAAGAGGGAGTGGAGGAGAGGGAGGGGAAGAAAGATGTTCACAAAGAACTAGCTGTGAAGACAGCCTTTGGAGATGTGTTGGAAAGTCATCAGGATGAGTCTGGAACGAGGAGTATTTCCAACAGCACCATTATTTGCCACATTTATTTTTAAATATTGTGGCTGCTTATTTAAAAAAAAAAAAAAAAAAAAAAAAAAACCCACCACACCTGAATCTTTGGTGCTCCCTTGTTTTCACACGTATCAGCAACTCAACAGTACAAGAAGTTGGATTCTCTCCGAGTTTGTTTTTTTTTTCTTTCTTTCTTTCTTTCTTCAAAATGCGCACTCAGATTTTCCTCAAAATACTTGCCAACTCTGCATCAGTGCCCGGGAGAGAGAGTTCCCTCTCCAGCGTTGGCTGCAGCCGGTGGCTAGCAGCAGCAGCAGCAGCCGCCCGGGCAGGGCGCATCCCGTCCCCGCGCTGGAGCGGGGCAGGAGCAGGGCTGCAAACCCGGCAGATTCCCGCCCGCCTGTGCTGGGCTGAGGGACACTTCGGACGGAAATTATTTTTTAACTTTTTCGCCTCGTAGCCTCGGAAGAGTGCGGCAAATATTAGTCGAACCTCCGGAGTACATCAGCTGTAAAGACGAGTCGCTCCTGCCCCCGCATTCCCCTAAAAACCCCGACAAACCCCTTGCCAAGGGAGCCGTCTCTCCCCGCGGGCGCTGCCCGCCCGCCCCGCGGTATCCCGGGGGTGCCGTCCCTACCTTGTCCCGCTTCAGCAGCTCCAAGATGTAGGCGAACCGGGTGCTGTCCGCGGCCGCCTCCATGGCCCCGCGCTCCGGGCGGGCTCAGCCGCCCCTGCGCTCCCTCCGCGCCCGCAGCGCAGCCCCGGCCCCGCCGCGCTCCGGGGGAGGGCACTCCCGGCACTCCTGGCAGTCCTGGCAGTCCTGGCAGTCCTGGAGCTACGGATGCTCTGCCCGCCCACCCGCTCACGGGACACGGGATGCTCGTGAGAACCTCGCATCCTTGGAGCGTGGCGGCAGGACTGCCAGGCACCTGGAGGTGCCCAGGAGCACCGCCCCTGCTCGGGTGCCGCGGCCGCGACAGCTGTGCTAAAGCTGACAGAGTTACACCTTCTGGTGGTCTCGTCAAATCTGAGTGATGCTGTATCAATCACTGAGCCCTGTGGCATTGGGCTGGTGCTGGTGCGTGCCCCCCAGGGCAACACCCAAGGGGTGGGCATGCCTCTTTTCAAAGCACAGCTTGTAGTGGATGTATGCTGAGGAACAGCATGATGCATTTGTACCCAGGCTCCATCTGGGTTTCCTTAAATTCTAAGCTTTTGTTTAAATGGCAAGTGGTGTCTTAACAGAGAACACCTACTAATATGCATAATTGCATTTATGATCTGTCTTGTGTGTTTGCACTTGACTGGTGGTGTTTTTGTGGGGTAATTCAAACAGGAGGGAATTCTCTTTGTCTTCATCCCAGGCCTGATGCAACTTCTAGGGATGGGAAGGATACAACAGGCCTGTATACAACTGTGGCAGAAAAACTGGTCCCAGCAACTTGAGTATCCTCTTTTGCTTGATGAAGACAACCCTCAGTCCCACTGAAATGTTCACACCAGTCAGGAGGATCAGCTATTAGGTGAGGCACTGCACAGCCACCCAGACACAGTGGGCAAGGAGGTTCCACAGGACAGCTGAGGAATGGTGCTTGACGTGTGGCAGACATCACAGGTCTTCTCCATGCCTGTCCCCACTCCAGACCTTATACACTTTGCTTCTGGTAGAGGAACTGCAGTTCATTTCAGAGGGCAGTGGCTTATTTCTTCCTCTTCTGGAGCCAAACTTCCCCAAATGCAAAAGTCCCAGCTGCCTGCAAGACCTGGGGGAGAGGGACAGGTGAATGGCCAGCCCCTGCTGTCTCACCAGTTCTGTCCCAAGCTGAGAGGTGGAAGGTGACAAGCCCTTCTTACGCTGTAGCTATCAGGTAGCGCATCACCCCTGTGTGGTGAAAACACAACAAAGAGTATTTTATAACAGTATAATGTATCCCCTCAGAGGCTGCATTTCCTAAAATATTGATATAGTAGTAATGTTATCTCAAATTCTCTCTACAGGTTACTCACTGAAACAGTATATCCTTCCTTTCTCAGGAAAAGGGACTCATGAATAGCTCGAGACCTTTCTGTTACTAGATATTGCACAATTATGTATATCAAATGACTCATTAATCAAATAGCTCATTATAATAATATAGACAGGCTTTCAGGGCTCCACTTCTTGCTTTTGTGCAAACAGCCCAAGAATAACAATGGGCAGTGTGGACAGTCAGACGTCATCACTCACACAGCTGAGAAGTCCTCCATATATAATTTAACTCAGTGTGAGATATTTTGCTTCCTGGTCTGATTTCAGCTCACAAAATGGCAGTCATGTAGGAAAGTTTCACTACTGTAATTTCTTTTTGTCAGTGCTGATTACTGGCAGAGAGCAGGGCTGGCTGAGGTGGGGACAAGGAACTGCCTGAAGGAATACCTTGCTTCTCCCAAGTTGCTCAAGTCCAGTAGTCATCTGCAGGAAACCATGCTGGTGGTGGCCTCAGCAACAGCGGCACTCCCTTGTCAGGGAAGGTTGTACCACGATATCAGTGTGAATCTCCAGATGATAACCAGCACCAAGAACAAACATACCTTTGACCCTACGGCTCCGTAATGACAGGCTGTGTGAAAAGCCAGGGAATTTACAACCCTTTGTGCTCCACAGCACAAGCTGCTTACTGCACTGGAACCCTTTCAGCAGAAGGCACACCTGCACCTGAATCTCACCACAGCTTTGCCATGTTTAGGTTTGGCAATCCCCAACAGCCATCAGCCAAAGTATGTGAGACAAGAGTCTCCTCCGGTGCATGCACCATGGGTCTGCTCCAAATCAGAGTTTTGTCTTGTGTTCTTTAGCCACAATCCACACCAGTATTTTAAACTACACACTCTGAAATTCTGGCTTCTGTCTCATGATCTTTTTTTCTTCAACAGTTGGATTTGGGTTGTGTGTTTGTTGGTTTTTATTTTTTTATTTCTGCCAAACATTGTAGGTTATGGCCAGCAATTCAAGGACTGCAATTCAAGGACTTAGGACTGAAAAGGATGATTCCTTGTTCCTCTTCCTTCACCTCCTCATGTCCCACTTCCATAAATCGATAAACGTAAATGTAAATGCAAATGTAAATGTAAATGTAAATGTAAATGTAAATGTAAATGTAAAGAGATGTAAATGTAGCTCAAGTAATGAAATCAGCCAGGGCAAGAAGGGTAGAGGAGAAAATAGAAGAAGCTAATGGTTCTTTCATGATCTCTTTCTGGAGTGGTTTTGTTTCAGGATTAGCTCTGTTAGCACTCCAGGTTCAGATGGCTGCCAGTGATACTTAAGCATGAAGAAGCCACAAACCACTTTTGCATTGATTTCACAGCTTCAGCAATGGCATCCTCCCAAGCAGCTCTAGCCAGAATGGTCTTGGCCCCTGTGCTCTCAGCCCTGAAGAAAGGAGTTTTTCTGCAAGACCAGGAAGCCTGAGCAGAGCCTTGTGGACAGCTCACCATCATTTACACAAGCTCTCTCCAGACTAGCTAGGAATTTGGGACTATCTTCTGCAGAAGATATTGATTCCTGTAGCTATTCTGAGGGCTCCTGTTTACTTCCCCTTGGATAGTTTGTACTAGCCTTTGTTTTGAGTGGCAGAAGGCTGACAGGAGAATGTGCACTTGTAAGGCCACCGACAGATGGAGAAGCTTCCCGTTGCAGCTGGTGGCCCAGGAGCTTTCACCCCTCTTGGTAACTGATGGCTGTGTTTTGCACAACCTTTACTGAGGTGGGCTGTATGTTGAAAATAGCTGGGAGCTCCTCACCTGTTCCACATAAATCCAAGATACAAAATTGCTTTTCATACTTTTCCTTCTTTTGTTTCACGTTTTATGTCAGTTTCTTTCTGAGGAACCAGGATGTCTGAAAATCAATTCAAACCTTCTGTTGTCATGAAATTGTCTAAGAGTTTGTCATATTATGTTAAAGTGAAACATATAGGATCATATTTGTTTTCTGTTATTTAAAATTGAAGCAGGTCTCCAAAAAAATAAGGATACCAGTCGGATTACCAAATTATATAAACTAATTGGTATAATTTTGTATCAGTGGAAAAACTGGTCGTGCATTTCAATCCTGAAATGTCATGTAACACAGGGTTCTGTTGTGGCATGTTGGTACACAAATTAAAACACAGAGGAAATTTGTGTTCCCTGACCTGTGAATTATGTTGATTCTCCCAGGATGACAATGACAGCTCTAGATTTTCTCTTTGATCTCCTTCTCTGTCTTAGTTGACTTCTAAACTAAATCTGAGCAATGAAGCCTACTCACATGCTTTTGTCTTTCTGTTCCCCCAGGACTGTGAGGTATTTTCCCATTTCCATTGCACAGGAAATCCAGCCAAGCACACACCCTCAGTAGCTTTCTAGCACCATGGTGGGGCAGGTCTTCTCCCACTGTGCTCCTGTAAATACACTTGAACTTGTTGGACATCATCACCTGAGGAAATCTACTTAAAGGGTGTTTGAAACCAATTGCGGGTGGTGATATGGTTAAGGGCTAGCACAAATAATTCAGTATAGAGGAGAGAAAGAGCACTTCCATTTTATAGTATGCAGGAGGCAAATGGATCTGTGTAGATGCACTTTCATCTCAGACAGCTCCTATGTCACTGAACAATGGAGATTCAAGAAAGGTGATGTCAAAGATAGTAGAAAACTGTGCTAGTATTCAGCATGAAATGCTTCACTGTTGAATTGTACATGTGAGCAAACATTTGAAATCATGGACAAAACACCTCTGAAATGCGAGTGTGCATGCCTCTGCTGAAGACTGTGACCTGCTTTCATTCTCAGAACAGCCTTCAGAGGCCTGCATCCAGCTTGAGTAATATGAAAGAGAATCCATGTGAATAGTTTATGAATTTTGTATAGACTCCTTCCTTCTGTGGGGAGTGATGCAGATGTGAACTGTCACTGGCAGAAAAAAAATTACCATGAAACAGATGAGACCTTCTGATGGCTGGAAAGGTGTTGCAAGCAGGACAAATGAGACCAAATTATTTCGAAGAGCACGGTACTTACATGCAGACCTAAACCTCTCCCTGCAGCAAACCCCATCTCTATAGTTTTTCTAGGTACCACAGGGCCCCCCATTTTTTCCCCACTTGTGCTGCTCTGGGATGAACAGGGGAGCAGAAGTTTCCAAAGTCTCTTGACAATTAGTCAGAAAACCATCTGCTTCTGCATCTCTTCCAAATTTTAACTGAGGCCCTTTTAAAGATGGCCAACCCCTGCATCTTTACCCTGACAACCATGTTAATAAATTCCACTCATGATTCAGATTTAGCCTGGGATCCTCATATCTCTCACATGATGCAGCTGCCAAATCACATCTTTCTGCTGGAGAGTTTGATTTTTACCCTTTCAAAGTCTAAACTTTCTTAGTGATCTAATTTTTACCCCCCATCACCATAGACTGAAACAGGGTTTTATTGGTTTTTATATACTTTAATCTAATAGAAAATAGCAAAAAATATGAAGGTCACAAAACACATAGGACTTGTGTTTGGCCAGTAAACAACAGGAGATACTGAAGCAGTTCTGCTGCTGCTCTGTGGCTAACACAACATACTTGGTTGCCAGTGGCCAGAAGAAAGATTCCCACTCTTTGCCTGTACCTCTCATTTTCCCTTACTTCTGGCTGTAAGTCCTTGGGCACAGACAAACAACAAAATTAAAAAGTGACTTCCAAATCCATGGAGCCAGATATTTTGTTCTACTGTGCTCAGACCTGTTTGACACTGGAGATACCTATCTCTAAGCTTTTTGTCTTGCTCCCTTTAAAGATGTCTTTTCAAGTTCCATTAATATATTCATTCAGTATTTTTGAGACACAAGCACACAAAATAAAGTACAGAGAGAAAACGGAATCTGCACTGTTTGAAAAATTATCTTTATGTATGATTTCCTCCTAGCCTGTCCCATGTGACACTAGCAGAGTACCACATGCTCCTGGGAAGAAGCTCATTTAAAAAATATGGGTTAAGTATGTAGACCATTATTAATTTTTAATGTATTGAGTATGTTATTAGATATTTATGAGGAATAAGCTAAAGTACATAATTATGTATACCATGAATATATCATGTAATTGCCATTTTTTGTTGCAATTACAGTTAATCAAGTCTGACAATACAAGGAGAATTTGGGGTATCTAGAGTTTTAACAAATATTAATTGAGCAAAACAGAGCAAGCTTGAGTCTATTAATTTACTGATTCTATTCAGTTACTTAAAACAATGTGTCTAATGAAGAAATCAGAGACATGCAAATCAGAGAAAGATAAGGGAAAGATGAGCACTGCTGAGATCTGCATGCAAATGCTGTCATGTATGTTTTAGTAATTTTGTGTGTTTTGCAAAAGGGGCAGGTCTGTAACTATGAAGGCTCTGAAGAATGAAGCATCAACATGAAAGCTTTTCAGGCTCAGCTGGCCTTCAGAGACTATTACACGCTTCTACAAAGCCTGTCCAATTCATGCCTTCAAGGTTTAAGTGTGTCAGTTGGGCTCCTGCACTTTTCTTTCAGTTTGACTAAACCAGGATTAGATTTGAGTTAACTTCCCTTTTTCAAAATGGCATACTGTGCTCCTACAATGAAATTCATCCCCTGCATTTACCCATGGGTTAATAACGTCTTTAATCCCCTCTAAAGGTGGATCAAGCTCCCTGCAGACTGACTTTGCACAGAGCAAGGCAGATGCAGACCCTGCTGTGCCCAAGGGCTGACCCTCCCAGTGTCGCACAGCACCAGGACAAGCCTGCCCCTTCACCTGTGTGCCCACCAGGCATCTGAGGCTCTCTAGAACCCCCACACCAATAACTCCATTTGACACCAGTATCCAGCTGGGATCAGCATTTAGGCATCTGTCCTGCTGCTGGAGTACCTGCCTGCAGGAGCACTGACTCTGCTGCCTCTGGGCAGGCAGCACTGCACTGCTGAGGGCTCCTGTGCCTCCCTCCTCCTCTGAAGGCTGACAAAGGCGCTGGTGACCTGTCAGAGAACAAGTGGCTCAAACAAAGTTTGGTTTATATATATAAAGGGATGTGCATCACAGAGCAAAAGGTCAGAAATGTCACTTGGAGGAGTTTGTCTGAAATCACTGCAAAGAGAGTTGTTCCTTTTAGTGTTAATAAAAAGCCAAGGGTGGAGTACAGTGACACTCCTGCTCCCTGGTCCCATATGTGGAGCGTGGAGAGGATGTAGGGCATAAATTTGTCCTGCATCTGAGACTGATGCTAAGGCTGGCCAGTAGCATTTGTGGTCCAAACCCCCAAATCATGGCCCTGCCTGGTTCCCTGTGTGTGCTGCTATGCAGGGCAAACGAAGCACCAGGAGGTGCAGAGCCAGACACAGGAGTGCAGAAGCAGAGAGCCATGGCTCCAGGTGTTGTCCCACAGATACCACTGAGCAAAGTGAGCTGTTGCCAACCTTGCTGTGTGATCTTGGTCCCCTTCATCACATGGGTCATGGGCAGGAGCACAGTCTTCATGATGTGAGTCCCTGCCATGGGCCCACAAGTACTTACATACTATTCTGTAGTTTCTAGAAAGTGAAATCTCCCTGGATTCCCAGGCAGATTTCTTTTCATTCCTTTGACTTCTACAGGCTGCTTGACAACAGCAGTTCTTGCCAGCATCTTGAAAAGGCCTCTCTGATGCACCAGCCTGAGTGGAACAGATTTCCCTCCAATTCAGTTACAAAACACTAAATCCACAGAGGCACACTCACTTTGCCCTGCTGTGGACAGGAAAGTCAAATGCATGTTAGTGTGCCAAGGGTGACTTCTCTCAGTGCCCTCCCCAAATAATTTGTCAGGCAAGGATATCACAGAGGTTAGACAAACTTATACTAGTTTGGAAGACTGCATTATTTATTACATTTTTACTGCATTTTTGTTGAACTAAAGTGTGAAAAATGTTGGCAAAATGAACATTTTAGCCTGGTCTAATTTTTTTTACCATTAATTTGAAGCAAACAAGAATAATCTGTTCCCGACTGACAGCAGTAAATGAGCAGCAGTGTTTAGGCTAGAGCTGTCTCAACCCATAGCACAAGGCACATCCAAAGTCCCTGAATCTTCATTTGCTAGTGTTTCCAGAGCACAGAACTTTACTGAAGTGATCAAGATCAGGTCATTTGCTTAAAAATTAAAAAAAAAAAAAAAAGGAAAGAAAAAAAAAAAGCTTGCTTTATGTTTCTGTTGACTCCAAATCCAGCTAGCATCAAAAAGCACCAGGAAGCTCAGTTTGTTCTTACAGGACAAGTGGCCTGTGGGTAGATGGAGTAGGCTGGGCAGCCAGTAAGGAGATGGGAGGGGGGTCCAGTCCAGACTGGCTATCATATCAACAGCTGCTGCAGAATTTAATTTCCTTTTATAGAAGGGAAACTGTGGGAACTGTTGCTCTCCACAGTCAGTGGAGCCTTTGGCTTAAAAAACTGCCCTCCCTGGGGAACAGATGCTACGTAACATCTTAAATGCCTGCGTGTTTGCTCAGGTTTCTGCTGCAGCCAGAAACAGCGTGCTTGTGTTTGTTTTATGCAGGGACCTGCCCTGTGAAGCCTGCCTTTTCCCTGGCTTCTGGACCATGACTTGGGGTCACAGGAGGAGGCCTGCAGCAGTCCCGAGAGGTTACAGGCAGAGGGTAAGGGACATGCCCCATCCAGGGCAGAAGGAGGAATGTGCCAGGAGCACACCTGCTGCTGTGCACGGGGCAGAGCACAGGCTCGGATGCCTGGCCAGGTCTGCGCCGGTGGCCGCTGAGCTCAGGAGCGATCCCAAGGCTGGGGAACAGCTTTCCCACCAAGAGCTGCTGTTCCCAACTCCTGCTCAGAGCTGGAGTGTGCATCCTGGGCAGAGTAAACGTGTGCCTGTGCTGTTCACTTGTTCCTGTGTTTAATAAAAACTAGGATAAACCAGGGCTGGCAGAAGGGACAGGATTTGTCTTACGGCCAGGGAAGCTCACCTTGTTAACGCAGTTAACACCTTTTCTTTAGATGCCCATCACCACAGTCCTCACTTGTACCAGCAGCTCCTCACTCTGTAGAATGAAGTTGTTTGAGGCTGCAGGTTTTCACACTGAAAACAGATGTCAAGGCATGGAGCCACCAGAAAAAATTGGTGGTAGTAGCAGTTTGCATGGTGTGTACAGGAAGCTATCTATAGCAACTGGGGAGTCACAGAGGGCACGTTACCACCACTCTGCAGGACTCATTCTGGCCACATAGAGGGAGTTATATATAGAGCTGTATATAAAAATACAGAAGAGCCCTGTGCCTGTGTTGGAAAGCCTCATCAGGACTTCTCTTGAGCAGACTCCTGTCCTTGGCCTCACCAGAGAACTGCATATTTCAGAGGATATTTTGGAAGGATGCTGGAAAATGAGTACCTCCAGAGGACAGCTGATCCGTCAAGTACTAGTGCACAGAGCAGAATGCATGTATGCCCATCCTAGCTAAAACTTCTGATTTCCTCTGAAGTATTTTTGTGCTGTTTCTAGAAACCTTCCCCCCGTCCCGCCTTCCTATCTATGTACCTCACAGATTGCCTCTACAATAAACAGTCCCCCCAAAGCAAAAACTCTTCTGGGTTTAAGAATTCACAGTTTTGGGGGTTCAGGGGAAGTGGGGGTGGTGTAAAAAAAAAAAAAAAGGAAAAAAAAAAAAAAAGTGGAATCTAAAGAAATGTGAGAAATAAAAGTGCCCCAAGGCCCAAGGCAGGATAAACTGTCCCTACACCATGCCCAACAGTTCTTAGTCTAACCTGCTTTGATAGAGTACCGCTGACAAATGCTCCCTGGACAACAGGTTTACACAGATGATACCTTTCCACATGACAGGGTCTGAATTCAAAGGAGGTTTCAGTGATAAAATAAGCAGAATGGATGTTGGGACAAAGATAAAATGCAATTTGGTCAAGTGAGCTTATTTTAGTAAGGCTTGACTATAATTTACAGAAGGTTGTTAAACAAAGACTTCTCGACAGCGCAACAGCAAATAAATATAGCTCTGTGCTTAAGGAAACTTTTAAATTAAACAAAGGCAGTGTGCAATTTCAACAGCAAGTCTTGCATATTTAGCTTTCTAGGCAGCATAAGCACCTGTCCCATAAGCAGTCATGAAGGGAGATAAACCACAGAAAAACTTGCCTTGACTCGTGTCATTTTCACTTCAACCTTTTCTTTCGCAGATTTCACATAAAAAGATAAAGTGGGATCCTCTCTCCCAGCACGAGGCAGAGCCTTTGTCCCATGTCTGGAGCGAAGAGAATACAGGGAGAGTTCTGGATGGAAGCCCAGGCTGGATCTTTCAGAAACAGCCTCATGAAAGCCTCCGTACTCTCCTGGATTGAGCATCCAAAGCAGTTGCTTCACTGGTGCACAGCTGTGGTGGGCTGGCCTGGGTTGGGCACCAGATACCTACCAAACTGCTCCAACACCCTCCTTTCCAGCTGCACAGGAGAGAGAAAATAAGATTGAAAAGGACTCAGAGGTTCAGATAAGGCAGTTTACTAAAGCAGAAGTTTGCGCATGCACAAGCAAAGAGAAAAAATAGGTTTACTCTTGATTTCTCATTGGCGAGCGACGTTCAGCCACTTCCTGGGAACAAGGCTTCAGCACTTGCAGTGGTTGCTCCAGAAAGCAAACATTGCAAATAAAACATGTCCCCCTTCCTCTTCCTTTTCTCAGCTTCCTTTTTCTCACCTTTTATATCTGAGCTGATGTAATTTGGTATGAAATATCCCTTGGGTCAGTTTGGGTCAGCTGGCCTGGTTGTGTCTTCCCCCAGAACCTTGCCCAGCTCCAGCCTATTGATGGGGCAGGCAAGAATGCTGGGGAGGCAGTGCTGATGCTGTGCCAGCACTGCCCAGCAGTAACCAAAGCACCACTGTGTTATCAGCACCTTTCCAGCTACCAGTGCAAAGCACAGCACAGCACTGGGAGGGCTGCTGAGGGAAAATGAACTCAGCCAGACTCAATGCAACAGAGCAGCTCTTGGTCCTCCTACTAGGGCTTGGTTAGCATTACTGTTAGGAGTTAACATGTAGGCTAAAACTGTAAAAACACAGCTGCTACATTCATATCTCCCTCCTTGCATTTTTGAAATTAATATTAAAAACTTATATGGCAGGTTGAAAGCTCTTTCCTGAAAATTTTTAATTCTCAAAGTGAGAGCTTGCAGATTGCTATCACACAGATTTTCTCTTCCCCAATGAACTTTCTCTTTTTACTGCAAGTCAGGACCATACTCTTCCCCAGAATCCTACTTGTTCTCCAGTGATAGCAGCCTGTCCAGTCCCATTCCCAAGCCCATACCTGCAGATAAACATTTTAAAGGATGCCAGTCCCACCTTGGTGGAAGGCAAGATCATGGAGCAGCAAATCCTCCTAGAAATTATACTAAGGCATGTGGAAAATAGGTGATTTGTGACAGCCAGCATGGCTTCACTAAGGGCAAGCAGTGCCTGATGGTTTTGGTGGCCTTCCAAAATGGGCTTCCACTGATGGATGTGGAAAGGGCAACTGACATCATGTACATGGACTTGTGCAAAGCCTTTGACACTGCCCCATGTGACATCCTTGCACTCAACTGGAGAGGGTGGATCACTCGATGGATAAGGAATGGGCTGTACGGTCTCACTCGAAAGAGTTGTGGTCAACACTAAATGTCCAAGTAGAGACCAGTGATAAGTGGTCTTGTGCAGGGGCTCGTATTAGGACTGGCACTGTTCCTCATCCCTGTGGGCAGCAGGGACAGTAGGACTGAGTGCACCCTCAGCAAGTGTGCCAATGGCTCTGAGCTGCTTGGTGCTGCCCACACACCAGAAGGAAGGGATGACATCCGGAGGGACTTGGACAGGCTCGAGAAGCGGGCTTGTGTGAACCTCATGGAGTTTCGTACAGCCAAGTGCAACGTCCTGCAGATAGGAGGAGTACTGGCTGGGCAACAAATGGAGAGCATTCCAACAAAATGAGAGCAGCTGTTCTGAGGACTGGGGGGTGCTGGT
This sequence comes from Phylloscopus whistleri, assembly GCA_017589585.1. Lineage (NCBI taxonomy): Eukaryota > Metazoa > Chordata > Aves > Passeriformes > Phylloscopidae > Phylloscopus > Phylloscopus whistleri. Next base: position 4,693,386 of record JADMLD010000679.1, on the reverse strand, counting down.
GGATGAGAGGCTGGACATGACCCAGCCATTGGCACTCACAGCCCAGAAAGCCAAACGTGTCCTGGGCTGCCTCCCCAGCAACGTGGGCAGCAGGGGAGGGAGGGGATTCTGCCCCTCTGCTCTGGTGAGATCCTATTTGGAGTGCTGCATCCATCTCTGGGATCCTCAACATAAGGACATGGATCTTTTGGAATGCATCCAGAGGAGGCCATGAAGATGATCACAGGACTGGAACATCCCTCCTGTGAAGGCAGGCTGAGAGGGGGTTGTTTGACCTGGGAAGGAGAAGGCTCCGGGGAGACCCATAGCACCTTCCAGTTCCTGAAGGGATCCTACAAAAAAGTTGGAGAGGGACTTTTTACAAGGGCATGTAGTGACAGGACAAGGGGAAATGGATTAAAATTGAGAGAGTAGACATCTTCACTGTGAGGGTGGTGAGGCACTGGGAAAAGGTTTGCCCAGAGAAGCTGTGGATGTCCCATCCCTTGAAGTGTTCAAATCCAGGTTGGATTGGGCTTTGAGCAACCTGATCTGGTGGGAGGTCCCCCTGCCCATGGCAGGGGCATTAGAACAGATGATTTTTAAGGTCCCTTCCAACCCAACCCATTCTATGATTCTATGTTCTCACAATGTAGTTACCAAACAAGGCACTTTTCCTGTGCCTCGAAAATAAAGCAGTAGTGTCAGGGTTTGCTGCTTTTGGCAAGTTCAGCTTGAAAACCTTTGGAGGTTGTGGTTCGTTGTGCCCTTGGGAAGACAGGTCCTCACCCAGAACACGTAACTTGGAAAAAATGACATGACAAGAGGTACAGTTCAAAAGAAATTGCAGAGTTTTCCCTCAGTTTCCCAACAGTTCATTGGTTTTTATTAAACTCAGAAACTAATCAGGCAAATAGAGACCAGGAACACAAAAGCTTAAAAATGGTGAATGGAGAGTGTAAATCTACAACACATTGTAACCACTCAGTGGAGTAATTTAATAACCACTTAGTATAAAGATGTTGAGACTATCTTTTTCACCCAATGTCATCTGAAGTGAAGAAAACTTGTTAAGTGGTCTTTTCTTGCAACAGCAAAAAAAGAGCTTTTCAGAACCAGCACAGTATTTAACATCAATGTAAACAGACCAGAAATGTCATTCAACTGATGAACTTTGGAGATGTCTCATACTTAGTTGCAGCAATAGCATCTTCTTACCTAGGGTCTCTCTGCTTCTCACACGTCCTGACATCTCTTTGACCTCCACAGGGTCACTGATAGCAGGGTTTCTCCAAAATGCCAGAAGATGGGCTGTCCGTAAGAGAGATTACTGTTTCTTCCCTTCTATATTAGGCAACCCCATACTGAATGGCTCACTCGCACAAAGTTGAAATGTATTTTTTAGGGAACACAACAGTTTCTACAGAGTATTTAATTTTTATACTGGCATCCATGGAGAAAGCACATTTGATGCAGCTTCTTCAGCTCCTCTCAGGTTGTTTTTTACCTTGGGCAATAGAGCATAGAGCAAGGTACTCTTAATAAGTGCTTCAGCATACATATTTCAGATATTTCTGCAATACCCAATTTACTCGCTGTTTTTTTTCAGTGATTGTTCCATTTAGAAAAAAACAAAACAGTTCTCAATATGAAAATTCATAAATACAAACATGCTTGGAAGCAGCCTTCCAAAATGGTGTTACCATATCCAGCAGCAGCTATGTACAAATCAAGTGGGCCTGAAAGCCCTAATGTGACAATGTTTAAATCCCCAGTCCTCAGATCCTATGGAAAAGATACATTTGACTTCCTTCGTTTAACATGCCATTTTAAAGCTGTTTTTCTGCAAGAGAAACCTGGGCCACACATAGAGTTTGGGAGTGTTTCCCATAGGATAGAGGCACTCACATTTGTCAGACTGATAGCCAAGAGGTTTTACATCCTCAAGCACACGGTAAAGCCATTTAATGCATTAATATCTTATGTAGGTTTAGTCTCAGCAATGTAAAGCTGTGGTTAACACAAAATTATTAGAGGTAGGTAATAATCACATTGTTTGCTTTTTCTAGCTACATTTAAACTTCACAGTTCACATTTAAGTTTTAGCTCTACTTTTGATATATCCCCTTTAAAAGTGATTTTAGATTATGGACTTCTGTGAAATTCTTGTCCACTGATTTCTCATTTAACATTTTTTCTAGTCAAAAGACACAATAAACTACAAAAATCAGAGAGGCAATTCAATACAGTCAGAATCCAGATGTCTGCTACACAGGAACATTCAGTGTTCATCATTTGTTTGCCTGACATCAACTGGAACATAAAGAATGGCAAATCATGAATGCAGAGTTGGTTATTAGTACAGATTTTTGTTAACCTAAAAAGATTAAAGATTTCAAAAGAATTAAAGTAATTAGATACTCAGTGTGAGGTGAAAGCATAGATATTTTGCTGCCTTCATCAAGCTTTGGGAGTTAATGAGAAACAAGTATACCTCGTGCAACCTTTAGAAAAGGCAAGCTCTCCCGTCAATATGCAGCCTGAAAAGATTTTATAGAGTAACTGGGGGCCAAGGAGATAAGAAATGTAAAATCCATATAAAGAACACAGGGTAGCTTACAGATGCAGAAAACATAGAAAGAAATGTTATCTGCTTTTTGAGGCAGAAAACTGTTAAATTACTTGCCATGAGAATTTTTCTTGTTCACATATGATTTTTCACAGTTACTCCCATATTTTGTCCTGATGTCCCTCACAGATGATAATCTGGTCACACATAGGGCAACTCAGGAATCATAGTTTAGGATTTGCAAGTATGGAATTGCCTCACAAGAATCAAATACAACATTTCTCGCGAACCTAAGTAAGAACGAATATTTAGGCTGTTTCCCAGGAGGGACTAAGAACACCTTATCCAACTCTTCTGAAATTCAAAGCTACTCCCTCTATCAGGGTATGTAGTAAATGCTAAAAAACTCAAAGATGGTTCACCAGCAAGGCAGAGAAGCAGTGGTGGGGATGGGTAGCTACATTTACATCTCATCTCCACTGTGACTACACCATGTTCCAGAAACCCATCCTACCCTACCATGAAGTCAACTTATGGTCACCATCTGATATAAAGACAAGAAAATACTGGGGTTTTTTTATCAATTTTTGCCTCAAGATTTTTGTTGTTTGGTTTCAAATGGGTTTTCATCTAGGTAGACCCCCATGACCTAAGAGACTTCTGCTCAGGGAAGCTACTTCAGCCTTTGCTGACCAACATCCCATTAAGCCTATCCAGGGAAATAGGATTCCCACAGGACCTGCTGTAGTGAGCCCCCTGCCTGGGAGATCTTCTGTTTTAGGAACCTTGCTAGTTCTTTTCACTTGTGGCTGGATTTCTGATCATCTCAGCATGTGGGCAATAAAACCAATTCCCAAGCTCTATCCCCCCTCCTAACTCCTTCACATTCCTTTCTTTTGCTCCCTAATCTTACCCTAGGCAGCTCAAATACTTTCCTCTGGTTTGTTCCATTATTACTCCACATCCTTCGCTTTTGCCTCCAGCCTCAGTATCTCCCAGTTTTCATTTCTCTTACTCTGCAATAGTCTTCTGCAACAGCTCAAGCACCTCATTCCCCCTCTCCAGTTCTTCCAAAGACTGTCTCTCTCCCCTTCAAGTCAAGTGTCTACTGGGACATGTCCAGATCACACACCTTACCCCGCTCCTCCTCTGCTCTCCCAAGTAGATCACTACCACTAGTTATGCTCCCAATGCTGCAACATAAATTCATCTGCTATAGAAATAAAACCTATTTATTTAGGCAGGAAAGCTGCTACAGGTTTGGACAATGGGATTGTTCTGGTAGCCTAAAGATATCTATCGGACCTCTCTGATACGTGTGCTAGGGGTACAACCACACTACCCTTTTCACTTGCCCTGCATTGCGAAACAGGAATCATGTTTATCCCCAAGCTCTTTTTGCTGGCCAAAGTGATCTACATCCTGTCTCTTTGGGCTTAGCAGTGGCAAATGGTGCACCTAATCAGTTTTAAGAAGTCTTCAGTTGTCTTTGGAACCTTTAGGAAAAAAAAAAAGTGCTGTTAATGACTGGCAAGCAGAAAGACATGATGTCTACTGAATGCACAAACTGACCTGCCACAAACACATCAGCTGCAAAGTTACTTGCTTCAACTCTGAACAGCACTTCAAGCATACAAAGTAAGGCACTAGTAAAGCACTAAAGAAGCTGAGAATGTTCATCATTACTCTAATTTGAACAACTTCAATGTATTGCAAAGGTTTGTCTTTGGAAGCAGGTTCTAATGCTACTCTTGCATACAGGTATGCTTCCAAAAGACTAGGCTGAATCTCTTGTTGATGCACATTATACCACACTCTTAGTGAACTTCACATAAAGAAACAATTTCAGATGAAAACTCTTTGTCTGGCTAACAATCCACTACATCTGTGTAAAACCTACTCAGAAGAATTATGAAATCCATTTAGCAAGGCCACACAACTTTAAAAGTCCAGTATATTGAACAAAATAATTTTATTTGTATTTAATTAATTTGTTCGTGAAAAACAAAGTTTATGGAATCTGAAAGCTGATGATAATAGGTAACTTTTAAGTGAGACTTAATATGAGAGATTCTCTACCCAAAAATATGTCAAACAGCAAGATTATAAAGAACTTCAATATTCTGTGCTATACTGTATGATATGTAAACAATTTTGAAAATACTTCCCCATTATATATTTTGACACAGTATGCACAAATTTAAAAAAATAAAATGAAAATGAAATTTAAATGCCTCAAGGGATTTCTTAGATGTAAAGCCATCTGAAAAGCCATTTACAGTCTGCGGTGACAAACTTCTATATAATCAAAATATTCCCCTTTTCACAACGCAGAATAATCTGCTGAAGGCAACTCCCTATCAAAGTGATGCCAGCAACACAGATCTGATTGTATGACTCCAGCACTTAAAAGAGCACATTGGTTATACATGGCTTTTAACCCTGGGCTACAATTATGCTACCAGAACTAAATTCAAGTCTAAATCAGTCATGTAGAGATGTGTGTGTCATCTGGACGCAGTTTAAAGTCCGTGTTTTCCAGATCTGATGGAGGTGGTGAAGACGCTCTGACGCTCTTGTGCTTACATTCAGGGCGGGATGAACTTTGCAAATACCAGATTCTCCAATTAATGACAAACCACAGATACCGAAGTAGGCATGTAAAGCATCTGAAAGAAGGACAGAAAAGGAAAAATAAAATTATTTCAGGCCAAGTGTTCCCATATTCAAATACCTCCAAGTAATTACAGCCAAGGAAAACAAATAATCAGAGGCTGTATTTTAAACTTGAGTCTTCATGGAAGGAAAACATTTCTGCCCAAAGCTACCAGCATCAACTGAAGTCCAGATTTCTTTTATAACAACTTGTGCACTTTATTTTTTCTGAGTGCCACAGGCCAAAAAACAAAAGGACTTAAGTATTTAAAAATAACCAGTCCAGAAAGCAAACTTTTTTCTTGCAAGCATTTTTGGCTGGTTACTTTATGAGCAGCTAACTACTGAAACAACAAAATTAGTGCCAATAGCTGCCAACAGCAAGACTTAGAGAAATTGAAGAAACCATTATTTTTCCTAGCTTCCCTTTTTCCTGAGAGATTACTCGAAGGATAGGAATTCATGCAGCTTGATCAAGAGATGCCTGTCACCAAAATAGGATACTCTTACTCTCTTGTTCCATGCAGCTGCAGATGCCCACCTTACACCACAGTTACAGCTCACCAAGTCTGTCTCCTATGGGTAGCAGCAAGCTATCAGATTGGATTATCTGCCCATGAAATCACAGGCAAAAGATAGAAAGACGATGGGAATTTCCTGTGCCCCTTGCAAAATCTCAACAGGTAGCACTCTGCGGAGGTGTGGATAATTTACTATCTCACTAAAATGATCGCAGAATCATTCAGACCTCTAAGATCAGAGTCCAGTCCTTAACCTAACATTGCCAAGACCAGCACTGAACCATGTTCTTAAGTGTCATATAATTTTTCCTACTATCCAATTTACACTTCCTCTGGTGTAACCTGAGGCTGTTTCTTCCTCTCCTATCAGTTTTGTGTTAAATAATGCTAGTGGCCTCCACAACATGTTTGATGTCTGTTAGCATGGGAACACAGCAAGTCCACAAAATCCCTCTGGGTCCCCTCTAGTGACAGGTCACCAGTCTGATGTCACTCCATGCACTACAGCCCTTTTTGCCCAATGCGTGAACCAGCTGCCCGCCCACCCACCCCATGATGTGTTTACCCAGCCATGTACTGGACAGGTTGTCCAGAAGGATACTGGAAAGGACACTGCTGAAAGCCTTAGACTACGTCAACTGGCTTCCCTTGGGTCAATTGGGGGGCAACCTCGTCATAAAAGGAAATTAGGTTTAAGACAGGTTAAGGCACTTCACACATTATCGGTATTTGAAACAGACTGCTCTCATCTCCAATTCACAAGGTAAATGTTTCATTAAGATAAACCAAAATACTCACTCCAAATTATATTGTTTAATCTATACGATGAGGAGTAAGTATACCTAAATTCCTCAGAAATCCTGAACTGTTTTCAGGGAAGAGGCAGATGCAAATCTATCACAAGCACTGTATTTTCAGTGTGGGTTCACCTTGAAAAATTCTGAACTGTTGTTCAAAATGGAATTATGAAAGTACTAAATATCAGGACACAAATTCTAAACAGGCTCTTCCTTTATTATAAATAAATTTTTATCTTACTTGGTCAGTTCAAAGACTGTTCATCTTCCCTGTACAAAATGCTATGGGCAAACACTACTGGCACAAGCTTTGTTTTCACAAGTTTGAAATACCTTAACTGTATTCTAACAACTTTTCAAATTAAAAAAAAATTAGCATCCTTTTGAGTTTTTTTTTTCACTACTTCAAATTATCCACTTCTGAAAGCACAATAACGAGCTTTCAGACATATTCGTAGAACCACCACCTGTAAATCATTGTACATAGCTGCGCAAACTTTGACTGTTTTAACATATACCAATGACTTCTGAATAAGCTTAAATGATTAATTTACTAAATCTACAACACAATATTCCCTTTAAGCAGAACAGCTAAACAGATACTAAATAGAGAGTGATATTCTTTAAACAGTAATCTAAACAACAACAGCTCACTTCCTCTGTGGCTGAACAAGGCAAAACTTCATCTCCATCTTTCCAGTTCAAGAATGAAAACATTATTATATTTTGAGAGGGGTTTTCTTTGGTTTTTGTTTTTTTTTTTTTTTTTTTGGTTTTTTTGTTTTTTTTGGTTTTGTTTGTTTGTTTGTTTGTTTGGTTTTATTTGTTTGTGGGTTGGTTTTTTTGGTTGGGTTTTTGTTGTTGTTGTTGTTGTTTTGTTGAAGGGTATGGTTTCCCTTACACCTCTCAGATGTCTGACTGCTGGAATGTATTTCTTACTTAGAGCACACTGCAATTTTGAGAAATTATTTTACCTGGATGGCTGTCTGGCCACTTGGCAAATCCACCAACAAGGCGATCTTGAGTTGACAGGATGTAATTTCGGTTTTTCTCAAAATTTGTGTACTGGAATATGTTCAAGAGCTGAAAAAGAATTAGATTATAACAGTAATATAAGTCTTAGTACTAAGTCTTTATGGCCTTAGTACTAGGTCTTTAACTAAGTCTTAGTATATTTTTAACACTAGAATATAGTGCCTATTTTTGAGATAAGAAGTGACAGTACAGACAGCACTAATCTGGTAAACCTCCATTTCCTGCATTTTTTGCAAGATGAAAGACATTTATAGTCATTGGTGCATATTGGTGCACTTGTGTCAAATACCTAACTCTTTCAAGCAAAGAAAAAAGTGCTTAAAGAACTCAAAACAAGTCAATAAGTATCCCTATAGCTGTTCTGTACATTACCTTCAATGTTGCTCCCACCCAAAAGGAATAGCAAGTGTCTACAGGTTTGTTGGGTCGTCCATGGTAGCCGTTCTGTTGCCTCATTATACACCATCTTCTTATTCTGTTCAGTTCTTTTTCTGAAAAAACTTCCTCCAGTTTGCCCATCAAACACAATGATGCAATACCACAAAACGTAGAGCCACCTGTGAAGAGACAGCAGGGTTTGCAATGCTGTGATACAGATATTCTGAAGCCTGCATGATCTCAGTCAGAATAATTAAGTTATTAGCAAATAAATCAATGGACTTTTAAAAGTATGAAAAAGTTAATTTTAAGCCTAAAATCCAAATAAATGAGAACACTAGTTCAGCAGGTATGTCAAAGTGGGGGAGGGAAGAAACCCTCCCCAGCTCTTGCACAAACAAACCAGCTCATTTTCTTAAAGCTGTTTTTTCTCTCAATGCTGTGCAATTTACATTACACAGCAGTCCAGAAATAAGTAAATGGCATTGCAACAGAAATATTTCTTCATTTGTACCTTAAAAAAGAAAGCTATTGGAATGCCAGCAATCAGACTGATGGCAGAGATGCCAAAGCCAGCCTCAGATACAATCCCCCAGAGGACAGAAACAGACAGAAGTGTCTGGTGAGCAGGAGAAAAAAAATTCAAACTAAAATTATTAAAAAAAAGCACACAGTTTATTAACTGAAAAGTGAATTTTTTTAAGTGAAGTTTATTAAGTGAAAAGTCTCCTGGACTCTCATGGTTGTAATACCTAAAAGTAGTGCTTCTAAGGATTTTTTGCTGTCAAGAAAACTGCATGGTAAAAAAAGATAAACTCATGTTCTTTGTGTAGCCTAATCATCACTTTTCAAAGCCCATCGAAGTTTATTTTGAGCCTAACAACTGATGGGATAAAATCAGAGGCTGGAAAAGACCATAAGCAAGCTGCTGACAGATGACTTGGGCCCCAAAATTCCTTACGATATCCTGGTGCTGGAAGACCCCAGGAACTGTAAGATTATTTTCATTCTGATGCTGAAATGCAGTGCTATTTGTTATCACTAACATTCTAGGGAAAGTTAGTTAACCGATTGTTTTAACACCTAGGGATATAATCTAAATTTTTCAGCTTTATTGATCCAGCAAGAAGGAAACAGACAAAATCCAATCAAAGCTCAATACTAAGGATAAAGATAGCAAACAGCTGATAGGATCATAGAATTGTTTAGACCTCCAAGGTCATAGAGTCCAACCTTTGACCAATCACCACTTTGTCAAAAAGACCACAGCACTAGATTTTGTATCAGTCACCTAAAAGTCAAAAGCTCCTCTGTCACAAGCAGACTACTACTTCACGGCATAGAAACATTTTGCTTAAAAACAGCAGTCTCTTGGGGATTCCTATCTTCAGACCTATCAACTCTTTACGAAAATTAACTGTTGCTTCAACATTTGAACCCACAACAGCTGTATCTATCAGAGGGAATGTTTCTAGGTTTTACCTAAGCTGTTGAAAGTGGAAATGATCAGTTACACTGCACAAAATCTCTTGCAGATGAAGACCTCAGAGTAACAATGGCTCATGTGGAAAAAGTTTGCTCTGTCAGCAACAGCTGAGAACTACAAGCAACACCTTTCAACAAAACACTCATGTGGTGAGATTAATGGAGGTGATTAAGAGCCCGTCTGTTGAGATATTAAGCTAGATCTAAAGGAAGAAGTGGTATTTGGAGGCATGTTTTGGATTTTCTCCTCCTCACACCACTTCCTTAAAAATCAGAAAAGAAGGAAAGGCATGACATACCCTGCACTGCCTACAGCATTTTCAATACCACTCTGAAAGGTGTAGAAGACTTTGACATTCTTACCATGAGATTCCAGTCCAGCTCCCTGTGCCAAGCCATTATCGTAAGACTGAAGAAAAAAAATCCCACAAAGCAGTTACTTTAGAACCACAGCACTTGGACAGACATTGCAATTTCTTAGTTCATCAGCAAAATTATCATGAGATCATTGCCACAATTTAACCTGAATAAAATCTGAACCTCCAAATGTTGGCATAAAACAGTTAACAAATCAGCCCTGTCTCAATGCAGGCAGTTTTTATGACTTTCATGAAATTAATTTTAGTTGTGACATATGATAGAAACCTGAAAAAGGGTAAGCAAATCTTTGCCACAAAGAAAAAAGCATATAATGAAAAGCATAAAAGGTATAAAAAGAAACAGTGGGTATGTAATCAAAACAAAATGAAATTAAATAGATCATATAATCTGTCTCTAAACCAAGAGCAGTTTAACATTAAAAAAAGAGGCAAAATGCAAGGTACTACTGTGTGTAGAATACTCAAATCCAAGCAATATTTTAGTAAGACACAAGTACATCAGGCTTTAAAAAAATGAGAAGGGAACCACAAGCAAGAAGAAATTATAACATGCATTAGAATAAACTTAAATTGGCCTACAAAATATTATTGTAAAAAACTACTGTTATAGTGCTGAAAAATCACTCTGTTAAGTGCAACAAAAGGAGAAACTCAAAACTGAAAAAGCACCAAGAATATCATAGTTCACATCTGTCATGAGCAATCTAGGAACAATACAAATGTATGTTTAAGAACAATAATCTTTATTCCCCAAAAATCTATTAAATCATTTTACTTGAAAAGAAACAAAGGATCATATAGGAAATTATTCATAAAACAGAAAATGTTTATTTTACAAGAGTAATGAATTTTCTCTGAATAAATACCAAATTGCTTAGTAGGAACAATGAGGTGTATTTTGAAGTTAAATTACATAGGTCCTAGATATTCTACATCAGCTGCTCAATTAATGATCAGATCACTATCTGATCAGACAGAAAGCAAAAAAATTCTTTCCCTCACATCCTCCAGAGGTGCTGACTATGAATTTCTCACCTTTTCTCTAAAACAGTGGCTAGTAGATACAGGACACCCTGATAAACCACTAGTGACTCCCGTAGTCCAAACCAAAGAATGGCTACAGGACTATCATATCTTTAGAAATTACCTAAGGACTATTTTGTACATCTGCTTTTAAAGCTGACATTGAGAAAGAAAAAGCAAACAGAAGAAGACACAGAAACCACATTAAAACTGTATTCCTGGTTTTGAGTTGCTGCTGCAAGCTGAAGCAACTAAAAGGACTAATATCTGATACATACACTACAAGTTGCAGCTTGATTTCTCAGGTTTGAACCAGTAAATTTTAGTAATCTCTATGAAGTTCTGAATGTTAAAGCACACAGTGTGAACTCTCCTTTTTTCACTGCCTTTCGAGAATGCAATACAAATGTGCTACCACATTCTACAGATGCAATAATTGCTAAGAAAAGGCAAGCTGATTAACAGAGCTATGCTGACAAAGCTAATTAACCCTACAAACAGCAATTTTAAGAGGAAGTGGCTTGCTTTATGTATGACAAAGTAAAGCTGTTAAGTGTGCAACCCAGATACTAGTTTATTGGGCTGTACAGCTTTAAACTCTAATAGACAACAGCTGACCCTTGGCTAACTGATGCCTATTTATTTACATACAGCTGCTGCTCTTTGGGGACTTGTGTGCCCTAAAGAGCTAGGGAATACTTTTATTTCTTTGTCCATTTAAAAAGACTCAAGAAATTATAAGCAAAAGGAGCTCTTGATTACTGCAACATGTCAACTGCATAATAAAATACCATTGTCAGGAAAAGTGTAAATCCAGTTGGGTAGAATTTTCACTTCAAAGTCTCCAAGTTTTACAATCAGCTTAATTATATCAACAGACCAATATAACTGCATTTGAAAAAGACTATACTAGAAGAAGCAGATGATATTTTTAAAAGTTCTTGCAATACCTCTACTTAAAAAAACCCCAAGCATTGTTGCAAAAAGCAGTGTTATTGAGTCTCTGGAAGTCATTCAAAATCTCAGCATCCTAGTGTCTGTTGTCTTTTGATTAGTGATATATCTGAGTTTCAAATGTAAAAGACAAGAATCAACCTACACTGATAAAAATTGTGTTTTGGAATCTGACTATTTTACTGACAATAAAACTGGCTCAGAATTATTATTTTGATCAGCATTGTATAAACACTTTTTTAGCTGAACGACAACAAGAAGGCTATTTATTCTGTATGAAGATTGAACTCCTCTTAACATTTTAAACATTGTTATGTTCCAATCTCCTGCTGTTCTTGACATGCCTTACTACACAAATGCACTCCCTCATTCAGCTGTATTGAATTGTACATCACAATTCTTATACTGCATCACTAAAGGCAACAAATTCCAAAGAATAAACTAAAAAATCCACAAGCCTATTACAGAGTACTGTGTTTAACCAGTCATATTACTCCCAATCCACACCAGTTGCACTTCACCTGTATGCCAGTTTGAAAAATTGAAAAAAGTTCTGTTAACTGTCATGCACCTCGTCAAGGTGCAAGTGAGTGACACACAACAGCAAATCAGAACCACACCTTTCTGTCAAAGCAGTTGATACTGAGAAACGAAATCTCTTTTGTTCTATAACTAAAAAAAGTGCCAGAATGAGGTGACATTGTAGCAAAACAGGAATAAGCATTTACAATAAAGCCTATAGCTATATTAATTGTATAGTTAGTTACACAAGGAGTAACAAATGAAATAATCTCAGAATTTACTTTAAATTGTTCATTTTATAGGTTAGTTTTAGCACCATCTACAAAATCTTAATGAGAGAAATCAAGCTAACATTCTTGGATGCCACATTTCACACTTGTATTTATTTAAGAGATACACTTTAAGAAATATTTGGCTCCTGTGATAGGTAATTGAACTGAAATACATCTCAAGAAAGTGGTGGAAAGAGATGAATGAATGAAAGGTAACAACCACTGCCATGAAATTATCTTCACAATGGGATAGTCCCTGAATGTCTTGAGACTTCTTCAGACATACCTGCAGCTCTAAATGTGACCAAGCAAGATGCAAAGATCTTGTGTCTTTTCCTAGAATTGCTAGACACCTTGCAATTGAGTTAATTCACAGAAATACTGGTGGACCAAGGAGTGCAAACCCAGAAAACACAGAGAGAATTAGTATACACGTGCATACCAACTCTGCAGTGAATTCACAGCACACCAGTGGTTTTAAAAAGTCCTACTGGACACAGTGTATAGTTAACCTACCAATTCACAGTAAACCTGGACAAAAATACAGCATGTCTTGCTGTACACTTCTACATGCTAGAATGACTGCTGCCTACAGAACAACGCTTATAGGACCTCTCTAAGTGACTCTCTGAGCTAGCCAGGAAAAGACACAATCTTTGTGATAAGGCAGTGTCTTCTGAACTTTGGCCATGCCAAGACTCAGCTCTACTTTAATGGTGAATGGAAGTATTGGCTAGGAGGCCTTCCAAGATGTCTTGCCATGTTCAGGCTTCATTTAGTAATTTTTTTAATGGTATCTATTTTTACAATAGGAACATAATAACTGGAATTTGCAGGTGCAACAATTAATGCTAAGCTCTAGAAGTGAAGTATAAACTTGGTTCAAGATCACGCTACACAGTAAATCTCCAGTGCCACTTCAAAACTCTAAACTTTCAAAAAATCTCTACGTGCCTGCTCAATTAATGGCCTCATCTGATGCTCTCTGTCTGTTCTGTCTTAGAAAGAAGTAGTTGCATCTCGCTCCCTTTATCTTTTCAGTGCTACCTGTTACTTCACATATCTCTGTCACACTCTACTGAACAATTTCATTTCTAGAACAAAAACTCCTAGTATGTTAAATACTCCTTTTACGCAAGCTGATTTGTACCTTTCACAGTTCAACTCAACTTTCTTTGTGCTCTTCCTAGTTCCACCATTTCCTCTGGGACCAAAATGGCACTCAAATGTTCACAAGGTTAACTAACAGACAATGTAATGGACAGGACTACAACGAGGATTTTGCTCTTGGGCTTTGTTTTCTATTCTTTTATAACATTTGATTCTCCTATTGTATCTCTGCTAAGCTATTTGACTAAAGACTGACCTCAGCAAACATTAAGGTTCAGAAAGGATAAGAGGAGGAAGAATGCTCCCAACCTAATCAGTAAGAGCAAGGACTCTGCCTAAGCTCCTCCCCTCAGACTGTGAAAGGAGAATGGATAAGTCATTGTCCTTGTGTGAAACCCACTGAGAGGATTCAGCAGGGATATTCTCATGCTGAGAACCCATGCTAACTAAGGTGAGCTACCAACTTATGGGAGAAGGGCTCTTATGGGATGCAGGGAGGAATATTCCAGGATTGTATAGGAACCCTCTTATTATGGACTGTTTTCTGGGGAATGCAGGGATAAGCATAACTTACTATGGGATGGCTAGGGAAAGGGCCAATGGTAAGAAATGGAAATACCAAAGCAGACTGGGAAAGAACAAGTAAGGAGAAACAGCAGGGAAAATGGGATAAAAGGTGCTACTAGGGTATGAACAGATTGCAGGTCCATATCCTTGTAGGGCTGAGCCCTGGCCTTGATCATCTCAATCTGTCCAGGACTATGGCAGTGTTCCACAAAGCTTCTTGAGGTGTACAGTAAGAAATACTAAGAAACTACTGGAAATACTAATCCAACTACCTCCTTTAAAAATAAACAACAAATAAAAACCAAATTGGTCTGAAGCAGGGGATTTTGAAGTCTTTTTTTAAACTTGTTTCTCACATAAATTTTACAATCTTGCTGCTGGCAGCAACTACTGAAAATACTCATTTACAACAGAAGCTGTGTGTCATCATAAATTTGGGTCTTCTTTGTGGATCACAAGAGTTTAATCTGTGTTTACTCAGACTCAGGGAACTGCAATTTTTAAGCTTGCTCAGCTTCCTTAAAAAATTGTGTTTCTATCTTTGAAAATGTCAGTCAATTAAACTAATGAAACAACATGAAAAAAATGGAAGGCTCCTTTACTCCAATCAAATATGAAGAAAACTTGCACAGACACAGAAAAAAATGTGTACATACTCATGAATACTTTTTTCATTCCTAGTATCTAATAAATAAATTATGAAGTACATGACGGGAAACACTTAAGCACCAACTGATGTCAATACTTAGTTATCTGAATCTGTGTATCTTTTAAAAAGCAGTACTACAGCTCAATGAAATGTGAGGATTTTATTGGTACACTTTTCAAAAGTGCTTTATGCATTTTTTCTAAATTACACAAATATCATACCTCATTTTTCAAAAACTTGCTTGCAATTGTTTAATTATTTTAAAGAAAGAGAATTTTAAATTTAATTTGCAGTGGACAAACACACCAAATAAAATAATCTTGTTAGCACACACATTTTAATGAAAATACAAATGCAAAAATCCAATGTATTTTGTAATTCTCAACTCGCTAGACCAGAAGGAAAAATAAAGAAATTACCATAATACAGTTTGGACAGAGATTTTTTTTTAGCCATAGTTAAGAAAAAAGCTATAAGCCTTAAAGCATAGGAAGAAGTAACATTTTGTGAACACTCACCATACTTCTTCTAATGTAGTCTATTGCTTTCTTCATATCCATGCCTGACCAGTTATCGAGCATGTAGCAGATACAGGAAGCACAGTACACAAACCTCATATCATTCTCACTTCCTTCCAGCACTGCACAGAAACTGAAAGAAACATTTCTGTCTTTAGACACTGGTTTGCCTGTTACATCAGAAAATATGAAATGCAGTTCAAGGAATTGCACAGTGTTTTCTTTAAAGATTAGTTTACAGTAGTCTCATAAATATAACCCAAAGCTACACTAGATTTTCTTTTTAGAAGATGTAATTCTAAGCCAAGGAAAATGCATGGAACTATAAATATTTAGGAGGCTGAGTAACTATTTCCAGCAACATGACACTGGTGTTTATTTCTTCAGAGATATTTATGCTTACAGTCTTTCACCTATTAAAGTATTTGCAGATACATGATTTACCATTTTACCTCTTTAGAGCAGAATTCTTTGACGTCCTAGGAATCCTAATAGCTCACAAGGCTTTCTTTCCTCACTTCAACTTGAGGACCAGTTTCCTAGGTATGTATCAAGGTAACTGCTAATACTACCATTTTTAATAGAAATGGTGAATCAGTTTTTCATTACATATGGTTACAATCTCACCAAACTCTATGAACATTTAAAAATTTTTGTATCTGGGTTATTTTGGCACAATCTCAGAGACTCCTAAGATGATGATGGATGCCCTGATTTGGATGTTTGTATCAGAAAGTGGCCAGCAGAACCAGGGCAGTAACCATCCTCCTGCACTGGGCACTGGTGAGGCCACACCTCAAGCTTCCTGTTCTGTGTTGGGCCCCTCACAACAAGGAAGACCATTGAGATGCTAGAGTGTGTCCAGGGAAGAGCAGTGGAGCTGGGGAAGAGTTTGGAACACAGGTCTGATGAGGAGCAGCTGAGGGAGCTTGGAGTGTTCAGCCTGGAAAAAAGAACACCAGGAGGACACCTTATCACTCAACCACCTGAAAGGTGGCAGGCAAGGTGGGGGTTGGTCTCCTCTCCCAGGTGGGACAGAGGAAATGGCCTCAAGTTGTACCAGGTGAGGTTTAGATTAGTTATCAGAAAAAATTTCTTCACCAGAAGGGTTGTCTGCCACTAGAAGGGGCTGCCCAGGGCAATGTTGAAGTCACCACCCCTGAAGGTATTTAAATGACGTGTGGATGTGGCACTTAAGGACATGGTTTAGTGCTGGGCTTGGCAGTGCTGGGTTAAGAGTTGGACTTCACGATCTGAGTCTTTTTCAACCTAAATGATTCTACAATATACAAAAATAGGTAGAAGGTTGAATTACCTGTGACAATAAATAAACCTTTAATTGCTTCTTCTAGAATTTGCTGCCTCCATTTGGTTCAAAGAGCTAGTTAGTATCCTCTGATGACTTACTACTTGCAAGAAGCCAGCATATGTTCTATGAATTACATGACTACCAATCAAACTATTTTCTAATAGAACAAAAAGATTATAGCTACTTCTATAAAAAACATGTTTCTTATGTTTCATTCCATGTGTGGGTTGTGGGAGTTGAAGCATATAAAGTATCTTTTACCTTCCATCCTCCAGCTGGAGAGCTCTCAGTCCTGCCAGTATGGCATCTTTATTTACTCGACTTAAATCATCTCCAAGAATAACCAGACATGATAGTCCTGTGTAAGTCATTGCTATGTGCCCACTGTCATACGGATGAGATATACCTGGACCCTAAAAAGAGAGAAAAAAAATAGAAATGTTGAAACATCACAAGATCTTACCCTACAGCAAAGCTTTTCTCTTTTTTTCTTTTTCTTTTTAAGGTAAGAAATAAATTACTTTTCCCTTCATTCATTATGGTAACTGAAGGTATCCTGCTCGGCTTTCCTCATCAAACTCTGCTCAGCTCTCCTCATCAAACTGAGCTACTGCATAACTGCTGCTCTTCTAAACACTTGGTTAGGAGAAGCTCTGGAAAAAAGCTTTGCCAAGAGCTCCATCTGCAAAACAGTCAAGGAAAGAAAACGATGGGATGTCCTCAAGTTTGTCCTGATACACCACTGGGCATTAGCTTCCTGGCAGCTGGGTAAGCACTCTTAAACAGCCAAACCTCTGGAGAGCCTGTCAGCAGAAATTTTACAACATAACGATCTACAAGTAGAAAGCAGTGTGAGAGATTATTAGTAATCTCTCTGTCAATTGAAGCAATACCAAATGATCCACTTAACTACTTTAATCTCTACTTTAAAATAATAATCAGAGCTCAAACGAAGTATTTGTATACCAGATAATCACAGAAACACAGAATATCCTGAGTTGGAAGAGACTCACAAGGATCACTGAATGTCAACTGAGATGAAAAAATGATAGTTAAAGGTTTACTAATCCCACAATATAGGTCACAGAAATGAGCAAGGGATTGATACAGCTGTGCTAAAACTACTGTTTTTCTTTATGGTATCTTATGGGCCCATCCAGGACTGTACCACTTCATGAAATCAGAGACCACATGTAACAAGATGATCATGGATACTTGGGATGGTTCAGTGTGGAGCAACTGGAAGATAACTATTTTAAACAGAGTAAAAGCTATTTCGATACTGAGTAGAAGAGATAAATTTTTAAATTATATTTTATTAGCATTATTGCCTAATCAGTTGTAATTCTTACTTTGCAATTCATCCTAAAAAGACAAGGAAAAAGCAGTATAAGACCAAATTTAAAGTTATGTGTAATTGGTATTTTTCAGGCAAGTCAAGCTTATTGCCTCAAGTAAGAAACTGGGAGAAATTTGTTATTACCCACCAGACAGCAAGAGATTGCTCTCACACAAGGGAATCAGAGACAGTTGGGAAAGGGAGGCAGAAAACAAGGTAAAATGGGTTCAATAGCACTGAAAAAGCTATGTAATAGAGAAGGAGAACAGGAGAGTGAGTGCTGAGAGTTACACCTCCTCTCCATTATTTCCAGTCCTGGACCCTCTCTTGAGGAGGCAGCACAAATCTCAACAGCTCCCACACCCATGCCTGTATTGTCAGTGCCCCCATCACTGTCTCCTACTCTGCACATTAAATAGACATATGGGGCACATTAAATTGCTTTTGTAAAGTGGTCTCTACTGACCTGAGCTAATGCACTGGTGCAGACACACTCTGAGAAGACAACAAAGGGGGTATGGCCAGGGACCGCTCTCTATGCACTTTGCCTTTTGTGAGAATTAGTCTGTAGGTCCCACAGGAGACAGATTTACTTGGATGTCTGAGATGGAGTAAACAGTTCTGTTCTGTTGGCATTACCATCATGTTCTCCACAATCAGCCTTCTTTAAAAGAATTAACACTCAAAAGATGTAAGCTGAGGGGAAGCTTTCAAACATTTAAACTTGGCTCAGTGATGTGACAGTGTTCCCTACAATATCAATTAGGACAGCTATTAAAACATAACGCATGGCCACCAAGAATTCCCACTGACCACTGCAGAGCTAAGAAACTCTCTCTCCTGCAGAAGCATGGGCGAGATCTCTTCAAAACTAAAAAGAATGCCACTAAAAATGCACTTGCACTGGTGCAGTCCCACTTTATAAAAACTTTCTTCTCCCAGCTGGCACTGTTGCATACCAAGGCAGGGTTCCTTCGCCCAGGGTGCCAATGCACACACTGAGTTAAGTGGTTTTGACACGTTTGCACAGAGGTGTGTGCTGGATGCTGAGTCCACCAAGCCAACACACCTGGTTACAGACAAGAAGCATAATGAAGCTTTCAAAATACATAAATACGCAGTTATCTACTTTCTAAATACATGCCTACTTAATAGCTATTGGACAATCAACCTTTTGCGTGCTTTGATGCATTTCACAACACATTTTGCAGGTGTTCAGTTGGTAAGAGTTTTCACTTGGATGTGGGTAGCCTCGGTTTACAGGGGTGTTTTTTACATTGTAATGACTTAAGTTCAGCTAAAGCACATGATTTTAGCTGATTTAGCTAATTTGAATAAAACTTATGGTACCTTGCCAAAAGCAGTATCTAGCCACTAATTCAAGGTGTCTTTGCTGCTGTAATGTCTTTACTTGTTTCAAAACTATTCTGCAAGACCTTGCCATTTCTCACTTTGTGGAACCACAAAATGGCCTGGGTTGGAAGGACCTTAAGGTCATCTAGCTGCAACTCCCCTGCCATGGGCAGAGACACTTTTCAGCAGACCATGTTCCATAGGACCCCTAAAAATATAATACAGAGATGTTTGCTTAAAATAAAAAATACGTACGGAGATATTGTGGCTCAGGCTTACCTTATTTATTTTTATATTGCCTTTACTTTTATATTCTATCTATTGTTATCTTTTTTGTGATTCACTCTGCAAAATATTTTTCATTATTCATCTTTCACTAGTATCAGTGTTGCAGCCTTGAGAAAATACAATGTTGTGTCAGGAACACAAAAGACGTATTTTTTCCCCCAAAGTGAACGCATATGTTAATTACCACAATTTTACATAAAAGTTGCAGCTATTGGCTTTCAATTTAGCCCTAAAACTGATTCACAACACTTTAAACATACTGAAAAGATCCAAGCCTATCTGAAACTTTGAAGAGACTGTTCACCCCTAAATTAAAAAGTTAGTTTAAACTTCAATAACACCAAATCAGAGAGACTGCAAAATCTGGAGCCATGTCAGTATATAATTATTTTCCAATTCTGAAAGTAATCATGTTTTAACTGTGACAGTCGAGGAGTCACTCTTAGCCTTCATTCACAGTTAAGACTGTTACAGTTCGTGAGGGTTGTGTTGTGAGTTGGTGAAGTGGATATGCTTTTGCTTCACTTTTGCTTCTGTCCCAAAATACTGTCAAACACCTCAAAGGCAACAGCTAAAACACCATTACTCCCCAACCAAACCCAAATGACCTGTTCCTGAGAGATTTAGTAAAGCTGGATATTATAACATAACCCTCACTTCTTTCTATTATTTTGAAGGGTCCCTAGTGATTGAATAGATTTGGCTACCTCTGGTATGGCACCTTAAGAAAGAGTTCAAGAATGAAATCACTGTAGTGGCTTGTTAGCAAATGTCAATGCAAAGCCAAAATGCAGGCTTTTTCAAAAAATATTTTTCAAGGCAGATTTAACAGAACACTTTTAAATAATGAGAAAAGAAAAATGATGTGACCGTAAACACATCCCAGAGTCACGGCAGTGAATTTCCAAGTCTTTTTTTCTGAGTTATTTCAGAATATTTCAGGCAACAGTGTCAGAAATGTTTTAAACCTTTCTTTGCCAATAAATCAAACAGATGCAATCTCTCAAATGCAGATACAATGAAAAAAGTACTGCAATACTTGAATAAAAACCACATCCATGCGCAAACAATCTTCTAGAGATAGTGACCTTGTAGCTAATTTCTGCAGGTAAGATGATTCCACCCATTTATCTCATATGTATATTGCCCAACACATTCTAAGACACCAATGGACTGCAACGTATTTCCAGCAAAGATAACATTTCAATATGAAGTATTTCGTATTGGAAATTGAGAATGAAATTAAAACACCAGAAAGTGCCGGAAAGGAAAAACAATGCTTTGTCAGTCTTACAGAGTTTTTGTCTTCATGGTGCTTTACAAGATCTCAGAACTATATCCAGAGTAAACTCTTCTAGCTTCATACACTGGGGAGGATTTGACAAACGTTTCCAAAAGTATGTACCGATTTAACATACTACACTGTAGAGCTGCTAAAGGTGTGATACAGCTGGAAAAGGAAAGTAGAGGCCAGTGTGCAGAAGGGACTGTGAAAAAAGTACAGTAGTTCTGTGCTATGTTTGAGAGTGAAGAATCAAATTGCACTGAAAAGGGAAGAAAAACCTGTGAGAGCACTAAACTAGCCTCCGCTAACCTCATTTCTGTCTTTTATTAAAGGCATTTTCTTTTCATGTATGTCCTGGGGTGACTTTGTGATGCTTGTATCCCCAATTGTCAGTCCTGTTTCTGCTGGATATTGAGTCCTACACGTTTCAGACTGGTTCTGAGAGCGAAGGGAGGGAAAGAAGAAGCGCGCAGTTTGTTTTCAGACACTGCACTCACTCCTCTGCATTCTGCTCCCAGACTGTGCTGTCTACGGACAGACAGCAAGAGAGAGAGAGCTCCTTTGCTTTTTGGTTAGTGCTTAGCCAGCTGAGGCAGAGAAGGTCCCTGGACTGCTTTTTTCTTTTCCTTGGAACTGTTTCAACCTGCTCTGAACTGAAAGCCCAGAAAACACCCGGAGCTCACGTCTGCGGCCCACGGGGGCCCAGGACAGCACCGGTAACAAGTTTCAGTGCCTCACCACCCCCCCAGTACCCATTTTCCAGTGCTGGAGGGACTGGAATGAGATGGGAGGAGAGACTGGGTGAGCTGAGCTGCACCCCACAACAATGGGGTTCCTTCCTCAATTTGCCATCTCTCTTCAGAACAGCGAGAGGTTTCATTGTTTAATATTATTCATTTTTTTTTTTTAAGGTTGTGAACACTTTGCTTGTTGAATAAATCGTTTTTTTCCCCTTTTCCCTAAGGAATTTTTTTCCTGAACCAGTCGGGGAGGAGCTGCTTGAATTTACATTCTCGAGGGGCCCCATTTGGAGTTTTCCTTCCAAAATTTGCCCTAAACCAGGACAATATGAAAGTTTAACCCTCTTGAACCTCTGTTCAATGGGCTTCAAAGCATCCTTTCTTATGGCCAGGACAAACAGAGCCTTGCCTAAGTCTGTGTGGGTACCAGGTACAATCAAATATGCATGATTTAATACAGGAAGAGAAAGACCAGTTGCAGCTGCAGACACTGACTTTGGAAGAAACAGGCCCAGTCTACTAATACAGGCCTCCCTGGCTGGTGTCACTGCCAAGATTTTACCAGGCACACTGCCATCAGATGGGATTCACCTTTCTCAAAGGACCTGGACAAGCTCCAGAAGTGGGTCATGAGAACCTCATGAGATCTAACAAGACGAAGAGGAATGTGCTACACTCAAGTCAGAACAGCCCTAACACTGGGAGGGTATAGACTGGGAGAAGTCATCAAGAGCAAAGGTCTGGGGGCTCTGGAGGGGCTGAACATGACCCATGAGCACTCACAGCCCAGAAAGCCAAACATGTCCTGGGCTGCATCCAAAGCAGTCTGGGCAGCAGAGGACGGAAGGGATTCTGCTCCCCTCTGATGCAACCCCATGTGAAATGTTGTGCCCAGCCCTGGGCTCCTCAGCACAGGAAGGATGGGAACCTGTTGAAACACATCCAGAGGAGGCCGCTAAGTTCATTAGAGGGCTGGAGCACCTCTCCCATAAGAAAAGGCTACGAGAGTTGGGATTGGTCAGCCTGGAAAAGAGAAGCCTTTGAGGTGACTTATGGCCTTCCAGTTCCTGAAGGGACCCTACAAGAAGGCTGGAGAGAGACTTTTTACCAGAGAATGCAGTGACAGGACAAGGGGAATGGCTTCAAACTGAAAGAAGGCCGGTTAAGATTATGTATTAGGAAGAAATTCTTTACTGTGAGGGTGCTGAGGCACTGAAACAGATTGTCCAGAGCTGTGGAATCCCCATCCCTGGAAGCATCCAAGGCCAGGCTGAATGCGGTCCTGAGCAATCTGGTCTAGTGGAAGGTGTCCCTGCCTGTGGCAAGGGGAAAAGGAACTAGATGATCTTAAGGGCCCTTTCCAGCCTGAACCTTTCTATGATACCAAAGAACAGCACATTCTGCATCACTTAATTAGGGCTATTCTGCCCTTCTGTACCTCATAGCAATTCTTCAGCTAGAAAAGTTTTCTATTGCTCGTAAAAGACCAGAGAAGGAGGAGACTCCACTGAGATAAGTCACAATTGGTATGTGAGTTTCTTTACTGCTGTGAGAATTGAAGTTCTAGGTATCATTTTAGTATGTTTCTTATGCACGTTTCTTAAAAGCTCTGCAAACATTTCAGTATTAACAGTACAAAATTTGCTGTGTTCCAGACATTCTGTAATTATGTATTAAGTTAATATTACAAAAAAGACACAAGATTATTTAATGCCTAAATGAAAACATTTCACATATACATTCTTAACTGACCTTGGAGGGGTTGAATGGCATCCCTAAATATGAAGACCCTCTGAATCCACAGCGATTCATGTTTGATCCTGGAAAAGATTAAAACAATACTCAACTAACTTGTTGTGTTGAAACATTAATTATAAATCATAATTCTCTAATGAGATCAAGATCCATTAGTTCAACATTATTCACACCCTTAAAGTGTGCACGTCTCTCAGTTCCCAACCTTAGTTTGTTATCTCCCTGATTAACAAAAAAAATAAAACCGCAAGCAAACTTAACTTACTTATTGCTGTAGTGACAAAACACAAAGCATCAGGGATTTTTTGGGGGGTCTTTTTGTTTGTTTGTTTCTTGTTTGGTGTGGTGTTGTGGGGTTTTTTTGTGGGTTTTTTTTTTTGGTGTTTCGGGTTTGTTTTGTTTTGTTTTGTTTGTTTGGGTGTGATTTTTTTTTTGTTTGGTTGGTGTTTTTTTGGTGGTTTTTTTTTTGGTGGAAATAGAGTTTGTATCACCACAGACTTGTCTTCCATGCTCAGAGAAAAAAAAAAAAAGACTGCTCTCCTGGGAAAATGGCCAGAGTTAACATATTTTTTTATTTCTCTCTGGATTCCTGCCCGGTAATACCGTCTGTTCCCAAGCAGAACTGTTTCAACATACTTTGCAACATGTTCAAGGACAATAATTCGCAGTTTTAAGCACATTGTAGCTATCACACATTTCTGTCAGTGATACAGTGTAATTTGTTTCAAATGTGTCACAATACCTGAGCATGTAGCACATAGAAACCTGAACCACACACTTTGCAGGGCTCAAACTTGCTTTCGCAAACTAAACTGAAAACTAAAGGCCTAATGAATGCCACAGTCAACCCACAGCTAGGTGTTCTTAAATTCTCTCCACCTCTTTTAAGTAATTTAAGCTACAAATCCTTAAGGATATTACAGAAAATTGCACCAGAATAAATAACAATGAATAGTTATAAAGCTGAAAGCTCTAAGTAACATCACTACGCAATGTGGCCTACAAGCTCTGGTGTAATTTAGCAGCATATTACCTTCTAATTCTAAATATACTCTGTATATGCAAAACTTAAACTAGAAAGGTTTTATTAGCTTAAGAATTTCAACTTGGCCTGAAGTGTGCAAGTTTCTCTGCAAGACAAGTCTCTGGATCTGACATGGAGCGAAACATCTGCAATCCTCCACTTCCTCCGCAGTTCAGGCAAAAGTACTTCTTAATGATTCTACACACATAGCAAAAGCAACTTCAGCCTGCTTAAAAGCCGGTGTGCCATAGTCAGATCCACTCAGAGAGAAAAGAAATCAGTAACTGTTTTATTATAATATAAACATTCCCAGCAAGAACCTTTTTTGTTCGTTTACAGAGTCAAAAACTTGCATTTCATGTTGCCTCAGCCTGTGGAAAGCAAAGAAATTAAATGAGTGCTAAAGACTAATCTAAGGGCCTGAAGGACACTGCCCAAAAAAGCACCACACAAAGCGTGAACAAATCAGTAAGAGAAGACCTAGAATTCCTGCCCAGTAAGTCCCAGATTTCCTGGGTGACATGGTGGAAGAAAAAAATCACCATTCATGTTCATTTTCAGTAAAAATGAATGTGTCTTAAGTGCTTAAGCAAACTAGAACACTCACTTCGAAATGATACTAGTGTGGAAACCCTTCATCCAGAAAACAGCTATTATGCTACTAACACAGCTATTCTGGCCTGTTGCAAAGGAAGCATGCTACACTTAAGACAGCTCTGCAGTTGAACAGAACTCAGCTGACAGTTGCCAGGTGCAGAAATACTGATCCCCATCACTGGCCTTTTGAGGTGTAGCTTGTAACTCATTATCAAGGTAGAAACAGCAGCATGAAACCCAAGTTTGTGGGCTGTTAGTGGGTCACTTTGATCACCTTCCAAATTCATAAATACTACACAAATAAATTAAAAATAAAGTACATGAATGAAATCATACTCTATTACTCCCTTTAGATGTTCAATTTTCATGTAGTATTTTTAAAACTTTTCTTTAAAACTACTAAACTTCTATAAACTAAAAAACAACATTTGCAATTTTAAAACTGGATTTAAAGTTGGATTTTTAACTGTATTGCTATGAATTAAAATCTACTTTGACACTTTTTTTCAGTATTTCTCATCTCCCACTCTAAACTTCACACACTGGCTCCCAGGAAAAACAGAAGACCAGCATGCCCTTTAGGGCAAACTTTGAAGGGAATTTTATCCTGTCCTCAAATAATGTGCAATAATATGCCTGCAAGGGGTGCTTCCTAGACCTTCAGTATTACAAGTGAGTTGCTAAATCTCCAGTCACAATATGTGACGTAAAAAATAGAGTTCTGTGTTGATAAAGGAAACATTAAAACAGGAAGTGAAAACAGCTTGGTTTTAACCACATGACTCTGGAACACTGATGTAGTGTCTCAAAACAGTTTTTTAGCATCCTGTGAGCATACAAGTTGAAAATCAAATGAGAACCAAGACAAGTTACAGGAAATAACTGTCTTTCAGTTTATGAAAGAAGCTCTACTATGTCAAATTCCATCTTCTGTAAAGCTGGCTTTACTATTTTATTGCAATGTACTTGTACTTCTTGTTTTATGTAATAGCTTAGTATTGCTAATCAAACTCTTCACTTTCCTGAACCAAAAATGGGCTGTCAGAATCAGAAATAGAATTAGAAATTTAACAGACTCAAATTAAAAGGATGGGTCAAAGCTTATGTCCCTTGGGTAAAAACTGCTGGAGTGGCCAGCTCAGCTCCAGCCGAGTTTGCTGTGCATCAGTTTGTTGGACCCCTGGAGGCTGAAAATTTTAGGCTTTCTGTTCTAAAAGGCACTGACCCTCAAGCAAGCACTACATTTGACCTGAGGCCATGGAACAGGCTTCTGAAATAGAGTGATAACACTGGGGTTGTGGGTGTGTAGTTTGAATAGTATTGTGTGATCTCACAGGGTGAAAAACTTAGCATTTAAGGTTTTAGGACACAGTAATATATATGGGACAATATGGAGGATTTAAGATGTTGTCTAAGTCCTTCTTCTTCACCTTCTTCTTCATGGTTTTGTGTGGTTTTATTTCTAATTGGGTGAAAAGGTGCATATTGCAGACTTTGAGCGTTCAATTATTGGGTTAAAAGTATAAATAATACAGGTGTCATCTCGTTATTGGATAGTTTATGCTTAAATAACCTTGCAAAGAGTTAGAGACACCTCCATTTTCTAGCCTTGCTAGTCAGAGCTCACGACTCGTGAGACTGTACCATAGATAAGAATTAATAAACACAGCGTCTGAACACGAAAACTGCGTCCTGTGTATTAATCCTGGCTCTGGCGAAGAGAAGAAGATAACAACCTCAGATTTCAATGGTGTCTCCAGCGTGAGGAGGAACACCTGTTAATGTGTTAGAGCTGGGACCTCCCTGAAGAAGAAAATCAGAGAAAAAGAAAGCAGCAGGAAGCTGGAAAGGAAGAAGGGCTTAGACTAATGTCTTAAATCCTCTATATTGTCCCATATATATTACTATATACTAAACCCCTCAATTCTAAGTTTTTCACCCTGTGAGACCACACAGTACTCTTCAAACTACACACCCACAATCCCAGGGCTATCATTCAATTTCGGAAGCCTGTTCCACGGCCTCAGGTAAAATGTAGTGCTTGCTTGAGGGTCAGTGCCTTTTAGAATAGAAAGCCTGAAATTTTCAGCCTCCAGGGTTCCAACATCAGTTCAACTGCAGCTGTGAAATGGTACCACCTGGTGTTCACTTCCACCATTAACCTTACTTAGCCACCTTCTGCAGGAGCTTAAGATAGAGCAAAAAGTAACAAAGATTTCATAAACTGCTGTGTAACTATTTGTGGTGGTTTGAAAGCTGAAAAAACACACCCGGAAAAACTTTTCACATTTGACAACTAAAGAAAAACTGACCCTTTTCCAAAACCAAAAGACTTCATGCTTAAATCAAGAGCTGGAACTATCCTGTGAAGAAAAAGATGTTACTTAATGTGCCCTTAAGCCAGAAAGTCCTTACGATATGTAAAAGAGCTTCAAGTGATGACCACGGACAACCTATGCTAAGAGCTCTTTTTTTTTACAGACAGGGCATTTTTGTTGTTTATATTTTATGATTTTTCTTGCATGGAAGGGCTGATAAACTTTTACCACCATTTTTTTACATTCAGATTATCCATGCATTCCTCTGGCTGCAAGGCTTGTCTCCTTTTAGTAAGTACAGGAGTTTACGCACATTACTAAATCTTATAATATATTAAAAAATCATAGCTTTAACATAGGCTGATTCAGTCAGTACATCCAGATAAAAGTAAGCACAAGCTCTTCTCACTGAACTAGAGCTTGTAATGTAGTAAATCCTGCTGTTCCTGTAAATCAGAACACTAGAGGATGTCACTAAATGCAAAGCTGCATTATCTAAAATGGATTACATATCCAGATAAATACTTCAAATGTAGCCATAAAAGAAAATTATGCTGGAGGAAAATGAGTATTTTTGCTCAAGAAACTCATGATCAGAAAGCTCACATGTACCAATGATTTCAAGAAAGTCAATGTCATTTTATAATTTTTTTTCAGTACTGCCACATAAGAAGAATCATTAATACAAATCTAAATTTGACTTAGATAGAAATAAGTTTTTGGTCTGTCATGTAGCATACTGGTTTTCAGTCTGGTATCCATGGGTCCTGGGGATTCAGACCGACAAATAAAATGTTTCAGTGTTCCTTTTGGTTCCATTTCTTAAAACAGCAAAGCTAGTGAAGCACCCAGCTGTCAAAAAGTATAGTTTTCTTCCCTCTCCCTTAGTGGGCTGGCACTGGCACTCCCAACCAACACAGTTCACCAATGCAACACAAAGCTAACCTCTGTTAGATAAATAAATGCATGGTTTTCTGCCACTTCAGCAAGCTCTCAAGCAGGGTCAAACAAATGCCACTGCTCCTATGGGGGAGGATGGTGGATGAATATGGCCAAGCAGTGTGCTTCCACTGTGTGATTAGATTACTTGAGTACAAAGCTCTGGATTGACTCTCTTTTAAAAGTGCTGAACTGGCTCTGAATGTGACTTGCAAGAAACTGGAATACATCTTTCTTAAATTGCTATGAGTTGCACTTCAGGTAGTTAAATTTTAAATTCTGTCAAGGGGCTGCACTATGAGAGGAAAAACAGTAAAACACTGACATGATAAGGATCTTAAGAACAAGCAACTAGTTACAACAGGGTGTTTTGTCAACTGTTTCCCAATTTCACTAACACTTCAAAAGAAACCGTCCTAACCTAAAAATGTATAATTTCTGGTTGAGGCTTGTAAAAGAACATTATCCTCCTCAAAATGAAAAAAGAAAAAAGGACATCTTAAGATTTCAACTTCTTTCTGAAAGAAAATATAGTTGAGTCTTCTTGCAGTGAACACAGAAAGAAAACCAAAATACAAAGTAGCTATGCACCTAAGCAAAGCATTCACTCAAAGGGAAGGAAAGGTAACAATGGCCCAAATATATGCAAGATAAAGGCAAACTATTTAGCATGAGTTACAGAAGACAGGGGCCCTTCGAACAAGCACAAGGCAGCAGTAAGTGGAAGCATTCAACTAAGAATGTGTTTCTGTGTGAGGGTCAGTTTGCACATGTGGCATGCTATTCCCTCCAAATTAGAACTGGTATTGAGCCAGTCTCTGGAAGATGAGCTGAAATTATGGTACCTACAGGACATTATTTGTTTGACAGCTACAATAAACCCACAGGAAAATACAGTCTATCCTGACAGACCCTTACCTTCAGCTTCCCTAAGTGCATTCTGATTAGGCAGACAGAGCATATGTTTGCTTTCTTACTCAGTAGAACACTTAAGCATTAGTGAGCTTTAGTTTCACATGAAATTTCAAAGGCTACAAACCTTTGAAGTGAAGCTATCATTAGCCATCAGTTATATTACATACACATATATTACTATGCAATACCGTGTATTACAAAGTAAATACAAACATGTCACTTAAAACTATCATAGGGCAGTGAGAGACTTTAGCTAGTAAGCGCTCTAAGCCACCAAATCCTGAATTTTCTAGCAGCTTCTGTAACACTCTGCTGTGGTGGGTTGACTCCAACCAGCAGCTGAGGCAAAAAACCAGAGAGATGTAGAGAAGACTCACAGACTGAGACAGAAACAGTTTGGTAGGTGAGGCAGAAGTTGTGGGCACACAACAAAGCAAAGTACGAATTAATTTACTACTTCCCATCAGCCAGGCAGGTGTATAGCCACTTCCTAGAAAGCAGGGCCTCAGCAAGTGTAAGGGTTACTTGGGAAGACAAATGCCAGAAACACAAATATTGCACCCTTTCTCCTTCTCTTCCCAAGCTTCTATTGCTGGAAATTATGTCAGATGGTGTGGAGTGTCCCTCTGGTCAGTCCTGAGGTCAGCCTGCGTCAGCTGTCCTGGCTGTGTCCCCTTCTGTATCTGCCACAGGAAAAGGAGTGCAGATGAGGCAAAAAGAGCCAGCCTTGACTGGCACTGCTCAGCAATAGCTGAAGGACTAAAACAGTATTTTAGTACCAGGCTGAAAACACAGCAGATTAGAGGCTAC
The DNA here is from genome assembly GCA_017589585.1 of Phylloscopus whistleri. NCBI lineage: Eukaryota > Metazoa > Chordata > Aves > Passeriformes > Phylloscopidae > Phylloscopus > Phylloscopus whistleri. The sequence continues at coordinate 4,663,300 of JADMLD010000679.1, read as the reverse complement.
TATGAAAAAAAAAATACTAGCCCAGCCAGTACACCTACTATAACAGTTATTGATAAAAATAAACAGATACTAAGTTTGTGGAGCACCAACTGCTCTGTCTCCCATCCACTGGAAAAAAGACTGTAAGGTTGCAGTAGTTCTCTAAACAATTTGGATTTGCCATCTTAAAAAAAAATGCTTTCAATAAAAATCAAGTTAAGTGCTGTGCATAAAGAAACCTTTTGAAGGACAAATGTGGAAAGCAGAGAAATTTATTTTTATAACAAGAATTACAGGAATTTCTTTTTGACTGATACCAAATTTTAGAAATTCAACCATTGATGCAAACAAGAACAAACCTCAAGATTCTGTAAAAACATATTCCCATTTAAAATACAGCTTTTAAACTGGTTTTCAGTCCCAGAGCCAAACTTCATGAAGGCTTTTATCAAACACAATGCACTTACTTGAGATCGGTGGAATTCATCATTATGAAACACTATTTTAATTCAAATTTTTAAAAACGAATATTCCATGGAAAGAGAGATTTATTAGAGTGCATGAAAAAAAAATGCTGCAATAGCATGTTTCTTTAAAAGTAAAATGTTGTGCTTTCTTGGTTTTGGGTTTGTTTTGTTGTTTTTTTTTTTTTTAACCTGGACAGATTCCAATCCATCAAGCTAGCAATCTCCTCTTCAACTCGAGACACACAAGCACTTTGAAACCAAAAACTTTAGTGCTGTAGCCTACCACAGTTTAATTACTTCTTCAAAGAGGCTGAAAGAGGGAGTAGGAGCTCTGCTGCTGGGAGGTTGCCAATTAACAAGCATTGCACCCAGCTAGGATTAAAAAATGGAGAGCCAATGCATTTTACTGAAATGTAAGACATTACCGGAGTGTAGGTGTTTCCTTCTTCACATTTAGTCATTCAATATCCAACCTGCTGCTATCAGCATCATTTACATTTTGCACTTTCTACTGCCCAACAGAAAAAGCAAAAATGAAAAACAAACACTGAAGTTTTAGCGGTCAAATGACCAGATAAGAGCAGTGTTATTACCAAAAGCATAAGAACAAGAGGTATTACAGTATGATACAAAAAGACAGGACTGAAGGAAAGCTTGTTTTTCCAGTGAAAAGCAGAGATTTATTACTTCGAAAGCACAGAGTGTGCTGCCAAAAGTGCCCTCCCCAAAACTCCTCTCAGTTTTATGAGGGGATTATAGCTAGAAAAAGAAGGAACACATCTCTGCTGAACTGTCAGCCTCCTCATCTGCATGCTGGGATTTTTACTGCCCTCCCTAGGAGGCTCTAGACAATGACAATATTCTAAACACTGGCCAGGTAGAAGCCCCAGAGAATTAATGCAGGGATAAAAGTCAAAAAGTGAGCAACTCCTAGAAATAAAGCATGTACACCATGTAAAGATTTCTTAACAGTAAGGCACAGGAACCTTCTAATCATTAAAAAGCTTTGTAGGAATATTTATATAATCTAAACTCCTAATTTTCAAGAATCAGTCCTGGAATACAATACAAGAAAAAAGAAATCTATCAGAACTAGTTCCTGTGGTAGATCTGATGGTTTCTAAATCTCCAGAGTAAGAAAAAGGATTTTTTATAACTGTAAAAATAAAGCATCAGCAGTCCTGACTTCTTCATAAAACTGATTTGAGATCTAATTTGTTGTATATAATTATAATAGATAACAGAAGGAAAAACACAATTTTCTTCCCACGTCCATCCAAAGTACATGTTAATGATTTTACAGACATGTAATGGAATTGCCTTTTCTCTAGAGACCACCAGCCTCGAGCTATGCCCACACCAGCATTAACATGCCAGCACCTTCTGTCACAGGGCAGCAGCGCCTCACCCACATCTCCCTCCCTCCTTCCCACTCCTTCCAGTGCTACCAACCATTCACCTGGGCTGGCACAGAAAAAACTGCCAACACCAACTAGCCCACAGGAACAGCACCTCCCTAACTTCTGTCAAATCAACCAGGAAAGAGACATTTCCTGTGAGTTCCCTCGCCAGCTTTTCTGCTATGCACCTTCCAATCTGAGGACAGCTGGGATTCAGCAGCAGTATTATTCCTTCTCAAAACCTTGGGTAAATTCAACCTTCAGAGATCTAAGGAATATCAACCAGGGACTGTGTTTATCCTTTTTGCTTCTTACCCTTACATCTCCAATTCACCAAAAGCTGCTGTAAATAACCACACCCATGATGACAGCTCTTGGCATTGGAGTGGAAGTCAATATAATCACTATTAGACCTGTAATACTTTCACAAAATATGCGTTTCTTTTAGAACCAGATGAAACATTCCTCTGAAATGCCTAAAGGTTGCTTTATTATAATGCAGCTTTATTATATTGTTTTATACTGACTTATCTTCAAATTAACTCCTGCTTTTTCTAGCATTATTACTTGTGAGGGATCAATATCCAAGATTTGCTCAACATCGCTACCTGAAATTATCAGGACTGCACTTTAGGAAGGTCAACCTTGTATTTTATAAAAACAAGAGCCATCCACTATTTCCCAAATAAAAAAAGCAAAAGTAAAAACGTTAATATCAATAAAAAAACTAAAAACTCACTCACTGTCTTCTGTGGGAAGGACCTGCAGGGAATAAATCCATTCTATTATATCATCTTTGTTCACCACATCTAAGGAATCCAACATATCCAGACCAGAGAGTGCGAAAAATGCAATTGTCAACCTAAAAGAAAAAGATAAGACTTACACTTCCCACCATAAATAGCATGGGGAAATTAACAAATGGTTGCAGCAACAGATGCTTATATGAATTCTCAGCCTTTGACAGTGGTGCAACACAGAGCCTAGCTTACAATACATGGAAGTCATCTACTGGACAAAATAATGTTCTTTGTACTGAAAACATTTCTCTGCCTCAACAAGGTTTTTCATGTAAGCTGCACCTCCTTTCATATAATCATGATATGTCAATTAAAAATTTACCTAAGGGCCTGTTTACCTGAAAGGAAAGCCCAACAAAACAACCCACTACAAAGTAAACTAGGTTATGGTATTAACATATGGAGCACTAGTTCTCTCTGAAGAATTCTTACATAAACAATTCCCTAAACATGCATTAGGTACATATACAAGGTAACCCATAACTATAGTAAGCTACTTCTCATTGTGTCCCAAACCCAATTTCAGACGCTTAGATGTCAATGTCAAACAGCAAAGCCTACCTTGTAAGCAAACAAGGCATAAATAGGCATATAGGACAAATTAACATCTAGAGGTACTTATTTCTGGTCCTTGGGTGTAAAGCAGCCTAGATGACTGCCTTAGCATGACACATTCAGGTATCCAACAGAGCAGTGGAGTAGCTAGCATTCTGAATGTCCTACCTTCCTACAACTTGTTTCCTTCCATGAATGGGTGCTATCATACCTGCTAACTAACACCTTCTTTGCTAGGTTTGTTTTAACTCAAACCATTGCAGCCACCCGTGACAGCGCATTACTTGCTCTGACAGAGCACCAAAGCAACAGCACTGGGTTAGGAACTTGGGAGAAGTTGCCATGAGAGAAAATGCTCATGTAATGGTACCTTGGATGTTCTGACTCAGACTAAAATTAGCTGGATGTTTATTTTGCCACCCACACTTGTCTCCTGATCCTTCTTGAAATTCTTGTTCTCCTTACACCAGATAGAATGATGGATTGTGAAACAACTGCTACACATGTAGAAACTACAATTCAGCATGCTAAGGAAAACCACCAGTTAATATCAACTCTCCTTACAAGATTAAGCTGTAATTCATATTTACCTCACAAACTGGTGAGCCACCTTGGCCACCAGTAGTTGGTACCTCTGAAGAGACAGATGTGGACAGAAGCCTGAGGTTCTGCATCAGAACCATATACAGCAAGACCATGGAAAAAATGCTGATGTGAGTCAGCTCAAAGCACACATCCAAAAGAATTACTCTAATTAAAACACAGCAGCCAAATGACAATGCAGCAGATGCTAATCTCAATACAGTGGCACAACCTCCTAGGGTGACATTCCTACCAGTGGGCTGGTAAAATATGTACCTTTATAATACTGTTATTATTTCAAATAATTTTTGAGTAGACAGAGCCAAAAAAAGTATGTTGCACACAAAAGTATTTCTATGTAGAACAAGAGTAAATTTTAACCCTTCTTATGACTAAGAAATTGTCTTCCGAAGTGCAAAATTAACACTTCAAGGCTTATATCAACTTTTACCATTGACCAGATCTCTGTTTAATGCAAAATCTGACCCTGGATAATAAATAATTGTTTTTTTAAAAATAAATCACTACTTTTATTTAAAAAAGCCCAGGGAATTTACTGTTGAGCTACAATAAACTATTTCTTTGAAACTTTGCCTGTACATTCTGATTTTCACAAACACTGACAATCTTTTTCTAGAACTATTAAAAAGACATTTTCACTCTATTTTACCCAGCTAAATTACTTCCAATGAGGCACAAACAACATGCCAACATCAGCACTAGAAACTGCTGCAAAGTAGGTCCAAAACCACAAGGGTATACATACAATACAGACAACAAGCTATCTTATCTACAGTTAAAAATGCATATGTCAGATATATGAATTTTAAAAGTGGTTTTACGTATAGTTATGGTTCAGTTCACTTATTCAGAGTTGACTGTCTGTCTCAAGCATTACTAAAGAACAGCCTGTTGTGTGATAGAACTTATTTACAGTGGGCAAGAGTGTCTGGCACCACTGGTCATACGAAGGTTGCAATACAGTGATTTAGGTACTGCACCTTTACTCCATATGCTATCTTCCCTCACAGAAAATTAACAGACATATGTCCTAGCAAAAAAAAAAAAAAACCTCTTAGCAGCACCTCAGGTGACAGACACATGCCAAGAAGTGTAAAAACTTTATCTACAGCCATTTCCAGAGGTCTGTCAATAGGACACTTCTCATGGCAGATTCAGACCCCTTTGTCTTCAAGCGAGGACAAAGACTACAGTTTCACAGAAGAATTCAGAAAGCATTTGAAGTGACAAAATCGAGAAAATGACTAAGTGTGCTACAAAGAGCATCATGAAGTACCAGAATCTTAAAGACTTCAGATATCTGGAAAGCTGCATTCTCCTGCAAAACCTCACAGTGCTGACAATCAAGCTGTATGAAACATTATCAATCAGGATGCTTAAAAACGATTCTTGCTGCAACTACTGTTGCATGCAAATAACTACAGATAAAAATAATTACAAAGGCTTTGAGGCAAGAAGTTGAGTAGAGAACATGAAATGAATTTTTTTTACTCTCCATTATTGTTTGACAACCTACAGCTTAAGCTGGAATGCACCAGTACAGTGAGGAAAATTTCACTCTCTACCACCCTTGTCTAGAGAACACAGTTTTCTACTGCAGTGCAGTGAAAAAAAACCCATCTAACAAATTACTTTATTTATTTATTTAACAAAATTCCCTTTAATTTAGTTGAGTTCCCTCATCTAGGTCAAAATGGAACCACTTCAATTCGAATAAAAGAGTAACAGCATTTCTTTCTGCAGCTGTATCAGTTCCAGAGGTTTGGTGAAGGTTTGCTGAATTTGGTGACCTTGAACTTGGCAAAAACGGAAACTTAACACCCCTGAAGTCAAACTGGAGACAATGCATTTATGATACAATCCTCTGCTTACAATTTGTCAACAGACAGGCATGCACACCTGCAGAACACGTCCACATTGTCAAGGGCCTCTGAAGATCACTGGTCCCACCTTTTGAAGAATACAGGGCCTCAGAGGAGACCCTGAGAGGCCACGCCCTCAAAGGTGACTCCATCACTTCAACGGACAAGCTTTTCATGGTTAACTCCTCTAACAGTGAAGAACATTTTCCCTACAGCCACACAATTCTCCCCAAAGCACCTCACTCCCACAGCCTCCTGCCCTGTCGCCATGGCCCATTGCAAAGAGTACACCTGCATCTTTCTTTGTAAGTAGCTTCCCACCAATGGCAGACTGATTAGGCTGAAGACATCCCATTTCTTTAGCTGTTCTCAAGTGTCACTAGGGCTAAGGTTAGCTATTTGTGTTACCCCTCCAGTACATCTGCACGCTGTGGTAATTTTAAGGCCTACACACAGCTGAGCATAGGATGGATGCCCAGACTTCCCCCTGCTGTCACCTAAAATAAATGAGAAAGTAGATTGAAACACCAGCTGTTTTTTAATGAATAAATGATTTACATCTCTACAACCAAAATTTCACACAATTACAGAATAGCTGGGGTTGGAAAGAACCTCTGGAGATCATCTACTACAACCCCTTCTCCTAAGGCAGGTTTACCCAGAGCAGTTTCTACAGGATTATGTCCAGGTATCCCCAGGGAAGAAAACTCGACAACCTCTCTGGGCAGTCTGTTTCAGTGATCAGTCACCCCCAACGTGAGGAAGTTTTTTCTCATGTTGAGATGGACCTTCCTGTGTTTCTGTCTGCTGCCCTTTGCCCTGTCACAGCGACCACTTAAAGAGACTGGCCCCATCTTCTTGCCACCTACCCCTACCATACCTGAATGCATTGGTAAGACCCTCTCTCAGTCATCTCTTCTTGAGGCTGAACAGGCCCAGCTCCCCCAACCTTTCTTCACAGGACAGATGTTCCAGTCCCTTGACCATCTTCGAAGCCCTCTGCTGGCCCTTCTCCAGTACTTCCATTTCTAACTTTTCAATATAAAGTTGTGTTATTTCACACAAAGCTCAGCACTATCTGTTCTAGTCCTTACACGTTTATGCCAGGTGTTTGTGCTCTCAAACCAAAATAAAGCAGGATGACCCGATCAAAGCCATGGAGCATTCCTCACAGGATGACTTGCTGGACATTACAAAGTGGAAAGAATCTTACCATTTTAGGTTATCAAACCATCTACATGTTTCCAACATTTTACCAAGTGCAGCTTGATTATCACATTACTGGTATTCTTACACCTCCAATGTAACTATTTTAAGTGAAGACTTGAAGAATATCAAATAAGTACATTTTGAAGCCAATAGAAGAACAAATTCCTCCAATTCAAAGTGAGGAACATACTTCACTAGCATTTTCTCTTTAATACTAGGTAATGAAGACTTAAAAATATTTGTTACACGGAACAAGAATCATCTGCGTGCCGAAATGAAGCTTAAGTGATTTATTTTAAAATGGCTTCCAGGGCAGATTAGGAGAGTGAAGCACCGGATTTAAAACAGATTAGAAAGATCAACAAGTCTTCCCTCGTGGATGTCAAGCAGTTTACGCGAGCAGTGACTACACCCCTACATTAACACATATTTTTTGGGAGCCGTCTGTCGGTGGGCAGATCTATAGGGATGTTCCTCCTTACGGCCGAGGGGCTCTGCTCCCTGTCCCCGGAGGCGGCAGCGCTCCGGGAGGGGCTTCCCGTCATCGCGACCGCCCGACGGGAAGGGAGTGCGGCCGGGCCCGGGACGGGCGGGGGGCGCCGGGCGGACACGGCGGCGCCCGTCCCGCCGCCCGCCGCAGGAGCCCGGCCCGCTGCTACCTGCTGGTCTCCAGGGACGAGTAGCGCTCGGGCAGGATCTGGAGGCACCGCTGGAAGAAGCGCACGTGCCGCTCCCGCAGGAAGTCCAGCCGCTCCGGCTCCCCCGGGCACGGCGCCGCCGCCGCCGCCATCTCCATCTTGCCGCTGCTGCCCGCGCCCGGCGCGCCCGGATCGCGTCACCCGCCGAGCCCGCCCCGGGGCGGGGACAGGGAAGGGGCAAAGAGAGGGAAAGGGGCACGGAAAGGGGCGCCTCAGTTCACTGGGGATAGGGTGGCAGCTGAAGGGGCCGACACAACCAGCTGCGGGGAAAACGCGCTTTTAATGCCAAGGGACATCACAGCCGGCCGGTCTGACAGCCGGCCTGTCGAACCCGACGCTCCCAAAATACAGAGGTAATACACGCCATGGATCAAGCCAGCTCTGTGCCGGCTGCCGGGAAGTGCTGGCTGCTGCTTCATCCTGCGACAGGGACGGGCTGGCGCGCAGCTACGACCCTTCTCTCCAGGCTGGGACAGCTCTGACAACAAAGCAAAAAGGCATAAAGTATAAAAGTGCACTTGTGTCATGCTGCACCTCCATCGGTCCCCTCCTCACCTCTGAGAAACGCGCACCAGCGGTTCTGCAGCTGCGGGTGCCATCTCTTGCCTGCGTTCCTCCCAGCACTTGGAAGGTCTGCTGGACCTGGATAGGTCTCTGGTGACCCGAATCTCGACCTCACAGTGACACAAACAACCAAAAATAATTAGTCTTTTTCGTTCATCACAAAAGGAGTTCCATGACGCTCATTGTGTCTTCACGGTACAAGATGGTGACACTGCTTGCTGTCATTAAATTTTAATAATTTAAAAGGTTAAACTCTTGTAAAACCCAGTGTATGCAAAATGCTTCTGGGAGACAGCCTACTTATTTAACCAATGGTAGAAAGCTATTTGAAAAAATAAAAGCCACCACCCATATTGCAGCTTGCTTTTATGACCTGTAGGCCTTATCCAGTGAAACATTGCCATGAGATACCTAAATTCTAGGGATTTTTTCCCTGTTTTTTTAAACACAGGAATAACTATGCCTGCTGCAATTTTGTCTCCCGATAACAGGCATGACTTTTTGTCTTCCTTTAGCAACCATTTAGATAATTAGAAACAATTGCTTTTTAGATCAATGAAAAAAGTCTGCTTAAACCACCAAGCTGCACACATTTCTAGTTAAAACAAAAAGTTACCTTCGCTCTTAACTTTGCCAATCTTTTTTCCTTTTCTTGTTTCTCTATCTCTTTAGCATGTTTCTGTAAAACTCTTAGCTCCAGTTTATGTAGATCCTGAAACATAATGAGTGGAAAAGCAAACTTTTCTTTGGAAGTAAAACAAATTATATAAAAATATATATGCAGCCTTTTCACAGCTTGTTTTTGGGTTGTTTTTTTTTTGTTTGGTTTTTCGTTTGTTTTTGTTTTGAAATTATTGTAATTGTAAAGAATAAGGTTTCACTAGGCAGCTACATGCTATAGCTTGTCCTGCACAAACAAATTACAGTTATATGGCTTGGGGAAAAAAAAAAAAAAAAAAAAAAAAAAAAAAAAAAAAAAAAAAAAAAAAAGTAGTAGTTTAAACTCTGTTTATAAAACTTTAGTGTGAACACTGACAATAATATCAATTCTCCAGTAATTGCATTTACATTGATATGGCATCTGACTTTGCCTAACAGGTACTGAAACCCACAGGATATTCAAACAACTCTTTCTACCTCCCATCTGAGTCCTCTGATGTCTTCTTAGGCAGCATAGCCCAAGTAGTTTTTCCCAAATAAATTATTTACTGAGGAAAGAAAATCAGTTCTATATGGATAGAGAAATATGAGCTTGAGTAATCCTGTACAATTTAGACACTGAAGAAAAGGAGCATCTTTGTCTAAAACCAAGTTTCATACTGTTTGTCTGCAATAGATGCTGTTATTTGTAATGAATCAATAGTGGATTTAATGAATGAAACTTGTATTTTAAAATCTATTTAACTGATTATATTGTAGGAGGATGTATCAAATTTAAAACAACGACATGCAAAACTGGAGCCGAAACTACGCACATGCTCTTGAAACTTAGAAATTTCTTCTGCACCAATTTTCTTCCTTCCCTCCTTTTCAGTTTCCTCTCTCTTCTCATTTTCAAGCTTCTCAAGTTCCTCCTTTACTTTTTTTTGCAAGGTATTCCTTTCTAACAGTAACTTCACATGGCTTTGGCGCTCTTTTTGTTGTTTTTTCTCTTTCTCTTCTAGTTTTAATTGTGATGCATGATCTATTGCAAATGCTACTACTTTCTGTTTCTTCCAGACTTCAATTGCAGCTTGTTTTCTTTTTCTTTCTTCTTCTGCCTTTTGCTTCTGAGCTTCTTCACGCTGTAGCCATCTTTCCTTAAGCACTTTTTCTGATTTCTCTTTCTCCTTCAAGTTTCTTTCTTTTTCTTGCTGCTGCTTTTCTTTCCACTTTTTAATCGACTGCAAGAGACCATAGGAAAAAAAAAATCCAAGGTTTTCATGAAAATTTTACATATTCACATTGATTCATTCTGGTGAAGACATTTGTTCCAAGAACACAAAATGCACATAGGAATTAAAAATCTACTGAAAGCAAAACTTAAAACCAAGAAGCACTTATATGTGTTTTCTCTTTTTTTTTTTTTTTCCTCTATTTTATGGCTCACACGAGCAGGTTTAACAGATGTCTGCTAGAACTGTTTCACTTATAACAATAATAAAAACTTTGCATAGTTATGAATGTTGATGTAATATGCTTTTTTAACGCAAATGTATTTCAGTTCTTACTTTTCCAATTAACCGTTTTATATTAGTTCTTACGTCAGTATATCTTTTATTACTTGGATAGTTCTTGAGTGAATCATAATTCTGCATGTCAGTCTGTCTTAGGTGTATTGCTTATACAGTGGGACAGACATTCTTAGAGACAAATTACCAGGAAAACAGGATCACTAACTGCTCTGGGCTTGGCACCTAACTTGCTAGATCACTGAGTTCAAAAGCATTTATAATATACTTTGGCAGTACACAGCCCACTTCTCTGTGTTGTTAGGTCTTTGCACATATGTAATTATTTATTAAAGACAAATACTTTGGCAGCTTGAGGATATTAAAGACCTCAGCTATATACCCTCAACTGTAAGAGAAATCTGCCTAGCGCTATTACCAGAGAGGCAGATACAAAAACAAGAGTATGCATCCCAAGAGTAAGTACGTTTTCTGAAACCTTCAAAAGTCTTAGAGGGGTTATTTTACCTCTTTCTTTCTTTCATGTAAAATTACATATTCTTGATACCATTTGTCATGCTGTTCTATATCTTCTTTTGTTCTTCCACTGAGATACTCAAGAGCTTCATCCATGTATGACAGCCTTCCTCTATATTTTGTCCGTATTTTCAGAAAATTTTGATGATCATAATCATCCCAGCCTCCTTGCCGCCCCCCTGTTCGCTGAAGAAATCTTTCAAACTCTACTACTTCTTCGGGTAGATGATTTTCCAGTGTTTTATCAACTGTGACCTTGGCTGATGGTAATTTCCAAACTTTTTCTGCTGTTGAGCTCCCTAATGCCCACAGTTCCACTTTTCTTTCAAAGAGACTAAGCTCATTAATGACAGCTTTTTCCTCTTTCAAAAGCTGTTGATATCTGAAAAGAGACAAACACTGAAACGTAAGAAAAAAAAAAAATCCAGTATTCATTGTCCATTCACCAAAAATGAATTTCAGAATTGTTCAATGCCACACAAGAGCTATTCTTCCAAGATTAAGAACTGAAGTGGTAACAGCACGGTTGTAATGATCCGATAATAATGCCCTACACAATGAGAATTAAGTTGCCCTCTTACTGAAAGAACACATTTATGGCACACATACAATTAACTCAATCCCTTCCTGACACCAGGAGAGCGAAAAAGAAACACCCCAAACCCAATTAGACAACATAACAACAACAACATAAACCCACAACAATCTCTCTCTTCTGCAGCCTCTCTAAAAAGCCTATTCATAGGCAAATCGTTATTACATTGGAATGCTGCAATAGCTATATAAACACCCTCTCCAAAAGGCAGTTTATCAAGATTCTAATGCTGATAGCTTGTGCTTTTATTTACATACCACAGGAATCACTACTAAAAGAGTAAATCATAAGAACAGTTTGCTAGATTAATGCCAAGTTTTCCTTGTGTCTTATGAAAGCCCTTTTTCTAGTAGCTGAAGCATGTATAAGCATACGTTTGCCTCTGTTCCTCTTTAAAAGCATTGATTGCATTTTCAATTTCTTCCATCATTTCCTTGATCTTGTCAACAACTAAAAAAAGAAAAGAAGAAAAAATCATATCACTTAAGAAGTCTACAGTCTTTATCAGCACTATCCAGAAACGCAGGACTTATGCAGACTTTCAGGACACGTATTTCTCTGTACAAAAAACCCATGCATTTCCACCTCAAACAGCCTTAAAAGACAAACTCTTATTTATTCAAAAGGTGTGTTTATGAACGGACTCAGCCAACTGGATGCAAATCCCAGTATAATGTTTATTTCCCTTAAAGAAGTCTCACCTTGACTAACCTTCAACTGATTCCCAAAATAAGACAGACATCCTAGAGCTCCACTTTTGTTTTTTATAGCATTGCAGTTAGTGACTTAAGCACACTCAACTCTGGTTTATACTGGACTACAGCAATCTTATTTAATCTGCAGGCCACTGGTTTTACAAAGCTGAGAAAGAAACATCAGAGTAAGGCTTTGTCCTGTATTACCAGCATGCTGTAGTCCTGACTTAAGACAGTAATACAGCTGTCCACACAAGATATATTTTGCAGTAGAAGAAAATACATCCATTAGATTGGATTCTATTATTAGACTAAAATCTCTTTTAAATCAGTACAACATCTCTACGGACACACTGACTGCACAGTTTAACTAACCTGTATTTTAGTAAAGTTATATACACTAAACCTCATTTTTCAGCTTTCATGCCTTGTTAGTTCTTAGTATCTTGACTGACAGTTTAAGAAGAGAATGATTTTTAATAGATAAAACACTGTATAAATGAAATGGTGTACATTTTATCTAGCATCAGAAAGCCCTCAGCTAGTAGGAGGCCCTCAGCCTGAGCTCCACAAAAGGTAGTAGGTACCACATGAGGATTGTTCTTTCAGAGCCTATTTCCCTAAAGTTTTAAAACATCCAAACTGAACAAACTGCTGCACCATTTTCTGCAGAATATTCCAATTTACATTTCAAACCATGTGATGGCTAGAAATGAGTTCCCTGTAGAACCTACTCTGTGACCTCTTACCAGATTAAAGGGAGTTACATGGTAATAGAATACCCAGTTTATTTTGCATAAGGCAAACGTTACAGACAGGAAATCTGGTTTTCAACAGCCTCAAGGAACAAACACACACTACTTGTAAGACCAAGTAAGTTGCTGTTTCTACAAAGAACTGCACCATTTTTCACCATTTCTTAGATTTCTGCCATTTCTAGGTTTAGTCTTCCCTTTCCAGGTTTCTGCGAAATCATTAAGACTGGAGGAGTGTCCCAAGTCTGCAGGAGAAAGACAACTATGCAAGAAACCCATCTATAGAGGAAAATGTTTTAATATCTGTTGCCATGACTTACACTCTGGTGTAGGCTTCACATCTTTTAATTGCTGCTGAAGACTCTTCACATTGTTTTGTATTTTTGATAGCTGCTGCAGGATTTTAGCTTCTGTTAAACAAAATAAGGTGCTGATAGTTCTAACAGTTTCTTCATGCATTAAATTCAGTAAAAGAACAACAGCAATGAAGCGTCCAAAATAAACCAGGGGTTTGACCTAAGCAAGGACACAAATTCTGTTTGATGATAAGAAACTGCCATAATACTGAGTATTTTAAATGGTAATATGTAGCTGACCATGTGGTCCATGTTAGCTCCCTACACAGCATCAGCAGATTTTAAAATTAGTAGCTCCCATTTCTAAAGGGGAGCTTTGAAAATATTGCCTATGCTTCTAGAGTTTTGAGGCAGACTTTGACCTAGGCTTCAGAACACGTATTTATGGAGAGAAAACGAACTTTGAAAGTATGTATGAATGTACTACCTCAACAAGATTCATTTATTTGTTGTGTTAAATAGCGAAGAATCAACGTTTTCATGTGCTCCAAGCATGTGTGCACTTATTTGCATTGTCACCACTTGGCTCCTCCTGAGTCCATAAATACACTACTGAAGAGGATGAAGTTCTGGCTACATCTTAGATACTAAGGAGCTGTATCTTCTAACCTAAAAGATTTGGATTAAGGAAAGTACAGGTTCCTGCTGAGACCACAGAAAATCTTAAAGCACACAGATCATGCTGAAAGATCTCAACATAGTAAATGGGAATTTGGAGGGGGGATGTACACTTTGTATCTTTTAGGACATACTCCTTCACATCTGACATGTAGTGCTCATCACTGTCCTCTTCATTATCTCATAGCATCATTTCCATCCATATGCAATGCTTCCTTCTTATTCATGGAAAAAACTTTCAGCTAATTTATCCTAAACCAATACACTTAGTCATTCCTCAAAAATTTACATTTCTTAAGGACTGCAAGATGTAAAGGATATTTAAGATTCCTTAAATAAAAGGCACACATCAGAACACACGCAAATTTGTAAGAAAGTGGACTTTCAATTGTTTCTATTTTTCTTTTCTTTCTTCAACTTATTTTGATCTGTATTAGATGGCATAGCATGATTTATGTGATTATTGTTGAAAGAATTCAAGTACTGTGAGTAAAGGGAGTAACTTTGTTTCTTGAAGTATATCATGGTCTGTAAGTGGAACAGATACTCTTAGGACAGACTGTGTACCATGTCACAGAACTATTTGAACTAGGAATATTCATTGCCCAAAAACTGAAAAAATGCAAACATGGAACAGTTTAAAAAGATATTTAAAGGCAACAATCAGTATGTGAATGTTGAGGTAAGAGTATTTTTACTGTACCTTAGCTGGACTACATTAGGTTTTGCAATATACACACAAAATTGATTCCAAGTTTCTTGAACAGTACCTTTTCACCACAGTGGTTTTACATTGAAGATTAAAAGAAGACAGTTAATAACATATGAGGCCCAAAATGTTTATGCTTCTGAATTTTGCAATGAATTGTGAGTTTATAAGCACATGGTGAAACACCACATCAATATCTATCTTCCACCTAAACTCATCTCTCTGTACTACTAATTTTTAAACCATTTACAAAAACAACAGCATGTTAACGGAAAAAAAGAAAAAAGCAAACAAGCTCAAATAAAACCTCACTTACTTTCCATTTTCCTGCTGACAGTCATGCTTTGTTCCAGCTCCTCTAGTAATCTGTATTCTACCCTGAAATCACTCTTCCTATTATAAAGGTGTCCAGTTTTGTCTTTTTCTATATTTGCAAGCCTAGGAAGAAAGGGTGCCACACTGAGTAAGGCAAAAACACTCAGAAAAGTCCCAAGATTTTCCAAGGTTAGTCTGCAGGCTGTGTTAACAGGACTGTCTTAGACTTTATACAAATCCCTGGTTTGTTCTACAACTGTTTTCAAGGAAAATATTTCTGCAGCTGTAAGACTACACACCACAGTAACTCAAGAAATTTAACAAGAAATTAACAAGGAAATCACCTCAGAGGCACACAGTGGTTTACACACGAAATTTTATGCGCATGCTTTCTCTCTGGGAGCCTTGCAAGAGTTTTCCCTGGTAAGTTCAGGCAGACAGGCTGTATTAATGCAGTGGCACACCTAGATGGAGCCCCAGCACAGACATTACAGCGGGACGCTGAGCCACAGTTAAATGGCATGCCTCATTTCCAGCGGCTTGGGAACATTTACATTACACAGCAGCCAAATTTTGAGCCGCAACCCAGGATCTAGGGTAAACAAGGTGAACTCGATTCAGTCACACAGTGTAAAACAGTGGTGTGATACTTAAGCGCCCTGTTCAATCAGGATTCACAACTGCAAAGCCCTCCTTCAGTCAGATGGCGACATTAGCTATTCCCCATAAAGCTCATCTGTTCGAGAAGAAAACTCCCTGTTCTTTCAGCTGCCAGCGTAGTTGTTATCAGCACTTGGTCAAGATGTGGGGAAGCAGATTTAAATCACTTATGTGCCTGAGCTGTCTCGAACCCTTGTTTTTCAAAACACTGGCCTAGATATTCTAGATGGAGTCTTACAATCTTCTGTTGCAGCAGTTCCCCTTTTGTCGGTATGTCTTAAGGGCTTTAGGTCCTTAGAGGGTAAGCACAGCTAAGTAGGAGGACTGAGAACTCAATTGTGCCACACACACTTCCTTTTCTGTGCACCTAAGAGCAGCAATTCTTACTAAATTCTTACTACATGAATGGCCTAAGTCCAAATGGTAATTCAAACAACGGGGCATTTTGGAGCTTATAAGCCTATTCTGAGCTACTGTAACCACCACAATATCCTAAAGATTTCATCTCCATATGAACCTCGAGTTAATAAAATGACCTCCGAACAGAATGAAAACATACTTATGATAAACTGTTTAACTTACTGAGCTTTTAGCTTTTCTGCAGTTCTTATGAATTCAACTTTCTTAGCTCGTTCAGCTTTGATCTTCCAGCTCTGAAATTGTCGGCCAGCACCTGCAGTACTGGAACAGCTCTCATTCTGTAGATAACAAAATCAACTGTTACTTACAACCTTTTTTTTTTTTTTTTTTTTTTTTTTTTTTAATGCTTGTTGTTTACTTTCAAGCAGACAACACCACAGCGCGGAGTTCGGTTTTCTACTGGCGCGATTCAAGTGATTTTAAGCGGCACGGGCACGAAAGTGGGGTGAGGAGTGACACGCCCGCACCCACGAATGCACCGCTCAGCAGAGAAACGCCGAGTCCGCCACACGGAAGGGCTGCCACAGGGGCTGGCTCCCGCGGCCAGCCCGACACACCCGCGCAGCCCGGGGCTCCCCCGGGAGGCACGGCCCGGCCGGGCCGGGGTGCCGGCGGCCTTTACCTGCAGCCGCCCGGCCGCCGCCGCCAGCGCCGGGGCCAGCGCGGCCATGTTGCCGGCGGCCCGCCCAGGGGAGGGGCGGCCGCGCCCCCGGCTGGCTCCCTTTAACTCTTCCCTGCTCGGCCGGGCCCCTCGCTGGCTCCCTTTAACTCTTCCCTGCTCGGCCGGAGCCCCTCGCTGGCTCCCTTTAACTCTTCCCTGCTCGGCCGCGCCCCCGGCTGGCTCCCTTTAACTCTTCCCTGCTCGGCCGGAGCCCCCGGCTGGCTCCCTTTAACTCTTCCCTGCTCGGCCGGAGCCCCTGGCTGGCTCCCTTTAACTCTTCCCTGCTCGGCCGGAGCCCCTCGCTGGCCTTGGCTTCGCTCGCCTTCAAGGGCTTGCGGGGATTGCTTCCTTCAGGAAAACCGGGATATACCCTCATTATCCTGTCCGAATGCGAAGAGTTCCACGTGATTCAGTAAATTCTTGGGGGAGGGCTCTGAAGATCTTGTTTCTCACTCATGTATGCAAATCAAACTTTCAAATGAATTGCCATTTAAGATTTCTGTGGAACAGAAATATTTATCCAGTGGCTTTCCTGCTACAGAGGTTGTAGGAACTGGTGTTTTCCCAGCTGCGGGACACAAACGCATTCACGATGCTGCCCGAAGGGCTATGCTGAAGATATTTTATTGCCTAATTGATGTTTTTAACAGCACTTTCTGGATACATTTTTCCTCTTTGTATTTTATGACTGTACTTTGTATTTGCTGAATAGGAATTAAAAAGTAAAGGAGAACATTTCAAAACCTGGAAATAATCTTCAGCATAAAATAAAGACGGTCGTTCTAACAGATTGCTCCCTGAAAGGCTTGTAAAAAAATTCTCTTCTCAGCAGTGTTTCAAAGTTTTCTTTTCCTTGGCCTTCACTATTGGGTGTAAGAGAAAAAAGTAAGTTATGCTGGCATTTGCTTTCTTTTGGTGATTGTCAGCCCTTCCAAGTTTCCTGTTAGTGTGAGCAGCAAACTGGTCACTGGCTGGGGACCGCCCTACAGGAAGTACCTGTTCTCAGAAAGTGCTTTAATGAGGTGTGTCCACTTACAGTGTAACTAAGGTAGTGTTCAGTAGGTCACCACTTTCTGGCTGGTCAATCTTTATGACTGTTTTACTTTACTTGTGAATTACTCAGAATCCTGAGGACTTTTCACAGTTGTTCTGGAAACCATATGCAGGGATATTTCAGGTATCAGAGCACAGTTAGGTTTCCTTACTTCTGGCTTTGGGCAGCAGGGACTCGGACATCAAGTTGTGATGCTGGTATGAAGATGAACCCTGGCTTTCAGCTCTGCCAGGACATTACTTCATTCTCTCTGCGGAGCAGAACTCGTTTCAGCCAGGATATGCCTGCAGTGGGTTCACCTTGACTGGGCACCAGGACTCCACAAAGATGTTCCATCACTTGCTCTGCTCAGCAGGACAGGGGGAGAAAATGAGATGAAAAACTCATTGGTTGAGATCAAGACAAATGCCACACTGGGAAACAAAAAGATTTATTCTCTATTTGCTCTTAGCAGGTGATGTCCAGCTATTTCCTGGGAATATGGCCCCAGTACATGTAGCAGTTACTTTAGAAGATAAACACCTTAATAAAAAAAATCACCACCCCTTAGCTTTTGTTTTTACAACATCATATGGTATGGAATGCCCCTTTGATAAGTTTGGGCCAGCTGTCACAGCTGTATCTCCCTTCCCAGCCTCTTGCACACTCCAAGCCTGCTGGCCTTTGTGGGAGGTGTTGCAGAGACAGGTCTGATGCCACCTGAGCACTGCTGACCCAGGAGCCCAGCACTGGAGTGGTCTCAACTATTGTGGCTACAAACACAAAGCACAGCTTCTTGAATGTTAACTCCCTCTCAGCCAGACCAAAGGCATTGCCATGACTCTTGGATGGCCTGTTTGCCAAGCAGGTAAACAGGTAATCTGAATCCAGAAGCAGCAATCTAGATAATTAAATCATTTCCTTCTGACCTCTACCACATTTTTTTCGGCTTAGTTTGGTATTTGAAGTCAATGAATCCCTGACTTCTCTGTGTGTTTTGCTTCATAAAATCTTCCAAGACTTGGCACAAAGAGAAGGCATGGAAATACACCAAGGACAAAATTAAGTTGTTAACATTTAAAGGAATAGAATATACATAGAACAGGAAGAAAAGCAAATAACAGGAAAAAGAGCTGTTATCCTGGAAAATACAATGCCAGCAATCAAACAATTGATCATGGTCACCTTATTTATGGGAGGGGCTTCATATGTCACAGCATTGGTTCAGCAGTATCAGACATTTTCTGAAATCCTTCCAGCCAAATGGAGAAACAGGACTGCATCAGAACTTAATATTCCTATCCATGAGATCCTTGAGGAAACCACCTGTTTCACCACAAGATATAAGCATCCCCAGAACAAACACTTTTCTAAGTACATGTTTCTCTTCAGAGTGCCTTTTCTCCCTTGTTTATATTGCTAACTTATTTCTGAGACCTCAAAAGGGATGCATTAGGGCAGTTGTAAAGCATCAAGCAGAAAAGACAGACACTGTAACAGAAGCCAACTGGAATTAGTTTAAAAGAGGAAGAGTAAATTAATAATCAGAAGAAACTAAAGCCTTTAACCCTCTGAGTACAACTATCCACTTGTGAAGGCATTCATAATATTGTCTAGTTATCCCACACCATAAAAGCACCCTGTTGCTGCTACCATAAGCTTTTTCTGTATTTTTATTTTTGGAAATGCTGTGTCCACTCTAGCATAGCCTCCAACGTGCAAGTCAGAATTAAACTCAGGACATGAGTCAGAATAATAATTGAAAAAATAAAATGGATATGAGTGCTGAAAAAAGGTGTGGCAGGTACATGGGTGATATGTGCTTATTCTGGGCAACTGTAACAATGGACTGGGGGCATGGGGTGGATAAGCAGAATCTGGAGGACAGCTGATAGGTGCACCTGCAGTAGGTGCAGTAGTGCAGCTGTGCACATGGATCACGGTTCTGCACTGTGAAGGCAGAATGCTTTCATTCTCTTTAGCTTTTGTCCACCAGGTGTCATCTGAGAAGCACATGACAGCTACTAAAGGCTTAGCTTTGGTATTTTCATTTGTTTCATAGAAACCGACAGCAAGCTTCTAGTGTCTGCAGATAACAGAGCCTGCATTCAGCCCTTAGGCTGTCTCTATCCCTCTTTATGGGATGATCTGGCCCCATGTTGATACCATCAGCTTCCCTTTATTTGATGAGGACTGAGCAGTCCTCACTTTTTCCTGAGTCCTGACTGGAGTGCTGGCAGACCTGACAGCCTGGACAGAGACAGGGTTGTGGCTCTGCAGCTGCAGAGCAGTGTGTGTGTTCCCCAATACCTTCTCCTGCCAGTGCCTAACGTGCCCCAGAATTCAAGGAGCTCCAGGCTTGATAATGGCATTATAGAAATTAGTTTTCTATCCTATTTCACTCATCTGTTCCAGAGATGAGTGCCTATTCCACTCACCCCAATTCATTTTTGCATAAAGCTGTGCTTTAGGTAGAAGGGACTTTGATGTCCACTGAAATATCTGCTCATGTAAACAACCCTCCCCTCCCCTCCCCTCCCCTCCCCTCCCCTCCCCTCCCCTCCCCCCCTCCCCTCCCCTCCCCTCCCCTCCCCTCCCCTCCCCTCCCCTCCCCTCCCCTCCCCTCCCCTCTCTGTTTGAACCCTCATTGAAATCTAGATTTCACAGTAAAATTGAAATGGAAACCAAAGGGGAAAAGAATAAACCCTGGAAAAGCCAAAGCATCCCAAGTGAACATCATTTTAGTGTTCTTCACTTTCTCTTGATTTATAACTATACAAAAGACAACTGAATAATTATTAATCCTATTTATTCCTTTCCCCCTCCAATTCTTCCCTTCTTTTTTTTTCTATTTTCTAGACTTTTTAATATATTTTCACATCATTTCCCATTCTCACCTCTTTTGTAATTATCTCCTTGTTTATCTCCTTTTTCTGTTACAAAAGGAGAAAGATAATGTTTCCCACAAATGTAGTAGAAATAAACAAAAAGAGATAGAAGGCATGCCAGTAAACAATCCCTAATATGTCTTAAGTCTCAAAGGTTTTCTTGAAAATCATTCTGGGTGTGATGAAGGTGTTAGTTTTAAGTTCAAGTGTCAGTGTTCCAAAATACTGCTCTTCTTAGATCTTGGCAAGCAGAGGACAGAAATGTGCTTTGGCAAAATTACAGAAGATTTTAGTCTTGGCCAAACCTCAACACAGCAAAAAGTTGGATGCTGTCCCTGGTACACATTTGTACGTTCAATCAACAGCCTTAGCAGCTGCTTGTCTTGGGAACTGGCAGACTGTATAGGTCACACTACTACATCAGTCATGCTGGGGCTTTAAGACCTTACTCAGCAGCTGTCTCTGCCACTTTTTCATCACGAGTTTTTAATTTCTCAGCTCCAATACTGCTTTTCTGTAACTGGTTATTAATGCAATCAAATGTGATTGACTTTCTTATGGCCTTTTTTCCTGCCCTTTTCTGCAGCTTCTGAAAAAAACTGGCTGCCTACTTTGGGCTGTTGGGAGCTTTTCTTCCTCCTGCCACCCCAAAGGCCAAGATTTGACTAACTCAAACCACACTCAGCAGCACTCTGAAGACCTCAAACACATTAGAAGCAAATAAATGAGAATGCATTATCAATGTAATCAAAGTTCTCTAGGGAAGTGTATGCTGCAGAAAAGAGAGAGGGATCCTGGGTGCCTGAAGAAAACAGCTGTCTGGCAAAGATGACCCATACTAGGTGCAAGTGCAAGGATATTGGTGCACAGAAGCAAATCTGACATACACAAATAATCACCTAGTCTGTCACAAGTCTGTATGGCCTAGCATTGCTGCAACTGGTAGTGTTCAAGAATTTTGGCACTGCAGTCCTAATGGGCTCATTAAAACCCTTAACTTTTATGATTACTTTTGTTTTTCTCAGTTCTGGTCCCTACCAGTGTGCTGTGATAGCTATGAGAGTGATTAAATTAGTGATCACTTCTATATTTTTATTTGTAGTTACACACGCAGGGACTGATCTGGTAGTCTGCTGCCATTCCCACAAAACTGTGCCTGTAACAACACCTTTTGGCACCTCATCACATCAGTTCTGTGGCTCCCAGGGTAGCCCCAGGGAGCTGACACTGTAATAAGAACCTGACAAATACTCTGTGTTGATGAATTTGAAGATGTGGTTGAAGATATGGGTCTCTTCTTACATATTTAGCCAACAAGAAGCATGAAATGACACAGACTTTTTTTCTTTGTATTGCTACTCCTGCATAGCTACCTTAGAAGGACCTGCATATTGATTCCTATCTGCAGTAGACAGAAATTAGAAAATGTTTGAAACTACCAAAAAATGAAAATAGATCCAAGGAACATTAGTTTTAATTGTCTGCTGGAAACTTTCAATGTCAGGTAAGGGTTGTGGTAACAGGGGTTGAAAATTATATAATTAGTAAGTAACTCACAGCCAAATGGCTACTTTGAACAGAGGTCAGTAACTACATTTTCGTAATTTTTATTCTCTCCTGTTCGTGATTTTTGCTTTTCTTGAGAGACTGGAGTTTTGTCCATTTTAAAGCAGAAAATGAAAGTGGAACACTTTTGATTAGTTCCTGCCTGTTGGCAGAACTGCAAAATATCAAGCTGTTTTCAATGAAAATGAATGGGCTATCAGAATATATAAAACGCAGTCGCTTGCGTCTAAGCGAAGAAAATCTTTACATGTGATATCAAATATGCAAGGTGCTGGAGATGGTTGGAGTGGAATAGCTCACAGTGGAGGCACAGTAATGCAGTGAGTCTGGAATACATGATTTAGGAAAAAAAAAAGCCCCATGCAAACATATGCAGAATGTTTGTATAGTATGTCATCCTTGCTAACATGGACTGCAACCCTGCACATCACAGTGCTCTTTAGTTAGATAATCCTGTCAGGACCAGAAATACGTTTGGTTGGAAAAAAACAGTGTTGTGGGGCACTGTAGAGAAAGTGAGGGACACGTACTTGATTTCTTCTCAAACAAGCTCTTGTACCTGGCTGAGCCATGCTTCAGGCACTGATAAGGAAATGCTATAAGTCATACAATGAGATTTCATTCCCTTAATGAAGTCTTTAAGAAAGAGTAATTCTGATCATTACATGTCAGAGAGAAAATAGCCTGCATGAGAAAGGTGAGAGGCTTAACTATATGTTATAGAACGTTCTGGCAGATTTTGGAAAAAAATATGTAGCACAGTATGTTTCATAGTTACAGACTGTTAGGATAATTCATCAGCAGACAGCCTGGGATAATTAGCTGTGTATGGCCCAAAATCTAAAGGTCAGGCTGAGATTACAAGTAGCTTTAATGCTGGTAAGAGTAGTATGCTCACAAAGCCAGCTGCCAAACTGGTGAATTTCAGTGTAGGCTGCTCTGTAGAAATGCTAAAAATTACATTCACAGGTTTTCACTTCTTCCTGTGTTCAATGGGTAGTAATCAAAGGAAGAATTTACTTCCCACATAAATCTTCACAGGATACTTCTGAGCTCCACACAGATGAGTTACACCCAGAGCTAAGGCAGCACAAAATATTGTTCAAAGCCATGGTTACCACTACCACTGCCATTCCCCTCCTTGCCTTCTGGCTGAGTGGTCACTTCAGTACCCATGGGACACGGAACCCAAAATGAGCAGTTGGATGCCAGGACTTCTCTCGTCAGAAGGCACACTTCTGTAAATTGATGAATACATGCTGTCAGTGCCACATAAATAAAAAAATAGTAGCTATTACTCAAGCAAAGAAAATACAGATGTGCACCCTTAACAGATATTTAGCTGAAGCTGTGTTGGGAGAGGTATTAAACCCCTGAGCATACAATAATCAATCTGGAAACATTCTAGATTGATACATGATAATGCTGGAAAACATCCCTCAAGTTCAACATTCCCCTTGGGAACTATTTCACTGAGCAATTCCACCATTAAGCAAAATGTTATATGCTCTGACAGAATTTCTTAGGCAATTTTCTCCATTTCCAAGCAAAGTTCATTTTTCTTTTTCTTCCCTTGTGCCATTTTATTTATTGGAGAACTCCAGTAGGACTGATACACTGTGTCTCCCTCTGACATATGTCAAAAGCTATTTCCAATATGCTTTCTTTTAGGGAGAGCAAACCTAGATCCTGACCGTTCCTGTTAGTCAGCTTACAAAATCAGAGCGTGCCACTCTGCTGATAACTTTGAGTATCCCAACTGTATCCTGCAACGCTGAGGATAATAAAAGTTTTTGACAAGATACTGTGAGTGACCTGACCCTGGTGTGCCTAAGAGGAATTGTCTCTTTTCTTTTTCTTTTTTTTTTTCTTTTTCTTTTTCTGCCTCTATTGATGTTTCCAGGTTTTTGTTTGCAAACTGGTGGGGTTTTGTCACAGCAATGCACAGAGCACTCAAATGAGTACCATTTGCTAGGACTCGGGGACATGAGCCAAGGCATGCTCCTGCTCTGACAATGCTGATGTAATGTGGCTTGAAGAGTTTCCCCACTTGGAGAAGTATACTACAGTGAGATACATGGCTTTAGCATGATCTTCGTGTCGGAGGCCTCTATTAACACATCAGCACATGCACACTTAGCATTTCACTACCTCTTCAAAAAAAAGCAGTCCTTCTAACACTCTGCTTTTGTGCCTTTGGCACTAGATGCTGCTATGCAATAAAGGTCACTTTGTGTCATTTCCCAGAGCCAGACGAATGGCCCAGAAGGATTTTCCCAATGCACCCATGTGCCAGGTGGCAAAGAGCTGACGTGTTGTCTATTCTACTCCCCAGCTGAGGGCTCTGAGCCCACAGCCAGGGATCAAAGCTTGTTCAGAATAAGAGACCATGTACCTGGAAATAGCTCACTTTGATGGGGATCTGGGACAATGAGTTCCCACCATGGGGAACATGGTTTACCTGCAGATGAGCATCTGTGGTTCTGCCTTCCATTCTTCCCTTGGTCTCTTCTGGGTGCAATCAGTGTGATGTGTCTGACTGCCAGATTATGTTTCACTTCACAACTACTCTGATCGTGTTTGCACTTACACAGGTTCCTGCAAGGGTGAAGGGACAGGCACAGTCCACAGCCTTGAAGTAAAAACAAAATGCTGGTTCTTTCAAATCTGACTATTATGTGTCATATCTCACCTTACTCCCAGGAATATGCAAATAAGAAGTGACTAAAATGTATTGTAACCCTTTCATTTCATACAGCTTTTACATAGCTTGGCTTTTATAGGATGAGATTACACTTGGGGGGATGAAGGGGTGGATGCAGACAGAGCCCTCTCTAGCACTGCTGCTGGACCATCTGCAGGAAATAAGAGTGGCTTCTTGGCTGTGGAGACACCCATTCAGAATGAGCCTGTGCCTGCCAGCTCTGTCCTGTCACAGTAGTGTCTGTTGGTGTCAAATCCAAACCCCAATGCCAAATCCTGTAACCAGGTACATGCGTAGATAACTCAGTATGGTTGAGTAGGTCTCCCATAAAACAACTGTTTGTGATCTCATATTCCAAGGTACTGAGGAATAAGTAACACGATCCCCATGCCAATACTAATTGGCAGCCTCAGGACACATTCTTGTGGGAACCTGCTGATATGTATATGTGGTCTGGTTTTAAGCACTTCCAAAAATGACCTTAACTATCATTCTTTGTCTAACAGCTCTATCTTATCTCTCTTAAAAAGATATCTTCAAATTTTATTTTTTTTTATTTTGCTATGTCTGGTTTGCCAGAAAGGTTGAAATGCTCTTCATAAAGGCCACAGAAGAACAAGGAAATGAAAAGAAAGATCGCTGCTAGGACCACAATCAGCAATTAGAGGAAAAAACAAAGGCAAAGGAATTTGCTTGTGCAACCCCAGTGCAACTCCTGAGACTTAAT
The DNA here is from genome assembly GCA_017589585.1 of Phylloscopus whistleri. Classification (NCBI taxonomy): domain Eukaryota; kingdom Metazoa; phylum Chordata; class Aves; order Passeriformes; family Phylloscopidae; genus Phylloscopus; species Phylloscopus whistleri. Next base: position 4,637,774 of record JADMLD010000679.1, on the reverse strand, counting down.
GCACAGGAAGTAATATTAATCCAAAACAAAAAAATCAAATTCTTCCAGATGCCTTTCATTTGTAATAGCAAAGCTTTGAACATTTCAATCATAGTGTACTTTTTAGTGAGTCAGGCCATGTCTCTCCATAGGCTCTTTTTCTGAGTTAGGTCCCATTTGACCGAAAAATGTTGCATGAAATACCATTTCCAGAAGAAAATGCAATACAAAATTGCACAGAATTACTAAACCCCAGACCTATGCCTGAGATGTCTAAGCATTTCTCCTGATGTGTGGAAAGCTTTCTGTGGGATGCACCTGAGATGGCAGCTGCTGTCAGATCTCACCAAAAAGTGTGAACAGTAAATGACATTTTCTCTCATGTTCCAGTCCTGAGGACACTTGCATTCCATGTTTGCCATCTGCTGGGTGTTGACTGGGAGGCATGAAAGTGCCTGTGCAGCTCCCCCATGCTGTCCTGGTTTGGGGCAGCCCTGCACACACAGAGCTGCTGGGTGCACAGAGACGGATGCTCTGAATGTTCAGACATATTTCCTGTACCAGATTGGAAAAAAAAAAAAAAAAAGGAGGACTTCTGTACTGTCCTTTTTGTCAAGTATTTATCTGGAGTTTCAGAATGCACCTTTCCCCACAGTGTCTGTGCATGTACCTTGATAGTGGCAGTAACCTCTGTCTTTAGAAACCGCTCTGTGCATTATACTCATCTCCATTTCAGTATGTTACATAATTTTACAAAACTGGCCTGCTACTTAAAGTAAGACATAATTAAATTGAAATACCTTTCATTACAGTGATTAAGGACTCTTAGGAAGTAAAGTCTTGTACTTTACTTGAAATAGAAGTGTTCGTTATTTCCTTGTGAAATGGAAACCATGCCCATTGAGTCTTATGCTAATAGTGTATGAGGATCAAATTCATTTTTCTTAAACAATTAAAACTTTACCCCTACAGAAATACCATTTCTAAGTCAGTTTGGGCACATTGTCATGCACAAGTCCTTTGAAAGTCTCTGCTAATCTGTGGTTAAATCATAGCTGTCATTTTACAGAAACCAGTACTGTGGAGGAGAGACCAACCTTAGGCTTTTTTGTTCCAAAGCCAAATGGACTAAATCAGATGTTCCCTTGATTATAAAAACTAGTAATAGTAAATTGATACACTTCATGCATTTGCATTAGTAATCTCAGTAGATCTAATAAAAAAGCTGATTTAAAGCAGTTATCATTTTCATTTGAAATTGCTGAGCAAAAGCCAGTTGTCTAAAAGCCAGAGATGGGTCAGTATTACAAATTTAATGCATTGCTTGCAGAACTGCTCCAGAAAGCTGTGTGGTCTGAAAGTATTAATAACATAGCCAGAAACCGGGCAGTAAACACTTTTGGTGCTTGTTGAATTAAGGTACTGAACTGCTGTGTTATCTTCATAACTGCCTAAACTGTTAGTAGACCAGAGGTTAGTAGTGTTTATATTTTGAATCCAATCCAATATAAAGATTAATATAAAAAAGTCTTAACTGAAAAAAGTCTTAACTGTCTTTTGGGAAACAAAAATATGTTGATACAGAAAAATATACAATATGGATACAGAAATTAATCAAATAATATGTTGAATTGGTCCTTCAGAATGAATGCTCACATTCTGAAAGTTTTATGCACAATCCAGAAATGCACAGGCCTCTGACTCTTGATGAAAATAGTAAAAGTCTGATTTCTAAATATATCATAAAGTTCTGTCTGTGGACAAGTAAGAATATGACACCTGGACTATTACAATGTGAATCAGAAAGACAAACATGAAACCTGCTGTCCAAGCTGTTTCTTTAGTCCTAAGGGCATTTTCATTTTTCCAGCTTTTTGTCAGTATATTTTGTCAGGTGTTCAAGAAATTTATCTTGCAGAAAAATGCTAGCACACTTTTCCAATAGCTAGACAAAATCATTATGTTGCTATAATGTCTGCTCTAAAGTGCATCAAACATCACAATGCTTGAGCGGGAGCTCTAATGATCTAAATAAATATACAGACCTCTGTTTTCCAGCTTTTCTTTTTACTCTTGCAGTATGAAGGCACACTAACATAAATTTAAACATACACTAAAATGTGGGATGCATTAAATGTGTCAACACCAGAAGTTATTTCCCAATGAACGTGACATTAGGGTCACAGCAGGCACTTCATAGGAGAAGACAAGACCTGCCTTCTGCTCTTGTGTGTGACAAATTCCTCAGTGGTAGTGGACGAGTCTCTGAGGGGCAGCCTGGGAGGGAAACAAGAAAAGCAAAGGCTGCTGATAAACCACAGCCACAGCTCATAGGGGAGTAACCCTCTGCAGCAGAGTGCCCACCATCCCCTGGAAGTCCACACTGGGACAAATCCAGAGGCTGCCTCCAGAGGCTGCTGAAGGGATGAAGTGTTGCAGTTCTGGTGGAAATCTTCTCTTGGGATGTGACCACCTGGAGACACATGGCTGTCCTAAAATAGCTTCCAAAGCTGATGAACAGACTGCAAACTTCTCAAGTGCATGTGTTTGTCAGGGGTCCCCTGTCAGGCATCTGACAGATGTTTGCGGAAAAGGACTCCACTGTTGTTCTCCTCATCATATAGCTCTTGCTATGAATGATATCTTCTAAATTTAGCTTTTTGATTTCTTTAACAGCAAAAGATTTAGCTTTTATCTTATCTGTTTGTTTGGGTTTTTTTTTCTATTTTGCTTTGCCAGCAGAGGCCAAGCCTGCTAGTTGTTAGAAGAAAGACCTGATGCTGCTAAGTAAAATATAAATTTCTTATGGCAAATAAAAAGGGTCATTATTTTAACAGGCATAATTTTTATTTATTTTGATTGAGTGCAGTTCATGGCAGACATAAGATTATTTACTTCTTTCTGCTGGCTTAGGACGCTGCAAATGTGCCAAGTATCTTCCTCCAGCTTGACCAAGTAATATCAGGGTTTTAATTTTTGGGTATATATTCAACTTCTCTTGTCTACCAGAATTTTCTGTGTGTAGTGGGTTAACTCTGATTTGATCAGCACCTTTTCTGGCTGATGTTCTCCTGTTGACTTTTAAACATTTGATCTAGTAGATCCAGCTGGAAGCTATGCAATAAAGGGCCCTTCTACCTACAGCAGGACATCTGCACCAGAATGTGCTACAGACAAGCACAGATCTGCCAGGAATCCTATTTAAAGATCCAGCTGCTGAAGCCTGAAGTGTTACATCAATTTTTCCTTCTTTCTGGTTAGTTTGAGCTAGTTTAATGTTCTGCAGAATGAATAGACAGCTGTCACAAAGAGAGTTGGTGATTATATAGGCAGATGCCATGTCAATGAGACAAAACAAGCTATTTGAGTGATACTTCAAATGTTGTGACATGGGAGAATATACAGGAAGGCCTGATCCAGCACCCTCTGGACTCAGGGATGGCCATTTCATGGCTTTACTGAAACAGCCTTGGGTACAAGTAGTAGCTGGGAAATGTTTGTAAACACTACTTTGAGAAACAACAACAGTAATATAATCCCTTCTTTCTCAGAGGAAGCTTTCCTTTATACAATTGTGGCTTCACTGCTCACTAAATGTACCTGTGGTTTTGCATATTCTGTGCAAATAAATTCACGGGGCCTTACTGCAAATATGTGTATGAGCTTTAGACCTGCCCACACAAAGACTAAGCCTGAGCAAAAACTAGGGTTTGTAAAGCCACTTGAAATGAAAGATATTTGCAAATGCAAATGAATATTATTATGGTAATTTCTTTCCTGATCATGCATGATACTTTTATCTTAGAAAATTTCACTTCTTCATAAAAAGTGTGTAGATACCCTATTTACTAGAATAGGAGAAGGCAACATAAATGTAAGTGGAGGTTACCTTCAGACACCTGAACCTAAATGCAAAGCAGCATGCAGTTCTGCCCTGTTGTTATTGGGAGGACACTTTAAAATGAACCTGAAAACACCTGCCAACAAATCAGCAATTCCTAGGAGTATAACCACACTAGAACTTTAGTCTTGCAACATTTCTGAATGTTGACACTTCCGTAGAAGGGCATTTTCATGACATAGCTTTGAAATGACACACATGCAAGCCAAGAGTGCTACAGACACAGTCTCACCTGTTAGAGCTGCCTGTGAGGCTCCAGACTGTGCTGGAATGTCTCTTTGATAACAAAGGATCATCATCTCACTACTTAAAATAGAAGATGTACATGTTGTGTTTCCAAATTCGCCTTTAATACCATGTAAGTACTGTGAAATTACTGCCTGCCATAGAAAAAATCACAGAGGTAGAAAGAAGTTCTGAAATTTCCTGAGTCATCGGTTTCTGACATTTCTGAAGAGGTAGTGAAGCTGTAGGTGCAGGCTGGCTGTTTGCTGTGCCCAGAGGTTGTGGCTGGCAGAGGGCTGACAGTGCACAGTTTGCCTCTGAGAGCCCATGGGTCATGCCCATGAGAGCAACTTGGCAGGTACTGCCCTGAAATTTTGCCTCTACCAGTTATGAACAGGCTTACAGCACCACTGAGAATGTTTCACAGGCCTACCAAGGATGGCTATGTATTTATTCATTGCTAGATGTGTCTATTTTGCACATGAAAAGGGAAGAACTAAAAGCTAATTTTCCAAGAAAGGAAACATCCTCGGCCAATGGGGAAACCATGGACATTTGCCACAAGAGAAAATCCAAAGCACATATTTAGTTTTTGTCTGTTTTCTTACTTCTCCGTCCAGAAGAGGACTTTCACTAAAACAGTGTAGGAGTTGCTGAGTGTGGCTTGGGCCAGATTGGAAGGCTGATGTTCTCATCTGGCAAAAGGAAAGTTGGTTAGGAGTCTCACAGAAAGGGTCTTGCGGTAACTTGTGCACCACAGAGCTGTAGACTTTGACAGTAAAATACATAACAGGCAAATGTGATTGATTGCTGGGGGTGAATATATACTCTAGTAGGCCTAGAAGTTAATTTTCAGTGGGAATGTTATTAGTGATGTTAGGATTAAAAATCATCTGTGTCCTACCTTGTTTAGTGGGATCATTACTGTTTTGTAATTAAGTGGAAGAATTGTAGTTGCAGGGTGGAAAGGTGTTTGGCAGTCCTCTGATTGTCATCAGTGGTCAGAGAAGTAGTAGGGCAGGAAGTAATACTGGAAGAAGGATTAGTGGCAGTCCTAAGAGGGACGGGCTTGTGAATTGGTCAAAGTTCATGGTGAGGTCAAGGTGTTTTTTGTGGTTTGTGAGGGTTTTGTTACAGGGGGAATTGTTGGGGGTGAATGATGGAAGTTTGGATTGAATGATTAATGAAAAGATCAGTCATGGTGTTAACAGAATGAACAGACCAGCTAGGCAAGCCCACATGGAGTGAATATGTGTGTGCAAATATGTGTTAAACATCCAGTTAGTGTCAGTCCCTCTTTCACGGGGATCCAGTTTTATATTGATTTTTTCCCATGATCTCTTAACTTTTTGGCATTTCTATCATTATTTGGTATTATTATTATGTGTTATCAATATGGTGGCATTTATTAGGACAATGGTATTATTATTACAGAGTAACGTTCCAGCCTGATATTTTGTAAACCATAGATGCATTTATGGTCTAAGACAGGAATACATGCAGCTAATCAATATGATCCCTGCAGACCTGCTACTCTAAGCTTCCTACTCTGAAGCCAAAATGAGGGGCAACATGTGGTCCAAATAAAGATGCTCTTGACTTGATTTCTGATTTTGTTTACATCAGATATGCATTCCCTTTTTATGCATATAAAAGGCAGGACAGAAGAAAGTCCTGCAATTTGTCATGTGAGAGAATGAAATAGCATTAGACTACAAAGCCTAGCTTTGCAGAAAATGAGCTTTGCATCAGTACAAAAACATCAGTTTAACATCAGTTAGAATGTTCACCCACAAGCATCATTGCTCAATTTACCTTGCTTTGATCATATCCATCATTTACCAAACTCCTCTAGTGAATGAAACAAGTGGTTGACATAAGGTGTTGCCCAAGCAGAAAATAAACTGCAGTCAATTATCAGGGAACACAAGTAAGTTATGGGATATCAGCTTAGAGCAAAATAAATTATATACATTTTATTTTGTGGTGACCTTACAGAGAACCTATCAAACTCAAATTAAGAGATATGGTGTTTTTCAAACTCACAAATCATTGCAAACATAGACCTAAGTAAAGAAAAATAAACTCCTGAAACACATACTGGAGTGACTAAGCACTCTCAATTATGCATTTTTTTAACTTCAAAATTAAAAAAAAAGAAGAAAAAAAAAAGAGGTTGTTGGAAAGAAAATCAGCAGTGTGGATGGGATAGGCCTATAAGGGTTTTTTTGAGCAGTCAAAAATTATAGATCAGTTTGATTTTGAACCCACTGTAGTGCTATTTTACTGAATTTGGTGCCATTTTATTTAGCTGGCTGCAATTTACTCTAGCTGTTTTATCATTCATAGATGTCAATATGTGGCTGGGTGCAATGTGTGCATTTAATATTTTTTTTTTTTGGTTTACCTCACTTGTGAGTGTTTGCTTGCAGTATTTTATCCTGAGGGATTTAAAAGTTATCAGAAGAGGGGATGAAAAGCACCTGGATTTCTATGAGGTTGGAGTCATGTCCAGCCAGCTCCTTACAGAGCTTAGACAAGAGCCCCAGCTCCTTTCATGCCACTGCCATTGGGCCTTAGTACATAGTACTTAGTCACCCTCCTGACCTCTCAAAAGTCATGAGGCTCCTGCGTTTTCTGTGCTCTCCCAAAAAAAGTCAAGGTTTTCTATCCAGATGTTGCAAAACCCAGGAATCAAAATTATGCTGGGCCAATTGTGCTTTCTGCTCATTTTGGGGTAGGTCTCACCCCATCCACAGTGTAGATCAGACTGACAGTCTGTCCATTATGGATGGTAGCAGGGCAATCTGGGGCCTATGTCAGCAGCTTGAAGGTTTCTGGAAGGGAGCAAGAATGATGAGGCAAAGGCAGTGATGAACTCTCTGCTCTGGGGGTGCCACATTGCTGAGCCAGGGTGGAGCAGCCACAGTGCAGAGTGATGCCCTGCACGTATTTACATTTTTCATGCCAGATTTTTTACTGGGCATGAATCACTTTTCAGTGATTTTTCCTGCTGAAAGAAATCAAAGGTCCTCATTTTTTCCCAGGGCAGGATGCCTCTTAACATTTGTACTGCCATTACAGATTACTGTTTGGTTTATACGACAAGCTGCTCTCTTAAATGTACCAGGGATGGAAAGTTTAGAAATTCAAGAAGCCCCTAGCAAAAAAATCCTCCTTCCTTGTTCCTCAGTGTATACTCAAGAAATAAACAGGACACAGTTTTGGAAGAGAACCAATGTTACAACCAGCTGCCTTCTCTGGTGTAGAAAGCTGCTCCATTCAGCAGTGCAGGCTAGTGCACTTTGCACCCCACAGGCCCTCTCTGAAGCAATCAATTTCAGTCTAGCATCAGTCCTGTGAATGTGAAGTTATCATAATAGCATAGAATGGTTTGGGTTGGAAGAGACCTTAAAGATCATTTTCTTCAACCCAGCTATGATGGGCAGAGAGACTTTCCACTAGACCAGGCTGTTCCAAGTTATCCAACCTGTCTTTGAACAACTCCAGGTATGAGGTGCTCACAGCTTTTCTGGGCACCCTGTTCCCGTGCCTCACCTCTCTACAACATGCATCTGTTAGCTCATACAGGCAATATGCAATCCACATTCCCTACCTGTACAATTCATAGATCTTAGAGAAACAATTATGCTAACTAGATATAATTTCAGATGAGATTTTCAGATAAAACAAGACAGGCAATTTCACCTTTAACTTGATATATCTATGCTAATATTTCAATTGAACTGGTTGCAATGTGTATTTGTAAGAAAATAAGTTGTAACAAAGAGCTTTTTGTAGTAAGTAATCCACTGTCCCTTCTCTTTTTTAGTGGACTGGGGGGAGGCATTTTCCATTTTCCATTTGACCACTGTTTCGTTTAATCTGATAGGTTTTGTCTCTTTTCTGGATTAATCATTAATTGCCTCTCTATCATTTCATTTGAGACCAGGTTTGTGCAAATGGAAACTGGTGACTCAGAATGATTGTTCTGGGACTTTCTCTTTAGACTCTGCAGAAAACATCACGATGGCTTTTCCAGAGAGTTCCCTGAAAAAAACACAGTGTACTAACTCTATGTCCTGCTCTGTGTGACTGGGCTTTATCACTCTGTGTGCCTATGTATCTTTCTGCCTGCCTCTGAACCAAGCTTATTTGTGTAAAGGCTACTTGTGCAAATGAAAATGCTGTTGTTCCAAAGAACACAGGCAAGCAGTCAAACAGTGTATTGAGTTTCTAGTTGGCATAAACCCAAGGCCTTGGTGCTTTGTACAAAGAGTCCCCAGCTTGTGAGTGCGCAATATGATGGAAAGCAGAGACAGAGTCTGTCATCAAAAAGATTCTGCATAATTTGGAGTCTCAATTACAAGAAACGCCCAAAAAGGTATATTTACAGGTATATCTATCTTTGTAGTATGAGTTGCTGTCAATACTCTAAATAATTAACATTTGAAAACAAAAGCCTAAAGGATTAACACAGCAATAATAAACAGAGACAAGCAGTGCCCTGAAGTGTCGCGAGGTAACAGAGTGGGAAACATACTGAATGAAACATCTACAGTGCTCAAAAACACCATATGTTGCTTTGCCAAGAACTCTAGCTGTGCCACTTAACTGTGCTGAGTATTAGTCATGAAGCAAGCCACCCTCCTGGGAGGGAATTGCAGTTAATGATCCTGCCTTTAAAGAGGCTTCACAATGCAGGAACCCTCTCCAACCACAAGTTTGCACTCCTCTCTTGCAGCACGAGCCAACACCCTCGTTAAGACTTCTACTGTGGTATATCCAATAAAAATAAATTTTGCAAGACTAGTTAAAAGGTGATTTCTAATGCAATTCTAGAATATTACTACTCTGCAAGCCTTGGGGTCTTAACATTCCTTGATGCCTTTTGGAAACAAAAACCTGCCCCAGTGGGTGGTAGGTCCCTCCCAGATCACCTCCCTACATCATGGGCAAGGACAAGTCTGGGAATCCAGGTAGGAAGTTTTGCCAGTGTCCACCACTACACTGAATTGGTTCATACTGATTCTTTTTCTCCATTAGGCAGATGTTGCAATTGCAAAGTGGCTCCAAATCTGCCAGATTGCTCTGCAAGGAATATTGGTTCTCAACACCATTCAGAAAATAGAAGCAAGTTGTTCACAAAATGGTAAAGGACTAAGCAGTGACTGCCATTATGCCACTGTATGTTTAGCTATGATATAGCTTCATCTTGGACACTGCACCTTGTTTGAAAGAGCTCAGAAAAAGTCAAGGAATTGAGAAGATCCAGGAAAAAAAAAGAGTGAGATTTGTGAAAATAGCGAACAACTTTCCTATGATAAAAAATTGAACAATTTAAGATTCTTCAGACTGGAAAGGGGCAGAACTCAACTACACTAGCTATATATATATATATATATATATATATATATATATATATATATAAACCTTAGAAAATGCCCAACTTTATTCACTGTAGAATAAACTGAAATAAACATAGGAGAAGCACAAGAGGTGGATCTTCACAAAAAACCATCAACTTGAATCACTCGTTGCTCCAAGACATCATAAATGATAAAAGGGGCTTTTTAATGTAAATTATAACCATTTGGATTTTCAAAATAACTCAGTTCATTAATGGGAAAAGTCCATCTAGGTATACTAAACAAAAAAAACCCCACCACCTAAAATTAGAATAACTTCCCAGGTTTTTCTAGTTCTTCCCTGTCCTTTTATCCAGACTAAATAAGTCTCATTAAAAGTTCTCTGATCATATTTTATAAGACTATTTAAACCAGTTTTTCTCTTAATAATATCAATGCCCTTGGAGTTAGTCAGTAATCTGTCCTTTTCTGTGAAAATATTTATGACTTGCAAAATACTTAAAAATGCTAGGCAAATACTCATAAGTGAATGGAAAGAATTTGAATTTCTCTGTGAAATGGTTAGGAAGATTAATAAATCAATCTGCACACCTAAGTTCAGCTTTGAGGGTGGAGGTTCTGATCCATGTCACACACTTATGATTGTGCAAATGCTTATGAAAACTGATTTTAAAATGCACTGGATTGACTTTCAGTCCAAACTATGCATACAGCCTAATTCATTATCTTTTATAATCTTGGGCTTAACCAGATGAATGCCAAAAGCAAAAGCAACTTCAGCCTCAAAATGGGAAGAGAATATTCCCATGCAATTCCTGACTTCTTAGAAAAGCAAGAGCAGCATTAAGAAGCCTACGTAGATGATGAGCTTTCTGCTTTCCCTGTACTCCTCTATCTGACCCTGATCAGGATGTTCCTGCTTGAGGTTACTCCTGAAGTCTTGTTCATGTCTTAACAATTTATGGGGATTTTTCATGCATATTCCAGGTGCTGTAATGAAATAGAAAATGCATGTGTGGCTGAACTGTGACATGAAATCTCTAGTATCCAAGGAAACAGAGAAAATACATCCTCTACAACTCGTCTTGTAAAAAGTTAAACCAAATTATCCGTATCATTTTATTTCTCCAAGGGACTTACTATCTCACTCAGACAAGCCAGTGTAAAAATATTCTAAATGTCAAAGTGGAACTCGCAGTGCAAAATATAGATCCTAGTCTAAAGCACCCTAGTTCTTAACAGGGCTTTCATCCTTGGGTGATTTTGGCCTATTAAAATCACAAAGATGAATCACAGAAAATTATTTGTCTCCAAAACCCTGGATGTTCTCTCAAGACGACATGGTGATTGCAGAGAGGATGAAACTGGACATATTTTCCCACAGCTTGCTAGTTTATGCCTGCCTGTAAAAAGAAGGATATAGTAATGAGGTGATTAAGCGAAAAAACTGAGATGTACCAGAGGGAAAATACTACAATACTATCAAGTAACCTCAAAAGACTCACAAAAGGAAAATGTCCCCTCATATATTCACTACAGTTTATCTACTGCTGCCCAGAAATGAGAACTGCTGGAGTGCTAGAAAAATGGTTCTGTCTGGAGCTTGCCATTGCAGGAGGGCACTCACAATATGAGTGAAAAGAAGAAGAAATCTTTAGGCAAGTGGTAAGGATAAATGGCCCTTTTTGATCTGCTGGTGTATCCAGGCAAAAGCTGTGTAATGCTTTTTAGTTCTGTTGCTTGATTTTAGATGGTCATATAGATATGAAGCCAGTGTCATTATCCAGGGTTGCTATTTCAGTGAACAGCCAGGTGCGGACAAACCCTCAGGCATAAAGAAAAGGGGACAAGATGGGGCACAGAGACTGTGGGTAAGTTTCCATGCTTATTTTTAGAGTTAGGGAAAAATGGAAATGTAATATCTCCATGAAAATCTGTGCAAGAGAGAGGTGTATTCCTTGGTTTAAAGTGTTGTGCTTTGCTTTTTCCCCATGGCATTTCCCCACACACTCCTGAGCCTGATGGGCTGCCTGAGGGACAGTTCACATTTGCCATGGATTTTCAGATCCAGAGAGAAACTACAGTCTACTGGGAATCCAAATTTTCCAAATACATAATGACTTTTTATTGAATCACCCATTAGGTAAAAAGCAGACAGGGTAGAGTGCCCAGTCCTGGCTCTAGACAGTCCCAGCCAGTCTAAATGCACACACACACACACCTGTGTATGCACCTAGAAGCACACGCTCCTCAAGAAGAGAGAAGAAGACAAGGCTAAATGAATCTGGATATAAATGTAGTCTCTATAGGGGCACAAACATTGCACTGTGTTTCAGCAGGAGGAAGGTCAGAACCCTCCAACAACGGTGCTGGAGCAGTGTGCAGTCCATCAGACTGAGGAATCATCCAAACCCCTAAGAAAGCTGAAGGCTTACAGAGAAAATTTAGCTGTGATGAGCTAGCAGACTGACTCTGCTTGCACATTAAAGCAATTAACTTCTAGATGTCCCTGGTGTGACGGAAACCTTAGCATCTACAGAGGTGTGGAAATTCAAAAGGAGATAGACTATAACTTTGTAATTTTAATGACTTCAAAATGAATCCAGCTATTCTGGGAGGCGGAGGTGTATAGCTGTTTGGTTTTTGCTGATCTGGGCTAGGTTCTACTTACTTGCAAAAGAACAAATCAGGGCTCCACTGCATGGCCAGGATTTCCTCAGTCATTATTCAGGCCAGCAACCAGCTCCAGCAGCTGTGGACACTGACACCCTACAGCTACACCAAAATATGCAATTAAACAAAACAAATTAATAGTTACCCCATGGAATTTGCTTAGCTTAATCACTATAGCAAAGAGTCAAAAATGACCTGTGGTGAAGATGCACTTTAGAGCTGTGCTGGGGCAAATTTTCCTCCAGAGCAAGCTCTGCTCTTAAAACAATAATACCCAGGGAATGGTGTGACTGAGAAATTCCTGTTAATGTTTACTGTGTTGCAGACAAGAGGTTGTTCACTTCTCAGAAGAGTATCAGGTTCAACCTGATGTGGCCAACAAGAGTTCATTTTAGAACAGACCATTCTGGCACTCGTCTCCAGATGAGTGATTTCGCTGAGGGATGGCTTTCTGTGTCCCATATCCTTTAATAGATATGGTAAGAGGCCTCACCTCTATTGCAGATGATTCCCCTCATTTTCAGGGTGTTTCCAACTATTTCTTGACTTTGTTCAGCTGTTTCTTTAATTTCTGTAGCCAGGAGAAAGGAAAAATGAATCGGGGTGGTCTCAGCTATGTCATCATTTATCTGTTTAACATATCTGATGGTGTAGCTGTGAGACCTGGTGTGAAGCACAGCCCATCAGCCCACAAACTACTTGTCTGTCAGCTCTTGAACACAGGAATCAAGAAGAAAACCAGTCAGAAATGCCTCTGGGGGTGCTGGCAGGAACCTTTTTACTGTGCAAAGACACAGAATCAATACTGCTTCAAGGCTGTCCCTGTGGCAGCAGGAGAGAACCCAGGGAGTCAAGGTTCTTTCTACATCATCCTTCTCAACACATCTCTCCTCACCTGTTGCCCCAAGAGGTATAATCAGAGACAGAAGCTCCATGTGAACTGGGTTGCCTCACTTTCTGCCCTGACATGAGTGTCTTCATGGGAGCTCATAGGGGATGGACGGTATTTTCATGTCGTGACTGATGCTGATTCAGATGTTTACAATTTACAGGACCCAGAAGGACAATAAAATTAGCTAGAAAAATTTAAAGGAAATTACAATTTAGCTTGGGCTCTTTCTACTTGCTGTTTAATTTTTTTGACATTAAGCGTATCATTTATGTTGTATTTTCCAGCTTTATCCACATTTTTGAGAAGTAGAAATATACATTTATTTTCTGCTTAAAAGAAAATAAAAGAAGAAAACACAAAACTACTCTGACATTGTTTCCTGCCCTGCTTCATCATGAATAAGATGAGATTCAGGGTCAGATTCTGAGAGGGGTAGGAAATGCTGTTCTGACATGCCTGCAGGCCACCCTTGCAGCAGAGCATGGTCACCTGTGCTCTCACACTCCTCCTACTGTTCCTCACCTTTCCAAGTAAAAAGCCAGGCATTGTGGTCTCATGAACTGAGATGATGGGCAATCCACATAATAAAAGAGAAACATTTATAATTTTGTATTTTATGATGACAGAATCAACTAGTTTGGAAAAGACTTTGGAGATCATCAACTCCAAACTCTGACCTAACACCCTCGTATGAACTAAACCATGGCACTGAGTGCCACGTCCAGTCTTCTTCAAACACCTCCAGGACAGTGATTCCAACACCTCTCTGGGCAGCCAATTCCAATGCCCAACCACTCTTTCTACATAGAATTTTTTCTTATGTCCAGCCTAAACCTCCCCTGTAGAGAGTGATAAGGTCTCCCCTGAATCTCCTTTCCTCCAGGCTAAACAACCCCAGCTCCCTCAGCCGTTCCTCACAGGGTTTGTGTTCCAGGTCCCTCACCAGCCTCGTTGCCTCCTCTGGATGTGCTCAAGCATCTCAACGTCCTTCCCAAATTGGGGAGCCCAAAACTGGACACAGCACTCAAGGTGTGGCCTCACCAGTGCCCAGTACAGGGGAAGAATGACCTCCCTGCTCCTGCTGGCTACACCATTCCTGATCCAGGCCAGGTGCCATTGGCCTTCTTGGCCACCTGGGCACACTGCTGGCTCATGTTCAGCTGCTGTCACCAGTGCCCCCAGGTCTCTTTCTGCCTGGGCACTGTCCAGCCACTCTGTCCTAGCCAGTAGCACTGCAGGGGGTTGTTGTGGCCGAAGTGTGGGACCTGGCACTTGGACTTATTGAACTTTATATTGCTGGACTCAGCCCATCTATGCAGCCTGTCCAGGTTCCTCTGCAGAGCCCTTCTGCCCTCGAGCAGATCCAAACATGCTCCCAGCTTGCTGTCATCTGTAAATTTGCTGATGGTGGACTCAATCCACTCATCCAGATCATCAATGAAGATGTTGAACAGAACTGGCCCCAGCACAGATCCCTGGGGCACACCACTGGTGACTGGCTGCCAGCTGGATGCAGCACAGCTCACCACCACTCTCTGGGCTCGGCCATCCAGCCAGTTCCTAACCCAGCAAAGAGTGCTCCTGTCCAAGCCACAGGCTGCCAGCTTTTCCAGAGTGTGCTGTGGGAGACAGTGTCAGAGGCCTTGCTGAAGTCCAAATAGACAACATCCACAGCCTTTCCTGCATCCAGGTGGGTCAGCTGGTCACAAAAGAAGTTCAGGTTGGTCAGTCAGGACCTGCCCCTCCTGAACCCATGCTGGCTGGGTCTGATCTCCCAGCTGCCCTGTGGCTGCCATGTGATCACACTCAAAATGATCTGGTCCATAACCTTGCCAGGCACTGAGGTCAGGCTGACAGGTCAGGCTGTAGATCATAGCATCATAGAATATCCTGGGCTGGAAGGGACCCAGAAGGATCATCAGAGACCATCTCCTTACCCTACACAGGACACGTGAAGAATCACACATGTGCCTGAGAGTATTTTTCTGAACACTTCGTGAACTCTGTCAGGCTGGTACTGTGACCACTTCCCTGAGGAGCCTGTTTCAGTGCCCAACCAATATCTGGGTGAAGAGCTGTTCCTGATATCCAACTTAAACCTCCCCTGACACAGTTTCAGGCCATGCCCTCATGTCTTGTCACTGGTCACCACGGAGATCAGTCTCTGCCCCTCCTCTTCCTCTCACAAGAAGGTGTAACTGCAGTGAAGTCTCCCCTCAGCCTCCTCCAGGCTGAACAGACCAAGTGACCTCAGCCACTCCTCACATGGCTTCTCAAGGCTCTTCACGACCCTCATTGCCCTCTTTTGGGCATTCTCTAACAGCTCAATGTCTTTTTTGAGTTGTGGCACCCAAAACTGCCCCCAGCACTTGGGGTGAGGCTGTCCCAGCTCAGAGCAGAGCAGGACAATCCCCTCCCTTGCCTGGCTGTGATGCTGTGCCTGATGCACCCCAGGACATGGGGCCCTCCTGGCTGCCAGGGCACTGCTGGCTCATGTTCAACTTGGCATTGACCAGGAACCCCAGGCCCTTTCTGTAGAGGTTTATGCTTTCCTCCCTCTCTCCACTCCTCACTGACTACACCTTCTAGAGTTTTCAGCATCCAAATGAGCTTTCACAGCTGGAAAGATGTGTGGGCTGCAGACAAAAACACCCTGCTGTCCAAAGAGACTTTACTGCCTCTTGCATGAGCAATGCATTGATTTTAGTTTGAAGGTTTCTTCCTAAGAAAATTAACGTCTATAACTATAAGCTCTCTCATAAAATGTGATATGCTCAGCACCACAGGAACCAAGTTTAATTAGTTAAAAGGGAGGCTGTTTTTCTTGATTTGAGAACAGCAAGAAGAGAACAGGAGGTGAAAATGCTCCTGTCTGGTGATGAATAAAATAGTGCACAGTATGAGGAAGGGGGAAGTTGCAGTGCTGGGATTACAATGCGTGAATTTTTTGAGCTGTGCAGTTATTTGCTGACCTTTTCCACCAGGGCTTCATTGCCATTACAGGACATCCAAATAGGTAGGATGTGTAGTGAGGTAAACGTGCTCTCAGACTTGGAGGACTGCACTTTCCTTATAAACATTGTCCTCACATGCTGCTCAATATATTTAAAGTGGTTGTGATTAAGACCACCAAAAATAACGCTACCACACATTCCACTCTATAATTTATCTGTCCTTAAGTTTGGGGACCATAATGAGACATATCAGGCACACCAGAAATTATATGTATAGGGAAGTCCTACGGGATTTCACGGAAATCCATCATTATTTAGGCTTTTGAACCACTCTGTAGTATTTAGTAGTGACCCTCTGCTGCAGAATGGAGCATTGGAAGGGGCACTGATAAAATGCATTGACGTGGTCCCAGGGAGAGAAGTGCTGGCTTTACTGGCATTGCTGGCATTGTAAGCTGGCATTACTGAATCTGACAAAGAGGTTTGTGGACTGAAGAGAAATGTATGTGTTCTCTCCCTGCCTGACAACAAGTTATGCTGAAAGTCTTAGAGCAGTGGTGGCTGTGACGAGAAGTGTCACAGGATGGGAGCTTACACAGATGCAGGGTTTGGTGCAGATGAGAGCTCTCTAAGTAAGAGGGGCTTCCAAATCTGTGGTAATATTTGGAATGGCTCTTTTCAGCTGACAATTTAGATTTGTTCAGGCAGCTTCAGCAACAGAGAATTTATAGAATGGGAAGCTTTTGGCACTGCTGAGGATCAGCCTGTACCTGCACTGAAGGCAGGAGAAGAATGCTCATTAGAATGATAGAAAGAAAAAGAACAAGCTGTTGCTCCCACATGCCTGTTGTGTCCCAGGCAGGCATTTCAGCTGAGTAGCTCTGGGCCTGGCTCACTGGCAGCCCATGGAACAGGGCAGAGCTTCAGAGGGATGCACCTGGAGCCAATGCCAGTGACCCTCTGTGGGGTGGAGAATGTGCTGTCTTCATCTCCACATCCAGGTCCAAGCCCAGGGAGGAGTCCACCCTGGCCTAAGAGCTATACAGAAGGTAGTGCAGCTCCTTCATTTTAGCATGATTTTGGGTAAGAAACAGAAAAAGCTTCACCTCTTCTTTTCCTCTGGACTTTAGACTGCCCATGTGAAAGGACAGTGAGGCTGGGGGTCTCAGGCACACAGCACTCCTGAATATGTGATCCCTGTGGCACTAGAGAAAGAAGCCCACAGTGGGAAGCAACATGAAGGCAAATAATTCTTGATTTTGTTACAAAAGGATGCTGCTTGTCATCCAACTCTCCCCTGTTCAGTGAAACAGCCTGCAACATTCTAATGAGTGTAAACTATATGGAATGCACAGTGTCTGCCTCCTTTTAACCTTGAGTGCCAGTGAAATTAACTGACTTTTTAACACTTTGTGGATCGAGCAGAAGAAAAGAACTACATAAAGCCAAAATCCATTTCTTTTAGTGCAGCAGATGTAGAAAAGTAAGCACTGGCAAGTCATGGGTGGTCCTTAATTTTTCCAATATGCCAAGGGAAAAGAAGTCCTATTACTTTGCTCAGCGCTGTGGAGAAGTTAAGAAAGGTTAATAATTAAATGTCTACTCCTGATGCTGCAGTGTATCCTTCAAATATCCAGAGGATGCAAAGAGGCTGCAACCCAGGGACAGAGTCCTGATCACCCTTACTGACCTGGGTGCTTTTTGCCCAGGCAAATACACATTATTGAAGTCAGCATGACCCCTTGCAAGAATAAACTTTACCCTTGTACAGGAAGAGACTGGCGGGCAGAAGTTAAAGTTTAGATAATCTGTTGCTACCTCTCATTCAATAAAGCAGTTTTTGTACGCTAAAAGGAGAGGGAGATGAGAGGCAATATTGCATGCTTATGAAATACACAAAACAGGCTCCTAGTTGTTATACAAAAATGCAGTAACTTTAATTACACTGAATGCTTTTGACAGAACTTTAAAATCTAAAGGATCAAAAGCTTTCTGGCAGCTTCTGCAGTCAGTTATGACTGAGTCAGCCAATAGCAGTGTGTTGTGCATTTGGGGAAGATAACTTTAATCCGCACAGAAAAACAAGAAGGAAAAAAAGTCCCTATTGATTTTTCACTCTGCCATAGCATGTGATGGCTCCCCTGAACAAAGTGGATGCAGTGGGAAAGGAACAGAAATTGATACCTGTGCTCATCTTATCCAAAGTGCTGAGTGGGTTTAATCATTAATAATTACCATTGCGCACCAAGGAAATAATTGCCCCTGTTATCACATGGTTTAGGAGGGTTTTCTTTTATATACTGAGAAGGATATGATGTGAAAGTGGCATTTTAGGCAGAGCTTTGGTGAGGGGTTTGGGGAATCCTAAATCATCCCCCAAATGACATGAGGACTAGAAGAAGACTGTAGGGGAGGGGAAAGGGCAGGGTGTTTTCAGACCCACTGCATCTCTCCAGCAGTGTACCCTGCTCCAGTCCACAGTTATCCACAGCACTGAAATGCTGTCACCCATCACTTCCCCCAGTGCCCACAAGTATGCCAAATACCTGCTGCGGTGGCAGTTGTAATAAATTTACTTCACTTTAAAGAAAAAGGCGTCAGAAAATCATTATCAATAAAAGTGAGCAGAAAGAGGCAAGGGAATTAGAAGCCTGAGAGTTTTTGTTAGGTCTTCTTTCTTTTCTACACCCCCGCCCCCCACACCTCCTCCATCACTTTATAGCAATATATGCACATATTTTAAAACAAGCACTTTTTTTTGTCTGTTATCAGACATTTCAACAACACTTCTAGCAACATCAGCCTGACAGGGCTAAATTGGATGAGACGATGAGAGAACTGGTCTACTGGTACAAACTGGTGCAGCTCTGTTTAAACCAATGGACCTGTTTCAGTTCACATCTGCTGAGGGTTTTCCTTCTCTAGAAATCATCCTCTCATTCATACCTCCCACAGTAAGTGAAATCAGGCAGGGATTTTTGGGTTTGCTCTGGGAGACCCTGCAAAAAGAGGCACAACAAGAGAGAGCTCCCACTGGTAAAGATTAACCCTGAAGCTCATTGCTTTTGGTGTCACTGTCTGCTTGTACAGTGCCCTTGTGCCCTGAGGCTGTTGCTCCTGAGGGGCTCTTGTAGATTAATGACTTTGTACTTGCATTTTGACAGCACTAGCAAACCTTAAGCCAGGAGGGTTCAATACCCTAGGCACTGCACAAACATGGACTGGGACTTAAGTTGCAAAACAACCTTTTCTGTCATACCCACCACTCTGCAAAAATTATCCAGTCTTCAGTGACAAGCAGTCCTCTTAGCTGTCAAACTCTGCCTCACATGTTCGGCACTCAAAATTAAAAATCTTAAATAAAACGGGTATTTTAGAAAGACAAATATATTCTAGAGATGAGAAAAGCTATTTTTATATATCTAATTAGTCACGCTTGGGAGTAATAATAGCACTACTTGGGTTATGCTAAGTTATTAATATTATGCAAAATACAAGATATCAGTTGTGTCATCATCTTTTTTTTATCGCTAGACCACAATTTCATCAAACCATAATTTGTCATGTACACTTTTTTTTTTTTTTTCCCTAATTTTACCTCTCATATGTGAAGGTGCAAGTGTACTCAGGCTAGAGAAGCAGGAAGGAGCAGAAATCCTGCCAGGAATCGAGATGCTAGGTGAGAACCTCGCACTGGCTGGAGAGCGCTGGGCCCAGGAGCTGGTGGTTTCTCAAAGACCGTTTAGTGCTGACCCCTGAAAAAGGGCACTAGCTGTTGCTTTCTCTATTAAGGAATCAACCAGTTTAGCTGAAGAGGGTGGTGGTGTTGGGCTGGAAAAACTCTTGCACTGGAAGGAGGGTGCCAGCTGACACGCCTGGCCCCTCAGGTGCACTGGCTTGCTTGCGCTGCTGCAGGGTGATGGACAGGACAGAGATGCTGGAGACTCCTTGGGTGGCCTGCTCTATCTGTTCTTTGACAAGCTGGAAGCCCCCAGTGCAGGATGTGTGCAATGGAGAAACACAGAGAGACCCTGGTGTGGCACCCACTGGTCAGGCAGTGGGACGTCTTGTGCCTGGAGAGAAGGTCACTGCCCCAGGCACTGACCAGGGGTGGAACCAGGAGCTGCATGCACACAGACCCCAGCCTTCAAAGCTCTAGATCAAATCAGTCCTCCCATGCCACACCATGGAATATATACTCTGGTGTGTCTGGGGAGCTAATGCCAAATTTAGTAACAGTAGAGTTTGTTTTTCTTGGTGTTTAGTTTAGCATTCAGCCCTCCATACTGCTAAAAATATTTCTCTTCCTTCTCTGAAATAATGTGTGTGAGTTTAAATAGATATTTATGCCTTTGAACAAAGATTTTAATTGCATTTTTATATATGCATATATATGCATATATATATTCTCCTTACTAAGGCAACCAACCTCCTTGTAAAGATGTCTTTGCTCCATTTAGTGTGCTGGATTGTGTCTTTCCCAAGCAGATGCTGACCTTCAAACAGGGTCCCATGGTCCAAAACTATACCCTGCTGCTCAAATATTTGTTGACAGGCAGTACCATTGTTTTCCCCTTCTTACACTTTTAACGCCCTCTGCCAGGAACTAGAACATCACCTGGGTCCCTGACTGCCACCCCCAGAGCTCTGTAGTCACTCCGGATGCTCTCCAGGTTTCCCAGCACTGTCATTGCTGTCTACATTTGAGAACATCATGGAGTGGTAGTCAGGGGTCAGGCAAGCTTTGGCAGTGCCCCCCAACACCCAGAGCCAGGTCCCCAGCTCGCAGCAAACTTCTGCAGCCAGCAGGTCAGGTTGTCAGGTGGTGCTGCTGTCCCCTGCAGCAGGGAGTCACCTGCTGCTGCCACTGCTGCCTCATGGTGGCCTTGCATAGGTCAGGGTCAGTTGGCCCAAACCTCACTTGAAAGCATGGCCAGTTACTTCAGCCTTGAGGACAGTGAAAAATTCCTCAGAGAAGTTGTGGATGCCCCACCTGTGGAAGTGTTCAAAGCCAGGTTGGATAAAGCTCAGAAAAACCTGGTCTAGTGAAAGGTGTGTCTGCCCATGGCAGGGAAGCTTGAACTAGAGGGTGTTCAAGGTCCCTTCTCAGCCCATACCATTCTATCACACCATAGTTCTATGATTTTATGAACTTATAGTTACAGACCTTTGGATGGAACAGAAGTCATCAGCTTTCATCCCTTAATTTTCCCAGTGGCTGCCCTTGCTGTTCCCCTGGGAACAGACCCTGCCTGCACCTGCATTGCAGCACGGGCCTGGGGTTCTTGAAACTGTTGCATGTCTGAGAAGGTCCTGTCTATCTCTCTTATTTCCACTACATTTTTTTTTTTTTCAATATGTGGGAGATGTTCTTGTCTTTTGTCATGATTTCTTTGTCACAAAGAGAATGATGAGGAAATTACCTTGGGTTCCTGCATGGTAGGAGATTTTGCATAAGCAGAAATCACTTATTCAGCATAATCTATGAACCTGCGCAAAAGGCATTGGAAGCACATTAGAATAAAGTTGTCTTTGTCTACCTAGTAGGGAAACATTTATTTGCATACAGGGAGAACAAAAAGTCAGCATACCACTCAAAGTTGGTTGAAACTATCTTTCAGCTGAAAACAGCACTGTTAATTTCCCTGGAGTTTCAGTACTGACACACAGCTCTGCCTTGGGGTGTCTTTCTTGTCCTACACCAGTTATTTTAAGTTGGTTTTTTAATTTATTTATTTAGGGGCTCCCTTGCTTTAGGGACAGAACTGGAGAGCTACACGGTTAAAGGAGTACTTGCTCAGATACTGTAACCCCAAAGCAATTGCAAAATCTATCAACAGAAAGGCATTGTGTTCTTCGTAATCCACGGGCCACTCCTTTTCCTCTCTGAGGGTCTGAGTGGAGAGGCCACAGGGGTATAAAATGCTGTGGAGTCAAGACTGGTCAGGTGAAGCTTTACCTATGAGGATGGTCTAGAAAAGAAATATTTCAAGAGTTTACCCACATAAGCTGCCAAGTGAACCTGACAGTATAAATGAGGCCAACACAACTTCTCTCTCTGCTTTGGCAAGGATTTTAGAAGATCCTTAGCACCAATTTTGTTCATCCAAAATCAGTATACCTTCCAAATTAGATATACTCAGGAAGACAACCATTCTGTCCATAAGGAAGATGAGGTCTATTCATGGAAGAAGCTTCTCTGTGCTCTGTTCTACAGCCTCCCAGGACTCAGTCACAACTAAGAATGAAAAAATTACAAATTACGAAACATAATCTCATAACCCTTTCACCTTTGAGACTGCTATTACCTTATGTTTTCTCATTTTGATTTTCCATTTATGCCTTAAGTTTTAGCTTTCATGTTTTTCACATTCTCTGCTGCCTAGGGTGTAGCTCTGAGCCTCATATTAAGTGTCAGTCAGCTCTCTTCACAGAGTAGGTAGACAAAACAAATCCTTTTCCAGCTTGAGACCAAGGATGACCATTACAAGCTTCAGGCCCAAAAGTACCAATAACGCTGGACTGAAGAGAAAAAAATCCAAGAACGATGAGACTTCATAATCTGAAGCTAGACAATTAAACCTCAATATGCAAATGGACCAAAACTTATAAAAGTGTGAGACCTTGTGATCTCGTGATCCATTTTGTGACCATTTCGTGTCCATCTTGGATGTAGCCCTGGTCAGGTTCTTGTCCAACCCAAGGTGTATCCTTAAAGGCCTTTTAATAAATATCTACTTTATTCTCTAGCTCTGTCTAGTCTCTGTTCCAGGTCAGCCTCCTCAAGGCTTCACCATCACCAACTTTCAGACATGCATTCTCTTACTACCATGTTTTTAGAGCAGTTCAGGCAGTGCCTGCTTGGCAAAGCTGTCACAAAAGGTTCGATTTCTATCCAGGTACTCTGGTACATAATTTTTGCCATTTTGCTTGATGGGTGCAAACAAGCAACTGCTGCCATCTCACTGACAAGTATAATGATCTGAACATTTATCAGTCCAGGGACAGAAAACTGCTCATCTTAAAATAACCACTTATTAAAATAAACTTATGAAATAACCAGAAGCTGCTGTCTGCCTGCCACTGTGAGGAGGGGTGAGCCTCACATAGCAGGAATGTGCCAGGCTAGTCCAAATGCACACCTGTCATGGCAAAGTCCCTGTGACTCTTCACCAATCCACTACTGTTGCTTCTGGCTTGTGATAGCTGGAAATCTGATCTCCTTTTATTTTTAATATGGGTTCTCTTCATCTTTTACTAGAGCATATAAGGTAGGACAACTCAAACAAAGGGCAGGAGATCAGTCTATCTCCTAATGACCTGGTGCCAGCATTGGGTAAGAACTTGGAAATGAAATATTTCCTTTCAGCTGCTATAACCTGTGTGGGTAAGTTTTTGTCCACAAATATTACCTTACAGAAGATATTACATGAAACACAATTCCTTGAGTGTTTCATTTTATTTTGTTTGACAGTATCTCTCTTCTTACGTTAAAATTAGAGGATACATCCTCTTCACCTCCTCCAATTGAAATGCCATTATGTAACATTTTCTATTATCATCCTAGTGACTAAAATACTTGGAAAATCCCCTGCCATTGCTCAAGTGTGTATGCCAGGAGTAGATGAGAAAAGCAGGTGGTATTTGCTGGTGCTTTCACAGTACACACTTGCATCTTCAAAAGACAGGAATACACTAGTGCCAGGTATCAAAATGCTGATAAGATAAACATTTTGTTCCCTGATGGCTAAAGGCTCGGAGTCCCTCTACCACCACTAGGATTTTTCTTTGAAATATCCAGTAGGATGGTTAGT
Organism: Phylloscopus whistleri; assembly: GCA_017589585.1. NCBI lineage: Eukaryota > Metazoa > Chordata > Aves > Passeriformes > Phylloscopidae > Phylloscopus > Phylloscopus whistleri. Next base: position 4,613,967 of record JADMLD010000679.1, on the reverse strand, counting down.
TGAAACTTCAGTTTATGTACTTGAATTTGATTTTAAAAGCAACATTCTTCTAACAATAATCACTATGGTAAGCGTAGGCCCTTCATATTTGTTAAACATGACTTTTAAACACATTTGTTGTCAAGGAGAGACCTGTTTTGATGCCTGCATGGATTCATAGTCTCACTCAGCGTATGCCATCTAAAGCCAGGACCGTGTTTGCTTTAAGCACGTGTGCTTCAAGAACAGTTTGGAGCTGTGGCAAACTGCATCTCCCCTCCCTGACAGTCCCAACTCTGCACCCACCCACATCACCCTTAGCACGAGCTTCCCCCAAGAGGTGGTACAGGAGATGCTGGCCGCAGCACTGTCCCTTGGGACTCTCCACAAGGTCGGAGAATGAACCATCACTGTTATCTGTAATCCTGGACTGAATTATTACATTCTGCCAAAATCCTGGCCTCCACAGTTCTAGTTAGATATGATATTCCTTTACCTGTCCCAGTAGTTAAGCTGGGTCTGCTGTCCACAGGGACAGAGGTTCATCATTTCTCCATGGAAATCAGAGGAAGCCACAGGCAGTGTGTCAGGCATAGCAGCTCCTCTGAGGTGTTCCCTTGCACAATGCATGTATACTTGCTACCCAACCAGGTGCACTGGCACCAGATCTCATAATTCTAACATAATTTCAGCTCAGGATACATGGGCCACTTGCTTTCCTGGGGCTTCAACATGCTGGTCTTTCTGTTTTTGTTCTCAGTATTATAATTAACACACCTATCCTCACACACAGGCTGTACTTTGTATCTTGTTCTCCCAAGCTGTACCCCACAGCTCTCAAGAATTATTTTATGGTAGCATGGCTTTTTATGACATTGTGTTGGCTCTTAGGTAGGAAATTAAATTGAGAGTGCCTGGAATGGTACTGTTACTGAGGTAGACTCTTCCCAGTTATTACATCTTCAGACACAATTTGTAACCCACAAGCACAGTGTTTGCTTTCCCTGTTACGCTTTGAATACCATGGTGGACTTAGAGAACAGCAAAGACTTCAAGGAGGACTTTCTAAGGGTGTTAACATTAAATGCAGCTCACTGTTGTGCTGATAAAGGCAAGAAGTTACTGATGGAATCTCCCATTCTACTGTTTCATTTACCATTCCAAGAACAGTGGTTTCATGCAACTTCTTTTTATACCACAGGACCAAGTAGATTAAACTAACCTTACATCCTTTCCCATTATGACCATTAGAAGCTTGCAGAAGTTCTTTTCTGCCAAAAGAGATAACATACATCTCTTCTATGAAGAGGATTTGGTTTTGTTGAGGGAATGGATCTCCTCTCATTCGAAGGAATATACTCACCAATAATCAGCTTTTTTTTTCTGTGAATATGATATATCATACTTAAAATGTATACAATACTTAATGATGCTGGTGGAAAGCCAGTCTCCTCCGAGAAAACTTTAAGTCAGCTTGTTCACATGCAGAAGTAACACTCTAGTGCATGACTAATTAACTTCCTAATTAGCAACTGACAAACTATTATTGTTTTTAATTAACTCATCCACCAAGGCTCATTCTGAAACAAGCAACTCTTTGTCATTAATATAAAAGTTAAGATCCTGTTAAAAAGTTAGATCCTAGATAAATGTTAGCCCAGCTAACATAAAAGGCAGGCGCCCCAGAGCTGTAGGAAGCCTGTGCACCACAGACCATCCATCCATGTTTGCATGGAAGCGTTTGTGTGCAAATGCCCTCACACTGACACATGCTGATCTGCACACAACACACACACACACACACACTGGTTCGGACATGCATTTTCCAGTATGGTTTTCAGCTCATGTATTTTCTGAATGTTTCCTTCATCTGGTTCAGTACCTATGTAGCTGTAAATCAACCTGTCTATAGTTATGCCCAGGAATGTCCGGATGTTCTCCTTACATGTCTATTACATGCGAAACTCTCTTTGCTTTATGGCACATGAGCAGTAATCTGTGTCAACAGGTGCTATCTGATTTGAAAGCAGAGTGAGGATCTTGATTGAATTCAATCTCAACATACTCTGTTTTTGCAGCTGTGGGTTTTACAAACTCGCTGCGTCATACAAGTGCCACATAAATATAACTTACTGGGAAGCATGAGGGACCTTACATCCTCAAGCAACTCAAGAGTTATTAATAGTGGAGTGGTCTCCAGCAGCCAAGCTATATTAGACCAAGTTCAAGTCCACCTGAAACCTGGCAAGTGAAAATGTTCTAGGGGACTTACTCCTGTGGAGGAAAGAGCAATTAGAGGAGTAGCAGCACTGGTTCTTTCACTGGAAGGAAAATGAATTCTAGAGATACAGGCATACAAAGCAAAAACTAGACCCACGCACTAGCCCTGTCTACCATTTGCTTTCATTTTCTCTGGCCTCTTGCAGTGCAGATGTCTCCTGAGGCTGTGGGAAATGGGTCCATATCACCATGGGAGGGAAACACCTGTCACCCAGAGTGCTCAGTGGTGCTGGAAGGCTGGGGCAGGCTGTCCTCCAGAGCCCAAAGACCAGCCAAAGGAGAGGGATGGCAGCTGAAAAACGGAGTAATCTCCTTTCTCAATAACCTCTTCTTGCCTGCCTACCCTCATGTGTCCGCTGCCTGCTCACCCCATCTGACTTGCAGACTCCAGTCTGCTGTCAGGGCAATATGCCAACGCTTAGTTGTGTTCCAGCTGGGTTCTGAAATAGCTTTGGGGTTGCAAGTGCTACCAGGGTGTAAAGCATCCTTAAAAACCTACAAAAGCCACTAATGCTGGTTTGAGGAGTGGGAAGCAGGGATAATCAGTTGTAGGCTAAAAACTACAACTGTGGGGTTTACACAGGTTTTTTTTATCCTGAGAAGTTGCAGCTAGGGAGTGAGGACCCACTCCAAGCAAGGAATGGTTAGGAAGATGACCATGAGCAGCGGTTTGAGCCCACCATACACAGATCTAGCTCCAAGCTGAGCTGTATATAGACTGTCTGCCCTAAACCTCTGCATGCTTTCCATCTCCATCAGGCATGCAGCATGCTGAGCAATGCCATGGCACTGCAGTCCAGCATGGGAAATTCAAGGCTTTAAGTAATGTCAGACTGAGCTTTCTGCTGGGACACCTCCATGGAAGGAAATTGTTAACCTTGGTGGTACTGGTGGCCTTCCTAACAGCCAGTGGTGAAGCTGTAAGGCCATACTTGGAAAAGTGGTGGCAGGCAGGGTTGAATCCCTGTGCCAGCATGGTCACCATTCCCACAGGAGAAAGGTTTTCTTGCCCCTCCCATCACCCCAGGTCATGTTGCATAAGGGATTTACATCCACCCAAAGTTCTTTGTGAGATATGAGCAGCTCATTATTTTTAATAGCTCTGACATCATTATCAGTCATGGATTTACCAAAAGGATAATGGGCTGTTGTTTGTCACTGCCCCTAGCATTAACCCCATGGTGTGGGCACACCCAGTCATACAACGTAAGCAATTACACAGCCTCCATCTTTACCTTAGGGCCACAGTCCACATTCATTAAATCATCCTCAGCTCTAGTGTCTCTAACTTCTACTGGAAACATCACCTGCTCTCTAGGCACCTTATTCCTGATGGGTATTACAAAAATAACACATTGTTTTGTGGAGTAAAGAGGAGAATTTTCTTCTTTGTCTCAAATGCCGGGTGGTGTTGAAATTTTCAGTAGATCAGTAGATGCAAGAATATTGTTTCTGGGATTTTGTTTTATTATTTTTAAACTAATGTCCCCTAAACCTCCATGCCTAACTAATTTTCAACATTTAATTTTTTTAAAATAAAATGAACTATTTCCAAATCTATTTACTGCAATCAGAATCAGAATACGCATTGGCATTTGGGTGGTACTTATAATCTATTTTTCTCCTTATGTAATGACACACATCCCTGTTCAATTAGGTGACTCATCATATGCTTCAGCAGTAGAGTGTTCTGAAAAACAGAGCATAATGCATTCCTAACAGTTACATATTTCTTAAAAAAAAAAAAAAGTTATAGTCAACTCAGATTGATAGAAACAAATAAGGTTCAGTCCTACTTATATCATTTAAAATGATAGTGTGGTCTATTTCACCACAGCACTCATTTTAAAAATGGTAGCACCGTTTGTGATTCATAACCATACCCCCTTGTCATATAATTACACATTTAATTCCATTTAGCCACCTACATACATCAGCTTGCTTTTCACCTTTATTGTTCATTCTTTTCTACTCCAGGAAAGTTAATGTGGTCCCAGAGCTCTTCTAAAGGAGTAACAAATACAGGCGTGCGTATTTATTTATTTATTATTTCCTTAGGATTGATTGATTGATTGATTGATATGCTGTGCTTCTAGGCTGCCAGTTTTTTTCTGAAATTTGTTGCACAGTTAGCCAAAAAAAGTTTACTCTGTTAAACATACAGCAGAGGTCTAGCAGGAGGGATGAGTTTTGCAGTAGCTGGATGGGAATTAGTGCATTTGGGAGATTTGGACCCACTTGCTTTTCAGTTCTGTCCCAGTACAAGGGGAACCTGCAGCCACAGCCAGGCTGTGTCACATGGCAAATCCCAAGACATCAATGGCATTTCACAACCAGTCATCAGACTGCTCAGTTAGTTTGGCTCTCCTAAGCAAGAAGGATCCAGAAACTGTTTTATGGGAATATTCCTTCATAAAAGAACAAGGTGTGCCTTAAGAATAAGGCATGCCAAGAGCTAGAAGAAAGTTGTTGTTCAAACCCAGGAGACTGGGTATTGCCACTTTCAGTATCAGCCCCCTCAACATCTCAAGACAAACCTCAAGGGCCTTGGGAATCTACACTGGGCTTTAGTTTTAAACAGCCTGAGAAATCTGAGCACCTGGCTGATATTCCCATGTTGCTCCCAGTGGCTGAAATTAGTGTGCTGCACAGCACACCATCCAGTGGGCTCATTTCCAGGTGCAAGGCATTGACAGCCTGTGGGACACAAAGTGTGGACCTCTGTGGCATAGCTGTGCATCTAGAGGAAAGGGAGACAGCTTTTAGTTTGCTGTAACATGAAAAGCAATGCTTCCACAAGTTTGAGATTTTTATGTCCACTGTACAAGGAATTGAGAGGGACAATGTATGATGTCAGTTTGAGATGTTCCACAACAAAGTCACAGTAAAAGTCAGATCCAGCCATAAGTTTTGATATACAAGATGACAAACATTTCAAAGCAATGACAAGTTTAAGACATTTACTTAAAAATAATAACCTGTCCTTATTTTTAAACAGTTGATGAAATAATGGTGCAATACCATAAAGAGTTCAGATGACAAATAATGTTAGGGTTTACCATGTGTGGAGGAAGTTGCCAAAATATTAACAAATATAAAAATTACAAATATCAGAGCAGTTCAGGAGGTCTGCACAATGGATTTTGGCAATCCTGTCTGCACTGCTCAGCCATAGAAATAATACTGGATTTTTTTTCCCCACTAACAGACTGCTCCTATTTGAATTACTTACTTGTTTATACCCTGTGTAATGAATTTACATGTTATTCAGATTCAAGATGTAGGAATTAGTTCTACTCTTCTCTGGGTGCTTTCATTAAAGCTGATTTATCCTGTGTGTTGCTCTTGAGCAGTGTCTCTGGCTATCCCTTTGGCTATCCCTTTTCCCATGGCACTGCTTCCCCAAGGCCCACTGTGACTTGTGCTCAGGGACTGCCAGCTTGACACCCACACAGCAGGGAAGGAATGAATGGCAGCAAGCCAACAGCACTGGTTAATCACCCTGTTGCAAATGAACAACTGCACAGTTCCCATACTTCCTCTGATGCACAAATATTGGCGTTTGGAAAAAAGGATTGTCAAAAAGCAGATAAGAGAAGTTCAATTTAATAAAGCCAATAAACTCATCACATTTATTCACAAGGCATTAGTAACTTACTGTGCTGTCACATGCTAGAAATTTGTGCAGCCACTTGCACTATTAATAAAGATTTTTGGAGTCAGAGCTGAAACTGTAATTATCATTTATACCCATATTTTCAGAGTAGAAACATCACTGCACTGAAGTACCACCTAATCTCTGGAGCTTTATTTTAATTAGTCAAATGTTTACCTCACCTGCAATTTACCCTCTTTCCTCTAAACCACATAAAATAGGTTACAGGCTTAGATATAGGCAAAATATGTCTTTTCTTGTGAGCCACAGAAAGTTAAATCAAGACATTTGGTTGTAACATTCTTGTCATTTATATTTTCCACAACATGAGAAGAAAAAACATGAACTTCAGCAAATACATCTAGTAACTCAAACTCATCAAGCTCCTTGGAGAGCAATTTATATATTAAAAAAAAAAAAAGAGTAGCTGATGAATTTCCCCCAAACTGGCTGCAGTGAGGCTAATTCCTATTAAAATTAATCAAGCAAAACTGATCAAATCGGGCTGTTTGTTACATTATTGACTTAAAGGAATGTTTTCTGTTTTTATCAAAAGTAATTCTTCAAATTTTATATGAATCAAACCAAACTGTGCATCAGTGGAGGTGGTAGGAAAGCTAAAGGTCAGTGTTTAAATTCAGCAGCTCTCTAGTCTACAGTTCAACTGAAAATCAGCCCACCTTGCAAATGAAATCCATCACTAGACTAAAGGAAGCAAAACTGCACAAAACAGAACATCTTCACTGAGTAACCACTTTGAGGGGTGCCCAGCACGAGCATCACAGCAAGGCTGAATCAGAACTAGACAGCTGGAGAGTGATTCCTTTCCAGGTGGAAGGAACCTTCACCCTAATTTCAATTCTTGAAGTCATCATTGTCCTTAGGACAATCTGTGAAATGGTCAGGTTCCAGATTTTAATGGTAGTGCTGCTTGGATGAAACTCTGCACACTGGCACAAACTGTGCAATGCTGACAAGATACATAATTTATATATATATATATGTGTGTGTGTGTGATGATATGATATGATATGATAGATTAGATATGATATGATATGATATATATGATATGATATATAATTTTGCCCAAGATACAAAGGCACATTTACAGGAGATGTGAACTCAGTGGAGTTTCATTACAGAACTAGACTAGGGGAATATCACAGAAAGTTAGAGCGTGCTGACTCAGTCATCAGATGCAGTTTTGAGCATGAGAGTAGATGAAGGGACATGAAGCATTACCTCCAGCTTCCTGCAGAGTGTGCCTTTAATGATGCAGAAAGTAGTGAAATCACTGATCAGAAAAAGGAAGAATGGTGAAGTTAGGATAGATACAGTAAGCAGAACTATTATTTTAATGAATCATTTCTAAAAAAAAAATAAAAAAGCTGTTTCAAAAGGATAAAATGAAAAGATTTCTACTGAATGAGCTTTAGGACATATTTTGATACATTAGTGATAGAAGATCAATTTATTAAATACAGTGCAATGGATAAAGAAAACAACAGATCTCTAAAACCCAAACAGCAAGTGTCACAACTGAGAAAAATGTGAGAGATGGAAGAGCTTTCATTGCTGCAATGTCATGCTTGGTAATTATTAACAATCAATCAATCAATCAAACAAACAAACAAACAAATTAAACAAGAATAGAGCTGAAGGGCCAAAAGAGTCAAAGGTTCTTTCAAGAGCTTCTGGGGGAAGAAATCCCATAGGAATACTGTGTGAAGGACTTTGGCAGAGAGACACATCAAAACAGAAACACAAGGAAACCCTCCCCCTGCAACACACACAAACCCCAAACAAAACAACAACCCCAAACCCCCAACAATTAGAGGGAATGAATAGATCCAGAGAAAGATAAATCTACACAATGTACATGCCACAGAAGCTGTAACTGCTGAGAGAAAAAAAAAAAAAGATGGAGCACTACACTTCTAACCATGCAATCCAGTTAAGAAAGGCCAAATATTTCAAAGAGAAGTGGAAATACCCCATCCAGGAGTATGTGTTGTGGTTTGACTCCAGTCAGCAGCTAAATCCCACACAGCTGCTTGATCACTTCCCACCAGTGGGATCAGGGAGAGAACTGGAAGGTTAAAAGCTAGAAAACCTGTGGTTGAGATAGAGACAGGTTAATAGAAAAGGCAAAACCTGCCCATGAAAGCAAAGCAAAACAATTAATTAATTTCCTACTTCCCATGGCAGGTGTTCAGCCATCTCCAGAAGAGCAGGGTCCCATCTTGCATAATAATGACTTGAGAAGACAAACACCATCACTCCAAACATACTCCCCTTCCTCCTACTTCCACCCCCCTTTATCTACTGATCATGATGGCCTGGAATGTCCCTTTGGTCAGCTGGGGTCAGCTGTCCCAGCTGTGTCCTCTCCCAGCTCCTTGAGCACCCACAGCCTGGTTGCTGCTGATGTGGTTGGTTGAGAAGCAGAAAAGGCCTTGGCTCCTGTGTAAGACCTGCTAGGCAACACCAAAAAAATCCCTGTGTTATCAACACTGTGTTCAGAGCAAATCCAAATCACACCCCTACTGGGAAAAAATTTAACTCCATCCCATGTAAAACCACCACAGTATGGAAATGCCTGCCTCTGTTTAGTGCTCCTCCTCTCTGTTCAGCAGGGACCCATTAAGGACATGGATGTTCTTGTGCATCAAGAGGTACATCATGATGTACCAGGTCTGCATATTTCATCTCAGCTCACTGGCTGTCCACTGGTTTTGGCAAGCTGCCTCCTGAATGAAGATTTTAGGCATGCTCTGATAGGTGTACCTGATCAAACCACGATGCTTAGCAAAACCTGATGTTTCACTCATTTATTTTTTACCTCTGATGTTCTTTTCATTACTGGCTGCAGTACTAGTACCAGGTGAGTTTCATGAAGTGTTGCATGTCATCAGGAAAAAGCTGCACTGATAAAGAAAACCCACCTGCCAGACGAGGTGTGCTACAGAATGGCAAACAAATTAGAAAATTTCACAGCCTAAACACTGTGTGGGGCAGGCAACTCCTTGGCAATTCCTTGGGGGGTGGGGGGGGGGGGGAGGTGGGGGGAAAAAAAAAAAAAAAAAAAGGCACTACACCTTTCTAAAGCACCCAGAAGGCAAGCTGTCAAGAAACTAGAAATCATCCCCAGCTATGTGAGCATGTAATGGAAGTGCCTGAAGCTTTTTACTCCTGGGCCACCCAAGGTCTTGGAGCCCTGTTTACCATGAGAAAATATCTACAGAGACATCAGCCATGAACTGATCATCTGTGCATGCAACTAGGGTCCACAGCTCTCTGGTACAGAGCAGGCAGGATAACAGAACTATTTGATTGCCTTCAGGAAGTGCCTGGCCTGGACCTTCCTTCTCTGTGAATGAAGTGAGACTGCCATCCTCAAAGAAGCCCTCAGGAAATTTCCAAGAGGCATCTGTTCTGATTTAACCTCATCATTACAGGATGATCCATGGCTACCAGGTAAATGCCCAATTGATCTCATTTTAGGATACCACCTTTTTATTTTACAGATGCCTGTAAGCACCACAATATTATTGCACCAACCAAGCAGAACACAGAAAGAGAGGAAGACAGAAGAAGACAGAATTTTTTGTCTGACCTCAAAGTCCAGCTTTCAGACATGAACCCTGTGATTGTTTCTCAGCTCCCTCCACAGGGGGAAGAGTGAGGTGAGTAAAATAATTACAGACCTTATCTGAGCATTTTTGCCTCCTAGAATGAAGAAAATACAGCAAAACATTGACTTATCTGTATGAAAAGAAGCAGCTGAGAATAGATTCAGGCAAACCCCTTCCTGATTCCCCCTCTATGGTTACTTGTAGGAAGTTTCTTTCATACACTTTATTTTTCTGAGATTATGTGTTATCATTGCTAAATATATGGCGACCCAATATTTACCTCAGTAAGTAGCTCTGAGAACTTTGCAACTTTTACAGCTTTCCTGTAGGAGTGTTACAGATCAAAGCAGATTGTTCCATCTCTAGTGGACTTTTGTTATATCAGGGCCCATTGCATTCCTCTCTTGTGCTTGCAGCCACTACTTTGGTTAACAAGGTATGTTCTGACATAAAATAACCTGAAGAGTAGCATTGTGCTTTTGCAAGGGCAGGGGCTTGATGCTCAGTTTTGTGTAGAATAACTTCCCAATTAACAGCTTTATTAGAACACCACAAAAATTATCAATTCTTCTTAATCCCTTCTGAAAAGAAAGTTTCTATATGCCTATATAACTACTCTCAAAATTAGCTGAGGACTCTTTGCTCACCATGTGTCACCATGTGGCTGTCCAGCTGTGTGGGGGACACAGTCTCTGTGCAGCCCCCAAATTTAGCACACCTCTAGATATGTCCTACACTAGATATATTCTACACAGACAAGAAATTGTGAACTAAGCACAAAGTTGTCTGGCTGTAGTTTCTCAACCTGAATTACTTAGAGGTTCTGAAGAATGTTCAAGCAGGCATCTGGCTTGGAACTCTGGTGGATGTGTGTGCTGGGCAGTAGACATGGATGGTGTTTCCAAAGTAGGATGTATAAATGTGTTAGCTAGCAAGCTGTTAGGGGTGATCAGCAGATTAGAAACCCTCTTTGTGTCACCTAAGAAAAATTCATTTGGACCTTTTGTTGGTCCACAGAGAAAAAAAAGTCACTGTTTCTTAGCTAGTGTGCAGGGATAGAGTACATGTGGAACCACAATCTTCAAAAGAATATATTTTAGTTGGTTCTGTTTTCCTTGTGGCCTTTCAGTACTTAAAGGGGGCCTATGAAAAAAGAGGCAGACAGACTTTCTGCAAGGGCAGGTAATGATAGGACAACTGGGGACATTTTTAAACTAAAAGAGCAGGGATTTAGAGTGGGTGCTAAGAAATTATTTACTGAGAGAGTGGTGAGACACTGGCACAGGCTGCCCAGGGAAGCTGTGGTTACTCCATCCCCGAAAGTCCCTCCATCCCTTCAAGGCCAGGTTGGATGGGGCTTTGAGCAACTTGGTCTATTGGGGTTTGGAACTAGACCTTTAAGATCACTTCCAACCCAAACCAGTCTTGATTCTAGTATTCAGTGATTCACTAGATGTGTTCCCATGATAGCCAAAAAGGGCATGTTTTTCCAGCCATGATAGCTAGCTCTGTGAATTTACAGCAGTGACAGTCCTAACACTTCACAAAGGCTTGTAACGAAGCTGGGATGCTTGACACCAGGTTAAGCTGGCCATAAAGGACCTAGATTTACCCATACCCTTTACCTTGGCTAGCTAAGTATATTGTAAATCAGACTCCGTACAGAGATTGGAGTGTCCAGAAAAGAACAGAAACTTAGACCCACCAGTCTTCTACCACAGCACAGCCAGAGCCTCTGCCCTGGGGAAAAAAAGTACTTAAAGAATGTGGTTACATGGTGATTAAAATACAAAATGCCATTATGTGGCAGGTTTAGAACTCAGTTGGACACAGATTTGTTAATACGATCATGTTAACAAAAAAGTAATTTTGATGGTTCCTGTCCTGGAAGGGTGGGAGTGGGGCTTGAAATCAAAGCTTTCCTGACCAAGAGCATTCCTGGGGACAAAGGCTTTGTGCCAGCATTCAGATCCCGGTGGAAAACCATGTACCATTGCTCAGATTTGCAAAGCACCTGATCTGTAGGAAGGGACTGACACTCCATTCCTGGAGTTCAGCCCTGGAAGTCAGCAGCCATGAACCTCATCAGCCAAACCAGCCTTGCAGACACAGCAGCGTGTGAAAATCCGGCAATGCAAAGAGCTTTTGATGCAGAAGATTTTAAGTTTTCATTAATTACAGAGACATTTTTTCTGTCTCCATTACCTCCAGAGCATATACTACAAGAGATAATTGCTTCTGGAATGCAATTAGGCCATAAAATTGTTATATTAAAAGCAATGCATTAATAAAATGCTTATTCTGGTCTTTTATACAGCAATACCTTTTTGAAAAATGGAATTGTTCTATGTTCATTGCTGATGTACATACATGTTCCTTTATTTTTAGAAAAGGATTTAGTCACTGGTTCCCAAGAAGCTGTGATAATTGTCTGTTTTCTGCTGCGATCTTTGTATTGTTCTGGCAACTGAGTCTTCCCTCAACTGTGTGAGTCTATTTGATCCAAGCTGCACTCCAGGAAAAAGATAATACTTGTTCTGGTTAAGAAGAGTGGAAATGCATGATATTTTCTACTGATATTGAAGACTTACTTTATTATTTTTTACCAAAAAAAAAAAATGTACTTAGACTCATGACTCATATTGCAGGCAAGGAGTAGTTTACAGCTGGCAGCTCCCCTCTGTTTAGTCTTGTCCACTGTGGAACAAAGAAGAAACATTAAATTCTCACACCCAGTTTCTCAGAAGATGGCAAATGTGGCATTAGGTCTCAGCTGAGCCCTCAGTAGTACTTGGGCATCAAATCCAGCAATGCATTAAAGTAGATGTTACTTAAGCTGGGAAAGTAGGAGGAGGAGAAGGAGGAGGAGGAGGAGAAGAAGAAAAAGGAACTATTCATGTAGCCCTTGAGGAATGTTACTGTGATGCCATTATCAGATGTATCTCTCTGCTCTTAGCAAGAGGAGTATTTTAAAAGGAACTAAAAGACACTGTAGAAGGTATGAGGAGTAGGAAACATGCTGCATATTTGATAAGAACAGGGAATGATGTATTTAGCCTAAAAAAATCCAAAACTTTCATTTTCCCAGAAGGATTAAAGCAGGCACTATTATTTTAATAGGGTTTTTTTAAGCTCTTGTTATTACTGAGTAAATACATGTTTCTAAAGACTGAGAAATAACTATAAAACTGTCATCTCCTATGAGGAATGACTTCAATGTGCAAACACAGCCTCTTCTATCTCTCCTTCACACACTGTTGCTCCGTTCTAACCCCAGCCCTCTGACCCCCACCGTGAGTTGTTCACACATTCTTTACTACGCCAAAACACAGCAGCTCATTGAGACACTAGCCCACACTGGGCCAGGAAAAGGGTCCTGGACATACCAGTGCCTCTCACAGTCCTGTGCCAACCATAGCATGCTATCTCTTCCAGCGCACCCAGTCAGTGCTCTGTGGTCCCTAACTCCCTCTCCCACTGCAGTTTTCTTGGTGTTTTCTAGAGTCAGCTCTGTTGGATTTCCCAGACTGCTTACCATGCTGTTATTTGTTTGCCAGAGCTGGAATAATTTCAGTGCTAGCTGAGTCAAAAGCTTCACTGAAGTGTTTCTGCTCCGGCTCGGTCCTTGGTGGAGAATATGCACAACAGGTAGAATTTCATAAGCAACCCACACAAAGCTCCCACAGAAACCAAAGGTACTTTCTGGGATACATTGTAGAGTCTGCCTAGTGAGGAAACCTAGTGTGCTAAATATAACAACAAATTGCTGCTTAATGAGTAAGACTTCATTTGGCAGAAAGGGTTCCTCCACCGACTTCATTGGCATAAACACTGAAGGTGTAGGAAGCCTGGTAATGGAGAGGGTGAGGAAGGCGGGGTGGGATTGGGGTGTGGTCTGGAAGTAAACAGTCAAGCAGATCCTTCCATGTTTTCATAACCTGAACAAGTTCATGCATTCTCATAGAAGGACAGGAAAATGCCTAAACCCAAGACAGTGTTTTCAGTGTGACAGATGCAGTGGAATAAAGTGTGCTTACAGTATATTACTCCTATAGGAAATAAATGCATTTCCACAGAAATAAAATGGTACTGCAAATATTTTCTATGGCAAATCGCATATAGAGCAACTGATTTTGAATGGCAAGACTTATCAAAGGGGAAAAAAAAGGAAGTTTCCGGGAGTTTGTGTGTGAGAAAGGCTGGGAAACATTGCATTTAGAAAATAGATGCTAAAGATGCTAAAGAAACTATGAAACCACCACTACTGGTAGTCATGATGCAGTTGGCAAGTGGCTTGGGAAATCTCAATTCTTGCAGGTTAAGGTGGAACTAGGGGGTCATCAAATTTTCTCTTCAGTGGGGAAGTCTGTGCAGGGAAAGTGCAGCTGCCACACAGTGCCTCGTGTCCTTGCAGACATCAGTCCTGCCCAGCTCTCAGGAAGCTTGCTCTGTTTGCACTTGGTTAGTACGAATGCAAATTGGCAGCACTCATTCCAGGTATGTGTGTTGTGGAAGGCTGAAATAATAGCACATAAGCCTGAAAAACAGGAAATCTAATTATTGGAACGTTGCAATTAATATAATACGTTATTGAGAGTGCAACTCGTAAACAACAAGATAATGGGCCAATGAGGAGGATGCCTGGAGTCCATCAAAGGGCTGTCTGAGGCCTCCACAGGGCACCTGAGGTATTTTATGACAAAGACATCCAAATATAGCACTTGAAGATCTACAGCATAAACTGAACACATGGCGCTGATAATGACAGGTGCTGGAGTACATGCTTCACTTAAGGATAAAATAATTACCTGGTTAAAAACACATTCTAAACACATGATAAATGGTAACAACAAAAAGGCATGATGCAAAGCATCAAGGACTGATTAAACCCAAGTCCTGGGGAGCCAATGATGTAGACTGCCTCCGTGGCATTCACCTCCTTCACCAAAGCCCAAGTGCTACAGGCTGCTCAGATGTGGCAGGACACCAGTGCCCAAGCAGCTGGCTCCTTGCATCTCTGGTAGGCACGCAGGACCCCATCCAGAAAAACCTCAAAGCCATGCAGCTCTGTCTCCTCCAGAAAGCACCTCGGGTGGAGAGGGAAGGCAAAGGGGCTGAGGGGGAGGGGAGGCGGCCGCTGCCCTGCCATTGACCTGATGCAATTAGTCACTGCTGGGACGGCTCATTTCTGCCAGTGGGTGTGAGAGCAGGGAGGGGAGGGCTGACTTGGAAAAACACACAAAGGCAGAGCTGTGCACAGCCAGACGGGGCTAATCCCAGTGGGGTTTATGCTTCTTCCCCCTCCCGCACCCCCAGAAACTTCAGAAAACTCAGACTATGTAAACACATATGCACAACAAAGAATTATCTATGCAGGCAAGCAGAAGAGAATTTTTGCAACTATACGAGCTCTGGTGTCAGAGTCAGAGCTGCCAGGGTACAGCCACATCACATACAGGGGAGCTTCAGCCTGCCCATGGGTATTTTGGTAAAATATGGGCTTAGGCCATGTTAAAGCAATAGGGTGTTTGTTGCCAGGGATGTAGTTTAATCTTTGGAAAAAAAAGAAAAAAAAAGAAAAAAGAAAAAAAAAAAAAGGAAAAAAAAAAAAACCAACCAAACAAACAGGTATAGCTTGATTAATCACAAAGATGTTGGAGCAAAGAGGTTTGCTCCAACTGCTGCTGGCTGCTGGCTGCTCCAGGCTGCTGGCCTTGGGGGCTGAAGGTCCAAATTCTTGCAGTGAATGTGTTAGGCTATGGCTTCCTTTCCTCCTGGAGATGTTCCCTGCTGCCTGGATGATTCAGTACCTGCTGGATGGCAGCATGGCAGGCTGGGGAGACAGATGGCTCCTGGTGTTTGTTCACCTGAGGCATGAGCATCACGTTGAGAGCTGCGCCCCAGTGAGCAGGTGCCAACAGCGAGTGAAACTGCTCTGTTCTAGATCCCTCACTGCAGCTGGGCAGAGAAGGACTCTGCACTGTCATCTGCCCACCCTTCTCTGCCTTTCCCCTGTCAGACTCTAATGTTTGGGGGCCATCCCCCTGTGCTGCAGGAAGACAACTGGAAAGCTGGAAGCAATAGGTATAATGTGAACGGCATGTATTTTAGAGGATTTACATTCCAGTAAGGGAAACTTGACACAACAGTATCAGTACATTGCATTGCATAAAAGGATAGTGCTCTGCCCTTAAAAGGTTTTTGGTAAAATAAAGTAAAAAGGAATTTGAGGCACAGTGATAAATTTTAAAACACAGTACATTATACTTAGTCTGTTACCCTGTTCTTTCTCCCTAAAGGGTTAAAGCACTTTTTGTGAAAGGAAGAAGGTTAATATAATTTATGCTGAAAATTATGATTACTATGGCAGAGAAATCAGGACAAGTATTTTTCTTCATGCTCACAATTTAGCAACGACAGTTTACTTTTCTAATGCCCGTGGGACCCCACTGAAGAGCTGTAAATGATATTATCAGCCACGCCTCAGCACATCAGTGCCACACACACACACACACACAAGTGGCATCCTGGCAGAACAGCAGAACAAAGAGAGCCCAAGCAGGATAGCAGGAAGAAGCCCTTTACATCCTACAGCCTTGTGTGCTGCTTTTCCACCTGCAGGTCATTTGTCAGTGGGGTTACTCAAGGGGTGAATTTAGCTGTTATCTGCAGAACTTTTCAATAGCCATATTGTTGCTATCACTGTATTGCCACTTGAAGACAGTCATGGCATATGGGATGTACTGAACACACAAACCCTCCAGTTATTCACCAAATGCCGTGAAACTTGTAGGTGGCTCAGTACTCAAGCAAACAGCACTTGCAGCTCCCAATTATTAGCAGGATGCCATGCACAAGCCCACAGTGTACTTGGGAAATTAGTAGGTAATAAGCACGGATCAGGAGAGGTGAAAAATTCCGTATTTTTCTATAGGTCTGTTGCTAACAGTCCTGAATGTGTAATGGTTAATTCTGAGCATGTTTATAACACCAGGTCTTCAGGTCTTTAAGGAAAAGCCCATCTCTTAGGATGGGCATAGGTACATTCCAACTGAAACAAGTTCTTGACATATACGGGTTCCAAAAAATCTAGCAATTGTAAAGGTCATAAATCAATAAATAAAACAAGTAAGTCTTGTCAGAAAAGGCTGTGTGTAAAAATGTTAGCCTCTGAATAAATGGCATGTTATATTGATTAAAAAAAAAAAAGGGCAAACAGATGTTTTCAAGCTGACAATTTACCTTTGGTGGGATATACAAAGAGGAACACAGGGTATGATGGAGCCCATGTCACAGGATTATTTAGGAAGTCCTGAGGGGAAATGAGATCGTAAGAGCAACTGGGAAAGTGTCATAGAAAAGTAAGGGGAATATCCTGCAATATAGGTTATGACAGCTGGGACTGAGTATGTTATTTCAGATCTACTTAAATTGGCTTAAGACAGTTTTGCCTCAGACTGAACTAGAAAAATAAATTGGGAAGGAGCTGCTTTCCTGGCTCTGAAGAGGGTGGGGAAAGCCAGGTGGCTTGGGATGTGCAGAAGGTATTTTGGGAGCTACAGATTAAAAGAAGACATAATTCTTGCTACTGTGTCATATTGCAGGGACAGTTGCCATAGCATCATTTGCTCTAAGAATAGATTTCTATAGCCCGGCAGCAGGTCAAAATATTTATAAGAGTGAGAGGATTTTTTTCAAGGCCAATTCAACCGAAATGCAGGTTCCTGTACAGAACTGCTGAAAAGCACATAAGGTAACTCACCCAACCTAGCCCAAAACTAGAATGATTTGGGACAACTAGGACACAGCCATGTGGTGTCTGACAAGAGCTTCCACAAGAATCAAAGTAGTCATTCTGTCTTGCCTGAATCTTTAACTGGGATACAAAGAAACAGAGCATGGATTGTGAATCAAAGCAGAAGATTTTTAAGCGAGGGGTTATGTCTGAGACAGAACAGTGATCTGAAATTATTTTTGCTGTCATCGACTGATTTTTCCCTCATAGGGAACTTGGCAGCTCTCTCCACTCCTTATGGTGCAGAACAGAGATTTCTGAGCCCAAACGAAGGCTCTGTCTGTCCTGTTGTCTCCAAATGTGGCTGGCAATTCAGCTAGTCCAGTCAGAAGGTGAGCAAAGGCATCATGACCCAGCTGCCCAGGCAGCTATTTCAGGCACAGAAATAACTTGCCCTAAAGCAGGAGTTTGGAGGCAGTAGCTAGAAGCAGGTTGCCTAATTGAACTTGCGTTGTGCATTGATGCAGCATGGGAACTGTCCTTGCTTCCCCAGTGACTATGAGACAGAGTTAAAAAGATGTTGAGCAGCACAAAACAGTTTCCAACAAAAACAGAATCTGATTAGGGAAACACACTGCTTATAACAGACCTTCTGCAATGCAGTTGATCTGCCTTCAGTCTCTCACCCACATGTGGCTGCACACCTGGGCCACACCATCAGGGCAAACTGCACAAGCATCTTTTATTACATGGAGAAGGTCTGAAAGGTGGAGCTCAGACTGTTCTTCCTGAAGAAGCATAAAATGTGATGACAGTCTCCATAAAAACAACCTTTTTTTTTCACTTAGGACACTTCTGACATAAGACAATATTCATTTATGAGTATGACAGTTTCACACCTCAGTCACACATTTTATTAAATCCAAGAGACTTATGGCAGAAACAGGCAAGCCATGGGCAGAGAATACTTCCTCCTCTAGCTGTTTTAGGGGATTACAGTGAAAAAATAAACGAATGAAATAAAAGGGTAAGAAAGAAGAAAAAGGCAAGCACTAGAGTCTGTCACCTTTAGGGAATATTAATTAAACACAGAGAAAAATAGTGAAAAATAGTGATGCACTCTGTGCCTCTGAGCACTACTGCAGAACAAGTAGCTTGCTCTTTGCAGAGTATTTGCCAATTGCTTATCTACCACTCCCATCATAAGATCATAATTTCAGAACTAGGGTCTATAAAACAAATGCGATGGCCAGGGGCTTAATACTGACAGAAAATCTGCAGGCTGTTCTCAAAACTCACCAATACACTACTATCTTCTTATCATTCTTTCCTGATGTGTTTGAGCTACACATGACCTTGCCACAGCATTAGCATGAGGAAACATTTTTTGTCACTGTGCTGTTCACATAAAGACATTTGCTGAATGTAAGTAATTGTTCCATGAACATCTGTATGGTGCATCTCTTTCTGTTTACCCACACATTTCTATACCAGCTCACCTTCTATTCAATTAAATATCACCATTTTATAGGCTGATATAAGCCAGGCTGCAATGCCAGCTACATACGCCAAGGATTTCCCCTAGGGCATGTATGAGAAGCCAAAGTGGGATATGGACACAAACTTGAGTTTTTGTGTCTTAATGCTTGTCTTATTTAAGAGAACAGTTTCCAGTGTACTGAAAGAGGCCCTTGGGAGAAAATCAGAAAATGTTATGGACAAAAAAAACCCCCAGAATATGCTAGTGGCAAAACACACAACATGTCTTCCTCTTAAACACAGCCTAACTTACCAGTCCCAAGAAATGCACAGCTCTGTGCTGACATGTAGCTAGCATGATTTCAATAGCACAACTCTAAAATAGAAGTCAGCACATACAGTCATTGTGGGGATTTCTTATTATTTGGAATGTCCCATAGAAAGTTCATCTTTAAAGTTGTGTAGGAGTGTGAAGAAACAGATCCTCTCAGCATATTAAGTTCTTTGCAACAGTATGAAGGTTTAACAAGCTGGGATATGGGTAGGAGTAAAAAACTAAAAAAAAATAAGAGAAAACAGATGCAGGTGAGTCACTTCTCCAAAGGTTTTGTACCTGGGCTGAAACCACAGCCTTCTGCAGAGCACACACTTGTAGGACAGGGAACTAAATGCAGAGAGGAGTCACTGGAAACAGGCATACAAGTCCTTGCAGAAAAATCTTTGCCTCAGCTGTGTGTGAGACGGTCAGGAACCTGTACAACCACTTCAGCTGCTGTTACACTGACTGCAGGATTGCCTGTGCTGAGTTGAGCTGTGCTGAGCATCACCAGAGTGCAGCGTGCTGCTCGGTGCAGCAAGGCTTCGGGATGGAGACAGGCAGCATCCCTTGAACAAGCTGGCAAATCCAAATCACAGACCAATGTGAAACCTGCAGCTGTTCTCACTAACGTATTTTTTAAGTTATTGTGCTGTCTTTCTACGAGACACAAGGCTTGCTGTATCACTTGGGAATGTACCTGCTCATCAGGCTGTGGTGGGGTGGGATGTGTGGAGACCCAGCCCCAGTACCAGTCCTTCTTACAGGGACATTCCAGTGCAGAGGTGGAGACCCGCCCCCACACCCACACCCTTTCATTTGTGGGTTTATCTCTGGGCTTTTTGTTTCCCATCTGGTAGCTTTACTCTAGATTAGAGGTAATTTTTGTGAGCATGATCATGGCACCATGAAATCTAAAACTCAATTTGGAGGAAATGTAGTGATGATGCTACCCCAAGTATTAATACATTCTGACTTATTCCCTCTATAAAAATTACATGATTTGCGTCATAATAAGACAGAAAACCATCTTTATCTCCAGATATCGAATGAATGCACTTGAAGGAGAAGTAAAGGTCTCCTCTAGATTATGGAAACAACACACCTCATTTCCCTGTAACCAGCTACTTTGCACCTTACGGGAGTGCCATGCTCCCGGTCTTGTCAATCTTTGCTATTGACTCCTCAGCCAGTTTTCTTTTTCTGGTACTTTCTTGTTTCCTCTTCCCCCTTTCCTCCCTCCTTTGCTTTCAAGCTCTTTTTGCACTGCTTAGGAATGTGCAGAGTTAACAGCTCCATCCCTGTCACTTGTCACTGCTGCTTTTCCCAATCAGCTGTCCCAGTTTCTGTGCACACCTCACGCTGAAGCAGTGGTCAGGGGAGGCAGTAAGTTTGAAGGCAGCAGGGGGGAAGCAACTGAATTTGCAGCCATAGCTCTGGGAGACCTAATTTCTGTGATGAATATTCTCAACAAACATTGGTGCTGGTGATCAGAGGAGAGAAAAGCACCTATTGTTTTCCTTTCATGCTCTAGGCTCTCCCAGTGATATTTTTGCTCACTATGGTTTTTTTTGCCTCAAAATTAAGCAACTCACAGGAAGTCTCCTTGTATAAGAGATTGTTGAATAAATAACTGCTTACACAAATCAGCTGCAGGCTTAAAGATGTTGCACACTGAAAGACGTCAGCTGCATCTTCTTGTCATATCCTGTTGGTTAAATTATGTTAAGATGCTGAGACAGTGAGTCCATTGACATCTTCATTGTTTTCTGTTTTAGCATCACTGAAGCTTACCCAATGGACAGAAGACTTGTCCTGAGGTTTTATAAAAGTAGCATTATTATTTACAGAACAACAGTCAGGACAAAGAGCAAACATGGCCTATGTGAAGATCTGATGGTACTACTTTTTTATACTAGGGGAAATAAATAAAATACTAATGAAAATTTATTTTTGTGTAGTCTGTGTGGGGCAATTAAAAAAAAATCTCAGAAGTCATCAAAGAAAGCACCTTTGTAACTTTCCACAAACAACTTCTTGAAATCTCAAAATGTAATCCACTGGAAATAGGAAAATAAAATTTCAGAGGTACAAGCAACACTTACCAGCCCTGGATGCCATAACATTTGGCAAACTGCTTAGTCAATTATCAACAAACAAATAAGGAAATTTGAACAACTTGAAAATTTGGGAAATAATGCCAGTCCTGCTTTAACAGAATTGTCACAACAGAGACTTCTTAAACAGAGAAATTTCATTTTCAAATGCAGTGTTTCTACATTTTTATTCAGACACAAGTTTTGATTTTTTCCCTCCCCAGTTTGGCTGACCTAGATTTCACCTAAGTGCCTAATGTCTTTCTGGAGAAAGGGGGTTACGGCAGCTGTCCAAACTGTGGGAGCTGACTTGTTAGAAAACAAGCCAGACAGGCAGCCAGGAGCTTGCCATCTAGGTCAAAAGCAATCTGGGTTAGCAAGTGTACTTCTGCAACCACACAGGATTATGCTACTTTTTCTCTTTTGCAAAAGGCACAGGAGGTCTGCCAAAGTGTAGTACTAAAACTGTTTGCCAAAAATGACATTTCAAGTCAAAATTTAAACTCTTAAATTTTTGGTTCTAGGAAGACAAAAAATGTCTTACCTAAGGAAAAAACAGAAAACACAGAGGTGTTTTAGCTCAGTTTCAGCCTGTCCTTCCACCATAATGCACGACTCAGCAGCAGGAGAGTCATCATCCTGGGTCAAGCTGACACAGTACCTGCTTTCCCTTGAATACTCAACACCTAATGATAGACCTAAATACAAGTTTTATAAGGTTTCTACAGGAGGAAAAAAAAAAAGTGGAATACCATGAGACAAAAATGCACAGACTATAACCATTTATATTCTATAACTGCATTTATTTGAAAGTAGAGGGGCCAGTACTTTCAGAGTATTGCATGGTATGGTTTTGAAAGTACAAGGAAAAATGCCCTATTAAAGGCTAGTGGAAAGGAACAGAGACACATGCTGCCTTTATTGTTCTGCTCCATAGGAGTCTTAACCAAAGAACACCTGCTGCACTTTCCATAGCATCCCTTTCCACATGAGCCTGGCAGAGAGGCCTCTGGCATCCCTGGCTGTGCTCTGAGCACCACGAGAAGCACCAACAGCCAGATCCAGGTGGTTCCATAGGCTGACATGGCCATCACACACTGAACAGCTGTTCACATATGATCTCAGGCACCACAGCCCCATTTACTGAAACCTCTGGAAGGCCATCCTCTCTGCTTACAAAGGTAACTAGAAGTTTTTATATTTATATTTGACTTCCTGGCTTAGCACCATCTACTTCCATGTCATGTTTCACCCCAGTGACAGCACCACCAAGGAGGTCATCAAGCCTTCTGCAGGTGGGATCAATCCCACCACACTGGGAGAAATCTTGGCCGGAAGCTCTAAGCAAGCCAGGGCTGCTAGCAGAGAGCACGGCTATTATCCCTGTGTGAGTCCTCCTGGATTTGTCCTCTGGGATGGATAGGCAGAGGTCCCATTGATGATTGCCTGGAGAGGAAACAACTGTCTAGTGCATGCTTCTGATCTGCAAAGGGGTTGGGGGAGAAACATGGTTTGAGCAGTGTTAGTCCCCAGCATACCCCTGGGTGCCCTTGCTATGGATCATCGCCATCATGGCAGCACTGATCATAAACCTGTTTGCAAGATAGGATTCAGCCCTACTAAAGCACAGATACTAAAGCTGTGGATGATCTCAGTTGAGGATTCGCAGAAATAAGGGCAGCCTTAATCTCCCTGAGGAACACAGACGGAGTCACAGAGTTGGAAATAGCAGCACGCATGCAGTAAACAAGTGCAGCATTAGCTGCCCTCCATCCACATGCCAGCACTACCTGGCCAGTGCAAGGGCCGTCTCAGACCTCTAGCACCCACCCACACAAGACTCTGGCGCTCAGTTTCCCCACCAAGCACCAGCTGTGTCTTCGCTGTGTCCTTGCTGCATTTCCATGCAGAACTTCACCTCTGCTATCACAGGTAGTTAGAAGTGGTGTAACATCATGTGGTCTACGCCAGCAGCTTAGCAATTTGGGAAAGCTGGAATCATCTGCAGCAATCATCCACTATCCCATGAAGAAGAACACGCTGTCCTGCACTGACCAGAAATTCTCTGAGCTCTTAATGGCCAAACCAATGTCACTGATGCTTCCACTGCTTGCTGAAGTAACTATTACAGTCTGTTCTTGCTGTTTTAACATAGAAACTGAGTATCTTATGAGAAACTGACTTTTTGCAATTTGTAAATTTGTTTCTAATGCTTTAAATTGATTAAGGAGAGCTAGAGGAATGAGATTATCAGCAGCTCAGGCAGAGGTCCACTGCTGGCTGGGCTTTTTCACAAGCTGTGTCAGGCCAAATTTCCCCAGCATGCCAGCTTGCTCTGACACTGCCAGCCACGGAAAATGGGCTTTAACCAGACACAAATCCAGTGCAAGCTGATGGGGTGATATGTGTGATCTGGCTGTAGTGTCCACATCAGAGTGCTACATGCATCAGCAGAAGGAAGCTGCTGTGTAGGCACCAGTAGGAGAAACAAGTCCATCTGTGCACTTCAAAATCATGAACTAGATAGTTCCAAGAAAGAGTTAGCACTTAAAGCAGTCTTCAACCTGAATAACAGAATGGTTTGTGTAGGAGGGGACCTTAAAGATCATCTAGTTGCAACTCACCCATCATGGTCAGGGACACCTTCCACTCCACCAGGTTGCTCCAGGCACTGTCCAGCCTGGTCTGGAACACTTCCAGGGACGGGGCATCCACAGCTTCTCTGGGCGACCTGTTCCAGTGCCTCACCACCCTCAGAGTAAAGAATTACTTCCAAATAGCTAATCTAAATCTACCCTCTTTCAGTTTGAAGCCATCTCCCCTTGTCCCCTCACTACATGCCCTGGTAGAAGACATCTCTCCGGCCTTCATAAGAAAAGGCCTCCTTTATGTACTGGAAAGTGCTGTAATGTCTCCCCACAGCCTTCTCTTCTCTACATGGAAAAAACCCAACTCTGTCAGCCTTTCCTTTTAGGAGAGGTATTCCAGTCTCCAGATCATCTTTGTGTCCCTCTGAACTCACTGCAGAAGGACCACATCCTTTCTGTGCTGGGGACCCCAGGACTGGACACAGCACCCCAGGTGGGGTCTCACCAGGGAGGAGCAGAGGTGCAAAATCACTCCCTCAACCTGTTGCTCACACTGCTTTTGATGCAGCCCTGGATATGGTTGGCCTTTTGGGCTGCCAGTGCACACTTCTGAGACATGCCCAGCTTTCAATGCACCAGTACCCCAAATCCTTGTCTGCTCTCAACCCCTTCTTCCTTCAGCCTATATTGATACAGGGGGCTGCCCCTCAAGCCTGTCAACGTCCCTCTGGAGGAACACTTTCTTGGTAATGTGGGTGTGAACAAAGGGCTGGTTCTGCACTTGTTTCTGCACCACTGAGGGTTTAGACCCCAGCAGCTGAAGTGAGAGAAGAGCTGCTCCTGAAAGCCAGCTCTGCAAGCTTGGCACTCCATGCTGTCCTGGGACACATTGTCCCCTCCCCAGCGTCACAGACACTCTCTGGCACCCAGCTGTCAGCAACAGCTCTGCACAGAGCGTGGCAGGCACCCAGCAGGGGAACAGAGACAGCTTTGTCTCCTCACCCGTCACCAGTGGGCTCCTCTGGCTGCCAGCCCTGCAGGACTGGCTGCTGCTGCTCTGCCACATCCATATCGGGACAAACCCGGCTGCCCAGCACGGCGCTGCAGGAGAGGGGAAAAGTGGCTGGGAGAAGTGATGCCAGCAGATCGCTGGACTGTGAGATCCTACTCTGTTATAGGAAGGGCAGACAGGAACAATAACACAGCAGGGGCAACCTCTGCTCCTTCTAGCCCTGTGCTGACCAGGAGTGGTGGAGAGGTGCTCAGAGGCTGAGTCAGCTCTCCCCTGCCCAGTGAGCAGCCTTTCTGCTGAGAAAGCAGACTGGTGACAGCATGTGACAGGAAATGCAAGTGCTCCACTGGGGCTCAAATTGACCAGTCATTCAATTATCCCTCATTAGCAACTAAGTGATTTCACATATGTCCCTGGCTGTACTTTGAAAGGGATAAAGCAGTGATTATTGTTCATTGTAGCAGGACTCCAGTGTGGAGGTGGTCTGGCACTGCCACTGCTCCCACATCCAGCACAGGAGACAGAGCCATTTACCATTCATGCTCCTCACTGGTGCTCCTTAACATCTGTCCATCAAGTTATTTTACATAATCCTGGGACAGTCACGGTACAAGTCATACTTACTCGGTTCTGGACCCTACTGCTGAAATTCTCCTGTTTTGATTATTTAGGGTTTTGACACTGGCTCAGACAATTATAGGAAAAAAACCATGTTTGATGTTAGCTTAACAATACCAGTCTCTTTCCTCCACCCACCTATTATTCCATTTCTTTTTCCTCTCTAATGCATGCAGTTTTGTGATTTGGGATTAATTTATGAATTAAACTGTTACATTTTAATCATGGCCTGAGTTATTTTTATTGAAGTCCTTTACCATTGCTTGCCAGGAAAATCCTCCTGCCATGCTATTATGTGAAATGACAGAGCAAAACATGCTCCTTTCTAATCTTTTAACTTTTTTTTTTGGTCTCCTTGCTTACAAGCCCCTTTGTAGAAAATAAAGTCTCTTTCTTGTGGTAAGTCACTCTCTGTGGCAAGTTTCAGCAGCACAATCAACCTTTCTAAGCTGCAGTTTCTAGCACAACTGATGTTACACACAAAGGTAAGTTCATCTTCTGCAGGTTCAGTGACTTCCCTAATGCTAAAGGTTTTTCTCTTCTACACAGAGGATATGGATTCAACACATTGTCTGTCCCCTGGATATCAATGCCTCTCCCAGCAAAAACTGCTGAAACGCATACAACATGAATTGGCTTCAGGTGATGAGGAACCAGAGGAAAAATCAACTATAAAGCAACAACAGGTATAGAAATGTCCCTGACTAGACCCTAGGGGGAGAGCAGGGAGGAAAAAAGATACTTCCAGACTTGCATCCCTTGCTTTGGAAGTTGGAGTTTAAAAGGGATAAGAGGACTTTTAAATGGCTTTCTTGGGCACAGGATGCTGTGGCAACATCACTGACCATGGCTGGAAGAAGTTTTGATCCTCACAGAAGGCCCAGACTCTCCTCTGTGGGAGGGAACCACTGCCACCAGCAGCAGTGCTCTGAAGGTGACAGTACTGTCACAGCAACACACCACTTGCTGCTCCAGCTGTAGCCCAGGGGTAATATCCCTTGGGAGCATTCTTACTAGTGCCTCTGGTACTAGTGCCTGTGCCAGTGCCAGAAATACACAAAAGTATGGCACTTTGAAGGAGAAATGCATGACATTCTCAAGCTGGCTTTTTATCTCTGGTTAGTTTAAGGAGATTCTCCTTTGGGTTTCAACAGTCTCTGAGAGAGGAACAGTGGATAGGGGAGAGTTAAGTTAATCAAAACATAACATAGCAAGTCCCAGCAGTACCTGCTGGAATAGCTCTTGCGTGTGTGTGTATTAACTGTACTTGACCCCCTCCCCGCAAGTATAATCATGCTAGTTATGAAATGATACATGAAGCTCAATAACAGATGCAGTTCTATGCTCAGGAGTATTTTGCATACTACAGGGATTATTAACGTCTCGTGGGCAGGCAGGCGAGGAATGGCTTTTTTCCTTTTTTTTCTAATCCAAAGTATAATTGACTTCTAGGTAGGAAAAGGGCATGTTTCTCCCTTTTAAGAAAAGCATTTTGGAGATGGCTCTGATGAAGCTATTGACCTCCCACTTCGAGAACATTTCACTTGGGTAAGAACTAGCCTGCTTTAAGCACCACTAACATTGAATTTCACTCTTAACTTAAACATAGATGTACTGTTTTCAAAAGAATAGGACAGTCATGCCACTTGAAGTGCAGGTGGTTTTCTGTATGAAGTAACTCTAAGGCAGAAAAATGCTAGTCACAAAGGTAAGCAGTTAGTTCAGTGGAGTTTAGAAGGGTAGCACAGACAGCATTGTGGGAGGCTCATAAGAAGACTAGGGTGATTTTTAGAGTTTCTCATGGAGGTAGCTTCACTAAGGGCCTTGTTAGAGTAGATCTTACACAGAGCACAGCTCTCTAAAAGCTGCTGAAATAATATTATGGTAATTTCAATGAGAGAGATGGGGAAAATGCAAGCTTTTAATATTCAGGAGGGTCAACATGACATTACTTACTTGTTTATTTATTTAGAGGCAACTTTATTTGTGATGTCAAGAGCACTCAAGAGGCTCATTCTGGGGTCTGGCAATATGCTTACTTGATAACTGTGAGATATTTTTAAGCAGAGCAGAAGAAACTGTTCAGTGACCTTGCTTCACAAAAGCAGCACATTTGCAGAAAGAGAATTATTTTTTCCCTTGGAAAGGAACATATTTTAGCCATTAGTTCCTATATTATAAATCACTTTTTCCTATAAAAAGGCTTTGAAACAATAAAAAGCAGAAATACTATGTTTTGATCAAGCTTTGTTTACATCACACTACCTGAGACCCCAGGAGACCCCAGGCTTCCTTCCTCCCTCTGCTAGCAGTTTCCTGTGTTGTCTTGTCAGTGGACAATTTCTGCTTTTTCTATTTCTTTGCCTTGTAGTAACATGAAAGTGCATCTCTTGGGAGTCTTTTATGACTTAAATTATTTACCCTAGGCCCTAGGATGAAAGGTTCCATAAGAGTCCGGTGATAAATACAGTCAAGATTGCAATTTAATTAAGTCCTCCAATTATTTAGGGAAATATTTAGGGAAGAAGAAATATAAACCAGAAGCTGCCAGATATTCTTTGTAGTATTTTTGAAATTTCTCTGTCAATAAATTAGCAAGATTTTGTGCTCCTGGGAAGTTTTCTTCAGCTTTCAGTCTCTTCTTACATCCCCTGTTGGAAAGAAATCCATAATAGCTGTACTTAACAGCTGTGTGAATTCTTTTGTTCAGACCCCTGGCTTTATAAAAAAAGATATTGACACAAACCAAAAAAGCGCCAAACCTACTGATGTTTAGTCTGGAATAGATACCACCACTTGTTATTCAGCATATGGAAAGATGCATTTAAACCACCTCCTTTTAAAATGTAATCCAGTCATGGAGAAGAGTGTGCATCGTAGGGACAGAATGGAGAAATATAATACAGAATGGTTTGGGTTGGAAGGCACCTTAGAGATCATCTAGTTGCAGTCCTCCTGCCATGGGCAAGGACACCTTCCACTAGACCAGGTTGCTCAGATCTTCCTCCAGCCTGGCCTTGGACACTTCCAGCAATGAGGCATCTACAGCATTTGGGCAACCTGCTCCAGTGCTCCACCACACCTGCAGTACAGAAGTCTAGTATCTAATCTACATCTTTCCTCTTTGCATTTAAAGCCATCATCCTTTGTCCTATCACTACATGCCCCGAAAAAAAGGCCTTCTCCAGCTCTCTTGTAGGTCCACTTTAAGTATTGATGGAATAATGTCTCCCTGGAGCCTTCTCTTCTTCAGGCCAAACAGTCCCCAGCTCTCTCAGCTTGTCTTCATAGAAGTGTTCTGTCCTTCATGGTCCTCCTCCCAACTTGCTCCAACAAATCCATGTATTTCTTGTGGTAGAGACCTTAGACCTGGATGCAGAACTCCAGCTGGGCCCATCTCACCAGAGCAGAGGGGCACAATACCCTCACTTGACCTGCTGGTGACACTGCTGTTGATTTAAGAAGATATTACACCCAAGTTGCAAAGACTAAAATAAATGCCTTGAATAGGTCTGCGCTAAGTATTATATATATGGTCCTAAATATGTTGTTCTGTATGAGTTCCTCTAGAATTATAGACTGTGACAAGGTGCAGCATTGGTCTCAGTTCAGGGCAAAGCCATGCCCACACATCCTGTTATGTACCCTTTACACAGCCTAGCACTAATGTGGGGGCAAGGAGTAGCTTTTGGCTCATGGCAAATCCATGGCCACAGTGACTCATCTGACATTTATTGGCTTCACCATTGACTTGATGAAAACTGAGAAAGAAAGCAGGTTTACCCCCAGACCAACAAAAGGGCCACACAGCCTGGATCGCTAACAACAGCTGCTGTGTTCTGGCTGCCTGCTGCTCTAGTGCCCCTCCCTTTTGGAGATGATTATGTCTGAGATTAGGGAGGAATGACCAGAGTTCCCCACAGTGATCTCCCTTCAAAGACAGCCCCGTCAAGTGCTGGGTTACATAAAAAGAATGGCTGGTTATTTCCTCAGGAAAGAATGTTTTCCAAGAGTAGCAAAGGCACATAGTGCAGAGACAGTCGTGTTTCGCTTTAAGAGATCCTTCTAGTTAGCTTAGATGTCATAGATAAGAACCAAGAGGCTGGGAATAGACTAGGGAGCACACAAATCATTTATTACAAATTTTTTTTTTTTTGCCTACTAATGATAGTTTAATTAATTTTGATGAGGCTCTTGGTTTTTGTTTGAGATATCCTAAATATTTAGAGCAGGCCTCAGACTCTGAAGTGCTCTGAAGTGCATATACCTCTGGTCCAGGGATGTGTGCAATGTCAAGAGCCTCCTTTACTGAGAACCGGGCTCTATCCACACCAGAAGCTGTTGATTTCAAGCTTAGAAACAGACAGTAGCAGAGTTTCTTTCCATTTGAAATAAACCAACCTGTGTCAATGTGTTGATCACATTGTTACTTGCTACATAAACCCCTTCCATATTCACACACATCACCCTGTTATTTTTCAGTTTTCATACTTTCATCTTTTTTACAGCAACTAACCTTCTTAGCAGCTCCAGGACTCTGCACCATTCAGGTTCCACATGTGGAGATGGTCCCATTTCCCTAAATCACTTCTGGTCTGCAGGCTCCTATCACCTACTAATCCACTTCATAAAATCAATCAGGGTCTTCATCTGCAAAGCTCTTAGGGGCTTAAGACATGGTATACTACTTGGGGCCCAGCTCATCTCTTCGTAGCAGCCCTTGCCAGCCACAGTTCATACCAAACATCCACACCTAAGTTTCTGTTCTCAAAGGCTGGACAAGAAACTTCTGACAACAGAACCCAAATTTTGCATTTTCTTCCAAGAAGATGTGATTATGTCCCAGTGTGACTGCCACCATGTCAAAGTGCATCAAATGCCAAATGATATGCAGAAAACCCCACAAACACGTTACTAAGGGGAGCACATTAACCCCTCTCTATTTCTTCACAGATAATTCCCAGTTTCCCTATTTTCTTCATGACTCCCATTGTTACGTTAGTTGGCAGAGATGAACACTTTGAAATGGGGGGCAGGGAAGAACTTTTTTATTGTTACCAGTAGAGGATGATTTTCTCCTGCATTTTAATAGTCAGATTTTTAAAGGCAGGCATAATTCCTGCATGTATCAATTTGAAATTTCACACACACGGTTCAGATACATCTATTTCCAAACCCTTACCCATTAACTTACTTGCTCTGAAAGAGTACAGCTGAAGGTGACCCTACACAGGTCACCATCATTTTCTTTTCTTACTGCCTGGTAGCTCTTACACTGAATTTCATCAGTATCTACTAACTCAATACACATAGTCTAAGTAGGTCATTCTGAATTTAGTTACTGCCCTCCTTCTGTACAAACCCAACCTTGTTAAGTGTCTGTGGCTACACTGAGCTGCACTCACCAGGGGAGAACTGCTGTAGGGTCTAAACCTTCCACCCAAGATCACTGTCAGCCTAAGGAGGTTGAGATCAATCTCACTGACCTCTCAGCAAGCTACAGCCACTGTCACAAGGGCCTTAAGGCAGCCACAAACAGCATGTAAAAGAAACGTGATCTGCATTGCACAAAACGAGAAGAGAATGCATCCTTCCCAAGCCTGTGGCTGAGGACAGACAGTGCACCAGGTCTGCTCTAGCACTGTACTGGCTTACCATTTAGCTGTCAGTATCATTTTCTAACAAAGATTTTGATTTCCCAGCAAAGCTCCAGCTGGCAGATTGAGACTTGAAATTTAGTTGCTCTTTCTGTGCAGAATTATTACATATCTCCCCACCCAGGGTTTTGCAGGCCCTTATAAATTTGACAGATTAGTTGGTTTGACTTCCTGCTCTGCTGGTGACATGCAACGAATTCATCCCAGCCTAACTGGTGATTACACCACCGTTAGTACAGACTCCAGGTGGGACTGAAAATTACATGCCAGGAAGTCCTGAATTACCTGTGTAGATGACAATCAGGGAAATGACAGCTCTTGTGGGGCTGACTGATTTGGAGAGGAAAACCAGACTAGATCTTTGTGGAACACAGTTTGCAGATGTCAGCTTTCTGAGATGTTTTTTAAAGACTGTGACCTCCAAATTTTTCTGGTTGCTAACCCCCCTCAGTAAAAAAAAAAAATCTTTGAGCTAAATAGTACATACATTATAAAACCTATATTTAAAAAAAGAAATTAAAAAAGGATGAAGTAAACATCGTTTTTGAACTACGATTTTGTCTTGTTTATTAATAGTAGAAAAGATATATATTCTTCCTGCACCCTAGTGGGTCGTCTTGCACACCACCTAGGGCTCATACCCCTCCACTTTGGAGACCAGTGTGGCACCTCACCAGACCAAGCTGAGGTGGGGGGGGGGTCCACACAGCAAGCTGTTGAAAGGTGGTTAGAAGGGAGAAGGACAAAAATAGCACTGTGCACTGAACATCGTGCTCATGTACTACATGTCTCTGGCTATTCTAGGGTTGAGAGAAGCACAGTTTCTGAAACAAGATCTTCATTAACTGCTCTTCTCAGGCTCATTATCCACAGATGCTATCGGCACTTTTCAGTGCCAACCCAGACAGCTGCAAACTGTGTTCCAAGAGGTACAGCAGGAAGAAAATGCGCAAGCCCAGGGAGGGATTTTGCTGGTCCTGGTTTTACAAAAAGGAACACAGGGTGAAAAAGCTCATTCTTAGGCACTTAAGCAAGCAGTATGTAGAGTGACACAGGTCACTACTGAAGACACACAGGTGGCAGATTCGGGACCCTGGGTGCAAAAGGCAGAACTGCAGAATGGCAGCATACATTCAGCAATACAAGACAAGATGAAGAAAAACAGGAACAGCTCACTAGTATGAGATCAGTCTGGTCCCATATTTCAGTCAGACATCAACCAGCAATAAATGCTGGAGCATAAACGACAAAGGGTTAAAGTGCATGCAGGCTATGCAGTGTTTCCTTGAAATGCCAGTTTAACAATCTAATCCCTTTCTAGACCAATTGGTACTTTTAGTCACTTCTATACTGAGGCAAAGTTGCAGCAAAAAGTGCAAACTGCAGGTAAAATAGCACAGCTAGGCAGCAGCCAGCACTAGTACTGCTTACAGTGGGACCTGACTGGTCCCTCCTAGCAACAGTGCAGCTTCAGCCACAGGTTTAGCATCCCCTCTCCTAGCCAGTGCAGGGACTGCAGTTGTTTGATCTGACTTTCAGCAAGTGCATTCTGCTCTTCTTCACAGCAGAAGCATACACCTTTCTGGAGAGTTTCCAACACTTGGTGCTTCTGAAATGAGTACTTTTTTCATACTGAACCACTGTACCTAAACAAACATCTTTCAATAATGTAGCACTCAGTCCCAATTTTTTTTTATGCTGAGGCCCCTAAACACATAAATTGCTTAATCTAGTTGAGTTAATTCTTTTGGGTTACAGTCAGCTGGTGTTAAATAATAAAACAAAGAATAATAATCCAACTAACAGTTTCTTTGGGGGTTCTTGGTTAGATTGTTTAGATTGTTGGTTTGTTTTCTTTTTAGTGAGATGATAAGTTAATTTCTAAAAGGTGACAAAGCAGTGGCGTACTTGGTAGTATCTACTGTGGGCTGAGCTGTTGTTATTTCTCACTTCAGTGGCTGTATTCAGAAGCTTCATTAGTCATATTTAATCTGTTTTCATATATCAGTTAGCTTCTGTGCCTGGCCTAAAATCAAGAGTCTGCTACCAAAGCCACCTTCCTCTGGGTTAAAACCACTTGTTTACACCTTCGAAGAGAGTAGGAAATTTCAACCTGAAAAACAAAATCTTTAGTTTCTATACAATCATACTTTGCTGGAAGATCCTTTCTTGCTTAAAGTTCAAGAAATGTGTTCAGAAAGGTTTTTACAATGCAGTATTTTATCCACTTGAACAAGAAATGAGGTAATTCCCTAGTATACTTCTTTAGGAAAAGTAATTGAGCTCCTCAGAACTGAATTTGCAAGTGGAAAGTCCTCTACATTGCAAAGTAATAGCAGTACAGAGAAAACAGGACTGACCTCAAATATGCACTAGTTCCTTTCTGTTTTACTTTCAGATTTTTTTCCTTTTTTACTTTCAGATTTACTTTCAGATTTGAACACACAGTATGCAAGAGCAGTAACCAGATTTTCTTCTTGTCAAGACACCATACTCAAGGCAACTGGAACCCAATAGTCAGAATGACATTAGTATTTCTTTTTGTGGGACCTTGTGCCCTGCTTTGGGGGGCTGTCATGGATTCCTACATCCTAACTGTCCCACAGCAGAGCACAGCTGCTCCTGTTCTGCCATGCCAGGTGCTGCCATCCCAAGTCTTGCCCTCCCTGGCACAGGCATGTCCTACAGAGAAGATGCTTCTTCATTTGAGACTCCAGAGCTGATTTGAGACACCCAACAAACCCCGAGCAGGTTTCTCTGGGATCTCAGAGCCTGCGGCTGGGTCCCTCAAAGCTAAACCCCAGGTGCAGCAAAGCCTCACTCACATCCCTCCAGGTCCCACAGGCCATGTGAGGTCCAGCAATGCCACCAACCTTCCGATGCCAGCACCCACCTCGTGCAAGGGGGAGGCACTGACCTAGGGAGAACAGTGGAGATCTGCAGCAGTTGAGTATTTTGTTGTGTCCTGCCCTCCAATCCACACAGCTCAGCACCTGCTACAAGTAGATAATGGCACCTCGACATAAACTATTAAAGCCACACAGCTGTAGGTGTGCTCCTAAGCTCTTGTAATATTTCTGTCACTAATCTTTTCTCCTTTGCTACGCTTTGCAGAACATCAAATGTGTGTTGATGGCGGGATTTTCCCTTTAGAGGAAAGCTTATACATGCTGAAGGTAATAAAATGTTTTCTCATTTCATTCTCAGCATTATTCCTTGCAAGGCTGACTAACAAACACTTCTATTAAAGAAATGCAAACAGATTTGTAAGGAACTGTGAAGAAAAGATCATGTCAAATTTAAAAGATACTATTTTGATTCCTTCAGCAAATGAACCTTGACTCACCTTTATTTTAAAAGTCAGCTGTTTTATTTCTGTTTATGAAGAACAATGATACCAGGGATTATTGACCCTTAGCACTATTAATCAAAGAACAGGATCAGGAGTAAGAAAAATGAGCACTAGAATTCCTCTAACTGCTAATATCTTTCATGGCATAAACTCAGTTTATCATTCTCAAGGATCTCTTTTATTCCTCTGCCCAGCCTGAAATGTCTGAGGCTCTCTTTCCACAGGTGTTGAACAAACAGAGTTCCCACTGCTGCCTCCTGAGTGCTTCACTTCTCCAACCTGGGGATGCAGAAACTGAGACATGAAAAATAACTAGATGCATTTGAAATTAATAGACTTGAGTAACTTCTTAGAAGCTGATGGATCATGGTGCTAGGAAGATAGCCACTTTGCCTCTCAGGTATTTCAGTAAAGATACAAACATATATGATATTTTCAGAAGGTGGGTGGTTCCCTCCCACAGCCTCAGCACTCCATGTCATATACACCAGCAGTTCTCAGATTGCAGCCCTCTGAGAAGTGTCCAGGAGGGCAGCTGGGAACACCTTTGCTTTTAAAGGCGAGAGACTGTGAATTGCACGGGTGCTGCCAGTATCCCTATGCACATTGCTTAGCCAAACCCTCCCAGCTGAACTGCTGCTGCTGCTGTTGCTACCGCTACTGCTACTGCTCATCCCTCTTCATCCCTCTTCATTATCTGGTTGTGAAGGAGCACTGACACCTCATCAGCCACTTAAGCAGGCACCAGAGGGGACTCATATGTGGTGATCCTGCTGCCACTTGGCTTTTCCCACTGCAGGTCAGTTGCCAGAGGAGCACACCAGCAGTTCCTTTCATCGACATCTCCCCAAAAGAAACAACCTCCCTCAAAACAGCCCCAGCTGAGCAGTCTGGTCCAACAGACCTGTTTGCTGAGCAGGTGGCAGGCAGGAGGCATCCAGATCTTCCATCAAGTCACTTCGGTCACTGCCACTGCTTGGCCAGCAGCCTGTAGTGCTAGAAAGCCTGGGAGATAAGTTCCCTTTACATGTCATGTTATAAGCAGTGTGTGCCTGTCCCAGAGGAAAAGGGGGGTCTGCTTCTTCCCTACCCATGGTGAGTCATTGTTCCCAAAGCCTTTTAAAGGAAATTTAAAAAGAGGAGAGAGACAGGGGAAAAGAGAAGGGGACAAAGATAAAACCTCTCTGTGTTCTGTATTTATTGCTGTTAGTTGCATTTCTCTCCTCCTGAGGATGAGTATTCACTCAGTCATGACCAGACAAATGATCTGCAGCACAGCCCACAGAGATTAGAGTCAAGTGGGCTGTTGGCAATATTAAGACTTTTGGTATTAACAAATGTATATAGCCATAAACCAGAGAGCTCATATAAATATAATCACGGTAGGAGGGAGAGGCAAGCAGCTGCACTATCAGAAGTTTATAATAATCTTTGATCCCTTGTATCATCCCAAAAATGTTAGTCCTTCTCATCAAGTTGTAAATGTGATGCTGGAAGACAAAGTAAGCAGTAAGAATTACATTTTAGGAACTGGTCTTAAAACAATATTGAAACACAGGGAATGCAAGATAAACAGCTGTCTAACAAATTCATCCTTCTGGGGTCTTCTTATAAAACTGCAGTGTCATTTCGAGTTAATATCTGATTTAACTTTCTTTTAAAATGAAACATTTGTTTGGAAATGGAACTGGCATTGCTTCCTCACAAGCCTTTGGATTAGCATCAAACTTGTTTCCTTTCAGTTACTTTACAGGGGGCCCATGTCCTGCCATTGTCCACAAGGAGCAGATAGCATCAAGTAAACCTTTCCCATTTTTATGTCTCCATGCTTGAGCAAATTACATTTTAGTAAACCTAGACATGCTAAAATGCTACGGCAACACTGAGGTGGTGACATAAAGGAAGTGAAATAGTAAATTCAGCATGAAGGGTTACATACAGGCCACTCCTTCTGTTACAAAAGAAAACCATGAGGCCATGACTGGGCATACCATCAGTCTCAACACATAGATTTCCCGCTCATGCCAGTTCATTTTACTGTGTAAGTGCTATTTAGTGGCTGTGTAATGCTTTGTCACCTGATTTCCTAGGATAATTTTCAATGTTATAGTTTATTCCCTCCCTCCATTTCTCATATAGCCTCGAACTAGATCAGACCCTGAGGTACCTCACTCCCATCAGCAAAGGACAGCTAGAAATTTGTATTATGCAGACCTCACACTTCTCAGTACTTTGCTTTCTAGAAGCATTGGCAGGTTTTGTACCAACAAAAGTAAGGGCATGGCCTGGTCTGCATTACAGCATGCCAGAGAACCCTATAGCTGTTGGTTTCCCAGGGAGGTGGCTCCTCTATGGACAGCAAAGGGTTCCTGTGTCTCCTCCTGTGGTCTGGCACCAAGCTGTGCCAGATTAGCTAGCTGTGTAGATTAGCTAGGTAAAAGTTTCACTGATCTTAAAGGTGTTTGTAAGACATAGGCAAGCTCTAACTACATCCTCTATGTCCTGTCCCAATCTACAGACAGACCTCTCTAATGTCTGGGGCAGAGGCTATAGAGATTTTTATTTTAGGGGACATGTCACATAAATCCCAACAAGAAGCTGAAAAAAAGATGCCTACTCTCAGTGACAAATAACCCATTGTTTGCTTCATTAAACTAAATTTCATGTGACTAACTGCCATGGTTAGGTATGACTGGTGAGGATGATGAGTTTACTGAAGAACAACTGGGTGAGGCCATTTAGTTTGTTTGGGTTTCAGTCACAGAGGTATGCACTACTGTATTTCACATACACCCAAGCTCTAAAAGATCTTGTCCCTTTTTCCCTCTCCAACACTCTTTCAGCCTATTCAGCTGCCCCCAATTTTTGCGACAAAAATTTGCTCTTTGACAGTGTTCAGGTAAGAGCAATCTTTACACTCAAACCACCACATTTGATTATGGACTTTTATAACTATTAATCCACTTTCATACTACCTAGAAGAACTGACAACACTGTATAAGATTTAAATACCAGCTGTAGCATTTTTGTTCGGCAGCGCTCCCGAGGTTTACTCTAAACCTGCATACCTGCCTTTTAATTTGTACTTGAAATCACTGGTGTAGCTGGGTATCTGCCCCCAGTATTTTGCTGTGGACAAGGCCCTGCAGGTACTGTCAGTGCTAATTCATGGTGTGGCGATTCAACACCAAAGACGCCAGCTGTACTGAGAAGTGCTGCTGAGATTGTATTTTCTTGGTGCAGTGCAGGTTGCTTAGTGACCTGACACCAAAACAAATGCATTCACTTGTATATTTAAAGAGCAGCCTTTCCTGGAGGGTCCAGCATTTTGTGGGGACACCTGTTTCTTGCATGCTTGAAATTTCTGTCCTGAAATGACAGGCTTGATGCTGTACTCCAGCTGGTTAACACTTTTTTATAAGGAAGTCATGCAACATGTGTGTAATCCTCTCTTGACTCATCTCACATCAGCGCTGGTTAAATCACACTTCAACGTACAAGTCGTCAGACCGACTGCAGAAGCAAGAGTCAATAAAGGACTGCCTTTCCCAGACATGTAGCAGCTGATACATTTCTTATTCATCCACCCCTGGTGAAAGCTGAAGCTGTATTGCATACTTCCTGTCAAAATACACCACCCAGTTGCATGTGAACAAGGACACGGGGCAGTATCTGAGGGAGAGTGCTTCCCACCAGCAGGTTGCCCTGCATTGTCAGATCACCCACACACCCACAACAGGGGCTCAGCACTGGAGTCCTGCTCATGTAGTGGAAGGGCTGTGTCCTGAAAAGATCATACTTCATATTCCATGGCTGGAGGTTACACAGCGCTCTCAAGGGTTGTGAGTGGAGGTTGGAGGTCCGTGGCAGACAGTGGAAGGTCTGGGATAGATGAAAGGTCCAAGTATATTGGCTTATTTCTCCTTACACTCAACTCCAAAATTAGCTGAAGTATTAGTAAATACTAAATGAGCAGTAGATTTGTGTAATAAGGCTTCAAGTATCTGTAACAAAAGAGTGAATGACACCAAAAAGATGGGAACTTAAGAGTCACTGATATCCATGCTCGCATCATGTCCTCGCCTAAGCTTGTCACCCACAAAACATAAAAAAGCCACAAGCCTAAAAAAAAGACAATGAATAGAGAACCTACCATTTGCATAAGCATGCCTATCCTATCTGATTGTGGCCTTCTTTTAATTTAGAGCTTGAGAAACATTCCTAATGATGTCTTAAACTTGCTGTGCTGCACTTTCTTTCAGGCTTTTGATTTCATATTTGAAATGTGAGGGAGATGATTTTTTAAGAATACGAAAATTTTTAACAGAAAACTTATTTCTTTATATATGAGATATATATATATATAAATCTTATGTAAGATTTAAAGCAAATCTTTCCTATTTACTTCAATTATATCTGTGAAGAGAGAGTTTCCAAGACCAGGTATCAACCAGGTAAGTACATAGAAAATGTGAAATGCCCGCTGTAACTGCCTTTGAGAATTTAGGTGGAAGTCACTTGCTTTGCATCTCCAAAATCCTGGACCAGGGTCATCCAACTGGACAGGGCAAGGGTCAGTCCCCTTAAACACAAGGGTATCCTCTTGCTTTTCCTGCAATTGTTGGGCCCTTTTGCTACAAATGTCTCAGCTCCTGCAATAGCAAACAGCTTCCTTCAACGCACAGCACTGACTCACACCCAGAATCACATCCTGTCCAAGGAACAAGGAAGGGTTTTGGGAATAAAATAACTTGATCATATAATTACCAGCAGCTTGATCAGCCATGTGCATGTGAGAATAGAGAATGAGACTGCTGCAGGTCCTTACTCAATTTTTAATTGTTTGCCTTTGTCATGGTATTTTTCTTCAGCTTTGCTCTTCTGCATAATTAAATACACCCTTGCCTACCCACATGGAAAAATTACACACAAAAATTACACAGAAGTTTAGAAACAGGGACTAGAAGATGCTGGGAGAAGTGTAGAATCAGAGAGGTGAGGACAAGGGTACCTGGAAGACCCTGGTGGCTGAAGAATAGTCAGCAACAGGGAAGCATAAAAGAGAAATGAGACCACTACGGACAACTGAAAAATGTGGAGGAAGGAAATCTGCAGTTTGCTGATCTATTAAATTAATATTAGGAGAAGAAAGGCACAAGATGATGTGGCCTGGACAACATAATCTGGGGGGTGGGTGGTATGCCTGCCTATGGCAGGGAGTTTGGAACTAGATAATGTTTACGGTCCCTTTCAGCCCAACACATTCTATTCTATGATTCTATTCTCTCAATGCATCAATGCATACAATTTACAGATGATACGTTCATGAAGCTTACTTTCCAGAGGGTGGTGCATTGAGCCAGCCAAGACAAAAAGCAGAAATACCCCATACACTGGTCTGACTTGTAAACAGAATTATTTTTCTCCAAATAAGCAGCAGAGAAGCTAGATGATTCTATGAGAAACACCATCAAGATTTTCAAGACCCAACCATTTAAAGTATTGAGGCAATTTGACTTGGATTCATAGTTTGCCATGCTTTCAGATGTAGGTTGGATAAGAGACATCCTGAGCTCCCATCTAACCTGGGTGATCCTGTGAAAGACTAACTAATGGTGCTAACAGCTAGAAAAAAATGCAGTGTCTTATGCATGCTTAGCACTTGGCTGACAATCACAGATGAAGTACATCTCCAATCTCCTTGACTGCAGTAGAGCTACTCACAGGAAGAAGTTGACCAGGAACTCATGCTTACGTATCTGTCTGGTTTGATGGACTGTGACACTCTAAAATTCACTGTTTCAAAACCACTTGTGAGCTTCCAAGAGCTTAACAAGAATGAAAGTTGCCCGAAAAGCATGAGACCATCAAACCCAGGTATTTGCCAAAGCACATTGCAAAAACATTTTGGAAAGGTTTTGAAACATAAAATACCTATTTGAAAACACAACTACTGTTGGCTTAATCAGAAGTCGTCTGCACCCCTTGAAAATTTTTTGTTATATTAAATGGATTAACATGCCTGGCAAAATTTCACTTTGCACATCTGCATACACAGTGAACTCCTATCTCTGTATGAGCAGCTTAATCCTATTTCAACATATTGTTGAAAGATGTGAGAACATAAATAATTCAGAACCTAGTAGATTTAAAATCTTTCCAGGAACAAGCAAGGAGCAAAGTAACCACATGGCCTCACCCCTGGGTACTTTGGAGCTGAGAAGAGGAAGACTCCTGTAGAAACATTTTCCCCATTTCCCATTTCCATGGTGGTACTATTACTGTCTCCATTATACACTTCATACACAAGGTGCAACATAGTCAGAAAAAAAGCCAATTCAGCTGCCCCCAACCCATTTTGGCTTGGGAAATTTTTAACTTTCCAGGAGACCTGTGCCAAACAGCTGCCCTAAAGGTCCCTCCCTGATTTATGAAGCCTAAAATCCATCTATGGAAGACAGAAAGATTCCCTTCTGCTAAGGCACTACATCTCTTTTCTCCTCTGTCCTTCAGCAGTTAGGCTACATCACGACAGTTTTGAATCCTGTCCGTATTCTGTTTGGCAAAACCTATCAAATTTGATTCCAGAGTGCCTTGAAACATTAAGAAATACCTTGAATTCCTGAAGGACAGGGAGAGTCCCAGCAGCCTGCCATTGTAGTGCTTTGTTTGCATGGGTGTTTTGACGGCACAAACTTCCTGTGTTGGCAAGGCCTTAACACAACTTAGACTTCCTCCCAGAGAATTCCCTCAATCTCCAAGGGCAGCAAAATGGCTATTTTAGCTGGACTAACATATTGCCACTAGCAAACCAGTGACTTCTGTACCAGAAGGGAAGAAGAAAGCAGCCCAGGTATCCTTCCATGGCAGACGTTACCCTCACAGCTAATCTTAAATGGTGCAAGCTGAAGGAAGTCTGAAGCAACAATGTAGAGGGATTGCATGTGAGCCAAGCGCAGACTGCTGTAGCAACTGCATTGGGCATGTGCACAGCACATGGACAGAGGACAGGAGGCAGCAGGAGTCAGGAAAAACGAGGAATGCGATGGCAATCTCCTAAGCTTCACTAAGTCTTGAGAGTCAGTGCAACACTATTAATAATCTTGACATTTCTTTGTCTTTCCTAGGAGCTTTAGCTGGTATTTGCATAGCTAATAATGCTGTGTATCATTGTGAGCTTTCACCATCGTCATCCTGGAGAGAAGGCTGGAAAACAACTTGCTTCCAAATGCCAAAGCTTCAGGCTGTCTGCAAACATGAGAACTCTACCATTGGTTCACTCCTTAATGCTAGCATCACAGCCACAAACAATAACATTCTTCATTTGATTTTATACACACAGGTCAGGAGTTAGGGAGGGAGTAAAAGGGAGAGTTGTTACTTCTGAAAACTGCTGCCTCTGTTCTTTCCTACTGTTGATAATTCACACTTGCAATTTGCACTGTTTCAGAGGTGCCTCTTCCCAGTACATGTTCTGCAGCACAAAACAGCTAGGGACATATTCTGGCAACACCAATTACATACTAAAATAAATGCCAACTGAATTATACTCTCTCTATTGCAGCATCTCACTGGGCATAACAAAGAATTTCTGTACTTTGACCTCTCTCAGATACTGCAGGCAAGACAAAGATATTTCTAATCTTCCTTTCTGTGTAGAACCAGACAAGTTCCTAGTTGAGTAGTTTTGCAAGTGAGATACTTAAGCAAACAGCATATCCACTTTGCAGATAGTATGACCATTTTGAGGTAAAACACAGTTGTTTTATTGCAGCTCTCTTCTATATGCAGTAACTCCATTTGGAGAAAAAAAAAAAAGACAAAAGATAGTAAGAAAAAAATCCTCGAGAACTTGAGCCTGTAGGTGTTCCTCTTGAAAACGTCTTAGGGAAAACATCCTTATTCCTTCTTCCATTCAGTAAGCTGCCTCAATGGAGATGTTCTGCAAATACCTGACAGGTTTAATCCAAGAGACATCTGCTGGGGCATCACAACAAAAGTGTATGCGGAGGCTTGCAATTGATTTTAAAATGTTCACAGCACAAAAGGAAATCAAGGCAGTTTTGGATTTCTTTTCCCTTCTACACTAGGTTGTCACATATTTTTCTAACCATGCCAAACCAGAAAAAATAGTGTCTCTTTATCCATATATGCAATTACATCATATGCCATCAAGTACACAAAATACAATAATATCTATAAAAATCAGCGTTCTGCTCAGTGCTTTCTCCAAGTGCATGCTTTTCCCAAGGCCAGTATCACATCAAGCAATAAAAGCCATACACCAATGATTGTTAACACTTCTGGTTTTCTTAATGCCTCAGTTTTGCTATCTAGTATCTCTGCACTGGCCTCAAGACCAAGTCACTCTGCTTTGTCTTTGCTACTTCGACCAAAGGAAGGGACATGTTAAAAGCACAATTAATAACCAAAGAAGGTTCACAGGTCTCGGTCTCTAAGTATGTGCATGTGTATGAACTCAGTGTTTTGCTACACATGCATATTTATGCCATGAACTGTACACACATGTTGACACAATGCAGGCATACTTGCTGGGCCTTGCCTGGTAAACAAGGATGGAATGTCTGACCCTGTTTCACACTGTTGTTATTACACATGTGCTCAACACCAGGTGCTAAGTCTGGGAGTTTCAAGACACCTTTCAGCAGTGTGCTGAATACTCAAATACTCTGTGGAAAGAGAGACTAAAAATTCTATAAAACTGTTGATTTGTAAGTCTTTCTGATATCCTTAATTAAAAATCTCACTTCTGTATGAAAGCAAATTATTTCAATTATTTGAGTAAAAGTGCTTCTTGGAAGAAGCATCATCAGCCATTTTCCAGAGAACATATAATAAAAGATCTAGATAACATTACTTAATCTTTTTCTTTTAGAGGTCTTTATCCAACTTCTACAGATAATTTTTTTTTTTTTTTTTTTTTTTTTCTGTGAACAGAGAGATTTCCTAGATTAAAGAAAGTTTGTACATTTCCTCCCACTTTCTGAAATTTCTCTTTTGAACACGAACTTCTTCAGGACTGACAGGCTTTTTAGGTTTTGAATGCTTTTACGCAATGCTTACAACATTTCTGTCTCTGTGTCTCAAAGAGTATTTCCTCATTTCAAAAGTGTTTTTTGGCTGAGCAGATTGTTGAACAGTTGACTCTGGAGACAACTTTGCCTAGAAGGTAAAGTGCTCATTGCTGAGAAATCCTTTACAGAAGATGCTGAAGTCACTTTGCATGAGTCACAGTGGAAATTTAAGGAATCTTTAGCATCACGTCAGAGGATGGATCTACGACTATGCACAAAATCTGAATTGCTTAAAAAAGACATAAAGCTACTTTTCTACTTTTTTTTTTATTTTCCTCTGGGATCAAACCTTGTTAAAATTACTGACGTGATGTTCTAGATTTCAATACTGACGGTTCACAGTATGTGAGCACAGACCCCGTTCTCTGTAGTGTCCTGTGTCTAGTGCCTTTCACTGTTAGTACAGTAGCAGTACTTTATTTTCTCACTGAGTGTTTCAGCACCTTCTCAACCCGCAAATAAAATTTACTATTGCTTACTAAATCAGACTGGCTTTGCAGTAGCTGCATTTCTTCTTTCACTTTTCTTCTTGGCTGTTTTCTGCTGGTGTCAGATCAATGTCACACAGCCAAAGACTGAAGCAGGGTTTGAGTACTTACTAGGAAAGAGTGGTACTGCCCCAGCCTTTTTCCATACTGCTTTTAGAGCAGTAGGATACCTTGACTGGCAGTGTTATCTAGCTCCAGATCACAGTGCAATTCAAAGAAGGGGT
This sequence comes from Phylloscopus whistleri, assembly GCA_017589585.1. Taxonomy (NCBI): domain Eukaryota; kingdom Metazoa; phylum Chordata; class Aves; order Passeriformes; family Phylloscopidae; genus Phylloscopus; species Phylloscopus whistleri. The sequence continues at coordinate 4,569,758 of JADMLD010000679.1, read as the reverse complement.
CTGCCTAGATCAACTCCTTCACTTCTCCCTGTTCTGGAGAACAGAGGGACAGCTGCTGTGTTCAGTGAACTTGTCAGTGAAAGGGACTTCTAGCAGCAGCCATTGCTATCCCTGTTGCACCACTGCTCACTTCTGACTGCCGGAGAAGAGCAGAATGTGCATTCTTCAGCTTCATCCCTCATACTTGCTGCAACAGGAATAAGCTCAAACCTATTGCCCATCACACAAAATGGAGAGCAAAGACTGCTATGAGGAGCTGGTAAATGCAAGGGTTGACGGACATCCCTCCGTGGTACCATAAGTTACATATAGCATATATAAATATAAATATAAATATAAATATATAAATATATATATATACATATATATATTACATATAAAGTCCAACTGGCCACTATATCTTCCTCCTTCTATAAGACCCTTACTGGCCTTTGTTCCCCTTCTGCTGCAAAACACAATCTGCTGTCAGTGCAAGATTAGATTTTTTTCTGCCTACTTTGCCAAGAAGCCTTCAGCCAGGTCTGTGCATGTAGCATTATTTGCTTTAAGTTTTGCTTGCTTCTCCAGTTCCATCAGTAGCATAACATGTTTGGTTTTTCATTTGCTAGAAGTATGTCCGACTTCCTTTAATTTTCTCCTTTTTGGATTCAAGAAAATAGTTCAATTTTCAATTCAAAAATATGAAAAAAACATGCCAAAACATGTTTCTAGACTAGGAATTTACAAATTTTCATTATCACCAATTTAAAATTTTCTTTTTAATCTACTAGAACTTATCCTCTGAAGTAAATGACCATTGCCTTGTTAAAGGCAAGACAGAACCAGACAGAACACCCTGTAAGAGGCAATTTTAATGCACTTTCCACTTTTCAGAGTCAATAAACATCTTCAGAAGAAACACATGAAGTGTTGCATTCCTAATACTACCACATACTTCTGTGGTAGAAAGGCAGGTGGGTAGAAGGGCAAAAGGGTCATAACACAGGAACCCGGTGGACAAAGTAGAGGCATCTGGAAAGACATTGAGAGAATGATACTTTTTAAAGGCAGATTTTAAAAAGCAAAAAATCAGCAAGTTAGGAAACAGAATAGGGGTTTAAACAGATGCAAAGATTTTGAAGTACCTTCTGCACGTGAGGAAATACAGTTATTACTAATTCCAGAATGAGATTTGCTTATGGAAGCTTTAACAGCTTACACCAGCAATACCTGCAGAGTACATCTTGCAACATCATGTGAAACAAAACCCAGTGTGCAGTGTGATTAACAGAGCCCACATTTCACATTAATGAGGAGGTGTGCTGATTTCAGCTGGGGTACAGTTTTCTTCAGTGGCTGGTATGGGGCTGTGTTTTGGATTTGTGCTGAACACAGGGTTGATAATACAGAGTTGTGTTTGTTATTGCTGAGCAGGACTTACACAGAGCCAAGGCCTTTTCTGCTTTTTGTACTTCCACTCTGGTGAGGGAGTTGGGAGTGCATGAGAGGTTGGGAAGAGACACAGCTGGGACAGGTGACCCCAACTGACCAAAGGGATATTCCAGATCATATGACAAATACTTAAAGCTGGGCAGGAGGAGAAAGAGGGTGGACACTTGTCCTCCCAAGTTACCATTGCATGTGATGGGGCCCTGCTCTCCTGGGGATGGCTGAACACCTGCCTGCCCATGGGAAGCTGTGAATTAATTACTTGTTTTGTTTTGCTTGCATATGTAGCTTTTGCTTTCTCTATTAACCTGTCTTTATCTCACCCCATGTGTTTTCTGGATTTTACCCTTCAATTCTCTCCCCTATTCTGCTGGTGGGGGAGTGAGTGAGCAGCTGCCTGGGTTCTGGCTGCTGGCTGGGGTGCAACCATGACAGGAGGCTAAGCACCCTCACCAGGAAGAGGAAGAAAGGACAAGCAAGCTGAATCCTGCATTTCTTCCAGCCTTTCCACTTCCCAACTGAAACAGTTTAAAAACAGCACAAGCTGCCTAAGGCATAGCAAGCGCCAAATCTCCCTAAGCATTTCCCATTTCGATGCAGGCTTGACTCAGCCACAATGGCAGCAGGGGAACAGCGGGAGGTAAGAAGCTCAACAGAGCAACTAGGAACAATAAAGGCAGGCAGCAAAGAACAGTGATGATGATGCTGATAAGCAATGATGAAACATTTAGAAAGGGTTGCAAAGGCTGGAGGGAAATCTGAACATTTACTCTTTGTTTTTAAATAGCTGTCATTGCATATCACCTGCACTGGACTTTCCCAGGTATCTCTGCCAGAGAAGGGCTGACTAGTTCAGCACCTGGCTCTCAGTGGCAGCCCAGGGCAAGGGCAGTCACTATGCACTGCAGCTTTCAGAAGGGCAGGAGGGCAAGGCATCACAGCTGGAGAAACACTGCCGCACAAGGAATTCATGAAAGCTGGAAAATTAAGCCAAGGCATGGACAGAAGCAGGGATCTCAGGAAAATTTCCACTGAAGGCTCAGTGGAGAGTAGACCTCATTGGGCAGAAGTGCCAGATCTGTTTTTTCCACAGAACAGTTCTTCACGAGATATATGTTTCCTCTTACAGATTTCATGTCACTTTGAGCTCTTTAATACAACAGTTTCCACACCTGAGAATTGACATGAAGGATTTTGAAAAAGAGTGATCACAGAGTCTGGTCTTGCTCATTACTTGTACCAAGGTCAATAGAAATCGTGATTCAAAGAAGGTCAGAGCTTTTATAGATGAACCGGGAGTCATGGTTTCCCCTAACCTGCTTAGCAGGCAATAATAACTACTCAGCAGAATTAACTTCGGACCATTTTGGCTTGTATACTAATACAGTCAGTATACAGCCATAGAAGACCCTAGAGTTTCTCGTTTTTTCGCAGTTTGGCCAATTTTCATTTACCTTCTGTGCCAGTACAGCAAACTCAGGACACTGACTGCCTAATGAGGGAGATTAGACTACACAAACCAGGATAATCTGATGCTCAGCTGCTACCACCTTGACAAACAGGTGCACTGACTGCATATGATGTAATGCAAGTATGGCACATCCTGAACAGTGACCAGATCTGCTGCTCTCTAGTAAAGCCTAGACTGTGATCAAAGACTTTCATGGTCCTAAGTATTTTAATTCTTCTGTGGATTCTCTCATGCCTAATAAGAGTCAAGCTCCTGCCAAATCCTCTTCTTCAGTGGGAACTGTTAGTACGGGCTCTGCCATCTGCTCACTCTGGTGTTCTCAAGGAAGTTACAGACACACATAGGCTGCTCTATTTCTGTTGAGTTTATTAAACTGGCCTAATATATTGAAAAATTAGGGAGAGGAATGATAAGACATACGTTAGAACTGTGCAATAACATTATCCTGATTTCCCTAAGAAATTCTTGTTGTTTTGTTTCATTTCATAGCAGGGTCTTCATTTATGAAACTACCGATGTCAAACTTACCTGGAGCAAAGCATCTCAAAATTAAAGTCCCTGGAGCCAGATTGATCTGAACCCTGATTCTTTCTACAGTCCATACTTTCTGTGGCCATTTTCAGTGCTCACTGAGTCTGTGACCTTAGTTTCTGCCTCTGTATAATGGAGCAAATATTTCTTTACAACACATCAACAGCACTTTGTACTAAGGTCAGTCATGCTGTCAGGAGGAAGTATCAGTGCTGCATGTGGCACAGCTGACTCATTTTCCAACAATAAATGACGTGGTAGATCCACCTTTTGCAATCAACTACATTATCTCATTTTCATGACCCAGCTCAAAGCAGAACATGGGTTATAGGATGTTAAGCATGATAGACAGTAACCACCTACAAGCAAGAAGAAAACCAACATATCTATGTGTGTCAACTGATGTTTAACATCGGAAGAGAAACTGAAAACTATGGTTACACTTGTATTAGAAAGGCGATCTGTAGAATGGAGGAGTTGATGCCAAGGATCAAAAGTTTGCGACACTCCATGTAAGTAGAGGAGGAAGGGGAGAAGATAAAGGGGTTATCTCAGAACAACTTTTAGTCTGCTCCCATGAACTGGACAACCATTAGTCCAGTGAGCTTTTGGAACACTTCTTTAAGCCCAGGTGCATTCAAAAGTAACACAGGTTGTGCATTAAGACAATTCAGTGACACGAACCCAAACAAGCAAAGGATGGACAACAGGGAGACTCTCTTGAAAAGCATATCCCTGATCTGGACAGCAGTGCTGGGGGGGGCATGCAGCCTGCTAGAACCAGCCTTCTCACAGAACTATCTGCCGTATGGCCCTAAGGTTACAACATGGGACTGGAAGTAACATCCATGCTCCTTGTAGGCGACTCACAGGGCATCTGCCTCACACAGCATTTTTTGTTATTTTACAACAGGTCCTGTTTTCTGGTTTGATTTTGAGGGTTTTGTTAACAATTTTTTTCTTGTTGTTTCGTGTTTTGTGTGGTTTTGGTGTTGGTTTTTTGGGTTTTTTTTTGGTTGTGGTTTGTTTGGTTTTGTTTTTCTTTTTGTTGGGTTTTCTTTTTCAGATTTTTTGCTTGTCTCTTTTGGTTTTTAACTCCCTGAAGTTTCTATATATGCATTACGGGAAAATCAATGCATGATAAAGCAGAAGATGTGCTTCCCTTAGCCAGAAAACCAGAAGGAGCACAGTCATCCTAGGAGGACCTCATCTCGCAGGCTAGCCAATAAGAAGCACAGACGAGCCAATAAAATTCCTGGTAGCTACACATGCAAAAATAAAGGAGAAAAAGGCAAGTTCACTATTTTGAAACTATGGGACAGAAAAAAAAAACCAATCCAAGTCTGGCTCATTTACTGAATGTTTTGCCTCACATTCCAGTTAGGATAATGCTGTGTGTGAATGGAACAAGCGACATGCAGGCATCTAAAATGTTAGAAGAGGACAATACCAGCTACAGAATCTGGAGAGAAAACAATCAACTGTTTACTGTATAAAAAAATTCCTCCCATTGTAAAGAGGAATGAATTGGCAATTTAAATTGCAGGTTCAGCAGCAAAAAGTGTTTAGTGATCCAGTGGCTCCTGGGGGTTTTTTGATAGTATACAATTGAGAGAGGGAACCATTCTGTCAGCCTACTCAACTCTAGATTATTCTAGTTTTTACTCATTCTTACAGCTCAGGAGTTCTTTTGGTTGGTTGATTTATCCTAACCACATGAAGGCGGAGAGAGGACAACTTTCTCTGAAGGACTGACAAGTGCTAAAACTATGAGATCACACATAAAAAGCCAGGAAAACATGTATTTCAAATGGGAATTAGGTTTCTATTTATTGATAGATGGGAATTCCAAATAACCTTTCTAAGGAGAATTTTCCTTAGAAAAGGTAAGGAACTTACAACTTGATAAATCTTCAGGAGGTACGATTGAGGCAACCCTTTGAACTTCAGAGAGGAATCCAGACTATGTCTCATGATGATGTCAGATGATCTGATGGGAAATGTGGTTGCCATTTTTGTAATTTACATTGCCTCACACTCACTAGTTTCTGACAGACACTTACGTGAATCAGAAAGCAGTTATTTTTTTCTCCCTGTGTGCATAACTCAACACTGTTGTCCATAACTTCCGCATATAGCCTCTTCTCAATTTTTCTGAATGCTGGAGATCAACCAAAGGTAAGTCTTCAGAGCGGGGGAGAAGGGTCTTCTGCTGTTCACTGCGGATGGCATTTGACCCTCTGGATATTATATGCAAAACAAACAAAAGTATTGCCTTTGCCAGAGCAACACACCTCACACTAAGTCTCTTTTTTGCCCTAATCCTGCACTATTTTGTATGATGACTTTCAGTCTTCAAGCACCAGCCAGCACTTGCTACTGCCAGTAACCATTTTTGGATGGTTACACACCTATGGTAACAGCAGACATCTCTCATCATCTGCAACTGCAGAAGGATGAATATCAATGTAAATGATCCTTTCCAGTTTCTCCCTTTCCTAATTAAGAGAACCTATATTCAATTCACTAAAGCCATCTGTGTGACAATTATCCTGCTGGAAAGTTCTGGAGCAGTTTTCCTTATGCAGAACCTCATCTTTTTTGATCCTATTGTTACTGACCAAGCCTAATATAAAGTTCCAGCTCTATGAAATGTACACTTCCTTATAGGAAGTAGGATTGTGACTACTGTGCCCAACTACAAAGGTATTTTGAAATTACAATGGTAATGTTCTTCAAAATCTTAAATTCTCTAGCTGCCTCTAACAACTTCTGCTTCTCTCACCCTTGAAATGCTCTATTCCTCTATTTTTCAAATTGTTCATGCAATATGGACAAAAGCTTGAAGAAGAAAATTAATCTGTCCAGCTTTTTTGAAAACTGCTGCTTACTTCTTACAAGGCATTGCTATCTACTTTCAGGTTACAAAACTAAAAGTACTATGTTTACCCCCAGTTAACAGTAGGACTAACTATTTTATTCTAGAAAGTAGGAAAATAATTTCTCCTGTATCATCCAGTTTAAGCCTTTTCTTTACTGCTACCCACCACCGAAATTTAAAGGCTTTGCCAGACCACAATTGCACAGAAAGAAAGAGCATGAAACATGACCTTTTGCTTAAGGTACAATTCTGAATGACAGGAAGGTCAAAGCTGCAGCATTCTCATTTAGCTACTCAACAGGAAAAGTAATTTTCCAACAAGTAATACCCAAGAGAAAACAGATATATACACTCAGACAGGTGTTCTCCAAAACATATTTTTAATGTAATCTGCATTTGGAGGCTAAAGAGAGTAGGAGCAGAGAAATATGCTTGTTATTCCTTTTTTACATTACTGTTAAAGCTAAATTACTTCACGTAAAAAAGAAACTGCAGTATTTCCATACACGGAGCTAGCCCTGCATAGGAAGTCTTTGCAATAGAATGGAACACAAATACAACATTATTTAAACCAAACCAACAACAGCTTTTCGCTCTGCCCTCATTGAGGGCTCAACAGTTACTTTTACACTCAAAGCCAAGAAATATGAGCAGTCTAGTATGTCTCTCATCAAAATTACCAAAATTACTTTGAAGCGTTAAATACCAGTTGGCGTCATTGCAGTCACAGAAGGTAAAATTAGTGTTTAGTCTACTTTTTCATGCTTCTCAACGTCTTAGAGTATAACAGTCATTCCACTCTATATTTCAAAGCATGAGGAAGCTATTTCAAGAGCAGCCATATCCTGCCACTGTCACCTTGCAGCTGATACAAAACTGAGGAGAGGCACACTTTTCCTCAAAATGTTTTTATCTAATTACAAATCCTCCTGTAAGGATTTTGCTATAGCACTGCATTACTTTCTTTAAAGTAGTGTTTGTAAAAATAGAAAGAGGTTAATTTTAACCAGTTGCAAAACAGTTGTTAAAAGACAGCTCTTTGTGGACTTAGGAAATACACAAGACTATTTCCTATCCAGGGAGTGTTGTGAATTATATATGGAAAACTAACTATAGTGTTGCCTTGCATTTCTGAAAGTGTCTTTACACTGCACTTAACAAACAGAATAGAGACACTGCAGACAGCTGGAATCTTATTACCAGCTTAAATTATACAAAAAAAGGAATATAATTTTAGATTTTTTATGAGAATATTTTTCATCTTCCTTGTTGAAGTACTTCAGTTGTAACTCACAACTATTAGAAGAAAAGCTGCTCTACGTATTTATCCCTTTCCCCAGAAAATGTAACTTAGAGGTCTCAACAAGTAAGAAGGTATCAGTTCCTTTGTCCCTAGGGGAGTGATACCTGTAAGATGTTTAATCAATTTAAAACCTGTTTCATCCCTGCAGGGCATATAATTATTTCTGCAGTGTTTTCCACATTTTTCTGTGTCAGTAGCTCAGAAGCAGTATGTTTCATCAGAAAAAAAAAAAAAAAGGGAGAAATAGGAAGAAAAGAGAAAAATGGTAAAAGAAGGAGTTAAAAATATTACAAAATTAAAACTAGGATAAATTAAACAGAGCAGTGTAAACACACAGGTCTAAATGCAAAGTGGCCATAAATGAACTCATGTACCAGGACATTTAAGTCCACATTATCTGGCAAGACAAGTATTCTCTTCAGCAGAGAGCTTCACCACCATGAAAAACGGAGGTGATAAATCCTTCGGTCTGACGTACATCAGTAGATATTTAGACAGAAATTCGTGCAATAAATCAGCATGTACTAATAGCTTGGTTTGTTTCTAAAGAGCAGCTAACACAGTAAGCCTTTCTTGTAGCAATATTCACTAGGTTTACTTAGAACTAATAGTGATACGCTTTCACGTTTGGGAATGCTTTCCATTTAAAAAATTAACAATTTTTAAAATTAAAATTAACAATTTTACATTATATTTCTGGACTAATGATCATAAATCATAGAATGATTTGGGTTGGAAGGGACTTTAAAGATCCCCTAGTTCCAATCTCTCTGCCATGCGCATAGTCACCTTCCACCGGACTAGAGCCCCATCCAGCCTGGCCTTGAACACTTCCAGGGATGGGGCATCCACAACTCCTCAGGACAACCTGTGCCAGTGCCTCACCATGCTCACAGTAAACAATTTCTTCCTTATATCTAAGCTAAATCTCACCCTTTTCAGTTTAAAGCTATTCCCTCTTGTCCTTTCACCCCATGACTTTATAAAAAGTCCCTCTCCAGCCCCCTTTGGCTACTGGAAGGTCCTATAAGGTATCCCTGTAGCCTTTGCTTCCTCAGGCTGAACAATCAACTAACAATGTCCAACTAATTTTAAACAGGGCAATTGTCAGTTATAAAGACAGAAATTTAAACTAAAACCACCAAAGAGCAGAACAGATTACAATGTAAAAAACTCTAAAAATCCTTTTCCCTGTGACCTATACAAAAAGAATTATTTTTATGACTTGCTGTATAACATATTTCTAACATGGTATGATTTGCTGATTATCCCCACTTACAGAGCAGCAGAAAAGCATTAAAATATATAAATTCAAAAAACAAACTACACGTCCTCACAAATGAAAAGCTGAGTGGCATCTGTCCTAAGCATTACAAATCACAGCAATTCAGTCAATTGACTAGAGTTTAGTCTTGTGTTACGCAAGAGAAACCTCCATCCTGGCCTGTACCAGCAATAGTGTGGCCAGCAGGATCAGGGCAGCCATTGTCCCCCTATACCGGGCACCACTGAAGCCATGCCTTGAGTGCTGTGTTCTGTTTTGGGCCCCTCGCTAAGAAAGATATCGAGGTGCTGGAGCATGTCCAGGGAAGGGCAGTGGAGCTGGAGAAGGGTTTGGAGCACAAGTCTGATGAGGAGCAGCTGAGGGATCTTGGGTTGTTCAGCCTGGAGAAAAGGAGGTTCAATGGAGAACTTACAATTACTTGGAAGGAGGTTGTGACAAGGTGGGGGTTGGCCTCTTCTCCTGAGTAACAAGTGATACAACAAGGAGAAATGGCCTCATTGAATTAGGGGACATACAGACTGGATATAAAGAAAAACTTCTTTGTGGAAAGAGTGGTTGAACAATATAACAGGCTGCCCAAAGCAAGTAGTTGAGTCACCATGGCTGGAGGTATTTGAAAGACATGTAAATGTGGCACTTAAGGACATGGTTTAGTGCTGGACTTGGCAGTGCTGGGTTAAGGGTTGGACTCAATGATCTTAAAGATCTTTTCCAGCCTAAATGGTTCTATGATTCTTGTAATAGTACACAACATAGACATGGCAAGGGACAAAACAGTGAAAATTGCTTCAAAACAGCAACTCTGGTAGTGACAACACACAAACAGCACTGCTTTCAATATATCTTTACTTAAAAACATCCCCATAATTTTTGCAAAAATGGCTAAGCTAGTAGGCACCTGTACACTGCCATACTCTGGCAGGAATGCCAAAACAGAATAAAAACAAGGAAGGGCTATTCTTATGTGCTCCCAAGACAAGTTATTCCTCAAGTTCAATCACAAATGACAAAAATGTTCTAACATCAACTTAAAAATTAAAATATTAAAAAGACTCTCCTAACCTAATCAATTTGGATTCTAAATGTCTCTTATCTCGGACAAAGGCATAAAATAAGTTGTTGGATTTCTAGAGCAAGAACCCCATAGGTAACTTACTGCCTGTCACTGAGATGAAACATTAAGTCAAAAATAGCCAGTATGCTAGACAACTAAATTTGCAAGTAAACTGTATCGTATCCAACAGAAATTAATTTCACTTTAAGACATTTGTAGGGCTAATGTGCCATAATAAATCCTACTATTAATCAACAGTAAAGTGCTGAATTATATTAATTACCTGAATCGCACTCACATTTATGATCTTCATGTATAGACTTCTTATCAAGTCAAAAGAGCCCTTTCTGTTGCAAAAGCTAAGCTGTTGTGCAAATATTATAAAAAATAGGTACTTTAATAGGAGCTATATACACAACAGAACTCCTGCTTTTCTTAAGTACAACTGACATAGTAGAGATGAAAAATCCATGCAAATATTTATAAAGATACTTAAAATTAAGAAAAAAGGACACTGCTATAGAACTTTCAATACCCTGGCAGACAGCCACTTACTATACTATATGATGTCTAGATCTGGACTGATAAACATCATGCCATCAACATGCTTTAGTTTTCTTTTGTAGCTAAAGCTGATTTGCAGATTTTAAAGCAGAGCATATATTTGATCTATTTCTCACAGAAGTGTATCATTAAGGTTTGAGGTTAAACTTTGAGCAAACTTCACATCTAGTCACAAAACCAGCACAAGCAAGACGTTAGTGCAGAGGGGAAGGTGTCACTTGTACATCATGAGGACTCTTCTCCCAGCTGCATGATGCAACAGAACAATTTTCAGATTTAAAGTTCAAGTGGACTACAATCAGAAAAAGCAAGATTTTCTTCTCGCCAATTTAGGAAAAATTTCCAGAGGATCAGAATGAAAGCAACCTCAGTTACAGCAGTCAAAAAAGTCAAACTCAAGTTTGGAGAGCTGATAAATAACTCCGAAATTCATCATGCTATGAAGACAGCATTCTCAAGAGAGCTCTAAACAAACTGCAAAACAAGATTGGCATTTAAGTTGAAATTGGCCAAGTGCTGCATAGAAATATGCTCACACACAACAGTCATGTTTAAGCCAGTGCATAGAGAAGATAAAAGCACTTATGGTAGTTGCAAATGTTAACAAGTCCATACAACTTGCACAGTTTAGCAATGAGTCCATAGAAAAAGAAGAGAGTAAGAGTAGAAACGCTCAAGCAAAACAAAAAAAAAAAGATGACCTTCCAACTGTATAAAATCCACATAACAGTTATAGTAAAAAGACATCAGTGAAAAATACTCAACTCAGTCCCAAACACCCAACAGGCAAATCAGACCAGAAAAGACAAGCCTTTGGCAGACAATTTAAGAAGTCTAAATATGGCATCACATTTCTAAATAATCCACAAAATATATTATATGGCATATTCATTTTAAATACTGGGTAACCAACTCTGCAGATGATGCTAACAACACTAGCCAATGAGAGCAAAACGGAGCAAGCTAAGGGAACGCTGGTGTATCACAACAGTGCTCAAGGAAAATATCACCATATCGTGCTTCAAAAACAGTACTCTGGAATGCCACACTATCATCTATGGAGCAAAACAAAGTTCTCTAGTTTTTCAGGGATATGCCCTGCATAGAATATGTTATGATTCACTATTACACGAGCAGCAAGACACTGCAAAGTAGTATGATTTATGGGCTGGATTAAATTCTTTGCTATTTCCTTCTCATCCAGCAAATCACTAGCTGTTTGTTTACATGAGTTTGTGGCATCGAAATGCGAACCTGACTTGATAAGAAGATTCATGATATCTGGATGGTTGTTCAGTGCAGCTATGTGTAATGGACTGTTGTTATCTGAGTCTCTGACATTTACATCAGCACCACATTCCACCAGGATAGCAGTAACTTGTAGAGAGGGGAATTTACAAACTGGGTAGCGACCGACACATGTAGTATTATTGTCAACAGCAAGGTGAAGTGGACTGAAGTTATTCTTTCCTCTAGGCTGAAGCTTAAGAAACTTGTAAATAGTTTGTTTCTTAAAATGTTCCTGTTCTGAGCTGCAAGGTACTTTCTCCAACAAGCAAATTAAATGCAAGATGATGGAAAGGGCTTTGTTCAGCTGTATTGGATCAGGAAGACACTGGGTTTGTTTCATGGCCCGTTCTATTTCAAGAACGCTTTTGCACAGTATACCCATTAGATCATCAAAAGTGACAGTAGTGCCTAGCAGGCCTTTTGCCCTATCCTGAAGCATGAAGGAGAAAAGTTCAGCAAATGATAGCAAACTGCTGGCTGTCATAGGGCTCAGTGGATCAAGATTGCTCTGCTGCATGTCCAAAGCATACTTCCATAAATTGATGCAACGCTTGAAGTTTCCGGAGTCTGCATACACAGCACCTCTGTATCTAATATAGTAGGATGTGTCTGGGTGAGAAGGGCCAAGAATGCGTTCTCTAATTAATAATGCTTGCATTCTCATTTCATCTGGGTCTGCAATAAGATTTTCTAGCTCTTCTGAGCTGTTTACCTCTTTAGCATAATCATAAGCCATAATCAGGGTTTGTGGCACAGGTTTGCTGAGGATATTAGTCCTATCACTGTATCTCATTTCCATAGCTCTTTTCCAGTATTTCAAAGCACCAAGCAGATCTCTCTTTTTGTCCACAAATGTTGCTCCTAGAAGTTCCAGGGCATTTATGCGCTCAGCCTTACTAGTCTGTACATGCTGGGTCAGAAAGTCCACTATATTTGTGTGGCCAGTCACACTGGCTGACAGAAGGGGAGTCATTCCATAACCATCCTTTTCCATTTTAGCACAATACTTGAGAAGCATCTTCATGATCTCCAAACTTCCAGATTCTGCACAGTCATGCAGTGCTGTATTTCCTGCAAGACAACAAACACAATTACACAAATCATATCACATTACAGTCCAAATCTAACCATGCTAATAGTTTAAAAAAACAGTTTAAAATCCCCAAATATTAATGGTTTTAAAATAGGTTTTGTTTCCCCATTTATGTACTATGAAAGCAAGGCTGCCATGCAGTTGTAAAAATCAAAATGCTTGATATTATTATCTGAAAAAAATCAAACAGGTTTAAGAAAAACCCCCAAACCAAAATTAAAACAGAATTCTTCACCACATAAAAGCACAGGAGTCAGCAATTCCATCGTATCAAAGGTCAAGCAAACAGGAGAGGAGACCAGTTTGATTGGACAGAGAACTCCTCTTGGAGCTCAGGAGGAAAAAGAAATTTTATGTTGTCTGGAAACAAGGTCAGGCTTTGCAGGAATTTAACAGAGCTGTGGTTCATATATGCAAGTGACAAGATGCAAAAGGCCAAAGCTCAGTTAGAGTTGAAACTGACCAGTATTGTGTCAGACAACAAGAGTTCTTGAAGTACACTAATAGCAAGGGGAGGTCTAAAGAAAATACCAGACTGATACTTACTGAAGATGGTCATCTGACTACAAAGAGTGAAGAAGTGTGGACACATTAAATGCTTTCCTTTGCCTCAGTCTTTAATAATACAGATAAACTATCATCTACCCAGTCCCTGGATTTAGAGAATGAATTCAGGAATAGTGACTTCCCATTTGTTTAGACACTTCTCAGGGACTAGCTGAGAAGCAGTTCACAGTTCACAAGTCCACAGGACCTGATGGGATTTACCCGAGTATGGAAGAAACTGATGTTTGTTATGGCAGTAGCCTTTTCCATCAGCTACTAAATGTCTTGGGAATCTGGGGAGGCCCCCACTGAATAGGAGCTAACCCATGTTACTTCATTTTATAAGAAAGGAAAGAGGGATTACCAAAGAGCCTACAGACCTGTTACTCTCACCTCAACACTCGGAAAAATTATGGAGAAGATTATACTAAATGTTACTGTAAGGCATTTAAAGGACAATGCAATCATTAGGTACCATCAACTTGGGTTAACAAGGGAAAAGTCCTGTTTCAACTAATTTGATATCCTTCTAGTATAAGGTCACCCATCCAGCAGATGAAGGGAAGACATTGGATGTAGGATTTTTGCCTTTTAGTGAGTTTTGCCTTTTTTGTCTTTTTATACTGTCCCCCAGAACATCCTTCTGAACAAGTTATCTAACTGTGGGGTGACTAGGGTCAAGGAGCATGGGGTGGAGAACTGCCTGAAGGACAGAGCTCAAAGGATTGCAGTGAATGGGGCTACCCGTGGCTGGAGACAGGTCATCAGAGGTGATCCTCAGGGCTCAATTCTAGGGCCAGTGTTGTTCAGTATATTTGTCAATGACCTGGATGCAGGAGTTGAATGCATCATTAAAGAGCTTGATGAGGAGTCCAAACTGGGAGGTGCCGTTGACTCTCTCATGGGACAAGAGGACTTCCAGAAAGATCTACATAGATTGGTGCACTGAGCAATCATCAAGGGCATGAAATTTAGCAAGAACAGACACTGGACACTGCCCCTGCCATTGTATAACACCTGACACAAATATGAATTGGGAGAAGAACAGGCTGGAGAGCAGCCCTGCAGAAAGGGACCTGGGGGTGCTGGTTAGCAGCAGGCTCAGTGCGAGTCACCAGTGTGCCAGGCACACCCCACCAAGAGCTGCATCTAACATGGCACAGCCAGCCCATGGAGGTGATTATCCTGCTGTTATCAGCACTGGCACTGCCTTCCCCAGAGTGCTGTGAGCAGTTCTGGGCCCCACAATTTAAGAAATATGTGAAAGTCTTCAGAGGCACCCAGAAGATGGCAACCAAGTTGGTGACAGTGCTAGAAGGAATGTTCTACAAGGAGCTGCTAAGGACTTTGGATATATCAAGTTTGCAGAAATGGATGCTGAAGGATTATCTTGCTGCTCTCTGCAGCTGCCTGAGGAGAAGCAGAGGGAAGTCCCTTGGCATCCAATGACAGGACACATGGGAATGGCTCAAAACTGTGCTAGGACACATTCAGATTTGACATGAGGAAACTTTTCTTTGCTTCAAACACTGAGAAGGCTTTTTTTAGAGATGGTTGATTCCCCAAGCCTGCCTATCATGGGTTAACATAGTTTGGTTTTTAGTCAAAGAGGAATATGTTATATTGCCCTGTCAGGACCTTGAAATTGTTTTAGAAGGGACAGGCACCTATCAGAGACTATTTTTAGATATTAGCATATAGTTTGAGCATTGAGGACGCTAAATGCAACTTTGGGGAAGTACCCATATAAATCCTGATTTTGCTCAGGCCAGGCCTTTTTCTTTCCAGCCAGCTGAACAGGTAACATCGAGTCGGGCTGTTCTCTTGGCCGGCCAGGCCTGCCTCCCCCCCTTGGTGGGGAGCTGGCCCCGAGGCCTGATTGGGCTCCATCAGCTCCTGCCAGGGAAGAGAGGCTGCAGCTTAACATCAGTGAATTTTAAAGCCTATCTCGGAGCTCGCCGATCTGGGAGGAAGCCGGGCCAGGCCCCTGATAACAGCTATGGGCCCGGCTGGGCCGAGCCCATCCCGATTGTGCCGAGGGGTGCGGGGAAAGGAGAGGGGAAAAGCCCAGCCACTTTGAGATGTCTCCCCCAGAGAAGCTGCTGCCCAGCAGTGATCACATGACCACCGTAGGCCTGGGCAGATTCAACCTTTTCCTGGCAACATGAAGCTTTCAAGGCTTACCTCCTTCCTGAGAGAAAGAAAAGAGGGACAGAGTGAACACAAAGACTCAGCATGACAGTCAGATGGAGAGAGTGTGTGAAAGACTAATTAGAGGAAGGATAGAGAAGTTGCCTGCTGGCTGGACTTCTTATTGAACCATGGAAATGAACTCTGTATGTAGATTATCCCTTCAAATCATGGGAAAGGTATGCATTTGGGGAGATGATGGTAGATTCGTGTGTGGATCTGAGCAAAGATGTTTGTAATGAACTAAGTGATATTGACCTCATAAGGCTTTGAACAGAGATAGAGATGAGAAGTCCTCTGCACCAGTGAAGAAGTGAGAAGACATCTCTGTTACCTGAGATGAAGAATCCTTTGGTTTTGGAATTATTCATCTGTAAAAGGTGACACCCCAATAATGCAGGAGTCTAAAACCCATGACCCATAAGCAGCTTGGGAAACTGCTAATGGGAGGGGTCACGAAAGCAGGTTTTACTGAACAGCTATTTTTGTGACAGCTAAAACCCACAGGAGAACTGTTCTAGGTTGTCAGTGGGATTCATGACTCTAAGAGAGACTCTTCTCCTAAAGAACTGATGAATGACTATTTTCAAATAGTGAAACTGACTAAAAATCATAAGTTTTGTCTCCCTGTGTTGCTTGTAAGAAAGTGAACACTTGTGGGGAGAAGAGAAGGGTTTTGAAGTTTCAATTTTTTTTTCTTTTCTTCTTTTAATGTGCGTGTTAATAAAATCTGTTTACTTTTAAGTTGGGCCTGTTTTGCCTTTTTCCTCCAAACTCTATCTCACAGCAGAAAAGACACTTAAACCACTACACTGCATTTAGCAAACAGAAACAGGTGAACCTGAAACCACTACAGTGTTTCAGATGCCTTTGGTCAATGTCCTCATTAATTTGATTCAATTTAGCTAAAAATTGGTCAGGCAGTTGGGCTAGATGATCACTGTTCATATTACATAATCCAATTGGAATAATTTATTCTATAAGGGGTTTTTTATCTGCTTTCAAGTATGAAACAGAAACTTAAGATGGCTACCTCCATGCTGCTTCAATTTTCCCACTTCCCTTAACTTTCCCCTCCTCTCAACCTCCAGCAATTATTAAAAAATAGTGGGATCTGCATGAAAATTAAAGCTGGGCTAACCCAATATTGGCTTTGTTTTCACCCACCCTATAGTTCTTACTCTCTTCACCTGCCATCTCTTTTGATTTTCATATTTTGAAGAAATTACTTTACTCAACAGAAAACATCACAACAGACCCTTCATCTCAGCTGGGTCCTTTGAGACTGCTGGTATAGTCTAAAGGAGCAGGATATTTTGTCAAGGGAATGTATAAACCCAGACAATCTATTCTTAATACTTTCTTAGGCCTTTACCTTAAGTCCCACCTTAACCCCTCTTCTCTTCTTGCTAGGATTCCCAAAGACAAGAAGAAAAAAATGCCCACAACACATAATATACAGACATCTATGTTATAGCAACTTTTGATTTACATGCAGATTATTTTCCATTAGCATGACATTGCATAGCCTTTTATATTTAATGGCATTCTGGTCCCAATTCCATGTGGGAAAATTTCTAGTAACCACTAGTGACACCTGCTTGAAAATATTCGGAGAAAATTAGAAAGCAAGTATTGGATACCACAGCTAAATATCTAACTAATTTGCTGCAACTAGATGGTGGTTTTACTTAACTTCAGATATGTGTACTTCATTGGAGCAGAAGGAAAAAATGGGGACAAACTCTCCAGATCCCCCTCCTAACATAATGAAGTCTCTTACGCAGTTGTCTGCCTTTAAAACCACACAATTTACATCTACCCTTTTCTTTATAATATACATATTGCAGACTCAGGCATAGAAGCTTTTCAGCTTCATACAAAATTAATTAACTGAAAGTTCATGTTAATATCTACCTCACAACCTGATTAAGATTTCATATATCCTTAGCCTGGCAAATTCAGTTAACTGCTCATCTGTTACACTGCTAGCAAGTTTCCACACTCACAAAGGACACCTCCTATTCTAATGGTTGTCTGCCCATTCCTAGTAATAAGATTGGCTTTTTAAAATTCAGACAGTTTTAGGAAACTTCCTTATTTTTATTTTTGGTCGGATTATGTTTTAAATGCCAACAAGACAGTGATACAAAGTGGGCCTTGCTGTTGCATTTCTAGTCTCTAAGTAAACTACTGTGGATTAGGAAAGAAAGCACTAGAAATCTTCAGATCATGTGAGGGATAAGAATATATTTGTACAGTCTACAGCTCCTATTTATCCTCATACACTTTAATTTTTTTCTAGACTCTGATATCAAGAATGCACACTTCGCTCTTTAGACGAAAGTATTTCATTAATGAAACTCTAGTCAAAAGCATGCCTGAGATCTGCTTTAAAAGCCTAATGCTGTGTAGAAATAAATTAAAACTAAAGGTGAAGTCTTTCCACTAATACATTCTTTCTGCCAGAAATGTATTGTTTACACTAGCTAAAATATATAAATACTTAAATATAAATACCAAAGCAAAACATGTGAAATTCATACATATTTAAGTTTATAATAAACAGTATTTCATACTTACTAAAAACACTTCAGAAACAGTAAATATGTCACATTTCCAATTCAATTATTAGAACTTAATGTAGGTCTACACAAATAATTTTAACATCTTGTAACTTACATATGTAACTTACATATGTAACTTCATAACACACTTATCTCCTTTCTAACAAGGCACAGTAAGAGTAAATAAAGTCAAAGAAAAAAAAAAAAAAACAAAAAAAACAGGAAAGCAAAATTCAGAAGTGTCTGGTCAAACCATAATAACTCCCCTCTAAATTTAATATCCTCTTTCAGCAGCAGATCCAGACACCTTAGGTCCACAATGTGGACCTCTATTCTGTATTTTATATTAGCAGATTATCACATAGCAGCTTCTTTTTATCTTCTGTCAAGGCAAGATAGAAAATGTTTGTCTCACAATTTGCAAGTTTTGGTATGCAGAAAAAGGATATAGAGACTTAAAGACTGTTTAGATTAATGTTTTCTAATGGGCACTGGGCATTTTGCTGTGGTTTCTTCACTACTATCCCAAACATCCACTCCTCAGTACTTATCTTTCAGTTCTCAAAATTTCACATGTAAATTGAACTCTTTCTTCTTCCTCAAACTATTTTGTGAACCATCTGAAAAAGAACTCACAGAACATTTGAAAGCCTCTCTGACAGTCTCAATTCCAGCAACTAGAAAAATATCAATAACAGAAAAACTGAGTTATCCATAACAAACTGAGTCTCAATCCAGGCCAAGCAGATTCCAAAATTTATCTGACACAGTAATCAAATTCATACAAAAAATGAGTAAAAAGTATTTTCTAAAGCTTATGACTCAGGTTTTCGCAATTATACCAGATTTATGAACATATTTTGTCCCCTGAATCGTATTTTAAGTGCAAAATTAAAACATTTAAAAAAAAAAAAACCCATAAAATATACTAGAGTGCTTCATTTATTGACAGTGAACTTAACTTTCAAAATATTCTTTTCCTGAAACACTTCTGAATAGTGGCCAGTGATTTTATAATCATTTACTAACAAGTAAACTGAGGACGGCATGCCAACACAAAGTGGCACATGAAACTACCTGTTAGATCAAGATTCATAAAGCTAAATCTAGTTCATACAAAGAGAAGTGTTTTTTCACCTTTCTAATACTTCAGACAATTTTTAACATTAATAGAACTAAGTCAGTTATAGGTCTGGCCACAATACAATCTCTACTGAGACTAACAAAACTTTCAATTACAGGAGTAGATATTTAAGCAAATTTAGGTGGATTGCAAGTTGGCAAATTTGGCATACATAGCTTATCAACTATAATTCTCTCTGTCTTTATCTGACGTCACAGACCAGAAAACTGTCAATATGCTAACTGAGAAAGGACAAGACCTTGACATTCCTAAGAGAGGAAGATGTCAAATACAGACCTATATACAAACTCACCAATACACATACACTTTACTCTTCTTGGTATGCTGCTGTAAGTCTAGTTAAAATGAGACTACAGCAGCCAATCCAGAACTAAAGAATGGCTGGTCCCTCAGAACATCCTTAGTTCTGCATTTACTGATAAAGGCAAAACCAGATGCACATGGGTGTTGGCTGAGCCAACAGTTAACACAACTTTTTCAGGGTGTACTCAACTCCATACACTATCCTTCACAGCAGAGCTCTGCAACTGGCAGCTGCTTCTAACTTCAAGTAAATATTTTTAATATATTTTTAAAATAGTAACATAAAAGCACATTAAAAACAAATAAGCCAAAAGGTATCAGTAACATCAAAGTTCTTACTATTGTTTCAAAACTATTAATATATATTTTGCTAGCTTTGAAAACTGCAACAGTGTCAGCTATGCATTTCACATACTGCAGATCCATCACCACGTAATGCTGCTTTTGACGCTCTTTTATCAATCTCCAGGCATACACACTATGGCTGAAAAAAATCCACACAAAATAAGCTTGGCCACTGCCCAAGTAAACTCAATCCAGCAGTCTGTATGCCATTAATTTATAATGCAGCTATGCAGAACATGTGGAAATATGCTTAAGACTCCAAGGAATTTCACTGCTCTTTCCAACTGGATGCCCTAAATTTGAAACAATTTAGGTTTTTTTATTGATATTACAATTACTGATTTCAGTTTAAACAGCCTATCAGTAGTGTAATTTTCCAGTTATTCATACTACAGTAGCCCTTAGAATTAAAATAACCACAGCTTAAATTATGCCATGTATAAACTAAATACAAGGTCATCACTACTAATTTTTAGTGGCTGCACCTCAATGAAGTTTGATTGGATTGTACAGATACAGCAGTGGGAAGAATACTTCGTAAGAAACACAAGTTTCCATAGATAAGTGCCTAGGAGTAGACAGATAGTTGAGTTGCCAACTTAAAAAAACCCCCAAACATAAACCCCAGCCTTAAGAAATAGCACTGCCAGCCTACACCTAGCAAGTACCAACAGTTAAATTAGAATAAGAATTTGAAAGAAAACATGGGAGTGGCCTTAATGTGTAAATCAAAGGCTACATATTGGCCACAAATTGACCAGGAACTGAACAGCTCAAATAAATATAGCAAATCAACCTCTATTCTGTGAATTAACTAACCCATTTCAAAACATTACATTGTCTATAGTGTCACTATAGTGATTATATTGTCTACAGTGATAGTGGCTGAACTCAATTCAGCAGTTAATTCAATTTTTGTAACATTATCTATTCAGTAACAAACTAAAAAACAACTATCTATCTATCGCAGTATTAAGAAGAAAAAAGGCAAAAAGAAAAAGCAAAAGTAATTTGAAAGTCATTCTCTTTGATAAGCAATTTTCCAAGAGACAAATATGATGGTGTTGGTCAAATTAAAGTAATTTTTAAAGGTGAGAATAATTATTTCAAAGTAGGTTTCATTTATTTTTTTTAATCAATTTTTAATTGTAAAATGGCCCACAGGAATTTAATCACATATCAAAGGTAGCTAGTGTTACAATAGCATGAAAGGCTCCCTGCACAGACGAAAAACTGGACTGCAGATGGTTCTGGCAGTCCTGATAGTGCTCCGCTAAATGTCGTCACTATATTGTATTGCTAATACTGCTTACAAACTGCTTCTATCTGTATAAAACTTTACTATTCACATTACCTAATAACTTCCTCTTATTAAAAATAGAAGAAGGAAACAGAGTAACTGCAACTCCAGTCCTTCCAAATCTTGCAGATACAAAGTATGGAAAAAGGTATGGGTTGTTGGTAGTTGGCATTGTATCTTCACATTTTACTCTTCTGTTAACAGGACTCCTTTGAAAGCAGTTATGAACATTTCAGAAACATTTCATGTATCACAGAACTAACTACCCAGTGACTCCAAAAAGCTTAGTGGAGTGGGGGTGGGTATTCAAATTCATAAGGAGGACAGGCCTTTCTACGTCAAAAGCAAGTAATTCCCAAAATAGACTGATAGCTTGTGACAAGGGAATGAAAGAAAATGAAGCCATGACACAGAAAGTGATTTGACTTGATTTGCAACCAATTAAGTGCATCCACTTCCTAACACTTTCAATACGTTTTATCAAATTCCCACATTGTAAAACTTAGATTAAAACTTAATATCAATCTGATTTTCTATCCAAGATCATTAAAAACAAAAGGAAAAAAGTATTTAATTTAAATAACTGACCAGTATGTAAAATTAACCACCTATATATATTTTTGCAGCCTTACAAATGAATTGATGACTTTTAAAAAGTGATTTTTTGATGTAACATTGATTTATTTTTCTATCACAGCACTTGAAGTAATTCAGTCTTCCCAGAGTCTTTACTGATTTATAAGTATTGCCAGATAGATACAAACATGACAGTGCACAAGAAAACTGTTATACATCCTAACACTTAGTATGCATAGTGAATAAAAACTAAATGTCTTTCCTTCAAGAAACTAACTAAAAAATGCAAAGAACTGCTAATCTCAACAATTTATTTTAATCTAATTACCATATGCTATAAGGGAATAATTGCTGTCTTGCTCACTGAAGTACTTTGTGAGAACTTGTATTATCAAGTTACTAATTATTAAATGAATAACAGCATGCTGTTAATAATTTCAACAAAAACTTTTTAGTTAGAATTAAACTTAAACTGCATCTTTATCTTCCTTATTTAACTTACAGACATTCCTCCTGAAGTTCAGTTTCCACACACAGTCACATACAAAATATCTACAAGTTTCAGTGCCCTGTATGATGTAATACCTACCAAAAAAGGAAAAAAAAAAAGTAATACCCCCCCCCCCACTCATACACACAAAAAAAAAGACAAAGCACACTTTTAGAGCAAGTGTTTATTCATTTTTTACCCCCTCCATGCCCCTTTAATGATTGTATGAACCTTGGTAACCAGAAGAAAAACACCCTCGGAAAAAAACAAACCTGTCAAGACTCCTTAATGTTTACTGCACGAGAAAATTAATTATTTTTAACACATTCTAGACCATAATTGTCATAAAGAGCATGACTCTGTAATCCCCCTACTTCTGTGTCTGCCATGTTTGTAAAAGATTTTTTCCCTTACCAGCAGGTTTGAGTGTTACACCTTCCAGTATCCCTTATAAACAACAATACTGAAATAGCACTAACTCTTGATACAGTACCGATAGACAGAGGTTTGTATGCTTCTATACTTCCCAAAATGAGGAAACAAAGTCAACAAACCTTATTTACCACATTATTTTACAAAACTATCAAATATGGTGTCAGTGGAATTTAAGAATCACAGTATTCTTTTTTTTTTTAAATGCAATCAAACACTCCTGTGCACATCTCAAGCAACAACTAAGAGAATGCTAGTCCAGCATTTCTTAGAAAGCAATTTTGATTTTCTAATACTCTGGAGGAGAAAAACCAGTCTTTAGGCTTGCTGATGAGTCTGTTAACTACTGAAGGCAGGCAGAGTTGGTGAAAACCACTAACAAAACCACAGAAAACCCTTTGAAGAGAAAGACCACATACCAAGCCACTGAGCAATGGAAAGACTTACCAGCTATGTTCAGGTAAAACACCTGCCTTTCAAACACTTATTTTGAAAAAAGGTTACAATTCCCTTGCATTAGGCCCATCCTGGCTACATGCATACTTTATCTATAATCTAACTCATTAATTGCTGCAAAAAATGGATTTTTCCCCTTCCTTTCTGCAAATCTGGCAGAGGAGAATAAAGTGTAACACAAACTATTAAAATGTGCACTGCAAATTGCCAAAATGCAAGATCTTAGTTGTCCTGTCTGAAACTGAAGCAGAAGATTTCTTTACAATCAGTCTGAATGAAAAATAGTTCTTCTGGGGAACTTACATTAAATACTGTACCTTAAATAAAAAATCAAACAAAGACAGCCCCAAAGAGCCCAAATTTGTAATCCAGAATCCCTAAGATGACTGACACTTGTATTAAGAGAGTGAACATTTCCCTGCCTACACATCACCAAATGAAGACTGTGCACAGAAACACATCAGCGAAACAATGTATTTGAGAATGCCACAGGTCTGTTCTGAAGGTAATAGTAAGCAGCAGTGGTAGCACCACTCTAATAACAAGTCACTGGCAGGCTTCATAATGCAGCAGAACAGAAAACGGCATGCAGCTGACACAGAACATGCTCCTCATCTGGCACTGAGACAAAACTGTGCTTCATTTGCGGTTTTAGTTTAGGATTCCACCTTCTGAAAAAAGCGTTTCTGCTACTCTAACATATCCACACTCTTCCTACTTTTCAGAACAGCACAACGACTTGCAATCTGAGAGATCATTAACTACAACTGAAACTCATTAAACTTTATTTTTAATTTGCAGCTTCTTAAACGAGTTGTCCTGCTGGTTTCAGCTGGGGTAGAGTTAATTTTCTTCACAGTGGCTGGTATGGGGCTGTGTTTTGGACTTGTGCTGAACACAGGGTTGATAATACAGAGACGTTTTTGTTTTGGCTGAGCTGGGCTTACACAGAGCCAAGGCCTTTTCTGCTGTTTGCACTTCCACACTGGTGAGGAAGTTGGGAGTGCATGGGAGGCTGGGAGGAGACACAGCTGGGACAGGTGACCCCAAATGACCAAAGGGATTTCCAGATCATGTGATATCATGCTCATTACAAAAAGCTGAGGGGAAGAAAGAGGAAGGGGGGAATGTTTGGAGTGATGGTATTTGTCTCCTCAAGTAAACACTACACATAATGGGGCCCTGCTCTCCTGGAGATGGCTGAACACCTGCCATGGGAAGTGGTGAATTAATTCCTTGTTTTGCTTTGCTTGTGTGCACTGCTTTTGTTTTCCCTATTAAACTGTCAATATCTTAACCCACAAGTACTGTCTCCCTGATCTCACTGGTGGGGAAGTGCACATGCAGGTGCCTGAGGCTTGGCTACTGGCTGGCATTAAACCATGACAGTAGTACAATGGAGAAAGCTATGAATCAGAGACAGTGGTAAATTAATTCACTTTGTGAAGTATTGCTTAGGCTGCTTCCTATCTACAGGTATCTTTGCTGCTTTCCACAACTATAAAATAATAAAACCCATCCACCCTTCTTACCCCACCTATCAGTTTGTCCCCATCGCCTACACTGTTCATGTAAACTAAAATATTTTTTTTTAAATCCTTTGCTTAGAGTTCTGTGGCCTAAATCCTACAGAGAAGTTCAGGGAAACTGTGGGAAAGTTCAGATCTCCAAAACAGTAGACACAAATACCACCAAAGGCTCGTATTTTAAATTCAGAACCACTGGCCATCTTTCACAGTTGAGGACTCATCTACACAAACATCCTTATTCAGCACCACCTACTATGCCACACTGCCAGACCTACACTTCACCTCATTCACCTCAGTGTAGCATCTTACCTGACACACTCTGAAATCTTTATGAACATCTTAATTTCCTGGCTGTACTTCTGTAACTTTTTCAACAATCTCTGAATTCTGAATTTCCATAGTCCAAAACACAGCTGTGGGATTCCACATTTTAGAAGCAGGATTTTCACCACATGTTTTCACCTACTCTTTCATACATTTAGATGCATGTGAATGTACCTGTTTTTTCCTATCAAAGTATTCTGATTTTTCCCTGGAACTGTCAACGCTTTGAAACATTTTCATATCTATCTCTTCATGAGGTCTAAAATGTGTATTAAGTTCTATTCTGCAATATGAAAATCCAGTGGAAAACCACAAGGCATAGTTCGAGTAATTCTGCCCCCCACCCTCACACAAGCTCTAAGAATAGTATGTGCAAAAAGATCTATAGTAATCTCCCACAACAGCAACTCTACTGAAGTTATAGTTCTACTCTCAATTTTAAATGCAACAATTTTTTTTACATCTTTCATGGAACAATAGGCTTCTCTATACATGGCCCAGGAGAGGGCCTGTCTAAAAAGAACTCACATACAAGGGCAGCAACAACTTTTACTACTCAGGAGCAGAACACTCAGGTGCTCTGTTATCTTCCTGCTACAAGCACAGGACACACTGTCAGCTATCTAGTACATAGCAGGGAGGAGTAGAAACTGAAAGTAATACACAAGACTCTTTGAGGGAGAGGGTGACAATGTGGAATTACTCCTGTTGGATTAATTTTAAAATCAATAGCATTTCTGCAAAACAAAACTGAGGAGGGGGTTACCTGCCAAATCTCAGCCACTGTTACAATACTCACAGCTACCAATTTTCCTCAGTTCTTCTGCCTTTTCATAGACGTCTTTCAGGGTTTATAGTACTTGCTTGCTTGCCTGCTTGACATCACCACTGCTTTTTCAGTAACTTCAGAGATCAGACTTCTTTAAGATACTAAAAAGTATGCTCCTGTCCTACCAGAGGGGACTTTACCAACAGAGAGCTATTACGTACACACATCCAGTTGTACACGACAGTTTGAAGTATAAAATGAGTTTTAATGAGCTGAACCCTATCCAATCCAACTTCTTTAATTTAGGATCATTTATCTACCTTAAGAACTTTTGCTTAGATGGAAGTCACACAGAAACTAAAGGAAGTAGAAAAGAATTAAGATAATAATTGACAGCACTGAGAAAATCCTCAGTCACTTAAACAATGACAAATAATACTAATTTGCTAATAAAGTGAATAAAAAGGATGAGTAAGGTAAAGCCTACTCCACCAACACAAAATGAGGGAGAAAAAGAGCTGCAGAATTAAATTTTTTCCCTATTAAATCAAATATTTAAAGCATTGCTTGGTTCACACCTATCATATAAAGGGATAGGTTTGAAACTAAACCCCAAGTTTTCAGCTGCTTACACACTTTATATTTAGCTTGCTATTCCCAGAACGTTATTTAGAAAAATGACATTTTTATCCTACCACAAGTCCATGATGATTCATAAGCAACCTCAAACCCTTACAAAGGAAGATTTATTTTGCTCTGCCCACCTCCATGACAAATCTGTAGTTTAGCTCTCTTTACGCTAAACCCACATATTTGCATGATTTGCTGAAAACAGGCATATTTAATCAAGCAGCTTTTCTAAAGATTACTCTCACATTTTGTATGTACCAGCATCATACAATAATCTAAACACAAAGGAAATTTTAACACAAATAACTGGAAGGTAAAGTATATAGGTAGAAATGTAATTAGCCAGAAAAAGGCAGTAGAAGTATTATGCTACACAAAAAGAACTGCTAACAGATTAGTTTATACATATATATATATATATATATATATATATATACAAAAATATAAAACCCCAAAACCTGCTGAAACATAATCCTGGCTCAGTGAGATAAAAACATTAACTGTAACTTGCAGTAACTGGTGTGCTTTTCAGGCTAATATCGCAACTAAATACAAGCCTGATATGTAATAAAAATTTAGATATCCAACTAATTATGATCACAGGAAAAAAAAAGCCAGAAGTCTTCACTTTCCGTGATAACACCAGAGCAACTGTAAAATGGGTTTCAGATCTGTGAGCCACTGGAAGTCCTTCTGTTGAGATCACAGTCACCTGCAGCTTCATACCTTTTATCCTAATATATATTTTTGTTTACTAACATTGGAAATGGTACAAGATTACTCAGTAATCTGGAGGGAGTGGGTGAATAGCAAAGTGGTTATTCATTTTCCAATGCAGAAAGCAATTTTTCTCCTTTATGTGTATTTCCTTAAGCCAGTCTTACTGGCACAGATTGGTTTTATGTACAGCATGCTTGATTTGTTAAGCAATAGTACAAAACCCAAGAATACGTGCTCGTGTATTTGAGTACGTTGCTAGACCAACCTACTACACAGAGTGGTTCTCAGCAAGTTTATTAGCTTTTAACACATGCATAAATGTGACATTTCATATAACTAAGTCTTTTAAGAATTAGGGATTTAAGATTAAAATGTATCAATTAAAAATATTATAATCCACGTTAAAAGAATAAATTAAAAAGACAAAGTAAAAACATAGCTATAAACATCTTACATCTTATGCTTTATGAGAACAGAAGGATTTTTTTTTTTTATGTCAGACTCCTAAAGAAGTAAATGAGTAACTTTACCTCTATTTACCACAATGAAAGCGAAAAAACTAACTTACCTTTAACACTTTTTCTGTTCACATCAGCTCCTTTTTCAAGTAAATACTGAGCAATTTCTTTGTGGCCTTTGTAACATGAGATCATCAAGCAGGTATGTCCATGACGGTTTGATACTTCCAGGTCTGCTTTGTGCTCCACAAGGTATTTGACTATTTCCAGGTGACCATCAAAACAGGCTGCTCTAAGAGGCGTTGAATTTGTCAGCGTTGTGTTGTTGACAGATGCACCATGATCCAACAGACACTGAACAACCTTCAAATGGCCGGCGGCTGACGCTGCCCACAACGGCGGAGCCCCCTCGATAGTCTCACCATCAAAATTCACCGAGCCACCAACCTCTATCGAAGCAGAGCAATGGTCCAACAAGTATTCCACCATGTCCAGGTGACCATAGCGGGCTGCCATCAGAAGTGGTGTGGCACCATTGGTTTTTTCTGACATCAGTTGGGCCACCTCTTCCCTTGTTTTGCTCGCCAGTAGCTTGGAAAGGAGCCGCAGCTTGCCATCACGAGCTGCGTTGAAGACTGCTGTCTTTAGATCCATTTAGTCTCTACCTCTCTGCTTTCTGATGGATACACACCTGATTTTTTCAACCAAGAGTTTATTGAAAGTGCTTCGCCCAAACAGAATGTCCCCAGCTTCTTGTCAGATCAGTTTCATCCAGATAGGACAACATGGAGACTCCGAACAGGGTCCTGACGAAGCGCAGGTTATGCTTATCACAAATCTGCAAAAGGAGAATTCTCGATGTTTTCACCTCCTACTTCGCAAACAAGCAACCGCATTGTGTTTTCCCACAGCTACACCCAAACAAGTCGCTGTTGTGGCGCGCCGGTGTCCAGCTGCATTCCTTGGGACTCTCCCGGGCCGCGCGGTGGCCCCTGAGGAAAGCTACGGGGAGGAGGGGGCTGATCCTATCAGCGCCTTATCCATACCAGACACAGAACGATCCTCTTCTCCCTCATTCCTCCGTGAGCTGCACCCCCGACTCGTTTCGGGCGTATCCCAGGTACAGAGCCCCCGGCTCTCGCCGAAGACCCGCAGATACACACCTCCAGGGCAGCCGGGCGGGGAAGGCGACGGCCGCACTCCAGCCAAGCCCTGGGCGGCGGGGAGAGCCCGAGCCCTCCGATCGCCGCACGACCGGACCCGCTGCGCCCAGAGCCCGACGGCCCCATCCCCCTCCCTCCTTTTCCTCACGGCACCCGACCCCCACGGCCGCCGTGCTTGGAGCCGGCCGGAAAGGCCCGCCAGGCCGCGCTTTACCTTCCCGGGGCGCTCCGCACCGTCTCCCGCCGCAGCCGCCGCCGCCCTCAGACGGACGCGCCCGCCACCGCTGCCCGCGCTCCGTCCGGCGCTTCCATGACAGCCGGGCCCCGCCGCCAGGGCCGGCCCTGCGCAGGGGGCGGGGCCGCCCCGTCGCGACCAATCAGAGCTACGCTCCGCGCGGCCTGGGGCGGGACTACGCCGCCGCTCGAGGGCGCCGTGCGGTGGTAGCGGGCCGCTAGGGGGCGCCGGGGAGCAGCAGTGGGGGCGGCCCGGCGGTGAGGAGGGCGCGGGGGCTCCCGCAGAACCCCACAGAATTCCACGGAATCCCGCGGAGGTACTTTGGGAAGGCACTTCACAGACACGCCGTGGGCTTTGTACGGACAATTCTGTGCTGTGCACCGGCACTGCTGGCTGCTGTCCTGTGCTCCGCAGCACAAAGGGGCAAGGAGCTGCGGGAGAGGGTCGGCGGAGACCACAAGGATGATTTGGGATCAGGAGCATCTCCCATGCGAGGAGACTGCGGAAGCTGGGCTTCTCTAGTCCAGAGAAGACTGAGAGCGGATCTCATCAATGCATATAAACATCTCAAAGGCGGGTGCCAAGAGGATGGTGCCAGACTCTTTACAGTAGTGCCCGTCAGTAGGACGAGGCGTAATAGCCATAAGCTACAACACAAGAAATTCCACCTCAGCCTGAGGAAGAACTTTACACTGAGAGTGGCAGAGCACTGGAACAGGCTGCTCAGGGAGGCTGTGGAGTCTCCCGCTCTGGGGACATTCAAAACCCGCCTGGATATATTCCCGTGTAACCTGCTGGATATGGCCCTGCTTTGGTGCGGGGCTTGGACTGGGTGATCTCCAGAGATCCCTAACTATTTTATGATTCTGTGATTCTGTACATATATGCTTCATGAATTAAAAAAAAAAAATGGATTAAAAGTCCAATTTTGCAGCCCAGAGAAAACTCTGGCTCTGGACAGTGTTGCTGTTTGGTGCAAAATCTGCTTTTCTTGCCTGAGATTGCACATGGCTTGCTACAGGCTTAGGATGTGCCATTTACTGTGCATTCCTGTGATAACAGAAAGGGAGAAAAATCCTAAAAGAGCTGCACCTGAGCAAGGGAATGTAAATTCTGTCACAACCAAGTATGTTACCTGAAGTCTCAGAAAGGAGCCACATGCAGAAACAGACTCAGAGAAGGCTCGTAAGCATTAATGGGCTGTAATTTGGATATAAATTTGAAATGCAATCTAGTGGTTTCCCCACTTCAAAAAAAGAAAAAAAAAAGCGGGGGGGGGAATAAAAACAGGGGAGAGAGAGAAAACCAGTTCAATTTGTAATTTTATGTACAAAAGCAATGTACAATGTACAGAGACTGGGTGGCCCTTTGTCCCTTTGTACCTGGTGCTGGCAAATTGATGCACAGGCTGCTTGCTGGTTGTTTTATCTGCAAGACTCAGAAGAAGAAAGAGCATAAGAAAGCGATGGGAATTTAGAGTAAAGCCATTAAAATTTTTAAAGAAGTGATGGTATTAATTTATGGAGAGGCATTAAAAGACCTAACTGTGTGAAAATGCTAAATTAAAAGGAAGTGGGAAAAAGAAGAAAAGAGAACATTTTCAAGAAATGTCAGTGGAATGGAAGGTTTATTTGAAGAGATTTGCCAGGTGTAGTCAACAGCAATTGGAAACAAAATGAACAGATGAAAGGGTATACTTAGCATCAAAAATAATTTGCTGGTAGGGAGGCTCTGCCAGGCCAGAAAAATAATTTGAAAGTTGTGGGAGCTAATTGATAGTCATGGTGGGCTGTGTAAATCATAGCACGTGTAAATAAGGTACTGTAGGGAGCAGTTCTGTGCTGGAGGGAACATGGAGATGATAACCTGACTTCAGTTGCGTGAGTTTTCAGGACAGGCAGTAAGCAGTGCAGTCAGCAGTGATGGGCTTGCAAACTACTGGGCACTGGGTGCAATAATGTGTCTGTGGGTGTCAAACACAGCCTGTCCTCACCCCCTCCCAGCTCTGAATTAGGCCAAGGTTCTGGGACAGGGTCCAGGGGAGGAATATTGGGAAAGTAGGCCAGAGGAGAACAAGAATGGCTTCAGCAGAGATGTAATGCCTGGACCATGGCAGAAGATAAACCTGTGCATGCAACCACAAGGCACACTGATGGGGGGTTCAGACACTGCCTGTCAGACCGCTGGGCTTCTTCCTCATATAAAAATATCTTACTTCTGTGGCAAATAATAAGTTTGCCTTACTATTTTTGAAGTCTACCTTGGAGTAACTAGGTGTAGTCATCTATGAATTAAGCAGAGAAATTAATTATTCAAGAAAATTTTACAGGAGCTATACTTCTCCGAGTGCCCTGCTGCCATTTTTTCTCTTTCATATCTCATTATATATACATCTTTAAGAATGTAATCATATCTATATTTTAAGAAGGCCATTCTCATGAAGTAAGTGGACTTAAGGAGGTCTGACAATGTGTCTGCCTCCTGGCTGCTGTTCTTTGAGTTTCACACTTTCACACTGCCTTGTTGAGGAAGCACTTGATTGGCAGTGCCAGGCTCTGGGGGCACTGAGAGCCAGCATGGTGTGGCTCCAGCCTGGACTTCCCTACTGCAGTTAGTGTCTGGCTCCCAGAACGAACCTAAGCCCAACTTCCCAGAGGTAAAAAGCAAATATTTTGACCCAGTGAACCAGAAGCACCGTGAAAAATAAGAGATACCAATCCATGCTTTAGGGTTTCAACTTCAATCATTCATAGCTAGTCAATCTGTCATGGGCACACAGTTCCAGTGACAATTTAATTTGTCTTACCTCCCTCTCTCTTTGACCCTATGCTGGATGTAGGAAAAATGGTCCCATGCCCATGGGGAAGAAGGGCGTTGATGCAGGCTGCAGTCTTTGGTGGTGCCACAAACCCAATGCATGCCATTGAAAAGAACAAGCCAGTCTTGATGCTTGTTCAGTTTTGCAGTTGCTCTCCTCAAAACACTCTGTTTCTGAAAGCTGTGAATGGATAATGATGTTAAGTGAAATAATAGTGTTGCGGTTACTTAGTTCTCACCTCAGGGTATTCTTGTCCTCACAGCTGTTCACAGTAGATGGCAGGAAGGATTTGTCACATACACAAGGGACTAACGTGCTACCCACCTTGCTGATACGTCTGGTTTTGTGTGGAGCAGTTGTCCCCTCAGTGCCTGGGTCACAGCTCTGTAACACTGTGTCTCGTACATCAGTGCTTTACTGTTGTATTCATACCCCTCATTCCAAATAGAAGAATTGATACTCATTTTGTGTACAAATGGTAATATCATAAGGAAAAAGTCACAGGTCACTAGACAGTTCTTGACAGTGCTTGGTCTGATCTGAACCAGCTGAAGGGTTTTCAAAATTGCCATTGATAATATTTTGGAAGACACATTCTGACTTCAGCAAGAGATGTCATTGTAAAATTCTGTATTCAGTTTCAACCCTTCACTCCCTTATCCCTGTGATAGATACAAGGTGCAGAGGTTTCTTCATCCTCAAGGCAGACTATGCTTAACAATACAGCAAAGAGAAATCTAATCTAATCCACATCTCAGTTGTTAGCTTTGGCACTAGAAAGCATATATATGCATTAATACAGTGATTTCTTCAAAGTCTTTATTCCACTTTTGTTCATGCAACGGATGGTATCCCCAGCATGACTGTACTTCTGTCAGGCCCTAAGCTAACTCAGAAGAATCTATGTTACATTTTGCAAGGTGGACAAGCACTCCAGCTGTTCTGTGTTATGTCTGCAGTCTGTGTCTTCCCTGCATTGGTTGCCTCCATAGATCTGGCTGAGAGTCAGGTCAGGAAGGCAATATAGGATATTACATCAAGTAGGCCTCCAAAAAGGGGAGCTAGAGCAAATGGCAAGCTGAGCAGACATATGCATAAAGCATTTGTGCAACTGCCTGCATATGAGCTAAGGCTAAACTATTCAATAAAGTGAAGCACCTGTTCAAGCACAGCCTGCATCTGAGGTCTTCCCTGAGGTACCCTGACTACTGGGCAACAATGGAAGGATTGCAAACTCCTGTCAACTGCTGCCAAACTTACCTTAGTAAAGCCCCTTCCTTGTTGCCAGTACTTGCCACACCTCTGGCAGCCCCAGTGGTGTCACAGATACCACTACTGATGCTACACACAGTCACTGAACTTGCTCTTAACCATGAATATTTATGTATTTTCATATAAAACAGAACAGCTTTGAGAGGGTAGAGACACCTATGCTGGAAATATCTGTTGCCAGGGGCTGAGACACAGTGGGGAGAGCCCTGCATTGGCTGGCCATGGACGCAAACCTGCACCCCTGGTCCAGGGCCAGGTAGAGGGCTCAAGGAACCTTCTCATCTTGCCTAAGCCTCATTCAAGAGCAATGTCTGTGTATGCTGCATCACAAAATAGCCCTCTCTCCCTCGGGACAGCAAGCTCCATGTGCCTTAGACACACCTTCAGGTTGGGGAGGTTGTATGCATGAGGTAATTGCACATACAGGCTTAGTCTCCTAAACTGTGTTTGCTCACATTAGGTGACATCGAGGATGATCTAGATGTTCAACTTCTGGTCTAAAAACCCAGCTCTTCATATGGAAGGAGCTTCATATGGACAAGCCAGATGACAAAGTTTCTTCCTTTAACTGGAAACTCTTCTTTCTATCATCCTGACAATAAAATCCTGGGAGCTGAATACATTAGTCATTTTAGCAGCAGACTTATGCAGATTGGTGTTAAAATCATGAGAAATTATGACATGGCTGGAGATGTGAGTTTGCAGGATCTGAAAAGTTTTGGCATGTTTGCTGAACCCCTGCAAGCTGTGGGCTTTCCTTGGGGGAAGTTTAACCCACAGCTGATAGCAGAAACTGTCTGTAGTCTGCCTGTGGACTCAGGCTCAGACAGAGAAGTCTGGTGTCGGGAGGTGCCTCTTTTCTTATGAGGAAATAAGCATCTCTGCCTATTCACCTGGGATACAAGGATGACATTTTGTTTCCAGGGGAGTCAGGGTTTTGTCCCAAGTATCCCTTACACTACTTGGCTCTTTATTTTTTTCTATACTATGAGAACAGGGAAATAAGAAGGTAATGAACTAAGTTTGTTTACAATATATAAAAAGTTTTACAAATAATAATAATTTTATAGCTATTAAATTATACATTTGTATAACTGTATGACTGTACATATGCCTGTACACCTGTATTATATTTTCATATAGTAGAAATAATTTATAGATTAACTTCCCTCAAATACATGCAGTAGTATAGTAATGGAAAGATACTACAGGACAGATACTATTCCACATGATGCAATGATTTCTAACAGGAGTAAATAAGGCAATTTTAGAGGAATTTAGAAGTTTTATATATTCTAATTAACCTACAGCTTTCCACATTATTTTGGTGTTTGATGCGTGTCTTGGGTTATGGAACCAAAAATGTGTATTCTATTTCATCTGTTGAAGACAGCTGGGGAGATGTTTTTTTCTTCATCTCTTGTTATTCTGGGGGGAGGAGGCGGGTGCCTTCTGGTAATGGGGCCGCTGTTCAGACCAGGTGGGGCAGTGTTTCTTATCTCTTTCACTGCCCGTCCTCCCTCCAGGGGAATATCTTCTGCTGATGTGCCATTAAGGCTCATTAAGGGCACAACATATTCTATCATCCCATTGTGAGATGCTCCACCCAGTGAGGGGAGCCAACCATTCCTACCTGGATAAAGACTGAGACACAGGAACACGAAGTATCTGGCTCCACTGCATTCCTGGAAGAAAACTGGACCCTTCTCACCATCACTGGACCCTTTTCCACAGGACCATCTCTGCCCAACAGAACCACATCTGCCACTCCAGGAGGACTCACTTTTGGACTGCTTCCAACACCCTGACCAACAGGGTGTCTAGGATTGTTGTTTGTTTGTTTTGGTTTGTTTTTTACTACTACATTTGTATTGTTAATATTCCTAGTAAAGAACTGTTATTCCTATTCCCAAATCTTTGCCTGAAAGCCCTTAATTGCAAAATTATAATTTGGAGGGGGTGAGGGGTTTACATTCTCCATTCCAAGAGAAACTCCATCTTTCCCTGGCAGATACCTGTCTTCCAAACCAAGACAATGTGCAAGCTGCAAAATTTCCTTTCCTCTCTCTGTTGCCCTGCTTTTATTTCAAGAGGTTGAATGTACATTGACAGAGGTTGCAATTTTCAGACATTCAACATTTATATCTTTAAAATCAGTGGCAGTGCTGCACCTAGCTTTCAAGGCAGTATTTGCCAAGTTTGTGAAAGCTGTATTTCTCTCCCAGAAGACAATTTTTTTTCCCTCTCCTGGCAATCCCTGACATGCATAATAAAAGACCTGCAGGTCTGAATTCAAATACCCTAAGACATTCCTGCTAGCCAGTGAATGACCATACATTGCCTCTTCAGTACGGCATTCTGGTAGAAACTGCCCTAGGCTCCATAGCAGATCTGTAGGAGTAAGACTTGTAAATTTACACGGTATGATTTAAATATAGCAAAACCAACTACCAGAGTAAATTTTACTATTAAAACAACATTTGCAAAATAGGAGATAGTCTCAGATTCACCAGAAGAGTGGTTTAAAGCCAACAATTGTCTAAGACAGAGATTACAAAAAAAAAAAAAAAGAAGGCACAAGAAATAGCTTAATTTTACAAATTAGGTGGCTTAGCTCATCGTACTTTAACTGTGCCTTTATTAGGTAAAGCCAGGTGTGTTCATCTTGCTAGTCATGCTGGGATTGAACAATGCTCTGCCATGGTGTGATCTTCCGCCAGAGACATGTTGGGCATGTACTGTGATTTTGTGTACAGCTGATTTTTTTGACTAATACTTATGCTCTGTTAAACTTCAGTTTATGCCCTTCTGACACCAGAAGCCTCTGGTGTCTGTCAGTCTGTACCCATTCTGGTGTATTATAGATGTGAAATTTTCAGAACAGGCTGCTCACAGTCTCCTTACTGCCCTTTTTTGAAACTATACAAATGATTCCCCTGTTATTTTCCTTTCTTAGTTCCCAGGCCAAGGAAAAGATGGGCCCAATAGTGTTGATAAACAGAATTTTAGCTATTGAATTAGCAAGATTTCCACAGTGGGTGGAATAAAAAAATGCATTACATCCTCTGCTTTCCAAGTATAGAACAGACATTTCACCTACAATGAAACCTACTAGGCTAATCATGGTACTTTGGAATATGAATACTTAACTCACAGGCATTTGCACAGACCTCTCCGCTAATTCATTGTGGAGAACAGCTACAGAGCTGACCAGCTAGCGAGCACTCTGTGTTAATGGAATGTTCTAAAGGCTCCAGGGAGTTTAAAAAAGTTGGAAGCAAACATCCAAGTGGTAAAGCTATTTTTCCTCAAATTGATGGCAGTAGAAAGGGGTGCCCGGGGTAATTAGATGAATACTCCGTTTATGCTAAGCCCCAGCCAGCACAATCAGAGAGAGCAAACAAAACAGAGTATGAGTGCTAGGCAACGGTCTGGATTGCGGCACGCCACGCGCTGCAGCTCTCCCAGAAGCTGCTGAGTGGCGGGGAGCAGGCGGGTAGTATTTCAGTCCTTGGCTTCAGATGCGAGTGCTGTAAGCATTCCTACATTTTAGTCATCTGCAGCTGTAACTGTCAGTGGAAGTCTGCAGAGGCATCGAGCTGTTCAGACTAGCCACGACCTTTTACACTGCCATATATATCCTGAAACCATTCTGTCTGTCAGAAAGAATCCCAGTGGTTTCTGGCCACGTGTGTGTGTGTGTGTGTGTGTGTGTGAGTATGCATGCACGTTGTCACATGCTTACATGCTTTGGAAAGTTCTGCTCTCATTTTCTGCCTTCTAACCATTTCCATAAGCAGCTGGTCCCAGTCAAGTGTGTGGCCTTTCAGTGAAGAGTTCTCTGGAGGTAGCTTCCTACTAAATCATGACTAGGGACTCTTTTGTTACTTTATCTCTGATTGCTGGTATTAGCTTAACCCTGAAGAAAGACAGGGCATGGACTAACAGGAAAACTATTTCTAAACCTGGCTTAAGTCTATGTTAGGAGTCAGAGGATTGGTGTATTTTTAAATGACATAGGGTTCAGCTACTGAGTTTCTCAGTTCCCTTGCACAGGGGTGTCTCTGCCTGTCTGGTGATTTTCTGATAAGACTGTTCTCATCTCGGCAGTAGTTCTCTTTGTGGAACTGCTGTTGATCCCAGCCATCCCTTTGGGCACTGCCCCACATCCTCCTGTCCAGACAGCCAGCCTGCTTGAGGGAAGTCTGCAAGTTCTTAGCACTTGCCTTGACAGTGGGTTTCACATTTCTGCATTAGTCTACAAGAGACACTCATGTAACCAATTCTTTCCTTATCTAGGCTGCCAGTGCCACTGCTGCAGAACATCTGCTCCGTTTCCTTCTGCAAGCTGGATGCATTTTACTGGGCTTCTTAGAAGCATGTCTCAGAAGATTCAGTTAGAGAAGAGTGGAGATGTTTGCTTAGTTTTTAATGCTAACTGGTGCTGACCTCGTTAAAGCTGTTCTCCGTAGATTGCCTTAGCTTGTTTAAGAATAATGAATCTCTGGGACATATGCCACTAGTACCTTGGGTACCCAGGTACTGTCCTTGGTGCCTTGGGTAGCCCTGAACTCTAGCTACCAGCCAGGGAGTGCAGACAGACCATCTCCAGCAGTGAAATCTGAGGAGAAGCTGCCTTATCTCTGCTTTGGGTTTGGCTTTTTTCCTCCAATTTAGTGGTTACACCAAATGAGATGGATGGTTTTGTGAGGTAGAAGAGCTGCTGCTTTTACTTTGCCCTTTCTCTAAAAGATAAATACAGTGCAAGGTGAGGTGGGAGCTGTGAGACTTCACATTTTCCACAGGTCAAATTGATAGAGAAACATTTAAAATGAATGCCAGAATTTTTGCAATAGGATTGTACTTTTTAGAGAAAAAAAATCCCAGAAAATGGCTTATTCCAGTTAATATGTCTCAGCACTTATGCAGAAATCCTTATAAGCCTTCAGGCAGCACAAAGAAAAATTAAAATCACAAATATTCAGCTGCAGAGAAAACCAAATAAACCATTACACATAAGGAATGTGTTAGCTCTTCTTTCCATTGTGCAATGCCTACAAAACTTCTAAATAAAATACTTGTAGCCTTCTGTGACATAAGGATCATTGTCTTCATTCAAAAGCTGAGCATAGCAAAGCATGGGGACATCTCTGAACACCTAGCCTGCTTTGGGGAGAGGAGGCTGAGACTGATGCCAGAGAGCATTTTTCCAGTATGTTGCCTCACTGGCCCAGCCCTTTTGGCCTGACCACTATCTTTGCTCATCTGTTTGGGCATTTGGATTTCCAACCATTAATGAAGCACCTGCTTCAAACACTGCTGTTGAACCAGGTGACCACCATGCCTTGCCTGTGCCAGGCAAGTATCCTTTCACTCAAGTCCACATGATGCTCAGCATCCCCAAGGTCTCTCCCCATCTCTGATCCTTTGTTCTCTCCTGCCAGGATACAAAGGGGGCAGGTGTTATCAAGGTAACATTTGGAACCTCCAGAGAGAGGAGACAATGCAGAGACTGCTGGTTGCAGAGTACTCTGTGATGCAGAAAAGAATCTCCTTTGCAAATGCAATAGTCATGGCAACGGTTTTCTTCAGCTTTTCCTGCAGAGCAGTAATTCAGCTTTAGACGTAATTCCATATATTTGATTTGTAGTTAAAACTCTGGAACTCTTTTTATTTTTTTTTTTTTATTTTACCATTCCAAATGCAGGGTTTACTCATCTTGCTTTTCCAGCACTAGTATCAATGACTGCGAGAGCAGGATCAGGTCGCAGCTGGATGAAATGCTAATTTCTTAGACTTCTCTCATAGAAGGATATGAATTTCCACCCTTTGCCAGAGTATCCCTGCATACCCTTTTGAGTGCTGCATTCTGCTGCAGTGCTCGGGAAACTCTGCACGTAACATGAAGGCAGCTGCCTGGGAGAGGTACGGCAGAGCTGCAGTCAGCAGTGAGTACAGCCTCAGACAGGTAACAGGAGCTTCATTTGGCTGGAGCTGCAGCAGCAGTCACCCAGCAGGTCAGCCCACTAAGCGTCCTGGTAAGTGTGGCAGGAAGATGGGCAGTGTCAAGTAGTGGCAAGGAACACATCTCAGCATTGAAATGAGATGGTGATTTGTATTTGCAGGCTCTTAGTGTTCAAGATAGCTGTCTGTGTGGTTCTCAAAGGCACTATGCAGTGATATGAGCAGACAGTAACACTTGTGGGAACACTTTTTTCTGAACTAGCTATTGAAAGAGAATAACATTAAAGTGTAAATGACCTGAGGACTTTAACTGCCATACATTGGCTGAGAGCTACATGGTAGGATACTACCTGCAAATATGGGCTTCTCACCAGCAAAGCAACTGGTACCTTCTGGGATCACACTGAAGATTTTATAGAGGTAGAAGAAACAACTAGCAACAACAATGCAACATCTCAGGTGCCCAAGGACAGGAGTCTCTGGGTTGCTGAGGTTTGGTCCAAACCTGTTTTTCCTTTTGTAAACATTCGTCTGCATGAGATTTCAGGACAGGCCACGTCTACCCCTATTTCTCTTAGATATCTTCCCATTTTCCTCTCCTTCTGTTTGTATAATCCTCTAATTGGTGTAATTTATAGACTGTATGCTATAGACATGTTGTCTTATATCTACCATTTTAAATATCACAGAAAAAAAGTACGTTTACACTGTGGGGAAAAAATAAAAAAGGTTATAAATACTGTAGACAGCACTTCAATGAATCAGCACTGGGAGAGGAGAGGAGAGGAGAGGAGAGGAGAGGAGAGGAGAGGAGAGGAGAGGAGAGGAGAGGAGAGGAGAGGAGAGGAGAGGAGAGGAGAGGAGAGGAGAGGAGAGGAGAGGAGAGGAGAGGAGAGGAGAGGAGAGGAGAGGAGAGGAGAGGAGAGGAGAGGAGAGGAGAGGAGAGGAGAGGAGAGGAGAGGAGAGGAGAGGAGAGGAGAGGAGAGGAGAGGAGAGGAGAGGAGAGGAGGCTCCTCTCCAGAGCCTCACCCTGCTTACGGTGACCCCACACTGCTGCAGGCAGCTGCCTGTTGTTGATAGATATCACTCATGGCTCTGGGGACACTTGAGGTGATTAATTAAGAAACCGTCTTACTCTGCTTATGTCTTTCTGGCATTCCAGGCACCAAGACTGGCTGCACTGAGGGTGCTTTGCAAGGGCTGTGGACACCCAGCAGCCCCTTGACTTGAGAAACTTACTTCCTGCAGCACAAGGGTACAGTCTGCATGTCACTGAAGCACGTGGTGTGTTCATAAATCCTTGGCCTAAATTTTTGAGACAGAGATACACAGCTGTTATTCTTCTCATTTGCAAAAAAGGGAACAGTCAGAGCACAAAGTATTGTATTGAAAATCACACCACATGCAAGCACTGTCACAGCTAGCACACCAGCTACCTGTAACAAGCATGGTGCTGAGCAATATGGGCAACATTATAGATGCTGATCCAGACACTAAAGCCCTTTTTACTGCCTTTTCAGCAAGGAAACAATTGTTGCTCAGAGCTAGCTGTCATTAAATTTGGAACAGGTGGTTTTCAGTATTCAGAAAATAATAAATAATAATGTTTCATTTAATTGCTACCAGAAAAATCAAAGGTTTCCTGTGCTATTTTAGTAATTACATTTCATATCACCAATACAAAACTATAGTGATACCTATTGCAAGCTGGCTTACTGACTCACTGCTAACAATCCTATCAAGTACAGAAGGAGAAAAGAACACTGAAGAACTGTCTTAAATCTGTTCAAATATGCTTGAGAACTAGCATACATGAAATGCACAAAAAAAAAGTATTTCAAACTGATGTTGTTTCTGTTCTTCTCCTTTTCAAGCCTCAGATCAAAACGTTTGTGTTGCAGACAAACACAGTCTCTCTGACTATTCTCTACAACATAATCGCTGTCTAATATTTTGCTGTAAAGAATGTGCCAAACAAAGTTTAGTCAGAATGATCCTGGAAAATGTTTCTTGATACAACAAAACACATCCACAAATGTTTCTTTATAGAAAAAAACCTTCAAATGTAACAAAACCAAAATACCCTTGAAAGGCCTGTTTCTCAAAGCAGAAGGTATTTCATGGAATGCCTTTTATAATGCATTGATTTCATTTTGACGACAAGAGTTCCTCTTCTATTAATATTTTTCATTATCAGCTACAAGACGTGGAAAGCTGTACATTTTTAATGGAAAACAATGTATGTCTGCCAGAGCTCACAAGGTAAAGTCTAACATAGCTAAGGTTTCAGTTTGGCAGCAACTTGTGCCTCTAAGCAGACACAGTGACAGTCATGCCTTCATATATGGCAAGCATTCAACAGTACTTAATTAACATGCCTAAAGAGAGAACTTTACCATTAGTTTTGCCAAGAAAAGGGTTTCCCTTCCTTCATAAAAGAATAGCAATGAATGTCACTTCTGCTTTATTCTAAATATGGTTTGCTTTAACAGTTTTCCACCATGACTATAGTTTCTGTTTCATCCTTTCCTCCCTCTGTATCTCTCATTGTTGCCTGTATGTGGAGTCATGGAAAAGTCTCCCCTTGTTTTGCAAGGTCAGGGCTATCCTCTTACAGTGCATTAACAGCCTGCAAAACAAAAATGTTTCTGGGTAAGCAGGTTGCTTAATGGCCTCAGAAGAGCTGCAATTTATACTGTTAAAAGCATTGACAAGGGAGGTGAAGGACTGAAACATGTAGCAGGATTAATTCAGAAATTTTTGTTGATAGCATAATAGTCCGTGCTGAGCCATTTGCAATATTATTTAGGTTCTCCAAGACAGGTTCATTACAAGGTGGCACTGCACAGATTATTCCAGATTTAACACAAAATTTATTCTGCAGCAGATTCTGAATGTTGATGGCTTTATCTGCATCATTGTCAGCATGCAGAATCACAAACTTAGAGCAAACAGCCATAGTCTCATTACTGCTGCAAACTTGGGAAATGCCACTTATAAGGCTCTGTAATTTCAGCAGGAAGCCCCATAGCTTGTTAATTGGCTTGGAGTCTCCCAGACCTGTACTCAAGTCATTAGTCTTCTGCTGCTTTCTGCTGAGAGTAGTATATCTGGAATTTGTCCTGCCCATTACAAAAAGGACACACACATAATCCCACTCTGCTCTGCACTGGGGCAGACTCAGCTCCACTGTTGGGGGCAGTTTTGGGTGCCACAACACAAAAAAGACATTGAGCTGTTAGAGAGTGTCCAGAGGAGGGCAATGAGGAAGGTGAAGGGACATGAAATGAAGTTGTGTATGGAGTGGCTGATGTCACTTGGTCTATTCAGCCTGGAGGAGACTGAGGGGAGACCTCACTGCAGTTACACCTTCCCTGTGAGGGGAAGAGGAAGGGTAGGAACGGATCTCTTCTCTGTAGTGACCAGTGACAGGACCCAGGGAATAACCTGGATTTTTATCAGGGAAGATTTAGTTTGGATATCAGGAAAAGGTTCTTCATTCAGAGGGTGTTGGGCACTGGAACAGACTCCCCAGGGAAGTGGCCACAGCATCAGCCTGACAGAGCTCAAGAGGCTTTGGGCAACACTCTCAAGCACATAGTATAACTCTTGGGGATGGTCCTGCGCAGGACCGGGAGTTGGATTTGATCATCCTTGTGGGTCCCTTCAAAATCGGCTGATCCTGTGATTCTGTGATTCTGTGATAAAAATGTTTTCATAGTGACTAATATCCAGTTT
This sequence comes from Phylloscopus whistleri, assembly GCA_017589585.1. Classification (NCBI taxonomy): domain Eukaryota; kingdom Metazoa; phylum Chordata; class Aves; order Passeriformes; family Phylloscopidae; genus Phylloscopus; species Phylloscopus whistleri. The sequence continues at coordinate 4,526,889 of JADMLD010000679.1, read as the reverse complement.
ATTCATTAAAAAAAAAAAAAAAAAAAAGTGGGGCGGGGAGGGGAAGAAAAAAAACCCAAATAAACAAATGCAAAAGAAGCCAGAGAAAGAAAAAAAACCAGAAGAACAGCTACTGGGACAGTGTGGAAACAGGAATTCTTTACTTTTCATTAAAAAAACAGCTTGTTTGACTGGATGAAGCTATTACTTGTGCTAATGAATGAAAGCAAAAATGCTGAAAAAACCCTCTGATATTTATATTTCCCAGACTGTTTTGCTGGTGAACTCAGTGCTGAGTACTCTCTGGCCTGCAACAGGGACAAGCACTTACCACAAAGACCCATCAGCCACCGCCAGTAGGAAAGTCCATCCAGGGGAGCAGATGCAGTTCATGTGATGCAAAGGGAGGTATTGTGCTGAAGATGTTGGCATAGAGATGGCAGGGTGTAAGCTTATCCATCCCTTGTGTGATCTGTGCTCTCACTCTAATGAAATCAGTGACACTCAGACAGAGGGTCTGTTCGACTGCTGACAACACTATGCAGCCAATGCTCAGCTCGGAGGAGGTTGATACAAGGTCTACCACCTGCAGAAACCAAATGGTCAGCCTTTCACTATCTCAGTCCTGTTTATTTCTTTAATCATTGTTTGCACAGCTCGAGCTGGACTTACAAGAGTCTCCTCCCTTTCTGCAAAAACGTTGGAAGAGCTGGGGTTTTTAATTTTGCTAAGGCTGCTCACAGACCTGAACAAACCCCAGAGGGAGAGTGGAGCAGAAGGGGTCCTGCCACTTTCAGCAGCTGCCAAACTAATTTCCCTGTAGCATGAAAATGCAGCCAAGGCTCATACCCTCCAGGGAATTCATACAACTGAATTGGCCTTTAAATTAAGCTGGACTCCAGTGCTCCTGCTCATGTTACAGAGGACAAGCGAGGCAGAACCAGGTCTTGTATATATGAGTGTTGGTACCCACACAGGGAAGAGTGTTTGCCTGCCATAACACCACCACTCCCATTCCCTGTCCTTCCCCTCCTCTCTTTCAGTCTGTTTCTCCTTAAAATGCAGGTTCGTGCACAATATCCTGGCTGAGGAGAAATCAGCAGGGTCACTGGTGGGATCATTGTTTTTCCCCTTCACCAGCCAGACAAGTTTCTGACAGGAGGCCTTCTGTGTCTGGAATTGTCTGAATATCTTCCCACAGGATTGATGCTCTCACAGCATCTCCTGCTCTGAGAAGCCTGCCAAGGTCTTCCACAGCTAGGTCTTGATCTGACCCAAGGCTTTTCTTTTTTTGTACACAAGGTTAAGCTGGCATTAATGTGTTAAAATCTAAGTATAGAACAGGTGGCAGGATTCATCCCCCGCTTTGTGTTTTCCCACAGTTCTAGCCTTGTGCTAGAACAGTGTGCTCCAGTCCTTAAATATTAGTTTCATTTTATCAGTAGAACTTCAGGTGTTTTCCAATTAATGGGTAAAGAGCGAGCAATGATGTTTGACCTTAGAAGAGCAGAACCTCAAAGAGTAACAGCAGCTTGTCCTGCAGTAACACAAAGCCCATATGTACATTCCCTTTCTACCTCAATTTTATGTGTTAGGCCATGACATTTTTCTCATTAAGTGAAAATCTGCTGCAAATGTTGTGTTTTAATGTAATCTCAAATATATGGGCAGTAGAACTAACTGCCTCTAGAGACAGGGGTCAAAACGCTGCAGGCCCTTTTGGGGTAAAAATAATTACCTGTATTGAAACCAATCAGACTACTTTGTTTTTTTTAATAAAACAGGTTCAGCCCAGATCAATTCAACAAATACTGTAATAAGCATGACTTCAAGGCTATGTGATGACCTGATTGTGTCGCAGTACACAGGAAGAAGTTGGCTCTGGATATTAAAAGAATGATGTATTTGAAAGAAAGTGCTGCCCATTGGAGATCAGAGCCTCTGTTATGTGTAATGAGGCCTGCAGTAGGAAGCTGACAGCACGAACAATTATATGTATTACACATGGAAATAAAGATATAGTGTAGCTGTACACTTTGTTACATAAATTTAGTCCTCTGCAAAACCATGAAAAGGCAGGTGTGGGATTCATGCCTTCTACACATCAACCCCGGAGCCGTGCATGCTGTTTGCCCAGCCATGCTCTCCATGGCACAGGATTTATTTTCAAATGTTTCACAGAAGTTTGGGTTTATTTATTTTATTTGAAAGAAAACAGAAAGAAAAAAGTGCAATTTGGAGTTTTGCTTTTGCAGTAGGAATGAACTAACAGCAGGTTTAGTGCAGTAGGCAGTAATTATAGTAAAGCACAGATCTCCTGTCCTAATGATTCCTTATATTCCCATGTAACCTAATACAGGGCCAGGCATGTAGTTTCTATGCTTGTCTGCTGCCCTCTCTTGGCAGCAAAACCAGCCTCTGGGAGAGAAAACTGAAGCTTCTGTCAAGAAGAGCAAAGTATCAAAGCAAACTCATGAAAGAAATGAAAGTCTTGTGCCAAAGAAAACGAAAATGTTTGCGTTTTTTTACACACTGGAGAAAGAATTGATTGAGGACATCAGATTTCCTCTCTTCTCTATGGTTCATTGTCTCAGTGTGGGGGAGAAGGAGAACTGATTTGGGTGATGAGCCTGTTACTGAGAAATATCCTTTCCTATATGTTATTGTGAGCATCTACCAGCTACCTTTCCCTTCTTCCTGCACAAAAGCAAGTTTCTAAAGAAGAATGATTTTTCCTTTTGAGTGCCTAGCACAATATTTGAGCAGACATCAAAGACCTCAATTGCTTCTATATAGATTTCCATCTGCAGTACACATATATGTATCTTTTGTTATCCGTGTCAGAAAGGCTAAAAGAAATGATCCTTTGAATAGCAGTAATCCTTTATAGCAAAAATGAAATGTGCTTTTCATGACAAGTCTTCTTCCAGCTCTAGTTTCAAGAAGAGGAGCCCATGTCATTCAGAATCCTCTTTGCAGATAAAGAAATGCAAGCCACATAACAGTTGATTATCAAATCTCTGTATGCTCACGTGTCTTACTATGACCCAATGTGTTCACAGACCATGCATGCAGGTCATTCATACTCTAGAAGGCTGTAAACAAGCAGTTTTCTGACTACCCAGTGAGAAATACTTTTCTACATGCAAATCTTCCATGTCTATCATGTTCAATATCTCACTTATGCATAAGAAAACATGTTTCCTTTTCACATAATGAAGGTTCTCTCGTGGAGGAAACATTCCTCATGTTCTTTCTGGATAGTAGCGGTTTCACCCTTAAGAACATCCTTCTGCCAACAAGATGACGTTGACAGAAATCCTTGATAAAGGAGCACAAGCAGTATAGCCCAGTCAGCTGCCTTCCTCCAGGTCATCCTTCCTCGAGCATCCAGAGAGACCATCATTTGAAATAACATTGCCAAAGAGGCTTGCCAACAGATCCTGTTGGTTTGGTTCCCCAGGAAAAGAATATGTATCATATTTCACACTGAACATTTCTGAAAAATGAAGAAGATGGAGAATTAATGGTACATAACTTTCAAAGCTTATCAGAGGATTGTTTTTAAATTCCCATTATGAAAGCCATCCAGTAGTCTTATAGTATGAGAAATATATTCGTAAAATATTTCAAAGCTCAGTTTAAGATAAAAATAAGATTAAAACCCAAGGAAATTTCTGATTTTCTATATTTGAAGGATGTATTCCTTCTATTTTCAGTTTGTAGTTGGGATAATATTGCTCAGGAAGCCAAAACTCTTCCCCAAGACAGAATCAAGATCCATTTGGACTTAGTCCTTTGCAGTGTACTCAAGGATGACCCTGTTTGAGCAGGGAGGGTGGAGCTGATAACCCACTGTGATCTCTTCCAACCTGACCCATTCTGTGATTCTGTGAGATACATAGGAGGGTGTAGTCCTGCCTCTCCTTGCACCTGCTTTCAGCTGCACATGTATGGCCCCCAGCCTCTGTTCCCTCTGGTTTACTTAGGGATGTCTTTTCATGTTAATTTGCTGTTGATTTTCATCCACTAGAGTTTTCATGCTTTGGGTCTCACACCCCATGTCCATGTTCTTGTGGTTCAGGTTGAGAGCATGGACACTCGAGCATAAGCCAGGAGGAAGCTCATGTACAACTAGTGCCTCCAGAAGAGGGAAGAGCAAGCTGGCCAGTCCTTCATGAGGTCTTCATGGGCCAGACCTCCACAGAATCCTTGTTTGCATCCTAAGGGTGGGACCATTCTGCAAAGAGCTCTTTACCTCCAGTCACACATCGATGTATGTCCCCTCACAAGTAGGCATCAGTGCTGAAAGAAAATCTTCGGTATATTGCAGATATTTAGTAGGTACACAAGTAGACCTGGAGGCAGGAGCCAGGCCAAAGGGCCAACAAAAAGGAGCCTGGGCTTTTCAAAGGCTCCTGGCAGTATAGGCTTGGATCTGTGATATTATCCTGCTGATATCACCTGAGAGGTATTACATACAAACCAACAGAATTAGTGCTAGAACTGGCAAGTGTATACTCACCAATGCTCATCAAAAGTGACCTGGGCCAGGTCAAAAACAGGTGTCAAATCTCCTACACCTGACGATTTTCACTTCTGAGTTGAAAAAGAGCCAGTCTGGAAGCTAAAGAGATCTTTCTGGGAGTTGTTTCTTCTCCACAGAGTTGGGAAAGGAAGAAGCCCTAGGACTCCTCTCCACAATCCACACAGACCAGTTTCACCTCTTCCCACCCAAAAACTTCCTTGCCCTTTGAAAGCTTGTATGTGCTTCCCCTGAGCCATCATGTCCTTTGGAATTCCTCACTACAAAGCATTTTTGCCCAATGGCAGCTTTCTGTGGGGAGAGTACAGAGGATCTTTGCTCCTGTACCCTGCTGAGCAGCAGCCACAGCACTGGCACTGCACAAGTTGTTGGTACTGGGAGCTGCAATTCCTAGGGGGAGGCCACCCCATCCCCTCCCTGGCTCACTCTGGCACCAGATGTGACATCACTCCTCCCTGCTGCTCCATGACACAAACATGTGTTACAGAGGAGGGGGACACCAGGGCCATTGCCAGTGAGACCTTGTACCTGATATCCCTTTTCTGAGAGGGACATCCCACCACATTAAATCTCAGATTCCTGTGTGCTGAGTCTTGTCCCATCCCTCCCCATGACAAGGCCAGCAGCAGCACTATGGAGTTCCTTGCACAGGGGAACCTGGGCACATGTTGGGAGCAGGAGGCTGTGGACTGGGAGAGGCCTGTTGCCCTGTTCTTCTAAAGTTCTTCTAAGCCTTCTGATGTTTGCATTTTTGTAATGGAGTTTCTCTGGCACTTTTCATGTAAATAATGGTTGTTTTGCATTCCTTTCTGGAGGAGGAGAGAATTGAGGGACTGTTGGGTTGGTCAGTGTGGTTGGAGAGTACAATTTTCTTCCTCCAATCCATGGTCACTGTTGGAATTCTATAAATGTTGAGGTCTGTAAATAAACTCGCTCTTTTTTTGCCTTGGACATCTCAGCGTGTGAGTGTCATTCATTCATGTTGTATTGTGACAGAGGCCCTCTCAGGCATGGAAGTGACAGCACCTCTGAGGAAGGAAGACAGCAGCAGAGTGAAACCTTTCAGTTTGGGGTTTGGCGAGTGGTTTTCCCTTTCCTTTTCCCTTTCCCTTTCCCTTTCCCTCTCTCCTCTGTCTCCTTCCTCCTCTCTCTCTTTCCTTCTTCCTCTTCCTTCTTCCTTCTTCCTTCTTCCTTCTTCCTTCTTCCTTCTTCCTTCTTCCTTCTTCCTTCTTCCTTTTTAATTTTTTTTTCACATATCCTGCACTAGCTACAGCATGTTACAAATATAGCTGGTGAGCTTCTCTGTTTTCGTTTCAGGTGCCACCATGGGCATGCAGAAAACATGCAAGAGATGCGGGTGGGCAGATAATAGTCTCTGCAGGGTTTGGGTGGCTCTGTGCTGCCATGAACCTTCTGAAAACCATTTTTCAGTTGCTACAACCACACTCATCTGTTCTGGTTATGTTCCTGTGGGACAGTGAGTGTTGGTGGCAGAGATCTTTCCCTAGTGAACTGCCACCAGATGGCAAAATACCCATCAGCCTTGCTCCCAAGCCTGCTCACCAGCACCACAGGCTGTAGATGAGGCTGCAGGAGAGTGATGCCCAAAATCTAGGCTGGCAATAAATCCCCATAGACTTGTGTCTATAGAGCAGGTGTTTGTTTATTGCAGTGCTGGAGTTGAGGGAGATTTCTCCACCTAACTCACCCACCTTTGTCAAGTGCTGTGGTATATTTATACAGTAAGTCTTTCTAAGTGTTATTGTATCACTATAACATCATCATACACACACTAGAACTAATTTACCTAGTATATTTATATATATTTACATGTATTTACATAGATCTCATGGTTGTTAGATAGTTCTTTTGCACGGCACTTGCACCTCCCCCATTTGGGGGTCATCAGGGGTCTTTGATGAAGGCTTCTTTGCACCTGAACTTTTCAACTTTGTCTTGGAAGCATGCGCAGTTATGGTGTTCCTTGGTCTGCCTGGTCCTAACTGGCCTAAATTCCTTATTTTGTGGCTAATTGGCTTTACATTTTCCAGTTTTGTATTAGCACTATACTTACCAATCTCTGAAGCTATCCATCTGGTGAGGTTTTTTTCTTCTTTTATGTCTATTCAGAATTAAGCAGCTAGTTAACCATATTCTAGTCATTACATTGTATAGAAAGTTATTTATATCAGGTTATATAGGTATAAAAAATTATGATTCAGGTTATATAGATATAAAAGTCTATGATTTAGGTTGTATCAATGTCAGGTTAAATAGATATATTGAGTTATATTGATATCTTATAACTCAAGCTATATAAGCACCTTGTAACTTTGACTATATAAGATATACAGACATCAAGAGGAGAAAGTGGCAGTCCAAGACAGAGCATGCAACTGCTCCCATCAGGTATGAAAAACTCCAAAATATCCCTGCTACTCACTGGGCCTCACCTTCAAGCCTGACTTCTCACAGATCTGATTGATTTTGACAGTCTGCTTCACAGGTCTCCCTAGGAAGTTCAGGTTTCTCAACTTCCATATAATTTAAGCACTGATCCATTCAGACTGCCTCCTGACTTCCTTAGAATTCCGAAGGGGAGGTGTGTTACAGCTGCAGTAACTTGAATTGAACAAACTGACACTGTGTATAAATCTGAGTTGCAGACAGTTCCCACAAAGTTGACTTCATTATACAGTAACCAATAACATGGAATACATGGCTCAAGGTAATGTTATATTTACAATGTGTTTGAGTCGTCCCTGCGTGTTTTCAGTTCTATGTTGGCAGCAATCTTAAGGGATTTCAGACTTGCAATGAAATGTTAGTTAATCCTGGATGTCTTGCTGAGCATCAGAATGAAAAATTACTTTGACTGATATATCTGTATAGAAGTGGGTATTTTCATTTTGAGGGTATGTATATTAGAAGAAGAAAGTACTGCACAACTGAACAGCTCCAAAAATGAGGGTTAAATAATTTGCCTCCATTTTGGAAAAAGAGTTGAGTCCTGGCAATACTTTTCTCAGCCTAGAAAGACCAGTAACCACTGTACGTGTACCTGGGACTTGGCTTTCCAGGTTCATTTGGTCTAAGGATGCTGACTGAATCAAATACAGTTTCTCCCCTCTCTAACAAGCCAAGCAAGGTATTTTCTAGATTGGAATTTAGAATTAACATTGAACTATTTCATACCAACAAGCCTAAAGCCCTTCCAGACATGCTCCATTCTGCCCCAAATCTGTAATATTCATAGGAATGTTATCCAGAAGGAGAGAATGTTGATAGCTGCTGTGCCATGTTTCCTGGGGAGGTGATCTTTGCCCTTCAAAACCTGTGGAGCTTCACATGGAATTTGAGCTCTTGAATTCCTTTCTCTTTTGATGTTGTGCCAAGTCTCCAGAGGTTGTAGGCTTTGATTGAACTGGATATTGAGTCATAAATACATGCTGGATTGTTTTTTTGTTGTTGTTGTTGTTGTTGTTGTTTTTTTAATCTGGACATTTTCCTGGTCTTGAACTTAAATTTGTACCTTAAAGATATGATGCCCCTATAACAGACAGGTATTGTCAAATATCTGCTAATTTCATTCTTGTAAATTCTCTTTCCTAACTCTCTCACCCCTGTTATTCTAATATGAAAGTTGTCATAATGAAATCCAGATTCATGTTAGCCAACATTTGGATGATTGTCATCAGAGGACACGAAATGAGGAACACACAAGCAGTCAGTCTTCAGGGCAAAAGAGAGAGACTTTATTTTCTTTTACCTCGATTTATAGAATTTGGGCAATGACCAGGAATTGGAGGATGAAGGTTGACACCTCTCCAACCACATTGGTCAAACTAGCAGTCCATCAACAGTCTCCTCCTTATGAGAAGCATGTAAACATAAAAGAACAGTTACAATAACAATATATTGTTTATGTGAAAATCCTTGAGAAACTCCATTATAAAAATGCAAACATCAGAAGGCTGAAAAGAACAGGGCGACAGATGATCCTTTTTGTTTGTTTGTTTGTTTGTTTGTTTTGCATTTCTTAATGTCCTCGTAGCCATTTTCTGCATATCACAGAGAACTCTGCCTAATGCTTGTATCAGCTGCACAGCCAACCTTTCTCATCAAGCAATGCTACTGAAAGGCCAAGAAATGCAAATCTGCAAGGCACTGAATAATTACATTCCCAGTGAGGAGGCTATTTTCACAGCAACTTTACCACCCACATAGACATTTAGCTGCTAAGTAACACTTGAGAGAAACCTTTTCAAAAATTGTTATGGTGGCTACACAAACACCCATTTCTTTAACTTCCTTCATAGTCAGGGTTCTATTGTAAACACTACAGGAGAAGAGACACAAGTTATCAGTATGGAAAAAATGTTGAATGTGATTGGCCTGTTGCATCCTATCCTCAACTACTAAGCAACAGGTAGATGTAATGCATAGCTCATGGCCTCAGCACTATTAGCAGCACAAAAGGTGGATTTTCTCTGGCCATTTGAAATTCCAGGTAAGCCCCTTTAACATATGGTGGTCTTTTCTGTTGTTTTCTAAGTCACACATTTCCAAATAATTTATGATTGCCTAGGGGTTATTATTGTTGTTATTGTTTATTTTGTTTTGGGATTTTGTTTGTGTTTGTTTGTTTGTTTGTTTGTGTGTGTGTTTTTCTGTTTTGTTATGTTGGAGTTTTTACTGGTTTGTTGGGTTTTGGTTTTTTCTCTTTTTTTTTTTTGCTTTTTTTGTTTTTGGGGCGTTGTTTGTTTGGGGGGGTTGTTTTTGGTTTTTGGGAGGTTTCGGGGTTTTTAAATGAATTTTTTGTGGGTTTTTTGTTGTTGTTTTGTTTTGTTTTTTTTTTATTGTGGTAACATGAAAATTGACAAATAAACTTTCTGAGATGCCTAATTAATATGGACAGTCTTGCCCCATGCTGATAACAAAGGTGTTCAAAGATCCACATGTATATATAAAACACTGCCCTTTTTGCCCCCCTCCCATGTCATCATTCTCAGCATCATTCAAAATGTACCTCAAATCCATCAGAATTTTTCAAGTATGTTCTAAACGCTTTTGCACCTCTCCTTGTCCTTCTCTCCATTGCTCATATATTGACTTCTAGAACAACACACACCACATACGCCAGAGAGTCATGGAAGGGACCTTGGAAAATCAAGTCCTTTTGTGGGAAAGGTAACCTACAAGAGACTTTTTGGCACCTGATTGCACCTTGAAAACCACCAGCAATGGGAACTCTACCAAGTCCCTAGGGAGGTTGTTCCAGTGATTGTTCTTGTGAAGATGAAACCTCACCCAGTTTCACCCTCACCAACTTGTATCACTGCCCTTTGTCTTCTACATGTAGCACTTTTTGAAGAGAACCTCCATCATCTTGGCAGATGCCCCAGTACTCAAATAATGTGATTAGGTCCCCTCTGAGCCTTCTCTTCTCCTTCAGTCTTTCCTCACGGGGCAGATTCTCTTGCCTTTTGCCATTGCTGCTGCTGCAGTGCACTGCTGAATCATATCTGGCATGTTGCCCATCAGGGCCCTCTTGTCCCTTTCAGCAAGGCTGTTCCCCCACCACACAGATCCTAACCTGTTCTGGGTTCTTTGGTTGTCTCCCAGATGTGGGGCATTACTTTGTCTTCACTCTGTTCTTTCCTGCCCACTCCTTCAGCCTGTCAGGGTTTCTCTCTAAGGTGGCTCTCCCTTCTGATGGATTCACCTCATCACCCAGTTTGGCACCAGCAGTGAAGTTAGAGAAGGTGCTTTCACTCCCATCATCTAGATAGTTTATGAACGTGTTGAACAGTGTGGAGCCCAGTATCGATCCCTGGCAGAGCCCAACTGGGGACAGACTGCCAGCCTGAGTAAAATGCATTTTTCAATGTATCACCATTTATTCCACCCATCAGTGTAAGGATACACAACCCCCGTGACAAGCCAAGTGTGTGCAAGGTGGGCTTGCCAGTCATTTTTATATTACTAAGAGCTTGGTATTTGCAAAGAAGAAAGTTCTTTTAGGACAGTTGCCATCTATTTGAGAACTCTAGAGCTGTAGCACAATGGGACACCGATAATGATACAGTAGCAAGGCCTGAGGGCTAAATACCAGTCTGAAACTTAAGTCCAAAGGGATTTCTCTCATTAGTGTGTAAAGCAACTTCTCTGGATTTCCATTTCCTTAGTGATGAATTGGTTCTAATGATGGTCACTTACTTTCTAAACTGCTTTCTGCAGGTGGAAAAGGCTATATGAAAGGTAGAGGAACTTGTTATGGTATATGTCATCAAGCTGCCCCCAAGGATGCTTTCATTTTACATGGAATAACTGCAATACTCTGGACAACACGGAAAGAGGACAAGCCAGCGTACAGAGCCCATTGCACTGTCACCTGGAGCTAAATATGCAAAGTCTGTTTTTGATCATGCTAAATTTTTGTTGCATTGCGCACATGACAAGATACCTTCTTGGGTTTGTTTTTGCTGTTTCCTAATACCTCAAACTATTTTCTGTCCTTATGGGCTATACAACATATATGCCTATTTCTTAGGATTGAAGTCATTCCTGACAGTTATCACTTTCAGTGCAGTTTAAATGGGAAACTTTAAAATATGAGTAACTGACAAAGAACTGATTTGAAATACTTCAGGTCAAGAGAGGAATTTTGTTGTTTGCTTTCCCTCCTGTAGATTTGACTGTTTTCAGAACATGAATCACCATAGTTCTTTGAACTCCTTATGTACTACCACTGAGAAAAATATACAGCTCTTTCTGAAAATTAACTGAAATAACAGTCATGTGAACAGGACATAGGAGCCTGCTGCTCTGAGGCAAGGTTCTGTCATGCTGTAAAAATATGTGAAAGGAAGCAAAATTCTAAGCATGTTTTTGGAAGCTTTCCTCCTTTTCCTCTCCACTCCCCTTGTTTGAATGGCTTGTACTGTGTTGAAGTTGTTCTATCTTCACAAAAGCATAAAAGCTCTGGGACCTCCTTAACATGGACATTTGACCTCCACCCTCATTGTGTCCAGGTAGTGCTCCTTGGATATTGCTTTAAAGAGGCAAGGAACTAGTACCTTTTCCTACAGATGAGAAAATTATGAGAAAAGCAAAGAGCAAGGATGAACTACATCTGAAGAGCCCTGTAGTGAATCCAGAACCCAAGAGCACAGTTTCATAGGATTCAAAGTCTGTCTCATAACTGGGATATTGTTGAATTGCCTCCCTTTCCAAGCCCCTTTGACTACAATGTTTCCCTAAGCTGGAGCCAAAGCTCCTGTGACAGTGCTCAGCTGATCAGATCTGGAAAGAAGGAAACTTTGATAACAAGATGAGGACGTATTTTTACCAACTTTCACAAGCACCACTGAAATTAATCTTTTCATATCTGTTTGAAAGCTTTGTTTGAAGTGAACATTTTAGCAAGCTTAATTATAACCTTATGGCAGAATAATGTTTCATGACCAGTTTTAAATACCACAGAGTTCAAGATGTGCTCTCAGTGGTGGATGCAACATATCTAAGCCAAGGAGAATGCAAATGTTAGCATGATCACAAAGCAAAGTAAGTTTACCATAGGCAGATAATTTCTCTCTAAAACTCTGACTAAAAATGATTGGAAGTATCAGGCTCAGGATGCCCATGTAGAACAAAGAGAAAAAAACTACATACTATAGTGTGATATGGGGCTTCTCCTCCTACTCCACCTCCATGTATCTGGCTGTTGCACAGTGTTTCTCTATCCTGCACACTCCCCTGTGATTAGCTTTGCTCAGGAATTGTGGGACAGAGCACAGATTGTGTCTGTTCTTTATTTCAGACACTGGCCTGAATTCACACCCCTGTTGTGCTTGCAACTTCTGAAGACATACCTCGATTTAGACATGGACCTGGACTGGACATAGCAGGAAGAAAAAAAGCTTGGGCCCCACACTAAGGTTGAATGGAGGTCCAAGCACAACTTCACTGCAGTGGATGGTTAATAACAATATGACTCGCAGGGTTAGCCCTGCATCACAGTCACGGGCTACTCACAGACAAACTGGCCCCAGGTCCCTCCAGAAAGGGCTTCTGCACCACTTATGTCAGTGATATTTTCACCTGCTTGGATGTTCTAGAGCAAAAAATCTGAGCAGAGCCAAGTCAGGCACAGTGCCAGGGTTTCAGATTTTCTCTGTGGCTCAACCAGTAGTTACTGCACCAATAGCTGTGTGCAGTTGTTGCTAGAGGAACTGCCTGCTTATGGTGATGGGAAGAGACTGTGGAACTTAAATACAGTTCCCATGCCTCAGCTACTGCCCTGAACATTTGAGAGTCTCACTTTTTTTGCTAGAACACAAGGCATGGGTTGCAGCTATGTGGTTGTGAAACCCCTGTTTGATCATGTAAAGATATATAAAGCCAAAAAAGGTGAAAGTCTGCAGAAAGAAAACATTGCTACCTTTTTGATACAAGTTTTTTAGTATCCAGATACATTTTCCAAGGAAAAGAGACAATTTGATCATACATGCAGCAAAGCCAAAGGTAAAGCCAGCTCTTGAACCTTGCCAAGACTATTTTTTACTGCTAATCTGTTTACATCATCCAAAAATATTTTTCATTTGACAAAATTACTTGAACAACCATTTCTTAAAGAGCAAATTATTACTTGTAGTTAGTGCAATTCATATTACGGAAAAGTGTGTAGCTGTGAAAAACGAAAAAATAAATAATGGCATTCTTGAAGTGAAGTGGCACTTCTCCTCTATCCTATGTGCTGAGACAGTTAGATCTTAGTATCAGGGTTTATTTGTCTTTGGTTTGGTCATCCAGAAAATATTGCATTCCTGAAAACAAACAATATTTCATGATCACAGTGAGTAATCTAAATTTCCAAAGCCACTGAAGTGTAATTACAGTAAAAATATCACTTCCAGTGATAGAAATCACTTCCAGTTTTGCAAGGTGACTGCATATCAAGGAAGTGCATTAGTCCTGCATATGGGAAAGAAAGATGTTGTAACTTCACAAACACTGGCATGTAGATAAAGTGGTTGGCTCAGAAGGCAAAGACACTGAAATTTTTAACTGAGATTCAAGCACGGTATTGGAGAATGGAAAGAATTGTGCATATTCCTATGTATTACTATTTGTTGCATAAGGATAGCTACAGGTTTTTTCCCTTGTTTTGGTGCTCCCTGCTCCTATTTTCTGCAGCAATTAGAAACACCTGACCTGGGGACTCCTCTGCCCCTGCAGCCCTTGAAGGGCATGTGGAATCACACAGAACCATAGAATGGATCACGTTGGAAGGCAGCACAGCGGGTCATCTGGTCCCATCTGACTGTTTAAGTGGGGTCATCCCAGGGCACACGGCACAGATTTGTGTCCAGATGGTTGTTGAGTATCTCCAGTGAGAGAGACTTCACAGTCCCTCTGGGCAATCTGTTTCAGCGTTTAGTCACCTGCACAGTAAATTCTTCCTCATGTTCAAGTGGAACGTCTCGTTCACCAGTTTCTGCCTGTTGCCCCTCGTCGTGTTGCTTGGCACCACTGACCAGAGCCTGGCTCTGTCCTCTTGTCACCCTCCATCCAGATTCTCATAGACAATGACGAGGTCCCATCTCAGCCGTCCCTTCTCGATAAGAAGCAGCGTGTGGGCAGATTTCGGACACCACACGGGCCGGGCTGCGCGGCCAGTGCGGGCCGGGGGAGGCGCGGTCAGCGGGGCCCGGCCGGGCGGGGTCAGGCGGGCCAGGGGGGCCCGGTCAGGGGGCCCGGCCGGGCCAGGCCGGCCAGCGGGGCCAGCGGGGCGGGGCGGGGGGCGCGGGCGCGGCGCCGCCAATGGCCGCGGGCGGGCGGGGCGCGGCCGCCATTGCCCCGTCCCCCCGCGCTGGCCGCCGCCGGCCATGCTGGGGCTCCGCCGCGCCTTCGCTGCCCTGCTGCCGCTGCCGAGGGCAGGGTCGCCGCCGGCCGCCGCCATGTCCACGCTGCTGATCAGCCAGGAGCGCTACGCGTGGCTGCGGGAGCTGGGGCTGCAGGAGGAGAACCCGGGGGTGTACAACGGGCGCTGGGGCGGCCGCGGGCAGGTGCGGGGGGCGCGGGGGCGGGGGGGCGGCGGGGCCTCGGGGGTCGCGCCCCCTCCGCCGGGTGAAGGGGCCCCTCCGCTCACCGCTCCCCTCCTGCTCTAGGTGGTGACCACGTACTGCCCCGCCAACAACGAGCCCATCGCCAGCGTCCGGCAGGTGAGCTGGCCCGGGCAGCACCACCCGGGGGCGGGAGGAGCTCCGCGGGCACTGTCACCGGAGCGAGGCGTCCCGGGGCGTTGGTTCGGGCGCTGCCCCACCCGCGACCCGCGTGGCGAAGGGCACGAAACTCCCGATACCGTTGCAGGGTCCGGGGCGTGTTGAGTCCAGGGCGGCCGCTGGAGCTCGTCCCAGCCAGGGCCTACTGCTGGCAATATGCCTCCGGCGTTCCTGGGAAGAAAAACAGTCTGTTCGCCTTCTTTTATTATTTTTACTTCTTGTCTCTCCAGTCCTCCGCCGCACACTCTTGCAAGCATTGTTGGGAAGAGCAAGGACCCTTCCCTTCTCTATTCGTTTGTTTTTAGGGGAGTTGCAGAATAGGGACAGATTGTGCCTATTCAGTAGGGGTGAGTGGCCTGGGAGGAAGTAGGAAGGAGAGCACTGTGACGTTCAAGTAGTAAATTTGTGAAAGCTTTTACTGTAAGAACAGCACTATTGTATCGACCTACTCCTTTTGTGTATTAGGACTCAACCACCCCTTGATGCCCAGTGGGGCTGATGGAGTAGGACATATTTATATATATGTATATATACAAACATATATAAAACCGTTATTCTATATGGAGCTTCCTCTAACACCCAAATGAAGATTTCTTTTTCTTTTTCTTTTTCTTTTTCTTTTTCTTTTTCTTTTTCTTTCATAGCTTCAGACAACTTGTCGTATTGTGACCAAATTGTGTCAGGGTACAAGCATCCTGTAAAAGTGGTACCCTGTAGTGCAAGTACTCTATAAAAATGTCTTGAGTTGGATGCAGGAAGTTTTTTGTGGCATTTCTTTTAGGGGGTTGATTTTCCTAAATTTGATGTGCTTCTTCACGTAGGGTAATTTGGAGGATTATGAAGAAACAGTAAAGAAGGCTAAAGAGGCATGGAAAGTCTGGGCTGATGTAAGTTAATGGAGACTTCTTTTCTATTGCAGATCTGTGGCAGACACAGGCTGTTAAATTGCCCCATTAGGTGCAGGTGTAAAAATGTGTTCATATTATGTGTGGTGCATTAAAGCAAAAATCTGCAATGGAGACCTCAAGAAACAGGTAGTCTGTGTGTGATACCATTGGGGTACAAAGATGAGAACGTTGACTTGTGGGATATGTTTGTTTTGAAAACCCTGGCAGATTTACCAAGGCTTGTGCCTGTGAGCTGTTGCAAGAGGTCTGGTGAACTTCAGAAACCCTGTAGCAAGTAAACTATCCCTGTGCATATTTCACTTCCTGTCTCCCCCTGCTTTCTTCTGGGAGAACTCTGCGGAATATTTAGATGTATAACTTGCATTGATCATCTTGTTCTTGTGGTATGAGGGAGACTGCTGGTTTTAAACATGAGGGTTTTTTGTTCACCTACTGTCTTGGCGTTTCACAGAACAACTGTGTTGTTCAAAAGCATTAGTGTTATGTTGTGTGTAATAACTAAGCTGTTTTCCTTAGCAAGCCTTGTGCAGCTGTACCAGCTGTATGCAGCCAGCACCCATTCTGTTGATGGCTGTGCCAGGCTTGGTTCTTACAGCTACCCGTTGTTTCTTTGGTAGAACCTGAAACCTGGATTTCACAAGGTGATGTGCTCTCTATGTTTTAGTCAGCAAAGTAGTTTACCTTGTCTGAAGAGAGCAAAGTTTAGGATGAACGAAACAGCTTCCTCAGCTTCCTCAGGATATGTTAGTACATGTTCTTTTGTTACAATTTGTGAGTATAATGTTGTTGACTCATAACATGTTTGGAAATAACCTGAACGCAATCCAACAGATGAAGAATCAACACATCAAATGTTTCTTGAAGACTTTTTCTCAAAGCTGTTTGTTATTAATTTGTGAATTTTGTTGTTCATAATGAGCTTACTTGAAAGATATTGCCTATAAAGAGATACGCTTGCATGGTTTATGCATTTCTCCTCAGTCTTGTTTTTACAGAGAACTGCTGTTTTAAACCTGTAAATCCTGTTGTATATGGTTTACAAATTGATCTTGGCTATTGATTATTATTTACCATATTGATGCCGTGTTAAAAATATATTAAGAGCTGGTGTATGAGCTTAATATTTTCATGACTGAGGTTTCTATGTGTCTTAATTTCTTCTATCAAAGTAAAATGTCATACTGAAAGAAAGTTTGAAAGTGGTATTAAGTGCACTTCAAGGCTCAGAAAACAGTAAATGTACTTTTAAGAAAAATGCTTGTTTCCTGAGTTGCAGCTGATTGGCTGGTTGCATTGCAGGTGATGTACTTGAACAGAAGTAACAGAAGTATTGCTTTTGGCAATATTCAGTGGAACTGAAGTTTTGAACAGACAAAATGTTTGCAGTATGATCAGTCTCTGAGGCAGGAAACAGTTTCTTGTAAAGCAGTGCACATGATAAAACTGAACAAGTAACAGTGTCTTGGGAAGATAAACAAAAAAGCACAGCAATCAGTGATTGCTTACTACAAGGACAGAAAACTAGAAGTATGTATACAGCAGAAGTTACGGATTTTCAGTCTCACATAGATTCTTCTGGTTTGTTTTGACTAGATCCCTGCACCTAAACGTGGAGAAATAGTGCGACAGATTGGTGATGCCCTGAGACAAAAAATCAAAGTTCTAGGAAGCTTGGTAAGGTATTTTCAGAAGTAACTTACCTGTTTTGGCGGGGAGAGTTGGGGAATGAGGGTGAGGGATGGGTCAAAACTGGTTTTTTTTTAGTAATACTAACACTTTTCTCTGCAATACTAACCTTAGTAATTGTTAAATAACTGCTGTTAGTTCTGTTAGCTTTCCTAATGAAGTTTCAATTTTAAAAAGAAGAAAAAATTAGAAAAAGTACTATGGCGTAGAAGGGGCATGAAGCTGTGTCAGCTGAGAGTTTGGTTACTTGTTAAGAAAAGGTTCTTCACCCAGAGGGTGATTGAGCACTGAACAAGCTCCCTAGGGAAGTGGTCACAGCACCACTCTGCAAAGCTCTGGCAGAGTTCAAGAGGTGTTTGGGCAATGCTCTCAGGCACATCATGTGATTCCTGGGGATAGTGCTGGGCCAGGAGCTGGACTTGATGATCTCTGTGGGCCCCTTTGAGCTCAGGATATTCTGTGATTCTGTGAAATGACAGTTTGTAATAGGAAAAGAAAATTTATTATGGGCTTCTCTGGGTTGAATAGTATAACTGTTGCCCTGCTATTTTCCCTCCTGCCTGTCAGATAGGGCACTTCCTAATACTAAAAGTATCCTGAAAAATACCTTCTTCTAATACAGAGCTTTCAACCTTGAGCTCTTTCTGGTAATCTGCAGGATTTTGCCAAGTGACATATGGAAATATGAGGCTTCAGAAGTTGGGATGGTCTTAATGAGATGATCTTGCAGTGCCATGCAGGGTATAAAGGCTGAGGGACCACTCCTCTAAAACTGTTGCTAGGTAGATAAAGGAGACAAGTGGGGAACTTCCACTTTCTTTTTACAGGCCTTGCCTGTCTGTGCTGCTGTTCAGAAACAGCTGTCAGTGAATAACTCCATGTGTAGTCAAACCCGTATTGTTAAGCTTCAAAACTTTGTTCTGCTGTTTCCCTTGATGTTGTCTCCTCAGCACAGTTTCTGTGGTGGAATTAGAGTGCTAACGTACTTCTGTATTCAAAAACAGTAGAGCTTCCCTGATGAGTGTGGATGGGCAGAAGTTTGTTCTATATTCCTTGACCAAAACTTACGGCCTCTTGACACATTTTCTTAGCTCTCCCAAAGAGATAACATATCTGTTAGGATTGAGGATGAATTTCAGGGTGAAAGATGTGCAGTAGGTATTCAGGTTTTAGGACTTTGCCTGGTTTTAGGGTATGTAAAAAGGAACTGTGTAGAAACTCATCATTCTCTTATGCTGGAGGAAGTTTCGAGCCTCACCTTGCCATGCCCTGCTGCAGTGTCCAGGTATTTCTGCTGCACCTTCAGACCCACTGCTGTGTTTCTTAGTAAATTTGTCTGATGCCGCTCCGTTTTTGGTCACAGATAGGGGCTGTTCCTTCTGTCTTGAGGTGACCAGAGGCATCTTAGAAATACAGTTAGTCATCTTTATGTGAACTTTCACATGGAGAGAAAAATCCCATGGAAAGCATTTGAACCCGATTCCTCATTTAACAGCCTTTTTAAAGTACAGTCATCAGTGTGAAGTGGTAGGTGATATCTCGATGAAGGTCACACCTAGCTATCAGAGCATGACTACAAAACTGAGTGGAGATGAGTAGGTGACTTCTTAGTTCCTAAATTTTAAAATTTTCTCATTTTTAGATGAAGATATCTTCAAATACCAGCCTATTCTCATTTATATATTTCAACTGAGTAAATTTAACATATTTTTAAAAGAAGAATGTAGTTTAAGATCAACTTTAGAAAAAAAATAAATTGGTTCTTAACATCCCAGTTTACTAAAATATTAAACATTATAAGCATTTTCAGCAGTGTCTATAAATGAAATCTCTCAGATTTGCTTTGAGATGTTGTAAAATGAGTAGTTTGCTTATGAAAAATGTAAGTGGATGTTTTCTTTTGCTGGAGCAGAGTAATCCCTCTTTTCCAGCTTGTTCCTTGCCTGGCACACAATGTAGGCAAGCCTGCTGATGTAAATCCAAGGTTTTGTTGATGTAAATATATGAACCTCATTAGTGTTAGATGCTCGTTTCAATAGTTTTTTTTTTTTTTATTTCTCTCCATTAAGTTACTTTTCTAATTTCTTCCTCTTGTATTGGTATGTGACCCTTGTCCAGTTGTCTTGTGAGTTGTTTCTTTAAGTTCTGAGTAACTGGGGAAGCTTCTAATGAAAAAGTGTGTTTTTAAAATCTTACTTGATAAGTAGATACACCTGACATTTGGGGGAGACAAAATATTGGGATCCAAGGGAATTACATAAAAAAAGTTTGTCATACTCTGAATTTTTTTCAGGTCTCTTTGGAAATGGGAAAGATTTTTGTCGAGGGTGTTGGGGAAGTGCAGGAGTATGTTGATGTCTGTGACTATGCTGTTGGCTTGTCCCGAATGATTGGAGGGCCTATTTTACCTTCAGAAAGTAAGTCTGTGTTATTTTTTTGGTGTTGTGCGGTTGTTTGTTGCTTGTTGGGGTTTTTCTCCTTTAAAGAAATGAAGATATGGAGGTGTTACTTAAATACACTGTCTTGTAGTGCAGCAAGATCTCTGTTCTGTGTGTTATTTAGGGAGCTTTAGGAATAGATGTGGTGGGCAGTAGTGCCAGAAATTGAAGTACCTAATGAAGTGACAGATAAGCAGGTCAGTCTATCCATTTTCTCTGTCCTTGAAGCATTAGGTTCTCTTTGATTCCTTTATTGATGAAAGGTGGTAAAGTATGTAAAAAGTTTGGAAGTGTAATTAGAAAGGAGAGACCTTTTTGTCAGTTGTTGATTATCACAAGTCATCATTATGTTAACTGAATAGCTTGAATGATAAAACTTTATGTTGTCAGATGATTAGCTTTTTGCACAGTCTAGCTAGCCCTGATCCTGGTAGGCTGCAGAGCACAAATAGTACAGCTCTTTGCAAGCTAATGTTATGGTAGACTGAAGAGTGATGTTAGGTTTCTTGCTTACGTATTTCCCTTTTTAAAAAACCACAAACATTAAATGGATGAAAGCTGCATTATGTTGTGGCTTTGCTTTCAGGACCTGGCCATGCCCTTATAGAGCAGTGGAATCCTGTTGGGCTAGTCGGAGTCATCACAGCCTTCAACTTCCCTGTGGCAGTTTATGGGTGGAACAGCGCAATTGCAATGATCTGTGGAAATGCTTGCCTCTGGTAAGATCTAGCCCTCCACTTGGCTAACAGTATTTTTAAATTAGAAAGCTATTAACTCAGGCATGAAATTACCATTTAGTGTTATTTGATTCTATCTAATGTAGGCCTGAATTCACTTTATTTTTAGATCTGTTTGTAGTCGGCTTTGTTTACTTTTGTGGTAACCCCTTTTTTTGAGGTACTATGGTACAGATGCTTCCAAGACTTAGCCAAATGGCCTGTGAATTAAGAACCCAAGGTGAGGGCTTGCAACAGTGGTAGTTGATATATTCAGAGTTGATACAGCTAAGATTAAAAATCTAAACAAGTAGCTTTATTTTCTCTCCTATCTCCTACTTTGCTTTCATCTACGTCCTTCACTCTGAAGTCTGGCCTAGCCCTTGTCCACATGAATTTCAGTAGAAGTTCTGAATGCTCAGCTGCAGAAGGAAATGCTTAAGTTCCTGTCTTAATTTGTACCTGAAAACCAGCCTAAACAAAGTGTGCTGTAGATCAGAGACCCTAAAAATAATTTGAATTGTTTTGTTATTTGAATTATTTCTTATTCCTAAAGAATTGAATAGGAAGATAATGTAATTTCTTTTTCTTTCTAGGAAGGGTGCTCCTACAACATCCCTTGTTAGTGTTGCTGTTACAAAGTGAGTTCTGGTTTCTTTGATCCTTGTCGCAAAGAAAAGGACAACTTCTCCAAAGAACGAATTTCATAGTGATACTTCCTTTAGGTTTATTGTTACATTATATTAGCATTTTATTACTTACTGTGCATATTTTAAAATGCTAAATAAAAGTAGGCTCCTTAAAATAGATAATTACTAAGTCTTGTTGATCTAATATTAACTCCTGAGAACACCTACCCCAAAACCCCCAGACAGTTCTAATGGTTCATTCCCTATTTGCACCTGTCAGAAATATCTAACATTTTTATATCTTTGATTTCAGGATAATTGCCAAAGTCTTGGAGGATAACAAGTTGCCTGGAGCAATCTGCTCTCTGGTTTGTGGTGGAGCTGACATTGGGTAGGTAACATTTCTTGTGTTTTGTGAACCTTTCTAAAAGGTAAAAAAATATTCTCTGAGATAATGGCAAGCACTAAAAAAATAAATAGATTTGCATGTTTTCTTATGGATCATAACAATTGGAGCTGATCTCACAGTATACTTTAGACTGAATTTCAGTGTTACTACAGATGATGCTTTTTTGGCCTGAAGAGGTGGATGGAAACAGCCTTGTTCCTCTTTTCTGGCTAAGAAGAAGCTTTCTTGCCATTAGCTCAGTCAGCTGATGTTTCAAATAAGTGTCTCTGTCTTTAAAGATCTCCCTGGTTGAAGCTGATGTATGTGGAAGGTGTAAGCTGCTTTTCCGTCTGCGTGTCGTTTGTTGAACACATTGCTTTGTGTCCCATTGTGCAGGACAGCAATGGCAAGAGATGAGAGGATGGACCTCTTGTCCTTCACTGGCAGCACAAAAGTGGGCAAGCAAGTAGCACTTATGGTTCAGGAGAGATTTGGTGAGTGTGTGGGTTCTTCTCTATTTCTTTCCATGTTTGGTGAAGACATCGGTGCCCCATAAGGTTTTAAAATAAGTTTGTTTCAGCTGTGTTACCTCTCTCTTTTTTTTTGGCTTGGATAAATGGGGGTTTGAAACTGCTCGTAGATACATGCAGCATTTTTCAGTTACTTCTGTCACAATTCAGATTTTTTTTCCGGGTTATCCACAAATCCGTAGTCCTACAATTAATTTGGGGAGAGGTGTGGTGGTGTCCATTAGTGTTTAATTGTATGAAGATTATTAGGTTGAACAAGCACAGCTTATGGTCTTTTGGCAATGTGACTAGAACACATGAATATGTTCCCCCTCATCTTTTACTCCTGATAAATATAGTAGAAAATAGATTATTTTTGAAGTGCTGTTTCTGTTGCAAACATTTAAAAATGTACAGGCAAGAATCTCAGCTGTTGGATTCTAACTTCTTAGTTTATAAACAGCACCTAGCTAACATTTTTCTTTATTTCATACATTTGAAGTTCATACAAGTGTAAAAAAGCCCCCCAGAAACCAGAAAAGATAGTAAATATTCACCCAGATGTAGGTTGTGGTTTTTTTGTCTCAGATTTTTTGTCCCAGTTGCCAGGGAAATGAATGAGCTCAGTTAAGTTTTCTCTGCATTTCAGTCTTCATAGGACCTTATTCCTTATCTATGTCGTAGTATTTTGCTGCAAATTTTTCCTGTTTTCATCTTTTTCTTTCCAGTGCTGTATTTTTGCTGATCTTTTTAAACGTCTTTGTGCCATAACTACTGTGCAGGTATCTTCACAACATGTGATAGATGTCATATTTGGTGTAATTTTCTGCTTTGGCTAAAGTGATTAGTTGACTGTGATCTCTAAAATGTTTTGTTTATCCATAAAAACATATCCATATGTTTCATGAAGCTTAGATCTAGTTAGAGGTGACCTCACTGACTATGTGTATTCTTGACATAATTTATTTTGTGTTTTTCATTAGGTCGAAGCCTGCTGGAATTGGGAGGAAACAATGCCATTATTGGTAATATCCACTGTAGAAATTTAGTCTCATAGATGATATTTGGAAGCATGCAAATATTCACAGCTAATTGTGCCTTTTTTCCTGTTTTTTTGTTTGTTTGTTTGTTCTTTCCCACTACACTGGGCTTTTAAAAGTACATACAGTTTGTATGGAATAATAGAATGTTGTGGGGTTTTTTTTCTGTCTTTGGTATTGTGGAGGGAGCAGTGTTTTAAGATAAAAAGTGAGAGTCCAAGGTCTTTTAAGTAATTAGTGTTTAAGAGGAGAATGGAATGAGAGAAGCAGTAAGCTTCAAGGATGGGTTGGACAGTGCTAAACTAAACAAGTTTGATTTTAGGATAGTTTTAGGTGTAGAATCATTAAGGTTGGAAAAGATCTTTAAGATTGACTTCAACTCTTAACCCAACACCAGCATATTCACCACTAAACCATGTCCCCAAGTGCCACATCCTCATACCTTCTGGATACTTCCATGGATAGTGACTCCACCATTTCTGTGGGAAGCCAGTTCAAATGCCTGACTGCACTTTTATATGTAATCTCATGAACACTACATTTTTAGCATTTTAGAGTATAAGCACATATATATAATTTTTAAGATACTTATGATATTTGAAAGAAAAGCATGCAGGTATTTATTTCAGTAGCACATTTTTCAGGTTTAAGTACCTTAGGATATGATCCAGTTCCTAGATAAACAACATACATACTATAAAGCTGAACAACATGGCAGAAAGAATATATAAGCTCAGTAAATACCTAAATTGCTGTCCTTTGGTGCTGTTGCCTTTTGTTTCACCTTTCTCATATTCTGGACAAATGTGCTTATTTACAAAAAAGTACTCCTTTGAAGTACAAACATGATGCTACATCATCTGCTCTTTTGAAAATCACATTTGAGCATGTCTTTCTTTTCTCCTATGCTGCTTTTTAGCCAGTAGTGTAAACTTGTTTTATGCTTTGAAAACAGTTTATTTTTAGTGGTAAAGTCCTGCTTTTTCTGTTGCTTTGAATGATCACATAATCATTGTTTGCTTGGACTTTGTCCCAAACTTAATAATAGTTTTGGATGCTTAAGAGACTTTCGTGGAACTGGTTAAGCTAAGTGATATTTTGGGGATCCTTTGTGCTTTATAAAACATCTCAATGCCTTCTAGCCAGATGAATTTGTTCAGCTTATTGAACATTTTGTATTACTGTACACCTCTGTGTTTTAGCTATGCTTTTTGCAAGGCCACCTGGATACACTTCACAATTGCTGCTTTATGCTGATAAACTTCTCAGTGAGAGACAGACAAGGTGGAGAAATGGCAAGAAATTGCTTGTAGTTTCTTGAATTAAAAGGAAGCTGAAATTATTTGCAAGCTTTATTGCAAAAGGCTCTCTTGAGTAGTTGAAACCTATGATTATGTCCAATTGTGTGTGTCTAATTCCAGCTGTGGAGAAATAGTAGGAGTTTCAAGGTGTTTCTTTGTATCTTATCATGCTGTACTAGTGCAACTGTTCCTAATGGTTGCTGACCAACCTGTCAGTTTCTAATATCGTTTAGCATCTTAAGTCTTGTGAACTGCCTGTTTACTTCAGTAACATTCTCATGTTTTAATTTTTTTAAAGTGTTTGAAGATGCAGATCTGAACCTAGTCATCCCATCTGCTCTGTTTGCTGCTGTGGGAACAGCAGGTCAGAGATGCACAACTGCTAGAAGGCTGGTGAGTAAATGACTATTGTCTGGGTTGGGTAGCTCTGAATTTAACTTCATTCCAAATTGGCTCAGAAACAATTCCTAGTACTGTGAGAGCAATAAATAATATTTAAAACACATTTTTATTTCATCAAAAATAAGTATGGCAGGAAAATAACATGATTTCATTCTAGTGTAATTCTAGCTCTAACCAGTCTCTTTGTATGTATTGCTAAATGTGCTGTAAGTCAGGAAGATAGTACTTGGCAAAGTTCTGTATTTCTGTTTTCATTTCCAAAGCTTTGCTTGTGACTGCTACAAATTTTGGTGCAATGTTTATACTGCAGCAAAGCAAGGGGGTCTGTGTTACCTACTGTGTTACTAATTCTTAGCCAATCATTTTCAAGAAGTTTAACAGTGTAATAGTGTCAGCCAGTGTCTGTATAGTCTTGTCTGAGTTGGGTTGATTCAGTAAATATTAGGCAAAATGGATATGGGTTAATTGATTTGGGTGTATTGGATGGGCAGTGATTCTTTAAACTGTAGCAATAAAATTTCTTGAGTGTTTGTTCTAGAACACTAATGAGATGTTTACAGAACAAATTGATAGCACTGATCTGAGATGGGGTAAAATTAAACAGATTTTTATTTCTTAGCTTGTTTTAAATATTTATGATGTTTTACATCTTCATTGTCTGGTGTTGGTGATGTTTCAGAGGCCTTGGCCTCTATCTCTTTTTAATTTGGGGATTTTCTGAATGTAAACAACACTATTTCCATTCTTCATTCAGCCCCCTTTAAAGTGCAGTAGTACTTCAGGAATAGTTACTTAGACTACACTGTCTTACAACTTTCTTATCACATTTTAGTTTCTCCATGAAAGCATCCATGATGAAGTGGTGACAAAGCTTGCCAAGGCCTATGCCCAGGTCCGCATCGGTGATCCATGGGATTGTAAGTAGCTATTTCCAGCTCATGGGTTTAGGAAACAAGTTGGTGTTGGTTTCTTTCTGTTTAAATTCTGAAGTGATTATATATCCAAAGTATCTAATTTTAGCAATTTACCAGGGGGTGGAAATAGCTGGTTTCATTTAGAATACAAACTCTGAAAGGAAGATGATTAATCTGACAAATACTGCTCATCCTAGACAGATTAAACAGTCCCAGGATGTTGTGATAAGAATATTTACAAACATACACAGTTTTGATGAAAGTATGCTTCTGAATTTTTTTTTTCATTTTTTTTTTAGCTGACACTCTGTATGGGCCACTTCATACAAAAGAAGCAGTGAAAATGTTCCTTGATGCAGTAGAACAAGCAAAACAACAAGGTGGCTCTGTGGTCTGTGGTGGAAAGGTGACTTTAACTTTTATTTTCCCTGCTACAGTTTGTTCTCTAGGAAAAAAAATCAGTAACAGGATGGCTTAGGCCAAGCTTGTACCTCAGCTTGTATTTGTCCTGTCAGCCACTACAGGATGTTAGTTTAGTCAAATTGAGAATGTTTGAATTTCAATCCTGTCTTCAGAGTAAAGGCAGTTCTACTTGGAAGCTACTCTTACACCACTCCTCAGTTGTAAGTGACAGTGAAAATAAAAACAGCAATGTAAATGGAGAAAGTCAGACACATAACAAAGGAAAATTGCAGTTCTGTCCCTCAGTCTCCCTTGAGGAAATACTGGAGATTCAAGATGACCGCTTGTACATCTTCATCATACAGAATGTTTCTCTTTGACTTACTGTTCTGGAAGTTTTTGTCTTTCATTGGCAACTTCTTTATACGTTTAAATTCTAAGTAGCTTACAAGTAGGAGAAAGGAAGTTACACCTGCAAGATTTCACAATTTCATTACATCCTTAGCGGACATAGGTTATGCTTCTATATTTTAAATACTCAAACAAGTAAAATTTAATTACTCAGACTATCTGGCCTTCCATTTCTGATTTCTCAACTGTAGTAGTCAGACCACGAAGGACTCCTTTTCTACACTAAGCTTAATGCTGATTGGAACTTGGTTATTTTTTATTTATTTTGAAGGTTATAAATCGCCCTGGAAACTACGTTGAGCCAACCATTGTGACTGGCCTTCCTCATAACGCGCCCATTGTCCACACTGAGACATTTGCCCCCATATTGTATGTGCTGAAATTTAAGGTAAAATAACAGTGGGGAAGCATGTGTCAAGGATGGTAACAGTAGAGCCACAAGACAGATCTCAGCCGTGTCTCATATCCATGCAATTGTCCCAGTGCTTCAACAAGTGGTAGCTCTTGTTTTGCCCTGTGAGATGGCCACTGTTTGCCTCACTGTGTAGCTGCCTTTATGTGAAGAGCACTGGAGTTGCAATGAGAATCTGTACAGGAATAGATTTCTATTGTTAGTGTTCATTGTTGATACTGTTCATATCTGTTGAAAAGCAGACTGTTCCGGCAGCAGTGGGGGTATTGCTGATGTGTTATTTGTGTATTTGCCCAGTGCCATTCTGTATATTTCATTACGGCTGTAGTATGTTGGGGTTTTTCTCACAGAGCTTCTTTGTAACTGCTTTGCTTTCGATAGTCATGGCTTAACTAACATGGACGCATATTTCTTCTAGGAGGAAGAGGAGGTTTTTGCCTGGAATAATGAAGTAAAACAAGGTCTTTCCAGCAGTATCTTTACCAAGGATTTGGGAAGGATTTTCCGCTGGCTTGGGTATAAATTAAATTATTTTTATACTTTCCTGAGGCACATAAGATCAGTCTCTCATGTCTTCTGTAAACCTACATGTAATGCTTGTTGAGCATTTTACAGCCCTCATTTTAGGGAGGGAGCCTTTTGTGATCCTAAGGAGGAATTGTGCCTTATCTTTGTAGGCCAAAGGGATCTGACTGTGGCATTGTGAACGTTAACATCCCGACCAGCGGTGCTGAAATTGGAGGTGCTTTTGGTATGTTACTTGTGCTTCTTTAACGTTTTAATCAGTTCATTTAAATGACTAAATGTGAAGATACTCAGTGAAGTTAATCTTGAATCATACTGCTTTAGCAGAAAACAGATACTGACTATTGGTAGTTAGATTTAAACTTCTAAAATACCTGTATTTGGTTTTTAAAAATCCCATGTTCCTTCTCCTCCACTCCATCGA
Source organism: Phylloscopus whistleri (assembly GCA_017589585.1). Lineage (NCBI taxonomy): Eukaryota > Metazoa > Chordata > Aves > Passeriformes > Phylloscopidae > Phylloscopus > Phylloscopus whistleri. Next base: position 4,498,973 of record JADMLD010000679.1, on the reverse strand, counting down.
AGGAATGTAACTCATATATTCTGGAGGTGTTTAAAGATACAGCCAGGTGAAAAACTGTGTAAAAATTGTAATTAAAACAATCTTGAGCAATTTTGTGTGTCTTGGCAAATTTATATAAGATGTACGTTCTGTAGTATTTTTGTGAGAAAATACTTTTACCTTTATTTCTCTTTTTTGTATATTCTTAAGGAAGTGAGAGGGTAGAAGAAGTATTAATCTTACCATTTAAACAGTGTAAGAACCAGCGTGTTCTTGTACTCCTGTCTTGTGTTAAGACAAAATGTTTTTAAAGCAAAGTCCTCTGGTCCTACCATGATGGGACTTTGAACTCCAGGCAGATACTTTTTTTGCATCAAGCACAAGCAGAGACCTAGCTGTATGTGTTGTGTGGGGTGGTAATTTAGTTCAGATACAGGACAAAGGAAAGGAATAGTTTTTCCCAAGTATTTTTATAAAAATATCTTACCTCCTGGAATTAGTCCAGATTCCCATGTCCAAAAATAGGTTTTAATTTATAATGTTTTTGCTACAGGTGGTGAAAAGCACACTGGTGGGGGAAGAGAATCTGGAAGTGATTCATGGAAACTTTATATGAGACGGTCTACTTGGTAAGACAGACCAAATAGATTTAAAATACAGATGAACTTCCAAAAGTTCAAAACATATAAATGTTTGACTACAATGCTACTATCTTTACTGAATGTGAGATAACTATAAATGTAATTGCCTTTTCTTCACATTCATAGTAGAAGATTTGAAGGGTTTTTATAAAGACGTTTTCTTTACTTTCCAAAGGGGAAAAAAAAAAAAAAAAGATGGTTTGGAGGCTCTCCCCCCCCCTCTTTTGATTGATTTTAATCTTATCTGAAAAATTCCTGAAGCTTGTCAGGAACTACACTGAGTTGCAACCACAGTGAGGGCACCACTATTGCCTCTGGTAGGTGATTCAGCTATATGTTCGTTATCTATCCACAAATGTGACAGCCCATAGTGGATGACCATTAGTATCCTCTGCTGACTTCCATAGGCTTTACCTGTGCTATCTTTGCTTTTCATGCAAGGACTTGTGAACATGATTCTTCTATCTGGGTGTTCTCCTTGTAAGAGATTAGATAGCTAAACAGAAGATTCTCCATAAAGGAAGAGATAATGGAAGATGTTGTCTTCTCCTGTATGTGGTTACTGTATTGAAGACTGGAGTATAATTAGTTCATCATTTTAAGTAGGCAAACTGCTTTAGAAAAGTCTTTTGTTTAGATGTGACAGGAATCAGAAGCTTGTACATAGGAAGTGGACTACATAATCTGTCTCAGTGATTAAGTCTGGTCTCTAAATTTTTGTTTCTCTTTCAGTACAATCAACTACAGCAAAGATTTGCCCTTGGCTCAAGGAATCAAGTTCCAGTAACAACCTTGCGAATGGCTGTGCTCTAAACCGTCCTAGCATTTCAGAATCAAGCAGCTCCTACACATCATGGGGATAAAAGTTAATTGATTATGTGAAACCAATTCTGTCAGAAAATCAGCTACTCTTAAATTGCTTCACTTTCTATGTATGTATTTACTAATTGAGTTTTCAAATGGGAAGTCTGTGGTCTTTGGGAAGAAGGGAGTGTGACTAAAACTAACTGCCTTGGGTTCAGGTGGCCTGGATAACCTTTTGCCTTAACACTGTATTTCAGTACCAGCACTGCCTCTGTCCCCTGCCCACCTTGTGCTGATATTTCCAGCTATGACGTCTGTGTTTCAAACTCTGTGCCAAGTTTCCTGCAGCTAACTGGTGCTGTGGGGGATATTTGGGCTTTAGTAGAGGGCTATTTTTCAATGAATAAATAAAGGTACATTTTGTGAAGTATCTCGGGCTTCTCATTTGTTTTATTCACTGTTTTTGAGCATGAATGTTCAGTGGACTATCCATTTTCACACAGTGAGCTGATAGCTGAGAGAAGAATCATTGGGCTAAAAGCACTGCTTTAGTGTTCCTGCCTCTCTTTCAGAAAGGAGACTTTCAGCACTCATGTTGGGAGATATAAGTCTACTGTAGTGTCTTGGAATCTCCTTTTAACACTTGAAGGGGTTACAGCCAATTCAGTTGGTCACAGCTCTTGTGATACCCTTGTGACAACCAAACTGGCTGGAAATGAGAACGAGATGCAGTCCCTTTCTAGGGAAAGGCATATTGTTTACTTGTGTTTCACCTCAAATGAGAGTTTCTTTTTGCCACTGGAGACTACAGGCAACAACAGCTCATTTAAGAGTTTTGCTCAGGACTCAGGATGAAGGAAAAGATATGGTGCTAGTAGACTGATTTCCACAGAGGAATTTGAGGCTCTTAATGTATTGTTTCTGGGGATTTCTTTTCTTCTCAATGTCATATACCAAATTTCCACAATCTCTGAACGTGGGAGAGCTGTTCATTATGGGCTCAGATTCTAGGAGTCTGATTTGACTATTGATTGCTTTATTTTGAGGACGTTTTGATGGCAATGCCATGCAAACTGGGTTGAAAGTCGACCATACTACAATGCTAGCTGGTCTCCTTTCAGCTGTTTTTTCTAATTTTAAAATGCATAGTGTTTAGAATTTTGCATCTGTGTTATACAAGGTATTTTGGGTGTCACAATCTGTAGCTCAAACATTAGACAGCCAAAGCTTTTTTTCCCAGTGAATCTCTTACTGCCAGGAGTATCCTCTCCTCTAGCTCTTTGTGTCTGGCCATTTCATTAAAGAATGTTGTATGTTAGCACATAGAGTGAACTGACATACCCTCAGCAGACAGATAATCACTAGCAGACAGGGCAAAGAAACAATTCAATTCCCAAATTTAAATGTTCAGCAAATAGCACCAGTTTATAGAAGTTGTACTCTTTAATGCTATTCTGTGGCACTGAATGTAACTATGAAACTCTTGAGAATGAAAAATTAATTCAAGAATTCTCTTGCTGCTTATCAGTTTTTGCATAGCCTTCTATCACATCTGGTTTTTTCTTGAAGATAGAAGCTCTTTTTAGGGTAAAATATTCTAGGGTAAAATAATATCACAAGTCCAGTCGTTTAATTTACAGGAATAAGGTTGATTCTGCCATCTGGCTTTAGATATGGGAATGCAGCTCATGAACTGAACAAAACTGGTATGGCAAGTCTGATGTTTGGCTGGTCTTCAAATCATTATCTGAAAACTGATATGAATGAAATAAACTCACAAATGTGATCAAGAGGTGACTGCAGAGCAAACATGCTAAACTTTTGAAGGTTAACTTGACACCTTGATACATAATTCCTTCTTTGATACAAACTTTTGTAAGGGTAGCCCTAGAGGGGACTCAGTGTGAAATACTTGTGGGACTGCTTCTCTGTGTTATGAGTAAGTGGGTTAGATCCGCCTTATGTAGGCAGAGAACGGGCTCTCTGTAAGTAGGTTACAAATTCAGTCCCCCTTTTGCTAAGTATGGGAATTCCAAAGATCTGTTATCTGCACTGTCACTGGACTGCTAGTGTGGCGTCAGGGCAGGTAACCATAGTGCTGCTTCTCTTGCCAGACAGCTTTGAATTCCTTATGTGTGGTGATGAACAATCCTACTAGAACTGGCTTGCTGAATGACTTCCTGTGAAGTGGCTCTGCGAAGAGTGTCTTTTAAAGACTGCTGCAGATGGTAATATGTTTTGGCAAGCATTTGGTTGCCTATGAGTAGTTACGGTTATGATGAAGTATTAAACTAAGGAGGATTAAAGATACTATAAGCACACAGTTTCTCAATTTCTGCTTTAAATTGGAAAGTCCACTCAGGAGATTGTAAACTGCATTAGCTGTCATTGGGTTATCTCACCCAAGGAAAGCAATTTTAAGAATTCATAAAACGTGTCTTAGAGCTACTGGTATGTGCAACATAATGGACTTGCAGTTTTAATACAAATTCTATCAGCGTCTTCCACTGTTGCATAAACTTAATTACCACTGAGTGTGTAACACCAGTGAATAACAAGTATTAAATGACACGTGATCAATAATTCATTTGTTAGCACAGTATTGCTTACTGTGAAATGACCTTGATGGGAACAGTCTTACAAATAACTTCCTTGCTTTTTGCCATATTATTACCTGAAGAACAATGAAAATTCTACAAATATTTCTGCTGATAAACAGAGAAATTGCTTTTCTAAATGAAATGTGAGAATGGGAGCTGGTAGGCTGCTTCTCTTCTATCCTATTGTGTCCTATTACAGCTGCTTGCAGAGGTGATGATTTTTTGGAACCAGGAATACTACTTGCCAGTAGTAGGTAGGGATTTTGCAAAAAGTGGTCCTGCAGTGCTGAATTTAAAGCAAGTTGGAAAGTGTTCACCATTTTCTTTCAGCAGTAATACACCAGCCCAGTCATGTTATATCACGTTCTTTTCATGTGGTGTTTTCATCATTCTGTTTGTGTTGTTGCTGGATGAGTTCAAAACCACATGGCTGCCAGAACTTTTAATTTGTGTCATCTATGTTTCCGTATGAGAAATCATGTGTATGGGTGCTGCATTCAAGACTCACTATGTGTACTAACTCATTTGTGTCTCTGCATTGATTTCATTAGTAACTGTGTGAGAAAGTGTAAATTACAGGAGACTTCTGTGCCTGGATTTCCTTTTGAATTGCTGTCTCTTTTGGTCCTGCACTAAGGTGTTGGTCATGAATTCCACAAGTGGACATGAATTGCACTCTTATTTTTGTAGTGGAAGCAGAAAAAAAATTAAGACTTATAATATAGGGGTAAAATGATTTAATCACACAGAATCAAATTCTTGAGTAAATACAGTGACTTTGTAAGGATTTTTTTAGTGTCTTCTCTTTGGTATTCCTTAATCAGCAAGCTGTGCTGTCATGTGGTACATGCTTGGTGTTTGAAAACTGATGGATTAATTGCATTCAGTGTGCAAACATCTGCTGCCATCAAAGTGCTGCTTGAAATGAGAAGCATCTTGGCTCACATTTTGAATGTGGTTGGCCTATGGGTAGCTGATAGAAAGGCAAATATTGGTTAGCAGTCTTTCATTTCAGTAAAATTATTAGCAGTGATTTTCCATACAGCTCATTACTTTCCTCCAAATAGTAGGAAAATGCATGTGCATTTGGACAGGGACATCCACAGCAGAGCATAGCAGAGCCTTTTTGAAAACCTTTGTGTTCCTCCTGGTGTCGCTGTCTGTCAGGATAAAGCCTGTGCAAAGGCAGCCTTTGCATTTGCTAGCCAGCTGTGTAGAACACAGACTTCTTTGTCTGAATGTTTTTTTATGTTCCAGTACATCTGGGACTGCTGCCTCTGAGCTAGTAATTAAATACACTCTATTCTGCAAAAGCCTCTGTTGATTAGTGCAATTGTTATATAAAACATTAACTCCAAAAGCCAAAGGTTAAAAATAATAGTGTTTCAGCCAGGAAGAACAAATAGTTTAATGCTTACTTTACCCAGTATGCTGCTGTTCTCTGGCATTATAGCACTTTTCCTGCAGCATGATTTCAAGGTGGACTTATGAGGAACAAGCAGCTCAAGTTAGATCTCTGAATTTCAGAGGAAGGTACATCCTTTCATTACATTAATGTCTGGAAAGCTGTCAGTATCTGGCAATTGTGTTTCATGCTTCCCTGACACTCTCCTTACAGGTGTCCCAAACCTTCTTAGTTGTGATAGTGAAGCTAACATCACCTGCTTGCTTACTGAGCAGTGTTTCAGAGGTAATGAAATGGCAGTGTGCAAGCTTAAAAATGGGAGATGCAGGAGGAACAGGATAAATATAAGCTCTCTTGCTTCTAAGGATTTTTAGTTAATCCACAAACTGGTACTAAGTGATCATTGTCTCCTGTCTTCTGTGGATTTTATAAGGCTACTGTTTCGCTGGCCTGACTTAGACTGCCCTATAATGCAAACTCTCCAATGTGGCAGCTGAACTAAAAACATCTGAAACGTGTAGCACATACCTCTTTGAGTTGTGTTTTGTCTACCTACATTTTTACCACAATTGCTGATATTTTAATGAACACATTTACCACAAAAAGTGTGCGGGACTCCTCTAGAATCCCAGAATATAAACCTCCTTCTAGCTCCTGTGTGACTGCATTCACTTACAACTATATCTGCTCATGATTATGTGTTGGGGAGATGGGGGCTATCTGTTTGCCACATTCCTCTTCCCAGTTTGACCTAGACAGCAGTTGATTTATTGTCGTGGTTTAAAGCAGAACAAACAGCAGAATAAGTGATGATGTTTCATGAAACAGTGTAAGTCAAACTATCCTCTGAAGCTTTGCTGTTGTGGTAGGTCCTTGTAGGTTAAAAACCCAGTATGAGGACTTTAGTTTGGCTTAACCAACACTGGCTGCTGCGATTCTATTTTTCCTACTTGTTTTCTTCCCATATTTTTTTAGTTAGCTGTATAACTGATTTATTTATTTTTTCCCCTGCCAATTTAATGATGAAGTGACTCCCTGCAAAGTCTGAAAAACACCTTAGTTTTGCTGGATAATGTGTTAGAAGGCACCAATCCATTGCTGTCTGCAGAAAATGAAAGGTTCTTGAGAGTGAGGATGAGGAATTCAAAACCATCAGAAAAGATGATGAGATGCTCGTGATGCCAGTGTGAAAGGCACAGGCAGGATTGTAGGCAGGTAAGAGCCAGTACCAGGATTTTAACTGCTGGATATTACATTTGGAATGCCAGACTATTGCAAGTGGGAGGTGGGGCAGAGTGCACAAAATAGGATAAATTGAAAGAGCATGGTTTTGGATATATAAAAGGATAAGAGGATTAGTGTGTGAGAAAAAAAGGCAGGGAAAGGAGCCAGATGTGGTTTAGGCTAACACATAAGTTTGCATTTATGGAAGATGAGACATAGACATATTCACTAAGGTACAGTATCACCCCAAATCTCCTGATCTGTTCAGAATGCATTGACTGGCGCACGAATCTAATAGGCTGTCAAAACTGTGTATTGTGATTAAGGAAAAAAACCCATCAAGAGCACAAAGGAAGGCATCTGGGGACAGAGGAAACATTGCTTTGATGGTTGTGTTCCTCTTAATGTGTTCTTTGCTGTAAAAATTGTCCCAATGTCATGAAGCATATTTTGTGAAAAAAAGCCCCAAGCCACAACACCACACCAGTCTCTTTGTTCTGTGTTTTTAAAAATCATCTCTGATGTTGCAAACTGTGCATTTCAAATCTCTGTGAGATTTATGTGACCATTGTTTGTCTAAGTACTCTGGCTTGCATGCTGATCATATCATTTTCTCTTCCGGCTTCTTCTTTATGAACAAATACTGAAAGTTCACAGAAGGGGTAACTCTTCCTTGTACTTATCCTGTATTATTCCTATGGGAAATAGTAATTTTGAAGAATATCATGCACAATTCTTTTTTGAGTTCTCCACACCACAAATTTCCTATGGAAATGAGAAGGTTTTAATTCCTCAGTCTTAGCTTGTTTCTTTGGGTTTTTTTTTTTTTTTTGAAAGTGGGATGAGACATTGGTATTTTGGAGTCTGCTGAGTATGCAAAAGATGAATGATTTTCTTGGTTTTCAATGCCTTTCAACTACTCAGAAAACATATTTTGAGTTCTGTGTTTAAAATGTCAAGAAAACATTTTCTGCAATGTGGATTAAAACATGGAAGCCATGATCTTTCATGATTTGCCTGCCAGAAATTGGTCAAAGTTCTGTTGTAGAAATATAGCAGATATTATCCAAGTCAAAACAATTATTTTTTCCCCTAAACACCTGTAGACTGACATAATAGTCTCGATAGCATCCCCATTAACTTACTATTTAAAGAAAAATTATCTGTTTCATCATTCTGTAGCTTCTCATTCCTTTGTACTGAGGGATTAGTCAATGTTTGTTACAGTTCAGTAAATCATGAGAGCAGAGCCAAAAATACTTGTGCTCTTTCCTCTTCTGAATTGGTAGTTTCTGTTTGTACAATTCTGTCTAATTACTCTAGATTTGTATTTGCTGCGGATAGAGAATCTGGATCTACCAGGCCACTTAACGAAGACTCAAGATACTAATTTTTGTTCTCTTACGCCCAGGCAAGATGAATACAGTGAGTGGAGCCAACACACAAAAGTCTGGTTCTTCCCAATCTGTTCTGATCATTTCCTTCACAGCTCTTTCCCAGGAGAGTGGATGCAAAAAGCTGTATTAAAGCTCCAATATGCTTTTCTGCTGTCCTACTTGTCCAAGAAAAAAGCTGTCTGTGCTTTCCTGCTGCCCTTCCTGCCCCGCTGTGGAAGCCTACACCCAGCTGGGGTGCCCTACCAATTTCTCATCAGCTGGGCTGACTGCTAAGGATCAGAAGTACCAAATAAAGGCCTCACACTGCACAAGCCACAAATGTGATGGCTTGACTGCAGCATATCCTGACTGCCAGGTGAGAGCAATCCAGGAGCATCTCGGGCTGAGCCAGGTCTGCTCCTGTCTACAAGATTTCCAGAGGAATTATTTTTGCTCCACAGCCACACAGTGCCGTGACAGATTTCAGTATGAAGAGAGTTCCTTTACACAGATGTGGTCAGAGCATTACAAAGTAAGATTTTAGCTTGTGCATTGAACCAGAGGCTGAAGAGGACCTTGGTTAAACTGTTGCCTCATCCTGCTGTTTCCCACACAGGGCATGTGCTCCCCTCTGAAACAGTGCTGTTCTCTCTGTGGCTCACCAAAAGGTCTGTATCAATTGCTGTCCCGAAGCATTTGCCAGCCTGATTTGGTAAGTTTTCTTTGAGTCAGGACAGGGAATCTAACCAAACCTAGCTGTAACTGTTTTCTTTTTTTGTCCAGGGATGTGTATGATGGTCCTATCCAACCTTGGCCTAAATGTAGAAAAGTGTTGTTAAAAGGGAAATAGATACCTGAAGCAGCATCTTCCACACCTACCCATAAGATATGAATGTGTTATTACTCCAGACTCTTATAATTTCCTGTTCCACATTCCTGCACCAAACTGATTACTCAGGTGCTCTAATCTATTTAGCAAAGCTGATGCAGCAAATGTGCAACATACCTTTGTAATGTGGACTTTGCACAAAATATCTCACAGCTGATTTTCCTGGAAGAAAATAAGGGATACTGTACCACAGGTGTACTGGTAGGGATGGGAAGTAGCAGCACATGACCAGAAAGGTAGTAATGGTAGGGTGACAGTAATACTGGTCTTTAAGGAAAGCAGCTGCTGGCAGGCTAGACAACAGCCACAGCTGGCTTCACTTAAGTGCTTAATGGCAGAGGGGATGGACATGGGCATGAATCTGAAGTGACTCAGGCAGATGAATGACCAAAACCTTAAGGATCAGGCCATGTTGATCTCTTTACACTAATTTTTAATCCCAGGAAAGGCACCAGAGTTGTGTAGAAGCCTAACTTACTGCTGTTAACAGATCTGGTCTGTTGTCTGTGGCTGTGGCTCCGTGGGGAAGCATAGAGGTAGAGGACAGGTGTGTAGAGAACTTGCCTTAGAATATTCTTGCAGTTTCCAATATTGCTTCACTTTACATGAAATACTAGTACAAAAACAATAAAGGGAAAGATTTATAATGTCAGCAAAACTCCTAAAGCATTATTTTAGGCATTGCTCAACATGCCTGCATTTGATACTGGGCTCTTTTGCAGACTCTTATCCATATTTCTGGTGGAAAATTATCTGGCTTTGGATGGGTTACTATTTAGAAGACCAGCTTTTGGATCCAGGCTACAGAACAAGATGGGAAATGAAGGCAGAGGATGGTCTATAAGCAGAAGGAGGGAGTAGCTAAATACTAGAGCTCTCAATATTCAGCTACAAGCAGTCTCATACCCTTAGTCATAAACAAAACACAAATCTTATGTTTTCTTAGTTCATTTAGACCCCAACCCACAAACTGTTTTTGTGGTAGCATTTACTGTGGTAGTCAAACAGTGACTGCAGAATAACAAATCCATTAAGAGGTTTCGAAGAGATGTGTTCATACAATCAAGAACTTGATCTTTCACACAGCATTCTTCCTGATAGCCATTACTATTAATCGGAGTCTTTAGAAGTGTGACCATTTTCAAGTCAGCTAATACAGATTATATACTTTTCTTCATGTCTGCCGTCAGTGGCATCACTTAAAACACTTCTTGGAAAAAACATAGAAGGACATCTCTTCATGTGAGTATCATAAGTTGAGGCATTTATGCTTCGTGATTCATTTGTGAGAGGTTTGTGGTTCATTACATACGTTGTGGAAACAGCTGTTAGTACAAGCTGACTTTCTTCCCACCTTGCCCTTGCTCTGGAATGAGCCCATATGTGCACATTGCCACGACAGCAAGCTCTAAATACAGGAAGAATTCAGAGCTGGTTTTTGCCCTGCATGCCAGATCCAGGCTCTAGGGTTATAATTAAGTTACTCATTACCTTTTCTTCTTGGAGGAAGCCTTTATCCATCTACCTGTAGATAGTGTGAAGACCTGATTTTTAATTTTGTACTTGACAGCACATTGGAATGATTTTCCTTTAATCTACTGCTAAGCACTGCTAAAATACCTAGTCAGTGGAAAATTACCTTATCAATACCATTAAGTGAGAACAGGAGTTGAAGAAGCCTTCATTGTTCAGTCTAAACTACCTGCATTACCAAAGACTATCAAATCCTTGTTATGAAGCTTAATGTAGAATGTCACACCTCCAGAACAAGATGCAGCTCATCATGACATGAGCTTGCTGTTTATGTAAAGACAGGAAAAGGTATATTTTTGAGTTTAAGAACATCATGAACATCTAAGTAGTTTCCAAATAGACTTAGTACAGAAACTGAAAAGGTAAGAGGGTCACATAAACAGTAAGATACATGAGCAGAAGCTCTACACACAGTTTAAAAATTTAAAGAAACAGTCAGGGGGAAGAGTTATCTTGACAGAACTCACAGAGGCTGGCAGCTAGTGTGAGCCTAGTCAGTATGAAATGTATATGGAGGGAAATCTTTTCTACAGCAATTCTCTTCAAGAAATAATTTCCAAGTTTTTTGGCACAGGTGTTTACTTAGTTAACAGACATCCAATTCAGGGTGGACTTCTTGGCACAAATACTGCCCATTGTGGGGAAAACAGATAAAGTAATTCAAGCAAAGCATTTGTAACTTCAGTAGGGAATAGCTGGAATATTCTTGTCCATTTTGTCCATGAAACACAGTCTTGGGAAAGGCTTTACTGACATACCTTGAATTCCTGTCAAAGTTTGCTTGCTAAGGTGCTGCATCCTGACCCCTTGTTTGTAAATTTTAACAGATGTGAAACTAGGTAGAGGAGAAAAAACCCCCGCTTCTGATTATCGTACTAACTGTGCTAGTATCCTCTCATAGCACACTTCTAATCAGTTTCTTTTTGGGATCATCCCTTCTGAGGTTTGGTAAGTTTATAAGACCTTGACTACACCAACAGCAGGTGTAGTCAAGGTCTTATAAACACTAGATCTAGGCCTTGTCACCCAAATAATTTGAGATTTAATTCAAGATGAGTAGGTATAGTCTCACTGGCCAGTTTGCCTAAATGGAAACTTGAGGGTCACCAGGTGCCACCAGGAAAGAGACCAGAAGATCTGAAACAACTGTATAACTGAAATGCCTGTATTTTAGACAGAAATAGTGATAGGCATCATAACATTCCATGAAGCTCAGGGAATAAACTCTCCCAAGTGCTGCGGGTTTACTGTAGTTTGCACATTGTTTTATTCTTATTTCACTGATTTTTTGTTAAAATCCAGGATGGCTTATGATAAACAGGGAGTAACTTCAGACACAATTAAAGGAAATTTCCTGATTTATGTTTTTTGTGGCTGTTCAGTGAACGACAGGATATTATGAGGCTCTACATTCATTAAATGATACTACACTGATTTTAAAACCCAAGAAAGCAAAAAAACCCATCCCTTTTGTAAAGTCTCATTACATGCGACCGTGTTTAGCAGAACAGTCCACTGGGTTCAAACCATAAACCTAGAAGTGTCAAATGAGATGAATCAATTTTCCCTCTTGAGCAAATTTGCCTGTCAGGCTCAGATAGTTTCACCAGGCAAACTGAAAAGCAGGTGCTGGTAAAATCCTTTCAAATGACATTTTTCCTCTGCTGTTTATAGAAGCAGACACACAGGCACTGAAACAAAAAGAACTGTTTGCTCAGTGCAACTGTTTGCTAAATTTTCTGTCTAAATAGCCAGCTTTTTTACTGCACCATTACTGCATGTCACACCTGCTCTGTAAATGCAGTCTCCTGTATATTTGGGAATAACACTTCACTAGCAGTAGCAGCTGAACCACCTGAGCAATAGTCTGCAAAGGCCTGGATAACACCAACCTGGAGATTTCTTTAGCATTTGTCAACTGACTATGAGATGGAAATGTGGAAATAAAAGTGCAGGTGTAGCACAAAGCAGAAAGCATTACCACACATCTCTATGAAGGTTCATGTGAAAGCAGTTAGTAGCATTCAATTCAGATAGACAAAAACACATACAAAACTGCTTGTCTTTTCTGCAAGTGCTAATGGGAGCTACTACCTTTGATGTTCTGCTGAGAGAGGCTTTCAGCAGATACTTCCTGCATAGACTGCTAGCTGCATCCCTCACACCAACAGTACCATGAACTTAATACCTTGACAGAAAACTAATTCAACAACCCCTTAATCCAAACAGCCAGCACACATCCTCATTACTTTTTTCACTAACTACAACTAGAGAAAACACAAGTCATGTGCCCCTCTTGCCTTCCACCTGCAAACTCAAAGTATCTCCCCAGAACCTGGCACTACTAACTACTAGGTCCTGCATGGCTGGAAGAACTCAGCTGTTTTTCTAGCCTCTATGTTGTGAAGGACAACAGGTAGACAAAACTGGAAAAGCAAACACACAAGAAATTTTAAATTTGGCTTTTTAAAGCAGATTTCCATGCAGCCTATGCAGCAAATTATGAACGATTGTTACTAAAAGTGTGTGCTAAGAATTTTGTGCACATTTCTGACTTCCCTAAAGTCACACATCTTTCCCACCTACTCCTACAAACACAAGCTTTTGCTGAAAGGCAAAACCCCTCCTTGTAGCCTTTGTATGCACTGCCTGCCAGAGATACTGGAAGTCTTCCTGCTCTTTAACAGGGTCCCAGCCTTGGCGGAAAGCAGCATTTCCTTGCTTATCCCTGCTGCTAGTACTTCCCTCCCAAACACGACTGGGGCAAACGCCCTCCTCTCCAGTTATAAGCTTGAATCACAGGATTTAAATCACTCCACTCACTTCTAAGCTTTCTCCACCTGGGGCCTTGCAGCATTCCCTGAAGCACCTCAATACTGCACACTGCCCACCCACATGTGCCCTGATGCCTGAAGAGTGTGACATCCTTGAGACCTCCTCCTCCTCTCTATAGGAAAAAGGGGACTAAGGGTAGCAGGGAAGAGGTCACACTGAACTGTGCCAGTGTGCTCACATGGCTGCTGTGTCACAAGCCAATCCTTTCTCTGCAGTGTAGTTTACTTTCCTGTGTTGGAGGAACACTGTTACACCTTTGCCCAGACTCGTCTCCCCTGGCATGCTGCTGCAGCAGGCTAAAGGGCACACATCCACCTCTGATTGCTCATTCCCTCCAGTAATTATTTTGTTCTGTATGGCTAATGATAAGGGCTTAGCCTGCCTGATTTACTTAAGGCACATACCAAATACTATCTCTCTCCCTGTTCTCCTGTAGAAAAGCACAAACTTGATGTAAGGTAAATAAAAGGCTAACTCAAATCAGCTGTTGGATATAACCAAGTTTTCTTGTAGTTCCTTTGATAAAAGTGACTCATGGCATCAATTTTTCAACCACAGAGCTAGAGACTTCTGACACACAATTAAAGGGAGGGAAGAGGAGAAGGTAGAGCGTGAGGTTAGAGTCCAAAACATTACATAAGCTGTGCAACTGCAGAGGAAAGTAGGGAAAAGAATGGAAAAAAAAACCACAACCAAAACTTATTTCAACAGTTTTCTAGTGAAGCTGAGTTTTCCGATAAATCACAATAGCTGAGGAAGCAAAGGAAGATACTTCAATAGGGAAAACAGTCAAATCTCACAAATTTCTTACATTCTGTGCTCAGGTGGAATCTTGAGCCAGGTGGGCACATTAGAGCCCACAGGTCCCTCTAAGCTGCCTCAACATTTTGAAACTCATCCAGTATCCTCCAAGGAAGAAAACTGAGAAACCTGGGGAACTTGAGAAAACTATCAACATGTCTGCAAAACTCTGGGGACCAAATTTGCTCTTACTCTCGTCATGGAGATCCAGAAAGAAGTCACACAATGGAGTCAGAGGAAGGACTGCAGCAGGATGCAGTTCCTAAACCTTTGTGTTGGATGCTGGGTTTTGCGAAAACTTTGTACCGTGAGGTATAAGCCTCATGAATATCACATTCAACCAAAACTGATGGATGGACTTGGGTTCATCCAAATTATAATATTGAGTCACTTCTTTTAAAAAAGTTTATTTAAACAAAGTAGGTACATTTCACAGAAATGGTTATAAAATGCATAGCATATTATAAACAATACTGTTACTTCACAGATAGTAATTATTATCCTAAATATTGCTTTTTAAAAACTAATGAGCCTGCTTGGTGAATCAGAAAGCTAAAATCCCCATCTTAGGCACTCTGGGAAAAAAACTGTATGTGATAAAACAAAGCAGGTGTCCACTTTTTCATTCACTCTACTGATTGTTTGTATTGCTGCATGATTAATTTCCCAGTTCTCATTATGTGGAAATATCCAGTCCCTGGAGTCACATACCAAGAATAGATTTCCATTTACTGGACTACAAATTTCACTTGCTCAGACAACCAAAACCCCATCCCACCAACACTCCAAGTAAAGCCGACTAGGATCTTCACACTGATTAACTTTGACCATATGAGTGGACAGAAAATGAGCAGGTTTTTTCTAAGCTGTGCAGGTGTGTCACACCCATACTACTATTCATAAGCAACTTGATTGTAAATTGGCAAGTCCATACAGATTTCATGCCTGACTTCAACGGAACCTGAATGCCCAGTAGAAACAGATCTCAACCTCAGTTGTGATACAGTGTCACAGAAAGTGGAATTGAGCCTTTTTACAGCACTGGAGAACTGAGCAGACCTCAAACATTCATGACTTTGCATACCCAAACAGAGGTGTCTGTTTTCTGATCTTTGGGATGTCAGGGTGCAGAGAAGTAAGTAAAAATGAAGAGCACAGCACCAATCCATAATCATAGCTAAAACAGATACCTGCTCATTCACACAACACTTCAGTACATGAATCATGACTGACATTCTTCACATTTATATTTGTATGACAATAGGCATAAAGTAAATGTTGAGGTAAAAGGATATGCACCAGGGTTGCACTGGTGTAAGCAACTCTAAAATCAAGCAAGCTTTAAAATTCATTAATTCACACACAACAGAGAAAGAAAAATCCCCACGTTTTTAAAACATAGATACATATAGATCAAACCATTTATGTTTTCAAAATACACAGATACATTCTGAAGAATCAACTGACTTCTGCATGATGACATGAGCTTTACAGTAGTTTAAGCTTGGCTTGGACTGAAAATAAAGCTTGAACTCCGGCCAGCAGAGCTCCTCTGGAACGGTTTGTCAAGACAGAAGAATGAGGTCTGAAGCAGTCCAAGATGTGTCATTCACCATCTTCAAGTAGTTTCTGTAAGTTGTTCTGTATCTTAGAAAAAGAGAGGGAAGGAGTTGGGAGGCAAGAAGTGTTACACTGCATTTTAAATTTAAAAAAAAAAATCAAGACATACTCTTCAGTATACTCTGCACATGTTAATTTTGTCACCCCTTTTCCTACTAATAATACTCCTGTTAAATGCATTCCCAATAATAAGTGTAATGTAAGTGCATCAAATGGAACACCTAAACAATCAACTACTAGGATATTTAAGTTTCATATGATGAATATACCCTGACATTTTTTCCTGTAGATTGTCTCCTCCATTAGTCATAAGAAAATAAGATAGAAATAAAAATCAGAGCTAGAAGCAATGGGATAAGAAACTGAATTATTTTCACCTTGATCAAAATCCAGTAAAAGTCTCAAACTTCCAAGTCACAGCTCTATGGCTAAATGGATAATTCAAATAGTTTTTTAAGAACTTCAACCATGATGAGTGCACAGCAAAATATAGTCTTCTAATCATTAGCAGACATGTCCCATTTACCAGATTCAGTGAACTGATTGTGGGTTATCTTCCTTTAGTTGCAATGAAAGTAATGTCAGCCAGTTACATCCCTGAGAGTAATTTCAACAGACCTATTTTTACTCAGCCTATTGATCCACTTTTCATCTCCTTGTCCTTAAAAGCAGAGAGGAGGGAATAGAGTGGGTCACATCCCCAGACACATATGTTCTCAATGTCTCAGTATATCTTAGTAACTTCCCGGCACTGGTTACAGATTTAGTCACAGCTACTTTCACAGCTTTAATTTGAGGAGCCATTGTACTTCCTATTCAAGGATACCACTTATAAACCTACCTCATGATTTCTATCCCAGTTGCAAACCTTTCTCAAGAAGGGCATTTTGAGGAAAGGGAGACAGTAAGAAACACCTAATTTTATGAGAGTTGCTTAACATGTAAACAGGAATCTCCTTTTAGTTTGGGTAAGTTAGTGTAAGGGAATGAGTAATATTAGGCTACATTTTCCCTCCCATAATTCAATGCTTTATCCTTTGATAGACAGTGTGTTTTAACAAGCTGCTAAATACAATTAAAAGCCAAATTAGCAGAATTTTGCTAAACAATGGTAGTTAATTGGTTCCAAGTATGAAGGAGAACTTGTGAAAATCACAAGATTACACTGAAAAAGTCATTGCAACATATTTGTGCACTAACGATTTTTTAACTGCAGAATAATTTTTAGTTTTTAATCTAGATAATCTCAGTGCTCCAGTTTATAGTGCTGTGGTCACAAGGAAAGTAAGGGGAGACATGACAAGTTATCCTAGAAACTCTATGCTACCTTTGCTGCTGCAGCCAGTTACCATCACTTTTCACTAAGGCATATGAAATTACTAAGCAACTGCAGTAACTTTGCTCAGGGAACAAAAAGCTATTAGATTTCTAACCACTGCTCATCTAGATTAGAACAGGATGTGGCAATATGCAGCTACAGGCAATTCTGATATAGCTCGTATGCAGAGCACTTCAACGCCTTGAATATTTGGCAGATAAAGGTAAGTCTTCAAGGCTCCAGTCCTGTAGACACTAAATAAAGAAAGCAAGACACTAAACAAAAAAAAAAGCACACCACTTAAGACTCTAATTCAGGACAGAAGGTCACTTCTCTGGGAACAGCTGAATGCTCTAACTATCCAGCTGTCTATTACTGTCTCCAAGCAGAGACTGTATAAGGGAGTGGGACAGTGCCTAGCCTTGCTGCAAAGGGCTGGCTGGCTGCCTTCCCACTGAAATGAGGTCTCCTATGAACCATCTTGCCAGCCTGTCCCAGACAGCCAGAAAGCAGTAACCTCTTAAATGACCTAATTTGGCTGAAGATTGTATCTGGTAACCATCTGGTAAGCACTCACAGTATTCACAGTTTCCAGAAAATATAGAGGGGTTAAGCCAGCATTACTCTAGATTTCCATAGCCCAGACGGTGAAGATGTGGGGGAAGAAACCCCTTTTTGGCAGTATTTCTAAAACCTATGCCACACATATAAACAGTGATACTATATAGTCTTAGCTTCATGCATGGAGGAAAAAAGGTGTTGAAAGACCTTGGCAGGTCTTTCAACTCAGTTTTAGAAACAGACCCAGTTTTAGAAACAGAGGTAAAAATATCCTATGTGACTTAAGCACATGGGAATTCAAATAACTTTTGGTTTTGTTCCACTAGTGCTTTTGTCATGCTTGGCCTGTGTATGTGTACCCAACACACAGCATTTCACCCATCTGTATTTGTGGGTGCATTTGTCAAGGTTTGGGGACAGGTGGGGTGAGGTCTGCAGGGGCAGCAGCTGTGGGCCAGGATCAGGGGCTGGCCTGTGCTGGACACTGCCATTCCAGCAGTATCCAGTGGGCCCATGCAGGGCACAGCCGAGCCTCAGTCATGAGAGCGGTGGAGCCTCTGACAAAGTGTTTTAGAAAGGGGAAAAACACCAAATAAGGAAATAAGGTCTGCACACCCACTCCTTTCATACAGGTTTCCAATTTAAGTCACCAAATTAAGTCACCAAATACATTTAGCTTTCCAATTAGAGAATGGTAAAAAGCAAGGGTGAGCTACAAAGAATTGCACAACTGGTGCAGCAGCATTTGTGTTAATGAAGTAGAACAAGCAGATTCCAGCAACTTTGCGTGAAGAAACTCACTACGTATGTAAACAAGCACCATTTTCTTAATCAAAAACTCCAACAAAAGCCCAAAACAGAAAAATTCATCAAATACCAATAAAGGTTAATTTCAAAATGCTTAGCCCTGATGGATTAAAAAAAAAAAAAAAAGCTGAGTTTACTACATAATGCAGTAATCACCCCTGAAATGTCTGCCTCAGGGACACTTTTCCTGGTTATAAACAACAGCTCAAGGCAAAGCTTTTATATATACCAATGTTTATACTAGGGCTAACTTATAGTCCAAAACCAAATCCTTTGTCTAGGAAAAC
The DNA here is from genome assembly GCA_017589585.1 of Phylloscopus whistleri. Taxonomy (NCBI): domain Eukaryota; kingdom Metazoa; phylum Chordata; class Aves; order Passeriformes; family Phylloscopidae; genus Phylloscopus; species Phylloscopus whistleri. The sequence continues at coordinate 4,480,293 of JADMLD010000679.1, read as the reverse complement.
ATGCCACCTTTTTGGTATCGAACCTGGGGGTAACACTTCTCAAGATAAAAGATGATAGAAACACAGCAAGAACCTGACTGGTCTATCAGCATTTGCATTATATCATATGATGTTACCTTTTCCAATTTTCTAAGATTAGCAGTTAACTCATCACAAAGGGCATCAGCATTCATTTGCAGGTGAGATCCCAAATCTTGGTGCACTTGATGTCTGTCAAATAGAATGAAAAGGTAAGTGTGACAGACTTAAAAAAAGAGTCTCTCACAGAAATGGAAACACATGTAGATGGCAACAGAATGGCAAAACTGTAAACTGTACTTGTTTACAGAAAAAAAAAGTGATAAGTCACTTCTTGACTACATTTTTTACATTATCTCATTCTCCAGAAGTTTGGATGGAACATTTTATAGCTATTTCCACCGAAAAGTTCTGTAAGTTCCACATCCTGTGACTTGGAGGAAATCGGAAAGCCCAAGCCCTTGACACTGCAGAAGTGCAGTGCAGATCTTCCTTCCTGTATCGTGTACTGTTTGAGATCAGAGCAACAGAAACAGGACTTCTTTTGTCCTGTGAAGAGGGACACGGTATCCTGCTAATAAAAATATGTCAGAAGTGAGAAAAAGGCTTTTGACTGCCTGCTGTGTGAGGCAGATTTACCCCACTTCTTGCATTATAAAATGGTAAAATATAAATGCAAGGCTGCATAGATAGAGCACTATTTCCTTCCTATCCCCTTTTTTTATGAAGAACCCTGAAGACTGTCTTCTGACACATGCATAAAAGTCCTACTGCATTCACAGATGACAGCTGAGACCAGTTGGATCATAAACAGTATAGTCATTGTTTGATATGATCACAAGTGCAATGTCAGAGTGACCTGTTTTGTCATGGATGGGTAATCAAAGAAAGCTGAGTTTAAAAGCACACTTATGTAAGAGCTTGCTAAATTTGAACCACTTTGCAAACAGTTCCACCATGCCTGAGTCAGCTCTATCCTGAATTTTATTTCCCCCCCCTCTCTTTTTCATGTGGTGCTTCTCCAGCTGTCAGCATTTCCACTCATGTTGCATGTGGCTGCAGGTTTTGCACTGAGTTTACAAATTACTTTTAAAGCCATATTTTTTAGAGCAGCTCAGGGAAAAATCTATTATAAGAAGGGGAGAAGAGTTAATGCAGAATTGAATGCTCAATAAACTGATTAGTATGCTCAGCAGTACCCAGTTTAACTTCCTTCTGTCCTAAGGCAAGAGCAGAGAGCCAATACAACTTATAGAGGTAAACTACTGTGGAAAATACACATACTTCTGCACTGCCTCTCCATTTAATGTTTGCATATTTTCTATCTACGCAACACGGAGACGAAATCCAAAGAAACAAAAAAACTAACTGCAGGAGCAGATGACAGCCATGACTCTAGCTACAGAAAGAAATCATGTATGTAACTATGGTCCCTTTCCCTATTTCCTCTTCAAACACACAGACACCTGTCTCTTGGTGTGTTTGGATTTTGCTTTGGTTTGGTTTGTAGTGTGGGGTTTTTCATTTCAGAAAGACAGGATATCAGTTTCTAAATGGTATATAGACAGCACAAAGCTTTACACAAGCAAGACAGATGTATTAGCTCAAAGTGTAAGAAGTATGTTTCTAACATACTAATCAAATTACACTAAGACTGAAGACAGAAGTTATGCATTTTTTTCATGGAATCATTGCTCTGGAAAAAGATTTTATATCCCCAATGTTTTTCCAGAGTTTATCTTACTCCTTAATATGTGAATCAAAGGCTGTCATGGACATAAGGCGTTCCTCCAGGACACTGATTTTATATCTCATGTAGAAGGTAGAAAGTATTAAAACACAAACACTGTAAGAGAGAAAGATAAAGTATATCAGTTAAGGAAACTTTAGCAGTGCCTGATAAATTTATTGTGAAAAGTCATTTAAATTGTTACTTGTACATGTTCAGTATTAAAGGTATTGTTTTTAGAAACATTTCAGGAATACCATCAATGGCATTCAGACAGTTATGAAAATCTCAGACCTGAGTATGTGTTTTCTGAGTGACATGCAAAAGGAACCTCTGCAAGTACTTAAACACTTCTAACATTTTCTGAATCAAAAGACCCTTTGCTTTTAAAAGTAAATGGCCAGCTAAGTATAAGTCTGTCCCAGCAGGCTTATATAGGTATATGTATATACATATATATGTATGCATGCATATACACATTTCTGGAAATATAAAGGCCACAATTCCCAATAATTTCCTTTTTTCAAGTAAAGCTTAGATTATATCAATCATGCTAACATTATATCAATCATGTAAACTTAAGAAAACACTAGTTTTTCGACAATCTTGTTATTGCTAACTTACAGAATTGCATAAAATACAAGTACATGGTTCAGAGATAAAAGCTTCTGGGACTTCATTTTATGGAGGAACCTGAAGGCTTCAGAATGGCCTGCAAGGGAAAGAACCAAGTCTTACTTTGAGCAGAGCAGAATATAAACAGTGTTTTGAAGAATATAACAGATAACGCAAACAGAGGGAGAAAAAAGAAAGAGATCTTCCATATTATGAAGAACTGACATAATTATGCAAACTTATACCAAGTTATTCCAGCTGAAGATCTGCCCTTGATTGCTTACCATTTCGAGGACTGTTTCGGGCTTTTCCATCAGACCCACGTTTACTATGTGCATCTGAACGAGCAGACTTGGCCTCAGGCTTGGAAACTTTCAAGTGAGTCTCTGTTTCAACAACGTGATAATCTGGCAAAAGGAAGATTTTTAGTAGAGGTGAAATATGGAGTCAGATAGCTTACGTTGGTCAAGAAAGAGAGGAAGAGGGGAATATTAAAAGCTGCATTTCTGTACTTTTGGGTAAAAAGCAGCAGTTGGTTTAGTATCCTTGAAACCGTTTACACACTAATTCCACATCAACACAAATAAAAAGAAGCACTTGGATTGAAAGAAGATTATGTTGCATTTATATTCCAGATTTTTTAAAAGATGGTGACCCATGAAAATATTGAAAGCTACTCCTGAATTTCCAGGCAGATTACAGTCACAAAAGTAATCTTCAAAAGGCCTGAATTTGCTAGAGTAATGATTCCAAATTACTTTAATAGCAACATCAAATGGGAATTGTGCATTGTTACTTTAAAAAGGACATGACAACTCCCTTCCTGACTGTCTTTAAAAATACCAATGGTATCTTGAAAGAAATGGGAAAGAAAAATCTAATCACACTCAGTTTTATGCTCTACTTGCTTACCCTGGACTTGCTCTAATGATGCACAAGAAAGAACCATGAGTGACAGATGTGCTACCTTTCACCCCTGCTTTCAAATCCTTTTCCTAGGATGGTTCTTTGCCTGGATGTTGGTTTTCATTTGTGGAAAAAGAAAATGGAATGGTTTGAGGTAGTTACTAGCCATCAGGAAGTAAGATTGCAAGTTAAAGCATTATTCAGAAGCACTTCTGTGTCATGTGATGACACCACAATTTAATGAACACCACCACACAATTAAAGACAGATGCACAGTAAATAACAAATGCCAATGAAAGCAAATAACTCCAAATCATCCTGCTGAACAAAAGACACAGAGCAAAAAGGAAAGTTAATAAAAAATAACATGACAAAAAACTGTTATAAAAAAATCACAGTATCTTTCAAGTTTCTTATACAAATTATAGTCAAGATGGAGCCCAGAGAACTAACAGCCTACCAACACATTAATATCTTAATATATATTAATTCTACAAGAGAATAGTCTAGGTTTTCATAATAACATTCAGCATGAGCTACACAAAACCAGTATTGCTGTTCTCATGAGGTTATGAAGTATGAGTTATGAAATGAGCTTCAATCAGAATGGCTGCTAGTTAGGTGAAGGACTTGAGACAAGAGATTTCAAAGAATGTAGTAAAGAAAGAACAACTTTGGGCAGTATCTTCAAGTATCTTAATAGCTGCAAAGAATAAAATGAGTGTTTAAAATATGCCACAAAAACACATGTCAAAAATAACCTTGATGACCAAAAGCCACCACAGTATAAAATGTTACTTGTATAGATCAGAAGTTACATTGTCACTTGAACTACTTCAAAATGGATTTTGATTTTTTATTTTTCTTTTGTGTTTTGAAACATGAACAGCTCCTACATTCTGTCTCTGTTTGCATGGCTAAGCAACTGGAACCAGTAGCGACAATTTAGATCTGCCGATGACAGGTCATTGCCTGAGTCTGGATTGCAGAGGGCTATAGTAACAGAAATGTAGGTACCAGGGCCTTGAGGAAGACCTAAAAATCCACAAAATTCTCCAGGACCATGGAGAATCTAGATTCCACATCAGAAGGGGATACAGATGCAAAACTAAGAGCTAGTCCACTCTTCTCTTTGGGCTCCATGATCCCACCCACCTTGGAAGCATTCCAGCTCTGGTGTCTGTGAGCCAGTGCTACTGGACTCTTCCATCTCTTGTCTTCGCTGCTGCACTATTCCATCCAGATCAGAATAATCTTCATTGAAATCCTGATGGGGAGAACAGATCACAAAAAGGTTCAGCCCTGTTCCAAACCTAAACAATGTAATTTCCTCTAGAATATGAACCAAAAATCGAAGCTTTAGAACTGTTTAACCAGGAACAATCTCTGATATCAAGATGTTGAGATTAAAAAATAAGCTCCATAATATCACCAGAATTCAAGCTTCATATCCTGCCCTGTCTATAAGAAAGACTGTTAAGTTAGACAAGTTGTGAAGTCCAGGACAAGCACTAATAGACTTAGACTCTGGTCATACATGTGGCTTCACAGCTCTTTCAGATGAGTTGACTGTTTTGCAGAGGAAGGTTTGCTACTAGAAACACTTCAAAAACTGTTCATGGCAGACTTTACGTCAGTAGAGTGAAATCTGCCTGCTAAACAGAGATATGAAGAACATACAGACCTTAAATAAATCCGAAGTGTACACATGTATATAAACTGCACGTCACCAGATAATTATGCTAACTATTCCAACTGTTTTCTAGCATTAAAGACTCATGGAAATTTTAGAAACAGATGTCACGATTTCCATCAGTTTCTCTCTTCAGGCATTATAAATAGTACTTCCAATGAAAGATGTTGTACAACAAAAGAACAAACTTTTAAGCCATTTACCAGGGGCAGAGTTCTAGGGCGATCAGCCCTGAAGCTGCTTTCTGCAGAAGAGGGATTTGGACTGTTGCCCATGCTTGTATCCTGAAAAAAACAAGCACTGTTAACAAGGAACACAGGCAGAAGGTAGCTCATATTTCACAGCAGGATAGCAGTAATAATGAACACAAAGCTACATACCATCTTCACTGCCACTAGTACTTACGTCAAGATGTCTACAGATAGATTTTAATAGCTTGTAGGTGGTATCTCTGGAGAGTAGTGAGACAAACATGTACTGCAAAAAAAGAGTTCCATGACTGTTTGCAAAAGACATACAGTCTTCCTTCTATCTAAATAAAACTTGACGTGTGATTTTGCTGATCAAGTAACAACTTTCAAGAACTTTAATATGGCAGGAAAACCTATGGTCCTTCTAAGCTTACGACTTGAGGTTTATCACACAAACACAGAACAAGCACAAGGAAGTTACCATGTTGTGCTGCAGGAACAACAGCATAATCCAGATCTGTTCTTTCTCTTAAAAACACTTTTCATGCTATGTTTTACCTACCCCTCAAAAAAAATCCCAAACAAACAAAACCCCAAACTTGCTTTTATGTACTATCTCCTGCACCCACAAAATACTTGTGCAATGAAAATGCATTGTTTCTGAAGCTGCTCATAGGGTAACCACATTTCCTACTGACTGCTGCAATTACAGTTCCTGAATATCACTGTAAGCAACAGTTTTTTGTGTGTCTAAGGTACGACTGGTTAGGTAAGAGAATCAAGTAAATGAAAGAACACTGACAGAGCTGCCAACAAAGCAGGTAACCCTCTGTGCATGCACCTCCTGACACAGCTTTTTCAGTTCCTCTGGTGCTGTGAATTCTTGGAAAACAGGGAATGAAAGATTACAGAGAACAGGTGGCAAACAGCTTCTGTTTTTTATTTTCTCACTGAAATACTATTGTCCTCTACCAGTACTTACCCTATCTGTCACTGTTGCTATGATCAGAGCATTTGGCACAAGAAGGGCAGTTTTGGTTTTCTTCAGAAGTGTCACAGACAGCACAGGTATACTAATCTGAAACAAGATCAATGTAACATTTGAATTCCAATACTTGCATACAAATCTGCATCATGCTCTCTCCTGAGGGGCCAGCCCAGCTACTGGGATAAGCCAGGCCTTCAACACTCACCATTTAAAGATGTCTCCACTGCATTTCTGATTACTATCATTTCATATGAAATAAGAAATAGTAATAATCTGAAACCATACCTAACTACTTTTACTTCTGCTTTTATAAAATGCTAATCCAGGCCTTTGTTTGTGTCTTCCTTTCTTGATCCATTCTGGGTCTCCCAAGACTACAGGCTTAGTGCACTGCAGATCAGCAAACCTAACCAATCTTAAAGCTATGCTTCTTTGTCTAGAAAACAAATATTTCAGAACATATCAGACAAGACAAGCTTGTTGAATAATGAACATTAAAATCTTCTCACCACTTACAGATCTGCAAGCAGGTAAGTAAACAGTTTGTCCTTCAGCAAGGTTGGAAGACGCAATACTGACACACCTGCTGACTTCAAATGATTCATGTGTGTGCCAAGGAGGCACACAAGTCCACATTTACATTGACAAGTTCTCAATTTCCTTCCTGCTTTGTGTTTGCATCCAACACCATTAGCTTAATGTCTGCTAAATTTCAGAGTATTTCACTTCAGATGTTCTGCATGGGCTCTTCCTGTAAATCCCAATTTACAAAGGTAAAAAAATCTGGCTGGAGACAGTGAGTTGAAAAGCCTAGAGATTTAGTGAGTTAGGCAAATACAACAATCCTAGATATGTATATAAAATAATAATCATGGATAATAACATCCATGATTAAGAAACAGATCCTGCTAAAAATACCTTTGGCACAGGCTCTCAGAACTACCTGAGAAATTTGGAAGCAAGCTTAAAAGTGTTCATAAATTGTTCAGTTAGCAATCACAGCACTGAATTAAAACATGGAGGAGGATAAAGTTAATCTGTGCAGTTTCCTGTTAATTTTTGTTCAGAACAGTAACATGAAATCATGAACTGAAAAACTGTACCAGGTAAAAAAAAAATAAATCTTTGTGTATAACAGTTCAGTTGCAAGACTGCCAAATACAGTTTGAACAGAAATCCTTCTACAAGCTACAAGAAAGCAGGTTACAATTTTTCTAGGTGGTTCAGTTCACAATTCACCTTAAAGAACTTTAAATCAGAAATGTTAACAGTATTCTACTTTGTGTAATTTTGATGGATAACATTACTGTAATCAAAACTAATGTGTCCATTCAGCACTTGCTTACTGCACTGTTCCCACAGCATTAACTTGAAAGGGTGGAATCACTGATAATAATGACTTTTATCTAGAACAATAATTATTTCAGAATAAAAGCTTACCTACAGGCAATAGAAAGTAATTTAAAAGGGTAAAAAAAAAAGTCTAAATCCAAGGAAGACTCGAGGCCAACATATATAGCCAAATTAGAGCTACGTGGAAATGCTTTCGATGCCTATTCAATCCTGCAGAAGCAATCTTTCACTTTTGAATCTACACAGTGTCTTTACTGCATACTCAAAAGTCCTGAATTGCATAGCTGTTCCTTGCATGAAATCTGTTAGTAAAGAAACAATCTGCAGGTAGAATTCTTGTCAAAAATTAACTGGAATGTGTAGATCTGCTGTTTCTCACAATAAAACACTTTATCCCTAAGCTTAAATCGTTTTACAAGCCTTAAGCAATAGAAGCTCTGCATCTTGGAAACTTTGTCAGTGTATCTGACTGCTAAGAATGCTCCTCTTCCTATTCAGCTTGATTTCTTCCTTCCCCTCCCACAACATCATTTTTCACTGTATCCCAGATTTTCCAGCTTTCTTCTTGATGGTATTCCTAAAAGCTGAAGAAAAGCTGTAAATAAATGATGAGGACTATCCCCTTCACTCTTAATTTTCCCCACAATGTTTTGTGAAAATAAGACCCAGAACTGAGTAATTTGCAATATTGCTATAATTACATTGACAGTGTTTATTCCACCCTATCTTGTAAAATGTTTTCACTTTTCAGCATATATGTAAGTATGCATATATTCCTGAATTTAAAACCCTGTTGATGAAGATAATTTCCCAGTACTACATCATCATCATCATCATCACTCTGCATCTTTTATTCCCAGGTTTTCCTACTCAGTAAAGTTCTACCATATTCTTGTATACATTTAGCTTAGTTGACATTAAAAAACTGTTCCACAGTTTGAAGTAGTTCACGGAGATCAGAAGATTGCTAGAACAGCAGCTTAAATTTTAATAAATTGTCAAGATAGCTGTTACTAATATTGAACGACAGTATTCAACCAGATGTTTTTCCTTTGTGTCACACAGCTTTCACCAACACATACACCATCCACATTAATGTACTGTCTATGACTAATAGAATCCATTAATTAAAAATCAACAATAGTCCTGGGCCAAGTGGTGAAACACAATAACCCATGAGTTTGCTATGGACAATGTGCTGTCAATAATTTCAAGCATTCTTTAAACCTATTACACTTTATAAAAAACCCTTTAACAATAGATGGTATTCCATCAAAATAGTTGATTGCAGAGAAATGAGATAATCTTAACCCCTAAACTGATTTCAGCATTCAGCTCACTGGATCTAATCAGGAGCTTTGCTCAAGGATGCACCTGAAAGGAAGAAGTCAAAGAAATCCTTGAAGCAAACTGATCTGTTTCTCCAGAAGAGATCAAAACTAAAGCAGTTTGTGTAAACAAAGCACACCTCAAAATCTCCACATCAACAGATCCAAGTCTTTTGCTTTTTATGTATGCATATCTTCACCACAGTGGTACTAACTATTACATGGATCACCAAGAAAGACTCATTTACGATCTTCCCAACAGTTCACATCTCATTTCTGATCTGCTTGGAGGTTCAAAAGTTAAAACCTTGCCAATGTGTTTTTCTTATCCTGTTCTCTGTTTATGCAAAATGGGACTGCTAGAAGAATCCTCCAGAGAGCTTTGCTACTCAAGTCAGAAGCCAGTTTTAGTTCTTTCTCTTGAACTGCCTCGAATATGCTTTATCCTTCTCTCCAGGGCCCCAACTATTGCCTTGGAGCCCTTAATAACTTTCAGCCTTCATTCCTCCTGCTCTTTTTCCTCCTCTTTCAAGTATTTACCCCAAGAGAAACATTTTTGCAATTTGTGTTACATGGGTTTGACAATGCCAATATCGTCACTGCTGCTTGTCAGATCTCTTCCTTTCATCTGTTTCTTTCAGACATGGAGTCCTTAAACAAGATAGTCAATCTCTAATAATAATAGTGCTCAGCTCTAGACTGCATTTCAAACATCACTTACAAATTAGCAATTGTTTTCAATAAAACTTGGAAGTATTACTATTCTAGCCTTGCACAATAATTTGAACTTCTAGTAATGAACAAATGGTTAAGAATAGCACTACCGTTCTATACATAAACATTTTACTAACCTTAGTGTCTTTACCAAAAACCTTGGAATGGAAGCAAATCCAGTTTTCAGAAAGGAACAACTTTCCTTGGTACAGAATTTCTTTCTGCAGAGCACAGGTAAAGCCTGAAACAAATAGATATTCTATAATCTTGAATGTAACCACAACTCAAGCCAAGCCAATTTGGCTTCTGTTTTGTTCTTTTTACAAAGCTATGATATGTTTAGGTTTATATCTTTTAATTAATGTTGTCAAACCTCGAAATTTTCAGTAAGTTTAACTAATACTGACAAGCTCAGAAGATGTCACAGGTCTAAGTTTAGACTCAAAGTATTTGAAGGACAATAACTGAAATGAATAAAATTAATAGTAACATGCAAGTGTCCTCCAAAGGTTAAAAATCTTTTCTGAGAGAATACAATCTAGCTTTCTATAATTTTTTACTAACTTCTAGGTAATGGTATTACTTAAATATGAAGAGTTTAATGAAAGGTTTTATCTTTAAACTTCCAGCTCTGTGGCCGTTGTCTAAAGTAGATGTCCAACAGAGATAAAACGCATGTAAAGTAATACTGCTTTTACTTCACAGACATTAAGCAAACCATTTCTTACTCATGAACCACCCTGCATTCCTTTCAAGAAACATTTGCTATACATGTCTGTGTAGAATTCTCTTCTTATAAGTACTACAGATAATAGTAAAATATTTAAACATTTAAATATTGCTTTTCTTACTAGTGTTTTTAAATATTAAAACATCATCAACAGCAACAACTCAAGCTAATCACTTGACCAATGCTGTCTAAAGTTCTGACTTTATTAAGGAAGACTCAGTACCAAAAAAATACTGCATTAGGCTACTCTCCTGGAACGGCAAAGTGGGCTACAATCTCCAAATATATCAAATATGCAGAGATTTAAGTTTTCCAAGATTATAATACAATGCCCATTGCACGTGGATCAAGGCCCTGTAGCTCTAAGCAACTGGAGTTAAAAGCTGTCAAAATTTAGATGTTCCTCTTGTGCATCACCACATTTGTTGGGTAACAATGTTATCTAGGATCCACAGCCAACAACAACAGGGGGATTAATACTTACTTTGTTTCAGTGGCTCATCAATGGGAACATCTAGAAACAGCTTATGAAAGTGTGCGTTTGCCTTCAGCTGAAAAAATAAAAGCCCCAAAACAAAATCACAAACACACTCTATTAGAGAGTCTGACAACCAAGTGACCTGCTCCACCTCCTGTCCTCTACACACCTTCTCATTCTGCACACTTATTTTACAAGAAATCCTCAATTTTTCTATGTGGCTATTAACTATATTGCACTTTACCCAGACTCTAATACACTGATGGAAAAGGAACCTGTGTCCTTATAAAACCATGAACTATAGTGTTGCTAAACACTATAAAAGCCCCATCATGGTAGTTATATGTTTACTTCTAACCTGTGTAAGCAAAGTAGAATCTCTGCCTTACCTGATTTGAGGCACGTTTTTTCCTTTCAATCTTGGACTCACTCTTGATTGTCAGGACTGGACTATCTGTGCTGCTCTTGGTCCTGAAGATTTAAAGCATTTGATGTAAGCCTGGCCTCAGTTCATTAGTCCTGGTAAGTTACCAACAGGAGGTGCTTTTCCTTTAGATATCTTATCTAAATTATCAAGAATTATGCAGAGATAAAGAGGAGTGTAACTTGTCTTAAACTGTGTCAGTCTGCTGACTATGACAGTCTGATGAACATCTCCTTTTTATTTAGAAGGGGTATTCCAAATGACTGACTAGTTGGTAAGGAAATAGAAAAAGTTCAAAACATTTTTACAGCTTAATGAATTATCACATTGCTCAGCTTCACCTTCGTTTCTGGGCAACACGTGAAATACTAATACTATGCAAGCCCACTGCTTACTCATGCAAGACAAAATTATATAAAACTTAGTAGCTGAAGTGGAAGGCAGTGTACAGAAAGCTATGAACTTGTAACCCAAGCTGTGAGCTCATTTGAAAAGTGCAACGAAGAATAGGTGTACAAGTCAGAGGATGGCTATGAACTGTGTAGTGTAGTGTAATGAAATCATTAAGACAGCTAGCGACCCTACAGGAAATGAAATGGAATTCTGAGTGCCAGTTGTATAGATAGCTGTACTTCTACAGCTCCAGCCATTTATACTGGAAAACCAAACAAAACCTCAAACAACTCTTAAAAAACCCAACTACAGATCAAATTCTCTGTGGATGGCTGGGAAAATCAGTCTTGCCTGTTTCATACAGTAGGAATTAATGGCATGAACTGTTCAGAAAAACAGAGGAGTGAGATAACTGTTTCATAAATCAGAAAGAGGAGAACACTCTCTGAGAGCTATGTGGCACAGAATAAATGCATATTAACATACTATAAAAACCAGGTAGCTCTTTTTCAGAGGCCCTGAGATGCAAATTGAACAGCAGAGGAAAAAAAACATATCACAGGACTCATATTGAATGACCTAAAAAATGTGTTGTGCTAAAGATACAGTAGGGAAATAAAGGTGCTACAAAAGTTTCCATTACTGCACTGTCTGAGTGAGAGGAAGAGAAACTGTGAGTGTTACGGAGGCACAGCTGGAAAGAGATTGTATGACAATCTGACTTAGCAGAGAAACTAGCTGCATATATCAGGAGGTCTCTCATAGAAGAAAACTCTAAAATATTTGAGTACATGTATTTGTGTGCTTATAGAAAGTGCAGGTCAAACTGAAACAAATAGTAAGCCTGACAAAAATCTAATGCTTAGCCTTCACCAAAAGCAGTCAATTACAGCCTATGAGAGGTATGACTGCAACGTTTGGGAAAAAAGAAGCGATAATGTATTCCTTCATATACATTTTCCTCAAAGATGCTTCATGAAATTAAGTGATGCTTTTTTAAATATTTGCCTTTTGACCAAAACAACAGTGTCAGGCTGACCACTAACTTTTGCACTGACTGTTCAGTTTACAAAGTGAAAGGGTTTGCAAAGGTTCAAGCCATCCATGTGAGATTTTAGTTTCTTTTAGAAGCACTTAAAATGCATTCCAGTTCTCCAACAAAAGAAGAACGAGAGTCTTTGTGGGGGCATTACAAAAATCTGATGCAATATATGGCACAGAGTCAAAAATTAAAACTTATGTCATAGTTTTACCATGGACGATCAATATTCCAACATAAAAGTGTTCTGGAAACAGGCCAGGACTAAAACTGCAGCTCAGTTTTAGCCTGTCAAATTGATTATGAAAGGAATGTGACTCGCAGTGGCAGCAAACAGTGCAACGTATTATTTCCTAGAACAGAGGAACTAAGCCAGCTCAGAGTCTAAATTCTATTTTGACTGCTTGCAACGGGTAACAGAGCAACCAAGGAAGGTGCCTGGATTCCAATTCACTTGCATAGTGTGCAAGCTAACCCTCCACTAGGATATCTGATAAATATTGCTACCCAGACTAGCTTTGGAAGTAGGTTGCAGCCATTCTAATCATCTTACTAGAAGAAAACTGACAGTGTTTCTGACATTACCTAGCAACATCAACCTTTTTCCGGTCATCAAAATACTCCATTTCACTGGTAGGGGTCTGCAGTGACACAGTGGGTGATTTTCCAGCCTTTCTTTTTTCATCAGTTCCATTTTCTCCATCTGAACTGCAGAGGGAAAAATAAATAAGTAAACAAACAAATAGATAACCAAAGAAATAGAAGTGTGTATTACAGGATTCGGAGTAATGTTGAATGCCACTGTAGCATGTTGACAATACAGCATATATTAAAGAACAAAATCGTAACATGCATTTGTGTTGAGATCCTGAAAAAATCTTTGTCTACTGCCTTGACACTACTATACATCTGGGCTACAGTACTGGAATTTCAGCAATGAAGCGTGGAAAATTGAAATACTGCCATGGATATTTCTGCACTCATAAAATTTGTAGCTCTAGCTTCCGTTCTGAAGAGAATGTCTAGTTTAGGAAAAATGCATTCCGTGTTCAGTACTCAGACTCAGATGACTAATGGAAATTAATTTGATTGGCAAGCCAGGAGAAAAACATCTTGCATGACAGCACTTGGTGCTTAGCAGATTATTTGTGGCTCAATATTGCAAGAGGAAGATGGGTCTTATTTTGCCTCTCACTTCCCTCTTCTGTGAGAGTCCACATGTAGAATTTTCACAATAAAGGTTTCTCTGCAAGTACAAAAAGCATTTTTATTTTATTTTACAAAAGCAGCACTGCCACTACAGTGCATTGTCTTTTCAAAGCATATGCCACTGCTTCAGAAATGTGTATTATGGACTCTGAAGGCTAAGCAATGTGCCATTAGAGCCTCCCCCTGGTTTTCCTTTCCATAATTTTCCAACGAAATGACAACTCCAAAAACTTAGAGAAAAAGAGCTGTTGTTAATAATAATAGAGTGTGAAGAATGATGGTACTTTAAAATGACATGACAAATACATATACACACTAGGCTGCACGAACCTGAAGCCTCAGAAAAACTACAGAATGCTCTTAGGATTAAAAAGGAAAGCCAAACCATGTCATCCACTAATTTAATGCCTTGCCTAAATGATCCATTTACAGAATCTTTACATTATAATGTTTAATTTCTGCAATTTTACAGCAATGTCACAGCTATCATTGTCTTTACTATGTGCAGGTTTTTTTCTTACTAAGACAAAAGTTTTGCTAACAGAGGTTCTCAAACTAATTTAATCTTCTTTTACGAAGGGCACAAAAAGACTTTTGCTTTTATTACACTCTGATGAGTAAGATCAGAAGATATGCCTCACAACACCTTAATTGAGATCTAATGAGGTGTTATCCTACCTCACAGCTAAACTAGAGCTTATGTCACAGGACAAATGCCAGGATTCTCAAGGCATCTTCTATTTACATGGAGCAGCTATTTCCATATCTAAGCCTTTCTCAGCACCCTTAGCACTCCCCACCACAGGGGAACTGAATTTCTACTCCCTAAGTCACACTTTATTAGTGCTGTAATCCTCTCAATTATACATAAAGTCAGTAAGGAAAAAAACCCTATTATTTCCCCATAACTTCACTCTTGGATCAGCTCTGCCTTGATCACACATCATCAGCTTTTATTTTCAGTTGACATAAATGACAATTAAATAGGCAACTGGTGAGATTCAAGTGGAACCCAATCTGCCTCAAAACCCAAATAAGCAGCTTTATGCTGCTTGAGATTTTAAGCAAACAGACTACCAATTCAAGGTACTCCCTGCAAACATAGGGAAGTTTGTACTCCAAAAGTCTGCAAATCCTGAAAAAGTCTTACTCATAGCATTGCTATATTTTTATTATTCAAATTCTTGGACTCCAAGATTGGCCAGAGAATACTAGAAAGGAGTGCAGTGAGGAACAGGGTGAGGCAAAATTGCCAGGTTCAAAAAAAGCAGCTTAACATGGAAACTCCCAAGTGAATGCTACATAACACAGCATTGTTTTTAAGATTAGTTGCTTGAGCCTGAAGCCTGACTGGTATCACTGCTACTCTCCCATGACAATACTACCAAATGATCAAGGACGCCTGTCTCTCAACTTGATAGTACAAATATCTTTTAAAAAAACCTATAACACAGGCTCACTTACACCTGTTAGCATGGTTAGATGCTTTGCTGCTTTTTTTACTTAAAATTCATACTCCCTTTCTCTCATCCATTCAATTCTGTCTTCCCTACTAACTTCTACTACTGAATCTAGTGTCTGAACCCATTCCATCTAGCTGCTTTCAGATGGCAGAGAGCTCAGGCACCCCAATATGCTAACCCTGCTGACAGCTGTGTGTTGGAATGCTGAGCTAACTTGTGCCAGCCTGCTCACCTGTCCAGATGCCTTCTGCAGCTGAGAACAGCAGCACAGCCCTGAGGAGACTCACCCATGTAACACATGACACTGACAGTAGCAATAGAGTGTACTCCTACTAGCTGATACAGTTTCACCGTGTGTACCCTTCACCACTTATGCCTCCTTCACATAATGAAAAACTACAGACGGATTTGTCCTAATATTTCTGATAATTATAGCTACACACAGCAACTAAGTTACTAGTAGGTGTTTTCTAAATATCAGAAGAATCTTACTTTCCCTTCCCTTCATCAAATCATAAGTAAATTAAAGCCCTCCTCACATTCTCATGAGTGAGTTAGCACTCATACATGCTTTGTAAAAAGAGCACAAAAGTCAGGAACCACAACAACAAAAGAATTAGATTGAGAACACTTAAAAAATGAGTGATTCTCACTACAACTCTTGGGAGTAGGTGCACATACAAAAATTTTGCAAATGTCAGGTGCAAAGCAAAAGAACTTTGTGACATTGGGACCACCAAAATGAAAAAACAAAAAATTTGTTGTTTAATAAAGAACAGTTGTCATAGGGAGTATATTCAAAGCCAAGTCCTGCACTTACAGTGGATCATACATTGCATCTAACCTAGTTAAAATAAATATTAGCTGTGTTTAAGGGAAAGTGCTGTGAAATACATAAACAAAGGCAGTGGACTAAGTTCCGTTCTAATATAGTCCAGAAACACATAATTCATTAATAAATTTTAAAAGTCAGAGGAACTTCACCTCTTCTGATCTGAATGGTTTCTGGGAAAACAAAACTTTGTGGCAGATGTGTGTCAAGCTCCTTGTGCTGCATAAAATTCTCTGAACTTCAAACTTTCTTCTTTGGCATTAACCTTCACCAGGACCGGAAAAATTCAGATTCCCTATGAAAGTTATACTGTACCACATTAACGGGAATTTTTCAAGAGAAGAAAGATTAAATACATTAATCAAAAATAGCATCTTTTCCTCTGCTCCTTTCAAACATAGTTTGAGTAAGAAGTACTGAACAAAAACAATGTGAGAGAGAAGTGCTAATAGGCCACAGTTTGGAAAGTGAACCTCAAGGAATAACTGCTGTCTTTGACAACCCCAGTACTGAATCATCAACAAACACCTCTCAGGCATACACAAGAGAGACCAAAACTTCAGAACTATATGGTGGTTACTGTCTTCAGTTCCCTGCAACCAATATGAATGCTTTTACAAAGCTTCCTCAGGACACCCACGCTACTTGGTCTGCCTGATTACTCTACAAGTTCAGAAGACACAGTAAGTTGTGAGAAACCAGTCCCTCAGTCCACAAATTGCAGATTGTAGAAGGAAAAAAGAGCTGTTGAATAATCAGAGATGTTAGGTATATCTTCAATTGCTTGCAAAACCAGAATCAAAGCATATTTTCCAAGGGTTCATTGTAACTCAGCATTGGTGCAACTTTCCTTCTCTGGATGGAGCATACATATCAGATCATCATGTTACCTTAGAATCCCTGTTGGTCCAGTTTCACTTGTATTATACAAAAAGGATCAATTTTGCAATAGTAGTTTGACTGCTATATTACTGCAAATGATCAACCAAAGTAGTTGGGAAATAATTTCTCCCACAATGTCCACAACCGTGCTTGGTACAACCCACGAAAAAATATCCATCACAAATACAATGACATTCTCCATTTTTTGGGTCTGTTGGATTTATTGGATAGCTGTCTGCAGACTAACAGGATTTAACAAAGTAATCAAAGCAGTGTGAAGTCCTAATGCTAAGAGACACTGTCATTTAAGCTATTCTTAGTCCCGTACATGAGATTATGCAGGTAAAGGACTGGGTTACTTTTACAGAAACTTAAAAGTCAAAGAGAGAGATTCTAAACATTTAACGATCCCAAATAAAGATGGCAGACTTTGTCAGGTTTTTAAAAGCAGAGAAGATAGAGCAGGATGAAAAGATTTATCTAGGCATTATCCAAAAGACATACCAGCAACATGCTTCAAGTGGAAATGACTACAATAGAGGAAGATGGACTGTACCAATGCTTGGAAGGGCATTGCTTAGCATGTTAGGTCTCCTCCTAAGCACTTACTTTCCTTGACCTATCATGTACTAGAGAAGCAATCATCTCAAACCACCTTTTGCTAGGACTAAAGTCTTAAAGTTTTTTTTCAGAAGACATGTCCCATCATTCTACTATTTTTTCTATGCCACACCAGTCTGAACAAACCTTTTTTGCATGTGTAATCAGATTCTGGAGTGCTTTATCTGATGAGCTTGCATTCATATTGTACACAGCTCAATTACTTCACATCTGGACTGAAGAAAAAAATCTTTCCATTGTAAACTCTCTTGTTGTCCTCTTCATAGAAGATTAGAACGGTCTTCATATTGGAAAAACTAGCAACAGTGCTCAAATTGAGGATTTAGGTGTTTGTACAGTCCAGTCATCCAGAAGCAAAATGCCTCCTGTAGCTCTACAGCCATGCTCTAGTGTTACGTGGCAGACAGCACTGTTTATGTAAGATAACACATCTCCCAGAAACAATTTCTCAAAATAATGTTGCAATTTAATCTACTTCAAAGACCATATACGATTCTTTCCATGCAAATGGACAGCCAAACATTGATTATCACTAAGACTCCTAAACCATCAAAACAGGCAGAAAACGAGCTACAGCTACTCTGATCACAAAGGGGCAGAAACCTGCTTAACAACTGCTATAATAGATGTTAGATTGACATAATGTATCCATTTGGTATTTGTGTAATTCCATATACTTAGTACACAGCTTGTACTTAAGGCTGAAGTCTGAAGGAAATAAAGCAGCTGATTCTGAAGTGCAGAATTTTGTATGTGTTTTGTATAGTTAATCTACAGCCATCACATGTATTTATACCAAATAGAGAGCAGAAAAGCGTCAATGATGGTGCAGAGATGTGAAACCGTGTATGACAGAGAAGGTCAGTTTGTTAATATGAATAGGTATGAACCAGACTGAGATTTAACTTCCTCAGGTTATTCAAGGAACAGGCTAATTCTCGTCTCATGAGATCGAACACAGCATAATGGAGGCAGAGTTACACAGCTGCACATTAATTGTAAAACATGCATATGGATGGACAACTTGCACATACACCACATGCGTCTCTAGGCATTTCTAGGATGAAACACACCTGTAGGAACAGCTGGAATCTTGATGTCAGATGGCACCAAAAGAGAAATAAACCAATTGTTTAGGACTTCCTCAAAATCTGAAACTAATTTTACATATCAAGCTAATTAATTGCAGAAATGCTTACTGTGTTCTATTCCACACCAATCTCTTGGAATACAATTGCTGACCTGTGAATAGTTTCATATATTTGTGTTGCAATGTCTTTATTAAAAACACAAATGAAATTTTGAAGTTAATACTGAACAGAAACCCCTCCAGCGCTGTTAAGGACAGAGAAAGTCAGGTTTTTCTCCTCAACTGAATAGACATTTCACATAATAACTAGATCAAGTTTCACACTGCCTCACAACTTGGACATCAGCAAGATCACTGTGACACCACAGACGTCATTAGCAAGTATGTAAATTCTCTGCTCTAAATACCATCTATTATTAACTGTCTGTATTCCCTGTCTAATCAAAACCAGACTGGTATCAAGTTCCATAGAAAAAAAAAACAGAAGAATTCCCTGTGCTCTGAAACAAGAGACACTATAACAAGATATTTTACTAAGTTAACACTAGAACAGGAACACAAGCCATTTAGCTCTCTTGTCTTCTCAAGAGTTTCCGTTTCATATATCCACTTCAAAAAGCAAAAGCCCTCTCATGTATTTTCACTCAACTCCACAAGATTCCCGTCATGCCGTTTCCATGGGAGTTTCCGTAGTATGACCAACAACTATTTATCTAACATAGACATAGTCAAATCTAGCACACAACAGAAATCTTTGACAGACATATTTCTGAGAGAGAAAAAAAAATAAATTAAGCAAAATACACTCGTTTACCTCTACTTTGGATGGGAGCATGTGTTTTTCTCATTTTTCAACCTGCTTCCATGCTTTAAGAAAAAACGTTTTCTTATCTCCTACTTCTAGCCTACCTAATATTCTAACTGAAAGCAAGATAAAAATAGAATCACAATTCATACTGAAAAGGAAGCATACAGTCTTATGTCGTGTTTTTATCTTTAGCTTCCAGAGGTGACAGGAGAAAGGGAAGAGAAAAAATTCCTGATTTATGACTTGTTCAAAGTGCAAAAAAGAGAGAAAAGGCATTCAAATAACAGGTTTACCAATTATTCAATACTGAATTCAATTAAAAAGACAAATACTGTATCTATATACAATTTGTTCAATACCACCATACAGACGTCTGTCAATCAGAGCTGTTCCTTAATTCAGGCATAAACAACATGTATCTATCGGAAAAAATAAAAGCATCTTTTCGAATGAGGCCTGATCACCATAGAACAAGCATAAAGGTTTGGCCTCATTGCCTGAAGCTGCATCTCTGGTTCCTGAAAGAACTTCAGAGAAACATACCTCAACATACTGCAAGACTTAGATGCCAGTTTTTCAGCATTAATTGTGCTTTGGAAAAAAACTATGTAGTTACATCAGACTCAAACACTTAAAAAAATAAAACAAAACAGAAAAAACCAAAGATTGCAAATCCCCGCTCCAAAAAAAAACCAAACAACT
This sequence comes from Phylloscopus whistleri, assembly GCA_017589585.1. Taxonomy (NCBI): domain Eukaryota; kingdom Metazoa; phylum Chordata; class Aves; order Passeriformes; family Phylloscopidae; genus Phylloscopus; species Phylloscopus whistleri. The sequence continues at coordinate 4,460,087 of JADMLD010000679.1, read as the reverse complement.
CAGACACCCACAATTATATTAACAACGGTTATTAAAAATGCAGCCAGAGATGAAAACAGAGGTCTGGGAACAATCTTATCAACACTTTTATTCCATTCTCTGCTGTTAAAAAGTGAAGCTGTCACAAAACCCTTGACCATCAGCTTCTGTTCTATGGTACGTTTAGAAATAATGGACAAAAAGTGTTTTAATCAATGTACATGAGAAAAAATAATTTTGAATCTTCTGACAGGTTATATACAAAGAGAAAGAGGGTTGTATTTTCTCAAAAAGAAGTGTCTTTAAAAACTGGCATTGATAAAAAGTAATCCAAAATCACTGATAAGATTTCCCTGTTTAAAGTGTGTTAGATTCTGCTCTTACATATCTTATTTACATTTTCTGTGAGGTTCCCCAGCTAAAACAGTGCACAACAAAGCCAAATGAAAAACGAGATGAAAATGAACTTCTCATTGCATCTACCTACTGTGCTTTTTCGTGCTTTCCTTGTCTAAAACAGCACTAATCAAGGAGACAAAATCTGAAGTTTCAAGGAATACCCAAGTACATTTTTGACATTTCATCACACATTTCACCAAGACAGAAATGAACCATTCAAGGATCTGACAATGCTGAATTTCCCATTATTGTATTTTCAACCTATGAGTACTCTTACAGACTTGCTCATGTGCTCATGGAAAAGACCAGAACAATGTGGATAATAGCTCCCAACTAGCTCCCAACAATGGGTCTAACCAACACCAGTCACAACAGCGCCTTTGGCTGTAATGCTGAATATAAGGAACATTTGCCTTCCAGAGTCTTGGACAAAGGTAGTCTTATTAGAACCAGATGTTTCACATGGTAGCCAGACACCTGCTAAGGACAACTGGATTTTCTATTTTCACCATTTTTTTCTATTTTTTCTGTCACCACAACACTGAGTCTGAATGCTCTCAAAGCCTGCTTTTTGAATCTGAGCCTTTCCACTGGCCACAAGCTGTCCTCCATGGTAAAACATGCTGGCCATAGAACACTTACATGTATTTTAAAATTTCTCAAAACCAAATAGGAATATATATAATTCTGTTATTTACTAGACTTTTGTAATATAAACTTCCTTCTTGTTGAGAAAAAGGCTGAACAAATCTAAGCAGCTCTTCTTGAACTAGCATAGCATAGATGGCAGGTACAAAAGCACATCAAGAGTCTTTCACCTAGGTGGTCTGTCTTTCACAGACGGACTGAAACTATAGCCAGAGGACTAAACTGAGGACATTCCAGTGCATGGCTGGTTTTATGGGGGATGTACAGAACTGCTGTTTCAAAGTCAGATAACTTTGTTTCCCTCTTCTATCCACAGAGGGTGAAGGCTCAGTCTGCCTCTACATTCCCTGTTATGCTGAAATTGTCTGCTACCTATCTGCAGTCTACATGGTATTTCCTGCCACTCTTTCTGGAGCTTATTAACCTCCCTAACCTTAGTGTGCTATTTTTTCAAGGACAGAGGCAAAAACAGTCAGTGCCAGGCAGAAGTTTAGTTAAAGTAACACAGGTCTGAAAAGATTCACTGGAAAGGATATACGTGGACTTGGCAACAGCTGTGTACAGAGCATAAAGATCACAAGTCTCAGGAGTGGCCTCATTAGATAAGCACATAATTTCTAACAACATGACTGCAACATTTACGGAGATAGAAGTAAGAAGACAATACTGTGATGGGATGTTTATGCATCACCTGTCAAACACCAGCAACAAATCCTGCTGCCCAAAGCTGTAGTTATTATGTTGCCTAACAAGAATTTTTCTCAGATTGCATATAACTAGTAAGTACATTTGCCACTGAGGGACCTGTGTGGAAAGAAAAAATTCTTCAGATCCGTACCATGCATTTACACATGGAAAAAATATTTTTAAAAAGCTGCTTTTATAACTTAAGTATGGACATAAAGGGAACGAAGTAGGAATGGCAGGGAGAAAAAAAGGGAAAAAATAGAAGTGATCAAAAACACCATCATGAACAAATGAAGGTTCAAACCTAGACTGGAAAACTCCTATCACGCCATAAATTTAAATGTTTCGTTTGCAAGCCTCTCCTTCTTCACTGATCATGTGTTACAACGTTTGCTATAAAAGCAAGGAAGAACTACTAGGGAAGAATTAAAATACATGATACTTAGTATATGTTAGTATCTTCATCCCCTGAACGTACATACTTACACCTTCTTGCCTTTGCAAAAAACCCCAACAAAACAAAACAAACCCAAACAAACAAAAAACAAACAACAACAAAACAAACAAACAACCCCCCCACAGCAGAAGCTTGGCTGCCGGAAAGGAGTTAATCTACATCAAAGTTGAAATAAAACTTTAAGTCAGTAATAAATAATTTCCCCTTTTTTATCCGCATTTTGTGTTCTTCTCAAGTAAGAGACTTAAAAAAAAATAGTGAATTTTGATTAAGCACAAGTCAGTCAATTGAATTTGCTTAAATTTATCAATTGATAAAAAATTATTAAGAAACTCTGTTACGGGAGAATAATATGCCAGACAAACAAACCACAAAAATCGCATTCTCCCTGCCCTAAAGTGTCCAGTTGGTTCGCAAGCATTTTCCACTCCTTGCAGTAGCATATTCTCCCCAGTACCTGCAATGCATTTTTGCTAAAAAAAAAAAAATTAAAAATTAAAACCTTGCACATATTTCAGACTCTTAAGTCCCAGTCTCTTCATTTCTTTAAGTTACACTTGGTAGTTGGACATTACCTGATTCTGTAAACTATGAGGGGACAGAATGTGCCACTTAATGTTAGCAGAATCTTGCCATACTGTAACCCTTCACATCATACTTATACAGACAGGTTGAATCATACCAGGATTGCCAGTGGTACCAGAAAGTGCTACATGGACTTTATCAGAAGCAAGCATGGGTAACACCAGAGGGATGCTGACAAGGCATATGAAGTGCTTGCAATTACTCCTCTGCCATTTCTCCTTAACGTGCCACACTCTTATTTTCAATGCTCAAACATCTGTTCCACCAGCTGTCCCTGAAGCAGGGCTGACAACTTCTACAGAAGGTCCAGTGCCACCACAAATAAAACACAACACACTTCCCAGTCAAAAAAATACATATTCTCTAAATACAGTGCAAGGGTTAACTCCTTTTTGGTCCAAGGCCACATCAGGATGCAATGGTTAAGGAACTCCACTTGGAAGGTTTTTTCTGTCCACATTTTTTTTTCTTGTCTTGGAAGCAGCTCCACATAATGACAAACTTCTGACACATCTGTATTTTGGGTCTGCATAAAAACTGTGCCCATCTTCCACACAGTGTTATCTCTGAGGTTACAGCTTACAGAGATCTACTGGGAACTTTGCAAATATGTAAGTATCACCAAACATGCCAGAGTAGCCCATTTTCTGAATGAGTATGAAAGTACTTAACTCTTCTGAATCACTGTTGGATAAATACAGACTTCCAAGTTTCTAATCTTGAGACACTTAAAAAAACTAATCCAAAAAAATCCCCGAAAAAAACCAAACCCAAAACAACACAAAATACTTTTACAGCTTTAATCCTTCAAATGCGCCTTTCTCCAGGGAACCTTTATGGTAGCAGCAGCAGCATATTAAGCTAAAAAGTTAAACTCTAAACTGAACAACATTTTAAGCATACCTCCAGGAAGTAACAGGTTACTGTATACACATAAATCTCTTTACACATATGAATCTCTCTTGCCCTGAGTTTTGGAAAATACTAAAGATTCCATAAACCTCTACAACCCTGCTAGCATTTTTTTGAAATAGAGGTCATCATGCTATTCGTTGCATATTGTTCACTGGAAGTACATGAGGGGCAACTCCACCAAATCCACATACACTTACATACAACGTCTTCTAAAACAAATCTTCAACAATTCAGCTTGTAGCAATCTCATTTCTAGCTAAATTAAAGCCACATTTCTGTTCCCGAGCTCAACAATCTCCCCTGCAACTTCACTCACATTAGCCAAACCAAAGATACCCGGCTTGTGAAGTTAACTCCCAATCAAATGAACACAAGCGTTTCTCAGACAAGTTTCTCAGTAAAGTGGGGCTGGAAAATAAATTCCAGCTTTGTTTCCAAAGAGCAAATGTGTTAATATTTTTCTAGTTTAAGACAAAGCTTTTCAAGTTGGGTTTGTTGTGGTGTGGTGGTTTTTTGGGTTTTTTTTGGTTTGTTTTTTTTTTCCTTCTCTCTCCCTGTCTTTTCACCCTCCTGCTGTCAGGCCACTATTGCTGAACACTGTACCTTAAAGTATAACAGACTGCCTAGCTCTTCCCTGCATGAAACCTACTGAACAGCAAAAACTCATAGTTAAAAAACCCCTAGAGATTCATAGTGAGAAAGACTTCTCTGTTTATCACACTAGCTTAAGACTAACCTTGCTTCTAAAACTGTTAACTGATGAAAGACTGAAAGGCTAAACACCTGGGGGAAAAACAGATGGTCAGTTACCTTTGCATTTGTAATGCCTCTGAGATCAAGCTCTCCATATACTGTCTTGGACTCCTAGTTCTGTTTTCAAGAGAAAAATCAGATACAGATCTTGCATACCTGAACAACTTCATTAGGTTCACTGGCATAATTCTGCACAGGGATCAGGATCCAGGGCTTGAAGTCAGAAGACTCGAAAGAAGGTCTGGGAATTATGTTTCATTTGTAGTGTGAAGTCACTGATGTGATTACACCATACAGGATAAAGGACACTTAGAAGACACTTTGATTCCCAGTGCTCTCTAACAAGCAAGTTATTTCTGGTAACAGATTTCACTGTGATATATACTTTAGGAATACACCTGCTTAAAGATCACGCATACAACAGCTGTGGGAAAAGAAACAAAAACCGACACAGACTTTCTCAGAACTTCTTTCAAGAGAAAGAGCTAGCTGCTGGTAACTTGTTTGCCTTTCTCCTGGAAGCTGTTGAAGATTAAATATTTGTGAAGAAAAATTCTTTGGGAAGAGGAATAATCCCAGATTAGGAGAAAGTTAACTCTTTTAAATTTATTTTGAGGATAAAGCCCCACATGTTTTAGTTTTTTGTTTTACAGATGCTTGACTTCTCAAACACTGTCCTTGGGACTGCCAAGACCCATGTGAATTGGGAGGCTGGTATGGAAATAGACTGCTGCTCGTTGCTGCTCCATTCCAGCAACATTTTAAGGTGATGGCCATTGCCATGGCGCACAAACACCTGACCAATTTGAGATCTCTGCAGAAGGCAAGAGACCAGTGAAGGAGATGAACCTTTAACTCCTGATGTTCCCGGTCATCATCAGAGGCTGGGAAGGCCAGCAGCCTCAGGGGAATCCTCCCACCCTTCTGAGCACTTTGACTTCCCTACTTTCCATCAGTTAGCCCAGGCAGAGCGCCTTTATCAGCCAGCAGGGCCTCCTCCTCCTCATGAAGAATACTTTCGACCTCTTCACCTGCTCAATTTTTACAGTTCTTCTTAGGTTAAAAAGCAGAAGTGTGAGTACGGGTATGGCCACACCGGGCGAGGAGCCCAGCGAGGAACCATGCCAGGATGGGCAAGTGACCACAATCCTTCCCGAGAAGGGACATCCTCCGCTTTCTGGGACATCAGAACGAGCTCCCGTTTTAACGTCTCTTGCCTGTATCAGACTTGGTGAACTTTCGACAAACTTCTGGGTTTTCCTGGCACCCAGAGGGAAGGGTCACAGCTTCCCACAGGAGCCCGTGCACTTCAGCAAAAGCGATAAAACACAACTTTGTCTGCCACGGCTCAGAAAGACTTTCAGGCTGTTGGGTGAAATTACTAGAAGCAGTATTTATATATAGCATACGTCTTGCTCTATATAAAACCATAACTTCGGAGTCCAACGCTGAACTCGAGCGTGGGTTTTGGCTGAACGGGGGTGTTGGCGCTCCATTTAAGCCTGGAGGCGGAGCCCCCTTGGTGACTCTTTCCCGGGAATTTCCAGACCGACGCCCCCAACAGCGCGGCCCCACAGCTCGGGGGCCGCCCGCCGCCCCCGCCCGCAGCTCCCCGCGGCCCCGGCGCTGCCCCGGCAGGGCCCCTCTCCCGCCGCGGGCACTACTCACAGCCGCGGAGCGCCCCTGTTCTCCCGCCGGCCGGCGGCCCGCGCTGCCCTCGGCTCCTCCGCATCGCACCGCGGCTCGGTCATGAGCACCATCGGCACGGGCAGCAGGACTCACCCCGCCGCCACAAGACACTCCACCGCCGGCGGGCCGGGCCGGGCCGCCCGCTCCGCCCCCGCCGCCCCGCCCCGGGGCGGGCCCGCCGCCGCCGCCGTTCGGGGCCGGCAGGAGCCGGAGCCGCCACAAACCGGTTGAGCCCGCCCGGCTGGGCCCGGCGCCGCCCGCGCCGCGGAGCTTGTCAGTGATGCGGCCCCGCGCTCCCTGTGAGGCCGATCCCTTACGAGCTTTAAATTATTCAGTCGGGACTCTGTCGCGTGAGACGCCGGCTCCCGCCGGCTCCAACAAAAGCCATCCTTAATGTTTTATACGGGAGTGCAGGGGATACGCGGTTTGACACAGACGCGGTCCCGGGGGGGGGGAAGGTGGCGGTGGCCGAGGCCCTGTTTTCTGTCAGCGCAAGTCGCCGGTGACTGGTGGAAGCAGACAGTAGTCCGAATACTGATACTGGCCTCTGGACTCCTCTACTAGTGGAACTTCTGAAGTGATTAGCTGGTATTTCTATCTTTGGCTTTACATCTTGAGCAGAAAAGTAGGTGTTTACACACCTACAGAAAAGTAGGTGTTTACAACAGCAGCACCCCCATACTGCTTTGTCTGCACAGAAAAATCACAAAACCACAGAATGAATAGTGTTGGAAGGAACCAGTGGGTCCAACATTCTGGCTCAGGACTATCCTAGAGTATGTGGCACAGGATTGCATCCCAATGGTTCTTGAATGCAGCAAGGGAGACTCCACAACCTCTTTGGACAACCTGTTCCAGTGTGTGGACACATGCACAGTAAAAAATTCTTCCTCATGTTCATGTGGAACTTGGTGTGCATCAGTTTCTGCCCATTGCCTCTCCTATTGCTGGGCACCACTGAGCAGAGCCTGGCTCTGTCCCCTTGGCAATCTTCCTTCAGATACCTGCTGGCAATTCATGAGGTCATCCCTCAGCTGTCCTTTCTTGAGGCTGAAGATACCTAGCTCCCTCAGCCTTTCCTCAGAAGAGGGATCCTCCAGACTCTGGATTAGCTTAGTAACTCCCTGCTGGACATGTCCAGGAGCTCCTAATCTTGTACTGAGCAGCCCTGTAGTGAACAGAGCACTCCAGGTGATGCCTCACCAGGGCAAAATAGAGGAGAAGGATCACATCCTCCAACTTGCTGGCAGTGTTCTTCTGAATGCAGGCCAGGATACCATTGGCTTGCTTGACTGCAAGGACGCTGCTGGCATATGGAGAGCTACATGTCCACCAGGACTCCCAGCTCCTTCTCCACAGAGCTGCTTTCCAGCAGGTTCGGCCTCCAGCCTGTGCTGCTGAGTGGGATTATTTTTCCCCATGTGCAGGACCCTGCATTTGCCTGAATTCCAGAAGATTCTTCTTTTCCCATCTCTCCATCCTGTTGAGGCCCTTCTGAAGGGCTGCACAGCCCTCTGGGGTATCAGCCACTCCTCCCAGCTTTGTGTTGTCAGTGCAATTGCTGAGGCGGCCTCTGCCCCTTCATCCCAGTCATTGATGGGTAAGTTAAACAAGACTGGGCCCACTGTTGAACCTTGAGAGGCACCACCATGGACAAGCCTCCAACTGGACCCTTTGCCACTGATTATGACTTTGGGATCTGCTGTTCAGCCAGTTCTCAATCCACCTCCCTGTCCGCTCATCCAGTCTACTCTTCCTGAGTTTGCCTGTGAGGACATTATTAGAGACAGTGTTGAAAGCCTTGAAGTTGAGGTAGACAAGATCTGCTGCTCTCCCCTCATCCATTCAGGTAGTTGTTTTATTGTGGAAGGCAATCAGGTTGGTCAAGCACGATTTGCCTTTAGTGAATCCGTGCTGACTGCTCCTGATCACCTTCTTGTCCTCCCTGTGGATAGAGGTGGTGTTCAGAATGAGGTGCTCAATCACCTTTCCAGGGACTGAGGTGACGCTGACTGGCTGATAGATCCCTGCATCCCCTTCTTTCCCTTTTTGAAGACTGGGGTGACATTTGCTTTCTTCAGTCCTCAGGCACTAGTCGTGATCTCCGTAACCTTGACCTTTCAAAGGAGCATAGATTGTAAGGAGCATAGCTGTGATGTCCATCAGCTCTCTCAGCATTCCTGTGTGCATCCTGTCAGGGCCCATGGACTTGAGTATGTTGAATTTGCCTGGATGATCTCTAACACAATCCTCCCTGACCAAGGAAAAGTCTTGCTTCTGACATTCCTTTACCCTGTTCTCCTGGGTCAGAGATTCCCGAGGGCTGGTCTTGCCAGTGAAGACTAGTAGAAAGGTGGTGTTCAGTAACTCTGCCTTTTCTGCATCCTCTTAGTTTTCCTTTTGTTACCGATGTATTTGAAGACATTCTTCTTGTTGTTTTTGACATCCTTGTCCAGATTTAATTCCAAATGAGCTTTGCCCTTGAGTCGTTTCTACTAGCTCTGACAAAATGAGCTAATACTCTAAAATGACCTAATGCAAAAAAAATCCAGTAAGCTGGCTTACCCCTGGGCTTCCTTGGGCCTGTGCTGGCAGAGCTGTGGGGCAAGTTGAGTGCCCTCAGGAAGGCTAGATTTAAGATGACATTTGCCACAAGTTATCTTGCATGGCAGGCACAAACTGTCAACATACCTATGAAAAAATGTTTTTGCTACCTGGTTAATACCCCAGTTAGGTTTCAGTTTGGTGAACTAATGCTTTCATAAAACTAAAATGGACTCTGTGGTTGTAAGTACACAATCAAAGGAGAAAATCCTGGGATGAGAGTTCAAAGTAATGTGTCTAGACAAAGGTCTATTTTCATGTTTTAATAAAATTAATAAGAGAATAACTTCCTAACAGCTGAATATTCACATGACCTAAAGAGAGATTATGCACAGTAGAGTGGTTTCTTTTAGTGAATATCTGTGTAGGAGATAGATAACTAATGTTCATTTCAGATTGAAAAGTGTATGAAGCAAATTAATCACCTTTGAATACTTGGTCTTTAGGAGATGCAAGAAATAAGTTTTAGGTATTGTTGCAATACTTTCAGGGAATCAGTGATAAGAAAGAGGTGTTAATGGTGAAATGGCTCAAGAATGCCATAGTTGCTTGGGCACACAGATCCTGCAAATAAAGTGAGATTGCTGTATGATTTTTGCTAGACTGTGTGGGTTTAATTGGCTCCAGTACAGGAAAATTTAAAGACTATGTGCTAAAATACATAGAAAGGAAGACATTTTAAATGGCTGTATTTCTGGGAGACACCATTAACTAATGATCATGTAGTATTTAATACAAAAGTCAAGGCACATGTGGAAAAGAAATGAGATTTAATTTACAAGAGAGATTATTCAGCCTGTTAGGCCCTGTACCTGTGAAACACTGATTGCTGCTATTGTTCCCTGTCAAGCACCTGAGTGCACTTGGCACTGCTTTGCAGAGCCTCTCCCACCCCCTTACACCAGATACAACCTTTGACAATATGACAGCATCTCATTTATCCAGCCATAACCAAATAGGAGCCATTTCAGCTGCCTGGACTATGGGTAGAGCTGGAACTGAGAGGGCTGGGGAAGGCATCATGTGTGTCTATTCAAGCCCTTTTCTTGGATGCAGCAACCTATGTGAGGTTTTAGGAACCCTGGGGATTGTTCTTGTGTAAGTATGCACTAACAAAGCATGCACAGGAGGATTGGAATCAGGAGGAAAACAGGGTGACTGCCCACCCCTCATCTTGTTTTTGGAGGCTTTTCATTGCACTAAAAATGCAATGAAAAGCCTCCAAATTTGCTAATTTAGTCCTAATTTTGAGGCAGTCTTGAGAATAATTGAATAATTCCTGTGTAACTATACACAGATCAGGAGAAGTGCTGGTTTTAGTAGGTGAGAATCTGACTTTTAGATATTTGAATAAATAAAATCTTCATTCTTTTGAGTGCTTAGATTTTCAGTCTGTCAGGTTTAACCACCTGTTTAGGAGATAAGTGCTACCACTGTCTGTCTGTTTATTCATTGCCAAAGGTTCCTGTCTCTACCTCAGTGGTACAAGAACTAGAAAGGAGTTGCTTGGTCCTGGAGCTCAGCCTCTCTTGTAGTTTAATCTGCCTCCATTCCCAAGGTTTGCACAGCTCTCTGATTTAAATAAATCTGTCTAGTCAGTGCAGAAGAAACTTAGATTCAAATAAATTGATGCCTAAAGCCTCTACACTAAAAAATGAATCCTTGCTTAGTAATTTCTTCCATGTCACAATATCTTCACTCTTATCAGAGACTAGCTTCTGGCAGATTGCCAATACATGTGTGCTTGGTCCAGTTTACTGTTACATGATAATGACAGTGGAAGTAATAAGCAATGAACCAGAACTGTAGTATTTTGTGAGTTTTTTGGAGGATTTGAGAAAGAAACTCTGTGGCCGAACTCTGTCAAACAACATGGTGCAGCAACTGCAGAGTGAGAGGGGACACTCCTGAGTGATAAAAGCTCTGAATACCAGGATTCTCTGTAATATTCAGGGAGGAGTTCTTTATATTAAACAAGCAAATGTGCAACTGCTCGTTTGAGTAGAATATACTTGAAAACCATATGCTTCTTTTATGATCAAATCTTACATAAAAAGAAAAAAACCACAATGGACCTTTTACTGTACTGTGAAACATATATACACACATACATATATATATGTATATATACTCATATATACAGATACAGTAAATCAAGTATTTGAAGATCAAGCTGTGTCTGACAGAGACTCGTGAGAAAATCTGGGCTGTGTTTTTCTCTAACTGCTGAAGGGCAGATTGGGGAGAGAAAGAGAAAATAGTGCACTATAAAGTTACTGATTATCTTTAATGCTGGCAGTACTGGTGATGCTGTACAGACAAAAAATTACATGCTCCTGGTCTGAAGAGTACATTAAACTTTAGAGGGGATTCAGGGTTTTCAGTAATTAGGACCTTCAACATTATGTTTAACACAGCAAAGGATAAAAAATTAGAGATAAAATAGTAGGAAAAACTTTCATTGCAAAATAAAAAGATTTAAGATACATATGAAGTCACAGAAATGCAGAATGGGGAGACACTCACTGAGTCGTTGAGTTCACTCCCTGTCCCAGGTTAAGGCCTGCTGTTCCTGTGTCACTCCTGGCGAGGCTCCTGTCTAAGTTTCTTAAAACATCATCAGTGTGTCCAGGCCACCAATTTCAGTGTTTCCAACATCCAGAGGATGTCCTTAACCCACAGAGTAGTTTTGAATACTTGTTACTGAAATCTAAAGCCATTACTTCTTGATTTATTCAAGATGAAAAACAGTGAAAACCTGTCTCTTGTTTCTCCTCATTTTCATCTTATCTTTAATCTCAGATAAAACATATAAATTGTAGGTTTGACTTTTTTTTTTTTTTTTTCTGTGAACTGCCTCTGGTAGGTTCAGGTATTTTCTGAAGTGTGATCCCCCAGACTGGACACCAGTAGTCTTATGAAGGCTGTATAGAAAGGAGTTTAAAAGATTACTTCATGTATCCTATACACCATACCACTAGTCATAACTTGTGAAAGTGTTTGCGTTTTACAAGGTGAGGCTAGCTCAGGTTTATTATTCAAGCTATGACCTAATGAAGCTTTTAAAAATGTTAGCTGAGATGTTGTTCTCTAATACATTGGCAGCAAATTGTAAGACTTGAATAAGTATGACTGTCTACATATCCTATGTGCATTTTGCTCTGTTTTTCTTTCTTTCCAATTAGTTTCCTCAATTTATCAGAATAGTTATGAATCGTATCTTGAAGGACATGAAGAAAGAAAGTAGAAGAGCCTAATGAGAAACATTGGAAAGGTCAGTATAAAGGGCAGTATAAAATCTTCATGCCTGGAGATTCATGGCTAGGTATTACTTTGAATTATGTAAAAGACAATCTAGCTGAAAATAGACAGCATTAGAAATTGTCTTAATCAACAAGGTTTATTTCAGTACAGTTGTTGTGGCTGTTCATGAAGTATTTTTCAGTTTATCTAGTGAGTATCAGTATGCCTGAATGTGAGGAAACTTCCTTGGAAAGAAACATAGCAGAAAATGAGGAGAGGGGTTATGAGCATTCTGTGTACTTCGAGCACATTTCTCTTCAGTAGGGAATTCTTCTGTATTCCTTTCTAGGTGTAAAAGTGTATCAAGAAATACAGCCGCAATTGTGCCTGAATACTTTTGCCTAATAGGTCATTATATGTGTCTTGTCTTCAGTTTTCTTTATGATACTCTGCATTGGTAGGATTCTTTAAAGCTATTCAAATGTCTTGGGGGCCGTTAAGTGTTGAAAGACCTGCTAAGTCCTTATATTGAAATGTGATAGTAAAGAAGTCTTATGTTAAGTACTGTAGAAACGGGAGCTCTTATAGTATGAGACACAAACTAATAGACATTTGAAAAGGTGGTGAAACAGGGAAAAAACCTCTAATTTCTAGAATACACACAAATCATCCACAGATCAGAGTGAAGCCAACTTGCAAGATGCACACTAGCAAAAAACCAAAACAGCTGGACTTAAAAGGTGATGCAGCATTGGAAGAAGTTGCCTGGAGAGGCTACAGACTGTCTTTGGAGGGTACAAGACCCAGTTAGACAAAGCAATATCTGATCTGAGCTGGTGTTGATGATACTCCTGACTCAAGCAGGAATGTTCAAAAATAGTGTTCAAGTTACTCAGAACACCTGAAGTATGCTCCGAATAGATGGAGCCAAGGTCCAGAATAGTCTGTGGAAGATAACTAGGGCCAGAACACAGCGAATGGTGCAGTTTTGTAAGGAGAGAAAAGCAGTTTGGGCCAGCTGAGTCTTGTTCCTTGCCTGGATTAAGAATTTAGTAATTTATTTGTTTTTAAAAGTTTGAGATTACTCTGAGTTTAAGATTATGGATACCCATATCAGGTAAAATATTTTTCTTCCGAGCTGTTTACTGGAAATCTTATCTGACTGTCAGTACCTGTTTTTTGTTTAAGGTAGCCTGGATTACTATATTGGTTGACCTCCCCTTTGGACAGGGCAGTGCATGGGGCAAATGAAGTAAGCTGGGCTGAAAGCTAGTTGGACAATTTATCACAAATGGTGAAGCGTGCTGGGGCTGTTCCTTGTGGCTCCATACTGAAACAGTTGGGTGAAAGAGACAGTGTTACACTCATGCTGTAATACCCAGTGGGACAGAGGAGAGAGTGTCGTACAGAACTTGTGGGATATTAGTAATGTGGTGTCAGCTCACCTCTCAGTGAGCATGTAACACATTGCACAGGTACTCTCGTCAGCGCATTTACTGCCAGTTTAGTACCAATGATCTTCAAAATGACCTGTGTAGAGACACAGAAAACAGACTGCATACTGTGAGCCACACCACTGTGTCCTACTGTGCCATGCTGATCAAAAGAACAGTATGGGATGGAGGGTTAATGGCAAAACACAGTAGAACCATTGAAATAAGGAATGTTCATCTCGCTCCAAATTGTTTATGGCAACTTTGTTATATTCTGGAAAAAGCCGCCTTGTGACATATAACAGTTTGATTTTGCTAGCTGTGAGAAAGCTTTCAGCCAGTTAGCATTTTGCTGACAAACACGTCAGTGTCTCCTCTTAGCTCATGATTAAAAAAAAAATAAAGAGCAGTTATGACATATTTGCATGCAATATATTGGCCTGGATGCCTCATGAATGGCAGTGCTAACATATTAGAATACTGTGATGCTTAGATCTTGTAATTTAAAATTGTATGAAATCTCATGGCATCCAAATCTGCTTTCTCCATTTATAATTGAAAAAAGATATTTCCATTTTTAATAAAAGAAATGTATGTTCTCATTTAATATGTTGTCCAGTCATGCTAAAAAAGTTAAATATAAGTATTGCTTGTTCTGCTCTGGTGGGTTACATTTGCTTGGTTTGTCATCCTCTGATTATAAATTTCCAAGGAAATCCTGGACATCCAAACATCCAAATGTGTACATCCCTGTATACAGATGACTTGTACAAAAATTTTAATCCAGCTACAGCTGTATGTTTAGGGTAGCTTAACAGATGATGTGTATCTAATGAATAAGGTGTGTGCACATATATAATCACTCAGTCTGTGTATCACAAAGGAATACATGTGGGTCCTTTTTGGAACCACATATTCCTGAGTGCATGCAAGCATTCATGATATGTGTAAATATGTGTCTTGGGTTATGGAACCTAAAATGTGTGTTCTATTTCGTCTGCTGAAAGCAGTTGGGGAATTGTTCTTCTTTATCTCTTGTAACTCTGGAAAGAGGGGGGCGGGTGCCTTTTGATAATGGGCCAACTGTTAAAACCAGGTAGGGCAGTGTTCCTTATCTCTTTTACTGCCCGTCCTCCCTCCAGGGGAATATTTTCTGCTAATGGACCATTAAGACACCCCTACCCTCCCCAAGATAGTACACCCACGTTCCATCATCCTATTGTGAGATGCTCCACCCAGTGGAGGGAGCCAACCATTCCTACCTGGATAAAACTGGGACTCAGGAATACAAAGCTGTCTGGCTTCGCCCTATTACTGGAGGAAGACTGGACCCCTTCTCACCATCACTGGACCCCCTCTCACCATCACTGGACCCTTTTCTCTCAGAATCATTTCTACTTCAACAGAACCACATCTGCCACTCCAGGAGGACTCACTTTCGGACTTCTTCCAACACCCTGACCAACAGGGTGTCAGGTTGTAGCTCTGACTCTGTCAGGGTTCTCCAAAATTGTTGTTTGTTTGTTTGTTTGCTTGTTTGGCTGGGTGGTTTTGTCTTCTACTACATTTGTACTGTTTATATTCCTAGTAAAGAACTGTTATTCCTACTCCCAAATCTTTGCCTGAAAGCCCTTAATTGCAAAATTCTAATTTGGCAGGGGGTGAGGGGTTTACATTCTCTATTCTAAGGGAAACTTCAGCTTTCCCTGGCAGATACCTGTCTTTCAAACCAAGAAAATACGGTGATCATTTTGTTGAAAAAAACCCTTTAGTCATTTGTCAGTCTCTGAAGTGCAGTGCAGGAGTATGGTACATTAAGTATGTAAGAAAATGAAAACTGTCTTGTTTGAGGATAAATTAAATCTTCCTCAAGAAAATATAGTGCCTAGACTTTACAGAAGCTCAGGAAAGGTTTGTTCTTACCTTTAGAAGAGGAAGGGTTAAAGTGAGGAACACAAGATAATGTGAAAGAATTAATCATACTATCAGTTTCCTCACAGTCTTTGCATCAGATGGGGTTGTGAATAATAAGCTTTTTGACTGTACTTATGCAGTTACTGTTCTGTCTCATTTAGAACTAGGAATTATATTACTCTGGGGGAAAAAGAAACCAAAACAAGTGTAAATGTGTCTTCACAGTCAGGCCACAAAGGGTGAATGCCAAATCTCACATGCAAACCATTGAGCAGTAAGATGGTTGCCAGTGTTTCAGGTGCTCGTAACTGAGCTATAAAAACAACACAACTTTTAGAAGGTGGCATGTGCTTATCTTTTTAGCATGCCTTCTTGAATTAGTCTGAGCTGAGCTTAGTCTTTACAGCAGTATGTTGGAAGAATTTGAGGGGTATCATTTCAATGCAGGATTTCCTTTAAAGAAGCTTTCTGTCAAAAAATCTTCAGAGAGGAAATCTGGATGTAGGATTCCTTTTTGTGTCCCAACAAAAAACTCATCTGTAAGAAAACCATCTTTAAAGTTTGTGTTACTAGTTGTTACAGAGTTATTTTATTTATGTAGGGAATATATTTATATTTATGTATTTATATAGATTTATGTAGGGAGTTATATTTATGTAGGGAAAAGATTGGTAAATATTAATACCAGATCACAGATGGAAAATGTATTTACTTTTTTACGTATTATAGTGCACCAAATGAGCTGCGGGTCAGGACTAGAGTTGAGAATCATTTTGACTTCCATTTTCATGAGATATTTAGAAAACAAATCTCTCCATGCTGTTTATTTTTCTGTAATTTTAAAAATAAAGTTGTTTATAATTTTACCTAATATCAATGTCACTGACAAATGCTGATTTTTTTTTTACAAGCATTTAACATATAACCTGCAATGTGATTATTGCTAGGATTGGCGTAAACATACATAGCATTATGACATTCAGAGAACTGGTGGTCTAAATTGCTGAAAAAATAATTTTCTTGTGTTTAATTTTTTTTTCCCTAGGGTCACTCTGAGGATTATTCAAAACCAAAAGCCTTGACATTTTTCTAAATTATTTTAGAACTGGATACAAGGTATTGACTCATATTATAGGGATGGTCTCCAAATGGGAGCTTGAGATCCCTATTTATTTAGCCCATCTTTTGTTCTGGCCTACTGGAAAATGTATTGTTATGATGTCAGAACAATTCTGTACATTCATGGTGATAAAATGCTGCCAAGACATGTGGCCAGTACTTTTGTCAATACAAACTTCTGGTCAATAATCCATGGTTGACACCTCAGTTTTAGCTCCAGAGTATTAATTTGCTTCTGAAATCAGTTTTTTCTCTATGTCAGGAATAACATGCTGCTGTGTTGATAAACTGTGAGCTCTCCTTTATGAAATATTAATAACTCCCTGGTTTCTGCCAAATTCACGCTCATCCACATGGTGCCAATTACAGTGAGGTGAAAGCAGATGTATATAAAAACTTAGGAGTATAGTCAGTTTTTGTCCTCAGGCACGAATATTTAGAATGAACAAGAACAATCATTAATATAGTAAATTTTCTCTGTGGGTGCATCTTCATATATAGAAAATACGCTCCAAATAAATAGGACTGTATGAAAATAGTACCTAAAAATGCAGAACCTGCATTTACTTTTCCCAAAAGCATTTTTCATGATTTTTCATGTGGCTCATTTTCAATAAATGTATCATGACTGTGACAAACACATGAAAAGCAAGGTTGATGAGTGCTCAGTCCATCTAGCTTATTGTGTGCTATCATGCATCCTTACTAGATTGTCTAGTATTTGCAGCCTGCTACTCTATCTTTGCTATTGATAAAGGTATGGTTTCACGGCAGGGTTTTATGATCATATTATCCTTACTGAACCAGCAACTGAATAAACTGGTTTTCTGGAAGGCCTGCCCCTACCACTCAATACTTGGCAGGCAGGTTGATTATTGAGAAATCTGGGGTAAAGGACTCTGTTCTTTGTCAGGCCCGGTCACACTGCCCCTAGAGCATATATGGCAGCTTTTTGTGTGCTGGTTGTTTAGTGGTAAATAAAAAAGTAAGTAGATCTGTCTGCCCAGTGATTCAGACAGGACACAGAAGAGAGGACAAAATTTATCTTGTCCAAATTAGGAAGTGGTTAAAAATCACCAACTTGTGTTGCCACCCTCTGTGATATCTCTGTAGGTACTTATGTCCCTTGCTTAATTGAAAACTTAGATCAAGAGGCATACGAAAAGTGATTTGAGTTTTTATTTTTAAAAACAAGCTCTAAGTTATTAGTTCTAGATTAGAGCCTTTGAAATCTTTAATTAAAACTTAAAATTTCTGATTCTGTATTATCTGTTCAAACTGTTGGACGTTATCTCTCTGACATTTGAGTTGGAAGAAAGGATGATATTCAGATACAATATTAAAAAGCCCTAATAATATTTCAAAAGCAAAAAAAAAAAATGCCAACAGACTCTTTTATACCAATTAGTTACCCAATTAGTGATAAGATCTGTCACCCCATATAAAGAATTTGTGCACAGCCACGAAGAAATCTAATTCAGCCACAAAAAGACTATATAGAGGTTCCAAATCACTCTTCAGGGTTGTTTGGCACTATGCAACAATTAAGGACCAGTCCTTGGCAAAGAATTTTCAAGTGGATTAAGAACCAATAAATGTCTAATAGTATTTTGAATAGCTTTTTAAGCTATTCTATTCATGATGGGTTGACATAAGTACTATGGGTCTTTACTTGTCTTTCTCCTGCAGTAGATGACGAAGGATAAGCAGTAAGTGCCAGTAGCCCTCTGATATTGCCTTCCCTCATTTTTCTGTGCTGTCTAAAAAGTGCATTATTTATCCAGAACTCTGCATTGCAGTGAATTTCACCATAGAGGGAATTTGCAATTCAATAAGTCCATACTTCCAAAGTAAGAAAACAGATTTCCTCTAATTTTTTTTGCAGTGTTCTATCAGGAAACCCTTTACCATTATTCATGGAGCAAGTTTTCTACTTCCATGAATATTTCTTATGAATAAGATGGCATTTATCTTGAAAATTAGTTTAATAAACATAATGAAGTCCTTTAGGCCAAAACACATATGAAAACATTTTGTTAAACTCCCTGATCTAACAAAGTTTGCATTTATTTTTTACAGAGATCAAATATTATAGGTAATTGAGTGATCCTGTAGAGGTCACTTTAAAACTTGAGTTTTATTAGTACATAGTGTTATACACATTCAAAGCCCTATTTCAGTGTCAATAGCAAAGGAAGGAGAAAACAATACTCTTCTGTCCTCTATCACAAGTTTCTCCTTTACAGTAGTGCTCCCCTTCCCAGTGAAATTAGTAATACACATGAAATTACCACCTCTTTGTGCATTTCCTTCTCACATTAAGCTTCTTTATCTGGGTATTTTCGTTAGTGCACTTGTCCCAGTGCCCTCCTGTGTTGCTGCCCCGTTCCCCCATCATCAAGCACATGCAAACTACTCAATCATATTGGGATTTACCTTATAAATACTGATCCAACACTCTCCGTAGGACTGGTTGGGGTGTTACTGCTTGATTTTCGGAAGCTGTTCAGACTTTCAGAATGAAAAACTGAGTCCTCCAAGGAGCTTCCTTTTTTCAGCATTTTAATGGAGCTAACTGCAGATTTAGGTACGTTCAATTCTAGAGCGATCCTTGACACCCACAGCCTTTCACTGCTGTAGGAAGTGCTGTGTTGTGTGACTCCAGCCCAAACTACGTTTAAAGATCAGTTAATGAGTAACGCAGTGTTGTGACATCATAAGGGAGTTTTCTTCTTTATCTGCAGCACTTCAGAATTTTACTTGAAAACAAAAATCATCAAATCCAGCTGAATTCTGTCTTTGAAATTTCGTTATAAATAACAATAACTTGTTTGGATGAATTGAGGAGTGTAAAACAAGACCTCTGTTTCAAATGATGTTTTGTTTTCAGGTTTGTACCTAAAACTGAAACATGTTCTGTCATAAATTCTACTTTGTGAATTATCTATCTCTCTATCTCTAAGTATCCAAGTTTGAGTAACATATTTCTATGTTTAAGAAGTGACTACATCCACTTGTTTTGAACATGCCAAAATTATATACTGTTCTTCTCTGGTGACAAATTGGTCCATGTGTGTGCATGTAGCTACTGTAAAAGTCAAATCATTGCAGTTTAGTTTAAATACAGGTAGTCTTTTAGTTCTCAATGCACAGGAACCCAACTGGACAAAACCAGTTTGTCTAACCAGTTTTTTCCATAGGAATTGGCAAACATTAACTACAAACTTGAATGGTTTTCTATTTGAAGATTACTATAATGATTAGGTCAGTGAATTAAATGATCAGAAACCATTCTTTATATTGCAAATCCTCTTATAGTACTGATTTGGCACCCAGGGCATTTAGAAATCCTGTTAACTTCATCTTGGACAGGCATGGTAATGAAGATCTGTCTATGAGACCGACCAAAGATGTTTGATGTAATATACTCTTTCTGTTCTCAACATCTATAAACAGCTTGTGAAGCAGTGCAAATCCATTTGGACTGTTCACAGGTTTTATTTGTAAATGCAAAGACATCTAAGCAAACTGATGTCTTTTTCTCTTTTTAAATTTTGGTTGTTTCTGGCTTCTTTGCATAACTAAATACCTAGTCTTCTTTTAATACAATTTTTTTTATGATCAGTATTAAACAAATTGTAATGAAATCTATAAATGTGTAAAAGAGTAACTATTGAAATACAGGAGTAACATAATAGCTAAGAAAGGTAAAGATAGAACAGCTACTTCCTAAGAAGCAAAAATTCCAAATAAATGTTAGAAGACTTCTAAGAAAAAAGGCAGAAGAGGAATAAAATGTATGCTTTTTATCATCTTTAGCTATTCCCCATGAAACCTCTTCTTAAGGATCTGTATTTAAGCTACTTGGATTCTGAATTAATGCCTCCTTGAGTCAGTGTGTTGTATATGTTTAGTTTCCTGGTATCTAGGCCTTTTTGTTACTCTGCACTTGATCCTGTGTGATCATAGGCTAAAAACACAGGTCTGCCTAACTAGGCAAAGTCTCTGTACTTTATTACTCTTCCATAAAACAAGTGATAAAATCTTCAACAAATACAAAAGCTTTTTCCTTCTCTAGTCACAAGAAGTATTTGCCTTGGCTCTGTTGTGTTGTTCATACCTATTCACTTAGGATAGGGAGTCTTTATTCTTTTCAAAGAAACATTCTTAAAACTGTTTAGAAAACTTAAGTGACATAGTGAGCTTCTAAGTCATTAGTATGATGTATTTATCTCTGAAAGCAATCTATTTGTGCAGTAAAATGTAATGAAACCCCTTCATTAAGAGTCAGAATGGCAACTGTGTTCTTTCTCTATGTTAAAGAGCAAGAAGAGTGAGAGGGTAGTTGAATTTTTCCCTAAATGAGTAATGGCAGGAACATTCTTAGCAAGGAAAAACTATGACATGATTCCTTCCTTTGATTTTATTCATCTTTGCTGTTCCACAAAACAGTCAAGTTTTGCAGTTTCATACAGGGTACCTACCATGCCTGCTTCTAAATGGCTGTTTTCCATCCTATACCACAGTAGTAACACAGTAGTGTTTGCTTTTCAGCCTGCAATTATATGGCTGCTTGCATTTGCCTGTGCTGAAGGGCTTCTAGATTTGCTGTGTTAGTGCAAAGCTAACCAGGTCAAGTACTAGGCTGGGGCATTAAAATGTTCCTACCTACATAGCTGGTGTTACTGAGCTAGTTTAGGTCAGCTCAGGCCTGACTGCATAGAGTCACAGAATTGTTTAAATCCATCCATAAACTTAACACTGCCAATTCCACCTCAGGAGCTTTGTTGCAGTGACAATTGGTGTTATGTATGGCCGTGTGAGGAAAAACAGTTTTGTGTGACAGTGCCCTGAGACTCTCACTGCTCTTCCTTATTAAAAGGTCATATCTGTCTTACCTGTCTTATCTGTTGCAGCAGTAACTCCCTGGACTGATGGAGGGAAGAGGAACAGGCCTAAAAGATGCATTTCTAGTGGGAACAGAAAGGTACAGTGTTGGTAGTACTGTCACTGTATGTTCAAGACATGACTTTCTCTCTTTATTTTCAGGCCCACAGAAACTGAGTTTTCTATTGATTTCTAGTGCTTCTGCACAACTGTGATCTTGAGCTATTTTGGAGATCGTTTTAGGGCTGGAAAATAGTAGATGGTTGGTTGTAGTTAGGAGGCCAGAAGGACTGACCTGATGGTGCTTGTATAAATGATAAGACACGAATTCATGCAATTTTTATTCCGAGGGGATATAAGCTGTTGTTATCATCTTTGGGATTGCCCTATTTTGATGCAAGGATATGAAAACCATGTAGTTTATAACCACTGGGCAAATTTAAAAGCAGTTGAGATCACTCCATGTCTTTCTGATTCCTGGTTTCCATAAATATTTTCGGGGGAGGTTTAGATACCTGCAGAAATGTCACCAATAGATATGTGGGGCAGATACAGAACTTACTTTTTGTAACTGCTCACTTCAGACCTCTTAGCCGTAGTTAACAGACACCACTATCTTTTCTCTTTCTGATGCAGTGGATCAGGTGTGGGAAGAAGTTGATACTCCTGATGGTGTGGCTATCTGCTGTACATGGACTTCTCCCCAGAGAATTGTTCTTCATGTTCTGAAGAAACTGGTAGCTCAGTGCCTTGTGAGCTTGAGTAAATTTTTTTTGCTCTAACTCCTACTGTCTCATACAATGAAAACAACTTTTCCCCTTTATTTCTTGAGTTCCTCTTCCTTTATCTTCTTTTCTTGAACTCCATATTCGTATTTGGCCAAGTGTATCCTTATTTTTCTCAATTATCAAACTATGCTCTTTAATTCTGACCTTTGTCACTGACACTCTGTTATCGCTTAGCTGCTAGACGATATCTTGTGGAGTCTAGGACTGTTGCAATTATTTCTGATAGGCAGACAGAGAGGGAAAAATGTGGCTGGTGTCCTTGAACCTCATGCGATTTTATTTTCAGTCTGCAGCAGTTGTCACTAAAAGGTTAGAACTTGTCTGAAAAAATGTACACTTTTTTTGTTATTGTTCTTATGACTACTGGTGTTCTTTTTTTTTTTTTTTTTTTTTTTTTTTGTTTTTGTTTTTGTTTTTGTTTTTGTTTTTGTTTTTTGGTTGTTGGTTTGTTGTCATTTTTTTTTCATTAAAATAAAGTTAATTACTCCAGGAAAAGAAATAGTAGATTATTCTTGCTTTCTCAGTCCCTGGAGTATTTCTTGTGAAGATAGAAATACTCAGAAATATATTAACAATGCCAATTGTGTTATACACATTTTAAGTCCTTATGTCTTTACTAAATGGGGATATGTAAGACTTATGTCTTTACATATCCTCATGTTATGGGGATAGGAAGAAAAAATTGGAAAAAAAAAGTCTGGGTATTCAGAGCAAGAGATTTCATTTATGCTAGGAAGGCCTTTCCTTTGGGCCTTTTGATAGGTGATTGTTAAGAAACTGCCTAAATACTACAAGTTGAAGTGATGATACAGGGAGATGCTGTTAGAGTATGTAAAGAGATGTCAGGAAGTATATTTTGAACAAAACATTCTATTTTATTACCATACAGGAATGAACCAAATGAGCAATAAACCAGCTGCTGAACTTGTGGCTGAAGGTCATGCTAGTGACTTGAGATGGTAGTAAATGTTATTATGTACAATATTCTGAGAGTTTACATCTTGGATGGAGTGTGGCCACAAAAGCTTATAGATTATTTAGTAAGGAACAGGGGAATCAATGGTTCTGAGTCTCAGAATTTACTGGCCTACATAATTAGTCTGTTATGATCCCAAGAATAATGGGGAGGTGAGTTCTTGATTTATGAGTTTAGCTCTCATAATTTTTGTTTTCTGAGGTATATACAGAAGCAGCTGCTCTGATTCGGAACTGACATTGTCTTTCATGGTTAGGATTGTGTCATTTGTTTTTCCTGCTCGGACCAAGTCTATCCAAAACCTAATTTTTTTTTTTTTCCGCTGATCTGGACATGTGAAAAGAGCACCTTTCCACAAATAATTCCAGAAGGAAATATGGGTCACAGGTTGGTCACTATAAAATCAGTTTGGACATTTTTAGGTAAATGTTATGTGTAGTTTCTGATATTCTGTACCTTTTTCTGATCTTAGATTTCTTGGTTTTCCTCTTGAACTGGAGTTTGATCTGTTCTGTGCATGATTTGCAATAGTGAGATACACTCAGTTTGTATGTAGTGAGATTTCAGTTATGCCTATTCTTGCTTGAACTTACACAAATATTGTGTTGAGTATGTGGGATGCTATGGGCAGATATGTAGAATTGCTGTGCTTCCTCCTGTGCTACCCTGAGTGCTTCATGGGACCAGAATTTGTATAGAATCACAGACAAGTTTGTGGAGCAAAGGGACAGAAAAATGGTCAGGTGGAGTGAGAGCGATAGATGAATATTTGGCATAGAAGAATTACGCCTAGAAGTACACAGGAATGAAATGAATGGTGTGGTGTCTGTATTTGTGGAAGCCAGTGACTGTTTATTCTTCAGGAATCTTGTTAGAATATGCTCTTAAAACTATGTCTTTTCTGCTCTCTTGCATGGTGGTCACCTTAGTAGATATTGTTTTGGTTATTCCATGGTATGAACATCCAGTTCCCTTCCTCAGACTGAAACTCCCATATGCTCAAGTTTTGGAGCTCCATACTTGTGTTTGGAAGCCTCTACTTCCAGGCAGTAAAAGCTTTTTAATGAAACTCTCACCCAATGAATTTAGAAGAAAGCCATTGGGGTGGAGAAGACAGTCTGATGTGGTGGGGTTATGAAAGGCAACTTTACCTTAGAAGATGAGACTTGGCAAAATTTTCTTTTAACAGAAAGAAACACTGAAGTCTAAAAATTCAGGTGCTTAATTCTTGAGCACCTGAGGCAGATAAGGAAATGTAAGACAAAAAGTGTCTGACACAAAACCCCCAAGTTTGTTGCCTTGTCTGAGAGACTTGGGTTTGTTATTAAGAGGAAAAAAAAACCACTGCATCTGGTTGACTGGAAGACTATTGCTTTTAATAAAGACTGGGTTTTTGTAGCATATGCTTTAAAAAGTTAAATAAATTCAGCTTTGTGAATGGCTGTGTTTCCCATTCTCTAAGTGATGTCTAGACTCTTACTGTATTATCAGTCCACTAAAAAATGTGAATTGGTCTACTCTCTTCAGTACCGTAGTACTAATATCTTCATTTACAAAGCTGAATCTGATGAGTTTGTCCATGTCATGTTTTCAAACTTTATGTATTAATGATGAAGATTAGTGACAGACCTAGAGTAAAATGTTGATAGGAGTAAGAGGTAACAATATTTTACGAAGCTGGTGGCTACTGACATGAAAGGAAGAAATAAATTCAGTAAATAGCATTGTGAAATTTTGGAAATTTCTGCTTATCCATGTGCTTGTTGTCTTTTTCATGAGCTAGCTGCTTCCTAGCTTTATTACATATTTCATTTGGTAAATGAAGTATTGGTATGTACCGTGTAAAATATCATTGCTGACTGTATAGTGACACCCCCTCTGAAGAGGGGCATGGACAAAGCCATTAGCAAATAAAATAGGAAATTCCAGCAATGTTCAGCTAGAGTAGAAGCATCAAGAAGGTGCATGAGACCATAACAACATTAAAGAGATGCATGAGATCATAACAACATTAAAGAGATAGCAGCTGGTAGTACAGTTCTCAGCAAAGCAGCAAGAGCATGGTGATGGGAAGCCAACAAGAACAGCTTTATTAATATGTCCATGTAGCAAATAATTAAAACAGAATGGCATTTGAGGTATTATACAAAACCCCACCTAGGTGAACAGAAGCTTAATCAGAATTCTGATCTAATCATTGTCAGGCAACCCTGTGCTGCAACACTGAATTTGATTTGCAGGTAGGAAGCATGGAAAACCCTCACTGGATAGAAATTTGCTTACACTAATCATAAAGATGATCTGAACCATGGATTTGGTTGCTTTGATTTTCTCAGAAAGTGGATTAGACTAGCCCAAGAGCAAAGTAAACAGATCCATGAAATTTAGGCACTTCAAACCTGTTTTTGTGTTCTTTATAAGAAAAGTAGTGCCTTCATGTAGTCCCAAGCAGAAATTTCCCTCATTTGTTTGTATGGTCCCTTCCTACCTGTTACTATATATTTTTATTTAACACAAACAATAGGAGGAAGGGTTAAAGATACAAGATTAATCCTATGTGATTGTGCAGTAGAGTGCTTCCTGAAAGAAAAAGACATGTTTTGTTTTAAAAGAAACTTTTTCCTTTTGAATGCTCTTTCAGAGGTAAATTTCTATCCCAGTATACACAGACATGGTTTTATCTGTCTTTCTCTGTGCAACTGTGTCAAAAAGCAAAAGACTTTTTGCCTAGGAATGATAATTAGAAGGAGCCTTGCCAATGCCAAAGAGGAACTAAAGCTTAGGTGTGTTTCTTTTCCCTTGAAGGTTTTATATTTAGCATGATTTAAATTTACATAGGCCTCACGTCCTTCCTGCATGAAGAGCAAAGAAGAGCTCAGTATTGACAATGTTCAGAAACAAAATTCCTACTTGCAGCTGGATATTGCTTTATTTGGTTTTGCCTTTGTTTTTACCTTGATTTGCTTAATTTCTTAAATTCCAAGTGATTTTTTTATATATATTTGTCCTGTGTAGAGCATTTTTTGAGGCATTTGCAAGTTAAGGGATCTCATTTGTCCCTTTTATCACCACAAGCACAGTTCCAATACCACAGTTTAGCTCTTGTGACTGTGCACTTGTGAGAAAAGACTGTCTATCGTGACCTCTATGTCTTCTTCTCTTCTAATGTGAGAGAAGGCAGTGAATTACCTGAACTGAGAGTGATGATGAAGGCTGCTGCTGAAAAATACAGATGTGGTAAGCTGAAATCTATCATTCCTGGCGGTATTTAAAAGACTCATAGATGTGGCATTTGAGGACATGATTTAGTGGTGGACTTGGCAGTGCTGGCCTCAGTGATCTTAGAGGTTTTTTCCAGTCTAAATGATTCCATGCTTCTATCTCACTGGTAGCTGTAGAGCCCATCTGGTGGTGCTGTGCAGGGCTGAAGAGAAGGAAGGATTCTGCAGCACCTGTTTGCAGAAGGGAGAAGTACATAATTGGGCACACTTATTTTTTCTTTTTTATTTTATTTTTTTTTTTTATTATTCTCTGAGGCTAATAGGCATACAGCATGCAGCCTAATGGGAAGATTTATTTTAATGTACACATCAATTAAAACTGATTGTTGTACCAGTATTTACCATTTAAGAGAGTTTGTACCGCATCAGCTACTTATAAAGAAATTGCAATTAAGCAGGGATAGGTTATAACAATAGAGCCTCATTAGTCTAAAATACCTCTGTGCATGTTCTAATGAGGAGCTTAACACATTGTACAAACAGCACCTAATGAAGTTAATGCCACCCTTGAGAGTTGAGTAACAGTAGACCTGTTTTTACAATTACATTAAGTGAAACTTGAAGATGTGAGGGTATTTGGGGAAGGTTAAAAGAACTCTACTGATTTTAATCTAGTCTCTGTTACCAATTAGTGCTGAGTGTTTAAAAAGCCTATTCAAGCAGCCCATGTCATTCAAGTGAGGTAGGAAGAGCCTTCAAAACTTCAGCTCTTCAATTTGACCAGCAATACAGGACTGTGTCCTTGAAAACCAGTCTACTTTAGATGAATTACATGACGCTGTGGTTTGGATCATTTTGCAGTAGATAGTATCACTTAAAGAAGCTGAACCATGGTAATTTTAGTCTGTCCATGCATGCATTCCTCAGATAATGGTAACGGGGTTTAGGTTTTTAAAAACTTTTTTTACAAATCTGTTTTAACGTTCTTACAGCAAATATTCTTATCCCTTGAATGAACGTGAACAAATTTAAAACACAAAAGTGCAGCAAAGTTGACAACTTTGTATCAGTATTAGTATATCTAGAAAGGTGTATCTGTAATTAGCATATCTAGAAACATGTTTGAAAATATAAGGAAGCACTTTTAAAATCTTTACTAGATATAGCATTGTATAGCAACCCTTTTATACTTTTTAGTGCTAACATAGTTTATTATTAAAAATTAGAAGAATTGGAATATTCATCAGATCATTAATCTCTAGTATGCTGCATTCTACAGTGAACAATAAAATATATGGTAAGCTACCTGATAAGCTAATAGCATAAGAAGTTGTTGATTTATGCAGAACAATATCTTATGTTGAAACCTATGTTTTGAGGGTCAGTTTGCTATGCCAAGGTATCAATTTTAATCAATCTGCTTAAACAGAAGACATAGCCCAGTGTTCCAGTAAAACTGGAAACAATGCTTCAAGGCTTTTAACATCTTTAACTTCACTAATGTTGTTTTCAATTACTAGCAATTAATAATTATAATAAATATTGCCTAATAATTTGCTGAATAATCTAATCTGGTAGTAAGTTATTTGTGCTAATGAAAGAAAATAAAAGAAAAAAGAAAAAAAAGAAAAACCTCTGCAGTCATACTTTGAATCAATGTGATTGATTCATAATCAATTTTGGTTATAATCAGAATTGGTTGCATAGTTTAAGAAGTTTTTATTTTATACCCACCATTCTAAGGCTACGTCAATTCTATGATAGAATCACAGAATCACGACAGTTGGAAGAGGCTTCCAAGATCATCAGGTCTAACCTGTGCCTGAACACCTCCATGACAAATAAACCATGGCACTGAGTGCCATGTCCAGTCTCTTCTTGAGCTCCTCCAGGGACAATGACTCCACTGGCTCCCTGGTCAGTCCATTCCAATGCTTAACAACCCTTTCAGTGAAACACTTCTTCCTGATGTCCATCCTGAACCTCCCCTGGCATAGCTTGAGGCTACATTCTCTTGTCTTGTCTCTAAAATAATGTCTTTAAAAATGCTCTTAAAAGTCACTGTTTCATACTAGGTTCTAGAGGCATGATGATGTCTTTGCACATATAAGCAGGTTTCACCAGCAGATATGCTTCCTGTATATTGTTACTCAGGCAAGCACTGGATTTTTTATTTGCCTAAGATGTTGAAGCTGACTTTTGGGTTCAGCCTTGTTTCTGAGCTTTTCATGAGACACCAGAAAAAGTAGATTGTAATGTCATTCTTCTGCTACCATCTGCAATTGCTGTCTTGAATGCTTCTCTGTGAACTTTATTTAGGCCCCCAGCAATAAGAAACCTATTTTATAAATTCTATTGAATCTGCTAATGATTGCACCTTCACTGTCTCTCATCATCACTCTTATTCTTCTGATACAGTCTGCTGTATGTTAATGGCTTAGTGCTTTACACGTTTTGTCCCTGCCCCTTCAGTAAAATTTCTGTTTGACTCAACCTATTATTCTTTGCCTCCTGATCCTACATATCCAACTTTTTTTCGTGTGTGTATGTGTGTAAAACTTTCTTTTTCCAGGAGAGAATTACCATCTTTTGTGGGTTAGCTACCATTTTTACACCAAAATTTCCTGAAAATACTATATATTTTCCCCCTGCCCCCTCCCTAGTATGCATTCAAGGTTTATAGAAGTTGGACTGTTATAGATGGTTACTTTGAAATGAAGACAAAATGGAATAAGCCATTTGGAAAAACTAAACTTCCTCTTTGTGTACGATGAATTTATGTATTTATCAACAAGTAAACTGGAAAAGGTTCAGGAAACAAAAGGATATATTCTGTTTCCTACAATCTAAGCTTTGCTTTTTATTTAACCTGCAATGTAAATTATTTTCAAACCTGACCATTTCTTTGAATTAATAAAATGAGAGGTCTCTTCCAGGCTATAAGTTAACATATGGTTGAATAATACTCATTATCACTAGAGCAACCTAAGAACTGGATTATTTTAGACAACAACATTTAAAAAAGAGAGAACATATATCTAAGCCCACTAGGACAAAGTTTAGTTTTCTGATTAAATGTTGCCTCAAGAAAGAGATTTGATGGACACCAGTGCCATTCACACGAACAATGAGGAGAAGGCTGATAAAAGAAAATCTTCTGAAACTTCTTAATTTTTTACAAGAATTTCTGCCCTCAGTGGTTATTTTCCTGTCCTGGATTTTTTTTTTAATACTTTTGTAAGAAGTGCTAAATATGTGGGCAAACAGCGCCATCTAGCGGTTCCTGCCACCCCGGTGGCCTGTGCCGGGGGCGTTCGCTTTTCCTGCGGAGCTGCAGTCAGGGACCCACACCCACACCTCTCCTGCTGGTGCTGCACCTCTTCCCATTTGCTTGGGATGGGGCCTAATGCAAATGATAGACTGCAGATCCCGCAGTCAATTTGTAAAGCATTACGCAGAAATTCAGTGGATGACTTTTCTACATCTTGGGGTGAGTTCAGGATCTTTATGAATTCATTGATTTATTTAGTTGTTCTAAAACTATTCTGATCACATATCAGTTAAAAGCATCCTTTTCAATGTTCCCCATTTGAGGAAGCTCTTGATTATCTCTGCAGTGCATTTATGAATATTAACAGAGCTCTTCAGCAATGGTCTTTCTTTCAAAGAAAACTTTTTCTTGTGAGTCATTCACCCTTCTGACTCTCACAAAGTGTCTTAAATGTAGATTATTTTTCAAGAATTTAAGTTAAAGCCACTTTAAGTGATTGAGCCAAGAATAATGGAACAAACAAGAAAGTTGATATCTGAAGGTAGCCATATGTCAAAACAGGTGCCTAATAATTTACTTTTAGCGAATTGTTAGTTTTAGTACAAAATCAAGAAATTTATAAACAGAAGGAAGTTTAATAAATTTTTCCTTAAATTTCTTGTTTGTGGCTTTTTACTCAATGTTGTCTATGTTATGTGTCAATATTGCATTTTCTACATTTGAGATTACTGGATAAGAGATTTTCAATATTGCCAATACTGCATTTTCTACATTTGAGATTGCAGATAACATGTGTCCACCAGGTATGAGAGTTTGTGAGGTCCTGATACATAACCTATATCTTATTTTGTGATTCAGATGTTTGTCATTTGTTATTTATGAGGGAGGATATAAAAGTTAAGGTGAAAAATTCATAGAAAATTTGGAAGGGGCCTTAAAGACCATGTATTTCCAACCCTCACATCACGGCAGCATCTTCCACTAAATCACATTGCTCAGGGTCCCATTCCAGCCTGGTTTTGATCACTTCCAGGGATAGGGCATTCATATCTACTCTAGGTAACCTGTTCCAGTGCCTCGCCACCCTCACAGTACAGAATTTCTTACTTAAGAAGAGATATACATCATAGTGTGAAGCTCTTAACCTGTTTCCCACTAAATGTCTGTCTCATTCATATGCAAGATGCACTTAGTTTTGATATTGCTTCTTTCCTTTGTAGCTCCCCTCAGTACTAAAGATGAAGGAGTATGATAGTGGCAGAACATGCTGACAGACTGAACCTCTGGATGTAAACCTGCATAAAAATCTTACGTAGTAACGCACCCCCCACTCCTGAGTGGGTAGTTCTGTATAAGGAAAGGGTTTCGGTTTCCCTTTGGACATTTTAGGAAATTTAACCATAAAGTTCTGTGTTTTTCTCTTTGTAATTGGCTCAGTGCCAGGAGAGGACCACCTGTTGGACCTTGTCACTCTTTGTCAAAACCTGTACCTCTTTCTATTGGCAGTTTGTCAGTAGATCCATCCTTGACTATTAGGTAGAAAAGGTGACAGAAAAAAGGGTCTTGTGGCATTTTCGGGGTGTTGTAGCAGGTGTAGGATCTGTCCTTATGCTGTGCACGGCTTTGATCTTTGTTTGCTGTTTTTGTATTATTTTGCATTATTTTATTAAACCTTTTTGAGTTACAAGGCACACCAATCATATGGTCCTGCTAAGCCAGCACTCTGAACAGGGCTGGACCCTCGGAGATCATGTGGGTGCAAACTCACAATCTTATAGCAATATTCAGCTGGAAACATAGAGCTTGCATAGCTACATGAAATGTCACTTGAAGCTGGAGAAAGAGAAATGACACAGTGTTGTGGTTTCACCCCAGCAAGGCACCAACCCCAGGCAGCCACTTGCTCAGCCCCTGCCAGTGGGGAGAGAATCAGAAAAGTAGAGGTGAGAAAACTTGTGAGTTGAGATAAAGATGGTTTAATAGGGAAAACAAAATCCATGTACACAAGCAAAGCAAAAAAAAAAGAAATTATTTCACTGCTTCCCATGGGCAGGCAGATGCTCAGCCATCTCCAGGAGAGCAGGGCTCCATGATGTGTAACGCTTGGGAAGACAAATGCCATTACTTCAAATGTTCCTCCCTTTCTGCTTCTTACCTCCAGCTTTATGTACTGACCATGATGTCACATGGTCTGAGGTCACTTTGGGTCACTTGTCCCAGCTGTGTCTCCTTCCAGCCTCTCAGGCACTCCCAACTTCCTTGTCAGTGTGGAAGTGCAAACAGCAGAAAAAGCTCTGGTTCTTTGTAAGCCCAGCTCAGCAATAACAGAAATATTTCTGTATTGTCAACCCTATTTTCAGACCAAATTCAAAACACTGCCCCACACCAGCCATTGAGAAGGAAAAGAAATTAACCCAGCTGAAGCAGCACACACAGTCCTAAAGGTGATATAGCAGTACATACAGTGCTGGTTGGTATTAGCAAGAAGTGCTACTCATTGAGTACTTGAAATTATATGTGGAAGTGACTACACCTTAAATTATGAAAATTCAGTTCAAGCTCTTCATTAGAATTCTTTATGGGGGGAGAAAATATTTGTGTGATTTTCTTGTTTGACTTTTGCATTTTCAAAAGAACTCCTCACCCCTTGGCTAAGAAGGACCCCAAACTCACTTATAGATTCTTTAGGACCAAAAGTATCTGAACAACATTTTATAAATTACACTTTCTTAAAGGAGGTGGATAGAAGAGAGCTCAGAAATATAAATTTTTGTCATAAAATGTGCTGAAGTGTACTACTTTTCCTTTTCACCTACATCCATCTGTTGCTGAACTCATGACTTTTGAAGGCGTTTGTAGTGTTTGACTTTATTTTCTAATCTGGAGACTGAGTTTTTCTGCCCTATTTCTCTACACGGTTGAGTAGTTGTGCCTTTTGCCTTCAGATAGTCACAAAGTCCATAGTTGGGGTTCTGGATAGCTAGAATAGCTGATTGCCCATATTTGCATCATATTTAAACTAGACATTTTGTGCTTTTCTTTATGAGAACAAGCTTTGCAGTCTTGAGAAACAGTACTGCAAAAATAAAGATTGAGTGTGCTTAAGCTCTGTTTCGTCATTGGTACTGAATTTCATGATTTAGTTACATAGATACAGGACCAAGTATCTTTTTAGTGGACATTATATGTCCTGTCATGACTCCTTTGACACAGCTAGGGTGTTGAGGCTGGAAGAAACTTTGCTTCAAATTTTCCAGTTCTGACTATTAGTATATTCTTTTCCTCTGTTAAACTGTGTCCTTATTCTTGTAGGTTTCCTTCTTTAAGCAGCTTTTTTTGGTTGTAAGAGGTTGCAATCCTTTTGCTACTAAAGAAGAGAATATCTAGTATCCTCTTGATATTTTCCTGAAAAAAGTAGTTCTTCAGATATTTCAATGTTAAAAGCAAAGTCTCATCCACTGTATCTTTTGTTGTTGTTGTTATGGTAACAACTGGATGAGCTAGGAAAGACTTGGAGGTGCTTTGATTTCCTATTATGATTGATTTTATTGTATGAAGCCTTTGTGTGCAGGAGGACAGAAGGGTGTCAGCACTCTTCTTTCAGCAAGAACACCATTGGCAAGAAGGAACGACTAATTTTGGTAACGCTACCAATGTTACCTATTGAATGGACTTCATTGTAGTAAATACAAAACTCTTCTCTCATCTGCCAGTCAATCAAAATGCAGGCAATTGTGTGCTGTTGGCAAATTGGCCTTTCAGCTTATCCTAAACCATGGAAATTAAATCCAAAGTGTGCAGATGGTGATATGTAATCTCCAAGGCTTGTTACAAGGCTAGATAAAACTGCTAGCTGAACATGCCTGTGTTCACTTATCCTCAGAGGGGCTTCATCTGGTATATGAAATTCATGATGCCTTGCTTTTATTCCAGGGTTCAGAATACCTAGTCTTTGAAAGGTTAAAGAGTATGTTGGTGAAATGTGCAAGGAGTGTAGTGAAGAAAGCAAAGCTGGCCTGGCCTGTGTTGCTTATATTGAGAGTACATAGCAAAGGCTGCACTAAGTCCTGTGTTGCTTTTTGATTTTGAGCTCTGCAGTATCAAATCAAAAAAGCATGCCTACCCTGTGAGGCTTCAGATTTTATTCTTGATATTTCATTCGGTCTCTGTATAGTTGTTTTGATTCTTTGGATAAAAAATGTGCTCTTGCTGTACTTAACAGAGCAATAGTCTCTTCAGTTTCACATATAGAGTCAGAAATGCCATTCTAAACTGAACTAGTGGCTGGCTACACCTGTAAAATGTTTCTGTATCTGAAAATGCAACTCATACTGACAAAGAAAAGGTAAAGAATTTGAAAGAAGTTTTTTTAATAGTCTACACAAATTTATGGTTTGTGTAATTGAAATACATCTTCTTTCAATCAAATTGTTCTATACCTTGGATGATCAAGAATGCGATTTCATTTTATTAGAAATTAGGGTGCAAACAGCTGAGGCTTGCTAGCAAAGTACATGTTCTCATCCTTGAATCTTCATATTTCTAGGATATGATTTCAACAAAATAAGACAGAAGGAGAACACATATATAGCTGCACACCCTAAAACACAGGAATAATCTGTAAATCTCCAGGTTGGCCTAATCAGATGCCTAAGTGCTGTAGTTTTGAGTATGTCACTTTAGGAAAGTTCACAGGGTGAGGGGCTGTCCTTGTAAATATGCAGAGGAAATGACTGTTGCAAAATGATGCTGAGGGCCTAAAAGTCTATTAGGCCCCATGCCTTGGTGAACTGTTGGGAAAGTATGGGGGCAAGGGGTTGGGCCACCTTATACACCAGTTACAGGGCTGCACTTGTGCCACATCAGAACTGCAACTTCCAGACACTTCACCTTGTACCTCAGGTGATGCAGGATTAAAAGAAGGCTGACATCCATGGAGGGATACTGAGAGAAAATCAGCTCATTTGGTCAGAACGTGGTGTTAATAACCTCAGGGTTTGGATGCAATCCCTGTGTGGACCATTTACTTACAAGCTGGCCTTGATGATCCTTGTAAGGTCCCTTTCAACTCAAGATATTCTGTGAGTCTGTATGTGAGATAAGAGGGTCCATGCTAGTTCCTGGAGAATCTACAAATGTGTGTGGGCATAGGAATCTAGGAAGGGGTGCATGCATCTGTGTATGCCTTTGTTTGGAAAAGTCAAGTCATTAGCTTCACCAGAGCACTCCTGTTAACAAAGGGAATGGATTCTTTTGGTACTTTGGTAATCAGTGCATATTTGGAAATGTTTTTTTTTTTTTCCTTGAGGGATGCTAGATCAGCTTTACAAGGTGCTTTCTTGCCCCATTCTGGAGGGACAGGAGAAACTGAGTCTTTCAGCTGAAGGGACTCATCTTGGGCAGAAGTAGATTATGTTTTTCGTGAAGGTGGCTCCTGTTCAAATTGTCTTGTCAGGATTAGAGCAGAGTGATTCCTAGCCATAGGCATTTCCGTGGGCAGCTGGGCTTGGTCCTGCCAAACAGCAAATGCCAAGGAATGGGCACTGGCTAGCTGCAGGTTCCAAGGGGATGTTCTCAAATGTCACTATGATGCTTCATGACGGTGACATTACAGCCTGGAGCTTGTGTCCTGGCATGCTGAGGCAGCAAGAGGGGAAGATGACAAATAGCAGTTATCACTTTTCATTTCCAGAGCTGCAGGTGTTTGGACTTAGGAGTCAAGCAGTAAATCCAACTGTTGTGAAATGCTGTAGGCAATGTCAGGGCAGTGCAGAGTCCTGCTGTCTATAAGAGATGTTGGCCAGGGACAAAGAGGGAAGATTGCAGCATTAGGTTTCAAGTACCCCACTGTGAAAGATAGCCAGTTGGGCACCTTTGCAGAAATGTCCTTGTCATTTTTGCTGAAGTGGTGGCTTTGAAGCTCATGCTTGAGAGCCCCTTGAGCCAGAATTTTGATGGACAGGCCGTCAGCCAGTGCTCAGCCTGTTGGGGTTATGGGGTGGCTCCTAGCCTGGACATTGGAATTTATGCTGCATGGGCAAGTCAGGGTAGAAGGAGTGTCTGGGATTTGGGCATGCAGTGGCCCTGGCATGGCCAGAGCAGGGGCTGCTACCAGAATGGATAACCATGGGAAGCAATGTGTGCCCAAAGGGAGGCAGAACAGCCCCAGGGGCTTGCAGAGCTGCTGTGCCTGCCTGCAGGCATAGAAAGGTGTGAAGACTCAGCTATGAAGTGCAACATCTCCAGTTCCTGCTCCTTAAGCCTTACAAGAGTTCTGTTATTTCAGTAGCATTCCTTTAGTCCTGTGATGCTCCCAGATTTCAGCAGCCTCCCCATGTCTGCTCTGTAGGAGCAACTGGATTTAAACCATTAACTGCATTTTGCAAACAATCCAAATGGGAGGAATGCAATGTCTGCTTCCAATTTCTTTGCATGGGACCCTATGCTTTCATTTTATATTTAGAATTCAGAAAGCAACTCAACAAAATCTGTTATGTCTTATAAACATTTTAAATTATGCACTCCCTACCAGAGAACTCAATTTGTGAATGTTATCATTTTGGACCATTCACACACGCAGAAACATACACACACCTGTACACTCTTTCCCACAATCTTGAAGTTTTTTCTGACAGTCTGTGTTTTTTTTCTCTCAGCTGTTACTTCATGAACAAATCCTAATGCTGTATTGAAGCTTATTACTTCATAACCACAATATAATTTTAATAACCATATTAATAACCATTATATAGTTAACCATAAGCCTCAGTAGCTCTAATCTGCCAATGACTTGCATTTGTATTATATTATTTCATTATTCTGTGCAGTGTCTGTTTTGCTACATAGTATTTTCAAATGCTTTTCCCAAATTAATACTGTAACAACAGACTCTTCATTCAATAAAGTGACTTTAAAACTTAATTTTTGTGCTAGTTTTTTCGAATGGAGCCTAAAGATATCACAAGAAAGTGAAGATATAAAGTTGGGTTCCAAAACAGGAGAGCTACAGTTTGTTGCAAAACTATGAAGGAGTTGTTCCCTTGCATTTATGAAGCACCAGTTGAATTAATATTGATCATGATACTCAAGTGCTCTTAAAACTGCAGATGCCACAAAACCTGAGACAGAAAAAGGCCTGCCAGTGTTCACAGCATGTGTGGTATCTCTTTATTGAGTAGCACAGTACCCAATTAGCAGGTACTGAAAAATGAAAGACATTGTCTTGCACTCTGGGGAGGCAGTGCTCTCCTCAGGAGTGGTTTGTGTTCCTTCTTGAGTGTTTGCAGGCCAATTCCTTGACTGCTGCTGCAGTAGAGCTGCAGATCACAGGCAACTGAGGTGTGAAAGCTTGCTTTTTTGTCTTAGAAGTGTCTGGAATCAAAACAGCATAAACCATCTTATTTCTGAACGATTACTGCATTCCGCACATGGCAGTGTGCAAAGACATGCAATGATAAGGATGATGATGATGATGATAACAACAACAACAACAACAACAACAACAATAATAATAATAGTTTAGAAAAATTAAATCATGTTTGACCCTGCAAATAAAAGTAGTAAGTGATATTGCAGGTTTTCAGGAAGCATTTGCTGTAGTGACATGTTGTACCTAAGGGGCTTCCTACTCTGCAATGGCTTTTAGTTACATGAAAGGATCTGTTCTGTAGAGTCAGCTTTCTATGTAAACATAGGAGCTTGAAGAATTTGGTGTTCTTTGCAAAAATTAAACTTGGAGGATATGATTTTACTGATCAGATGGAGCTGCATCAAGACTTAAGCTGCTGATTTCATTTGCAACATGTATTGAAGAAAATAAAAGATACTGAATGAAAACTCTGAAAAAAAAACCCCAGCTACAACCTGGCAGAGAGTGGCTTTGGTCCATTTCTGAAGGTAGATAGTGCTGAAACTGTAGAGATGATTTGAGAATTAAGAGTACTACAGTCAAACTACTGTGTGTGACATGTGGAGATCTAAGCTGTTGTCCAGAAAAAAACCAAAAAATTGCATTGGCCCTTAAAATTAGTCAAAGAGAGACACACCTTTACCTACAGGGGTGAAAAAAGCTTACATTAGTACTTAAATTTGCAAACCTTTGCAGAGTTTGCCTAGTGTGGAAAAAATTCAGGAACTCTAATACAGCTATCATAAGGTTACTCTTTAAGTGTAAGAGGAATTCCTCAGGCTTAATGTAGTATGTAATGTACTGAGTTTTTAACAGTTTTGTTTGTGTGTTTGGAATTTTAGTTGGTTGGTTTTTGCTTTTGTTTTAATATCAGCTGTGCATTGTCTAGTGTCCTGACAGAACAGTAGTTTTAGTAATACTGTGGGAATCCACTGACACAGAAGAAAAGTTTATTTGTTTCCAGGGACAAATTTTATATCCTGTGAGGCAAGCAGGACTTAACTCTTATGATCAAGTAGGGAATTGGGACAGATGTTACATGAAAAAACTCTAGGTAAGATAACACCTGCTACTAGATAAATATGTAAATGTGCTTGACAACTTTCAGAGAACAATTGTAAGACACAGCCTGAGAACATCTGCCTGTGGTAAAGAACTCAGCCAGGGAAGTAACAGAAATAAAAGTACAAAAGCTAAAAGCTAGGTGGCTTCAGTTCTTAAAAAGAACCAAAAAAACAAACCAAACCCTCCAAAAATCCAGCAGAAAATCCCAGTAACTGGAATGGATTCTCCAAGAGAGAATACTTCAAGAGTGTGGAAGAAGGCCATAGACTCCACATTACGTGTGGAAGTTTTACAGTTTCCATTTCCTGCAAAGGAGAAAATATTGTGAGAAGAGAGCTTAATTAAGAATATTTTTTAATTTAGAAAACTTCTTTCAACTTCCAGGATAGACTTTAGGGGTAGAGGACAAAGAACAGAAACACTCACACAATGCATTTCTGTTGTGAAACTTTTTTTTCAAAGCAGGTTTTTTTTGTTTAAAAAAATTTAAATCCTTGAAAGGTGCCACTTGATTTGACTTGAGCATAAGAATAGAATCTGCAAGGTCTGGAGTCCCTTGCAATCATGCCACATGGAAATCTTTTCCTCTGGCACCAGTAGTACTGTTTACTCTGATCATACCCTCAATTGTTTGAGTATAATTAATGAATTTAGTCTGTTTGGATATATGCATTTGAAATAGTTTGAGGCTGGGAGACAAATGCAGGCGAACTGTTCATTTCATACATGCAACATATAGGCTTATGCAATAAAGTAGCATAAGGGGTTAGCATAATTGAATTATTCCCAAGCACTCTTAAAAGATGATTTGGGAATACTACAGTTTCCAGCAAGATATAGCATATAGCATGTATAAGTAAATGGACAGTCTCTCAGAGGGTGCTTTTCCTACTGCATTTGGAATAGTCAGTGTGCTTGCGCAGTATACTGAACAGTAGTGATGTTAACAAGAAAATAGTAATAAACATTTGGAGTATGAGATCAAATCTTTCAAAGGTTTGTGGAGATTGAGTGATATGTAGACAGGAGTATTTGATGAGTTATTTAGAGAAGAGAGGTCTTAAAACTAAGACAGATGAAACTTGTCCTTGAGAATTTAATTTTCATTGCACAAAGTCTTACTGAAAGTTTTATAGGTCACTCAAGCCAACTCCTGCAAACAAACAAAACGACCCCAAAACCAGAGATCCAAGCCAAACCTCTCATTAATTTTTTGCATGTTGCTTCTAACCCTGAGCATCCCAGTTCACATACATGTTGAGATTTCACAATTAGCCTTTAGTAAGTGGAAATTCTGTCCCGAAAACTTGAAAAATCACATTGCACTGACTTGAAAAAGTTTTTCATAATAATGTTATCTTTGACTTCCATGCTTTCATTTATTATCAGTAAAAGCAAAGGAATCATAATGCTCCTTTACCTTGTGGAGCATTCAGAGGAGCACCTAAAACAACCTGATGAGTGACAAACACTTGTCTTTCACACAGAAATTAGTAGGTCACAGCATCACAGAATATTGTGTTGGAAGGGACCTACCCATGTGGATCATCAAGTCCCACTCTTGGCCCATACAGGGACTGTACCCACAACCTTGATGTTTTAAGCACCAGAGTCTAACAGGGTCTAACAGGGTCAGATCTCAGGGTCAGTATTCAGAATAAAATTTGAGGAATATACGAGAATGTGAGTCTGTGCTGAGTAGTAAGAGCAACATTATAGTGTGGAGTACTTTCTATTCAATGAGCATCAGCTTCCCAAGCCACTCAGATGATTGTCTTGTAGAAAGAAATTTGATTGTGTCATTAGGGCTACAGCTGCGCAAGAGGTAGAAAAGACTCGTGCACCTGAGCCTCTTTGCTTCTATCAACTGATATAAACAAAAATCTGAACAGGTGCGGGGACCTGGAAGAATATTTTCTTTTGCCAAGTCTTAAATCCTCCTTAGTGAAGTTTTAGATAAGGGGATCCAACTCTTTCCACTGTTGTGGGTATTTTTGTCTAAAGGTGTTTTAAAAGGCTCTTCTAGAAGATAGAGGAACCTCTTGAAGACTGCAGCAGTCTCCTCTGGGATAGGAAAAATATGTGTACCCAGTATGCCACAAGGAAGATAACTGAAATTCTGAGTGCAATTATTCTTGCTTGAAAGAGAATGAAATAGGGAGGAGATGCTGATATTTCTCTCTGCCTAACCTGCCTATAAGAATGTCATATTAGCCCACAGTCTTCAAAACCTATGCATAAATTATAGAAAAGTTTCTAGACAATATGTCTTTCTGTGTTATTTCTCTAAATGAGGAAAGGCAGCAGTAAAGATAGCTGAAGAAAGGGGACACATGGTGATCCCGAGGAGGGAATCTGGGTTTCTAGCACAGATTGGTGTTGTCTCTGGAGCACTCCAGGTGCTATTGTCATATATTAGGACTATTGCCTACACTGATGCTACAGCTTTTTGAGGGTATTTTCTTTACATGTTTTGATTCCTTCCGAGGTTGCAATTCAGTGAATGAGAACCATATACGAGCAAGATAATGCTGATATCTACTTGGCAGTTTATTCTGCACTCTAGAAAAAGCAAAGTATTTTGCAAAACAGCAAGCACCTTGAAACATACTTAAGGATGAAGGAAACAGGCACCATGCAATTCAGTTATCTGCTCACCCCTACTGGTACTAAAAATTTAGTTTTACTGTTGCCTGTGGCTCAGAAGCTGTTTTATTAGGTTGTTTATGTTGTCATTTTTCTCATGCTTTAATATCTACTTATCACTTTGAAATCATAGCCTGAAATGCAGTGAGGGATTTTAATGTTACTTAATATAACTTCACATGAAATTTTTGAAACCCTATGATAGCTGTGAAGTCTAAGGGAAAAAATATTATATATAGTTAATTCAAAATGGATTTATGATTCCTTAAAAAACACCAAAGCTGCAACATCCATCCAACCTTCCCTTAAAATCTGTATGGAAGAAAATAGTCTTAAACCAAGAGTAAGTAATGTTAACCACATTATCTACATAACTACATAAGAACTCAATGGAGTTATTTTCTGAAACGTTATTGCTTTCAGTTTAAAAACAAAAGGAGTATAAACACTGAATTTCAGCTTGATTCTGACCACTATTACAGGAATTCAGGCCTAGAGCTCAACTTTCTTACAAGAAAACACTGTTCCAGTTTCTTCTGTGTGGGTTCTGCTCTTACAGTTGATCAGCCACCTTCATAATCCCTCAGCTGGAGAACAAAATGTTTTGGGTATAGAGCATTTTTTAATTTTTTTTAATATTTGGTCTGCTCGACTTAGCCAGAGAGTAGCGGAAACCTGAAATTTCCCCCAGATCACAGTATTATTATGTCATCTACTGCTGCATTTCTGGTATCACATTTGAATAATCTGCCTAAGTGAGAAATACCACCCTGGGTGATACATATTATTCTAGCAAAGATAATGGCTTGGCATGAGAAGCATTGTTGTGCTTCAAGTGGTGTGTATCTTTAAGCGAGACACAGAACACTAATCAGTGTGCCTTCTGTTTCTTTAATCCTGTCTTCCAGTGGCAAAGTTCACAAATACTAACATGGAACTGCATCTTGCCCCTCTTTCTTTTCATGATTCAGTTCCAGAAAACAGAGATAATATCCAATTTGCAAAGAATATGTGCCATAAATTGGAAATCTATTGAGATTTAAAGGTTAGTGAAACACAGTTTGGATGGAGAAGTCACTGAGAATCAGAAAGGAAAAAACGTCTCAGTATGAGACATTTTTACTGTTGTGGTTGGTGCTTTTGACCCTGACTGGATACTAGATTCCCACCAAGCAGCTCTGTCACTCCCCTCCTCAACTGAACAAGGCAGAGTAAAAGTAATAAAAGGCTTGTGAGTTCAGATAAGAACAAGGAGATATCATTCAGCAATTACTGTCACAGGCAAAAGCGAGTTAACTAGAGGAAATTAATATAAATTCTTGCCAAGCAAATCAGTAGAGTAATGGGAAATAAAAACTAAATTGTAAAACACCTCCTCCACAATACTGCCTTCTTCCTGTGCTTAATTTTAATCTCAATTCTCTCTACCTTTTCCCCTCCAGTGCTGCAGAGGTACAGGAAATGGACTGCAGTTCATTGCAATTGTGTCTGCTGCTCCTTCCTCTGCAGGGAGAGGACTCCTCACGCTTTTCCCTTCCTCTGTTGTGAGGTCTCTCCCACAGGAGGACCTGTGAACCTTTCATGAACTTTTCCAATGTGTGTCCTTCCCACAGGCTGCAGTTCTTCATTAACTGCTCCATTGTAGGTCCTTTTCTACATGGTATAGTCCTTCAGGAACAGACTGCTCTACTGGGTCACAAGTTGTGCCAGCAACCTGCTCCAGCATGGCTTCTCTCCCCATGGCACCACAGGTGCTGCCAGGACCCTGCTCCAGTGCAGGTTTCCCATGGGGTCA
Organism: Phylloscopus whistleri; assembly: GCA_017589585.1. NCBI lineage: Eukaryota > Metazoa > Chordata > Aves > Passeriformes > Phylloscopidae > Phylloscopus > Phylloscopus whistleri. Next base: position 4,417,605 of record JADMLD010000679.1, on the reverse strand, counting down.
CAGCCTCTTTAGACAACTAACTGCGCTGACTTGGGCTCCTGCAGGGGCTGCAGGTGGATCTCTGCTCCACCATGAACTTCCATGGGCTGCAGGGGCACGGCCTGACTCACCACAGTTTTGGGGAATCTGTGCTCTGTCACCTGGAGCATCTCCTCCCACTCCTGCACTGACCTCGGTGGATGCAAGGTTGTTTCTCTCACATATTCTCAATTGTCTTTCCCAGCTGCTGTTGAGGAGCAGTTTTTACCTCTTTTTCACTACTTTACTGCAGTGGTGCTACCATTGCAGCTGTTGGACTTGGCCTTGGCCAGTGGTGCAGTGGCATTGGCTATCTTATAGCAAGCTGGAACTGCTTCTGGTGGACATGTGGGGAGCTCCTAGCAGCCTCTCACAGAAACCACCCCTGTACAGCCGTGCTACCAAAACCTTGCCAGGCCAACCAAACAAAATGTAATTAAGATAATTCATTTAACCTTTTCTATAGGACAGCTACTCACTTCTACTCCTAATTCCAACTCTCTTTACTTGATTATTTTATTTTGGATTTTATTAGAGGATCAGCGTGACCCTGTTACTACCTGTCTGCTGTAGACAAGTGCCCAGTCTGCTGTCAAATTGGAATGGTTCTAGGCACTGTCTTGCATTTCTAAAAAAAAGTCTTGGATCTTAGGATTTTTTGTTGGTATGTAAGTAGAGCTTTAAACCTCTAGGATCACTATTTTCTGTTGACAGCAGCATCTGTTCCTTCTGGTGTACATTTGGGGTTTTTTGACCACTTTATTCTTCATCCTTCTAGACTGAGTATTCCAAGCCTTTGATTATTCTTATTGCCTTTTCCAGCTGGTTCACATCTTTCTTGAATGAGTGCCCAGAGCTGGGCATGACTCTCTAGCTGAGGGCAACTCAGTCACTTAAATGAGTGAAGAAGTTCACATGGTTGACAAAACCTATTCCAATTACACATTTCCTCTTGGATCACAAAATACGCTGGTTAACTCCTAGATCTCTTTCTGCAGTGCAACTATGCATGGAGTAATGTGTTTTCCTATGTCTGTGAACGGATTACCTCTAAATGTAGAGCTTTGCATTTGCTGTTATTGAGCAGTGCCTAATTTCTGTTGCAGTCAGTAAGAATTCAGTTAACTGATTTGGAATTCTAACTCTGATCCTTAGTGATATTACCTGTAATAAATTTGGTAACCATACCTATTGTTTCTTTCATCCGGGTTGGTAAAGAAATACGGAATACTTTTGGCTTGGATAGACTCTTGTAAAACCTCACTCCATACCCTGATCCGGGTTGTCTCTAACCTGCTGATATTTCTGCTATTTAGCTTGTCCTACATGCTGCTTTCTTTTAACTTGCTTTCTTAAGTCTTACAAGAAAATAATCTGAAACGGGTTTGTAACCAAAGCTTAAAGTCAAGATATTAGCACTTTATTTCTCATTCAGGAGCATCTATGCCCTGAAAGGAAGAGAAGTGCAAATAATTTGGTGCTATTTGCACCTCTGTGGTGCTTGAATGTCTTGTTCTTTTTTTCTAGAAATCAGAGGTAAGCCCTAGGGCTAAGATTCCTAAATTCTGCCCTTTCTTTTCCCTTGTTTAAAAGTTGTCACCAAGTGGTTTTTCTGTCCTCTTGTTAGTTTTCAGACAAGGTCTTTTGTGAAATCTGAAGCATTAACTGCTGATTTGACTGTTCTTGAACTGCTCTTCAAACTGCTCTTGAACGGCTTCCTTTGGCCTTTTGCAAACACTTGTTTTAGGACTGTAAGGTGGGCCAATAAACTGCCCATTGGTGGCAAGGAGACAGGTTCCTCTCCTCTGCCCTCAGCTTGAGTTTGCTGTTAGGTTGGCTCCACCATTCACAGCCACAGACTGGCCTCAGTCTGTGCAATAGTGTATTCAGCACCACTTCCAGCTTCAAAACATCCAACATGCTCTTTCCCCTGCTGGAGTTTTTACCTTTCTGTCACTTGGATTGGTTATGTTAAACACTGATTGCATCCCAAGTGAGGAAGGAGGCAAACTGGTATTGAATATGACAGTCACTGAGAACTGCAAAGTGCTGCTTCCTCTTCACTGTGTGTGAAGCCAGCTCTTTCAGTGCTTGTCTTTGTATCGAGTTACTTAACAAGTAAGTTTAATTTCTCCCTTGCTTTTCAAAGATTGGCCTTTCTATATTTTCTTCCTTTTTTTTTTTTTTTTTTTTTTTTTAAGGCTAGTGGCAATGAATAATATTAGCTAATTTCTACTCTGAGTTCTCTCTTTGAAATCACTGAAAAACTGAAATAACCCAAGTCAGTGTTTCCCAAGTGTTACTTACCTTTCCACTGAACTGTGATGACTTGCACCCATGCCCTTTAAAGGTCACCAGCTCTCCTCATTCGCTTCTCTTATCTAGGCATCCATCCCACTAGACCTCAGCAACCATGGCTGTAAGGTTATAGAAGTCTGCTTACCTGAAGGTTATTGATTTTTTCCCATGCTTTCCTTCCTAAGAACCAGAAATGTTATTTTTATTTTTATCCTCATCTAAGTCGCTTTCCACCTTCCTTCTCTGTCACTTTCAGAAAGAGTTTCTGTCTCATTTGTATTTAAATGGTCCCCTTTTTTTTTGGGAAGAACTAGCCTATCTCCTGCACTGTTCTACTGTTAAACATGGAAATTGCACATTATCATCATGTTTGTGCTTGGGTGACACTGCTAGCGCTCGCAGAAAGCACTGTGACTTTGACCTTGCCAGCCATATTGATATTAAATTTGTTCTGTGTCGCCTTTCTTGTTTTCTGCTTGCATTATTTAGCACTTTTCACTTACTTGGCCTGTTCCATAACTCGGATGTAAAGCAACTATGCACATTTGTGATATTATAAAGCTATACTTTTCATTGGTGGTTTTTCTGACAAAAAGATGTATTATTCTAGATTTCACATCCAGCAGGTAACAAATCATAATCTATGTAGTACTGTTCTATACCATTGTGTTTATTCTCCACAGAATATGAATAGAATTGTCCTTTCATTCTTTCAGGGCCCAATGCCAGATCTGTTTGTCACAGAGTACAAAAGAATATTGCACTGGAAAAGAGGAAATATATGACGGAATTATTTCCTTGTTTTTGTAAAAAGTGTTTAAAGGATGTCTTTCTTGTTATTACTGTACAGGTAAGGAGGGCAGAAAAATTCCACACAAACAATGAAAAATAAATAATGGAATATTCAGCTCTTCACTTCTTCATGATTTTGAATCCAGCTGCTGGTTTCAATGCAAGAATATAATTTGCAGAGTTTGGAAAGCCCAGTGCTCTGCCAGACCAAGATGTAGTAAACCTGTCCTTATGGCTATGAAAGTCACAGTGAAGATACAGGGTTGGGAAAAGTATTAAAACATGGGTCACAGAAGCCCCTCTAATCTTACTGTCTTCTATATGGCAAACTAATTTATATAAATTAAAGACAACATTATCTTTTAATATAATCAGGATATATGCAGATATAAATATATTTATGTGTATATAAAAATATACATGTTTATCTTGACTACATTAAAAGATGGTCCTGCCTTTGATTTATATCAGCAAATTTACCCTTTATACACAGGATACAAAGCCATCTTAAAAATCCTGGAGGTGTTAGAATTCAGAGAGAAAGCTTATTTCATAGAAACATGTCTTTCTAATAATTTTCCTGTTTTGGAAATATTTTAAATTCTTGTAAATCTTAGGAATATCTTTACATGAAAATACTGTAAGCAAAACCATATTGAAATCTGAAATGTTATTCATTGGTGCAAGGCGGGAAGGGAAGAATCAAGGAATGGACATCGGAGTATTATGTGTATTGTGCCTGGGATATGTTTGTGCATTATGTTCATGTTTGTGTCAAGGAGTGCTTCTGTGGCTTCTGGGAACCATAATCTCAAACCCCCATAAAATATAGGAAGAAATCTGTAAATTGCTAGAGCAGCGAAGTGTGTACATATGTTAATATGTTTAATTCATATTAAATTGAATGATAGCTTTCATGAAGACATAACTAGAAAAATGTCGCACACTGAGGAAAAAGCAAAAGCACAGAAAAAAGGTTGACTGAAGTGCTGATGTATGTTTTTCTTTAGCAATGTATTGGCTTTTCCCCTACCTTCTGTAATAATGTATTTTGTCACATCTGCTGACTGCCAAGATATATATTAAGCAAAGCAGGGAAAACATGGAAGTGGCTCAATTGAACTTATCAATAAGCTGTTAGTGGCTTCAGCAGATGTAGGGATTATTCTTTTTCCCATTCACCTAGATCAAATAAAACTCTAATATATTTTCTAGTAATCCTGAAGCATGCCTGGAAAATCACTGCATTTTTAGACATGAGCAGATTTTTTTCTAACTTACTAGAAACTTTTTTTTAGTTAAAAGATCTTTGAGTTGCTGTTACCAAGGATTACCTATGAGAGTTTATTTCAGTTCTTGTTTGTTTCTCTAGTTGTTCATTTTGTTTCATTTTAGCAAGCAAGTAGTAGTTGAAAGTGTTATGGTGGTGCAGTTGGGATAACATGAGATTGTGTTCTTTTAACACTTAGCCTACATCACAGTTGTCTCTCAATCTGTTCACTCTTAATCACCTGTTTCATACAGCGAAACAGCAGAAAATTACATACTGCTTTGAACATGAGCATGCATGGGTGTGAAACCCACATTCTCACTTCTAACATGTAGCCACTTTTTGTCTTTGAGCAAAAGCAACCTGTTGAACATCTATGATCTTTTATTCCACTTCATTTATTTGCCTATTGCTCTCTGTAATTGAATGAGGATATGAATATGTGCATCGAGTTTTTCTGGTTGTTCAGACTGGTGATTTCAAAATAGCTAGGGATATACATTTTTCCCTCCCTCATATTTTTAAAATAGACATTGAGAGTGTTTCCATGTGGATATGTTTGTCTGCATCTGTCAATGAGAATTGAATTACACAGCAGGTTGCTCACTTCAAAAGACAATAGTTGCAGTAAGGTGATAGGTTTATGGACCTTTTGCCTAGGCAGTGTTTTCTTACACCATTACATTAGTGCTAGAAGGATAGGAAATGAGAAATGTTTCGCTTTATCTTGTAATCAAAATGCTATTTGGTTTAATGGAAATTAATACAATTGTTCTGTGAGCTGAAAACAATTTGCAAGTCCACAAGCTAGTGAAACTGTGAGTCAAACCTTAAACCACTTAAGGAGAAGATTGTTGCTTTTTCTTTTGAGCTTCATATGGTGAACCTTTCACCTCCAGCTTGTCACATAAATAGAAATAAATCCTTTCTGCCGCCCTAAAGTTTAAGGTTTTGGTGTTTCTGTATTGACACAATAGGGTTCACAGCAGTGTGAGCAGCCGTGGCTTAGCTGAACCTTTTAGAACTGGTGACCAGTAAGTTGTTCTGGGCTCTGGTTCCTAAGAGGGATTTCCCTTGAAGGAAAAGGCGCTTCCAAGGCAATCAGATGAAAGTGTTCCAGTTTATACTGTGCTTGAATCTTGAAAAGTAAAATGGCCAACCTTCCTACTTTATAGGCCACATGTCAAAACTGCCCATTTGCCATGGACTAGTGATGCAGGCATAACAGATTGCTCAAAGTTGGTTTTAGCTTCAACACTGGGGTGCCTCACAAGAGTAAGAGAGCAATTGCTTGCTTCCTTTCCTAGTGGGCCTTCCTCTTGCATGTGCTGCCCAAGTGTCAGAGTTGGGTGTGTTGGTGCCAGTCCTGGGAGCCTGGTTTTCTGGCTGGGAGGCTGAGTTTGCCCAGCTGGGATTGCCCTTTGGTTCTGTTCTGTAGCCTTGCCCTTCTTCACATCTTTTCTGGTGTTTTGGAGGAGAGAAAGTAAAATGGGGAAATTAGTGACAATATAGACTGAAGTTACCCATTGTTTAAGTATTTATGTTAGTGGAAGCTGATGAGTAAAATATAAGTAAAACCTACTCTAGTAGAGGTCTAGGTATTTTTTAAATTTATTTTGTTGTTTATTATAATGGGTTGTATTAAGACTCTTCTCTTGACCTGCTTTTGCAAGCATTCTGGTCTGTAATTCAGTTTACTACTTTCTTATCAAGAAAGATAGACTACCTACTACTGTGTAGGAAAGCATTAGTGTAAAGTTCAAGGAATATGTGAGATGTTGCAGCTGTGCAGTTGCACACTTGTGTGTTGTACACTTGTGTGTTGATCTACACACAACACTTGTGTGTTGATCTACAGTATGCATCCTGTGTGACAGCATGGAGTTACAATGTTAGCACTTAATTTCTCTCCCTGTTGCTGAAGGAGAGAGTACGAGTTGTTCAGTACATCCAGATACCCTTATTGCATCTTCCTTCTGAAAGCTGACACTAAAAACATGGACAGCTTGGGACAGCAGTGCTTGTAAGTCCATGGGCGCTGAAAGTGGCCCTGTGTGACTTCCCAGCTCACAAGCAGGAGGCTTTGATCAATGAAAAATACACATGGAAACAAATTCATGAAGTGAAATGTCCTGAACTTTGTCCTGAACAGATTCTCTTCATTCTTTATGCAGTGCATTAGTTTTTGGTATAAAGGGTACTTTGTTGATGTCCAGGGTAACAGAGATGACCAAGTGCATAGAGTGATTGCCCCATCATGAGCTAACTTTTAGTTATTTATGATAATCAAGCTTTCCTGCTCACTTTGATGAAGTTATTGGTAAGTTTTTTTTGTTGTTGTTTGTGCCTGCTGTGGGAGAAGTGGAAATGGAAAACATAGTTTAGATTTTCCCTGTTTTCTGGATGGATGTTGATTATTTTTTCTCTGGTGTTGCTTATTTTAGGTATCTGAATCTGTCTTGGATGCTGACAGTCAACTAGTGACAGGATTAAATCCTGAGAAGTCAAACAAACATTCTGTAAAATCTGGTAGCCCTTAGACCTTTAAATAGAGGGTGCCTGCTGTCCCCATACTAGTTTTTCACTTGTCTGGCAAATAAGACTTGTCCTTTGGTGTTTTTAAAAAGCAGATTTCCTGAACACCTGCATATCAGCCAGTCGTTCACAGAGTACCTCATCTGATCACACCTAGAGACAAAGACACCCTGCTTCTTGCTGGCATGGTAGAGGTGGAGAGAGTAATATGTAGTAAATGCACTGTAAGGGCTAATGGGCATTGTTGATCTTGGAAGAAAGTATTCTTTTAATTAAGATAAATCTATTGGATTTTTAGAGGGACACTTTAAATAAAAATGCTCTTTTGTTTCATGAATGGGCAAAAGAAAATGGAGTAAACAGCCTTTGTGCCTCCTTTCCCCAAAGAGATGGTTTTTATAACCAGAGAGAAACAAAGTGAAAATCAAGCAGTAGAAAAGTGATGTGCTACAATACCTGCTCAGTCTTCTTTGTGTTGTTCTCTCTTGTGGCAAAAGGGTCCAGATTGTACAAAAATTTGAGTAAGCACTAAGGAAGAAGGCTTGGCCATGCAAATTAGCTGCTATGTTTTTTCTAAAATTATTTGAGCTGTGTGGACTGAAGACAATTTGTTCTTCACCTAAAACAGCCTCATGACCTGTAATGACTAGGATTTGAATATTATAATCTGGATTTACTTAACAAGATAATTAAATATTTAGAGTCAGTTCATTTAGAGGATAGAATGGATTATCTCTCAACATTTGCAGATTTCTGCCCTTCTATTTTTATGCATGGCTAAACATTCTTAAATTTTTTTTGCTACAGCTCTCTTTCAGATTTCATACCTTAGCTTTTGCCATAACAATTAGGACTGTGAAGAGATTTTTGTTGTCCTAGAACTGAGGGAAAAGAAATTATGAAATGCTGAATAAGATGAAATGGGTTTAGTACTCATTGCACTGTAGAAAAGCACTCATAAAAGTTAATTAAGCTCAGGAAACAGACAGCAAGATAATTAAGACTAGGGCTAATTTTACACGGCAGGAATTCTGTGGTGTTTTCCAAGGGACATCATGTAGAGAAACTCCAGGCTTTCAGTCAGATTCTCAAAAGATCATTACAGATGATGTTAAACAGCGAGACAGACTAATGTGATGAGGCATATGCTTCTTTTACATTGCTTTAAAAGTAAAATTCTGCCATAAACATAAACAAGGACTAAATACACAGTTTATTATTACTGGCAGTGGGGTATTCTAAGGGAATCTGTTGCTGGAAACCAATAATTATTAACACAACAACATGGATTCATTTGTTGCTTCCTCTACCAGACTAAAGTCTGCCATGATGTACTGCAGTTTATTATGTTCTAGAAAACGATGAGAAGGATCTTTTGTTTAAATCAGGCATACAGTGATCACTTTCCTCTCATTGTACACCTTAGATATAATCTGTAGTATTCCATGTGCTGGCAGTGTAGCTTCCTAATACTGTTAGATAAAGAAAATCCATAAAAAACCTAATTACCATCTTATCCACTTCAAATTTTTATTACTAGGTGCACTAGAAATCTTAGAAATGAAAATAAGGAATAAATTACATGGAACTGTAGATTATGTGGGTGTTTGTTTTGTTTTGTTTTGTTTTGGTTTGGGGTTTTTTTGTCTTGTTTTGTTTTTTTTTTTTTTTTTTCTTTGTTTGTTTGTTTGTTTTTTTTTATGCTTCTACTAATAGAGTGTGGAGCAAATTAGTCTAATTTCTTATTAAGCTCAAACCCATTGTTTAGACACCAGTGCTGTATTCTGTATGCCTAGGCTCATGCACCAGAACTGTAAAAACTTTCTGTATTCTGGGTTATCAATCCCAGGAAATATTTTATAATTTCTTTAATATTTTCCACCCAGTAACATTTGATTATATTTATTCTGTGTTTTCTTGTGCAATTGAAGACCTTGTTTTTTTGTTTGTTTGTTGTTGTGTTTTTTTTGTTTGTTTGTTTGTTTGTTTTTGTTTTGTTTTGTTTTTTAGATTTGTGTGCCCTTCCTAGGGAAAGAAGTAAGATGATAGAAAGTTTGGGAATTTCTTGTTGATTTTAAAAAACTCCAAGATTATATAAAGCCATATATACTAGAGAATATTTTCCCTCATATCTGCTCAGAGAGGAACAACAGAAGGGCAAATAAGCATATATAAATATAATTTTATTTTAAAATTAGCTGGGATACATAAGAAATTGAAAATGTAATGATGTGATGATGAAAAATTAGTAGGTTTAATACCTGGTGCATGCATGTCAAACAGATAAGAAAAACTGAACAACCCTCAGGCAGATTTAATCCTCCCTGTGATGCCAGTGTTGTGTCATGGATGTAGATTACAGACAAATAATGTAACACGGCTGCATGTCCTTCTCACATCTCAAATACAGCAGTTTTGTAATACTGCTTTGACTGACAGCTTACGTTCCTGGATTCATGGTTACATCTAACTTTTACTTGTCATCCTAAAAATATTTTTCATTGTCAATCTTTAGGGAAAACCTTGAAAACACAACTGAAATAATTTCTTGAAAGAAGCAAGTGGTTTTTTGGCCAAAGGCATCCACCTGGCCTTTCTGTAAAGGGAACTTATAATAAAGATGGGAACAGACTTTTTAATAAGGCCTGTAGCAGGGGTAATGGTTTGAAACTGAAAGAATTTAAAGTTCAGACTCTATGTAAGGAAAACTTTTTTTTTTCCAATGAGACAAAGCATTTCTTAAAAACCCAAGCCTTAATTAATTTTAACTTGTAAAATAAAAAGCTCTACCAGCAAAATCTTTAAAATTAACTTGCTTGTTTTAGAAGTCAGGGCCATCATTTTTATAGAATTCACTATATACTTCAGATAAAACAAAAAAAGTGGACATAAGTATTAAAAAAGGAACAAATACTGCTGGATGAGCTTCTCCACAAAACAAATCTTCATATGCTGGCATCTGTGCATAGAACGAGACAAGCCTCTGTGCTCACTCAGTGCTTTGAAGTCCTGCTAAAAGCATTGGATCCTTTGTTTCAGTAATTTCTGCCATTTTTAAAGTTCACTTTTTTCACATCCCTCTTTGCTTTGGGCTGGTTATAAGCAGACTGGTTTGGAAGGTGCAGTGCAATTTTTTGTAGCGGCTGTGTTGAAAGCCAAAATATTTTTGCCTTCAAGCAGGAGTTGGATTTGATGATCCTTAGGAGTTCCTTCAACTCATGTTATTCTATGATTCTATGATTCAGGAGCAGTGCTCCTAAGGCAAATGTGCTCATTGCTGAAATGCAAAATGAGTGTACAACTGCTAGCTGAGCAGTTCTGGTTTTTATATATATATCCTTCAAGTGCTAATATTTTAAGGTCCTTTGTACATGCATAATGCATGACCTTATTGTCCAGTTGCTGATTATTTTAATATGCCTTTTCTTCTCTTTATACAACAGAACACAACTATATGCAGCTACTGCACCTTGCTTACATTTGTTGTATTTTCTCATGATAGTAAAACTTGTGTTGACATCACCATCCTCATTCTTTTAAATTCAGCAATAAACCTCACCCCTTTATTTGCCAACTAGTCTTTTCTCCTCTGAATCTGAAAGCTTTTCCTTTTATCTTAACATTGAATGAAGCATTGGGGTTTGTTGGTTATTTGAAGTTAGACTGTTTTAATAGATTTTTTTCTTACCTTTTTTTCTTTGTTTCTTTATTTGTTTTGTTGGTTTTTTTGGTTGTTTGTTTGGTTTTTTTTGGCGGATATATAGTATTTTTGAGGATGTCTTAATTGATGCTGGCTACTTACCAGTGCAGACGCTCTTTTGGGTTGCTGATTCTTGCTGTATTTCATGGATGCATATGTTCATAATGAGTGGATATATTTATGGTTTTGGAATGATATGTACCTATACACTTAACCTGAAACCTAAACAAATCAAACTCTCTGGAGTTTTCTGTTTCACATATGCAGCTCATTTCCAGAACATAAATTATCTTTAGAAAATGTTGGGTTTTTTTCCTCACAGTATCCCTGGAAGATTTTATGTCACCATTTCACTCCACACTGCATCACAGAAGAACAGAATGGGTTAAGTTGTAAGAGACCACAGTGTTCCATGTCAGGTCCAACCTCGTCCTCAAGCAGGGCCAACCCAGAGCACATGGCACAGGACTGTGTCCAGACAGTTTTTATATTTCTCTGGTGACAGGGAGTCCACAACCTCTTTGGACAGTATGTCTGGCTCTGATTTGTGTCCTGCTGCACACATCCAAGCTTGTGTCTTGGCACTGAATGTTTTATTTATTTTGTAAATCAGACTTCATGTATAGTTATTTTTTTCAAGGCTAGCTCGACACATTTATTTGCTTCACGCAGCTGTTAAAAGGTTAGAATTCTAATTGCTGACTCAAAAGCTTTGGCTTTTGGCTGGCTGTGGTGCTGTGATAGAGTGATATGACTGAATTCGTGGCTATGGCATGTAAACATGCTGCTAGCAAACAGCCATCTGTTGTCAAAAACACCCGGTTTCTAAAGTGTTGCAAACACTTGTCTTGGGTTTATGCAGAACATCTGCAGGTCACCATCTTCCTCAAAATCTGAATGAAACCTCTGCTGTGGTATCTGGAGTTCTTTTGCTGTGGTGGTGATAAAGGTGGTCATGATCAACTGTGCTCTCAGGCAGATGCTGTTACATTCCCAGCAGAAATAATACATATACAAATACATCTCAGTTAAGTCTTTGCCTCTGAGGTAGTGCCATATGGTTAATGTAATTTGTTTGTGTCAAAGGCTGGGACCACATCACTTGTTGTTGCCCTGCACCTGCCCCAAGACTGAGTAAACATGAATCAGTTTCTGAATACTCTGGGTGCCTACACTCTTTCAAATTGCATTGAAGTCAGATCAGCAGTATTTTATCATAGCATTCTGAGATCCCTACTGATTTCGTATTTTGACTTAATAGGTTGCAAGTTAAAACATGGGATTATGTATTTAATGGCTGAGAAGCAGATTTGTATTTCTGCTTTACTCATTTGCTGTGCTATTCTGGAGTGCAGAGCCTTGACAAGTCTGTCAGTCAATGAAGTACTCTCTTTCCCTGAAACTGGGAATGCTCTCAATTTCCAAGAAACATTTGGCTTTTGCTGATTTTGCTGTGTTTCCCAGAATGTGTCACAACTGTATGCTGAATATCTGTGGTCATGTTTGGCAAATGTCTGTAGTAGGCTTGACTTGAAAGTCAAATTCAGCCAGAGCTGGTTGTCTATCCCTAATCAGCTAAAATGATTTCACAAAGAATTCTGTATCTCAAGAACTTCAATGCTTTATTGTGCAGTGACAGTTTTTGCACTTGATGATCTTGGATAGTTCAGAACATTCAGTAGCTGATCCTTCTTAGAACTTTAGATGCAAATAGTCACAGAATATTAGTCTGTGTTTAATCTTCTTTATTTTTGTTTTGCTTTGTTTTTATTCTCTCTGAAGCTATGGAACTAGTTCAGTTCATTTGCTTTATCTCTATTTCTGTTTTCCCGGGTGGTACAGATCCTCTTGGCCTCCTGTAGAACCATTTTAGATCCAAAATGATAGTTTTAGGTAAAAAAACCCATAGTGTTTATCTCTGGCACTGTTTACTGTGCAAACCTAGGGAAGTGAGAATATTACATTTTCAGACCATTACCAGAAGATTTCTTTGGAGCACTCCTTTGTGAGTAGAATCTGTCCTGAAAATCTGTGTTCTTAACCTTTCAAATACTGAAGGGTATCCATGACTCTCATTCTCCTTCTTCTGAATATTGCTTTGGCACAAATTACTTAACAGAATTTATCTGTAATTCCTTTTCCTTTTGTATTTTCTTTCTGTTTGGTCTTTCCATTGCTCTCATATCACAAAAGGAATCAGTGATCTGAATGCTGTATTGCTTAGTGTTTTTATCTGGTTTAGTGACCTTAGGGGCAGGAAGGTCCTGTAAATCTGTCATAATAATCTGTACTACCTTTGCAGAGATCCCCTTGGATACTATGGGCCCAGCAGAATGTGCTTAGTGCTGGTGGCTTTCCTAAATGTCTGTTCATATATTGTAATGTTTATGTCCCTGTCCTGCTTAAAATTTTAGGGTTGTTTTTTTTTCCTCACCAGAATTTTGCATAGGATTTGCATCATCCTAATGTTGCATATGTAAAATCAAAGAATTTTATCTTTTCCCCCCTCTTGCTTAGCACTTTTCTTGACTTCACGGTTTTACTCGTGCCCTACTGACTGCTTGGCATTCAGCTGACTGTTTGCCTACTGATGCCTTGTCTTTGCATCTGATACTGCTCTGAATCCTAGAAACCATTTATTTATGCAATTTTGCATTGCATTACTGTCATAAAGTGCAGAAACTTTCCATTCAGTTGCTGTTTTGCTTTCAGAGTAGGTGATTTTTTCCTTTACTTCAAGCTTTAGCACACTGACACAGCTGCCATGTGGGCCAGTAGGCAGGACATTTTTCATGTTCTTTACACCAGCTCAAGATATTAAATTTGTTCATCTCTCTAGTTTTGCATTTATACATTTCTTTTTACATAGCTTCTACTTTATTTTTTGCTTTTTCTCTATGATTAATGTGTATCCTCTGCTTATGTGTTTCATGCTATAAAGAAATAGCTTTCAGCTTGTTTTGGAATAAAAGGTGTTCTTGGTATTTTAATAGTCTATGTATTTCTCCCATGTCTGAGGCAGATCTTGTACTTATAAATATATTTTAGTTTGCTTTCACTTTTTTTCCCCAGTTCAGTGGAATATTCACATTGTTTTAAGCTGCAGTATTTCAAATTGTTTAATCCATAGGACCTATAAATTAGTTTTCTTGGTGAAAGGACTCTGCAACCCAGCTGTGTTCTCCTCTTGCTTTTTGTCTCAATACTCTCCTAGTTTTAAAAATATGCAGGGTCATCTCTAATTTGTGAAATCTTGCTCAGCCTTCAAACGTAAAGGAAAAACCATCAAAGGTATTATAACAATTAAAACCTTATTATTCTTCTTGCCTTTTTTTTTTTTTTTTCCTGTAAAATCTTAACTTAATGCTTCCTATTGCTAAACTCTTAATTTGGGCACATGGAACTTATACTACCAGAAAATTGCGGTACTGGGTTTTTCTCCTTTCCTATGACAGGCACTAAAATTATTCTTAGGATTGTTATTGCGGGTCAAACTAGAGACCTCAGATGTCACGAACTTCCTCCAAATTGGAAACATTTCTGTTTTACTTGCATGTCTAGCAAAGAAACAATACAGCTTAATGATGCTCTTGTGGGCTATTTTTAGGCAGAAAAACAAGTCTTATGGAGAAAGAAGCTAATACAAGTTTCAATTCCTGTATTAAATTCCTGAAATGAGAGGACTGCTCCAGTAAGTGTATGAACTCTCCTGAGAATTTATTAGCATGCATTTGTGTTTAAGAACCAGTTTACTTGAAAGCTCTCTAATGTATAATTAAAATAAAGTTGAGGAAGTATGTAAAGATCAGGAAGAAGTGTGAATTCAAACAGTGTCAATATCTTTTTGTCTGGAGCTCAATAAACATTTTATAGTATGCTACATAATATCATCAACTAATTGTCTGATTTCCAGCCTGGAGTTAAAAGTTGGATCATCACTCTATCAAGGTTATTTTCTCCTCTGTGTCTGTATTTTCTAATCTTGAAGCAAAAATATAGAAATGTAAGTAATTCTTTTTATAAGAGTGAAGATGTACAAAAACATGTCTTTTCTCTAAGTCATTGACAAAATGTGGCTCGTTCATGTGGCCCACTTATTATGCATGATTATAAGTCTGGTTAGTTAGACTTGTAATTTTTCTGTTATTTTGTTATAGATGCCTAGCATTAGTGTTAGTAAAATGATGACTTCAAAGAGTTTTTTTTAAGAAACTGAGTCTTTTTAAGAAAAGAGTGCTAATGTCGATATATATCACAGAAAACATTTAAGATCATGAGCTTCAGTAAGAAGTTATTCTCCTTCTGAGCTATATAAGATCACATTATTTTCATGAAGTTTCCATATTTAAATATTGACAGTATGACTTTTAAATAAATCTGTCCCTGCTGCATCTCTTTAGCCTTTGCAGTTATTTCCATTATGTGAAAATGTATTTCCTCTGAGATGTTGTCTTTTATGCAAATGATAGCAGAAATTTCAGGCTGAAGCATGAATGTCTGCTGATTTATCTCCCACTGTGATGATTTATTAAATTGCAAAATGAAATGTGTAATTACAAATGAAAGTGACTCCATTAGAATAATAATTAAACCCTAAAATCTATATTTTCATCAGAGCTGGACAATTTCTTCTCCTGAAGTCTAATAAAGCAAATCCACATTTACTTCCTTGCTGGCTGGCACTCTGTTTGCATATGAGGAAAGGGTAATATTTGCTCTGCACATATGTGTGTGTATTTTACCACCCCACATGTACATTAAGGCAGTTGCATGTGTTAGTAATTTAGATAAGACATGAATCCTGGAAACAGTTGCACTTATACGCGACATGGCATCTGTATCTGAACCAAACAGGGTTACATGTGTTTGTACTTGGAGAATTTGTGCCTAAATGTTTTGTGAAACTCAGTTCTAGTTGAGCAGAACTCAGCTGTGTGTAAAAGAAACCATGACTGAACACAGTATGAGCTCAAAATGATGTGTCTGACATGCTCGGAAAGTATAATTAGTTTCTGGAAAAAACGTTCAGTAAAAATAGAACTTTTTTTTTTCTGGAAATACCTGTTTCAATGGGGTTTTTTGTTATTGTTGTGGTTTGTTTTGTTTTTTTTTTTTTCCTTTCAATAAGGACCTTTCTGATATTTGCCTTCTGGCTGGACTTGGAAGGCTGCTCAGGAACTTAGGGCAGGGGGGCCCTAAGTAATAATGCTGGCTGAATTTCCAGGATCACCTCCTCCAGGCTCAGGATTTATAAAGCCCAACAAAAAGGAAATCTGGAGAAAGTGCCAAGAGATCTCCATGGACAGATAAGGAGCTGCTGAGCAAATGGAGCAAAATGAAGAAGCTTTCAGGAAGTGGAAACAATGACAGGTGACCTGGGAGGAATACAGGGAAATTTTGCAGGAAACTAGGGACAATGTTAGTAGTCACAGGACAAGGAGTAATGGGTACAAACTGAAAGAGGGAAAATTTAGGCTGGGTACGAGGAAGAAATTTGTTACTGTGAGTGAGGTGATGGACTGGAACAGGTTGCCTAGAGAAGCTGCAGATGCCCCATCCCTGTCAGTGTTCAAAGCCAGATTGGATAAGGCTTTGGGAAATCTGATCTAGTGGGAGGTGTCCCTGCCCTTGGCAGGGAGGTTGAAATTATATGGACTTTAAGGTCTATTCCAACCACTTAAAATTCCGTGATCTATAGTTTTGATCATAATTTCATACATTTACCAAGCTCCTGTGCACCTCAGAAGTCATTACTAGTTCCAGTGAAGAGTCCTTTAGAAATGGAATATCAGTTGCAGAGATTTATTGCAGCTTGAAGAACAAATTCTATCTAGAATTCTTCTTCTATAAAGATAGGATGTTAGGAGACATCTGCAGACCCATGAGCATTATAGATATGATTTTAATTATATTTTTAAACTGAAGTATACTAACAAGTACAGTAATAAGAAGTCCTCCAATAATAAGTCTAAGGAAGATCTTAGAAGAAATACATGCAGAAAGATTATCTTTGTGTGCTGATGAAGCAATGCTGATTTAGCATGGGTACATGAGCAGATACTAAATATAACCAGGTTTTATGCAAATCAAAGCCTTGGTACAGCACTCCAATGACAATTGAGAAGAACTAATTCTCCTCCAAATAACACCTAATTCCAA
The DNA here is from genome assembly GCA_017589585.1 of Phylloscopus whistleri. Classification (NCBI taxonomy): domain Eukaryota; kingdom Metazoa; phylum Chordata; class Aves; order Passeriformes; family Phylloscopidae; genus Phylloscopus; species Phylloscopus whistleri. The sequence continues at coordinate 4,400,833 of JADMLD010000679.1, read as the reverse complement.
ATGCAGTTCTCTTATCAAACCAGCTGAGGTTTACATTGAACCCAGAAAAGCTGTCATACAAGAGCAACTACTACTTCTACTATTTTCTGATATTACATTTAGTTAAAAAGAAGTCACTGTGATTTATATAACTTCATTTGAATGGATAAAACATTTGTGTTGGGAAATAATAGACATGAAAAGACAAATACAGGTCACTTGTGAATATATTGAGCATGGTATGCAGCTGAAAAATCATAAAATTGACAGGAATTATTAATTATTGCATGCTACTAAGAATCTTTAAATAATATTTCCTTAACCTCATTCTTTGTTATGACATCAGTATTGCAGTAAAGGAGCTGTGCAACTTACATTAAATGAAAGTTAGAATGTGTCATGTGTAGGACGTTTTGGGGAGTGCACCAGGTTGATTTGAAATTTTTTTGGCAATTATAAATAGGGATTTGCCTTCAATAACAGAATAAAAAATTGTCAATATCCTTTTGGCAAAAAGTAGCCTGTTTTTCTGATGTTATTCAAACATATTCTTTGACTAGAAGATGTTATTTTGGCAGTAAAATTTATTAATTGAGAAAATAAAAGGAAAGTAAATATTTGATGTCTAAAATCCAGTTATCAGAAGAGAGGTAATTCACAAACAAATTCACCTAAGTAATAAATACACTAAGTCTATATCTCCTAGGTGTTTTATCGTAAATAATAATTCAAGTGTAGTCACTATGGATATGCCTGCACCACTGCAGCTTTAGTAATGACAAAATGTCATCTGTTTTAAACAGAAAGGTGCATTAAAGGAAAAGTACTGTTAGAAAATATATCCTGGATGACATTCATGGCACCAGTGAACTGCATTAAGGCAGAGCAGTAATTAAAAATTCACTTCAGAGGAGCTTATTATTCCTTAATTCACAGTTACTCCATCCATCAAGGGTCTCCTGGACCCAGGCATTATGAAAACATGATGCCTCCATTACTTGCTGAATTTCTGACTTAAATCTTCAAAGGAGATGTAAAACTTTCCCAAACCATGCAGATAAAAATAATGAATAAGAAAGACTTAGGAAGCATTTAGAATTAATTAGGCCACAGTGGATACTTTCAAAATATTTGCAGCTATGCCAGTATAAAAGAAAATTCCTCATTAACTTGTGTGCCAGGTTTTACAAATCTAATATTTAGTTAACCAGTCACTTCTAAAATTTTATTATTAGTAGTGTGACCTAAGTTAACTGTGTTAAGAAAATCTGCATACAATAATACTTGTAATTCTAGAATTACATGAACTAGAAGAAATATATATGTAAATATTTCCTGGTATGTGGATATTACAGGCTTTTATTTTATTATCCCCCCCCGCCTTTTGTTTATTCAGGTTGCCTTTTTTTTTTTTTCTTTTTCTTTTTTTCTTTTTCTTTTTCTTCTCTTTTCTTTTGAATTATAGACTTCCAGCGTGGAAAGTATTCTGTGACAGGGAACTGGGTGTTAGACTGATATTTTCAGTAACCCATCTAATTTAATCACATAATCTTTTGTGACTAGAAACAGTCAAGTTAGGAACTATCAGTCTATATGGTTTTTTAAAGTGTATTACCTTTTGTTTGCATTGTGTTGAACTTGGTAAGGAGGAAGGCTGCTTGTAAAAGATTGCACAGAAACCTTATGGTTCTGAGTCACTAGGCAGTAAAAAGGCAGGTGGTCATGGCCTTTCATAGCTCATTCAGAAGGCCTGATAGCCTCCTGTCCCTAGTCAAAAAAAAAATAGAAATCATGAAGATGATTTTCTTAAATAAGTGTAGTGGATGATATTACATGAAGTGTTACAAAACTGTTTGGGCTTCAGTCTGTGGGAAGAAATGATTCTCCTGAAGTTTTACTCACTTAGAGATCCCAGAATAATGAAGGCTTTTAAGCCTAATGAGTTTTTTAGTCTCTCTTTGAATAGGCTAAATTGTGTTTATGGTTATGAAATATCTGGTCTCAAGAAACCACACTATCTCTATTTTAGTATTATTAGTATTCTGTTAGATAGGCAGAACTGAGTGTAAGTCAAGACAGCTGATGTACTTTGCTAGCAGTGAAAGATGCCTGTGAAAAAGGAAGGATTTGAATCTGGATCTCCAGTGATCTTAGGGATCTAAGTTATTAGGGGGGAAAGGATTTGGTGTATTAATGATTTTAAATTGCATGGATTAATGTGTTTCTGATTAATTTGATGTATTAATCATTAATCCAATGCTATTAATCTGTTAATGACACCACATTTCTTGGAATCATCTGTCATATATTATGATCTGCTACCCTGGTTGTATAGGGGATACCTTAAGAATCTCACTTGACAAGACAGCAGCAACTTCAGTATGACTTGGGAACCTGTTATTGGGAGATTCCAGCGCAGTGACCTAAATCTGCTTTTAGTTTGTTTTGCTGCTCTGTGTTTTTATAGTGCTAGCTTGACAAAAAATTCTTTTTTTTTTTTTTCCTTACCAGAATCATCCCACAGAAGGAACCCCTGAGGCTCAGATCAGGATGCAGCTCACTATCTGAGAGAGGAATGCCCTGTATGTTAAAACAAGCTGGCCAGTGGCTCACTCCTGCCTTAAAGTTGTTACTGTTTTTTTTTATTCTTCTCAAGGTCCACAAATATATCAGAAAAGACATGTGGCAGAGAAATATTAGGATTTTTCTCAGTGGTTATCTGACCATTTAACACAAAATATAAGACGACATGTTGACAGGAGGCTTTTACTTGCAACAAGATACAAAGCAGCTACAAGGAATATCTACACTTACACAAAAATATCTACATTTGTAAAGGCCCTTAAAACACATATTTCACACGAATTCAGATTACCATTTTGCCTACGGCTCTTGCAATTCTAGTTCACTATTGTTTACTAAAGGTGTGTTGAAGGTCAACTGCCACTAACTATACTGTTAAATATTGATTTAACAATTTGAATTAATGTAATTTTCTGTTGTTTTCCCTACTAAATGTACAGCAGTACTTCAGTGCCCCAGTCAATAAGATCAATAGCACTCACGTGAAATTCAGGCTATGGCTGTCGCTGGTTTGTTCTCCGTTCTCCTTGCTCTCTTCTCACAGGGTCAGACAGGTTTTAGTAAATGCAAAATCTATGTTCCTGCTAATAGGCTGTGGGACTTCTCTAGCTGGATGCATTCTGTGCACTCTGGTTACTCTGAGGCAGAGTATTTTGTGCCTCATACTGATTTTTTTTTAATCACACTACTATTTCACCTTTAACGAGAGAAAAAAATCAAACAATAAAGGCATTTTTTGTGCTTTCTTCTAAGGTTTTCTTCAAGCCCTTGTTAAAGACTATTTATACAAGTAAAATTACATATTTGGTAATTTTTAAATAGCAAGTCATTACTCAATAGCCCTTGCTAATCCTGATGTCATAGCTAAAAGACCAATATCTAAAGAGATAAAAGTGACAAAGTTAAGCATGTGTTTAAACATTTGGTTAAATGGTTCAGAATTGGTGTACTAGCAACCTGGAAAGCTATGCCTTATTGCAAGTGAAAATATCTGGGCAGTTAAATGTTAAGCATTTGGACAAAATAACGCTTAAAATACAATGTACCTTGGTGTTGCATGGAAAAGTATTTATTGTGTTCCATCCATGGAATTGTTCATATTCCATGGATGGAAGAATCCTGTCACAAGGGGAAGTCATAACTGGTATTCAGATGGCAAAATTATGGTAAATTTAGAATTGAGCATGTATGTCCTGAGTCAGTTTCTCTTTGAATAATTTTCATGAAATGTCAATGATTTTATTTTCTTGATATCTGTCTCTTTTAAGCCAGGAATGTACGTGTGTGCATAAAGTATATGTGAAAAAGAAAGAAACATGAGAGCTAATTTCCTTTGACTAATTTTAAGAATAGAAGAGGATATGTATTTATGAAACTGATATTTATGCTTCCATTTAACAAAAGAATGGAAGTAGCTGCAATAATAAAAAAAAAAGGAAAAAATAATCTTGGCAAAAGAACCTTGCCTCTTCTTTCCTTCCTTAATTCACAGTGAGGTCTGGATTTGCATTGTGATGATCATGTGCTGCCAGACTTTGTATTCTTTTCCACATGCAGTGTTCTTCACACGTGTTCACTCACATCTAAAGGAGGTGTTACAGGGTGTCCTGCTTCTCCTTGAAGCTTCAGTGGCTGGTTATGATAAAGATAAGGTTACAGAAAACCAGCAGGATTGATGCAGCTGCTGAAGCCATGTGCTTTATATGCACAACAAGAAATACAATATACTCCCTGACTCTACTGCACTGTAAAGCTTAGAGAATGTAGTTAGAGAACAATCGTTTAACCTGGAAAGGTACTAAATTAACCCAGACAAGCATGATAAACAATCAAGTTTTTTGTTCTGGCTCCAGATAACAGAATTAAGTATATTGATCAAAGTTAAAAGCTGCATGTTTTTCTGCACTGGCTCATCATCACTGAGGATATATTTTGAGAATTCGACTGCTCATGGATTTCCTTATATATTTCCATATGATTCTGCTTTCTGAAAACAGATGACATGAAATAAGATGGAGAGGAAAAATAGGAGATAAGTGCCAACAGTTATGTCTATGACCTTGAGAAAGCTAAAGAATGATAACCTTATATTCTAATTTATGGTGTCAGCAATTTACAAGTGTCTTCTGTAAATATCAAACTCTGAAGCTACCTTTCTCTCAAAATGAAGACTAGTGTCGTTAAAAAAAGGAAGTTGCTTTTGTGCTTTCTGTCCATTCTCTCTACCCATTTTGCTACCTTTCAAAAAAACCCTTTTAGCTATATGGAATATAACAGACTTAAAATGCCTCAGAGGATCTTTGTGCTGAATTGTTTCTTTTCATATTTGCTTTTCTAAATTATTCTTAATAAAAATAAAACCCATCTTCTTACAAATATTCTTTCTTCTCTTCTGTGTCTGTCCCCTGCTATTCCACACTGTAAAATGACTGAGAAACATAATGATTAAAAATTTGCATCATGCTCATCTGCCTTTGTGCCCTGCACTTTGTCATTTGGCAGTTGGGTATCAAAGTAGCCTCATCAATGTTCTTTGAAAACTAAGCAGATTGGACATGCAATTTATATGTAAAACAATTACACTGTGTTAGCTTGCTTTTGGCAAGGGTATTAGGCCTCATCTTGGAGAAAGGAAACAAAAGCAGCACTTCATCTTCATAAATTTTAAATGAGGGGAGGTGTATGTGTGTGAGAGAGCTCTCTGACAGGGGCTTTTCCTACAATCTTTCTCTAACCAGTTCCTTCCTTTCTAGAATGTGTCCTAGTGTGTGCTACTGACATTGGCTGGAATAATATGTATTTTCATATAACACAGGTAGTGCTAATGATTTTCTCACTAGAGTTTCTTTCAAATAATTTCTTTGATATTCATTTAAAACAGAAGTCTGTGCCTCAGTGACAATCTTCACAACCAAAACAAAAGAGGATTAGAAGAGTTAATTTATGCTGCATAGACTCATTTTCAGCCAGACAAGTTTATTTTGTCATATTATCTGTGCAGAGCCTATTGTGGTATGTTTTTAAACACTTCTAAGTGCCTGTTCTTAGGTTTTCATAAGCAGCATTCATGGAAGTCTGTCTGATAAGAACAGTAAACTGAATGCTGTATTTTTTTTCAGAACATCTTTGCAAAATCCATCATACATTGCTGTTTTCTAAAGTCCTTCAGGGTGTTTGAGAAAAAGTGTGTGGTGGAATGTACTGACTTTGGAGAAATTGCTTTTTAGGTAGTGTGAACTAAGAACACTGAAGTAAGAGCAAGTTCAATGGTAACAATGCATTTTAGTGTGGTGGTTTTTTGTTTATTTTTTTTTCTTTTTTTGGTCCGAATGAGAGCCGTAGTCTGTCCTGCAGCACTTGTAATGAAGTTCTGAACAATGTCAACAAGAAACTTACAATGGGTTTGTCCACTTTAAGAAAGATTTTTACTCTGAACTTTAATGCTCACCACAAGCATCAAGAAATTCTCAGTGATATTAACCAGGTGACTGAAACACTGAAAATCTGAGTTCCAGCTTGCCAGTATTGTGCAGCTTTGTACTTGAAGCTTGGCAAATTTTTTTGTTTACTGAGGGCAATATGTGTGTCTTAAAATTAAATGCACAACATTTTTCTACTTTCTTCATTAATTTTTTTCCTTCAGTAAATGAAATTATTAATTTGATGTCAGGTGTGAGGTTTTTTTGTGTTTGTTTCATAAATTTAGAGGAATCTGATTGTAGAAAAGTCTTTAAAATAATGTTTTCATGAATTCTACCTGTAATCCAGTCAGTTTTTATTGTAGGTTCTATCAGTGGTTAAAAAGAACTTTTTCACATTTGAGCCAGATGTCTTGTCCATACAAAATTCTACTCCTTGACTGAAACATTCCTGGAAATAGGTTATATTGTAATGAGTAGAACAGAGATTTGCAGCTATTGAGTCAGCTCTGGATTCTTACTCATATTTTTTCACAGGAAAGATAAAAAGAAGAATTAAAGTGGTAAAGGATGGAAAAGTTTTATATTGTTTGTTTTGTTTCTTTGGGTTTTTTTTTTTGGGGGGGGAGTGGTTTGTTTTTTGTTTGGTTTTTTGTTTGTTTGTTTTGGTTTGGTTTTTTTTTTTTTCATTTTTTTGTTTGGTTGGTTGGTTGGTTGGGTTTTTTTTTTTTCCAAGTCTGCCTATTCGAGATAATATTGCAGTATCAGATATGGAAAGGGATGTGAAGTTTATATTTTACATTGAGATCTGATTTCTGTCAGTAAATTTTTAGGGGACAGTAGAGTGGCCCCTAAAATGAACAGTAAAATTCAAATGAACAGTAAAATTTCATTGTATCTAAGTATAAAAGTTTGCATAGTTTCCACAATCAGCCCCGGCTGAGGAAGGCAGCAACCTCCAGCCCGAGGTGTGATTTTATGGTGCTCAGAATGTTTGGGTAACTCTGGGGATAGATTCATTACAATGATTTTCTCTCTACTATGTTCTTTGAGAGAGACAGTCTTAAAAATCAGTAGTATTCTGGCCAAGGATGTGAAATTTGATCCTCTCTTCTTGAAGTAATGGTAAGGGTTACCTAACTTACCACCTATAGTAGCTGTCAATGTTGCCTGGGATGAATTCTCACTTCAAGCTGTTGATCCTCTCCCAGCTTGCTTAACAGTACCAAAATAACTCTAGTGTAACTCACATACTTTTTGCCATCCAGAAAATATACTATGGTGTATTTTTGGAGTAAAGTGAAGATTTTCTATTGTGTATAAAATTCCTAAACAGCCATTGAAAAGCTTGTGATACTTCACTGAGTGGTGAAAACTTTTATCTGGATGATCAGCTTGTCCCTTTCTCTAAAGTGTATATTTACATGATTAATTCTGAAGCAGAAAAGAAGCAGCCAGAGCAATTTTCAGAGTGAGAGTTCGAATGCTCTAGGATGTTGTCATCAGGAAGATATAGCCTTCACTTCACTATGGAAGTTTCACTTCACTATGGAAGTTTCTTGCTGTTTCTTTTAGTTCATGGTTTTTAGTAATTTGGAGATGGAGGCTTTTCTCTCTCTTTCTTTTTTTTTTTTTTCTTTGTTACAGCTGCTCACAGTAGAACAATATACAAGTCGAGTGAAAAAATATCATTTCTGTGGAAGAGAACCCTAAATTTTGTAAAGATGGCAAAGTACTACGAAAATGGGCTAGAAGTAGGAAAAGTTATCTTTTGACCTATTAATGGTCACCAAGAAAGATACTGTACTAGTTGTTCAGAATAAAGGCACATGAGAAATTTGTAAGAGCCAGCACTGGAGATGGAGGACCACATTCAAGCCCACCTCTCCTGCAGTCCACATGGAATCCTGCACCTGAAATTTATTGCCATGGTCAGTACTGTAACTATAACAGCATTCGTGGGTATTCCTGTGTGTTGACTGCTGTGTGAGGACTTAGGGAACATATTCAGAGATCAGATTGCCTGGGCAATGGCAGCTGTGCGGTTTTCTGTGTACCCACAGGTTCTGTTAAATTATGGGTGTGTCTTGGTTTGGAAAGACAGGTATCTGTCAGGGAAAGCTGGAGTTTCTTTTAGAATGGAGAATGTAAACTCCTCACCTCTGCCAAATTAGAATTTTGCAATTAAGGGCTTTCAGGCAAAGATTTGTGAATAGGAAAAACAGTTCTTTACTAGGAATATTAACAACACAAATGTAGTAGACAACAAAACCATGCAACCAAACAAGCAACCAAACAAACAAGGAATCCCAGAAAATCCTGACAGAGTCAGAGCTACAACCTGACACCCTGTTGGTCAGGGTGTTGGAAGCAATCCGAAAGTGAGTCCTCCTGGAGTGGCAGATGTGGTTCTGTTGAACTAGAGATGATTTTGAAGGAAAGAGGGTTTAGTGACCGGTGAGAAGGGTCCAGTCTTCCTCCAGGAACTGAGTGAAGCTAGATAGCTTTGTGTTCCTGAGTCCCAGTTTTATTTAGGTAGGAATGGTTGGCTCCTCCCACTGGGTGGAGCATCTCACAATAGGATGATGGAATGTGGATGTTCTATTTTGGGGAGGGTAAGTTTTGGGATGTGTGCTTTTAGGGGTGTCTTAATGGTCCATTAGCAGAAAATATTCCCCTGGAGGGAGGATGGGCAGTGAAAGAGATAAGGAACAATGCCCTACCTGGTTTTAACACTTGGCCCATTATCAAAAGGCACCCGCCCCCCTCTTTCCAGAGTTAAAAGAGATAAAGAAGAACAATTCCCCAGCTGCTTTCAGCAGATGAAATAGAATACACATTTTAGGTTCCATAACCCAAGACAGAGTGTTTTCCAGTGCTCCCTGACAGGTTAACAGTAAGTGCACTGACTAACTAAAAACCAAGAGCAGATCCCAGCTGATGCTGTAGCATGGTCTCTGCTAGCAGAAGCTGTCCTGGCCCTGATCTGACAGAAGGCTGTGCAGCTCCTGTACTGTGGCTGTGTCAGCCTGCCAGGGACAAATGCATTTTACCACTTGGTAGCTAAGGAGGACTGCTGTCTGGCAAACCCTTGTCTTTCTGTTTCCAAAGCCATGCTAGGAAAGCTTTTGCTCTTGAGCCAGATAAATATTGCTACCAGCAAGATTCAGTCCTCACTATTGGTGGCCACATGTGCTTGGCAAGATTGGTGGGCCTATGCAATCCAACCTTGGTTTGCGTCAGAACTCACCATATGGGGAAAGATGCAGCACTTCTGGCTCTTGTTCATTTCCAACAAACTAGCTGCAGATTCCTCTATTAGATGACACAGAGACAAGAGAAACAGTGTAAATGTAGATCAAGTGAAATAGTTAAGTAATTCAAAGAAATCCCTTTTGAGATACTTATGGCCACTATGGCCCGCCTCGCTATTTTGATGCTGGTATGGGGAGCATATTCAAAGCTCCATAGCAAATTTTTCCATTCTGTAAGTCTGGAAAGTTGTACTTTTTTAACTGTTTTAGTACATGTCTGAACATTTAATTGAGCTGAAAAACAAAAATATAGGAAGAAAAAATAAAATTACACAGCATAGATAATGAGTAGAGCTGTAAAAAAGTTAAACGTTTTTGAATGTTTTTCATTGAAGGGCAGTGGTCCAATAACTTAAGTGGATTATTTTGGGATCATAGGAAAGCTCGGTTCACTACTAAATCAAGCTACTGATCTCAAAATTGTCAACAGGATGTAGCTGTCACAGAGATGTTGAAAGAGACCTTTTCTTTGTTTTAGAATTATGTAAAATTTAGTTCTAGTATTATAGTGTGTGTTGAACATTATTGAATTTTGAAGTAAGAACCAAACAATTTTAATTAGCAGAAAATCAAGAAAATGATATATTTTGGGCCCTAGGCATTAATTAAACAGAATGTTAAAAGCTGTTAAGAGCAGGTACTGAGAAGTGCTTTTGGATCAGGCAAGGGTGTGCCAAAAAAATTCACACTAGAAAGTAGAGGGTGAAAAATAAAGACTAAAATGAATTAACTACGTATAAAAACAGCGAAGTTATTTCTTTCACTCTCCTTGAGTGTTTCCCAAGAAAAGATGCTGATGGTTTTAAGGATTCTTCTTGTGGAGTGTACAGCTGATGTGCAAGTTTCAAGTAGGTCTAGGAAATTGTTTATCTCTAGGATTGCACACTCATGAGAGTTTGTTGCTTGCAGGTAGACTTGGAGTTATTGAACTTCTAAGAGAATCTGCAAAAAAGAAAAGCGAAAAATATTTCAATTCATTTCCCAAGAAATTTTTACCTTGAGGAAAACTAATCATGATAGTCAGCTTTTTTCTTCATAGTCCAAAATTTCATAGTCATTATGGTATTTTTATAGCTCTGGAAAGTCTCTATAGAACAGGGTAGGTAACTCAACTGTTTTTCTTCTGGTGTACAACTGACTCAAGAGTTTGTGGTTGGGAAAAAAGAATGAGATGAGTCCTTCACGAAACACCATCTCATATCCCAACTTTATTGATCCTTTTGTTGCTTTTAATACTTTTATGCTTAAAGAATGTAACTGAGCTGTGTAATATGCTAGAACTCCAGTTTCTTTTCTCCCATTCCTGGCAATATCCCATAGTAAGCTGCTTCTAAATATTCTTCTTCCTTTCATCTCTACTAACTTTTTTTTCTATTTCCTTTTCAGGTTCAGCCTAGCACAAGGCAGGTGTATAGATATTGCACAGAAAAGAATAGGTTTCAAAGAAAAACAGGCAGATGGCTTTAGAGGAAGGTCTTATGATTTTAAGAACAAGCTCTTTTATTGCATTATGATTTGTCGGACTGCTGTTTCTCTGAAGGGTTTAAGAAAACTCAAAAGGGAACTGTCATAATTCCCCCAGCAGAGTGTCTCTTAGGAAAATCATTTTATTGAGCCTTGCTCATGACAAATAGAGAGTAAACTTTGTGAATAAACAAATACTTTGTGTCTCATGCAGATAACACTGTATATATTTTCATTCTAAATGTACTCTGCAGCTTTATGCAACCTTACCCATGCATAGTTTTTGAGGTAACTAGACAACATGCCACGTTTCATCAAGGAATTCTTTTTCCTCTTGGCTTCTGAGACAAAAATGTCACTGCTTCCTCCCAGTTTTTATGACCCAAAAGTAAAAACAATATTTATAAGGTAAGATAATTGTCCTTCTCTCTCTCTTCTTCCATTTCACAACTTCATCCCTGTCCCAAGATATACTCCAGGGCTGTCCGTATCCTGGAGACAAGAGCCTCCTGGTCTTCCATCTTAGACTCAAAAGATCCTTTCAAGACAAGTAAAACCCAACAATGTTTTAAATCTCTGGTGGTTTACAGTCTATAAATTAAACAGATATGCTTATATAAGAATTTCAAAAGCTATCACATAGGCTTTCAAACTTGGGAATTATTATGTCTATTTGAATAAGTTGGAACTGCACTCCGTTTTGGTCTTGAATGGTTTCAGTGATTGTCTGGTGTTCTTCTTTTGGTATTTGAGCTTCCTGGACTCATGTGGGTTTTTTTGTGGTTTTTTTTTTTTTTTTTTTTGTGGTTTTTTTTTTTTTTTTTTTTTTTTTCCCACACCACCCTGAGGACTGTATATGTATTCTTAAAAAAAAAAAATATTGAAAACTGTGATTTCTGACTAATACATTAATTCAATTATTAGGTATTTAACAAAAGGGCTAGTTACTATCAGACCTGCAGAATTAGTATACCATGTTTCTGGGGCCAAAGGTGCAAAAACATCTGAAGCTAGGGACAGGATCCAATCTTCATATGCTAAGAATTACTGAGTAGCCTGGAAAACTCCCTGAAGTGGAACATGATTTAATCCTGTTCATGCAGAACCAAGGCCTCTGAAGAAGCATGATTAAGCAAACAAATGAAAAAAATTGAATAACCCTGCCTCTCCTACCATTCAGCTGTACCTGAGAAAACTGACTTGCTTGCTGACAGGGGCCTGGGATAGCAATGATGTCCAGTACGAGGACAGCATCTGCCTGGACTGGCTGCCTACCCTGAATGTTCAGGTGGTAAAACACTGTTCTTGTGTGACAGTATTGCTCCTGGTAAGTGGATTATGAAGGCTGGTTCTAGTGATAGAGACTGATGGAGGTGGTAGTTTTGGCCTCCCGAACTGTCAGAATTTGGTGAACAGAAAGATGGTGACATAGACGTGTTGTTGCCTTTGGACTCCTTTGCCTCTTTTGGGCCTCTCAAGCTTGTTTTGATCAGGCCTAAAATGTGCAGGTTTTGACCACCCCAGAACATAAAATTCAAGTGTATTTTTTAATTTTACAAATGAGCATTTACCATCTTAATGAACCCTCACATTTATATGCTTCTGTTTTTCAGGCCATCTAAATTTAAATTTATTATATCAAGTTCATTTCCAATAGAAAATATATGGTATGTGATCAAAAGTCTTTTTAAGTTCAGCTTTTGTCCATTGTCATTGATCTGCAAATTTTTCTGTCAGAAAATGTTTGAAATGCTTTTCACATTTTCTGATTCCTGCCTACCCCTTTGTGAAAGCCTATTTGATTAAAAAACATTGCACAATTCATCAAGGCTTCTGATCTTCTGGACTAGATGCTGGTTCATGTCTCTGTAACCCTAAACGGGAGACTGAACAGTAAAATGTCTGTTTGAAGTGGGACACTTGTCTATTTGGCAGAGGTCAAAATGAGAAATAACTCATAGCAAAATGGTGTGCTTGAGATTCCAGAGAATAAAAAGGCTTCAAACATCTCTTCTTCTGCCACCCCCTTCCTATGCTACAGGAATAAACATGCAGATATGACCTTGCTTGGTGTATGTGTGTGGGTGAGTTCTGAAATCAATGTGAAATCATGGTGGATTAAATTTTTGGACCAAGGATTTGTATTGTTCTGCAGTATGATGAACAGCTTTTGTCACCTTGTTAAAGGAAGGGAGTCTCTTAAATGGTATGGCTGTCACACACAGTGTGACAGACGCAGACCCCCTATGCACATGCACACCTCTGCTGAAGCTGGCAGTGTCTGAACCGTGCTCAGAACTAGGTGTAGTGTTTATACACCTCCGTGGGCAGTTTAACAAGGTGTGTGAAATGCTGTGACTGCATTTCTTGGGCACCCGAGCTAACTCCTACTTACCAAATTGTACTGTGCCACTGGCCAGTGCCAGTGCTGCTAACTGGCATTTGTCTGTTCCACAGGACACTGTGTGGGGTAGTCTTCAGACCACCCCATGACTTGGATTGACAAACCAGTCCTTGTGGGGTAAAATTAGTGCTATCTGGATAGCTAGAGGAAACAAAAGCACAAAAACTGTCGGGCAACAAAGTTAGATCTAAAAATAAAGAAGACACATTTACATTCATTAGAACTAAGCACTGAAACTATTTCCTTAAGGCTATGTTAAATTCTTACTCCCACCATCCAGAGACTGAGTGTCATCTTTAAAGAAAGATGACCCAGAATGCTTGGGGATGGCAATGCAGATTGAAAGTCAATGGCATGGGGTTTTTGAGGTCTCAGTAGCTAGTAAATTCAATTGCTGACTTTATAGAAGACTTGATTTTTTTTTTCTAATTTTCTGTTAATTGCTGGTAGAAGCTTTTAGGAAAGGATATGTTTGCTGTATTTTTACAGTGCTGGTACAATAAAGTTCTCACTTGGATATTTAAGCATGACAGCAAGAGTTAAATTTTCTTTTAAAAGTTGACTCTTCTTTAGGAAAGAGGTTGATATAGACATGATCTGTATATAAAGTTTATATGCGTATACCCTCCTACAGAGCCCTAGAAACTGCAGTTTTAGTCTGTGGGAGAAAAAGAGCTGCTGACTTCTCAGCAGTGCTTTGAATCACCTGCTTGTAGTGAGGTAAAGACATAAAATGATAGAACTTCATGTTTTTCAGATCAAAAACACTGTAATGAATACTCCTGAGCCTTTTCCCCCCAGTTTTAGCTGACTTGCTGCATGAGCTTTTCTTCTGTATCTGCAATCAACATTGTCATGTGTGTTTTGCAAAAGTTTTTCATTGACATTAGTAACAGGGGCCCTACTTATGGTTGTACCAGCTTGGTACAGGTATATTGTTAGGTTAGAAATAATATATTTCTATGAGTGTGAGTGGCACCTATTCAGAGTTTTTTTTAGAAGCTGTGATGTTTTGTACCAATGAACCTTGCCTACAGTCACGTGAAGATGACATTCCTGTCCAGATATTGCAAAGCTTTCTAAAGCTGTATTCTAAACAGATGGTAGAAGACACTATAGAAGAAACATGTACTAGGTGTCTTTGGTTTTTCTTTGGCATAAATTAAAATTTTTAAGCTATTTAAAATTCTCTCTTAAAAACCCCTGCTTTTTAATCCTCCTGTGCCTTTGTTTCTTTTAAGTATCTGTGTTACCGCCCCATCTCCTATGATGTGGCTGTCTTGCAAATTATTTGATAAGAACCAGTCATCTTTGTTTTTATGTTGCTTTTTGCTTTTATTCTGTATGCATATATGTGACTATGCCTTTTTACTTCATCTTTGGTAAATAATCTCTTGGATTTTCAAATGGACACAGATAAATAGGGAATGGAAAGGAATTAAGATATCTCCATACTAATGTATACATGAATGCCTCTGCTGGTTGAAAATGAGTCTTGGAGAAATAAAATTCACTGTTCCTTCGCAGTTTTCCCATGAAAAATCCTGTACTTTGGAGGAGAATATACTTATTTTTGCACTATGCAGAAAAGCAACAGCTTGCGTCTCTTTTGCAGGTGAAACACAGGGCAAACTGCTGTGTGTAGGTCTGCTAAAGTCAACTACTCTGTGGAGTCAAAGGCTCCTTGTATTTGACTTTCTCTGATTTAATGCTGGCAGATCCCTCGCCGAATGTGTAATATAGATTTTAGTCTAGACCTAGTCACCAGTTTGCAGTTTGCCCTTTATGTTATACAGCTGTCAAGTCTTCTGTGCTAGATTGATTTCTCCCTAAACCAAAAGACCAGCAATGAGACCGAGTGCCAGTCAGTTTTCTTAATTAGGTTCCTTTTAAATGCTTGCTTGCACTCCTTACAATTTCATTTGAAGCTGAATCTTGCACCCCGTGAGGAGGATCTGCCATTTTTAAAGGCTTATTTTTGCATTATTGTCTGTTTGAACATTTGTTTTTTAATGGTTTCCTCTTTTTCTAAATCCATGTCAAAATGCTTAAAGCTGTAAAGTCATGAACAGAATTAAGAAATAGAGAGCTCGTTCCAGAATCATTTAAATAGTTGTGTTGCTGCTCTTCTGACATTATCCTGTCTGAGAGTGGCAGGACAGTGCAGAGCACCTTTCATTATGTTTCATGGATCTAGGAATTATGGAAATTACATCTATGATTAAGAATTAAATGGTAACAATGATATAATAGACATGTCTTCAATCCTTCCAGGAAGGCCTCTACTAGCATAAGGAGCATTGCCACTTACACAGTCCTGCTGGTCCCCCTGTGCAATGTCTTTGTGTTACCTTAAGAGAATAAAAAGTAAATATGTTCAAGCAACTAAGACTTTAGTTTAATGTTGCTCAACACTTTGCTATTTGATGTGATCAGTCTCTCTCCCATTCATAATTTATTTTCAGAGGATTTTTGTGACCTTGAACATGAGATGAAATGTCACTTCCTCTGGGATCTGTATCTGAGATGTGTTGACTTTTAAAGGAAATCTTTAGTCAGAGAATTTCCTCAGAATGTTAATATCATCATCTCTAAAAAAAATAAACCCCCAAAAATACCCACTTTTTTTTTTTTTTACTTTTTCATGCAGCACACTGCTTGAGATTTTTTTCATTGTATTCCTCCTCTTTTTTGGTTTTAAGCTGGGAGAACAAAGCTGAGAAGAAAGATCAGAAGTATTGTGCCTGGCATGCACCCGTGTCAGTCCCTTTGTAACACTGCTTCCAAACGTCACAAACAAAAAAGTTTGCTTTTACCTTAATCAGCTTTTCGATAAACTCCACAAATTGCTGATTCAGAACATGCCTGAACAAATGGAATAATTGTATATACAAATGAATTGAGAATTATGTCCATGGTGACTTATTTCCCCTATTTAGATCTGCTCATCAGAAAGCAGAAATGTTTCCATCTGAAGTTAATTTACTAACGTAACTGGCCATATGTGACTCTGTTTCAGGAGAAACAGCAGTGCCTGGACACACACGAAAGCTTCTGTGGATAGAGGGTCAAAATGTGGCCAGATCAGGAAAGATCTACAGTTACAGTGAAAAAAGCAAACATGAGTCTTCTAATTTTTTTCTGGGCCCTAAAATGAGGGGAAAAAAAAAAAAATCATAGTTTTGCCATACATGCCATAGACAAAGAAGTAGCAGACAGATGTTTTCTCTTTAGGTATGGTGGCACCCTAATTGCCCTACAGCTAACAAGAAAGTTGCTGTGTTACCTTAATGCAGCCCATATTGCATCCCACCGAATGGAGACTAGAAATCTTTTGAGGAACTTCCCTTTCATAGTTTTTCCCCCTAGCTGTACTGCATTGGCTGTCTGTAGTATTTCAAGGTCCAGGCAAATCTGGTATGTAGCAGCAGTGCACTTGTTCTCAGTGTCAGTTCTGTGGCCTCCGGACCCTAATTTATTATTTTCAGTTACTTTTGTAATATGCTGTTATAATTCTAAAACCAATAAAATGGCACTGCAACAAGAGCACCTAGTGTTCCTGCAGTGGCTTAAATTCCCCACAGTTCTGACATAAGATATCAAACTTTTAAGAACTGCTTGTGATATCTTTACATCACAAGAGTGCATGGAAGGCTCTCCACTTGCTTTTCAGTATATTCATTTTCATATGGTTTTAAATATATACAATAAATAAGGGTACTCTTTACAAGTACACCAGGGAGGTTTTTTATGCAGTCTGGTGTCAATAGATTTTTTTGTACCAGACCATAAAAAAGCTCTCCATTTCCATAATTAGAAGGCTCTGTAGCTTCAACTGATTCATTTCTTGAGGCATGACTCTTGTTCCTTAGCAAGAATTTGGTAAAAAAATGTTCTTTCTTTCCTGTATTCCACAGCTGTGATCAGCTGGAAGTAATCTGGGAATTTCTCTCCTTAGCTCACCCTGACCACAGTTGTCCCTCTCTCCTTCACTGCATCCACCCCTGCTCTTTTCATTGTGTAGGGTGATAACAGCTGGTCCCTGCTGCTATCCTAGCTAGTTGTCTGTCCAGAAAAAAGTAAAAAACCAAAACCCCAAAAATCGCAAAAAACCAACATGTAATTGGTGGAAAAGCCATGTCTTTTCTTCAGAAGATTTTAATTTGCGTGAGTTTGATTATTTCTGTATACTGGCTTGCCACCAAAATTAGCTGGAATTGCTTCAGTCTTACTGGGACACTGGCAGGCATGAACCTAAAGCTTAATCTTACCTCAGAAATTACAACTCAAATGCTTTTTTGCATAACTGTACACATTTTTGTCACTTATTTTAAAAAGGGGTTTTGTACTGTATGCATGCATCTTCATACTTGTTATCACTTTTGTGTACTGTTCCATGGATGTAACAAGTGATGCTGCAGGCTTGACAAGCTGTTGATCTGGATTATTGAACTCATTTCTAGTGACTTATGTAGAGGCAAAAAAAAAATAATGTCATGTTTTTATTTTTCTGTAGATTGGTCTAATAATGTCGAGTTATGAAATTTACCAACACTGATTCATTTAGAACTAAAAAAAAAAAAAAAAAAAGCAAGTGATTTCTTGCTTTTCAGGTCTCTAGCCTGAAACCGTTTTACTGCAATAAAAAAATTATGTCTTTTATCTTTAAACTGCAATTCTTATTCTAGGGATAGTGCTTTCTCTTTTCCATTCTCCTCTATGTCACTAAAACACTAATGCAAGGTATGTTTATTAGTTTAAAACCAGCAGAACTTTTTTCCACTGTTTACTTGTATGCACAATGCAACAGATGCAGCTGGAGGATCTCACAGAGCAAGAACATAGAGCAATTTCTTGTGGATGATAAAAATTACATATAAGAAAACACTTTTTAAAGGGACATTGCCCATTTTTCTGTAAACCCTTATCTTCCCTACCGAGTATTCAAAGGTGGTCAGTCATGGGTGAGTGAAGTAGCCATCTTGTCTAGTTTTCTTTTTGTAAAGCTCTAACATGCTCACAGAGTAATGAAAGCACTTCATCACCAGATGGCAATGTTGGATGAGCCTAACCCCTGCACCTCCTCACAGGGGTGTAGCAGGAGCAGTGGAAGGAAGTGGTAAAATTTGTTTGAGAGAATGAGCAGCCATATTGTTAAAACTCTTTTATCTCCTTTAAAAGTACCTACAATGGAGGTCAAAAATGATATTTTCCACTTTGTTAAGTGCAGAGAAAATCTGGAAGGAAGTTCATATGAAATTCAGCTTGAGTAAAAAGATCAAGGACACCTTTCTTGAAGAAATATGTGCTTACACTTCTTTGTCCTTTTTTTTTTTTTTTTGAAATTGCTCTTTATAATAATTAATCCCTAGAGACATTTCCAAGGTTACACTAACTTTACACAAGAATACTGTCAATCACAGTTTCCAGAAAGTAACTGTGAGATCTTTTTTTTTGTTTGAATGGTTCTGAGCGTGTGAAATTACAGTTTTTCCTAATTTTTAGGTGTCAGGTGACTGTATCTGTTGTGGCATTGCATAGTTTTAGTAAGCTTTGTTTTGTTTTTTCCTGAAATGATTTCCTAATGTAATTCTGCTAACACTATGATTTCCCCCAAAAATTATTTAAACAGAAATCACAGTGTCAGGACATATTTTGCATTGAATTTTCCATTGAATTCACAGCTGTTCTAATCTGTTTATGTATTACACGGAACAAACACATGATTCCAAAAGAGTAGTACTTGCATATTCTGCTTAATGTATTAATGATAATGAATCTACTGTTAAGATTATCATCAAATACCCTACTTCAAAAATTGTAATAATTAAAGTGGAAATCAAATTTATTGAAAGAGGAGAACAGATATTAGATGAAGTCTAATTGGAAACACAAAGATAAAATTTAAGGTTTTCATAGTAAGAAACACAATTTGATAGAGGCACACTTAATTGAACTCTACCTGCAAGTGCACAAAACGTTCCTTTGTTTTTCCAGTAACTTTAATCTATGTCCATGCAATAAATATAGCTGAAGAACTCATAATATTAGTAAATAGTTTCATGTCTTTTTTAGCTGTTTCTGAGTTGAAGCGAGCCTGAGGAATACGCTTAAATTCAGGATTGTGTAGATCACTGAAAAGTAGACTGAACAGAGTGTATTATGTTTTTGAAGTATGTAGTAAGGTGTTTTAGCCCAATCAGTTCGTGCTTGCCCAAGACTCTGACAGTAGCTATCTTGTTGCCCTTGGGTATACGCCTTTAATATAGCAGGTAATTCTGCCCATTGTTTTCCTATATTGACTCCAGAGGAAAGCTAGGATGATTTAGTGGCTTCATTAAGCACTTGGACAGAGAGAATGAATCTGGGCCTAAAGTCACACTATAAAATTAAGTATCCTTGTTCTACACTATTTTCCTTGTTCTCCTTTTGTGGAAGGCAGGAGGAGAGCAAAGGATGGTTATCAGCCGTATTTCCAGTGGTCCCTCACTAGTAGTTTGGGGTGCCACCGGTGATGGATGTGTCTGTACCTTGAACCTCACGTTTATCACCCAGGGTGAAAACCATAAGGCAAGGTTGGTAAGCAAATTGTCAGACACACTGCAGTAGTGATAAAGTCCTCTCTCAGTGGTTCCCTTGCTTTACTCTTCTCAAGCAGAACTTTTCCGATGGGTGCTGGTGGAATTGTTTTGGTTTTGCATACTCTACCAGGTGCCAGTGAGCTTAGCCATACCTCTGCTGGTTTCTGTTTTCCTGGAACCACAGCGTCCTCTGCAAGGTTTCCTTCTTTCAGAAAGGGAATCTCTTCACTGCCAAGTCTATCTGCACATTTCAAGGGTTGATTGGTAGCCCATGACATCATTCAGCCTAGAGAAGGAGGACTGAGATACTGGGAAACCTGATGTCAGATGAGATACTTGGGAGAACACAACTTACAGCTGTGCCAGGAATGAGGGCTCAAGTGTGTATGGATTGCTTAAATTACAGAACACCAGGAGAGTTGTGACTTGAGTGTTATTCTCTCTCTGTTATGCTCTTGGTGAGGAAGTTCTTTATGAAGGAAAATGTCTTTGCAAGTGTAATTTGACATCTTGTTGTAAAGTGGTTTGTTTAAATGTTGGAGCTGGGTAGGCAATGCATGTGTGCAAACGTGGCAAGATATTCCATTACAGTCGTGTTGCTCACTCAGGCTG
The DNA here is from genome assembly GCA_017589585.1 of Phylloscopus whistleri. NCBI lineage: Eukaryota > Metazoa > Chordata > Aves > Passeriformes > Phylloscopidae > Phylloscopus > Phylloscopus whistleri. The sequence continues at coordinate 4,380,477 of JADMLD010000679.1, read as the reverse complement.
ACCCACTTACCCAGACCATTGTACAATAAGATGTCAAACTTTTCCTTCTAATTTCACACTGGTAATTTTGACAGAACAAGAAGGGCTATATGTGAAGACTGCACCTTTTAAAGCAGATTTGGAATGATAGGATAAATTATAGCATTATTATCTAATGGGTGGAAAAGAAAATCTTTGCAATTTCAGGCTCCAGCAAAATTGCTTCTTTTTTGAGGTATGGATATCAGACTTCAAGTGGATTTCAAAAAATCTCCTCTAGATATCTAAATTAAAATCTATTTCAAAGAAAATTCTTAATCAGCAATTCTCAGTAGGATTACTATCACAATACACTTTTATTTTCCTTTTCTTTCCTTTTCTTTGTTTCTTTTTTTTTCTTTTTTTTTTTTTTTTTTTTTTTTTTTCCTAAGGAAGTTACAAGCCTTGTATTTATTTTTTTTTTCCTGGAAGGAAAATACAAAGTAAGATAGTAAGAACAAAGAAATAATTTTCCCTTTCTGAAAGACTCAATGACATAGATTTAAAATCTCAAGTGGGGGAAACATTCTTCTCCCTAATCCCCTAGGCTCTACCATATTATATATATTTTTCCCCACTGATAAATTAATTCCTACTGACATTTTATCAAGATTTACCTTGCTCGGTTTGAACTTCATGGAGGTCAATCATCTGTGTTTGGCTATAATTAATAAAAGAGTGCTCATAAAAATAGTTCTCAGCTTCTCTGGGACATAAAATGATTTTAAAATGTCATTAACTTTTTTTTTGGTTTTTTTTTTTTTAATGAATGATTTCACAAGGCAGCATTTTAACCTCTGAGAAATGATAAGAACTAATTTAATTTACTATCACAAAGCTGATGGAAAAGTCATGATTGCCACTGGTTGTGTGATGCTAATGAAACCCATTCTCAGTTGGGAAGCCTCTTGTGTTGTCAAAACAAAACCCGAAAAAAGGCTGATGCAGTGATCTAGAAGATATGGGGAATTTACCTGTTCCTTTCGGAGCAAAAGTCTGCACTGACAGTCCACCTGGAACTGGAAAACTCTCCTGTGTGGTACTCTTGTATTATGAATGAGCTGGTGGCATTTCTTAGCCTTGTGACCAGAGTGGTCTAGCCTGCCTGGCTAACTTCTCTTCTCACCTGCCAGTAGGAGCTGTTACTAACTAAGAATGAATATGATGAAGACAATCCACACAGAGATCATGAAAACCTCACAGACCTACTCCACAGCTACATCCTCAATGTCACTGGTAGGAGTCCAGTGAGCATTTGGCCTCAATTTGTACTTCCTCCTATGGCTCAGAGGTGTAACTCCAGTCAAGCTGCACTTGCAGAAATGAGCACCTAAAGAAAATCCCAAAATCTTACATTTTTCATTATTTTTCTCCCCCGTTTTTATAATCAAAACAAGCTAGGAGTTGCTTATAGGTCACAAAGAGGTCAGTGGACATTCTCCAATTTGGGTTGCAACACAGGGCTTACCTGCTGGTCTCTCTTTTTCATTGTGTGGTTTGCATTGAACCTACACATAATTAAAAACTGGGAGACTAAAGGACAATTTTGGTTTAAGAAAAATAGAACAAAATTTGGCTCTTGACAATAGTTGGCAGTGAAAGAGAATCTTGCAGGTTTGATTGTTTCTCATCAACATGAGAAGATATGTCATGCAAATTATAGGCTATAGTGGGAGTGTCTGCATATTCTAAAACCTGTTTTTAGAATAAAGAGGAGTTTTATTTACCTGGGACATTTTATGAAATGTGCTGTAGCTTTCAAATAATTCCTTTGAGATAAAAGGTTTAAGAACCCCCAGGTTTAGAGAATGTATGTTTACAGCCCATTTGAAAATTTTGAGTTACATTTCTAGAGGGTAGCAACTGTCCCATTGAAAGAACATGGAAGTTCCTTAGAGGTTAGACACTGTCTCTTACTCAGTTTCAATGTCTAAGAAACACCAAATCCCTAATCTTTTCTCTCTCTAGGATTCTCTAGGGTATATGCTACTGCCCATTACATCTTTTAATTAAAGTGATAATTGCTGTACATGGAGTTTAATACCAATTCAGTCAGATTAGGCTGGGAAGCCTGATGTTCTGCATGTTTTGAAAGCATAGAGAAGACCAATTTTGCTCTCTATGTTAATTGTGTAAGGTCCAGATGAATCTCACATGCTCATTCCTCAGCACAGGCAGTTAGACTGATATTAATTGCCATCAGATGCACAAGATTCACAAGATTCACAAGATTCAGAAGAGATGCCTCCTACCCCCTTTTTACACTTTGTCAAATCCACTGTGGTTTTTTTCCATGCAAGCTGGCCATTGCTACTGCTCTAAGTTAGATACCATCCTGATTCTTTTAACAGAGAAACCAGTTAGCAGTACATATAATAGCACATAAATATAGAATAAGGTATTCAATGTTTTTGAAAAACAAAATAGGTTTCTTTTCCTTCATGGGCATTCTAGGGGTAAAATTTTAGGCTGGGGAGAAGGAATAAAGCACAAAGAGCAATACATAAAACAGCTCATAAGACTTCTGAAAACACTCTTAAAACTTAATCGCCTAGTTTTGATGGTACACATATGAGCTGGATTTTGTCATAGAACTATTCCTGTATTTCCTTGGACAAAGACTTCTTTTCCTGTCATCTGTAACATCTGTTACTGCTTGTTCTTGAAAGCGCACTGACTTTAAGGATTTTATGAGAGAAAGCAAACCTTTTGGATTTAAAAATTTTCAGCTACTGAGCCTGTATTGTTCAGGTGCTTTTTTGCCCAAAACAATGTGTAAATTGAGTTAAAAAAGGAATTCAGAAAAAACAGACTTCATGCTGGAGTCATAGGTACCAATCTAGAACTGTAGTTTTCATAAGGTAGAAAGGGATACACTAAGAGGTTACTTGTATTCAGTGGTTTCAGGAAGCACTGATACGTTTAGGTTTAGTTTAATGTGCAGTATAATAACATTCATAGTAAACAATTCTTGTATATTCCTCTAGAACTGCCAGAGAAGTGGAGATTTTATAATTTCAGTTAGGATGTGGAGACTTTACAGCACCCAATGTTCTCTGAAGCAGTTTCCTTCTTATTATTTTCCATTGTCATCCCTGCTAGTCTTAATCAAATACTCTGATCACTTCAGCAGTGCAGATGTTGACATTTTTCATGTGCTTTAGGGACCCTGAAATGCCTTGAGATATTGGTTCTTTTGGTATTAGACTTTTGCGTGCTTTATGGTAATCATATACAGTACTTGATGTTTTCATCCATGTTTCTTGCAGTCTCAACTGCTTTCCATGAGTGTGTTTGTTTCTTTTCCACTGCTGGTTTGTGGAGTGCCTACCCTTCCTGTCACTGGGACCTGAGTTGCTCTTAGGTCTGAACACTGCTATCAGCTCTGCTGGTGCATCTCTGCCAGTCTTTGATGCAGTGGAGTTTCCTTGTAGTCTGCACATCAGAAAAATAGTACTTAGGTGCTCATCTGCTCACTACTTGAGTTCTTCAGCATCCTGTCTAAAAACTGATGAATGTATAGTAAGTCATTGCTTGGTATCTAGCCTTAAGAGCAACAGCTGGGCCCCTAGTGAAAGAATGGACAAAAAAGACTAAAGAGCATCAGAAAAGAATTGTTCAAATTACTGCATCAGGGTTTTGGCTGCTCTAGTACATTGTATCCAAGGATTTCAGAAAACAGCTGCTTCAAAGAAGGGTTAAAAAGTCATGAAATAGGCAACTGTGGAACAATCAAATCAAAGAGGAGGATTATTTTCAGGTTTTACTGAATTTAGTAAAAAAAGAAAAGAGCTTCTAGAGCACCTTCTTCTAACTGAATACAGAAATAAGCTCCAATGTTCCCTTATGCTTACTGAAAAGGTAAACAGAGATATTCCTTTAAATTCTCCTGGCCTTAAAAAATGAAGCACAACCCCCTGCCCCTTACACCCAATGTAATTTGAACTCAGAGGTTTGAGTAACATTGGTTTCTCTGGCATTTTTCAAAGACAAGTATAAAACTTCTTACAGTGATTCTTATGGGCTACTGGACAAGAATGGACACAAATTTACCTAAACACAAGGAAAACCACCTCTGCACTTTGACCTGCTACTTAAGTGAAGATCAAGAAGCAAGACATAAGAAGAAACAGTGGATGATCATAATGGGTCTTTAGGTAAGACAGCAAAATTAAGTATATTCATTCAAGAAAACTAATATAAGTAGAAAAAAAAAGTCTTGCATGTTAACACATAAGTGAAATAATGTAGGTTATAAACAGGAGAAGCTGCAAATCTTTATAAAGTCAGAAACATAATTTAAGTAGTATAATGGGTTTTATGGCATTACTCATTACTGGAATGCTAGTATTCCTGTGTATATTTTGCATAGGCAGAAAAAAAGTGTGATCTTGAACATGAGTAAGACAATATGCTTGCCCTGAGGTTTTGAGTATGTGTGAAGTTAGACTTGTTCAAAGTCTATGATACAAAATGCAGACTTATATGGCAGAAGCATGGGTGATAATTTATGTCAAAAAAGGTAGAAAGCATCAGGTGAAAAACAGTGTTCAGTGGAAAATCGTAACAGATCCTGGTGAAGACCCAGACTGTCCAACAGAATACAGGAACTGACAGGTGAAAGATTTCTTTTTCTAAAGAACAGGTAGAGAGGGAAATCAAGAATGAAACTGTCCGAGGTTTTGAACTGGAAATGGTTGAAACTAAAATAAGATTTTGTGATATTTGGGAAGCAAAGATGAAGAAAGAAAAAAAAGTTATGGACTTCCAGGAAAAGAGATTTCAATTAGTTCTCAGAATTTTTACTCAAGGTTTCACAGGAAGAAAACTGGATAGAATAGGCAGCTAGGTAGAGTAAATAAGCCCAAGTCATGGCACTTCTACTGACTTCAAGGAGTAATTAAACACAAAATGCAAACTTGGTTATCTGGTTGACAGTCTGATGGAAACAAAGTATAATGTGAATATATAGTAACAAAGCTGGAAAGTCAAGGTACAAAATGAGGTTAAGTAGCAGAAAATGTCAAGGGTAAAAGGAAGGCATTTTAAAATTAGTTAATTATAAGTTCCATGAATTTATTGCTGGTAAAAGGAAATTGAAGGGGAAAGAAACCATCACATGATATATATGAGCCTTGTTACAATTAGTCTTCACAAAAAGATCAGTCAAGAGCAGATGGGTAACACAATAATGATGACAAAAGTTTCAAGCTGAATTCTGGAAAAGACAGATAAGAGATCACTTCAACAAAATAGATGTTTTCAAATTGTCTAGTCAGGTAAACTTCATAACAGTATGCATAGTGGTGTTGCCTAAGCAATTTCAGAATGGTTGGAATTTGTCTTTCAGAAATGGTAGAGGACTGCTGTGCAACAGGAGTGCTAGAAAAATAGCAAGCATAGTGCATGGTACTAACTTTTATGTAGAAAAGGGGCAGCCTTTCCCTTATGTAGAAAAGGTAAACATGGACTAATGACCTAGTTGAGTTCAAAAACTTTGAGATTTTGAAAAATAACAAGGATTAGAGTAGCAACTAGCCTGGATTTACTGAGAACAAAGTAAGTCAAAATAAGTTACAGTAAGGTGAAAAGACATGTGGATAGGGGAGGTACAATAAATGCCACAAACTTTTGACATTGGTTAATATAGTAGCCAGAATTGGCTAAAATTGAAACACTGTCTCAATTGAAAATATTGCAGAAGTGCTAGCAACATTTATAGAATCTGTTGAAATGGGTTTACATATCTTTTCCATAAAAGATATGTGGTTCCGTAAAGGTCTAAGGCTCTTCAGATTTTAAAGGAAATGAAAAACTCTTATTTACATTTGGAGATGACTAACTGTAGGAGAAAAAAATATTATAAAATGATCTGGGAAAAAATTAAGATGAAACTCAAGAGAGGACAAGCTAACATGTTGACAGAGGAACTCCACAAGTACAGGGTGGGTGCTGTTAGGGAAAATTTGGTTATTATGTCATGCAAGAGAAATATGAATGGGTGACAATATCACTTCCTGAGTAACATGTGTGGTCTCTCACCAAAGGAACATCTGGGTTTGGGCATGTAAGGAGAATCACAGATAAATTGAGGTGAATCCAGAAAAGACCAGTGCGTGAGCAAATATGACCTGCAATAAAGAATTGAAAGTTCTATAAATGTTTATCTTCAAGAAAAGATTAGAAAAACACTGAGAGCCAATTACTGATATAATTAGAAAAGTGCTTGCTAAAGAGAAAAGAAAGGATTGTTCTCCCTTCCATGGAGAGTGCTAATGAGCTCAGATTGCAAGACAGAAAAAAGGTCAAGGTAGAAATCAGCAAAAAATCTTTCCAGTAGTAATGCCATTGAAACACTGAAGTACATGGCTTCCATGATAGTACGGATTTTGCATTTCTGCTGATCTTTCTGTTCATTTTGATAGATGAATTATCTAGTATATTTGATCCACAGAAGAATGAATGAAAACTTCTTCACTCTTTCTTTTTTTTTTTTTTAAATTTTCTGCAAAACAATTTGTCTGTGTACTCACCATGCAGTAGAAATGACTACTAATTTGAACTGGATTTTGGGTTGAATAATGACCACTTCTGAGCATTTAATTTATTTTTCTTGATATTTTATCCTAATAAAAAAAAATCTGTTCAACTAGAATAATCTTATATATGTATTTAATCAAAAAAATGTTTCACTAATGTTTTAATATTTTTTTTAAATCCACAAAGCAAGAAAGTAGCCTAAATAGAGGTGAATCAAGCAAAACTTCAAATGGATGGAAAGATAAAGAAATAGTTGATCATAGTTCCACAGGGCTCAATTTAGGGCTCATTAGTATTTTTTATAAATTATCTGGATGCAGGAGTCAAATGTACATTAAGTTAGTTTGATGATGATTTTGAATTAGGAGGAGCTGTGGACTTCCTTGATGATAGAGGGGATCTTGTAGAAAGAAGGAGTCTGAACCCAAAGGGTGGTCAGTCAATAGAGCAGTCTACCCAGGGAAGAGGTCAGAGGTCTGACAGAGTTGAAGGAGCATCTGGATGAACCTCTTATGGTTTAATTTTAAGTAGCCCTGTGAAGAGCAGGAAGTTGGACTTGCTGACCCCTACGAGTCTTTTCCAGTTTGAGATATTTTGTGGTTCTATAATGCAGTATTCTATTTGAGATATTTTGTGATTCTATATTCTATAAAAAAACATCTGGACAGTGTGAAGTATGTTGTATGAACCCTTCTGACAGTGGGAAACAAAAAGCATTAACAACTATTACAATAACAATAGTAATGTCTTTCTGTACATATGCAATTGAGACTTTATTGGGCCAGATGCTACACCAGAAAATGTAAAGAAAATGGCAAAGGTAGATATGTTTTCTGATGCTCACTAAGGATCTGTCTCCCTGTCTGAAATTTGATGTTAGATAGTCCACACTTTGTTTTCTTACAGCTGAATTTAGTCTTAATTAAACTTCTTTGTTTAATATGAAAGTCTATGACATGTAGACCTTACCCAAGGAAACCAAAACAAAACTTGAAAAAAACCACCTACGTATTGAGTTAACATGAAGCTTAGCAGCAATTTGCTGTTAAATTATATTGATTTTTGCTCTACTTGAATTTTAAAAAACTATATCCACTGCTGCTAACCTTTAATTCATGTTATTAACAAAGACTGCAAAGTTGTGCTTTCTGTGATCTGCAGACTAACATTTCTACAAATTCTGGAAATACTGAAGATTAGTCCTGGAGCCTATGAGCAGTCCCACTAAATATAATGAATTTTCATGCTGGCTAAGAATCACAGTCTCTGTGTATTTAACATGTATTTAGTTTATTTTATTACATTTTAAAACTTTTAAGATTTTAATCTATAGCTAGTAATTTTAATGCTGCAATTATCTGAACATACATTCTTGGTATGTATTTATGAAGCTATTGGAATGCTGTGTATATCTGGAAAAATGAGAAAATCAAAGTTGCAGCAGGCAAAAGATTGTTTAATTCCAGTCAATTTCTATCTCAGAGATAAATAGGAACCCTGCATGCAATCCTGACGATATTGAGAGCTTGGTATTTTGAGAAAAAAAATGGAGCTTTTCTCTGCTAAATATTAGCATGGAAAGAAAACATTTGTACTGCAGATTCTCCCTCCTTAAGGCAGGCAAATTCTGTAAAACACCTGCAGACAACAGGCTGAAAATTGCAGGGTGTTGGACTACTACCTGTTACTGATCGTCCATGGTGGGAGCGATGAAGTGGCATCATGTAGTCTGAGGGTGACCAAAAATGCCTTCAGGGTCTTGGGGCAGTGGGTAAGGGAATCTGGCACACAAGTTATATTCTCCTCTATTCTTCCAGTAGAAGACAGCAACACTGGAAGAAACAGACAGATTGAGTCGATTAATATGTGGCTCCATGTCTGTCACTGCAAAAATGTTGGGTTCTATGACAATGGAAAGGCTTATGCTGCACCAGGCATGCTGGCATCAGATATTTCTCAGTGAAGGAGGAGCCTTTTTGCTTGGGAAAACTAGTATCTCACTTGCAGAGCTAGATGTGTTGGGTTAGAGGGACAATTATCAGACTTATCCCTGCCAGCAGTAGGATGAGAGGCAAAGGCTGGAGGGACAGGGTGCTAGCGAAGGCTCTCTGCTGCTGACTGAAGTCACAGAGTGCTGACCACACTGAGACACACTTACAGTCTTATGGAGATGAGCCGGGGACTCCTGAGGTAACAGGAGCCAAGAGGGAAACACCAGAGAATGATCTGACAGGAGGTAAATGATGTACCTGTAGGGAGACAACATGGCTGGTTGCCCAGCTGAAGTGCCTCTACAGCAGGGCATGCAGCGTTGGCAACAAACAGGAGAGCTGGAAGCCACCACACTGCTGGAAAGCTGTGTCCTAACTGCCATTACCAAAGCCTGGTGGGATGAATCCCCTGACTGGAGTGCAGCTATTGATGGCTAGAGGCTGTTTATGAGGTACAGGGGAGAAAGAGGGATGGAGGGTTTGCCCTCTCCATCAAGAAGTGGATTGAGTGTGATGAGCCTGAGGAACATCTCTGAAAAACAACCTGTGAACTGAAGAAGAACAACAATGAGCAGGTAAAAGCCTTTGTAAGAAACAGAGACTGAGGCAACAAAGGGAACCTTGTGGATGGTGTTAGTACAGGTCCCTGACCAAGGGTAGCCTATTGATGAGACCTTCTTGCTCCAGCAACAGGAAGGATCACAGTCGCAGGCTCTTGTCCTCCTCGGGAGACTTCAGCCACCCCAGTGTCGTCTGGAAAAGTAGCAGAGCAAACTGTAGGCAGTCCAGGAAACTCCTGGAATGCATGGAAAATAATGTCCTGACCCACAGGAAGGGCTAATACACAGCCCTAGTGGAAGGATTGCGTTACTGAGTCTGTTGGTCAATGAGCATAGTTGGGCAAATTGGGGCTATGAAGATGAGAGGCAGCCTGGGCTGCAGTGACCTCGCACTGCTGGCATTTACAGTCCTGAGGGATATGGGTAGGTAAGGGGCAGAACAGGGACATCAGCCTGTTGGAACATGTCGAGAGGAAAGCTACCAAGTTCATTAGAGGCATGGAGCACATGCCCAATAGGAAAATCTGAGCTGAGATTAGTCAGCCTGGAAAAGAGAAAGCTTTGAGGTACCTAATTGCAGCCTCCCACTACCTGAAAGGAACCTACACAAAAGTTGGAGAGGGGCTTCTTACAAGGGTGTGAAGTGACAGAACAAGGAGGTAACTAAAAGACAGTCGGGTTAGATTAGATATTATACTGTCAGTGTTAAGGAAATTTCCCAGTCTGATCAAGAGCCTCTCTTGCCAGTCACACTCCCAAGGCCAGAAACTTTCATTGATGGGACCAAAGGCACTTCACAGTGAGTGGCTCCAATGACCTGACAGGCCCCTGCTTTGCTCACTACACCCCCACACCAGATTTCCTCATAGCAAAGTCTCACCTGTCTCATTCACAGAGAAGTTCACAGCACAGTAACACAGAAATAGCCTGAGCTGGTGTCTCTGATGAGGAATCCCCAACAAAGAAGCCCCCGTGCTTTTATACTCTCACAGTCTACCCCCTCAAGGCTTGCTCTTCCTCTTGACTCCTGCTGCATTTCTCAATGTCCATTCACCTGGCTGGCACCACTTGTCTTCATTCCTCCTTTTATCCAAAGGGTTGGCAGTTCATGACCTTTTGTTCAGGCTCCTACCCAGAGCTCAATCTGCATCTCAAACTTCATCTCAATTTGCAGCTTGAAAACTGAGTTACATTCTTCAGATATATTCCTCAGCTGGGAGGGTAGTGAGGCACTGGAAGAGGCTCAGAAAGGCTGTGGTGTGAACGGAGCGTGGTACGGTGCCATAGAGGCCGTGTCTTGTGTTCACCCAGTGGCGACCCTGGGCTCGACACTGACCTCGATTGGGCCCCGGCAACGCGCAGGCCCCAGGAGGGGCCTGTGGTGGAGGGGGACCAGCGCAGCCGAGCCCGGAGCTGCTGTCGGGGGCTCGGCAGACATCTCCCCTGCCGAGGAGGGGGAGGTAGTTGTACCACAGCCCCCCCTGCCCCACTGGCAGCCGAGGGGGCCCGTCAGCAGGGCCAGGCCAGGGCCGACCCCCACCCCTCAGCAGGGCAGTTACCTGCTGGCAAGCTGGAAGGGAAAAGCGCCAGCTCGGACGCTATCAGGATTTCATATGGGTATTCCCAAAGTAGCATTCAGCTTCCTCAGTGGTTAAATAATACCACTAAATAGTACTATATTTATATATTATATTAATAATATAATATTATTTATATTATACTATTATAATATAAATAAGTAGTATCTAAAAATTGGCCTCTGGTAGGTGCCTGTCCCTTCCACAGGAAATCAACAGGTCTTACAGGGCGGTATTCCTCTTGTAATAAATGCTGTATATAATTCGGTTTTATTGTAAATATATTTATGGAATAAAGTAATAAATCCACACCGTACCTTTAAATCAAAACTCCCCTGCAACTGCCTCAGAAGCCACATACCTCAAGCTGTGCCTGGAGCCACCATCCAAGATTGTATCATGACTACCGGCTCCCAAAGATGTGAAATTAACAAGAGAAAGAAGGGTGCACCTGGACAGAGATGGTTGTTCAGCTTCCATGGCTTAACTACTGATAGCATCTTATCCATACTATCTAGATGGTGAATCCCAATACCTGATTCCAGTAAATCTACTCATGGACTGTTCTCTTCTTGGAAATCCTTTCAGCCGACCGGCAGCCGAAAAATCAAGACTACATGAATATGTATTCTATGAGGAAGCAGCAAAACAGACTGAGATCACGTACCTGGTAGCAGAAACACTGTATAAAAGTGGGAGGCTCAGAACACATGGTGTGAAGGGTGTGGGGCACGGTGCGATAGAGACCGTGCCTTGTGTTCACCCAGTGGCAACCCCGGGCTCGACACTGACCTCGATTGTGGCATTTCTCGATTGTTCTGCTCAATTTTTCAATAAAATTCTTTTTATTGATAATTTGGCTGGTTCCATTACATTCTTTAACTAAAAAACCAAACTGTGTTAACCCATGACAATTAAAAGGCCTTCAAGGGTACACCTTGGTCAGTACAAGAGCCTGGGCAGGACTGTGCCCAAGATGGACATGAAATGGTCACAAAATGGACGACTGGCTACGAGGTCTCATAATTTTGTAAGTTTTGGTCCGTTTGCATATTGGGGTTTAATTGTCCAATTACAACTTCAGATTATGAGGTCCGATCCTTCTTGTTTCTCTCTTCAGTCCACCGTTGTTTATGCTTTTGGGCCTGAAACTTGTAACAGTTGTCCTTGGTCTTCATCAGAAAAAGGATTTGTTTTGTCTACCTACTCTGTGAAGACAGCTTACTAACACTTTATGAGAGGCTCAGAGCTACACACCTAAGCAGCACAGAATGTGAAAAACACAAAAGCTAAAACTTAGGGAATCATCTGTGAGAAGGTCTTCAGCTTTTTCTGAATTTTGGAGAATTTGCAGTTAAGTAGGAGCCTTGTACCTTAAGAAACATATTGTGGAAACAGTAAGAATCAAATTTTAATAGTCTTTGACAAAATGGAAGAGTGAAAGCTTTGAATTTGCAGTGCTTTCCTATTACCTGTCAGCCATTCAATATAAAGTGTGCTTTCATCAACTTTCATATAGTTTAATATTTTCATTCCAGGTTGGTATCATACTTGTGACCTGAAATTCTTGGAAAGCCCTGTAATGTCCAGAGGATGACGTTTAAAATGGACAGCTGTGTCAGCACTTCCAGAAACAGATCCATCCATTACCTGGATATGGCTCTTCTCCTTGGATCTAGTTGAGAAGGCTGTGGAAGGCCATCTGGGATGGTATGGGAGCCCTGAAGAAAGCTCTAACCCTCTACAAAGAACAATCTATCAGTTGCACCAGGATTAGGCATTTCGGGAACCCAGCCTTAGGAGCTTGCAGCACATGGCAGCTGTGGAAATTCAATTTCTGTTGAATAGGGCCATTAATGAGTAACAAAAGAACCATGTGCTTCAGTTAATATTAACAGCAGAACTCCAACAGGGTGCTTAGAAATGCAAACGTCATGGTAAATTAAAGCACATCTAATTCAAAGTAACATTTATGGCAACCTGATTGTAACATTGGTAGTAAATCCTGCACAATTTCTTCTTTGAACGGTGGGAAGTATAAATTCTGGCAGGCAATGTGTATCTGGGATCCTGTCCATTTCCTGTAAAACATGCAAACTCTTTCTCTGATTATGACATGAGAGACAGATTAATTGAAATTGCTTAGCAGAAGATCTCTTGAATATTCATAGCCTGCAAGGTACCTACCGTAAGACAGACACTCTCATACAATTACCAAAATTAAAACAATATATTAAGTTTACCAAGACATAGGATCTTACCTCTTTAAATAAAAGGCAAAGGCTTGTGCTTGATTATGGACAGAACGATTTTTTAAAACTATGAAAATTTAATATTACATAGTATCAAAGCAGTCATTAAAGTAATATGGAGTTCAGATCTCCAGTGCAAAATTTAGAAATGGGTTGTCAGTGGATAAAACCATCTGCCACACCGTCTTTGAATATTTATATGCCAATTTTTAATGTTTGGAAGAAAAGGAAACAAAGGATTCCTGAGTTGAGATAAGGTCCAGGAGAAAACACTTCAAGGGCAAAAAAGGCTCAACTTAAGTTGCGAAGTGAATTTATGACTAACAGAATCAGAGGAGGATTATGAGAAGTAAAATAAGCCCTTAAACGCCTTTTTCCCCCCAGCCCTTCCCTTCTTCCCACCAACAGTGCAGGGAGGCAGGGCGTCGGGGTTTTGGTCAGTTCACCACCGAGATTTTCTTCCGCTGCTCCAGGAGAGGAGTCCTTCCCCTGTGAGACCATGGGGTCCCTACCACGGGAAACAGCTCTCTGTGAACTTCTCCAGTGTGGGTCCACTCTCACGAGCAGCAGCCAAACCACACCTGCTGCAAACATGAGAGCCTCCCACAGGCAGACAGTCCTCCCCAAACTGCTGTGGCATGGGTCACTTTTTCCATGGGGTGCAGTCCTGCAAGGACAGGCTGCTCCAGCCTGGAACAAGGGCCCTCTTCCTTCACGGGGTCTCCCACTGGATCACAGCCTCCTTCAGGCATCCACCTGCTCCAGCATGGGCATCTTCCCCATGGAGCTCTGCATCCCCCATGGATCCCCATGGGCTGCAGGGACACAGCTGCTTCACCATGGTCTCACCACGGCCTGCAGAGGAATCTTGACTCCAGCACCTGGAGCACCTCCTGCCCCTCCTTCTGCACTGACCTTTGTGTTTCCATGTCATTTCCCTCACATATTCTCACCTCCTCCTCTCTGACTAGAAGCAAAAACCTGTTATACTGCTTTGATTTTTTCTTAAATATGTCATCACAGAGGTGTTAGGAGCCTCTCTCATTGGCCCAGTTTTGGTCAGCAGCATGTCCGTCTTCAGAGCCATCAGGGATTGGCTCTGCAGGACATGGTGGAAGCTTCCAGCAGCTTCTCATAGGAGCCATCTTTGTAGGCCCCTTGATACCAAAAAACAGGCCATGCCAAAACAATACATAGGGTTAGAACTAATCTCTGGAGATCATCCAGTTCCAACCCCTTACCAAGGCAGGCTCACCAGCAGGTTACACAAGAATGCATCCAACTGGGTTTTGAATGTGTCTGGAGAGGGAGGCTCCATGACCACCATGGTGGTTCTGGTGCTCTGCCACTCTGCGAGGGCACTTACCTATCTGTGAAATTGCAATCAGGCTTTACAAGTGAGAAAAATCAGAGTGGTGTTCTTTTATTTTTTTTTTTTTTTTTTAGGAAAAGCTGCACTCTACCTAAGGGAATCAGTTCTGGCAAAAATAGCCATTTTCTTTATGTTGTGGAAAAGTTATCCAGCACACCTCACATTCAAGAGTTTCCAGTTAGCACTTTGGTTCCTTCCGTAGTCTCTTCAGACGTTATTCTGTACACCAGCAAGGTTTTGCATCCAAACACAGTGGATGTTCCTCCTTTCGAGAAAGAAGATCATCCTAAAAGAGCAGGAGTTTTAGGATCTTTCCTGGATGTGGGTTTTATAGTGGGGTCTAGAATTGTTACAAACTAATGTTTACATCCAGGTGTCACTTTCTGCTAATTGGTCTATGACCACTGAGATGAGAGAACTTCTAGTGGAAACCATATGTCGTGGTTTCACTCCAGCCAGCAGCTGAGCCCCAGGCAGCCACTTGCTCATTCTTCTGCCAGTGTGGTTGGGGAGAGAATGTGAAGGGTAAAAGCTGGAAAATTCCTGAGGTGACATATAGACAGTTTAATAAGGAAAACAATATCCATGTACAAAATCAAAGCAAAACAAGGAATTAATTCACCACTTCCCATGGGCAGGCAGGTGTTCAGCCTTCTCCAGGAGAGCAGGGCCCCAGCACATGTAAATACTTGAGAATACAAACACCATCACTCCAAATGTTGTCTCTTTTCTCCATCTTCCCCCCAGCTTTATTATTGAGCATGCTGTCACATGATCTGGAAATCTCTTTGATCAATTGGGGTCACCTGTCCCAGCTGTGTCTCCTCCCAGCCTCTCATGCATCACCAGCTTCCTCACCAGCATGGAAGTGCAAACAGCAGAAAAGGCCTTGGCTCTGTGTAAGCCCAGCTCAGCAATAACAAAAACATCTCTGTAATTATCAACGCTGTGTTCACCACAAGTACAAAATATAGCTCCACACAGGCCACTATGAAGAAAATGAATTCTATCTCAGCTGAAACCAGCACATTAGACTTCTAGTGTGGAAATAAAAGTCGAATTTTGTTTTGAACGTTGTGCCTTGTGTACAAAATAGAATAGAAGAATTGATTGAATTGCTTTTACTACAGAACTGCAGGTTTCTCTTGGAAAAAAACAATTTTGGAACTCTGCTGATTTTTCTTAAGAATTTTAGAGTGTTTCATGTAATAGATGTAATGAATTTATGTAATAAAATTATAAAAATCCTTTTTTTTTTTAAAGGAGTTTCCTGAGCTATGTTGAAGTAACTAGGTACTATTCATCAGACTCTGGTAATTCTCGTGCTACTTGTTTTAACAGATGTTAAGGAAGAAAGAGAATACCTGTTGTTTTCACTAAGAATGCAGTAGAATTTGGGTATAAAATGTGATTGTGTCTACTTGCCCAACACAAAAAATTAAAGAAGTTTTCACTTTAATAATTTGAAAACAAAATTCAGTAAAGATATTTCTCATTTGCTTTCATTTGATATCCATTCTTTCTTTATTCTTTCCTTATTCTTATTCTTTCTTCAATTCTTTGACATCTCTAGAAATAGGTCCAAAACTGAAAGTGCCTTTGGACCTCTGTTGGCTTTTCCACTTTTTCAGTCAATCCACATCACCAGTGAAGGTGCCTTTGATGTCTCTTTCAGACCTTTTAAGAGATGATACTATAATTCTTTCTCCCTCTTTTGTTCATTACTTTTTAAGATCTACCCCCATGGCTAACTGCTTTGTACTCAGATTTTTTTTGTAGCCTTTTTTTTCCTAAACAAAGGAAGTTACTTTTGCTAAAGGATGGGTGTGTGGAGCAGTCATATCTTAGGACCATAAAACAACGAGAGACCCTGATCATTAGGTAAAATTATTTTCTAAGCAGTGTAGTCAAATGTATTTAGCAAAGATATCCCAAATTTACATCTGAAAAGTGGTGAAGATGTACAGCTTTCAATATTTCCAAAGTATATAGTGTTCTGGAGGTGCAGATATATATGTGTTGAAGTTTTAAGAAATGCTAGTTTTCATGCTTATAAAAGTGATATACAAGAACCTTTTGAAGGATCTGCAAATGTGACTAGGTGCTTTAACAACTGCTTACAATGGCTCCAAGAGTCACAGCTCCAGATCAAGCAAGAAATATTTCAGACTACCAGGAATTGAAGCCATCAGCATATAGCCAGGGCATTAGCTGCAAACCCGTATTTCCTTCTCTTTGATAATCACAGTTTGAATCCAGTTTTAATGAAGGTGCAGGATTACAGTTATTTTATCATAGCTGGTTTGTTAATTCCTGGTGGACAACACATTTTCTAATACCAGAGTAATAACTTCAGCACGTATAGCATGCCAAGACATCCTGTCAGACATTATAGAAACCACACAGGAGTTAAATAGGACCCTGTGCAAGGCCAGACTAGCAAATAGAAGCCAGATAAAACATTTGAGCATTCAGATTTGATTAAAGGGCATGGGACTGGCAGCATCCTTGATCTCTCAGCAGAGAATTACATTGTGAAGAGGTGAAGCAGCACCATAATATAATATAATTTAATGGGGAAGAGCTGATATTTCATTAGCAGCCAACGATTTGGAAGAATGTTTTCAACACCTCGCTTTTGAATAGGTTATATATTAAATCCATATAGCTAACAGTGCTTAACTAGGTCTGAAGGATGGTTACAGCGTCTGTCATTGACAGATTCCAAAATTACTGTCTTGGAGAAAGAAAGAAAAATGAGATGTCTTGGGAACTTGACTAAAATTGGCTAAGAAAGTTGTTTTGACTTGTGACTTCAACATATGGAATTCTGCAATACTTGTGCTGGTTTTGGAAAGCAGGAAAAGAGTTATTTGCTGATTTTTCTTGGGTTTGAACACTTTATTTCTAGTTAATAAGTTGTGAAAAAGAGGGAGTTTTCTTTTTAAACTGTGGAGGCTTTTTAAATTATTTTTATTCTTGTAGACTAAATCTTTGCATTTAGGGGAGTATGTCCTTCACAATTTTGATAAACTGTAGTATTCAAGTCATCTAATATCAAGAAAACAAGAATTCAGGTAGGGGTCCAAAATTTGGTGGGTTTGAACAGGAGACCTCGTAGGTAGTTTATGTATTTCATAAAATGTTTTAAATTTTTGCTTGGTTTTCAGTTTACCTAGCAGGTTCTATAGTTATCCTTCTCTCTCTTCACACACACACGCCCCCACACACACCCTCTGCCTCCTCCCCGCACTTTCCTTCCCCCTTTTCTCCCTTTCTCTCTTTTTCTCCTTCCTGATGGATCTTGACATTGTGGTGGTCTTCTTAAGCTGTTCACCATTTCTTTCATGCCGTACATTTTAAGCATTTTAAAGGAGCTCCTTAAAATTTATTAAATGTATTAAAATGCATTGCATTTTTGATAACACCTCCTGTCTAGTTTCAGTGGTGCTCTTCATTAGTGTTACTGTAGCTGTTAGATAAATAAAGTTGGATCATACCTGATAAACAGCTTCCACACTTGGAGGTGTGCAGCAAATGACTGGTTCGTTATGTAAAATTATGTAAATTGTTTATCTAGCTGAGACAAAAGTCTGTCAAGCTAGGATTTGGGAGCAGGAGCCTCAAGTACCTCAGGACATGGAGGGTGCCATGGTGTAGCAGCACAGTAAGTACACCTCCAAAACAAGATCTCAGTTTTCAGCAACCTGTATCTTGGGGATGCCTGTCTTTTTATTGAATAGCCTGGTGTTTTTTACTCTCCTATCAAGTAGTCCAATTGCTTTGTGGATGCCTGTAAGTCACAGTGCCCCGTGGCAAGGATTTCCAAAGCTTGACTGATGTGATGAATGCCCATTTGAGAGGGGAAGCAGGGGACACATGCACCACTTTGGTAGTGCCATTTTGCTTTGCCAGTCCTTGGGATCTCGAAGGTTAGGCAAAGACTGTTCTTTCATTTCTCCAACTGCATGAAACCTTGCAGGTCCCTCCTAGCAAACCCTTCTCCACCTTGACCCAGACTAAAGAGACCTTGTTTGTCTATTCATTCCTTAGGCAGATACTGCGAACCCCTGATCATGTTTTGCTCCTTCTAGCTTAGTCTTTTTGCACACAGGTCCAGAATTACATGCAGCATCAAAACATTTCTGTCCCATGGATTTGCACTGAGCCATATCACTTTTCCCCGGTTTTGGTCACTATCCTTTTTCTTAAGCACCACAGTTTTATGAAGTTAAGACTTCTCACCACTGTACAAATGACTGGCCTGAGGTAAAAGTAATAGGAAGCCTGCTCTTTGTAATATCACAGCTATCATACTGAGTATTACTCAGTACTGTCAGGCTGAGTATTAAATTGTCTTATGTTGCCATCTCTCTTTATGTTGAATTATGTAAATTGTCTAAAAATTAGTGAAGCTTCAGACAGCATACCTGTTTCTAGCAGTTACTATAAATTATTTAAATATTATTATACTCTGTGAATGTAGAAGTTGATATTAGATGGGCAATATGAGCCTGCTTTTAGCCTCAAAATATAAAGAGAAATTGCTACTCTTTGGACAACTTTCTGTGTTTTTTGTACCAGTTCAATTTTCAGGTCAGAATCACCACAAAATAAAAACACACACCATCCTAACAGCAAAAAAGCCCTTGTCTGTGCATAATATTCTATGTCTTGGATGAAAATAGCTATTAATTAAACAAACAGTTTTATGTTTTCTCCCATTCAGAATAAACAAAAAATTATTTGAGGTAAACAAAGACATTATTTATATTTTGAATGTCCACACAAACAAAAACCTGGACTATTTATTTTGATGTAGCAATTACCAATATAAAAGAGAATTTAGAATATGTCAAATTATATACAGTTATTTTAAATAGGTAGTGTTTTATAAATGCTGTATCAGCTAAAAGTGTTTTCTAGCTTCAGGGATAAAATAAAATTCTTAATATTAGTTACCCCTCTCTCTGTACATGTTACCAGCATTCAGGGATGCAGTAAAACTTGCCTGCTATCTGAAAGGGCTGTTTTGATGTATGTTATCTCTAGGGGACACTGCAGAAATCATCAATGTTTCATGAGGCCTCTAAGCTTGCTCCCAATATTGTATGTACATCATAGATTTTAATTTCCTTTGCCAATGGTTTACTTTGTGAATTTTTACTTTTTTTTTTCCCTTATAGAAACTGTTGATCTGAAGTTCAGTATAAAAAAAATAATTACCCCATTGTTATTTTATTCCTGTTTTAGTGGACTATTCAGAGATTATGGATATTTTGTAGCATTTACAAGAGACATGGAAGTGGCTATGAAGTGAAAGGAATGAGAAAGAAAAATTACAGGAAGTAGGGAAAATACTGTAGAACAAGTCCATTTTAATTACTGCAGTTCTCTTACTTATTAACTTACTTTCTTACACAAAACTACCCTCTCCAGAGACTTAAAAAAATTTATCACTAAAAGTACCATCAATTGTATCCTCTAATTTTAGTATCCCACAGACACTAAAATCTGTGGATCCACATTCTCCTTGTTGTCCAAGATTTAGCTTCTTTTTCTTTTGTTTTGTTTCTTAAAATTAGGCAAATACATTGTCTACCACCATGATTGTTTTAAGTTTGTGTGATCTTGTAGGATACATTTTGTGGGTAGTCAGGAGTGCCACTGTGTCTCTTGCAGACATCATCCTAATTTAAAGTTAACCACCTCCAGGGAGCTTAGCTGTAACATTACATAGCAAAGTACAGGCTTGCTCTTGTTCCCTGTGTCTGGAGGACGTCTTCATCTCACGCTTTTGGCCAGCTGCTATAATTTTCCTGGTACAAATGTCAACTGGTTTGAAGTGAGCAATGACATGCTAGCCTGAGTTAGCACATTCTACTCCTGATATGAACACCCTAAAATAAAGTGTACACCCATTTTTTTCTGGGAGAACCCAGAATGTTTTTGTTGAGTGCTTTCTGGGTGAACTGATGCAGTCTACCTCCTAGCAAATAAGAAGGCACTCTGCTTGATGATGATAATATATAACACTAGATAGTGTTAAAGTCATTAGTGGCAGTGTGTTGTCTTTGTGAATAGTGACTCATGTAGAACATCTTTACTGCTTTATGAAAAGCTTTCAATATAATTATTTATGCTTTTGAAGATTGAAAAAAATTTACAGGCCTGTAGTATTCATGGTTTAGTTCTTTCATGCCTTAAAGGTAACTCATCAGACAAAAGTCAACAAATGGTTTACAAAGAACTACAATATGAAACGGATTTTATTCTTTTTCTGTGCTCAAGTCTGGGCCTCTCTCTTTACTATAATCTGATAACTATATATATATAATATAAATATATATAATATATATTTATATATATATAAATATAAATATATATAGTTATATATATATATATATATATATATATATATATATATATATATATATATATATTTTATTATATATATATATATATAAAACTATAATCTGATTCAACCCTTATGTAGAGCACAGCCATCTGGCTGGATTTCTCTTGTGACCTTAAAAGAACACCATTGACATGATCCAGCATTTGTGAGCTGATAAAGACCAAATGATCAATTGAAATACTTGTAGCAAAAATGCTGTCCTCTTTTATATAACTTTGATATATCTGAGTTTGTATGTTAGCTTTAGAGTTTTCATATAAATGTGTTTTCAAGAAAATATGTTGTTTTGACAGTGCAAACTCCAGATGTGTTTCCATCATCTTGATTTCTTTCCACTCCTTAAACAAAATATGCAGATGTTCTAAGCAGGAAAATGCAATTTTAAATACGATCTTAGTTTATGAAAATGTGAATATTGTTTTTTTTCTGTGTTCTTTCACTCCCATTATTTCTGTATAAGGAAAATGACAAAATTGTGAAGAAACAATTACTTGTCTTCATAAATGTCTTAGGAGTTACTAGTAGCTCTTCTGATTACCATGGTAGGTTTTTTTACTGTCACTTTTAATTTCATCATTCAAAGTACTTACAGACCTTCTCAGACCTACTTCAGAACTTTTAACCTGTTTAGTTGATGAAAAAACAGGTAACATTTTAACTATTTTCTGAGTCGGAAACATCTTTCTTGGGTGTCTTTCCTGTCACAGTTGTGCACACTGACTGCCACTTTGTTTCTCCCACTCAACAAAACATCAGTTTTAATAGATTTTGGACTTGAATGCTGCTGTGTTTTCTTCAAAATGAAATTGTTCTTGAATTGAGTGTGAGGCACTTGAAGGAAAGAGTTCCTTGAATATATCAAGAACATACACCGGGAGATTATGTGAATAGCAAACATAGCTAATATGATTTTTTGAATTCTTTTACAGATTGTTCTTTAAAGAAAAAATATTTTAGACCAGTTTTATAAATAATTTCTTAGATCTCAAAATTCCTTTTGAACCTTGTGAATGGTAGAGCTCTATCTATTGATTTGTAATAACTAAAGGTGTTAGCTAAATAACTAAATTAATTAAAGCTTTTTATTTACTAACTTTAAGCAACTATTTTATTCCTAAAGATATTTTCTTTCAACCAAAATCTCTCAATGGAGCTGAAAGTAACTTCACAGCATGACTGTGACAGAACTAACTAGCCCAAAGGTCAGAGTCCCCAATGAGTGGGAGGGAAATTGAGGTCATCCCCTTAATCTTCATGGCAAGAGTTAAACTGCCATGTTGCTGTATATTATTTAAATTCTCTTTGTAGGCAAATCTGAAAGAAAACATGCTGTCTCAGCTGCAACTGCTTAACATCTGTTAGTGTTTGATCATTTTTTTAGTCACAGGACTTTCAACAAATGCAGAGTTTAATACCCACTTTGAGGTCAAAAAGGTACAGAGGACATTCCCTATGGAAGCATCCTGAAGAGTGAGGAATATCTAAGTAGACTTTTCACACCCCCATCTCTTGAAAACTTCCTGCTGCTCTACTACTTCTGTGCCATCCATGCAGGAAAGCTGCTGTACTCACAGGGAGCCTGTCCTCCTTCTGTGGTAGGGAAGTGGGCTGGATTTGTTTCCAATCTTTGGTTTTTTACTTCAGAGGAAGCAGCAGAGGCAGACATGGAGCTGAAGATCAGTCATCTAATTGGTGTCTATTTTAATTGGCTAGTTGCATTCTTCACTGAATTTGCTTTCCTTATATGTATACTTTCCTTTCATGTTAGTAGACTTCTGTATTCCTTCCACCATCCAGTTTTATTCTCATTACAGAAGTTTTACATGTCTTTTTCCCAGTAAAAAAGTGGCTGTTCAGCAGCCTTTGAGCTTGTCATCACAGATTTAAAAAGAAAAATTTACTGGCTTGTTTTCTCTTACTCTTTGGCATTGTCCATGTGCAGCTGGTTTCTGCAGATGTTTTCTGAACAGAGTTAGTGACTTCTAAAACCTTGCAAATATCATTAGTGTTACAGGTTTCTACTTTGCTAAGAGCTGCTTCACACAAGTATGTATGTCCTTGCAAGATCTGGCTGTACTCCTTGCCTCAAATATAACTTTCACCTCATTGAAAATGTATGTTTTCTCATATCAGTAGAGTAAGTAAACGTTTATCTGTTATTGATGCTGTAATGGCCTTTATAATGCGAAAACCATGGTTTCAAATAAGCTGTGTGTTCCATACACAGATTAAACATGCTTTTCTAATTACCTTTGCATAATTTTATACTGCATTGATTTGCAGCTGAACTTCTCATTAACATTTTTTTTAGTTTTAATTCTTCTTTACTCTCTGCATCCTTTTGTGTTATTCCTAGTAGTCTATTTCCTCCCTCCTTTCCTTTCTCCATTTAATTCCTTTCAAATGAAGAACATTTGTGCACATGAATATCTTTCATGTGTCCTTTCTTCTTCTGACTATGAGGGTTCCTACCTTCTGTAAAGCGTTTTCTGCACACCACATCTGCCAAGTGCTTTACCTTTTGAGCTTTGGAAGGAAAGCACGTTAGAAAAACAGAAATGGTCCTGACAAATACCCTTTATTCTGTTACACTCACCCATTTGTTAGTGGCTGATTAGGGTATAGGGTACAAAGGTCATATATTCAGTAGCTGGTATC
The DNA here is from genome assembly GCA_017589585.1 of Phylloscopus whistleri. Taxonomy (NCBI): domain Eukaryota; kingdom Metazoa; phylum Chordata; class Aves; order Passeriformes; family Phylloscopidae; genus Phylloscopus; species Phylloscopus whistleri. Next base: position 4,357,091 of record JADMLD010000679.1, on the reverse strand, counting down.
TGTGTAGGCAACCTTCTACGTATTTCTAAGCATTGTAAAGCAAACAGTAAAAAGTGGAATTTGGTCCTTGGCTGTGAAGAACTTTACTGGCTGGAGTATGCATCCTCAGGACAGGGGGTGGGGCAGTGATGGTGTTGTGTCCCCAAATCCTGAACAGTGTAAAATCCCCAAAGAGGCTTTTTTTTTTTTTTCTTTCTTCATTATTTGGGTTTTGTTTCAAAATAGTGAGACTTTTTCTAGTCATATCTCCTAGCTTTAGAACAGAACTGTACTACCCCTGGCAGTCCATTTAAAAAAGAAACTGCAGTAGGAAGACAGCCTAAAGCCCATTGCTTCCCTTACATTTCAGAGATTCTTACCTTTGGGGGACAGTGCTTAACCTAAACTTTACAGGAAAGAAAAGACATTTCAAATGCTGACTTGAAAGTGTCCCAGGAAAGAGCAGAGATTGGTGAAAATGGACAGTCCTGGTAGCTTCAGTCTTTGATCCCAAATGTAGGGAAGCCAATGCTACCTTCAGAAATCAATGCTTTCTTCAGGCTGACTGCTCTCATAAATTAAGGAGAGGGAGAGAATGAAACTGAATTTGCTACTATTTATGTTTGGGTTTTGCCTTGTACTTTTATAATACAACATGTACTTTAAAAAAATCTTATGATGAATTCTCCAGTGGTTTTTTAATTGGTTAAATGCTTTCTTATATAAAAAATATATGATTTTCATAGAGGGAAATATGGAAGGGAGAAAATGAAACAAGTAACAAAAAGGAGGACACAAGTCTGCATTATATTCCTTTATTTTGGGAAGCTGGTCCTAAGTGAGATATTGCAAGGGCACTGTATCTCAATAGCACCAATTGTGTTAAAGAGGTTGTGATGTTCCCAGTGTGTGGAGAACTCTGCTCAGAATAGCTATGTTAGATTTCTTGAGCTACTCCATATGATTTGGATTTTGTCATTTGTAAAAATGGTATTTTAAATTGCTTTCTTTACTTCTAGAAACATTGATTTTAAGAGGGTGCTTACAACTACTCTAGGATTTGATATGACAGATATTTATATTTAATGCAGAGCAAAACACAAAATACACTTAACCTTTATTCAGTTGCATTGTAAATGTATTCTACTTTCTTTCAACTGAAGTGAATTATATTAATAACTTGTTATTGTTAAAATGTCAAGAGTATTTTCTTTCTCTTTGAATTATCATTTCTTTGCTCAGGGTATTGGGTTTTGCTTATCGCTCCTGACATGGAAAGGAGGAAATGTAATCTTACGTGAAATGTTCAGACTTCTCCTGAATAGGTAGGTTATTTCTTTTAGATTAGCTCAAGTAATAGTTGCAGAGTTGACATACGGAATGTGGAAGGAGACAGGAACCAGACAACACACTGAAACTGAAACGCTTCCTTGTTTAAAGATAGTCTCCCTGGGACTAATAGAGTGATGAGCACAACATGTCAGGCATTGCTGTATGTGGCTCTTCTTTTTACTTTCGCCAAGCTGATTTCAAGCATGTTGCTTTTATTTTACTCTGGCATTATCAAAATAATTTACATTCACCTTGCAGAGTTGAAGTATACCTGTTTGGGGATGAAATTGGAGAACTTCAGGACGAAAAAATGTACCACAAGGAGTTTTGAATTTCACTCCATCTCTGCAGCTGATGAAAAATATTCACTTTAAAGTATCTGGTTATTCAAATAGGACTTAAATTGTTCTCCCCTCTTACCACTTCAGAAATAGATCATTCTGTCTCTTAAAGGAAAGCTACATTATGGGAAATATATTAGTCCACTGTCAGTCTAGAAGGGTTGAGGGCTGTGTGGGTTTTGTGGTCGAGAACTTTCCAACTTGTCTTATAAAGTGAACAGAAATGTGAAGTTAAACCTTTGGATAATGGTATTGTTCATAATTAGAAATATATGAGATACTCCTTCTAATGGCTTTACTCCAACAAGCCAAAAAAAATTCAAACAACTGTCTTCATCACAAACTCTGTTTGTTTCAAAGATGGATGCAATGTTTCACTTTAAATTATTGTCCATCCTTCCAGCTTCAGAGAAAGTAGTACAGCTTTAAATTTCATCAGCAAGGACAACCTGGATACAATGCTGGCAAAATTTTCCTTTGAGCAGAGCTGGTTTACGCCAACATGTACATATTTTTACATTCTCATTTTCAAATTAGTTTAAGCTTTCCAACAGCTGCTACTGATTAATTTATAAAACTATCAGTGAAAGAGCAAGGTCCAGGGTAACCTTATTTCTGTGTATTTTTCTTTAAAGTAAACATTTGACCCAATAGTATTAATAATGTTATTCTTTTCCAGATGGAGTTTTTTGTTTAAATATTTATTAGCTATTATTTCAAATTTATAATATTAAAGTACAGTCTACTACACCTGGGTCATGACAATCCCAGACACACCCATAGGTTGGGTGGAAAAGGGATTTAGATCAGCCCTGTGGGGAAAGACTTGGGGATGGTGGTTGGTGGAAAACTCCACGACCTGGCCATGGGCACTCACAGCCCAGAAAGCCAAACGTGTCCTGGGCTGCACCCAAAGCAGCGTGGGCAGCAGGGGAGGGAGGGGATTCTGCCCCTCTGCTCTGCTCTGGTGAGACCCCACCTGGAATCCTGCATCCAGCTCTGGGGTCCCAGCACAGGAAACACACTGACCTGTTAAAACAAGCCCAGAGGAGGCCACAGAGGACTGGAGCACATCCCCTACAGAGCCAGGCTGGAAAGGTGGGGCTGTTCAGCCTGGGGAAGAGAAGGTTGCGTGCAGATCTCACAGCAACCTCTCAGTAACAGAAAGGGGCAGGGAAACTGGAGAAGGACTCTTCGTCGGGAACTGTAGTGATAGGACAACGAGTAATGAGTAGGAATTGAAAGAGGCTAGATATTAGGAAGAAATTCTTCACTGTGAGGATGGTGGGGCACTGGAACAGGTTGCCCAGGGAGGTAATGGATGCCCCAGTCCTGGCAGTGTTTAAGGCCAGGTTGGATAAGGCTTTAAAGTCAACCTGTTCTAGTGGGAGATATCCCTGCCCTTCACAGTGGGGGTTGGGACTGCATGATTTTTTGATCCCTTCCAACTCTTTACATTTCATAATTTTGGCAATGAAAGGAATGTAAAAGTAAATCTTAGTTTTAGTATCTAGATCTTACAGTGATGCCAGAAATTTTCATGCTCTGTCTTATTGATAAGAAGTCTGCATATACTTTAACACTACTGTTGTGATTTCTTTTGTGACTTTAAATTCTAAAGAAAAAAAAATTTTCCTGTCTAATGTCAATCTCAGCTTGTTTTTCATTTTTATGACCTTATAACTTCAAAAACTGTAAACGGGAATACCATTGAGAGTTGGGGAAAGTACCATTCAAATCTCATGCTGGCCCACCCACAGAACAAAACAAGCAAATATCCAAGAAAGAAAACAAAAAAAGATGTCTTTTATTTTAAAATCATCATCATGTATTGTTCCATGCCAGACAAAGAGGTTAGAATAAAGCCTGGGTTTCTGTATTGCAGATTCTGGGTGGAGTTCGGAGGGTAATCTCATTTGTGAACTTCCAGGCATGCTTCCTATTTCTTTAACAGAAATTGTAAAATATTAAATCAATTTACTCTGCAGAAAATTTATCCTGGGTGTCTGAGATTTGCAAATTTTACTGGATTTCTGTGGGATGGAGAACATATTACATAGAGTCACCGTTTTAAAATATTATCCATTGTCAATGAGAGAAGATGTACTCACAAATTATCCCCCCTACCCAGCCCATGAGAAGGAGTGAACTGAATATGTTTTGGAAGCTGTTGTTCTTAGTGGGATTGGAAGGGATAATAAGAAGCATTTTACCCGGTCTTAAACCGTATTCCAGAGGACAATTACGTGTTCATTGAATGTGTCTGGAAGAGAAAGCATGGAAACAGCAACTGATTCCATCATCTTGTCTTGTAATACTAAAGTTACATGTAGTACCTCCCCTTAATGGTGAGCCAGTTTGAGTGAAAAATTAGTCCTGAGCTTTGTGTTTCCCCAAGAGCCTCCCAAATGAATGGGCCAAGAAGTTATTAAGGGCATATTTATACTGTGTTTAAATCCTCTTTATAATGGCATAATTTGAAGTTAACGATTGTTAATGAGTTGGATTTTTTCCTAAGATCAAGTGCTTGCATGAATATAAACGCAGAAAAATCTTGCATTCTCCTTTCCACCCAATAAAAAGCATCATTTTTGAGCTTAAAAAAAACCCAACCAAACAAAAAACCCCAACAGGTGTATTCCTAAAATGATTTGTAAATAAAAACAAGCTTCCATCTCTCATCTACGTATAAGAATTCTCTTTTTTCCCATTGTGTTTATTCTTATTTAATGTCTTAGAAAAAATAATTTGCCTGTGGGACAGAACTGCTGGAGGAAAATTCTTGCTTAACCTGCCAGAAAATGTCTTAGTGGGTAATTAGGCAGCCCAAAAAAAGTACAGTTTTGCTTTGTAAAAATGTATGTGTTTTGTAGAAATCAGTCTTGGAATGAACAACTGTCTAGACATTTCACATATTAAATACTAATGAACTGAAGACCTGGATTATTTAATACAACTGTTTGAGTGGAAAGTCTTGTGTTTTATATATGGGGCCAAGAGCCATAAAACCTTGGACTCTGGTCCCCTTTTTGATGTTGAGTGACCTTAATAATTCTTTGCACTTACACAGCACTTGGCAAACATTATTAATTTAAACTTCACAGAGTCCCCGTGAGGTACAACGGTGTAATTATCTGACTTTTTCAAGTGTAAGAATTGAGACTCATAGAGGTTATGCTCTGCAATAAAACAAGTTTAGAAAGAGGGTGGAAACCCAGGTCACTTGGCAGTTAGTCTTGCTCCTAATCTAGTGGAGTACTGCTTGGAGCCTCAGCTCCTTAGCCTAGCAGATGGGGTTAATGCTGTTTTCCAGGTGCAGATGCTCATGCTGAACTGTGTGCCAAGGAGGTGAGGAAGATACACATCTGTGGCATCTGTCTTCCCTAAAAGGTACCACTGACCTGCTTTGAATTCATAGGAAATTCCTTGTAGGCAAGGACGGGCAATTCTAACCCAGAAGAAGGCAATGAAATGATATTAAAAATCCAAGAGAGATTGCCACAAATGTACTTGAAGTGGATGCAGTGCAGAGCAGTAGGCTGACTGCACCAGAAGGACCTGAGGCTGTCTCAGTTGCTCACTGCATGAGGCTGAGGCAGGTACTCATCCTTTTTGAGCCTCAAATTTCTTTTTGAATGTTCTTAATTTGCTTTTAAGCCATGCCAAAACATGAGCATAGGAAATGTTGGATTTTACTGCGATGTTTCATGACTTTGAAATTAATCTGACTGAATTTCTAGTGCAGAAGCTTTTTCCTAGCTAAGGCTTTCACTTATTTGCTTACTGTTCCTACAGTGGGCCAAATTGCTGAAATCAGAAGACAAGATGACATGATGTGAATGTGTAACTGAGTTTTATTGCCAGCATTTACATCTGGTGGAGGTACCTGTGGGTGGCCAATTTGCAGGAGGGGCAACATAGGAACCCTATCTGAGCCTCCCAGCTCATACACTGTGCAGTTTTCCAACCCTGACCTTCATTCGAAGGCACTGTGGAGCAGGAAGAAAGAAGACATTTTAATTCATCTTTCTGACAGGTCCTGAGTGCCAGCTACAGAACAACAGGTGCACAAAATTTATTGTGACCTTCACCAACCTGCCAAAGTGCACCATTCTAAATGTGTCATTTCCTCACAGTGTATATGGGCTGCCCCTAGATCACGGTGTTTCCCCTACTCAAACAACATTTTGCTTTCTGTGGATAATTTTACAATAACAAAATATGCTACCCCTTTGCCAGATCCAATAAAGCACTTCTGTTTCTTCCTGTGATTTTTTGTTTTGGTTTGGTTTTTTTCACCTTGTTTTGTTTTTTTCTCTCTTTGTTGTTTTGGGGGTTTGTTTTGTTTTTCCCCAATGAACAGTATTTCCTGTTGTAAAAGTGGTTGTATTTGCTATGCATCCCAACACTTCTTATATGTCACCTATTCATAATAATTTTGATGTAGTGAATTACTTTTTATACAAGTATGCTTTCCTTTGTATTTTTCAGAGCCTTCTGTTCTCTGAGTTTTTCAGTAAATTATTATTTTCTCTGTATTACTTTACATGCTGTAATTGCTTTGTTATCTATAAAATAAAGGTAGGCTTAGTTTACTCCTTCCATCACTGCCAGAACCTCAGTGAATGAACTGCAGTTCCTCTCATTACCATAGCTTTGTTCTGCTTTGTTCTAGTGATAATTGCCCTTGTCATCCTCTTGTAACATTTGCTGTGAAAACTTGTGTTTAAAAACAGAGAGAAAGTAATAGGTGGTGTTGGAGAGAGATTAATTAGGCAGAATATTTTGCAAAATGAGTTGATAAAGAAATGTTTGTATTTCCCATCATTAAATAACTGAGTCAGAAATGATTATGTAAACAGCAGCACACATGGAGGAAAGGCTTAGCTGCTTTACTGGATCAGGTACAGTAAGAATATGGCTGAGACAGTTTGCATTGTTGATTCATTATGTTCTTTTGGTCAAGTGAAGACAAATTAAAAATTTCAAATGTCTGTCTTTAAACTTTTTTTTCCTCTCTCTCTGGTGTCCTTTGCCTTTCTTCCTTACAGCCGTCTCTCCCTATTTTTACACTTAAGGGTTATTTTTGTAAGAGGGTTATACTGCCTTTTAAACCTGTCTTTATGAATCCCTTTTCCAAAGGCAGTGAAAGAAACATGTTTTGCCCACAATGACCAAATTAGTAAACAAGTTTGAAGTTAAGGTCTGTATTGTGCTGCTGTTGGGCTCACTAACACTGTCAAAAAAACAGTTTCTGGGATCTTACATCCACATAATTTTGGTGAAGCCAGCTAACACTTGAAATGGAATTCCTTGTTTATGAGAAATATGTGTGAAGTGAGCAACTTTAAATAGAAATTTTAAAAAGAGATTCAGCTTCATGGATGTTTACAAATTGTTTCCCTAGTTCTGGAGTGTTTAGCCAAGCTACAGTTTTTTATAATATCCTTCAGTAAACACATACTTCACTGCTCCTCATTCAGCATTATTTGTGTCCTGGGAGTCTTCCAAAGGAAACTAAAGATTTGGCAAGGCCTGGGAGCTTATACAGAAGACTGTTTATTGAAGGGGAATTTGAAAGATAAACTTGTCATCAAGGAAACTAAGGTTACCAGGTGAAAATGAAAGATAATGTTACTATATAACAGGACAAGTTATGGAGGTGTTCCAAAACAGTGGAACCAGTCTGGGAAAATGCCTGAGACAGAAGCCAGAGAAATAGAACCAGAGCAACACACACCCACTGCCCTTGGAGCTGTGTCTCTAAGAACATTGTGATAGAGCTACCCCGTCTCTGATATGTAACTCTGCACTATAACACGTGGGTGTATCATCTCCTCAGCAATTTGTAATAAAACACAGATGAGTGCATTTTTCAGGGGACCTGGTTGCTGAAACCCAATTCTCACTTCAACACTTGTAAGTATATTGGAACTGATACAGGTCCTCATTGTGAGCACAGCCACAGTGCAAATGTAAAGGTGATCTGTTCTTGGAGGACAACAAAACAGTTTTTCAAAAGACTCATAACAGGCTGTTGGTAGAGCAAGGGAATGTGTGTTTGAAGATGTAAAAATTCTAGAGACCACAGATGTAGTCCCGTCTCCAGCAATATTTCCAAACCTATATCCATTATGGCAGAGAGCAACAGCTGCTGTCACCACAGGGTGCTTGCTCAGTTCATATGGAGAGGCATGGAAATCCACAGCAAATTGTTTCATCTTGCTCCCTCCAATGGAAGGTATGCTCAGAGAGAGCTATTTAAGTGATTGCATTCATCTGTCGAATACTGGTAATTACATATTCATGATGCACCATCAGACTGCACAAAAATAAAGCTGAAAAGTCAAACCCGTTGATTCTGGGGGCTGTTTGTGTGTGTGGTATATGCAATGCAGGAGAGGAAGGAAAGCACTCTGTGTGCTGTGAAACAGCTGCCAACTGTACTCGCATGCTCTGGAGCTGTGGTGTCTGGCCTGTGACCCAATTGCCAGGAATAAAATGAATACATTCCAGTATTTTCATAATTTTAAAAGACTCCTTGGTTAGATACACAAAGTCCCACAGAATTAAGGAAACTAGAATGAACATCCACCTTTAATTTTTAAGGAATGGGTAAACTAATTGCAACTGACTGTTACAAAAGTGCGCATTTTTTGCCAAATACACAATAAAAATATTCTGAGTTAAATCAGAACACTTGATAAAGAAAAAAAATCACAGAAAAACCTTGGAAAGATAGGACAAAATATTGAATAAGTGAAATGCTTTCTCTGTATATAGCTGTGATTTAAGGTCCAGTATGTCTCCAACTAACTTATATATCAAGGGAGGAAGGAAATGTTTTCTTCAGCTGATTATAAAAGCAATTGATTTTTTCTCCTAATAGATTATATACCTAGGTATTTGTTGCAGCAATGAGAAGTGGTTCAGCTGAGAAACTTCTAAATCCTGTTAATTAGGAATGGACTGGATACAGCCCTATGCATCTGCCCATAATCTGTCAAAACGAGGCTAAAAATATTCTCTCTGTAGATGGAGTTCAAGTCAAGTTAATGGTGTTTGTCTTTCTCTATATTTTTATTTGCTCAGTCTGCTTCAGTTCTTTTGCACTTGCTAGAGAGCTATTGAAAATGTTGACCCAATACTCATATCAAAGTTTATTTTCTTTTTTTCCTCCTGTGTTTAAGCATTACATCTCAATTCAGTGATGGTTTTCTTGTCAGAGAGGTAAGTGCTTTTCATATAAGAATCATTATATCCAGTAGAAATTCCTCATGCACATAAGCATTTGATGAACCGTTACCAGAATGTGTTTGTGCAGAGAGCCTACAGGATGTTTAGGAGACCACAGATTTTACCCTCATTTACTTTACCTTTCCAAGTGTTTCCTCACTTGCTCTTTTATTTTCATAAGATTTTTTTTTTCTCCACGAGCATTTCTTTTTCACTACTTTGCATTTTGGTTAACAAGCCAAAAAATAAAAAAAAGAAAAAAAAAAGGCAAGTTTGTTGATACTTAAAACGAAAAAAGATTTATGATGTGGATGAATGATGCAGATGAATGATAAAGAAATGAAAAAATGGTCTGATCTTTCTGTTTTGGTTAGTATTCTATGTGACTTACATAACTGTCCCCTATTAATGTTGATCTCCAAGAAGAAAATCCTGCCAGTAGGAATCTTTTTTTTAATATGGAATGCAGTGTCTCCTTCAATTTTACTACAAAAAACCACAAAACAACAACAAACCACCACCACCAAAAACAAACAAACAAACAAAACCCAAACAAACAAAAAAGCAAACAAAACACCACAAAACCAAAAAATCCCAAACAAAACAACAACAAAAAAAACAACCCCCCCAAAAAAACCCCACAACATATCTTTTGGTCCCCTCTAGAATCCCCGTTTTTATTTGAGAGGGACTGAATCTAATTATCACAGAGTCTCTCTCGAACCACTTAACAATATTGGTATAAGGGTACAGCAGTCTCTTGACCTGTAGGTAATCATTTCCAGTTGTGCTGTTGTAATAGATTTGAGACTCTTCTCCTGGAAAAAAAAAGGTGAGTATATCAAATTGTTCAGCTTGTTAATTCAATAATTAGTGGGGAAAAGTTAAAATCACAGTTTTAACCAGGAATATTTCTGTTATCATCAAGTAAGTAGCCTGTCACCACTAAGTAAAAATGTAATCAAGTAAGTTATTCTGGTGAAAATACTCAAGACAAATTCTGCAAAGTCTCACCTTAATGGTTTAGTTATAGCTAAAATGTTAGTAGATGGAGAACTAGAAAAAGCCCTATATTAAGCATACAAGTCTTTGGAAAACAAAAACATATACACTTGTTAAAGGCATCAGAAAGAACCAATATATTGCTGAGAAAAGCTGTTGTATACATTTTTGACATCAGTCAACAATTCATTTCTGCTAAACCTGTTTTCTGTGCTTTTTAAGATTCCCATATTTATTTCCATGGGAAAATTGTATATCTTTCGTGGTTTTATCTTTTCTCTTTTTTTTTCTTTTCTTTCCTTTTCTTTTCTTTTCTTTTCTTTTCTTTTCTTTTCTTTTCTTTTCTTTTCTTTTCTTTTCTTTTCTTTTCTTTTCTTTTCTTTTCTTTTCTTGGTCTTGTTGATGATTGGGAACACTTTTAAACTGATTTTGGGTTAGTGATTTATTTTGTGGTTTATAATCTCTTTATTCATAATTTGCAATATCCTTTTAAAACCCACTTCTATTTTTCATTTGTGATGTCATCTTAGTTATAGCATGTTTGTTCCTTCAAGTCATCAAGGACATTTGAATATGTGATCTGGGATAAATATGTGGTGGTATGGTCTCTTTCTATACATAGTTTCTATTTATTGTTATTAGTTTTGCGGTAAGTCTACTTCTATGTCCTTACTTGTATTGTGTGATTATGCTATCTTGTAGCTTTTATTTTGAGTATAGCTGGACCCAGGTCACCAAAATTTTATTATTTTTTAATAAATAGAAAGTTTGAAAATGAAAGAAGTTTGAAAATATTTTCCCTTTATGACTATTTTTCACAGCCTAGAGAAATAGTATAATTTTGTCTTCAGATTTATAGACGAGCATTTGAAGGTTGCTGTGGCTCAAATGTTAATTCTCCTCCCCCACCAAGAACTTAGTATTTTAAAGAAACAATTCAGCTTTTAAACTGAAATATATTCCTTCATGCTTATCCCTGTGTTTCTGTGCAGGATTTCTCAATGCTTTTGCTTTGTAATCTGAAGATATAGCTAATCTATTCTCCTGTATCTCTTTCACTGATTATAAAAGTAATGCTGTGAGGCAGGAGTGTTTTAGCTTTTGATTTATGCAAATAACTCTGTACATAAGTTAGAAGTTCCCTGATGGCTACTTATTACCCTTAATATGTTCCAAAGGACTAGGTTCGTTGCAGCTGTATTTTTAAAGTCTAGAATTACTAAAGAACAATAGTTTTACTGTTGTGTAAAGCCATGAATGGCTAATGCTCAGAAAGTGAAAATAAGGAGCAGTAGTAGTAGTTGATCAGCTGAGAGAGCAAAGAATGAGAAACCTGTTCAGATGAGCAGGTGGTAATTTTATATCTAAGTTTTATTCATAAAATGGGGGCATAACCAAAGGTGGGACAGAGGAATTACTGTAATAATTTAGGTGGTTGCTAGTGAGTACTCACTGTCTTTTCTTTAACAGTACCCAAAAAATATGTCTGAAATCACTGGGAAACGTATACCAAATATTAGAGGTAGCATTAATATCCAAGAAATTATTCATTATGAAGTCATTGTGAGAGATATTTTCTGAACCAGGGAAATAAATAGAGCTACTCATAACAATTCCTTCACTTTTAATTCAACGTTCGTAAGAAAAAACCAAGAATCTTTACTAGTAGTAAAATATAGTATTTAATTTGTCTAAATTCAATAATAATCTGGCTGTAGAATTGAGTAAAATGATTGAAATATGTAATAACAATTACTAATAATTTTAAATATGTAGAGACTTCAGTCTTTGAAGCATTTGGCAAATCTCTTCTCATATCTGCACATAAAATCTGTCACAGACAGGAAGAATTGAAGAGATTTCCAAAGTGCTTGTAAAGGTTAAACAAAAGGCTATGTAAGTGGATTTATTCTGTTATATCTACCTCAACAATTGGTTCTCCTGTGAAATTATTTGTCCCCTGAAGTCCTTTTGCCTTGTTGACCTTCAAGGAGTAAAATATTTTCTTCAATGACTTCTCATGGTTGTGATTTGAATATTAATACTATGTTCTCATAAGGAAAGGCTACATTCTTCAGCTGTTCCTCAGCTGGGTAATGTTGCTATAATCCAAAGTCCTGTTGCTTCACAGTGGTAGTAAAGGTGACATAAAATCACTGACAAAGGACTTGGCTGAGAGGCTTGGATGCTTTTGAGGAGAGTAATGATTCTGTAACTTCCATAATTTAGGCTTGGGATGATTTGAGTACTTTTGCTCTGACTCTTGGAATAATTTTATTTTTACTGAGTGCAATATAGTAGCCCATTTTTTTTAAGGAAAAGGTTTTTTCATATAGCATGGAGTGGTGATAGTAGTCATACATCATATATGGATGTCACTAGATACACTGAGTGAAATAGAGCTTGGATTTCTGTATGTGACCTGAAAAATTTATTGTCAGAAGTAATGGGACTTGGTGAGAAATTTCAGAGAGATTGAGGAGGGTTTTCCCTGCTTGGTTTCCATTGGAAATTCACAGTTATCAATGTTTTCCTGTGGATTTCAGCAAACAAATGCAATGATGCAATGACACAATAATATTAATTTGAACAATGTCTATTGAGCTTGATTGATCTTTAAATTGTTAACCTCCTCTGTAACATTCTTCCATCGATTTCTATCCTCTTTTTCACTGCTTCTTGAGGCATTTTCAGTGTCATTGCAGTATTTTCCCTCCTGCTGTATGTATACAGCTCCCACCTGTTTAGCTAAACCGACAACAAGGTTGTAGCTTAACTTTTGCCAGAGAGGGCTGTTTTGTTAATCTTCCCACCACCTGTGCTCTTTGTTCATGTATGTTTTATCTTAGGTTAGCCTTGCTTTGCACATCTGTAGTCTTACAGCTCTGAATTTACTTGTGTTGGTACGCAATGGGCCTTTGGTCTGATTTGAGGAATAGTAGTTTTCAATGTTTTGAGTGAATATAGAAAAATAAAATGTTTCCAACGAAGGAAAAATATCTTTCAGAAAAATACTTGTCAGAAAAATATTCTGGAAAATATGCAGTAAGTTTCTTGAAGAATACAGTATTTTAGACTAAAACAACAGAATTGTCTCCTGTTGGAATTTTTTTTTTCTTTTCTTTTTCTTTTTTTTTTTTTTTTAATATGACCGTTTGTGCTAGAAAATTGCATAAAGGGGTGATGGGGACCAGACAGACAGGTGGATTTGAACAGGAATGATGCTGAAAGGGAGAATATAAAAACGTCACAGTAAGGGAGAACGAATTACCTGTAAAAGGTAGGGTTACCTGTAAAAGGTATTGTTACCTACCAAATGTGATGGGAACTGCTCTCTTTTTTGTCCAGCAGACCACTCTAGGTCTGGACATAAAAGACAAAAGTCCAATTAACTCATTTGTGAAAGGAAGTTTAAATTTATATCTTTTTCCTCAAAAACATTGCAGAGAATTGCAAGGCACAGTGATTACCTTTTCAAGGGCTCCTGCCTGAGTATAAACAACCATATATCAGATGCAAATTGTGAGGAGTGTGGAACTTCAAAGGCACTCTCTACCTGATTCCAAGCAGGGGAAGAAGTCCCAGTTTATTGGGAAATAAGGAAGAAATATGTTCATTCCTCCCCATGATTTCCAGGCTTCAGTTTTGAATTTATTTTGCTGAGATAAAATGGGAGAAGCAAAAATGAGGAAAAGATTACACTCTTTGAGGTGGTGATTCAAAGCAGGTGCTCTGTAATAGGAGCAGGAATGAATGGAAAGTTTGTAGGAAAGCTTTACTACAAAAACTTGCCATTTATAGCCATTCAGCCCCAGGCCTAGCTCTTCCTATTTTTTCAAGGATTTGAGATAATGTGACTCTGTGAAATGCTGCAAGAGAATCAGATTCAGTTTCAATACACTATTGTTTCAATTCAGTTTCAAACACTATTAAGCATATATCATTTTTTTATCCCCTAGTAGAAACATGTAGGAAAATGAGGACGGATGTACTCTGCTCAGGTTTATTCTAGACTTCAGTGGGTCATCCAGAGTGCAGGGAAGAAGTGTTTAAGAAAACTTGCACTCAGAAAGATGAACATCTACTGAAAATCATTGATTGCACTTATTTACAAATGAGATCATTGTAATGTTAAATGATGGTTCTTTTTCTCTCTCGTTTTTTTTCTTAGACCCAAAAGGCTCAGCTCTTTCACTTTTATTTGCATGCTGACTTCTGAACCTTGAAGGATTTTCTTGAAAAAAGACTGCTTGAGGAGAAGGAAATCAGATAACTATCAGACAATTTGAAACACACTGACGGCTGGGATGGTAAGTCATTGCTTTGTAACGCCTTTATAAATGGCAATATGGTTTATGGACATTGTGCAAGAACAGAAATACAGAAGAATATCTGGACTTGCAAGCATACATGAGATTAACAAAAGGAGATAGTTTTTGCCACTAACCTACTACATTTGGTGGAAGAAAAGAAGCTTGGGACTAGGGCTTTAAAAATTGGGCAAACATTGGATAAGGGATATCTCTTATCCCTTTCATTATCCCTTTTCTTCATTCCTGAATGCTGCTTTGTATTTTAAGCAGTGTAAAACTCTTGCTAATGAAAAATCCGTTGCAGAATAGCCTTTTCATTACATATATTTTGGCGAATATGGTTATCCCAATGTCTTTTTCATTTCTTTTCCTAAGTCAAAAGAAAAATGCTGTTTCCCTACAGCAAGTGTTCTGCTTCCAATTTTCATGCTAACTCTTGTTTCCAAGCCATCATCAATAAAAGCAAAAATAGATCTGAACGTGCCTGTCATATTTCTGGGTATAGTCCTCCTGCTTCTGTTTGACACGAAGGCTACAAATACTGGATGAAAGATAAAATACCAAAGTTTCATTGACCTATAGGAGACAAAATTATGCCTTAACATCACTGTAGTTGTGTACTCTACTTGTGCATAAATTGCAAGAATTTCATGGGTTTCCATGAAAGCACTAAAAGAGATAGATCCAAGTGGTTTTGGCTTAGAGATAGGGTTTTTCTCTCTGTGTGTGTGGTGTTTTGTTGTTGTGGTGTGGGGTTTTTTTGTGTGGTTTTTTTTTTTCTTTTTTTCTTTTTATTTTTATTTTTATTTTATTTATTTTACAGTTAGAAGACATACAAATACTGATAACACCTTTTACCTGTTCTAGTCTTAACTGGTAGCTGTTTGATCCATACACTTTTGGATACAGTATATATGTTACCTTTCTTCATTAATCAATCTTTCTGAATTTATTTGATAGTTTCATTTGCACCTGAACTTTTGAGGTGCTTATATTATGAAACATGTCACTGGCTGAAAGTCAGAATTTGTTTGAGATATTTTCAGTGTTCCTTTTTCTGATGGCAAATGGCAACATATTGGAAAGAATTAATGTTGATGTTAATGGAAAAAGCTGTTCTATATCAATGGGGTTTTTATAACAAAGAAGAATTTCTGTTAAGAGTAACAATATAATTTTATGTTGCATACGTATTTGTGGCAGTTTTGGAGGATTTTTGAATTTTATTTACTTAAAAAATTATGATCTATTTGAATGACTTGTCAGACTAACAGAGGTGGTTGTCAATGTTAGAGAAATTGCTGCAGATTTTGAAGACATGGTGTATTTTGGTTTGGAAGGTTAAAGTCATTAACTGTAAGCCTTTTTCAAATGATCCCATTTGAAGGATTGCCAAAACGTAAAGAAACATATGTTCACATGAATGAGGAAAGTAGAAGATAAAAGTGCATTATGTACATGCTCTGCAGGATTTAAAATAAGGTTTGAAGGAATATTAGAGCATGGACCTTAATATGAAATATGCCCTAAGGCAGGTACAGAGATTAACAGAAATACATGGTTCTTTTCACCTGCGCAAATCCTTCTACAGGATCAACAAATCCTTCTATAGGCATCAACATTGGTCTTCATTGCTGTTTTTTGTCATACTTCATAATGGGAAAATGGTGTGAAAATTACACGCCTTTCTTTCTAGCCTTTTGGTGGAGGGCAAAAAGAAACTTTGTTCTGCTTTTTGGAACTATTTTGCTTTTATGGAAGATGCCAAACTGGGGAATCTAGCAATATGTGTATTTGTGGATGGGAAGTGATTGTGATAGTGTTTAAATACTGAGGTTCATTTATTAAAAGGAATCGCCAAATATTTTGATGCCTCAGGCTCTGAAAACAAATGTTTCATGGAGATATGATGGTACTCAGATGTCAGAATAAACCTTACCCGGGGCTTTTCATGTCCTCTTCCATTCTGGTTTGATTTTCCTGCCCACTTCTCCAAATGTGCATCTCACAAAGAACCATCCCAACCATCTTTCTGCTTAAGTTTTTTTTTCACTTCTGTTATGACCACATCCCAGACTGTGGTGCAGTACACTGATCCCAGCTGGGCAGCTTAATACAAGCTCAAAATCAAACTGCAGTCATGGGGAGGTCTGTCTGCAAATTCATCCAGTGGGTCCAGTTTTGGGCTACAGTGTATAGATTGGAAGTGCATACCATTAACATTTTTATCTCCCAAGGCTTTCTGGAGGAGCAGGATAAAATGGTTATCCTTCAGGCCAAAACCCAGCTTTAGCATATCCATTATTATTACCCCAGGCATGGATAAAAATTAAAGTGTCTGTTGATAACTTGCACCTGGTTGGAAGCATTGAGCTTCATCTGTCTGCTAATTCACTTAGGATTTGTAGAGGAAAGAGGGAATTTTGCATTGTGTGAAAGTGTTAAGGAAAACAGGCAATGAGTGCATTGAAAACCAAACTCAAAATACCATGTCCTCATACAGCTCTTAAAACAGGGATAAGAGACAAAGCAAGAATCAGTGGATAGAATCATCATGTATTCTTGTTCTTGCAATATTTTCCTTCTCCTAATACTGTGTATTTAGATTCTCCAGTTGCTTGCATCTTCATTGTACAAAGTTTTAAAATAATCTTCCTTAAATTTGCTTTGTTCAGAGATGATGCTAGAAGACTACATGCCAAAATAAGATGATAACTTTAATGATAAATTGGCTTAGATACTCATGTACAGACCTAAAATAATATAATAATAGCAAATCAAACTGGTCTTAACTCTTTGGGTGTTTTGTTTGTTTTCATTTGATTACTTGGTTTTTGGTTTGTTTTGGTTTGGGGGATTTTTTGATTTTATTTTTTTCATTTTTTCCCCTATATTTTTGAGCCCTAGTCTATTTAAGGGCAATAATTTTGTAGGATTGGAGTTTTCAGCACATGAAAATAAATGATCTACATGCTACATTTCCTCAGACAACCCACGTTTCTGTTTCTGTTGAGATTCAGAATATTTATGCAAAGTGCTGGAAATCTGTATCCATCAATACAAGAAAAGTTGTATCAGTGACCAGTTTGATGAAAAGATGAATCGTTAGCTACACAGCTGGTCCATGCAAACAAAAATCAGTGACATTTCTTTTCTAATGCAAATTAAGGAGAATAAAATTCAGCTGTCAATTTTTATACCTGTTAAGCGTACCACAAAGAGCATGCTTCAAAAATATCAGTTCATCATAACTAAATGTAGGAGGAGATGACTGATGTACATATTTTCCCTTTGTTTTTCTGACCAATGAATAAGGCTTTGTTCTTAGCCCATTATCCCATCATCCCATCATTGGGCATCAGCATTATTTAGGCATATTTGTTGTCTTGCAGCCTCATACTGATTTTATCTAAATAGAAGAGTTGCCCAAAAATAAATAGGTAATTTCCGTTAAGCTTTTCCTGCTGTATGTATATATTTGCCTTTCTTAACATAATAATGACAAGCGACGTGGATATAATTTTAAAAATCCATCCATATACAGGTTGCTCAGAGCCCTGTCCAACCTAAGCATGTTTTCAGGAATGGAAACTGAATGTACCTCTCTGGGCAACCTGTGCCAGTGTTTTACCACCCATGGTATTAATTTTTATTGTTTTTTTCATTCATTTCCAGATTAAATCTACCCTATTTTGGTTTAAAACGGTTACCTCTTATTCTATTACTATAGGCCTTGCTTAAAGTTTGTCCCCATCTTTTTTATAACCCTCTTTAGGTATTGGAATGTCTATAAGTTCTCCCTGAAGGCACCTTCTCTCCGATCTGAACAGCCCCAACTCTCTCAGTCTTTCCCCACAGATGTGGTGTTCCATCCCTTTAATCATCTTCAATGCACTTCACCTAAATTTCTTCAGTCATTTGAACTTGTTCTTTCACTTTTCTCTGTGTCTTTGATGATGTATATTTTTTTCTTGGTTAATTTAATAATCAGAATTTTCAATGGGCTAAATATACCTTGTACATTAAGCTTTTGTAGTAAGGAGCAAAGCTGGGGTTTCACCTTCTTGGAAATGAGATCTTGACAGTTTGCAAATGAGAGTGTCTTGGAGCATGAAGTTTTAATGTCTTACGTATTCTGTGTTGAGACAAAGGCATCCAGCTACCAATATCCGTCACACAGATGAGCTGACTTATGCAATGAACAGTCAAGGGAATAAAATAATTGAATTCAACTGCTAATTTTGTCTAAATACTCCAGGTATTAGAAAAATCCAGGAATGCTTCCAAAACTGCCTTGCCTAAACAGAAAACTGCAGTTTAGGTTTTTATTTTCAGGTTTCCAGCTCATTCAGACCTGGCAGCTTGGCCCATCTCTCATTCCAGAGAATGAAGACTCTGGAGGTGTGAGTTTTCCAACACTCTGCTCTTTGATCCTGTAAGTATTGTCAATTAAGGTGTATATTTTTTACCTAATCTTCTCATAGCATAGCACTTAAAAAAAAAGGAATATACATATATGTGAAAAAATAGGCAATATCTTCTGCTTAGAATTGGACCCAGGCTGATGCTAATAAATTAATTTTTCCTGCCCAATGTTCCCAATTTTCTTGTCTGTTTGATGTAGTCTGACAGCAGAGTCTTTTTCACTCTTCAAACATCAAAGTTTGGACCATAATATCCAGCACATGTCATTATTCTTTGGAATGTCACTCTATTCTCACCCTCCTTACTCCTGTCCACTAAATGATAGATTTGGCATTTTTATATACATAGGAAGTTTACAGTATGATCTCAGTTCTTTACTATGGAAAATTTAATTTACATTACTTATAGCTTTTGTATTACCATTATTTGTCTCTTGTAATATTGCCAAACTTTGAATTTATAAAAGTGAATACAATAGAAAAACAGCCAATTGTCAAGGAATCACTCTGGAGAAAGGTAAATATGAGACATATGATTTATGACTGGCTTGTGCTGGTTGATTGTGTTGTGCTTTTCAAAATACTTTGCTTGCACTGATGCAACGATTCATTATCCTTTACATTTTCTTCTGTTTTAACTTTATATATAAAGTTTTTACTCCTCCTATTGGTACTGATGCTGGTTTTCAAGATACAAGCATCTGTCCTTTGGGAATGGGCTTAGACTTAGGGCTATGAAACAGCTGTCAGTTGAGAATTATTTCAGTCAGAAAATCTCCTTTTCTACAGAAAGACCTTTAAAAATATGAAAGTCTGGTTCTTTAAATTCAATTTCCAATCTGTAAGACTGACCCATAAATACCCATCATGTATAATCTTGTTTTAGTTACAGATATTTCCACATTTGAGAAGCATTTATAGCAAGAAAAATACCTTTTAACCAAACTAATTGGATTGAGGCAGTGCGGTGTAGTGAATTGTTGGAAAACAGAGAAAACCCATCAATTTATGACTGGCAAAATGTTTCAGGAACTTTATTGTCTGGTCTTTTTCAAATTTAAAAAATATTAACTCACATCAATCTGTCAGAATAATGTTCAAGGAAAGATACCCAAACCAAAGATGGGTTTGTAGGCTATCAACTGAATGTGATTCTTTAAAATATGATGAATGTTGTAGCCCTAATTTATCTGAGTCTCTTAAATGAGATAGAGGGAATACTTCCACTTACCTCTTTTAAATGGCATTTCTTACAGATGCACGCCATCCCCCCCCCCCCCAAAAACCAACCAACCAACCAAACAAACAAAAAACCAAAAAAAAAACCCCCAAGCCATAAAAAACCCTCAGGACTAAAAAAATAATTCAGGACTTTAAATCATCTTTTGGCATGACCTACAACAGTACTGTTCTGCCCACACCTCCTGTGAATTACTGAGCTGTCAATCTTCCATGTTTCTGCCTGCGTAAAAATAATTGTAATTGAATGAAATGTGGGACAACTGAAATGGCAGTAGAATAATCTCATTCTCAGATTTACTACAGTTTTGTAGTGGGAAACCTGAATATTTTATTGGCTGAATAGCAGAAGAGTGAGTTTTCTAGGTAGATTTTTAATGCATGTGAAACCTCTTTAAATTGTCTAGAAAACACTGCATTTTCCTCTTCTCCAACTCCCCACTCCTAGGCTAGATCAGTAAAGCAGAACATTGCAGAATATTCAGGAGAAGTGTTGTGTGTGATCATCAGCCCAGTCTTGAGCAGCAAAAAACAGAGTCTCAAAACTTGTGGGAGTCTGATTGGATTCATGGTAAAATTAATTTCACAGAGAAAGTAAACTCTCTGTGTCCAGCAGAGTAAGGCTGAACAGATATGGTCATGTCTCCCTTTCATCAGTACTGAATTGTCCTCCAACATAAATATTAAACCAAAATGTTAGCAATAAAAATTCACAGTGAATAGCAATGAAATTACACACACTTGTTTCCTTTATTTTTCACCCTTATTATTATATGTCTGCTCTAACCAGACATTGCACAGCATATCAAGAATTCTGTGAAAAAACACTCATATTACTACTGAGTCTGAAATATGTCTGTGCTGAAGTGGGAGGGCAGAAAGAGCTGGAAGGATTAAAGAAATTAAAGATGGCAAAAAAAATTGTCTCCTTAGTATAAAGGGAAGAATACAATGCTTTCTTCCTTCACTTTAATGTATAAAAATCATTAAATATATTTCCAAGCACTGGAATTGAATAAATTGATTATAAATAATTTTCATTCTGAATTTTTCTGCCTTCATTACCAGTGAACTATCAACTAGAAGTTTTTCTATTTCTTGCTGTTTTCAAGGGCAGTTCTCAGGAGAAACCGTTTTGCCATGCAAAATGAGCAAGAATTGTGCTATATATCCTCAGCACCACCTACAATCTTCTTATCTGTTAGCAAGCATAAACAAGCAGGCTGTGGAATGTTTCTGTACAGTTTCATAACTTAGGTCACTTGTTGAATAACTTCTGCAAATACATACCAATTACTTTTTAGCATCTCATTTTTGAGTGTACAAAATTCAATGTGTGAGCAAATGATGAGTTCTGATTTCTCATATATATGTCATTATCCTCCAAATCATATGTTTAATAGGAATAACAGAGTTGATAAGCTAGAGAATCCACTCTGTCATGGTTTGACCTCAGCCAGCAGTCACCCAGGCAGCCACTTGTTCATCCCTCACCAACCGGACTGGGGGAAGGGTAGCAACTGGAAAACTCCTGGATTGAGATATAGACAGTTTAATAGGGAAAACAAAAGCAGTGGACACAAGCAAAGCAAAACAAGGAATTAATTCACCACTTCCCATGGCAGGTGTTCAGCCATCTCCAGGAGAGCAGGGCCCCATTATGTGTAGCATTTACTTGAGGAGATAAATGCCATCACTCCAAGCATTCCCCCCTTCCTCTTTCTTCCCGTCAGCTTTTTGTAATGAGCATGATATCACATGGTCTGGAATACTTTGGTCATTTGGGGTCACCTGTCCCAGCTGTATCTCCTCCCATTCTCTCATGCATCACCAGCTTCCTCACCAGCGTGGAAGTGCAAACAGCAGAAAAGGCCTTGGCTCTGTGTAAGCCCAGCTCAGCCAAAACAAAAACATCTCTGTATTATCAATGCTGTGTTCAGCATGAAATACAGCTCCATACCAGTGGCTGGAAAGAATATTAACTCCACTTCAGCCAAAACCATCACAACTGGGCATTGAAAAGTAGGCTTTAATCTAAAAGTATGTATGTCAGTCTGCGGAACAAAGAGAATGATTCCGTAACTTTACAGTTATAGAAAATAACAAAGTCCATAACACATAACAAAGTCCATAAAAGTCATTATTAGAATTATTTAAAAATTGCTTACATTTTAACTAATAGCAACTCATGGGCTTTTCTTTCCAGTGAAGCAAAATTACAAAGTGTGGTCTATATCTCAAATGAAAATAGTGAATGAAATTGTCAAATTTTGCATGGTTAGAATGGAAATAATTGACATTTGCAAACTTTATTTATGTTTTCTCCAAATATAAAGATTTTAATGATTCTACATATAAAACATTGTATTTAAGTTTCAGAAGAAAACCATAATAATAATAAAAAAGGAAAATTAAGTGTTTTGGTTTTTTGGTAAAACTGTAGAGAAAATTATTTACTTCAATTTTGTTATTTTTTTCTGGACCCTTTTTTTTGCCTATACTGGGCTTAGATATACTATCCATTTTCTATGTAATATCAATTTCAAATGTTTTGATATTGGACAGTCTTAGCAGAGAAATTTGTACATATAGTCTATTTTATATATTAAATGACAAAAAACATGATGTCATTTTCTAGTAATTTTGACTTATGGTAACTTTTTGTACATGGTTTAGTGAGTGGAAGAGGAGACTGAAGCTTTTAAATACAAACTGAAAGTCCTGTATTCATGCTACCTGGGAGGCTTGTGGAAATCTGTATTCAGAATATTCAGAATTTTTGGGGGTAAGTCAAAGTCTGCCAAGAACATTGCCCATTCAGATGGGAGCTGACTCATAAACTGGAATTTGGAAACTAAACTCAAAGTTATTTGGATAGGCTGAAAATTATTTTGGGACTGGTGGTCACGGCAAACTTTTAAAGGCCTAAAATATCACAAAGTGGTTAACAGGGAGAAAACTCTAGAAAGTCTCTGTGTTTTCCAGGGGCAGATTGCTGAAATCCACTTAGCACCAAAAATTCCACAAATACTAATCTTAAAATCCCTTGTTGTCTGTATTGTCCCACCACATTTTTGGGATAAAAAAGACTGCTGAAGTCCAGACATACAGACCACAGTGAGAACACACAGCTGCATTAATGCCACACAGAGTTCCAAGAAAGCTCGTGGGGTTTCTCTGTCACAATGACTTGTACTGGAACTAGACGTGCTTTCTGGACCATGTGGCAAGACAATTATTTTTTCTAGTCTACCAACTGCTCTTTCTGGAAATGGAACACATCTTCTTTTTTTAAAAAAATGTGTTTATATACTTCTGTGAAGGTAAGACTGGCTCTAGCAAAAAATAAGAAATGACCATATAATGTTATTTTAGAAAAGAAGATGCAGAAAAGGTGGTTTCCAGAACACACATATCCACTATCCCACAAACATGATAGTCTGAACATGAAGAAAAAACAATATTATTTTTTTTGTTACTGGATGAAAATAGTTTGCATCCCTAGGTATTTATAATCCAGACATCCTGATTCAGTAGGTTGACTTATTGTGTCAGCAAGTACAGGGTGCCCACTAATAAATGAGGAGAGAATGTCAACTATGTTGGCAGGAAATGGCCAGTCATACAGCTGACAGCCAGTCTTGGCAAGGAATATATGTAATGGTCTGGTACTGCAAGCTGTGTGTAGTTAGCTTTACCAAAGCTGCCAGCCAATTGCCTCATCAGGTCTGCTGACAAGCAGTAATCTAATCTGGCCTCCCATTTGTTCTTTGTTTTTATCTGCTAAACACAACTTCATCTTTCCCGTGGTTGAATTGTATGCTATTTGAAATCTGAACATTGCATTCAATCTTGTGGACACGAGAATAGCAGAGGTATTATAATCAAAATCATATAGAACTGGGCCTCTGGAAACAATTTTTCATGAAGATGTGCTCAGATTTCTAAATAAACTTACTATAAAAGAGGAAAGAAATGTGCTTGCATTATTTTCCCCATATATGCCCTGCTTCAAGCTGAAGCTTGAACATAGCTGAGGTTTTCCATCATAAGGAATTCTAAACAGATATCGGGAATAGGCTGGAGGGAGAATTGCAGGTACAGTGGAAAGCAGATTCAAGGTTGCTGGCTTGATCAAAGCACAGAAATAAGTAGCATGCGTTGTGCTCAAACAAAGTAATTTACCTGTAAAACAAGTAAAGTTAAGCAAGATATGTTCAGATTTGCTGTTTTTATTTAATGTTATATTTTCTGAAAAGCTGTTGGCTTAAGATTCATCACTGAGGAGTCAATGTATTCTTACGGCTTTGACTGACATGAAAACTATTATTTCTGGTACAAAAGTACTAATCTACTGTGTCTGTTCATATAAAATCAGGATGGTCTGTTGGGAAGGGTGCTAAATTGGTGACGTTTCTTTGCTCCTTCAGAAGCTCCCTGTGTTGTTGATGGCATATTTGAGTAGGACTAGATTGCGAGAAAAGTGTTGTGTATCAAGAAGTGTTCCTAATAAATACTAACTGCCTCTGCCTAGCAATTAAATTCTCAGAGCAGCCAGTTTAGTAGACCAAGCCTTGCAACTGCCTGTATTTTAGGATGTAAATTTCCACAGATGCCGTGTGTCTGGCCCTGTGCTTGTGTGATGATACAACTCGCTCTGGTCAGCATGTGGCAGCTTGTCGTTCAAGGCGACATCCCACTGGTATTACAGACCAGGTATTGCATAACTCTTGCACCCAAAATGAGATGAGCCTATCTGGTTTGTTGTGCTTACTTCTGCCCAAATTATGCTGGTGAGGAAGATGTAACCTAGGATGTACAGGGTAAATGCTATTCTGTGGTGAAGCCAATCCCTTCCCTGCAGTGTGGTGTTGTGAGACCCACACTGAAGTGCCCATTGGAAACCTTGCTTGGGGCCATACCTTCCTTCCACCCTGGTCTTCCCACCTTTCTTTCCTGACAACATAAAGTAGAGGGATAGGAATATTCTGTCTTAAATGAGATCTTGTGAAAATAACATTGTGAAAAATTCATCTCTTTAAGAGTAGATGTCTGCTTGCCAAAATGTACCTTGGTTTTCACTGTCTACATTTCTCAAGGCTGGCAAGATGTTTCATGCTCTTGAAGGAATACAGATGATAAAGGTGTTCAAGCTTGGCAGTTGTTTTTTTTTATAATGTCAGGGGGGTTACTAAAAAATCTTAAACTTTTATGCAGTATCAGCAATTTTTAAAGCACTACTGGTAGCATGGCTTATGACAAGGTTCTGTTTCTTGAGCCTGGAAATATTAAGAATCTGTTGGGTGAAGCCTCTGGGCATCAAGGAAAAAGTCTTTGTCTGACAGCACAAATCCTCAGAGATCACAAATACATTTGCCAAAACCCCATTAATATGTAAAGATGAAATTATGTGCCAAAGTTCACCTCTAAAATAAAAATTATGAACAAATTCTATATTAAAATATAATATAAATATATAATATATTATACATCTATATATTTTGTATTAACTATGCATCAGAACATAAATTATAAAACAACCTAATTTTAACAAGTAAAATAGAATGAAAAATTACCAGTATGAGTCATTATCTGTTACCAATTTATTACTATTTATTACTTAGTAAGAAAATATGCAAAAATTTAATGTATATTACAAACCAATATCCACTTTTTATTCCTCTAGTTATTTAGTATATGTTATAGTAAATATTCAGAATGAAATGCTGAGGAAGAAAATGCAGTCAGCTCTAGATACAAGTAAAGCTTTTTCTCTCACTGATGGGAAAAAAGTAGGAATTGATGCTTGAGAGAAGGGAGAAAAAATGGGGTGAGCTACATGTGTTGTCACAGATTTTCTAACTGCATTGTGCATAATGGATAAGGACAGTCTCATCCAGAATAAAAAGTATTTTTTATGCAAACTCCATTAGAAGTCTTCTGTTTTGCAATTTTCTTAGAGTAATGGGAGAATAATTAGATGGGCATTTGACACAATAACATTTGATCTATTTACATGATTTCTTTTTATTTCCTACAGATTTTCTATTTTCGTTCCTAATACAGGTGGTGTTTGATCTTCGTCTTGAAAGGACAAGATGTATCTCCCCTCTTCGGTGAAACCATGAGTTGAGAGGCCTGGGAGGAGGTTTTAGTTTTTCAAGATGAATTCAGTAACAGAGACAGAAGATTTTGTCATAATTCCACCAGAACATGAAATATGAATTCAAAGCTGACTCAAAATTATGATGTGAGGGTGTTGAACTAAATCCCATTGATGTGCTCTACGTAAAACTCTTCTTCCCCTTCCCCTTCCCCTTCCCCTTCCCCTTCCCCTTCCCCTTCCCCTTCCCCTTCCCCTTCCCCTTCCCCTTTCCATTTGAGTGGTGTAAAGAAGGAAACTTTGAAGAGCAAAAATAGATCCCAAGTGTGAATAAGAATCAGTAAGATATTGTATGTGTATTTATATGTTATAAATCAGTTCAAATTGAAGAAAAAAGCTGATTGTTATGCATCATTCCTCTCATGTGTAGGGTATTTTTTTCTGACTTAGGCACTAGAGTTCAACCATCTCTGTGACATTCTCACTTCTGACAGGATTTACATTTATTAGGTTTATGTTGACTTAATGTCAAACTGGTACAGATGAATATACTGGAGATAGTAATAAAGACATAGTGCTCAGCACAAAGGACAGGTAAAATATTCATGGTGGTTTGTGTGTCATTGGAACTGAAGGTATTTAAAGGATACTTTTGATATCTTCTACTGAGAGTGTGTTTACTTTACGCAGCAATAACTTTATTACATTCATTAGATTAGTGGATCCCATACAGCTGCCATTGGATAAATGACCATTCACTTATGACTTTTTTCACTTTACTGGGAAGAAAAATGAGAGAAGGTTTATTGTTGATAAGGTAATTTAGAATGGAGCTGCATTGCACAGCATTGGTATCAATTTATTGACACTAAGTATTTCTAATAAGACGTTAGCCTTGGAGTTATTTCCCTCAGAATATCACATAAGGTAAGCAGGCAGTAAATGTTGCATCTGTTTCCATCACTACCTATGAGTTCTTTTAAAAGTTGATGTTTTGCATTGGAGTAAATGAAGAGCTGCAAAATAATGGTATTTTTCCTTAGTTTGCAAATGTCTGAAGGCAGTTCTCTTTCGTTCTGGATTCTTTTGAACCCCCATCATTAGGAACAGCTCACAACTTTAATTCAGCCATTTGTCAGATGTGATAGAACATCAAACAATCAAGCGGAAATACATGAAAAACACATGTTTAAAAAAAGCACCCACATGTGCAAAAACTCCTTAAAAGGTGCTCATCATTTTTCTTCTGTAAATCTGAATGAAAGTCACATTTTTAATATATTTACATTGCACTATCATATTCAAATCTGGTGGTAACAAATTGATTAACAATAAAAATTTTAATAAAGCAGTATATTGAACATGACATATTAATTTAGAAATTCAGTTTTTATTGACTTCAGTTTTCTACTTCCTCTTTTTCCCCCAGCTGAACTTTGAAAAGAGCACTTCTGACCTTTCTTTTGTGCCCATTCAACACTTCTCTGTAAATTAGTTGCATATGTGTGTTTCTGTGTGCTTTTTGCATGTAGATGATGGAATGTAAATGCAGGAGAGTTCTCTCATGTTTTTGTGAGGATGGGGTTTTAATGCAGCCTTGGTACAGGAAATGTATCTGACTGCAAGCTGTTTGATTTATTTATATGCAACTTGGAGGAAATGCTTTTAAAATCAGGTGTTGATTCTGTATTGGAAAACTGTGCAAAAAATGCTGATTTTGGGACAACTTCTTTGTCCCAATTTACTTTGGAGAGACTTGCTTATTTACTTTATTCAGTCTTCTGTAAAGTATATCTTTTATTGTGCAGATAAGTGTGCAGGTAAAGGGTAATCTTCACATCATTTGCAAAATTAGAACCTGCATCCTGAAAATTCTTTGTCTTGTTATTTTTCTTTCTCCTCTACAGTTCATTGAAAATATCCTTTGTTTTATCATCTAACTGAAGTTTACAACTATAATCTTGGGCTTCTTTCTTGGGGGTGTGGAAGTGCTACAGGATCTGTGTTGTGGTGTTGTTTGCAGAGAGCTTTAAGACAGTGTGATTTGGAACATCTCAAGCTCTATTGAAGTTCCCATGAAAATACAAATAATTATGAGATTTTTGGATCTTACAAAATTATCTTCCCCCTTAGCTCACTTAAAGGCATATAAAAACCAATGCTTTAACCACAAAGTCATGTGGTCAGGTATTAGAAAAGAGTAGTCTGAGTGTCATGTACACATACATTCTGATATTTATTCAATTTTTTTTGTGCTTTATAATAAGACTTTTTTCATATTCATCTGAAAATTGTTGGGTTTTAGCATTAGAAATTTAGAAAGAGTTCTAATTTAGAAATTAGAATTTTAGAAAGAGTAGGTGTTATAGTTTGAGTATGCAAAAACTTGTTAGTAAAGAGTGCAGAAAAGAGGTGCTAAGTGAAGATTTTCGAATGAAATTCACTTGTAGACATAAAAGGCGCCACAGATATCCACTGCAGTTTTTTGTGGGATTAAATCAATGCAAGTTAGTGTGCTCTGTGATCACGGATGGCAATAGGATGTTACTGCTTTCTGGATGTGTCTGTGTTCTGTGAATCTGACTGCCAGATAGCAACAAAATCCTCCTGTATTCTCTGGATGTCTGTTTTGTGTTAAAAAGAATTTAAAATATTAACTTAAACATAAAACTTCCAGAAAGAAAACAATGGTTGAAAAAATGGCCATAATATTTTATAGCAATTTATGACTTTGTTTGATCATGCAAAATTTTAGTCAGGATTGTTTTGTTTGCCAAGTCCAAACTATATTTAGCAGTAAGGGAGAAAATAATTTGACTTGCATTATGTTTTTTTTGTATTACATGAAACTGGAGATCTAGTAAGGACTTCAAAGTGAATTTACTACTCTTTTTTTTTTTTTTTCCCAAAAATAGATGAAATTTTGCTATCAGGAAAAAAAAGGGTATTTTTTTTTAAGATTAAAACAGATTCATTATATATTTAAGAAAGATTAAACAAAGACATTTTACTTCTTTTGCAGCTGCTAATTCATCACGTCTTATCTTTACACACAAGCTTTGACCATAAAAATAGTCATTTCCTTTATCTATCATGTCGTATTTTAAGACATGCTAAAAATAACACAATGAAAGGCAGGATATTGCCACAGTTGAAAACATCTTGTGTTTTCAACATTGGGATTATATGAACCTTGTGGTCTCCTTTCATTGCAAAGGTGTCATGTTGGTTTCCCTAATCTTGGAGCTTTGTTAGAAGAACTGCGTCCAAGCTTGATTACCAGAATAATGTAAATACTACTTCATGTCCTTGGAATTTCTTATTGCAATTTCTGTCACTCTGTAAGTCTACTAGTTTGGGGTTTTTTTTGCAATACTGAGCACTGATGGATTTGCACTGGAAAAGTCCTCGTGTTTCACTCTGAACTGTATATTGCTATGCTACCTACAAAAAGACAGCTTTAATTATTTTTAAATATGTGGATGCATCATAGTGGAAAATTTTCAATAGCCTTATGTAAAAGTCCTGAGACTGTGTTACTGTGAAACAAACTTGGAGCAGAAATATTTTGTAGACGGAAAGAAAACTTGCAGAGAGATAAGACTTCTTCTTTCTTGGTTACATTCTGAAAGTCATCCTGAATTGTGCTGGCTGTGAGTCTGTATCAGTAGAGTTGGTGAACACATTGTTACACATTTTGTCACAACCTCAGCTGTGGATTTGTTGACAGTCACCTCAACAGAAATCATTTACTGATTGCTGTCTGTTAGAGCTGTCTGTTGCACATCTCTGAAAGGCAACCAGGGCTTTCTTGCAGCTTCATCAGACACGATGGAAGTTCGCATTTTTGTGTCTGACTCTCAAAGACTATTAAGGCTTCTCTGTGCATCCACTTAAAAAGGAATTTTCCTTTGTGTTAATTTAACGCAATGCTGCAGGTGGCAAATACTTAAGTGAATTTGAATTTTTTTCCCCAGGGCATTGCTAGTATGGAGTAAATTTATGTTGTCTCTGTGCAACTGTCCACGGTGTGAAGAATGCCAAGGTCACGGGTTCGACCCCCGTGTGGGACATTCACTTCAGATTCAGACTCAGTTATCCTTGTGGGTCCCTTCCAACTCAGAATATTCTATGATTCTGTGAATCTCTTGCAAGAAGGTTAGCTATAATCGCCTATGTTGTGCATCAAGGAGGAGGTACTGACATGCCCAAAATGTGATCCAGACCGCTGAACAAAAAGATACAACTTGAGAAATATGGAAGTAAATCATAGCGGTGAAGAATTGTAGAGCCACCAGAGCCTGTCTAATAGTTAAGTGCTGCCAGAATTTGTTCAGCAGCAATCTTGGACAGAAAGAAACAGACAGTGGAATAAAAATATGCTCTATGATACCACTCTGGGAAACTACATAAAAAATTAAGAAATTAATTAATTGCAAAGCATTTTTCCCCTTTTGCTTGATAATATGACTTGCCATAAAAGTGTCAAGACTTCTAGCATACATTTATGAAACGTGATCTACTGTCCTGCTTGAAGGAAAGAAAGTGAGACTAAAAATCGGCTTTGATCTGGAAGATTAATTAAGCACTCATTGCCTGATTTTTTGTGGGAAAATAGAAAAGGAGAGAAAAATATCCCATCCTTTAAACCTCTATAAAGTTTACAGTATCTGAAATTATTTTGTATCCTACTTCATATATCACACACATCAAAGTACTCTCTATATTGTAAAGCACTGCAGGTTACTCTGTAGCTCCTCATTTCAAGCTGTCCTTTCGCAGTCAGGACTAACTTATTCACACTGTGTTTAATAACACACAATACCTCACATATGAATAGATGCAAACAGATAGAAAATTGTAAAAACACACTCAAGAGGTAAAGATAGATGCCATAATATAAACAGAATTTGTTTTTCTGTAATTAGGACTATGACACCTCTGGATGATCTTTGATCCCAACATATTATGATATGACAGATAAATATTACTGTGATTTCTCTAGTGATGCTCACTGTTGCTTTCTTGTCAGCTTTAATAGTGAAACAACTGGACAGGCTAAATTGAAATGATTTATCCTCTTAGAACATCATAATCAAAACATATTGTCATAGTAACAGGTTAGACGTTCTCCTGTATGCACAACAGACTTTTTCTTGGAACTATGTCAGGCTTTATGGTGTCCCTGCTACTACTCTGCTTTACAGAATGATTTTCATGTGGTCACTTCCTCTGCCCTGCACTCTGTCTTCTGCCTCCTCTGTGTTACCCTGTATGGTCCCATTCTTGCTTAAAGAATCTTTTTTAATAGTTGAGCTAATACTCTAAGTAAGCAGATGATATCCTTCTTTGTCTGTGAAATAGTTTATCTGGAAAACAAGACTGTTCTCTGTGTTCACTGAAGGGGCAGAAAGGTATTGCTTGAAGATTGAGAGTGAAGTGCAGAATCCAGGAACAAACTGTTTCACCTCACTCTTTTAGTTTTTAATTCTACCCGTGTTTATAGTCCTTCTTTACTGAAGCTTGTGGGATTTAATTAACGCATATTTTATTATTCTATGTAATATATGCCTATAATGATTATATTACATAGAAGTAACTTTCTGTGATGACTTCTAGCTGCATCAGTGATATAACAATTAACCCATGTTGAAGCAGTTTGTAAAGGAGGACTGTTTCTCATGGAGGGATCCTATCCTGGAGCAGGGGAAGAAGAGTCTGAGAAATCATATCACTTGAAAGAGATGGAAGAGAAGCTCAAGGAATCAGAGCAGAAACTCCCTTTCAACTCATGGTGAAACCCATGGTGAGACAGTCTGTCCTGCAGCTCACATATGTTAATGAGGGAGATTGTAATGGAAATATCTTTAAATTGTTGTAACCCAGGTTGTGAGTTGCGTATTATGAAAGCTACTACAGCAGGAAACCCTTGCTGCAGTGACACTAAGAGCAAAGGGAATAGTTCACTGCAATGTTAAATCCTGTATCCTGGCCCAAAGGGGTTAGGGATGAAGAATGTAATGAAATGAAGAATATAATGGAAATGCATCTAACCTGTTGAAAGCCATGGTTTGAGTTGCACGTTGGGATTGGTTTAACAGGAACAACCTGAACCAGTGGAGGAGACGACTTACAAAGAGCAATGCAAATTACAGCAGTGACCTGCGGTGGCCTTGGTACCCAGGAACCCAAGAAACACACCACCTCTCCCATCCTGAGGGACCACATTAACAGAAGCCCAAATGAGCTCAAAAGACTAAATGAGCTCAAAAGACATTTTGTGAACATTTGTGGATATTTTACAGACGTTTTTCAGGGGTGGTCCCATAGGTCCAAGGTAGTGATCTGTGTATTACATTAAAGAACAGGAAGAGAGAACGTGGTTAATGATGGTGTATTTAATAGTGTGGGATCTGATCATAGCACAAATGCTGTGTAATAAGGGTGGGATAAAATGAGGGTTTTATCTATGTAGAGTTAATTTTCTTCACAGTAGCTAGTACAGGGCTGGGATTTGTGCTTTTGCTGAAAGCAGTATTTATTGAAAGGAATGTTTTCATTACTGCTGAACAGGGCTTACACAGATCCAAGGCCTTTTCTGCTCCTCACCCAACCCACCAATGACCAGGCTGAGAGTGCGCAAGTCTGTTGAGGGATACAGCCAGGACAGCTGACCATAACTGACCAAAGGAATATTCCAGACCATATGGTTCATACATAACATATAAGGCTGTGGGGACAAGAAAGAAGGAAAGAGGAGGGAGACATTTGGAGTGGTGGTGTTTGTCTTTCCAAGTAAGTGTTATGCAGGATGGGGCCCTGCTCTCCTGGAGTTGGCTGAGCACCTGCCTGCCATGGGAAGCACTGAACTAATTCCTTGTTTTGCTTCACTTGTATGTATAGTTTTTGCTTTCCCTTTTAAACTGTCTTTATCTCAACTCAAGTGTTTTCTCAGTTTTACTCTTCTGATTCTCTCCCCAGTTCTACTGAGGCAGAGGGACTGAGTATCTGCATGGTATTTGATTGTTGGCTTGGGATAAATCATGACATGGGAAAAATATTTGTTGCTGTGAATCTAAGACAGATGAAAGTGATTCCTGAATGCTTGAGAAAAGTACTGATGAATTGCAAGAGGCACATTTCGAGAGATGCAGGAGCTACAAGATGTAGCTAAGCCATATCCTAGTGTTTCGCTGTGGTTATCTCACTCCAGATCCTGATGGGGATGTTGCTTTTCAGGGGTCCCAACTTCAATGACTACCAAGCCTCTCGACAATGATGAACAGGAGAGATGGGGTTTGCCTACCTAAGATTAGGAGTCAGGTATCCTGAAGTTCAGCTCTGTGGGCTCCCACTTCTGGAGGTTTCAGGCTGGAACATTCGTGAAACTGAATTTATGTGCAACTGTACAGAAAACTGTATATGACAGCAATTACTGTTCAAGATCAGATGGTTAAGTGGTTAAAGAAATAGTTTGATCATGATAAAACATAATATTGCAGCACAAACCATCTCTGAATCTGAACCCATTTAAACCACTCAAGATACTTCTGTGCTTTAAAGTTCTTGAAAGATGATGAACTTGTTTAGTTTAATTACTTTCTATTCAGCAGCTTACCTTTGCTTGTGGACAGAAGATATTTTGGTCTTTATTTATGCTTTCATTTTTACCAGCAGCCATTTACCAATTTCAAATGTTTACCTAGAATTGTGTCCAGAGGGAAATATACCCAGCTAATTGCTATTAGTGTTTGCAATGCCTGAATAACTTATAATAATATATTAGTAAGGCCATCATTTAATATTAGAATTGACATAAAGAAGGAAGAGCGGGTGATGTAATTTTTATAAAAGCCTAATTATTTGCAAATGGAATGGAAGGACAATGTGAGTAGTATTTATTTATTGTGTTTCTTCTGCAAGGAGAGACTAAATTCTGCTTGATTTTCTGCTGTGTGGTTTCATTCATTTCTGGGCTAAAGTAGTACACCAAGCAAAGGTTACACAAAGTAAAGGTTACATAAAGTAAATGTAGTATACTAGTACAAATAGTACCTGTAAAAATGGCTTGTAAATTTGGTTTGGTATGCAAAACAGAATGAAAATGTGTCATGGTGCCTAAGCAATTTTTTGTGTGTTTATTTTCATAGAACATATGAAAATAAACACACAAATTAATAGTTAATGGGATTACTATGTCTATGTACTGGCAGCATAAGGGAAATATTAAATATTTTAACTGAACTCAAGCTTTCCATGTAGAAATTATTAAGAAGGAGGAAGGTGAAAGATCTAGTAACTAAATGTAATGCACAGCAACATATTTTAAGTAGAGGCTGTGTGTTTGATGAGATAATTACAATTTTTATTTTATTTACAATGTTACGCTACAATACTGGGTTTGTTTCTGCTGCAGCTTGCCACAGAGGTAAAAAACACCTTTTCATTACAAAGTGGAAAATTTTGTGAATCATGAAGTAATTCAGCTGAGTTGCAGGAAAGAAAAATACATTAGCTTTTCAATAATCAATTCAAAATTTTGTTCTATTTGGGAATTAACGCTCCTCTAAGAAGACATCTATCAGCACCTGAGTATTATATGTACTCTATGGGTAATGTGATAACTAATTGATTTTATTTTCTTAGTTTCAGTGGAGCAGTTTATTTGGAAAACCAGTCTGGTAAGTGCTCATGAACTGTAGGCTATATAAATCATTTAGCAGCCTGATAAGGAGTATTTTGTAGGAAATTATCAGGTGAGATTCTGCAAACTTACAGGTCATAATTTTTCTTAAATTATGTAAAGCCTCACGCTGTGCCAAGTCAAAGTAACTTTCCTAGAAATAATGACTTACTGTATGAAAACAAATCACAACTTCATTTTCATCCAGCAAAATTTTGCACACAGATAAAGAAATTGAGCACAAATAAACAGTTACTTCCCCCCGTTGATTAATGGGGTATTCTGACTGAACACTCCACAAACCATTTCTGTATTACAAACCAAGACTTTTTTTTCTTTTTTTTTTCTGTTAAATTTTGAAAGATTCAGTATTATAAT
Organism: Phylloscopus whistleri; assembly: GCA_017589585.1. Lineage (NCBI taxonomy): Eukaryota > Metazoa > Chordata > Aves > Passeriformes > Phylloscopidae > Phylloscopus > Phylloscopus whistleri. The sequence continues at coordinate 4,322,061 of JADMLD010000679.1, read as the reverse complement.
CCAGGAATGAGAATATGCATTCCTTAATGATACAAATCAGAGTGGCTTGTCTGAAAGCACAGGTTCATTCATGTTGTAATGTCAAATCTGTGATTTTTCAATTATACCATAGTTTAAACTTTGCTTTCAAGAATTAAAAAAACATAGAAATTAGTTAAGTGCTCTTTGCTGTGTTTCCTTAGTTTGGACAATGTGTTACCTCTATGGAAGGAAGTGTTCTTCTGAGTATTAGTAAAATCAGTGTAGTTTTATGACTAGCATGGAAAGAGTTGATCATTCATTCTCTATATCTCAGAATAGATTACACCTTCTGGTACTGCCACAGCTGACAAACTTGGAAATTTCAGATGGGAAGCCCAGTACTCAATAACCAGTCAGGGCAAACAGTTGTTCCAGCAGATGATTCCTTCACATCTGGCAGGAGACATGTTGGTGAGGAGGAGAGCAGAGATTGGTAGGACACCTTTTCTGTGTTTAGCAGCAGAGAAAATTTAATGCTGCTTCAGGCTGGTGCCTTTCTTGGGTTAAAACTGTGGTGACACCTATGCAGACAGGTCTATGTGAAAAACTGTGGTCGTAATGTGCAACTCACAGTAAAATATCTCAGCAGACAATTCATGCAATTGATATTTACAGAAATCACCAATCATTATGATCAGTTCATAATGAACTATTAATCATATTAAAGAGTCCACAGTCACTTATCTTATGCTTGTCTCACAGTCTATGAAGAAACAAGCCTCAAACCATGAGTCAGATGATCTCAGGGTGCAAGAATCCTTCAGATGTTTCTAGAGCCCTCTTAAAACATACTTGCATTTGAAAAAAGTAGGAAATGTTAATTTCCAGCCCTTTTATATGAACAGGAATTCCCTGCAAAGGGAATTCAGTTGCCCAAGTAAATGTACACTTGAGTGACTCAGACCAAATTAGTGGTTTATGTGGGTCCCGTTGAGTATATTTACTATAGTAACATCTAAGAACCCAGCTGTCTGAGTTTGTGTGTGAGATAAATCCACTTCTTTTCATTTCCAAGATATTTTTGATTCCAGCTCACTCACATCCTTGTTATGTGAAATTTAGAAAGCATTTTGTATGTAATTTCTTTCCCTTCCTTCAGACTTCTTTATTCTTTCCTCTCCCTCTACCCAAGCATATAGCATTCAAATATGTGCCTTTGGCTCATACTATTTCTTTTTTTTCAGTGGAAAAAAGAATTATTTTGATGAATCAGTCAAGAAAGATACCTGTACATTTTGCAATAACTCTATTTGCTAGCAGTATTTATAAAGGAATTCAACTACAACTTCTCACAGATTTTCTTTATTCCTGCTAGCTGATGTTTTCCAGGCTACTTTCTGTATTAAAAGCATGTGTTTGCAATGCTAGTAGTCTGCACTTTGTTCCAAGAAAACTGAAAACAAATGTAGGAAAGATGACTTAGCATTCTGTAGCTTCAATGTGGAACAAAATGGTGAATGTTTGTATGTGAGCTTAGTATAAAATTCAGTTCATGAGTTCATTTTATAGCAAGGAAATAGTTACTGAATATTTTCCATACCAACATAACAGAGTAGTTAGTGTGCTGTGTTTAATTGACTGGAGGTCATTAAAAGTGCTTGGTAGCTGGTAGGAAGTTTTATTCTTGATTCGACTGTTCCCCCATGCAGCTTATTGTTAAGGAAACAATAATACACTCCAACTCTGTAGTCTGGAGCCACATGCCTAACTCCACTACCCTCAGAAGTAAGGCAAACAACTTTGGTTATCAGTGGGAGGGGAAATAAAGCCTTATGCTTTTCTCAGAATTTCTGTCACAAACGTGAAAAGATGAAAGCTGATTTTGATGATTGCAAGCTGGTGGAATATCTTCACGTACATGTATTTTTAGTAACAAATCAGGGCCAGATTTTCCAGAGAATGTATGCAGACTGTGCTCACCAAAAGAATGCATGAGTCCTTTTTATTTAATACTTTTTCTTTCTCTATGCCACAGTCATATTTATAACTTAAACTATTCTGGAAAAAAAATATTCACGTGAGGAATAGAGAAAAGAAAAGATGATTTTCATCAGAAATTGTCAGAAATGAGAATATTCACACTCAAACCAAAACAAAAGTTTTCTACTAAAAAAGGTAATACATATATTTTCTTATATAAGAGGCAATATTTTTAAACTGTGATTTTTGTAGGCCTGCATTACCCCCCACACAGACTTTTTGCTTTCCTAAATCACTTTGAATATTTAAAAGACAATTCTAAATATAATTGCATAAGCTTAAAATTCAGGCCTTTTGATAGTCTATAAACACCAGTTCTTCCCTCCATAGGATTATCTGTATTCTCTGACCCATAGGTTTGTGTTTTATTGATGTTAGAATATCTATCTTACAAGTATACGTCATTTTACACATATTTTAGGGAATAACAAATTCTACTGGCTGTAAGGAAAAAAAACCAAAACGCTACCTTCTAACACAGGGTAAGCATTTAAGTTTCATTTAGAAAACCCCAACTATCAAACAAAGGACTCATCCCTTCTCCTCAGAATAACCCAATAATCCAAACTGTGTCAATGCTTTGTCTGTCTCCTGTTTCCCAGGTTGATTTAGTGTAGGCCCAGTTAAGCTACACTTCTATGTCAGCAGCCATGTCCTTCTCAGTAAGTTCAGTTCCTCCTCTAATACAAGTTATTTTTTCCACTGACATTGTCAATATCCCTTTACCCAGACTGACTCATAGCTTGGTATTTCCTTGGCAGCAAGGCATGTAGGATCTTCATTCCTCCAGTTGTGCTTCTCAGTTGTAGGTTTACCAGCACGGGAGAGAGTGTATGTAATTACAATTGCAACCAAGCCGGTTAACCAAGCCTTTCTGCTGCCTTTAGAAAGGCCTTGGTAAAAGTATGGGGAGTTTGAGTTTTGAATTACCATTTGAATTTGAATTTTTCTTCTACTCTCTGACTTGGGTAGATGGAGAACTCCTCTGCCCTTGAGTCATAAAAAGCCTGTCAGAAGTGCACACTTAATTTTCTGTCATTACTTTCATCTTCTCAGGGTGTCAGGTACCTTGAACAAATTGTTGACAACTGACTAGTGAATATTTAGGCAGGTTTCCTGTGACAGCTGTGCTGCAGGCTTAAAAACACATGGGAACTCTAAGCCCTGTGTTTCATGGTGCTGGCAATGCAATCTAGAATGAGCTCAGCTCCATGCTACAAACAGTATTCATCTGAACAACATTTTCACTTTGTGAACAACTTGAATAATTTTGTTCAACCAACCTGACAAAAGCCTGTGTTAGGGGCTCTACTTTGAGAAGTAAATATCAAAATCTTTTCAGACAAAAATACCCGTATGAACAGCATGGTTCATATTTGGCTGTTGAGACGCAATATTAAAAGATATATTATATGTATTAACAAATTTTGGCAATCTAGAACTTTACATTTTATAATAAAATTAAAACTATAAAGTATAGGTTGGTAAATAGCAAGGTTGCAATTTTCATTTGATGTGCAAGAAGTGTTTCGTTGTTGAATGAAGTGTTCTGATAGACTTTCACCGATGTTGCAGTAAACATCACTGTAACTGAGATACATTCCTGAAAAGTATTTTTATGAGAACAAAATAGGCTGTTGACTGGTTTTGCATATAACTTGCATTTGTGAGCTGACCCACTGCAAGACCTGCAACTTTCATGAAGAACTTCCCTTGTGTGTGGTTCAGTAGCTGTGCAAAATTTTGTCTGTGAGCTCTGCCACTGAGAGGCCTGGTTGTAGAAAACACATAATCAAATTTTGGTTCAGGGGATCAGAATAAATCTAATCTGAACTAAAAACCTCAGAGAGAATATAGAGTAGATGGTGTATGCTCATGTGAATCAGAAATTTTGTGGTAGCTATTGTAAAAGCGAAGGAAAATGAACTTGGATTACTTTTAGTAAAATAGTCCAAAATATGCAGTTTAACTTGACCCTGATTTTTCTGGAATTCACAGAGCGTTATAAGAACAGAGAGGCAGCCCAAGAATTATATGAATAAAGAATGTAGCTATAATCAGACCACATATATGAAGGCAGGAGGATTAGTTCAAGGCCGAATGGGATGAAGTCACACAGGATGGAAGGATAGCCTGCTTGAGCTGCTCATATCTGAAATTCAAAACAGACTCGAGAGAGAAATGAATAAAGCAGAGATCACTGAACTTAGAGTGAACCAAAACAAATGATATTCATATGTCTCTAAGAGCCAGCTGATGAAATCTTTAAATACATGAATGTTCTTTTAAATGTAAGTGCAGCTGTGACTGTTTAGGAGCATGTGGTTTTGCTAGCTAGCAAGTACTTTGTGCAATGATTGATCTCTACAAATTAATTTGCTAAGAGAAACAAATAATGGAGTAAGTGTTCCCATTTCTCAGGACACAGCCAGTTTCTCCCTGTTGGCTGCTGCCTGAGTCCCTCTCCAATGAATCAGCACAAGACTAAATTTAGAGTTATAATTAGGTGATTACAATCTTAGGCTCTTTAATTAAATATGACTTTGTGCAAATATTTTGTCACCAGGCTGTTGAAACTTGCTAGGTACACATTTTTGGAAGCAGCATGTAAACTTGGGAAATGATAGCCTTTGATCTTTGAGATTTTCTGTTCTTTGAAGTTTTTTTCTAAAGTCAATGCAATACAAGTGTTAATTTAATACAGCAGAGTGGAAAAATAATCTTAAGTCAGGGAGTATTAACATACAAAACCTCCTAGCTTTTCATGTGTCTCTTAAATTTTGTAATCCTCCCTTTTCTAAAAAAAGCTCTCCTAGGAGATTTTTTCTTCCTGAACTATTAGGAACTCCACAGTAAGCATTTTTTTTTAACGTCTGTGCTTTAGCACAGTTTCCTTTCATTCTCCATTAATTTTTAACCTTTTAGTCCACTTTGGAAGATATGTTTTACTCTATACTTAGGAACTTTACTGAAAGCATAAATGCCTATTTGTTAAAAGATCCTTATGTCTCTGATTACCACTGCTCCTCTTTTCCTGATGTTTATTCTCTGAGACCTCTCTTGCCATGATTCCAGAAATTCTCATGGTGTTTTCAATGATCATTCTCGTAAATACTGTTATGAATCTAGCAAGTTTGTTTCCAATGTGTAAAACATGGTGGCAAGACCTCTGAATGCAGGGTTTCCAAATTCACAAGTCAAGAACCTTAGAAGTATTTGGCTGGGGTTTTTTTTGTTTGTTTGGGTGGGTTTTTTTGTTTGTTGGTTTGGTTTTTGTTTTGTTTTGTTGTTAAAATCTCTCCATATTTGTGATCTTAAATGCGTTATGTGGATACTTGATTTTTCTAGAAATATCTCTCATCTTTTCTTAGTTATATATGGTAATACTCAGTATTTTTTTTAACAATGAAGTTTCTGGGGTACCTCTTGAGCATGGAAAGCTTGTTTTCAAGGGATATATTTATTTAGTCAGGCGTTTGAAAGGGCCTGTGGACTTGGGAGGAAGATGCAACCTAATGTTTTTCTTATTCTTTACTACTGTGTAAAGGAAATACTGAGTGTACTCCATAATAAAATGGTGTTAGGGATAGAGATATTTCTATAGTTATTTTCTCCAATTCAGATGATAAAGGTTAATAATTTGTGATGTGGGGAGAACAGAGTTAAGCAAATGCATTCTTTGGATTGCAGGGAGACACAACACTGTTTCACTTTCAAGCGAATTTGAAAAATATATTTTTCTTCCTACATAATGCTTTTAATTTTTAATGCTTCACTTTTAAACTGTATCTTGCTGGAACAAAAAATTACTTGCTCATAACTCAGAATAAATGACTGCTGCCTAATGTGATTCAGCAGGCTGCTGTACTGAAACAGATCCTCTTGCAGTTCTCTGTTGCTGTCTTTCCAGCAGACAAGTCTCTGTCTTTATGACACAAGACATTACACTTCTGTTTCAGGGAAAAATCCACACTGTTGGGGCTGAAAGGATGTGCTTTCCTAGACATGTTTATCCAACCATATCAAAACAGCTGCATTTTGAAAAATGTGGCCCTCTAGAGCTAGCAGCAACAACTGCTGATTAACAGTAAGTGTTCAATAGACTGTGATACGTTCTTTTTTGCTTCAGAATAGTAGTGTCTAAGTTTCAGTGTAAATATAATTGAGCTACTGCAAACAAGAGAGACCCTACCTCTTTTATGGGAAGTTCCTTGTGTTTGTTCACTGAGTTTTTCCTTCAGAATTTTTTTTTCCAGATATAGCCAGAAATACTTGAGTTTGCCCAGCTTTACTATATGCTTGTTACATTTTTTTAAAATTACCTTCTCCTGAGGGATGATGAATAGTGTTATCACTTTGTCTTGTAAACTCTATTTTCTATTCTTGCATCAAAATCATGTCTGGATTTGAAAATGAACAAACTCTTTACTCGTCAACAAATACTCGTTTCTTTTCTCTTGAAGAAAACAGATTAATGAATTGACAGACAGAGCATTTGGGCAGAAATATTCCTCTAAATCTGATTAAATTGCTGTGTTTTGCATTGCAAGTATTACTAAAAGTATTACATTTTCTGAGTGAGTGCACCTGTGTTATAAGCTATCTTTATGCAGTTTCCACATATTTTCATACAAAATGGCAATAAAATCTGTGCAACTGAAGAAACTGAGGATTTGGAAACAAAAAGGGATGAAATAAGAAAGAGAAAGAGGGAGAAAAACCTTTAATTCACGAATTACTTGTATATTCAGGAGTGGTTAGAATTGCTTGAAACGACTTTCAAAAAAGGTGTCCTGATAGCAAGGCTATTCCTTCCCTGAGATGCCTGACTTTCTGCTATACTGAAATGCCATTTTGCATCTGAATTAAGCTTTCCAAATGGAAACTCACTCACAGCTAGACAATTTCAAAAAAGCTTTTTTTTTTTTTTTTTAAACAAAGTATTATGTTTCTGAAGTAGAAAATTGCGCAACTACTAGATGCATAGCTTTACTAACCTGGATTTAAAAATTACTGGCCATGAGCATGAGCCTTTTTTACCCACATAGGTATCTGCATGTTTACAAGGGAAGATCATGCTCACATTTAATGCTCCATCATGAGATTTTTCAGTCTGCTGACATTTACTATACATCGCTAGATGAAATTTTATTGATTACTGCTTGGACAATTGGGAGACAGTGGGATCCTGATAACTTAGTGTTTCTGGTAAATGCAGTACCTGCATTAGCTTGGTTGGCATCTAAGAATGTGGCTAGCAGGACATGACTGGCTATAATACAATTATATGAGGTAGGCTTTTTTTTTCTTGATTCCTTTTCTTTTTTTTTTTAACTTGTTGTGTAAATAGTTATATGAGATTCAGAGTGGGGTCATAACAATTCATGCATCTAATTTTTCTGTTATTTGCAATGTGTCTATATTTTCGGTTTCATCTGTTCTTGCACATTTCACTTTAACTGATGCTATGTGTGGACATTTCCCCAAAATTCCCTTGCAGCTTCTGTAAGTTATCCAATCTACACAGCATTAAATGATTCAGATAGCTTTAATTTTAGCACATATTCTATTTTTAAAATGTTTAATTGACTGAAATACTGAATGCTTTAAGAATTGAAGGGATTTGATATAAAAGTCTTTCAACCATGACAGAGAAAGGGTGATTGTCTGGGTAAAAATGGATAACTGAAATTTGTTTCATTACTCTTCAACTCTCTTGTAATGATAGCTTAGTGGAGTACAAGAGGCAAAGAGCACAACTTTATTTGTAAACTAAGGAAACTATTTGTAAACCTTTTCCCTCATAATATATCTTTTATGTAAAGAAACAGACATAGTTTATTTTGGAGAAATAGAATAGAGATTGCCTCAACAAGGTGTTTTCCAGACCTTAGGGAAGGAAGATAAAATTTCCTTCTCTGTGTAAGTAATGCCCTTAAATGCATGTGAACCTGGTTACTTCTGAAACATAAACAGATAGCCTGACATGCTGAATTCTGATTTTTTATTCCTACTACCATTTCAGATGCTCACAGTTTTCTGAGATAACAGTACAGGGGGGTTGTATATAAGACACTGGAACTGTGAAAAAGAGTACTTTTCTGGTTGGCATTTGAAGGCTGATAAAATTATACTGATATATCTGAAAGGGACCAAACATATATGATTAATTTTAAAGGCAACTTCATATTTTAACTTTTAATTACCCGTTGTCTTGCTCTTTAATTTTAATGTTTTAATTGGCAGAAAAGTTAATAGTTAGATGGCAGTAAAATTTTTGGTGCCCTTTGTTATTCATCCAGAAGTAGCTCTGTACTTTGGACTTCACTACAGGAAGAAAAATGCCTGAGCCATGAGGGTGAACCACAAAGTTACTGGATCCTATCCATATCCAATTCTCTTTTCAAGGATGACCTGCAGGAATTGTCTGTATGGGGGTAGGTGGAGGACTGGAGTCAAAAATTACAGTTCTTTCTTTCCTTTGACCTTAGTCTCATTTCAGAATTCTTCCTTTGAATGCTATCTTATTAGGAATTCATTCTGTAGTAGAGGAAAATTATTAAAATATATTTTATCCTTTCTTTAGAATTATATATATAAATATATATATATATACATATAGTGGAAATGTGTTATGATGGAGGCCCAGAGCATCACCTAACTTTAAGGGAACAGCAGTTTGCTGCTCAGCAGAGACTGATAATCTCCTGGGATCCACAGCAGTCAAAAGTGCTAAGGGTGGGAATAGGTAAAGAAGTGCTAACCTAGTGCTAAATTAGATCCACTAAAAGCTCCTACATATCAGCAGGATATTTTAATGATTATTTTGGGCTTGAAATCATATGAATGCTGATATTTAGCTTTTTTTTTTTTTTTTTTTTTTCTTCAGGCTGCACCCAGACATATCAAGATTTTTCTGCCCAGCATTTGAGCAAGAACAAGATTGCATTGCTTTGCAATAGACAGTGCAAATATAACCTTTGCTGGCAATGACAAGGCTTTTTTTTTCTAGAGATATTCTTGTTAGCTGTGCTTATCTGAATGTTTTAGCAGTTGGCTCATGGAGAAATACTTATTGTTGGCTGCAAAGTAGTTTTTGAAATTGAACATGTAACTCCTAAGGATTTTCTGCCTAAAGGCAAAGGTCGTAAAAAGGTCTGTGAGCCCTGAAATCTCTTTTTAGTGCCTCAAAATAGGAAGTCACTGAAATATTGATCTTGGATTTGCAGTCAGATTTCACTCTTTATAGAAATGGATTTCATTCCAGTTCAGACTCTCTCTGTAATGTTACAGGATAACCATACAAGTAAATTAAGAATTAAAAAATGGATTGTGTGTATTGCTGACTCTTCAGGTAGGATTAGGTCATCTAACAGTGTAACGGGTTAGAGAAAATCATGAAGGTGTCTTGGAATGGAAATCTGCATAAACATCCTGATTTATAGGAGACAAAGACAACTCCTCTGGTGATTTAATTTAAGATGCATCAATAGTCTTTGGTGTGTGGACAGTTATCGTGTATTCATATCTCCAAGGAACTGCTTCATATCTCCAAGGAGCTGCTCTCAGCAGAGGTTATAATTTCCTTCCACTTTCAGTCCCTTCTGGATGAACTTTGCATTCTCTGCTGCAAATACACCAAAGTACTTTCTTTTTTCTTTTTCTTTTTTTCTTTTTTTCTTTTTTTTTTTATTTTTTTTTTCCTCTTTTTTTTTTTTTTTTTTTTTTTTTTTCCTGGAGTGAGCTGGGTTTATGAGAGACTGATTTATGTTTAAGAGGTTATTTACAATTTTGTATCAATCAGGTCCCTGCACCTGAGTCCCCAGCCTTTTAAGTATTGTGGTAGGATTGAATTCAAGATAAACTGTGACTTAAATATTGAAATATCATTGGAAAATGTAGAACTCCTCTAAATACTCAGATTTCCCAGATGAAGTGCTTCTACACCAATGCACACATATGGTGTAACAACAGAAGCTGGAAGCTGTGGTGCAGCAGTAAAGCTATGGTGCAGCTGCTGTCATGGAGACATGGTGTGATGACTTGCATGACTGGGGTTCTGCAATGGGTGGTTATAAGCTCCTTAGGAGGGAGAGGTTTGGCAGGAGGGATGACTCTGTACATTAGGGAGACCACGTATAGGTCATGGAAGTTAGGATAAATTGAATTGAGGTATTGGATGGAAAAAACATGGGTTTCTGAGCTGGATTTACAATAAAATTATAAACTAGAGCTGTTTGTTCATATTATCTGTCATTAGTGTGAGCTCTGTTGCATTTACCTTGTGTAGACTGCCTACTAAGTAAGGCTCCATGACACAGGATGCATTTCAACTAGAAAAAGTCTGTCTGAAATGTATTCCTTGAAGACTACATAGACCAGAACTTCAAGATACAGAAGGACAGCAAAGTGGCATGGCCTTCTTAGATTTTTCTTTTCTTCGGGTTATGTGTTTGGTTTTTTCCCCTATTGTTTTCCTATGAAATTAGTTTTAGATGTGAAATAGTTCATGTTTCAGTTTTTCAAGTCTTCGCTGTCTCTCACTTTTAAAGTCCTTATGAAAATGACTTTAAATTAGGTTACTGACTTTAGGTGGCAAATAATGAGTTTCATGTCTCGAAATACAGTTCTGTATAATAACTGTAAGTCTCTTCATTTGGTTTCCCCAATTTTAGTTGTTATAAATCGAATGAATAACATAAACAATATATTGCTTTTGATCATTTCTGTGTATTGACTCTTATGTATATATCTGAATGTCCCTTTTGTCAAAACATAGGATACTAATCCTATGTGTTTACCATCTGGTATGCTTATAAATAAAATTGGGTGAAGGTACATTGTTAAACAACTCGGCTGAACATAGGCTGTTGTTCAGTCTGTGCTCTACTTCCTTGAGGAAACTTTGTATAAATAACAAGCCTGCAGCAAGAGTACAGCGTGTATAAAACACGTCCAGAGTTACTGTGCTTCAAGTTCTGACACATTTCTTCTGTTGCTCTTAGTAAGTACGCCTGCTTCCATGCTTCTATTCCTTGGATTGCATCACTGAAGGGCACAGTTCTTGTTGCCTTACCTTATTAGCATGCGTTTATTATTTGTTTTCTGTGTAATTACTGTCCCAGAACACTACAAAATTACATTAGATGTTAGAATTCTAAAAGGTATCGAGATAAAAACTACAACTTATTTATTCTTCACAGTAGCTGATGTTTTGGTTGGCTGTCAGCTGGATCTGCTGGATAAGCTGAATTATAAGGCTCCTCATGGCAAGGCCAAATGATTTTTCAAGATCTTAAAAAGAAAAGGGATCTTCCTCTGTTCTATTTATTTCTTGATTTTTTTTTTTTTTTTTTTTTTTTTTTTTTTTTTTTTTCTGGTGCATATAAGTTCTGTCTATGTGCGGTTTTGGAGAATTTAATTTCACCTTGGAAATTCTCAAGTTTGTGTCTGATTTTTGTACAGCATGAATTGTTGTTTGTTTACTTTTGGATCAAAGGCAGACATTTGAATTTGAATCTTACTGGAAAGTATTGGAAAGTATAATGTCAACAACATTTGGAGATTGTTTATATGATTGGAAAAGACCACGAGTTTTGATATGGTATTTGGGATGGGAGGGTTGGGGTTCAGTCATGTTCTTTATAGCTGCTTTAAAGTGTCATAGCTGTAGAAGCAGAGTAAGATCATCATAAAAAACAAGAATTCTTTCTTTTTTGTCAGAAAATTGAAAATTGTACCCATATACAATGAAAAGAATATATATTATAGTAAGTTATATTTGAAACCACATCTAATCAGGCAGGCAATTAAGATTTTTGAATAGTTAATTGCTCTAAGCATAAAAATATGCAATAAAAATATTTTCAAACATATCAGAAACTGGAAGCCTACACTTGACTCCATAAGGATGATAGATGTCTGGCATATAAAAACAAGCATTGAGGCTAATTCTGATAAAATCTAAATGTTTTCTTTACATTTGTGACCATTAGTCTTAAATAGACACATTACTGGAAAAAAATTTGAAGCAAAATATGAGAGTAATGAATTTTCAGAGCAAAAGGTTTCATCCGAGGGGCCTAGAGTGAGTCATTACCAACTTTATGATGTAAAACCTGTTGCTTGAATCCTGAAGAGAGTAAGGAAGCAAATGAGAACAAGTTTTCAAAAAGGGCTTCAAACAGCTATCTGGGGATCTACAGGCCATTACATCTTACTTCTATATCAGTCATACTGGCAGAAATTATAAGAAAGGATAGACATAGTTAGTCAACTGGGAAATAAATGTGGCAAGTCACGTCTTGCATTTCTGCTGGTGTACTTTAAGTCACACCATCAAACACTGATGAGGGCAGCAGGCTGGCAGAACACTGAATTTGCAGAAAAATGGTGATCGGCTGCTTAGTTAAAATAAGGAAATTAGTAATAAGTTTCTACTTTGAATGTATGTTGTTGGTAGTATTCCTTGATTACCTCTGCAGATAACCTATTTGATGCTTATCTTCAGAAAACTTCTGCAAATGGGGTGAACAATGAGATGACAAGGCTTCAACATTACAACTCTACTCAAGGTAGGGAAGAGTTGCAAAGATTGTCAATAAACAAGTGAGTAATGAAGTGCCAGCTGATATCTAAAGTCAATAAATACAAAGCAATGCAGATGCCAAGGCACTCTTGACTGTAGACAAAATTAATTGTCTTGAAATTAGTGGTCTCTCATTCCTGAGTCAATATTTCTAGTAACTTGAACAGCATCTGAAACACTCATTTCTTCACAGCAATGAGAAAGGTACATGAGGTGTTTACAGCAGAGTGGAAATAGAGAACAAAACAATGTGGCATCACACAAATAGCACACAGTCTACAGACATTTTAAAATGAGCATACTACAAGAAATTCAGTCTTAGCAAGGTTTTAACGGAACTAGGGACAGTTAGAGAATGAAATGGGAATGATCAAAAGTAATCAGATATCTACTTTGCAGAGAAAGAAAAAGAGCCTATAGAAAAGAGATGACTGCAGGTGATTTTGATAGATATCCATGTAATCACAAATTGTGTGGTCAGAATGAATAGGGAGTTATTGTTCACTGTTTTTCATTAGAACATATATGCGGCATCCAATGTTTGCATAAAATAAAAAATAAATGGAAGTGTTGCTACTGAAGTATGGAATTAATTGCTAAATGAAAGCCTATAAACAGATTTAAAACGTCATAAGGAAAAGTTGTGAAAGAAAATGTCAATCCAAAGGATTGTAGCTGATATTTCAAACAGATGATTGAAATGGAGAGGATGTTGTCAGCATAAGATAAACATCACCTATCTTGCCTCTAATTGATTTAATGCACTGCAATTATTATAAGATACAAATGAAATTACTGCTCTTAATTGTTATAAAACCTTGTTTCATTATCATTATTATTGTTGCTGTTGCTGTCATTAATTATTATTACAAGAAGATAGCAAGTACCTTCACACTAAGTAAAGTGTTAGAACATCGTTAGCTCAACCCCTATATAATAATTGCAGTCTTTACCTCTCTGTTGAACAGTCAAGAACACAGCTCAAGAATTGCTGCGCTGCGTGGGGGCTCGAGCTAGGCTACTGCCCCGCCTGGGCTTGGGAGGAGGTGGGAGAGCTCTGCTGAGCCAGGGCACTCCCACAAGCCTGGGGTGCTAACACTGACCATGGGGCCAGCTGTGGGCCAGGGGAGCTCTGAGGGAGCTCCACCAGTGCCTCTTACACCATGCATCAGAGCAACGGTCCGTTCCTGGATGCATTTCATGGATCCGCTCTTAGGACTCATGTCTTGGAAGTGTGCTCAGCTCACTATCAGTATTTTTCCCAATACTCCAGCTGCAGCTGCTTGCAGGAGGTTTTATTCTCAAGGTCTCTCTCATGTAGTTAAGAAGTACAGGATTTTTAGCCCGTAATAAAAAATTGCTTTACTGTGAAGAAATTACTGTAATATTTGTGAATTACATCAACACTGCTGGAACACCTTTCCAGTACTCAGTTCTGTGCTTTTTCATCCAGCGAACATTGCTGGTGTAACTTTCTCAGTTGCGTCGGCATTTTACTTTCTGTTGGATTCTGGTTGGCAAAGAGGGGCCTTTGTCGTTGTGACAAAGATTGAGCTCCCCTCTCCTGCACAGCCTGAAGGTCGTTAAGGCCTCTGCCAGGCCACAGTCTTCATCCTCACTGCAACCTTATCTCTCACTGCTCATAGGCAGAAGTGGGACGTTAAAAGTTCTTTTGCAGAGTCCTCACCAGTTGCTGGAAGGGCTGCCCAAGACGACTCTTTTACAGCAGCTTCCTGTGCTTTAAGTTACTAAAATAACTCATCAGAGGGGTAAAAAGCCAGTGGGGATCTTATCACTTCTCATGGCTCTGTCCCAAAGTCTCACTTCTATTTCATTCCACAGCTCCTCTGTAAAAGCCATGCTGGCATTTAACCTTTTAACATGTGATTGCGCCCAGCTTAAGAGAATGAGAAGCAATCATTTTCTTGTGCTTCTCTAGAAGCTTAGACATAAGTTCAAAAACATATTTCTCTTCTCAGGACCTATCCCTGTCTAAGTTCCCCTCGACTTACCTCCAAAACCTGAAGGAAATTATACTGGCTGGCCCCTGCTTCCTTTCAGCAGTGCTTTAAGTCCCAAGGCGTGTCCTCACAGACACCAGACAGGTGAACCTTCACTTCCTCACACAGGGCACCATTTGCAAGGATTGGCAGACAAGGATTCTGCTATGCCAGCAAAGCAAAGCCTGTTTATTGCACAGGTCACTACATTTATACAAGATTTTCCACATCTACTACACCTTTGTCCTGATCCCCTTAGAAACACAATCTTCTCATTATTTTTCCTGTGCTAGTGATGTCCTTTGTTATCTCTTTTGTCAAAGCAGTCAGTGTGAGAGGGATGGAGTGACCAGGCATGATGTCTTCACTTCTGTTGTTACCTTGAGTTTATCATCTCTCCCTTGGTTTTCGCAGTACCAGGGCCAAAAGGTCTGTGGCGCTACCCAGTTCAGCTTTTGTAGCTGTCTGATCTCCAACATACCTGTGTGTTCCAGACTTATTACTCTTTAAACATTTACAAAGGTTGGGAAATAGCTGAAGAATTTCCATGGAATCTGTTAAATACTGTTCAATATTGTATTGTAGTAAGCCTCCTTTAAGTATGAAAAAGTTGTATTCCTCTTCTTCCATATTCCTGCCAGGAAGCAGCCATATTCTACATTTAAAGAGAGTTTTTGTGTGATCTGAGATTTGTAGATTTGGGTTGGGACTAACACTATATGCTAAAATCCAACATAAATCCTAGCACTTCAGTTTCCTGTGTGTGACTGGATTTTTGAACACTGGATAATATATATTCCAAAATACCTTTGGGATATTATATGTTCTCAATTAAAATATTTCTAGTATATCAATTAAAATTTTCAACATTACCAACGTTAAACTTTATTAAAGTTACTCAAGTGCCACAGTGAAATTTAAAAATAATTTTAATAATGAATAATTTTCCCATATTTTAAGCATCACTATGAACAATATGTTATAATAGATGCATTCTTAAAGTGGTGAACTTAGAGGTCGGAAATGAAGATTTTTTCAGTTGAATGGAAAAAACGGTGCCTTCTCTTATGTCAGTCTTATATAGGAATGCTCTGCCTCAGTGGAGGTAAACCAGCTTGAACCCAACCCTATTTGCAAATGTTACCAGCTGAAGAAGTTACTAGATGGAGGAGGGTGGGTCATACTGCTTTTGGTGTTGAAGACTGTTGAGACCAGTCTAATTCTTCAAACCCAAATTTATACATTCTGAGGAAGCGAAGAACAAAATTTCCTGACAGAATGTGGCAAACATTGAAGAGGAAGTACCTGATAAAGGAGCCATTTCGTGCGAGTAACTGATATCTGAAGTGGCTGACTGAAAGGCTGCTGAGCTGACAGAGCTGGCCTAGAAACCTATGATTCACCATCAACCCCAGGCCTACTTTTTAAGAGCAGGATCTTCTAACATACCCCTTCTAGGGAGCATGTGTGGGGATTCCTCCTGGAGGGGGAACTCAAGGTTACCCCTTGAGTAAGAGGTATTTTCCCATGGTCATTGGTATGGGTGAGTAACATCAATCTCTACTTGACAATTACTTTAGTATCATTGTTTCAATATTACTTTAAAAATGTGCGTTCAATTACACCTGTACATAAACCTTTAGACAGGAACCATTGACAAAGTCTGGGGCTAGCATTAAATCCAGCTGCCCCTAAGCTTCTCTCTGAGGAGGAGTGTAGAAAACAGAGCGGTCCTTTCTGCACCTCATGACTCAAAGGGAGAATCTCCCTTATAAAATACGTCCAAAACTTCCATTTTGTCTTCCAACAAGCCCCTTATAGAAAACAACAGATGGTAAATGTAGGTAAAGGATACTCTTTTAAATTTATGTTGAAAATATGCCAGCAATATGAAATTTTCCCAGGAAAGCCCATTGGCTTATACATGTAGACTTCTGGGTCTGTTTTGATGATCTGCTGTGTGTTCATTTTGGCATGTGCCACAGATTTACATCATAGAGGCAAGAGGAACCTGTACTACCACTCTATGTATGAGTCAATCAAGTGGACTGATTGTAGTCATGGGGTGGAACGTGACTGAGGCTCTCAGCCTCTTACCCAAACAAGCAATATTTGGTACAGGCTCCAGAGAAGGTAAAGACTTGCAGGTCTTTACAGTTACAGGAAGAAAAGGAAAGAAACTAAATTTGGAAGAATAGATTGAAATTATGCTCATGCGAGCCCCGTACCTGCCTAACTTCATGCAAATAAATGAACAGTGTCTCCAGAGAACTGGGATTGTGATATTTGGGGTGATCTTAATGACCATGATGAAGGAAAAGACAACCTCTTGCTTTCCCTTACGTTCCTCTGAATATGGGTATTATGGGTATCCATCATTAAAGCAGATACACTTAGATTCCACTTGGTCAACAATGACAGTTTATAAAATTTCCAATATATCCAGGGGTACAATATCCAAACCCAACACATGGCACACAGAAAGGATGGTGGTGTGACCCAGACAGAAGGGAATTAAAGTCACCGAAGTAGATGGGGCATGTGTTATTCACCAAACCACAGAAGTCAGTTTATGGCTCTGGGGGCAGAAACACAAGCTTTCTATTTGCTTTGTAATTAAAGAGAATAACAAAAATATTTTGGGGTTTTATGTTCTGATGTGGTGCTTTCCAGATGGCAGTGTTCTTCAGTACAAGTGCCACCCTGGTAGAAACCGTGAGGCTACAGTGCAGATACTCCAAACAGTTTCTGCATTGCCAATTCAAAAATTACCTATGTTCCATAGTATCCAATTCCTGCCATCTGTGCTGTAGCACAAAATGAATTTTCTAATGTTATAGCAGCTTTAGAAAAATGGCACAATATTTCCATAACCCACTCCCTATACAATTCAGATAGGAGACAGCACCTAATAAGTGATTACCAGTGCCTCAATGCCAGTTCCAGTAATGGCTGCAGTAACCAGGATTGCAACTTACAGCCACGGTACAGAAGTTTCCCTTTCATACGCTAGAAACAGTCTGTGCAAATCAAGGGACCAGTTAATTTTATAGAAGCATTCCTAGAGGGGATTGCTGCTCCATAAGGAGTTGCACAAATACCTTTGGTCAGAAAATGGTCTGTCTACTTTACAATTAACCAAAGACCATAAAGGGTTTCCAAATTACAGATGTCTTTGAATTCAGATCTATTGGCATTACTACAACTTCATAAATTGTCTCCAATTTTAAATGCACTTCTCCTCACCAAAGAAACACTGAAGTATGACATTTGGTTCACTGATGCCTCAGCAAAAAGGCAATATAAAGCTGCTGCATGAATAATTGCAGCTGGCAAACAAAAACCAGGATGTGGTGGATGTAGTACATAAGTAGGATTATAAGGACCATTGCTTTGCAGCTCCAAATGTAGCAAAATTTATATATGTAAACTTCTATGTTGTATGGGTTGGTACCACACAATGATAGTGAGAATCACTGAGCTGAGAAGGAATGTGATCTCCAGTTTGGAGAAATAAGGCTTTACAAATGTTACTAAATGTAGCCAGGAAAGCACTGATCAAGATGAGATAAGTAAAAATTAATGGGAAAGACAATAAAACAGGCTAAAAATGGAGCCAAAATGTAGGTGAATTTACTAAAATTATGAAAATAAAAATAGGAACTCCTTAAACCCCAAAAGGTATCAGCTGGGAGAATGGCTACACCAAAATTTATGTCACACAGATAAAAAACAGCATTATTTTGTTGCACAGAGCATTCTGTTTGCACAGAGATAGAGTTACTGTATAGGGGATTTTTTCCTCTTCCTAATAGGGTGACCTGCTAGGACTCTCCTCTACAAAAATGTCTTTATTTTTTCTTGCAGCACCCTAGAGGATGGCAGGCAAAAGTTCTATTTTCATGTTAGTCTTTGTAACTTTAAGGTAGACTTGTTTTGCCTTTTTTTCCTCCTAATTCTATCTCATAGCAGAAAAGACACTCAAACCACTACACTGAATTTGGCAAACAGAAACAGGTAAAAGTGAAACTGCTACAACCATATACCCTATAATTGTTCTGGGATAAAACTATCCATTCATTAGTACATAGATTATGGGCCCAACTAAATCAAACAAATGATAAACTGTTGGTGTTGATGCATGGGTTGAATGTGAACAACAGGAATTTATTTGTGAAAATAATACCATTAAGTCCCAACACATACGTCTTGACACTGAACAATGTATTTGTCACTTTGAAATACATCCTTATGAAATCCCTGAGACTGTAGTTGTGTATAATGCAAATGGATGCGTTTGTATGAGAACCTTTCGTGATTTTATATTTACAGACAGCACCACTGTACAAACATGAAATCATTGAAATATCAACTGTAGTCTTATTGAAATTGTGGAATGTGACTTTAATTATTGAGTGCCTGTCACAATCCACCAATAGTTACAATCTAACTATAGATTTTTTCAAAGGTTCCTGCCCACCTCCATTGGAATTAAACTTTTGTAAGAATACAATTGCAATGTGACCACTTGAGTACATTGCTGAAGAGAATCCAGAGCAGCAAAGTACCTTGACTGACATTTGTCTTTGCAAAATGAAGATACAGCGTGTCCTAGAAAGACTGGAATGGGATGGAGAACATAAGTGATGGGACATCAGCAACAGAAACTTTGAATCTAAAGCTTCATCAAATTGTGGCTTTGTTAGCTCTAACATTATTGCTTAAAATACTTTTATATGCAAATGTCTGGTAAATAATGAAGCACATATTCCTTATTCATTATGACAAATTCCCCTACAATATAATTAATAGTAGAATTTTATACCAAGAGCTATTTGCTTACCTTGAATCTGCAAGTGTGCAAACGTAGTATATAATTAACATTAATTTTGGCACTTAAACTAGACAGTTTATGAAATAATTGGACTCTTACCACTGGTCTGCCATATATTTATGGTATAGAGGCAAGAGGTAACTGTACTATGCCTTTATGAAACAATTAAATAGATTGACTGTATTTGTGGGGTGATCTGTGACTTATGGGCCCCACTCCTTAATCAAACTCAAAATAGTAAAGGCTCTGAAGGAGGTACAGTCCTGAGTGGCAGCTGGGCCTCAAAGAAACCTAAAGAGGAACACAGTGACTTTATGAAAATCAATGCACATGAGAGAGGAACATCTATAATACAATTAAGGAGCTTTTTTCCCCAGATTCCCTTATAAAGAAACAAAAAAAAATTGTGGATACAAGGAGTTTTGTGCATATCCTTCCCATTGTAAGCGATATGACCATGAGCCATACACTTTATCCCACAAATAAAATAACCTAAGTGGGCCTTCTTTGAGCTCCTCTTGCTGGTCAGTGTGACTGGATGGTGATGATCTCCCCTGGAGCTGGCAGAACTCTCAAGGTTCCTCCTCAAGGCAGGGAGACCTTTGGCCAGTGACAGATCTTGGGGTAAGCCCAGTCTGAGTTCTCCCTAAATTGCAACTGGTCTGCACTCCAGGTGACTCTCTTTGAGCCTCGGACCAAAAGAGATGAAGAAAGGGAAATACATTTCAGGCTGCATCTCACCTGTTTTCAATGGGTGACTGAATAGCCCCGGCCTGAGAGAACAGACTTCATCAGTTTTCTGGGATTTTTTTTTCTGCCTGAAAACCATCCCAGAATTTTACAGCATAGGCCAGGTAAGAAAATACCCAATGAAACTGGATTCTGAAATCATGGACTCTTCTGCAACTGGGAAATCAAGTAACAAACAAATGAAATATCTTGGAAATATCTCTCAGAACTGAACAGAAGGTTTATATTTTCACTTTACAATGGCACACGTGAATGAATAAACAGTTAATTTAGATCAATAACATGTCAATGATCTAAATCATTGAAGCTAGAATTTAAGGGCAGTATGCAAAGAGTAGTCTTTGGGAGTCAAGCATCATATTTTTCAACAAGCTAGCTCAATTAGTTTATTGAATGGACATATTGGGAACGCACACTAAAACCTCCTGCAAGTAAGATATTTGCTTCGCCCTTCAAATGAGATTACTTTCATGCTTTTAGTTATATGTTCTCATCATCTGTCACTGTGCTGCATGCAGTATATTAAAATTCATATTACAAGCTCCATAGGATTTTTGTGTTGTAGGCCTATATACTTGTTTTATTCCCTAAAACCTGAATTCTTGTTTGTCCTTTTGCAGCCATATGAAACATTGCCTCAGATTCATCTCTGTCATGGTCTTTAAATATCAAGGCCATGTTTTCTTTGCATGAGCAACAAAGAGTTCAATACCCCGAAAAGAAAACTATGCCACCTTTAATTTGTGCTTGATTACGATAACAAAAAGTTGGCTGTGTTAAGAGCATGGGTTTTCCGAGAAGAGAGGAGAAAAATATGGTTAGTTTGAGCCTCTTCTGAGTCCCTGGGAAACATCTCAATGATAAAAATTTAATGCATTTTTTTTTCCAAAAAGATGTATACTGGTGCTTTTTTCTTCTCTTCCAGGGCTTGTAAATAGCTGTATAAATCTATGACAAATGAAGATCTATTTATCTAGTTGCTATGTTACTTGTCGTTGGGGCTTTAGATTTGTTTCTTTTTCACTTGGAGAATTTTTCCCCCCAAGTTGCTAGGGGATTTAATACTGGGTGCTTATGGGTGCTTGGCCAAAACAAAGAGGTGGCCAAAAGTCCGGAGGGGGAAGATCACACGAGTTTTTGGGGCAGGTAAAGGACTGGGCTGGAGGCAGCTTCACTCTCTTGCTCTCGGCATTGGAGAGAGGACGGGAAATCTGCCACCACCTGCCCATGTGCCCAGGAATTCTGAGCTGCCTCCTCCTGCCCTGCTGGAGCTGGGCCAGCTCTGTCCCACCACGGGCTGTTTTCCTTGACACTGCTTGGAGGCTTTTTGCTGCTCTCTGTCCCTGTGCCTCCTGCCCTGCTGGGACATCCTCGCCGTTCCAGCTGCCACCGGCAGAGCTTCAGATCCCATTCCCCAGCCTGGGAGTTTCCACCATTCCAGCCTGGTGCTCTCGAGAGATCAGACTGCCCCGGGCTTTGCGAAACAACGCTCCTCAAGGTTCCTGGTTCTGTTTATTATTAATGCTGTGGTTGTCGTTGGTTGTTTGCCTTGTTATACATATTAGTAAAGAACTGTTATTCCTATCCCCACACCTCTGCCTGAAATGCCCCTTTAATTTTCTAGATTGTAATAATTTGGAGGGAGGGGATTTGAATTCTCCATTTCCTAGGGAGGTCCTGTCCCTCCCAAGCAAGCACCTGTCTTTCCAACCAAGAGTAACTTAAAGAAAAAAAGTAGATCAAAGACATAGAATAAGACTAGTTTAAAATGATGTGATTTTTGAAAAGTGCTGCACTTGTAACAGCTTTTATGGAAACCTTCAAACATGCATGTAATTATTTCTGTTTCTTGGATAAAACTGTAAGTACACTTTCCTACATTTTTTTATAGCTTTCATATTTCTAGCATATTAAGTATATTGGAAGTAAAGTAACTTTATTTTTTCTGGGATTTTTTCCCAGATAGAGAGTATAAATTTTTGTTTAGTCTATATTAGAGTTTTCTTTTGACTTTCTTATGAATTGGTCAATGGAAGCCAGAAGGCTTTCACGTACATCTACAATGAGAGAAAGACTCTCTGGAAGTATAGACACCACTGTGATGCAACAGATTTTTTTGCTGCCCAATCAGTGCAGAGGGGTAGAATTTTCAGGTTAGTGCTTAGGCTATCCAGTTTAGAAACTACCACATAACTCGTGTGTTAGAGCTGGTATTGGTGGTACTGTTTTCTTCCCATGAACAGCTGAAGGACTTATGAGTCTTAATCAGGTCCATGAAGTTTATTAGAAGTTTACGTATTGTGGTAAATATTTAATATTGAGAATCACAAAATAAATTTGGTCCGTGTGAGGAATTGCAGCTGCTACTGAAATTTCAGCTATGGTACAGCTTAATATGATGTGAGTGGTAAGATGGAAATTCATGAAAAGGCTGAGGAAAATGCAGCTACTTAATGTGACATCTTTCAAAAGGGCTAATAAAAGGCTCTGGCATTACTGCTGAGCTTAAAATTCAGTGCTTGTTAAATCTAATTATCTTCAGGTAGTGAAGAACATAGGACAAATCTAAATTTCAGTTAATATTATCCAACAGTTTGTGGAGTTGTCTACAAGCTTAACTTGCATTTCTTTTAAACTACTGAGGCAGTATTAATGTTTTTCCTCCAAACTGGTGCTAAATCAAAATTCATTCTACTGTGTGCTTTGTGCTTCACCAAAAAATGGTTGGCCATGTCCCAGCAAGTTAATAGAGAAATCAGTGAGAAGAAAGTGTTGGGAGGAATAGTTTTTACAAGAGTGAAACTATGCCATGAAAGGATAAGACTCTTTTCTTAAGTTTTGGAAATCTCTGTCCCAGAGCGAATTCACACATTCCCAGGTGTGAATTTACAGGTCTGAACTCCATTCTAATGCTTGGAATTCTTTCTCCTTGGGCCACCACATTAAAATTTGGTTGAAGAAATGAACAAAGTAATTCATTAAACAAAGATAAATTTCCCTTTGAGACAATTTTACTGTGTGTAATCTATCACGTTTCCTGTCCTTCATAGAAATTATCTAAATAAAGAAGCCTGGACTACAGAAAGGTAAAGTATTTAGAGGTCCCATGAAACTTACAGAAATCAAAGTCAAAAAATGGTCCTAAAAGCATTCAGAAAATTATTGCAGAACCTAAAATTCTGCAATAGAGGCAAAAGAAAGAAGGATGATGATGATAAAGCAAGAAAAACTTGTTTGTGATGTTTCTGTTTGTACATATATAGTGATGTTTATGTATAAAACTAACAGGAAGGCCTGTTAGCTTTAGGATAGTGGTGGATTTTTCCCCTAGAATTTCTGCATCCAAAGAAAAACTTTTCTGGTGGTGATGTTGGGCCAAAACTTTGTTGCAGCTGTGGAATATATAACCACTTTTCAGCAGGATAGGTTCTTCTTAAGAGTTCTTTGAAAACAAGATTTAATTTGACTTGTCTCCAGATTTTTGCTTGCAAAGCGGCATTGTGATCACCACAGTCTTTCAGAGAAAGCTCCTTCAGAGGCCAAAATAAATGTTTTGAAGAAAGACTGTATTATCATGTCATTTTTTGATTTTTTTTAATTATTGTTTCTTTATGAAGAACACGGCCTGAATCTTTCTTTCCAGAAGGTGATTTATTTTTATGGAATAGAACCTCAATGCTTCTGCAAGTACGTAACTGATTGTTTTCTTCTCCAATTCGTGTGCTGTAACAACAAGTTTAATGATGCCATTTAATTTAGGGTTATTGTGCTGTGCAAGTTTAACAAGCCCATTTCCTTGTGGCAGGGAGAACATTTCTTTCAGCAGATCTTTAAAATATATATTGTGTCGAACTGTAATTAATCTCTGCCATTGGTTCTGTATCATCAAAAGCATGCTCTAGGTCTATGTGATCCAAAAGACATTCAGTATCAGTTTACTGAGGTCAGTTAAAATGAATTCCATTGCAATGCTTTGTCAGCCCCAGGAAATATTCCATGATGAAAAGTTAAGCTTATCTGTGTTTTTAGGAAAATCGTATCCATCCCATTTGTTTGCTTTTGTTTGGTTTTTCTTTTTCCTCTTTTTTTTCCTTGTGGCTATTTTATATGCTGCTTGTTACAGCAACCATGTAAGGGAAGTGTCTGTGCTATGGAAGGTTAGGTGCTGTTGGTTCAGCCCTTGCTTTGTACTGGTCACATGAACTTAAGGGGTTGTCTAGAATGAAAGTCACCCTCATTTTTTTCTCAAGACTTACCTGAGGGCATATGTCACTCAAAAGTGGCAAACATGAAGAAGGTTTGTATATTGATGCTCCAGCACTTAAATTTAAATATTCATTATATTTCAGTTGAATCATTAAATCGTAACCTCAAGATGCATTTATATTCAATTAGAAGTTATGTAAAATACAGTTATCATGGACTGCAAGAATTCTACAATTACTCATGGCTCATATGTTAAAAAATGTAATCTTGTAAATCAGAATAGGTTTCAATATGAAGTAAGTATCAGATTTGCACGTTTTGGTATATTGACTTACAGAACAGATTATCTCTAACACCAGATCTCTGTAAATTACTCTGACAGGATGTTTCTGTAGCTGTAAGTTTGCTTTTGTGTACTTTATGTTATTCACTATAAACCTCCTAATTGCTAAGTAAAGAGCTTTTGTGACAACATCCTTTACTCTTAAAAGATAAATCAGAGCTCTGATATTTAAAGCAGAATAAGCATAAAACAGGTGTTTGCACAACATATAGCTTCCTGAGAAACATGTTTTAGCTGCTTCCCATAAAATCAATTCCTGTACAAATGCACCTGTAGAACATCTGTACAATATGTATCTGTTCAGGTAAAAGGAAATACCATGTTTTCCAGACTTTTTAAAGTGTCTTTAAATGTGTCATTATGTGGTATGATTACATACTTCAAATGCTGAAATTCTCATGGACAAGGAGATTATGAGGGGTGACCACTTGGGCATTTGTCATTAATGAATAGTACTGCCTATAAATGGAGAAGTGGAGAAAAGATGTAGTGAGAGCTCTGCCATGCAGTTGTTTTCATATCTCATCTATATCAACAAGGATTTCATCTTAAGGATTTTTGTGGCACAATAGTTGAGGATTTCTTTTCTTCTCAGCTGCCTACCGGAGCTGACCAAGTGCGAGCTTTCAGTAACATTTTAGAGGTGATTGTGTCACCTATAAACATTTTTTTAAGATTTCACTTTTAGATGCTTTGCTTTGTAAATGATACTACATTTTTTGACTGTGGACAACATCAACGTGATATTTATTTATGCTTCCCACCCAGTAAGTCTACCATATCGTAAAACTTCTATTGCCAAAGTACGCATGCATCAATAATTGAATGCCAGAAAAGGAAAATGGAGCTATAGTTTCAGCCATTAATATCAGAGTTGAGGGTGTAAAGAAGCGTCAATTATATATCTCTTATATGTGGCTGGTGACAATGACAGTTCTAAAATTGGAATTTGACAGCTTTTATCAATACTGGCAATTAATAACTGAGCATAAAATTGAGTCACTGGTAACTGAAACCATGAAACCTGTCATATTTTATGTTCTAGCTGTTTTTCGCTCTGGAGTATACCTTGCTTGGTTTTGTTTGCTTTAACATATGATGCTCCCTTGCCAAAATCTGTATTAGGGGTATTTAATAATTCAACTCCTTTTTCTCCAATTACATGCATTTTGATATTTTTGTGTTTAAAAAATTCATCTTTGTTGAAATAAGAGCCCTTTTCATTAGATTTCATGGAAACCATTGAGCTTCAGTTCCTAAAGTGTTCTTCAGAACTGCAAACCATACAATTTTCAAGCATCTGCTCTCCTGAAGATGGAGTATTGAAGTGTACGTGGCTTCTTCCCTGCCCTGTCCCCTCTTCACTTAAAGAATATTGTCTTGGATTTCATCTTGCACACTTCAGTGTGAGGAAAGGTAACTGGACACGTGGCAACCATTACCACTATTCATGCCAGGATGATTTTTTGTCCTTTCTTTTACATACCTTGTATATAACTTTTATGTATACTCAGTATTATTAGCATGCATACTTGTAATTCCTTAAGTCTGCTAACTTAGCATAGCCCTAGTATTCTGTTAGGTCAGGAGACCAAACATCCTAAAGGCCTTTCACCTGGAGGCCGGAAAGCCCTATGCTATCTTGAGAAACCAAGGCCCCTTCTAGAACATATCCTGTAAACTAGAGATTTGGTCCACCCACGGGACAATTCGTCAGATGCGGGAATATCAAGCTATTCATATAGGTCTCCCCTTGGGGCATCTTTATTAGATCTGCTAATTTGTAAGGTCTATGTATTGTATCCACTGTCTGTTGTGGGGGCACATTGTGACGTGTCCCAACTAGGCAAAACAGTACACCATAAGAATCCTTATTAAAATCCCTTAACTGTGTCTGGCTCCCATTTTTTTTTAAGACCAGGAAAGACATCAGTATCAAACATTTTATATATTTTGTTTCTTCTGCTATGACATGCAGTTTGCCCAAGTTTCCAGAATTTCTCCAGGTGGACTGTTGCCTCACTCAGTCACTTAGAAAAGTTGGTATGAACTGCCTTTTGTAGAAATATGTGTCCATTTGTAGCAAAGCTGCACTTTTTTTGAAATATACCATCTAAGAAGCAACATGAGTAAGCATGGATTTACCTTGTCAGTGCTGGTAGAGAGTAAAATTAATATGACCTTATTTGTGTTCATCCATGTCCCCATGGAACTGCTGAAATTAAATAACAACATTCAGATGTATACAAGCAGAACATAGTGAGAAAGAGGCAAACAGCAGAATGAGTGTTGTGTTTTATCAAGACTCAGTGGCGTACTCAGATGCTACACTCTTTTTGTTGTTTACTTTGCTCATTGTTTTACTGACCCCATCCCCTTCAATTTAAACCACTGATTTCTTCAGAAAAGAAATAACATGTCTTTTGGTTATTAATGGTCTGTGGTTTGAGCTTTTCTGTGCCTTTATTATATCAAGGGCCACACTAGTCAGAGAAATGCATGCTCACCCATCACTTTTGTTTCATCATTGCAACCATGTTCTATCTTTCTCTGTTTATCACATACATCTGTCCTCATTACAGCAGATTGGAGGCAGTGTTGCCAAAATCTGAATTTTTATCTGTACCAGCTATCTTATATGGCAAGCTCACATCATAGCATTTGAGATCCCACTGTGTAAACTCATGGGGTAAAAGAAAAACCTGCAGTACCCCAGAATAAGATTTCTATAAGCAGCTATAGAGAGATTTTCTTGTATCCGAGTGTTCAGGTATTCTGAAGTAACAGACAAAGAGAACACCTCAAATATAATTAAATGCTTATTCACCAGTAGATGACACGTGAAGCTTAGCTGTTTGGGGACAGAATGATCACCCGTGTAAAACTAATAGAAAATAGCCTTTGTGTTCACCTTGACGTGTTAATTCCACTTTGGTTTGGTTTTTTAAGTTTTTTTTTCAATTCCTTATGAAGATTTATTAACAGTCAGTCACTCTTGGTGCCAGTCTCCGATAAGCTCTTGTCCACACTGTAGTGAATTCAGATGATCACTGAAATAAATTATAGTTTGATTTTCATTCTCAGAGCAGCTCAATATTTTGTGGGCAGATTTACAGTGAAATGGTTATATAAGAAAATTTAGCAGTCTCTTGAATGCACAGCTAAGTTCCACAGGGTGATATTAAATACATTTTGTGGGTGAGCTGCCAGGGAAACCCTGCTTTTGGGCAAAGAAGGATTGGTTGTTTTGAAGTATGGCATTGAGTAATTTCTTCTAATGATCAGGAATAGTGATAGAAAAGGTGTAGCTGTGTTTCTTAAAATGCCTTTTGAGATCAGCAAAAAATGGTCTCTAAAAAATTGTCCACATCTCTTTTCCTATTAGTCTGTTTCAGGTTCTCTTTGTAAATTGACTCTATTCTACAACTAAAAGTATAGGAAAAATTTTAGGTCCTCTGTGATGAAGCAAGGATTAAGATTGAGTATACTTGTTACATACAAAATTACAGATAAAAACCAATTTCCAAATACAAATAAGCATGTGGAGTCATGTCTCTGTGCCTTGTCAAGGATCCTTATAGTAACTAGTAAATCATCTTTCTCTTTCAATTGTGTTGTAATTATAAATAGGTTCACAATGAATTCTCAATTCTGCACATGTAAATCATGCTACATATCATTATCTGATAGATTTAAGTAAGGCACGCATGGCTGCTGAGGTGCTAAAATATCAGGCCAGACAGTCTCTTAGCAATAGCTGCTGTGTGTTACAGACTAACAGGGAGGCAATAAATAAAAAATTAAAAGTTTCTTTGAAATCTGGAGCAATACCTTAGATGAGTAATGATTTGCTTGAAGTTAAATGCAGACAAGAGTGAAAAAGGGAAAAAAAAGAAATCTTAACAAAGGGGTAAAACATCCAATTAATTGTAGACAGAATTTATTTATGACTTACTGGTATGTTTACTCTTTCTTTAGATGCCTAACTTTGATATTGCTTTTTTCCTTTGCTCTTCCATTACTCCTTTTAAGAAGGTGAAGCTTTAAAGGAGGAATTTAGTATGTTTTATCCATAGAGATGTAGCACCTCATGAGATTTATCCTATTTGTGATGTAAGTTCCTTATGGAGGGAAGCACGCTGGGACAGAGGAAATCTCCTTGTCTGCCTGGTAAGCAATGCAGTTCAGAGGAGTTTGTCCCTAATGGTCAGAACACACATGCTTTCTACCTGCTCATTAACAATATGGACTCTTTTTATATGAGCCTTCTTTTTAAAATTGAGATGAATTTGCTGCTTAATAAAAAAGCTCTGGAGGGAGCGTTTTTGGTGCAATCCTTTTTGTTCATTATGGGCTGCAAAACAACAAGCCCCTTTAATACCCTTCTGTGAGATTGTCTTCCCCAGCACTCCAAAAATATATGTAGCAGCTGAAGTAATGTTCCTTTAATGAGAAGGAAAAGCCAACTGACTGGAGTTTACTGAAACACAATTTTGATTTCATTTGACTGTAGCTTTTTATGCCCAAATTTTGTTTTAATTAACTATGACACAGAGATTTAGCTGGTAAAATTTATTCAAATGAACTGCAGCATACAATGAAAATGGCAGGACCGAATGTAACACCATGCTTTTTTTTCTCCCCTCCCCCAAATCTCCCCTAACTGTTATGTTCTTCTATGAAACCAGTATTAGGTAAAAAAAAAAAAAAATGAAGAGAGAAGAACAGACCTTTTCCATGATGAGAAAAATATTGTTGATTCTGCTGGCAGAGTAATTCACCAGCTCATTTCCATCAGCTTTTATTTCACGGCAATTGTAAAATAAACCACTCGTAGCACATGCTGTTAATCTCTAGTCCCTGGGGTGTAACTGCTGTTACACAGTATGGGTCATGTACTAGCTAAAGTGTGCATTAAAAAGGTAGAAATTAATAGTAGTAGATCTGATTCCAACCTAAATGGTATTCAATGGGTAAGGTAATTCCCTTAATGGCTGCCACCAATAGATTGTCGTGTATGTTTCTTTTTTTATTCCTGATTTCCTCCATTTACAGAGGAAAAAAACAAAAAAAAATATCCACTATCACAGAAAAATCTAAGGAAAATTCATTCAGGACAAAGCCTGTGTGCTTTCTGTGATGTTTATCTAGCCTCAGTTTCCTTCTTCCCTGGCTATCTTGTGCAACTGCAGAAATTTACCACTAGTGTTAATATGTCAGCATTATATTTCCTACGGGGTTAGTTACGTCACCTTAGCTTCTATTACCAGTCTCAAAAACTCTGGCATTAGATTACATCTATTCTATTCTATTCAATGGCTTTCTCATAAAATATATTGCAAGGAAGAATACCAGTGGGGTTTTTTTTTCTATAAAATTTTTCACGTGTAAAATAAGCATTGAACTAGTTTCAAAATATATAGGTTAGGGAAAATTTTGTACTATTTAATTCTTATTCCATTTTTTTCAAGAGTACTCTAATTTTAAGGAACAATGAAACCCTTGACATGAACAAAACTGTAAAGTAGGAAATAGAGACAAAAAGTATGTCCACAAAGCCGCTTTTCTCATTGCACATGTACAAATAAATTAAACCCCAAATCTGGGTTTGGAGCACCTTGAGATTCTCAGTAGCACTTTGCATATCTTTGAGAATATTGTGGTCTCAGGGATTTGGGTTTTGTTTTGAGAATATATTCAAACTTCCTTTCCCAAAGCATGAAGCATCCAATCTGGTTCTTAGTGAAACAAGCAGAAAAACAGGCATTGATTTCCATGTGGGAGAGGGAAGATTGGTCCCCAAATGAATTTACCACTTAATGCTAGCTTTATGTGTTGTAATATAGGATAAAATGTTCTGAATAAAATAACTCTCTCCTTGCCTACTGCACACCTCATGGTACTGCTGAGTTGGCATGTAAGGAAGGAGCGATAAAGGAATAATCAACTACTAGCCTACATTTACATTGACAAAAGCAGACTATTTCCCTCCTGAGGCAAAGGAGGCAGCAAGGATAAATGTGTAGTTCTTAACTAGATTGTTTCAGCAGCTGCTCTGTCTCTCTGCAAGGAAGATTAAGTCATCATGAGCCCTTAACTTCTATAAGAAGTGATTGTTAAAGAACAGTGGAGAACTTCAGATGGAAACCCCTCCCAAAAAACAACCACTAAACCCTACATTTATAATCAACTTTTTTTTTAGTTTAGTCTTGGTGCCTCCTTGATAAATAAATGCATTATATGTAGTAATGTGCATTTGGGTTTTACTTTGTAGCTTTCTCATTCTGCATCAAAACTAAGGTACCTGGAAGGAAATAATACTGTACTAGGTATTCTTTAATATTAGAAATACATTGTCCTCTCTCTTCACTAGTGAATTATAATTGTTACAGAGCTGCCTTTAAAAAAATATAAAATATTAGAAATTTATCATCCTAAATCTTATCACCATAACAGTATTCTTCTTGTTATACTCTTGTATACCACTTGTATAAAGAGTAAATAGGTTGAGAGAAAAGGGATGCTTTATATACCACAGAACATATTAGTTAAAAATTTTTGAAGCGTTGAGTGTTTTCAGACAGTTGAAGAAGGTCTGTAATTTTATTGTGTATGTGTTTGACATTTTGCTGTAGTATTTTAGTTGACCTGCTTTATTTAAACAGGACTCACTCAACAGCTATATTTTATAAATACAAAGCTTTTTGATTTCTCATAAGACAACACTTTTGCCCTCTACCTCTATTTTGGGTAGATTTTATTCTTTAATATTCAGGCTCTGTTTCTGTGTGACTGAAGAAATGTCAATGTTTCTTGACCTGAGAGAAGCCTTCTAAAACAATTTGTCCTTTTAAGGCAATCATGTAACTAAAAATTCACACAGCTGTTTTTGCAGGACTATGTCAGACCAAGGTCATAGAAACTTGCTTGTGTTTGGATATTACAGAAATAAGTCTTTAAAAACCTTGATTACCATGAGTTTGCAGGTCAAGCTGTGGTACTTCACTCCATTGTGCTGGTCTTTTCAAATCTGTGTACAAGTCAAGAATGACGATATGTGGGGAGCTTGCTGGATGAGTTATGTAACTGAAATACATCTGCTTTCCCACCACTGGTTTTTGTCTTGGCTTAAATGCTGAGTTGTATGAGCAGCTGTAGCCTCTTCCTAGTTGGATTGAATTTATTATGAGTTCCAGGTGTTTGGCTTTTCATAGGATTTAGAAGTTAAAAAAAAAATTAATGAAGTTGAGTATGGGGAAGGAAAAAGAAGGCAAGGGTACTAGAATGTCACTTGGACAGGTTTACTATTGAACTAAAATACTTGAAATCTCTTTCTTCAGCATGACAGATATGCTTTACCTAAAAAGTCTCTTCTTCCAAAAGTAGTTTTCCAAAGCCCTTTGCATTAAAAATAACCAGTTTTTAAAAATGTAAGAAAAAGGACTCAGTATCAAGTTACTCACACCATGAGTCTGAGGAGTCAATTGGCACCAAACCACAGGCAAAACGTTCACCAGAGGGAAGAGTTCAAAAGGCCAGTTCTGCCTTTCTCCTGTGGTATGATGCTTTCTAATGTACTCTAAGACACGGTGGTTGCAAGATCAAACCAATCGTGGCAGAGATTCAAAGATACTTTCCGTCCTGAATGTATTCTGTATTTCTAGCAACAGTGTACTTGAAATATTCGGATATCCCATTTCAGTGTTATTTGTTTAAAGAGATTGAGCTGCCAGACCAGCAGGTATGGTTCCACAGTTCATACTGATGGAGAATACAGAAGGTGGAGAAAAATATCACTATTATGTATTTGGCATCCAGAAATTTATAGTTTGCTTCTTGTACTGTGCATGTTCTGTTAATCATCGGTGATTACATATAGCTCATTATAGAGTTTTGAATAAGAACTGATTTCTCCATGGGTACTTTTTTCAAAGAATAACAAAATGCGACTTCTATATGAATTCCATATTTGACAATAAAAATCCTCAGTGTTATACTTTCCAATTACAGTATTTTTTAGTGAATGCTTTATTTTGTGCAAAGTCTACTCAAACATTTGAGAGATTAGTCGTGGCTATTTATGTCAAGTATATTCCGGTGTAATTTCCCCCATATTCTTTATTTTTTTTTTTTTCCGAAGAAACTCCTTCATTTATGTTTTTAATACCTTGATTGATTTTTCTAATTTCTTATGATATGTATATTTCAAAATACAGAAGTAACATTTCTGTGTGTTTTTATTTCCTTGGCAAATATGTGGTTTCTGCATGGAAAATGGAAGGATACTCTTAGGATGTTTCTAGCATGACTTAAAAGAAAACTGGAAATCATACCATAAACAATCTGCTATCTGAAATGAAGAACACAGTGTAGATGTAGTAAAGAATGGAGATGTGAAATGCTGATGGAGAGTAAAGAATGAGATCAATATTTTAAGCTTTTTATTCTTACTGTATTCTTGGATGTTTCTAAATCCTTCCCACCATTAATATATATCTTCATCCAATTTCTTTATTAGGCTTATAATTCCTTTTTTAATAAAAACAAATAATTTATGGTTAGCAAGTAATGAGTGACAGTTAATGTTGATAAAAACTGATTTGGAATCTGCTTTGGACTCTTACAGATTCTTACTCTATATACCTGAACGTCATTTTCAAGTACCATCCAACTGTTTATTATTATCTCTTCTAGAAGAAAGAAGTGCTCCTCAAAAACAGCAAAAACCAAAACCAAACGAAACCAAACGAAACCAAACGAAAAAAACCCCAATAACAAAAAAATTCCTTCATTTTCTTGCTTGTGCATATCATTTGTCCATCAAACTGGTGTTTACTTTTTAGTACTGAAAGGAGACCATCACCAAATGAGCTCAACTGATTACAAGGTTCAGACTCTAGAAAAATTATTTCTGCTAAACCATATTATACTCAATAATAATAATAATAAAAGCTCAGATATATATAAATAATGCGTATTGCACAAGCTTCAGAGGCAACATCATTTTGAGTTGACATGTCAGCTGAACACATCTGACACAATTTTTTTAAATGTTGTTGGAGAATGTGACTTACATTATTAATTCTTTATCTTTTTTCTGCCAACTCTCTTAACAAAAAAACTGCTGTTTCCAAGTATGTTTGAAATTGCTAGCATCACATGCTAATACAAGTGGTGCCTAAGAACATCAGATGGTAAATCCAAGCATATTAATTACATCATTAAACTAGCATTTGGTATACCACTGAGATACATTACAATAACAATAACCTTCATGTGTAATAAGATGCACAGCCAGCACATAATGTGGGAGCTATGTACAACTGAGAGATTCTATTCTATACTTGCATGGGGTAATTGAATTGACTCAGAAAGAAAGAACATACTGCCTTAAAACTAGCGCTGTCCTGCTTTTTGTATGTCTCTATATATATAAGGGGGCATGTACATTCGTGTCTGAATATTGTCACACTCTGCAAGCCAGATAAAGTATTTCAGAGGAGTCAGAGTTGCTTGGTTGCATCTGTTGAAAACAGTCTGTGCTGTGTATGAGAGCTCATTTCAGTACAGTAATTACCATAGCTGAGATAAAGCCTGTGCTAAATGCCATTTTCAGCTGACAAACACATGAAACCAAGGACCACTAAATGATTCAGTTATTCTGAGAGTGTTTAGCTCTATGTCTGGGATAAAATCATTTGTCCTGGCTGCAAAATAAATAAACAAATGCAAAACCAGAACAGAATGAAACAGCTTAGACCAGAAGGTAGAAAAGAGTGAGTTAATGTACCTAATCAAGAGGGGAGAGAAATCTGAGAAATATCAAGTAGCAATACCTAGCAGTTATACCGAACACTTCTTCTTTTGCTACAAATTGTTTAAAGGTCATTAGAACGCAGATTTCCACCATGTTAGCAAGCAACCAGAAGAATGCTGTTCCTTAAATTGATAGTGGTCTAAATGTACTAAATGCAGCATTTTTTAACAGATTGCCAAAATACGAGGCATGAACATATTACAAAAGTGGGGCATTGAGAAGATATACATCATTGTTAAAATATTCCTAACTAGAGAAAAGAAAACAAGGAAGTCGTTTTCCAAAGCCCTTTGCATTAAAATAACCAATTTTAAAAAGTGTAAAAAAAAAAAAAAGCGTGTGTGGGAAGTCAGATGTCTTTCCTCACAACAAGGAACTGTTTAACTGCTAGCAACATATTTTTTTTTCTCACTGGAAAAATGTTGGACAATTCCCATTGAACTAGAAAAAGGTTTATTGACTTCAAAAGGTTAATGATGCCAGGTGACATTTACTAAATATTTTATGCTGCAGGAGAGAAATGTGATGTAGCTGCCTCTGAAATACAGTCACAAGCTGAGAAGTTACTTTAGCTCATGACACATTGTGATATAATATAGAACACTGAGCTTGGCTTTCAAAACCAGAGCAAAAGGACTAATATGATCTCATGTTAAAGGTAAAATGCCCTTCCTTCACATGCTTTGTGCTCTGTTCTTCATCTGGATGTGATCCACAGTGATTAAAGCTGGCAAAGGTGGTGTGTGTATCATCTGTAGGATTTCCTGCGTTGTACTTCCAGACCCAGCTGCAGCGTTCTTGTTGGCCAAAAGCCTGTCAGAAGCCAAAACTCAGCATCCATTTTGTTATTTTATTTTATTTTATTTTATTTTATTTTATTTTATTTTATTTTATTTTATTTTATTTTATTTTATTTTATTTATTTATTTTATTTTATATCCAGGCTTTTTTTCTGTTTCAGCTTTATTGCAGAAAGGAGAATAAGTCCTGCTTGTCATTCACCTTTTTGTGTATTAGGCAGGACAGGAGGTGTTTTCCCTCTCTGAAGACTTTACAGTGCATTTCTTTCAAACACCTGGCCATTTACAGTCCCTGAGTGCTGACTGTCATGTAAACAATATGTAATACCATGCTGTTACACCAGGAAGGATACTGGAGCTGAATGGTGTGCTATTAGTACCAAGAAATACTAGCATCTAAGATAGCAGCTAGTCAAAACCTCTCTCTAAAAGTCTCTCTTTGTCCTTCTAAACATTTTGTCTGTAGATGAATGAAGAATGAATGAACTGCAACTTGCGTCACTCATCTTTTCTGTCAGTGAGAGAGATATGTCTATAAAAAATTTATAGTAAATGTATAATAAGATGATTAACGGAATTAAAAATTGACCTCGGTTTTTACCTGTATGCAAATCAAACCTGGAAAGGAACAGATCAAAACACAAAATACACAAAAGATTACAGGATGATATTTTAAAGTAATTTGTTTTAAAGTAGTTTACAGTAACGAATATTTGTTTGCAGACAAGATTACATTTTTTTTAGACCATGTTGCTTTTGTCGAACATCATATATGAATAATCAAAAAGTAGTAAATTTGCTGAGTTTTCTTTGCATTGTAGCAAATCTCTCATTGCTCAAGTAAAATAGATTGCTCTTATTGTTTAAGATATATATATAGAGAAAGAGAAAGGAAGAACTCCCAGGAAGTAATGAATTAGGATGATGAGAGGCAATGTTGATTTTTTTCTTTATCAAGTACCTTAATGAAACTTTTTGTAGATAGGGATCTTATTTGCCACAGTGGTCTGTGGCAAACTGTTTCAAATGAGACAGTATATGCAGAGGGGTTGGTATCTAAGAGGTCTGTTCCCGTGGCCAGAGTACCCAATACTAGTCTATACTGTTTTCAGGCAGCAGCCTGGGCAGACCCACCGGGAAATTTGTCTCACTGCTGGGTATGTCCATTATAGGATTTTTTCTTTAGCATGTCATGGGGTTTTTTGGGGAAATCATTCTAAAGCAAGTGCTGTTCTGATATCTGAAGTGTGCAAGCTCTGGGTGAAGCGTGGAAGTTCTTCATAGAATCATAGAATGCCTTGTTTTGGGACACCCCTTACGGATTGTCTAGTGTCAACCCTCACGCCACAGGGTTCTTCTACTAGAGCAGGTTGCTCAGAGCCCCATTCAACCTGACCTTGAATGCTTTGTGAGTGCCCACAGGTTCTCTGGGAAACTTGTTCCAGTGCCTCATCACCCTCACAGTAAACAATTTCCTCTCAGTATGTGATCTAAACCTGTCCTCTCTCAGTTTGAATCCATTCCCCTTTGTCCTGTCACTTCAGGCTCTTGGAAACAGCCTCTCTCCAAATTTCTTGTCAA
The DNA here is from genome assembly GCA_017589585.1 of Phylloscopus whistleri. Taxonomy (NCBI): domain Eukaryota; kingdom Metazoa; phylum Chordata; class Aves; order Passeriformes; family Phylloscopidae; genus Phylloscopus; species Phylloscopus whistleri. Next base: position 4,285,141 of record JADMLD010000679.1, on the reverse strand, counting down.
GTCCCTTCAGGTACTACAAAGCCTCAATTAGGTTCAAAGCCTTTTCTTTTCCAGGCTGAACAACCTCAATTGAAAATCTGTTATACTTTCCTCACAGGAAAGTTGCTCTGTCCCTCTAATCATCTTCATGTCCCACCTGTGGACTTGCTCCAACAGGCTGATGCCCCTCCTGTGCTGGGGACCCCAGAGCAGTGTTTCAGGTGGGTCTCATGGGAGTGGAGTTCTTTGTCTGCTGCTCTATGGATGGTTTCCTGTAGGCATGGAAGGAGAATTTCAGATTATGCTGCTAGATAGGATGATGATGATGTAGCAGTTCCTGTCATGAGAAGCAGAAGCTTGTATGCCATTGTCCTATGACAGCTTTTCAGGTCATCAGGTGCACTGTTGGCAAGCTTTTGCTGAAATTTGAAGAGAAGCACAAGCATCTGCCCTGCCAGTAGCATCAGGAGTGGGAGTAAAAAGAGGACAATGTGGATTGACATTTCTTTGGATCAGATTTGTACTCTGATAAGTCATTTCTGGGCTTCTGCAGTACATGCTGACTAATGAGAAAAGACGAAGCTAGAGGGTTTTGCTGACCAGTGCTGGCTGCAAAATATTGTGATGGCAAGTGACACTTTTCTGAGATATGTGCAGAGCTTGGCTTCTGCGACAACATTTTTGACAGCAGAGGGAATCTTTTGCTCAGTTTGTTTACCCAGATGATTAATTGTAGGTAGGCTCTGCTATTAAAATAATGTTTCTTGGCCCAGAAGTGATGAGTGATAGCCATAGATTTGCATGTAGAATGAGACTTACGGAAATATTTTCAGTCCTTCTGCAGTGGGCCTTACATTGAATGGGTGGAAAGAAACATTTCAGTACAATGTTTCAGTTTTGACAGGTCTATCATTTTCAAGACACAAAGATATGAAATGATGTGTTATATCTGGAGAAACTGAGTATTTTAAATCAGTTTAAACACTGGACAGTTTAGGAGAGACTACCTTTCATTAGCTATGATTATCAGTTTCAGGACTGAATTTTTTTATTTTTTTTTTAATATGGATTCTTGGTTATCATATCTAGCTCTATTTGGACTCAGATTGATGATTTTGTCTTATGATTAGGGTTGCCCTATTATTATTGCCCTATGAGTTAAGACCTTTTATTTTACAAATGCGTGGTGTTTGCGCCATTACGTAAAGTAATTTGAGATGATAAATGTACTAGCAATTTCTGATTTTATGAAGGTAGCTGGTGAAACAACACATGCAAAAAATGTGTTCTGCTGACATGTGGCCAGGTTAATTTTTTTTTTTATTATTATTTCAAGATTAAAAGCTTCTATGCTAAAACTAAAATCAAGTTAATTTTGTGAAGATTGGATTTGGTGTCAAGTACAGGCATCCAGAGTACAAAAATATTTTGTGAAATTACCTGAAATATAAATGGAATTTATTAATTCATTAGTGCTCATATAATTCTCCTACAATATTTCATATAATGTTGAGAAAACTCATGAAATCATAATGCCCCTTATGAAATATTTATGAAATTGCAGTATTTTTGGAAACTCTTCTTCCTCATTTAAAAAAACATGGTTTTCATAAAATTGCACTTTTATTATTTAATCATTATTTACATAGTTAAATAATATTTTTTAAAAATTAGTTTTATTTTTAAAAAGGAGAGGACATTATATCAAGTTCTGCTAAACTGTGATATTTGAATTAACCACAAGAAAAGTGCTCAATACACTGAAGTAGTGCTGTAAGGCCAATTGCCAAAACTCATGACTGCTCAACTCTTTTCTAATGTTCAGTGTGCAACTTTTTTTGACTATCAGTTTAAAACTGTGTATAAATTCTGTCTCTCAGACTTGTCTATTGCCTGACTGCAAACTGCAAAGTAGTTTTTTATGCTCAAGCTCTTTAGAGATAAGAACAACCATGCTCCAGCATGTTTAAGTCTACCTGTTCACGAGCTTCGTGTTTCCTGGTTCTTTTTTTTTAATTTGCAGTTAAGTCCTGCCCTTCTCCTTGTAAGTACAGGAAATATTTTTTTTTTTTTTTGGTGAAGATTGCTGAGAGTTTTCTGAAGCTATCTTATTTTCTTCTTATTTTTTTGTTTGTTTGTTTTGTTTTAAGATTTTTTTCCCTTTCCCTTCTTCTGTTGAATTTGCCAGGCACCAAGAGGTGGATAAAACTCCAATCCTTGAAAGCAAGTCAGCCCCGTTGCACTGAATCTGGGAGGTGAGGAGAGGAGCAGGCAATTACTGGGTTTTGTTCAGTTGCCATGGTACCAAATGGAAAATGTTTTCCATTTCAGTTTTGAGATCCTGTCATTTGAGACTCTTCTCAGTGTTGGCAAGTGATAGCCTATGCCTTGGAGACCATTCTCTTTTATTTTCCGTGGTTCTGGGAGGATTTGCTTATTATCAGTGTACAGTGGTATGTGATTGCTTTGCAAGTCTGAGGATCAGGATGTTGTATGTGGCTTTAAGAGAACACAGGAGTCAGTGGAGAGTGGAGGGAGAGGGATAAAGAGGACCGGGAGAACTACTCATGAAGAACAGGAGCAGGTTAGCGCTACTGGCACTTGTTACACTGGAGGATGTATCACTCCTTTACTTGTATGGAAAATAAATGTGTCCATTCGTGAAAGCAGAGGCCAGCCTGGAGAGCTTGGAAGCACATTAATGACATTATTTCAGATGAGACAATGACCAGAACAGTCCCCTGTGAGATGTGGCAGAACCAAAGGAAAATAGCTCCCTGTGCAGGAATGAGGTGGAGCAGTCTGGTCTTCAAATATTAGAGCTCAAATAGAACATTTTTTCAGTCATAAAATTTGCTATTTATTCATTGTAAATGTGTCAAAAGCTCACCGTGAATATTTTGCAAAGATTATTTGTAATTTTCAACAACATTCTGAGTTTATCATCTCACTGGTGGCATATTATCCCTATGAAGCTTCATGTGATATACCTGTTTATCCTGAGAAAATATTTCCTCAGAAGAATTGTAGTCTATTCTGCTGTAATGTCTATAAGCTACGTCAATAAAATAATAAAAGTAATAAAATTCCTTCCAGCATTTTAAGATGTAGCTTGACTCTCCCTTGTCCCAAAGCACAGCTAAACAAATACAAACCTGGTGCTTCAAAATTTTGGCTTTTTGCAGTAATATTGCTCAGACATTGATATATGCTAACATAGATATTGTACAGCTTATGCAGTATTCGATAAACATATAAAAATAATAGGTCTTTTTGCTTGATATTGCTCTGACAAACAGTAGCACCGGATAAACAACATAAATACTTTGAGTGTGTGTCATGGCACTTTTTTGAATTTCACGTGTAGATTTGGACCAGTAATGATCAAAAACCAGAAAGTGTAGATGGTAGCTTGGCTGGCAATGGAATTCAGACACACTTTCAAAGAAACCATGTCCTTTATAGTTTTTACTCCCACTTTCTAGTTCTCAGTTATAATGAGGGTGTGAAATAAAGAATTAGGGAAAGATATCTCAGTCTGATAAATTATTGACAGCAAAATAAATACTCCATATTTATTACTGAACATTAATTATTAAAATTATTTAGCCTAAAGTAGTTTAGGCTGTGGTTTTTCTTCAGGTGATGCATGCATTTCAAACATGTGGACTATTCACAGCTTTTATAATTGGAAGATAACTGATTTAGAGAACAGATCTTTCCACTTGAGCTCTTTTCACAGTTTTCCTCCTGGTTTTCTGAGCTGTAGTAAATATCAGAGATCTGAAACAAGATTCTCCTGTCATGCTTTGATAATATAATAACATGCATAGCTGAGAAAAGGCACAGCTAAGAAGTATCTTATTTTACTTTCCTTAAAGTCTCAGTGTCTTCCTGGTTATTCAGTCCATCCAGGTGTCATCTATTTTTACCCTTCACTTGGAGTTTGGTTTACACTGTGGTTTATTCTGGTTGCTCATCGTGGGGGCTTCTTGAACATTCACTCGTTGGGACACAAACTTTTATCAGATAACAACTGTAAAATCAGTTTGTGACTGCAGAGTAGTAGGATGGATGCAACAAGCAGGTGACAGAATTATGCAGATTCATAGTCAATATGTGCAGTGCAAAGTGCATAGTGCAAAACCTTCTGCATAAACTTTTCTCCTCAGAATTTAATGCACATTACCAGCTTTGCTGGTTATCAAAGCATGTATGTCAGAGAACTGTCAAAGCAATGTCTTTACCCAATGACTAGGTTGTTGTGGTTCACTTCAGAATGCAAAATAAGCTTTAAGAGTTACTGAAAGAGGACAAATCTTAAGTGAAATAATTTTGTAGACTCCTGTTTACATTGGTTAATCTTCAAAACTGAGCCTTTATCACTTATACCCAATGCTGTGGAGCTGAACGCAGAAAACAGGCACATTGAACAGTTATGTTTTCAGATTGTGTGTTAGCAGGCACCTAAACCAAGACATCATGCATAACAATTTAAAAATGCAGCAAGCTCGTCTGTTGTCTGTTATGAGACAATGCTTTAGGAATGATTACAGAATAAGTTGTTTGCCAAATTACTGAAGCTGTTTGGAATTTCATGCCAGGTTTCTGATCTCCCTTCCATGGTGGATGTTTGATAACAGTTAAAGGATTTAATTTTGGGAGAATGAGCAGGGGAAAAAAGGCTGATATGAAGGCCAAGGCAGGAAAAGACAAAGATGATACAGTTGCAGAGTTGGTGGTTGGTAATACTCAGCAGATTTTTCTCCAAACCCAGATATTTCTTTGTAAAACTCATTTTCACAAGGAGCTGTTACCTACTGCATGCTTTCTCATGGTGTACAGGATTAACAGCAACTGTTAACATTTTGTATTTGTTTAGCCACTAGTAGTCCGTTCATTCTAAGGTCATCTCTTTTCTAAACCTATTCAATTATAAATTAAATAGCAAATTTCTTTTCTTAAAATAAAATGAAATAAAGTACTGCAGTGAGCGTAACCAAAATGCTAATGCCAAAAATGCACGAAAGAGGTAGAAATTAAAATAAACCTAACAATAGCTTGGTGTTACAAACCTACTGCTGTAAAACTGCTGTTTGGGAAAGAGGATGGAACTGGAGATATGATACACTACTTTTCTGAAATTAAATCCAGTGCATAAAGGAAGGAGATTACAGGTAATTCCATTCACTCTGCCTCCATGCACCTGTAAAAAAGACAGCGGAGTTCACAGTGGATCATTAGGTTGTCCTCAGGACCTCAAAAGTTTTTTCCAACCTGGTTGATTCTGTGGTTTTGTGATCAGAGGTGTTGGTGGAAAGGAGAGGGAGAGGCTGTACCTCTGCTCCGCTTCACCAGGGTACTCCCTTGTCACTTAGGCACACCAACAGCTGCTGCTGCCTTGGGGATATCATCATTATTTTGCCATCTGATGTCTTCTGCTGGTGAGGGTGTGTAAGCAGGCAGCCTTCACAGGAGTGGGAACCCTGTGGAGACACATGAAATGCCTCCATCTCCCACCTTCTTCTGCTTCCTTCTCTTCCCACTCTCTTTTAACACACCACAGAGACTGAGCAGCCGAGGGCACCAGCATCTAATGGGATGGAGAACAGCACATTGCTTAATCTGCAAAAACATCAGTGCAGCTGGTCTGGTCAAACCAGCTGGGTCATCCTTCTCTTTACCATAATGACTTGGTTTCAGACCCCATTTATCAAAGTCAGGGAAAGCTCCCTTCAGCCATGCCTACGAATTAGTCAACAGAGCTAGCGCTTTTTTCCTCAGTAATATAACTGCTTGACAGGATAAAACTCTGTCAGTTCTCCCTGAAAAAGGGATGTTGATAAGTTTTGATAAAGTTTTTGTTGCTTAATATTAAAATGTCAATACCATGTTGTGATTCCCATTCTTCTAAGTCATGGAAACTAAATCATACAAAAGATAAGCCATGCAAACTTTGGCATGAATCTCTTGGTATGTTGGTCACAAAACCCCCAAGTGTGCTGAGGTCATGGTAGTCAAAATCAAACTCTGGGTGTGAAATACCTCTAAGTGAATGCCCTAATTAGTTTGTCAAAAATCAACACTGAGCTGACCCTGCCAGTGTTGGTGTCTTGTAGGTTTTTTGTTTGTTTTGTTTGTTGTTATTGTTGTTGGGTTTTGTTTGTTTGTTTTTGATTTAATTTCTGACAAAACTCAGTATTCTGGGGTTCTTTTCTCTTTTTAAAGGTACTGTATTCCACTTTCAAAAAAAAAAAATTCACACAAGTGTAAACTGTTCCCATCTTTATCAGTTCTGAAGTTCTAAACATTATTTGTATGTGTAAACAGGTGCACATCCTGTGGCTATAGTGTAGCACAAAGATTACTCAAGTATAACATACTCAGAGACACAGATCCCATCCTTGTCAGGGGATTGGCAAAAATTCAATAGTGAGACAATTTAGGAAGAATCCTGATGTCCTTGGGTTAGCAGGTAGTGGTTATAAATTGAAGGTGATGTGCTTGGCCAACAAGAAAGAGACCACATAACTTCTTGGAGGAGAGCCCAGATAGAACCTCCCCATCTGGTTTATACATAGAATAACAGCAGGGACAAAGCAGTAGCACTAGCAGTGGGTAATTTCATTATTATGTGAAAATATTACTGATCTCAAAAGGTTTTTTAGTAAGCAGTTACACAAAAGGGAATGAAGAGGATTTTGATCACAAAATATTTCTGTAAGAAATATATAAGTAAGCTCTATTTTTTATGGAGTAAAAAAAAAATCACAAGCTAGGTGCACTTAAAATGACAAAAAAATGCTGAAGATCTCTCTCTGACTGAGGAGAAAACAAAACAAAGAATGTAAAATAGCTATTTCTTGATGTATTTTTCATGTTTCAGGCAGGTGTATTTTGATATTTTACCTTGCAGTGTTTTCTCTTTTTTTTTTTTTTAGGTTGTTAAACAAGTTCTGAATGGAAAAGTTAACAAATACTAGAGAAAACATGATTTTTCCCCTCTCTGTCTCAATGCTTGTGAGCTTTCAGGTCAAGGTTGGGTGAATTTGTGAGAAAATGCTATAGTTGGACTCAGGTTACTGAGTTTACTCAGGAGTAATTTTTTACATCTTGAGATGGTAACTATTATCACAATTCCATTGGTGCCCTAGCAAATTTTGCTGGCCTCTTTGTCACACTTTTGTTGACTGACAACAAACTGTGTTAGGTGACCCTGCCATGGCAGGGGAGTTGGCCTAGATGTGGTCCCTTCCAACCCTAACAATTCTGTGATTCTGTAATTCTGTAAAGCCTTTCACTAAGGAACAGTTGTCAGGACTTGCAGTTCCTAGATCTTGATGTGTAAATGCCAAATTATGATTTAATATACTTACTGTCAAAAAGCTGTAATTTTAAGAAGAAAATACGGAGTTAGGGATCTTAACAATACACTTCCCGGATGCCTTAATTGCATAAACTTCTTCTTTCATGTGCTTTTTGAAACAAAATAACAATTTTCATGACTGTAAGTGACCTGACAAATGCTTAGGTTTGCCTCCAGAGCCTACATACTGGCAGAGCTGAATAGTGAATGACTTGCCTGATCAGACATCCCTGATTATGGCTGAGCCTGTTATATGGCTTGATCTGATAAGATTTCTTGGGCTGCAACTGTGCAGATGACACCATCAATAAGTCACAAATGTGTTACTAGATACAATGGCTCTCCCTTCTGCAGTGTCTAGGGGTCTACAAATGCACTCCCAAAAAAAGGAAAGACATAGCCCTCTCCCAGGCATTTTCAGGGAGCGGAATTCTTCTCCTCGTCTAGGGGTGGTTTAGAGGTGTCAGGCCACACAGTAATTTTTCTTATTCCCTCTTTGAGCCAATCATTTCACAAGGTGCATTTAGAGCAAGGTGAAGAGGGCAATCTCTCTGCTCATGCACAGCACTTGGTCTTTACATGGACAAACTGCTGCCTTGACACCACCTCTGCAGGAGCACAGAGTAATACAAGGTAATACAACAGCAGCTCACAAAGACAGTCCTAGCTTTGCAACAAGGACTATGGGTCCCATCTGGAACCCCTCTGACAGGAAGAAAGTTAATACAGAGCATCTGCTTCACTGGTACATCTTTAACCCTATGTCTGAGGAATTGTTTCCTAAAAGACAAGAATTTCCTCTCCTCTTGCCTCTTGGGAAAGTGAAGCAGCAATTCCTGCTTAATTCCTTGAAAGTGAGATGATGGCAGCCACAGTCATGGAGGGATTTTGGCAATTGAACACAAGGCATCTTACCTTTGTCTGCAAGGGGGCCACTAGCAGTGCAAAGGTTCAAGACTTAGTTCTAGGTCTCTTTCTGTTGACTAAGCTGGAGGCAAAACCACTTTAGGAGCCAGCTGTTCTGGAACCATTTTTGAGAAAATAAGTTCTTTGACTGTATTGAATAGTGCGCTTTTTTCAGGCAACTGTAAACCCTTCATAAGCAGGTATTAGAAAGTTCGTTTTGGCAACACAGGGCTGGGCTCGTTGTGAGCTTGACAGTGGTGAAAAGGGTCCCAGAAGATGTATGAACTAATATACCAAGAGGAATACTCTTTCTAGGCAATCATCTGCAACTGGAAAATACTCAGTAATTTTTTTCCTTCTACTTAATTTTTTTTCATGTTCTTCTGTTTAGAGGAAAACAAAATGAAAATGGGAAAAATAAGGATGACTAGATGGAGGGAAAAACATTGCTATTAAAAAACCTGAACACTCTGCTTCTGTGTCCAGGAACCACGCAGGAGACTACTCCTCCTGCAAAATGGTCAGCTCTGAGCCCTGCTGATGGTGTAGCAGGTGCTGTAATGAGCAACAACAAATGTAAAGGTAACTGTAATTGTTTGACAAACTACTTCTGAGAAAAGAGACTAAATGAACAGAAAAAACATGAAGAAATTTGGAAAAAAATAAAAAGGAAAAATGACAGTATGGTGCTCTCTGTCTTTCATTAGCTTACAGAGACCTTTCCTGGTCATGGAATTGGGAAAGAACACAGAATGTGTCCCCTGGTGTGAGTGCTGAATAGCAACACCATAATAGAGAATTACATACACTCAAGTATGTTATGTTAGTGAAATCATGTTACAAGGATGTGTAAACATGGGGTTTTTGACATATCAAGAGACAAGTAACACAGAGCTTAAGTATCTTTCAAGAGTCAGAAAACAAGTTTTTGGAAGAGTTGTTTCCAGAGCTTGTTTCCTGCATTGCTGTTTGTTTCACTTCTCAGGCTTTATTTGATTTCTGGAAAATTTTTGAGGACCACTACAGCTTTAAGCAAAAGACCCTAAATTGAGTCTAAACTGGAATTCAGTTGATGGAATTTCTCTTAGACTGCTGTGGTATAGGAGTACTATTTTGGGTTTTTTTGTCTATCACCTGCTGCAATCTTTCTGTAATTAGGTCAAAAAAGCCTAACCTTCCACACCTGTCAGTCTATAAGTCATATATATTTTTATGTATTTGATTTATTTATATATTAGCTTTAGATATATAATGATAACTGGTTTAGATATAGGTGTCAGAGCTGCTGCAGATTATTTGTTTCATGTTGAAATCCAATGCCTTATGACTGCAATACAGGTAATACACAAGTATCTCAGCAGACTATAGTTTTGACCATATCTAGCTGTTACAAATTTCTGTGCTTTGCTCACCTTAAATTTTAGATGAAAATAAAATTTTCTTACTATTTCTGAATATTTTTACTCAAATGATGAAGTAGTTTCTAGGCAACTGGCACTTTCATCATACAGCTTCACATTTTGAAATAAGTTCTGTTGGTTGTTTCTATAGGTAGCATTGTCCTTCTTTCTATCTTCTGAGTGTTGATGTATTTCATTTTTATAATAATTAAAAAATATTTTCAACTTAAAATATATAACTGTAAAAAATGAGAATCTGTCTCTCGTAAGTGTGATAATTAGCATTGTGTGTCAAATGATGCAAATGTCCACTATGGTAAAAATTTAGAAAATAGGGCTTCTGCTAGCCAGCTCAAAATACAGAGGAATAGGTTAAAATAGCCTGACATTACAGTAAAGTGGCTGGTATTACAAAGGACTGTGATTTACTATAATAAAGAAGGAGACATCAGTTCTTATTCCATAGACGTTGATTTCTTATTGAGTTTACTTGTGAAAACAGGAGACTTAGGTTTATCTCCTGATTCAGTTTTCTGGATGGCACCAAGTATGTCCATCATTCATTCATTCATTCATTCATAGACACATTCAACATATTCCAGGGGCAACAAGTAATACAGTAGTGAATGCCAAACCAAATTTCTATCTACGTACTCAGTTCTACTCATCTATGTGTACATCACAATGCTTCAGATTTTACTGTGGACAAAGATGTGCTTGTGATCAAGGGAGTGTGTGGGAGTCCAGGGCATTCCTTTGGACTCCCTGGCCAAACAAAAATCTATACAGGGGTGTTTAAAACCTGTACAAGGGGGTTCAAGGTTTGTACAGGGGGGCTGGAGACCCTGGCACGAACCTCAGGCAGGCAAGGGCCTCGACCACAGTCCATGGGAAAGATTGCCAACAATAAGAGAAGAATTTCAAGCCTCCAAAGGTGGTAAAAGATAATATTATTTTCACATATGGAGTTTTAGAATAGGGGTGACCAGAGACAAGATGGAGGATTTTGGGCGGTGCCCTGAGGTCTTCTCCTTCTTCTTCGTCTCCATCTTCTTCAGTGATGACGACACCAAGTAGATTTAGGGGGATTGGTTTAGGATAGATAACACCTGTTTAGTGTAGAATGTAGATATTGGTTTATAATTGTAAATAATGCTCACGTAACTATCTGTATAAAAGATGAAGAGGCTGGGTCAGGGGAAGAGACAGCACTCACCGCCTGTGCTGTTCAGACCTCTGTCCAGCTCTGACCACAGAACTGAGATAAAGGAAAATAAAACAAAAGGAACAGCCTTGAAAAGAACGTCTGAATACCTTGTTTGTTCGAGCGCTCGGCTTGGGGCTTTTCTGAGGGCAAAGGGGCTCAAGCCCATCCACATCTTGGGCAACCAGAAACCCCGAGAGGAGTGCAGTTCCTTAGATAGGTCCCAGGTACAAGAGTGAGCATTCTGCAAGATCCTTAGTGCTTCTGAATATCCTTAGTGCTTCTGAAGGAGAGACTGGTCTCACAGGAAATTAAATATCTTCCCAGCACCTGAACTTCAGAGTTAATTGTTGATTGACTAAGTAATTCTCAAATGTTTGGATGTAACTGTGGGTGTCTCTGCTGTATGAAGAATTTCAGCATGAGTTGCGATTTGAAGATGAATGTAAAAGGAATTTTTAGGGACACTGGAAGTGTTTGCTGATGAGAATCCACTGCATACAACAATTGAAAATATCAGAATCTAGAAACTTTATGATACTGCACACTACTGATTACTACTCACGCTTCTTTCATACCTCCAGTGGTGGTGAGGCTGCTGTTTTATGTGATGTATGCATTAGTCCTCATTGCACACATACACGCTACACTGCACACAAAATTCAAGGCATGGTAAACCTTGCCAGAATACATATGTTTAGTAAGGCAATGAAGTCAGTCTAGTTTCAAGTCACCTTCCTCCTGGTTTTGTGTAAACGATTTTTGTATCCACAGTGGTTTTGTTTCAACAAACAAAATCCTGTATATCAGCAAAAAAGGTTCTCCATGGTTGCAATTCTCATCAAAATGAGTTTTAGAGCTGAGATGAGCGATGATTACGAGTGAATGTCAGCCCAAGCAATGGCATAGGACCCTGTTAGCCTAAAAAAAACCCATGGCAAGTTTGTGGGTGAATTATTGTGGATTTCAGCAACATTTACAGGTGCCTTTGAAGCTTTTAGACTTGACAGGGTCTATGCTAGACTTCAGATAGTCAAGGAGGAGGAAAGAAGCTGAAACGAAGTTGAAATTCATGAAGATCTTGTTGCCAACCAAACGTATTTTCTGTTACTCCCTGCCCACCAGAGGACAGGCTTATCTTTTGTCATGTTTTACAAAAGAAATCTTTGTATTTAAGGCTGTTCGGTACCAAACTGTTTGTGTTGCTTAGTGATGGCAGGACTCACTTCACTACCTAATTGCCTTTCATAATTATATGAGTTCAATCCATATTTTCTGATGATAATTTGTTCCTTTGTGCTGATTATTCTGAAACTCGTGTTCTAGATTCTGCTCTTCTGCAGAGGAGGAAAAATAATGCATATGTCTTAAGCATGCACAAAAGATGGTGAAAATGTTAGAAATTGATTTGGTAATGTTCTGAAATCAAGCTAAGAAACAAACCCGGACTTGTATTTTGTCCTCATATTTCCTTGAGGAAATGATCCACTCTGAAAGGGTCAGAGACGGAGGGGAGAGGACCTTGTGAATATCTCATCTTTAATCTCTCATCCCCATGTTCTTGGTTTGTTTCTCAATGGCTGCTAGAAGGGAAAATGATTCACCAGATCTTTCACCAAAAGTAGCATTTAAGTCACAAAGTCTGAGCAACTTTGAAATATTCAGACATCTGTGTAGCAGCTGACAACTAATTTTATTTCATCAGGAAATAATATTTTTGCATGAATTACAGAAAACTTAAAAATTTCCATATGACCTTTTTAAATTTTCATGTCAACTTTAAATTCAGCGCTAATAGTTTAAAAACCTGATTCTAGTTGCCATCAAATGGCTTACTACTGTTTCTCTATTCCAATATTGTGTGAAACTACCCCTTATACACAAAAGAGGTTTTCATCTAGTATGATTATATTAATAACTTGAAATAACAAAAAAGTATCAAGCTAAAATTTCAATGTAGCTATTTTGGTATGACACATTTTTCTTTACAAACCAGACTTTCAGTGCAGTCATTGGTCAGAGAATATGCAACAGCTCGATATTTCATGCAATTAGGCACCGTCTCAACATAATTAAATTACCCAGCATTGCAGGCCTTTAGAAAGAGTGAAGAAGAATATTTCTTATCCTGAAAAGGGCTCATCAGTTTAAGCAATTTTAGAAACTAGACAAAATTCTTTATCTACACAGTTTTCCTGGTGTTTGCTCCGAAATTGCCTACTATTTGCACTTAAATTAGATTGGGGAGGAGGGTGTTGCCTTATCATCCCACTTCTGAGATTCATATATGTCACTGAACAGCTTTCAAGTAAAATGACAGAAGGCCATCACCTTAAGCTGTTTAATTAAATTGGGAAAATAAAAGGAAAAAATTATGTGGATTTATGTTGGGAAGTATGTTATATGAATATTGTATTTTTAATAGTTTTTTCTGCACAAAGCTCCTATGACAGATTTGTTTAGAGAAATCTTTTTTAGAGAACATTTGAGAAAATGAATACTTTGTCAACAAATGACTTTTTCACATTCTGTTGGGGAATATGTTTCTTGTGCTAGATTTAGTAAGTATTACTTAAGGTATTTATAAAATAAAATGCTTCAATAGAAGAACAAAGCACTGTAAAGTTATGGCGTATTAGTATCTGCAGTACAAAAATGAGAGCAAGCCTAATTCCAGCAGTGCAAGTCACTCGCTTTGCCAGACAGAGTGATCTTAACAATATATTTACAGTATCTGGCTCTAAATAATCATGTAGCTGGAAGTAAATGCCAGAAAAATGGAATTTACTTTCATCTAATGTTACCACTATACAGGTTAACTTATTGTGATATACATCAAACAGGTCAGTTTACCTACTTTTTTTTTTTTTATTTACTGCTACACAATAGGCTCTAACCTAGCATGATTTATACCAGCTGCTTAATCACATGGGAGTATACCTGCCATTGAAATAATAGCATGACCACTTGCTGGTTGCTGCCTTTTCTATAACATGCATTTGTATGACATTCTGTAATTTACTAACAGGTCCTTTACCACAATCCTGCAGAATTTCTGGTGGGTTTGCTGCAAGTCAACTGCTTTATTATTATTATTATTATTATTATTATTATTATTATTATTATTATTATTATTGTTTTATTTATTCATATTTTTCTATTATTTGTATTTCCTAAAATTATAGCACCTTGAAATTCTATGTGCAACATCTATGTGAACCAGTCAAATAGACCAATGTATATCTTGGTTCATTTTGTAATTTATTCTACTGCATTAAATGGTAGACTTATACTGTAACTCTCTGATCAAGTGGTGATAAGGTTGCTGGAGTGCTACCAGGACATTAATGATTGAACTTGCTTGAAGTCCTAACAACTGTTATTTATTCTTATGACTTAACTATGGAAACACACCTTTACATAAAACATAAGCTAATTCTTTAATGATGTGTCTGCTACAGCAAAACTTTTGACTCTAAAACTTTAAACCTTATGCAGGACTGACAGTCAATTTTAGAGGAACTACACCACATCAGTGTCCAAAAAGCAAAGTTTCTCTTTCAGAAGGGCCATTCTTAATAATTTAGCAGTTTTTACTGTTATTTACCAGTGGGAATGAGCATCTTCCTGAAGCAGAAATCTAAGCAGAAGATAGAAAGTAAGTTGATTTCCTGTGACTGTGTCTGGTAAAACTGTCCTGATGCTGTAGATGAATGAGCTATGCTCAACACATAGCTATGCACAGGACGTAGCTCAGTGGGTGATATCCATGGCAGACTAGAAAGTAGGAGATGCCAGAAAGAGAAGCACTCTGATTGAGGAAAGGATAGGGTTCATAATGCTTCGTGCCTGGGACACTATCGAGACACCAGGTCTCAGTGTAGCAATACAAAATGGAAGAGATTAGCTTGTGGTGGAAAGAAGCTGTTCCCATTCTTTAAAGGTAAAATACTTTAAATCATATGAATTACACTAAATATGGCAGCTTATGTTCAAAAGGTCCTTTGGAGATGAGGCCCAGACTTAGCAGAGATATTTTAAAGAAATTAATGCATTTTCAACTTCCTTTCTAAAAATAAGGGATATTGGGCCAGGACTGCAGAAATGCAAGTAAGTGTTTTGTCAAGATCCTTACCTGACTGCAAGGGAGAGGGAGTGGGGTAATTGCATAATCTGTTTCTCCCAAAGTGGTGGCTGAAGCCATTGAATAGGGAACCATTACTACTGAGCAGTTGATGTCTCTCTATCATGGCAAAGGGCTGAGCACTATCAGTTGTTTCATCATGCTAACTGCTACAAAAACATCTGAGTTTTTCCTCAACCTGTCAGACAATGGGGAACACCAAAGGCAAAGGGTGAATACAGTAATAAATATAATGAAGTTAATTTGACATCTCTAGTAAGAAGTGATGATGACTACACTGTCCAGATTAAAAAAACGGGATAATTCCACTTTCCTATAAAATACCACCACAGGAGGGATATATCTGTCTTCAATATCCGAAATTGAGTGGAAATCATTGCACTTAGATTATCCTGGGTTAACATTGTTGACATAATCATTTGGGAATAGATGAAGCTTTACAGGAAACCTAATATGAGTGAGATGAAATCAATAAAATTCTCTCAAATAAACGAAGACTTCTGAAGAGTTAAGCACTTTGAAGGAGGATTGATGATCACAGTACTTGCAACAATTACATGTTTAAATCCAGCTTTAAATCCAGCTGCTGATTTTAAACAGAATCATCAGGTGTTCCAAAGACTCTTTCAGTTTCTTGTGCAAAGCTATGTAAAAGATATTAAGAGGACAACCCAAGAAAACATTAGATGATGGCATTCAAAATGCAGATGCAGCTGACAAAATAGAAGGGAGGGAATCCATCCAGAGGGGAGTGGGCCTATGGGAATCTCATGTAATTCCGCAAATTGTGGTGCAAGGTGCTGCACCTGGATTAGGGCAATCCCATAAGTACTGACCAAGTGAAGAAGTCACTGAGAACAGCCCTGTGGATAAAGACTCAGAGGTTCTGGTGGATGACAATAGGTCCTGAACCAACACTGTGCACTCACAGCCCAAAAGCAAACTGTATCCTTTGCTGCATCAAAGCTGCATGTCCAGGAGGCCAAGGGAGAGGATTCTGTCCCCTCTGCTCTGCTCTGCTCTGCTCTGCTCTGCTCTGCTGTGGTGAGATCCCACCAGGAGTGTCACATCCAGCTCTGGAATCCCTTACATAATAAAGATGTAAAACTGTTAGAATGTTGTAGGATGTAGAACTGTTAGAGGGCCATGAAGATGATCAGAGGTCTGGAAAACCTGTCCTATGAAGACAGGCTGAGACAGATGAAAAGGAGGCTTATAAAAATGGGAAGATTGCTTTTTGTACAGGTATATAGTGATAGGACAAGTGGGAATGGTTTTAAGCTAAAAATGGAGAGGATTAGCTATTAGGAAGAAATTCTTCACAGTGGGAGCAGTGAGGAACTGGTTGCCCAGAGAAGTTGTGGGTGCCCCATCCTTGGAACTGTTTGAGGCCAGGTTAGTGGGGCCCTGAGCAAGCTGATCTAGTGTATGGCATCCATGCCCATGGACTGGGGAATTGGAGTTAGATGATCTCCAAGGTCCCTTCCAACCCAAACCATTCTGTGGTTCAATGTTCAGTTGATGTTCCTTGCTTTCAACAAAGATGTACAGAATCAGCTTGAATGTGTTCTTTTGGAAGATTTGTAAAGGGGGTGTTTATTTATTCATTGGGTGAACCTTAGTCAGGTGCAAAATATCTTCTAGGTCTGAACTGTACTATTTTAACAATAACTTCCAGAATTTAAAAACTTTGAGATTTATTTAGACTTTTCTGAACTGTAACAGACTCAGGAATGTGATCAACAAGACTGTGTACAAAGTGCCAAGAAAATAACCACATTTAGACCATTTCTTTCTTTACAGAGCATATTTGCTTAAGAGTGCCAATGAGCAAATGCTCAAGAAAACAGCTATGCCTCATTAACATTTAGCCCTCAAATAAGTGTGATCTCAGAGCTAAAGAAGTCTGTACCACTATTCTGGTCTGTTTTTAAAAGACAGCCTGAACCAGAGAGCGTGTGATACATTAGGCTTATATCCCTTGTGCTCTGGGGAATAAAATCCATCTGAGAGTTGTTTCTCCCATTTGATGGAAAGGAAATATTAATGAGTAGGTCAGAGTCTCTGACAAATTGATTCCATTTAGCTGGCCTAACACAGATAGCACTTTAGCAAAGTGTTACATTAATAATCTATCCTTTTAGCCTTTCTGTTTTCTTGTGGAGGCAGGTGCCACTGTTTTCCTATTACTTTAAACAAATGTAATTAAGCTATGGTTCAGTGATTTGACTTCATGAGCCAGACTTTGATGTTTTTTTCCAGGCTGAATCTGCTAAGTTGCTAAGCTTTTTTTGCCTCTTTAAATAAGATCAGGATCTAGCTTCACATGTCTCAACCCTGATGAAACTGCTCAGTGATGAAAGCAGAGAATTGCTATTTGATGACTCTTCAGTAAAAAACTAGCTAATAACTTGACAGTTTTGGTTATCTAGGTATCTGTATGAGTAAATGAACATCTCTTGCAAATCACAGGTTTGACTTATCAGGAAATACATGAAGACTTGTAGCTGGACTGTAATAGAGAAGGTTATTCATGGATCCACAGTATTATTGCAAATCATTCTACTACCTCATCTACATTTTACTGCAATTTTATGGACCGCATGTTTAAATAGGTACCTAGAAAAGCACAGCTATTGTGGTAGAAGAGAGTTCATTGAATATCATCCCAGCTACAGGAAGAGTGGTGTTAGGCAGCATGCCTGAATTGCATGGTAATCCCAGCAGTCATTCTTGAGCAGGCACCTCGACTCTACCCATGTCCTGAGAGTAAAAATGTTGTCATGTTTCACCAGCCTCAGGGAGATGCTTTTTTCTGCACCCAGTTTACAGTATAAGCAAAACCCCAAAGCTTCAGAACTGGATTGGGATCCTTCTTGCAAATTTCTTCTTACCCAGAAAACATTTTTATTGGTCCATGGGGACCACTAGAATTGGTGTAAGGGGCAGCTTGTCAGAAGGAAGTAATACAATATTTCATAGCAGTCAGGACAGGCAGAAGAAAGTGCTAAGAGCTATGGAGAGTAGCAGGGTAGGAGGGCTGCAACCCAAGAAAAAAGTGTTCCTGCAGCTGAGAGAAGTGACTAGATGCTCTTATTCTCTTTAGTCTAGATCCAGAAATTTTACCTAATCTGGTGCTAGAAATAACTACAAAACCCATTGACAGTCCCTTCTGTCCCTCCTTTGCTAACTGATTTAACAGTGAAAGAATCTCCCTCTGAGGCAGCTGTGTCATTAGTTCAGATACTGTCTGCTCATCTGCTGGAATTAACAGTTTAAGCATCCTGAAGCTCTGTGTGGGTTTATGCATTGAAAATTTATTTTTAAATTTAGGAGAAAGGGAAGATATTATAAGTGCTATTAGGGATGAAAAGGCAAACACTTCAAAGCTAGGAATTACCAGTATTTGAGGCAATAGCAAGTAATCATGTAGTAGGTAATCATGAAGATTGTATCAAAATACATATGCACGAGGGAGTCAATTAGGTTTGCTTAAGCAACTTTACACACTGTCTTTTTTTCCTGAGCAGAGTACTGGGTTTTGAAATCTGAGGGATCTTTAAATGTAGGCAATCATAACCAATATTACAGTAATGCCTAATCTTGGCATCCTGCTAAGATACTAATTCCTAGTGATATGTTCTACCAATGATTTCTGCAGACGGAATATTGTTAAAGTATTTTTTCCTTCTATAAATTTAAAATTTTCTGCCTCTCACTGTCTTCTTTACCTCTTGAATGAAGAATGCCATGCAGGAGATGCTTGATGTATGTTTTTCTGTTACAAATATGCTTTTTTTTGAACATCTGTCTTATTCTGAATCTGTACAGCTCCAACTTTCTCAGTTTCTCAATGTGATTTTATGAGCTGACATCCCTAGGAGGTAAACAGGGCTTTTGTGCAGTCTATGCATAATGCCTTTCCAGAAAACTTAAAATTATGTTCAACATTGAAAATTGATGAACAGGTCAGGATGTCACAGAAAAAAATAAAGTCCTGATAGATGTAGGAAAAAGAAAAAGACATACAGAAGACAGGGCAATTTTCTCTCTTTCTGAAAAAGATCGGAGAAAGGCACGGTTAGCAATGGGAAAATGTAACAGGCAGTGACAGGAAATGTTAAATATTTAGCCACATAAATGTCTCTGAGTTCTCACTGCATGTTCACATGCTTCTGTTCCTCCACCTGCCTTTCCCACTATATCATAGGGATAATTTATAACAGGATGACAGTCACCTTTACTGTATCAGCCCATGCTAGCACAATATTGAACGACATTCAAACTCATAAATCCTGAGTGGCTTCAGCTATTGTGGGTTTTGGTGTGCAGAACTATCACCAAACCTGCAGCCAGCAGGTTGAGCAAGATGATTTCTCAGTGTGTTCAGTGCTCATGAAACCACACCTGGAGTGCTGTGGAAGGAGTCTTGTGGAGGTCCTCCAGAAGGGATGAGGACTGGAGCATGTGGTACAGAAAAAAAGGCGGGGGGATCTGGGTTTTTCAGGCTCAGAAAGGAGCTTGAGGTGAGACAATATTGCAGCTTATGCTTACAGGAGAAGACAGGGAAGATGTAGTCAGACCTGGAGGTGCAGAGTGGTAGGAAAGAGTCAGAAGCTGGAAAAGAGGAAATTCTGACTATATCAGAGTGAAATATTCACCATGGGGACAATTAAATACTAGAACAGATTGACTGGTAAGGTTGTGTGATCTGTGTCCTGGGAGAGATTCAAATCCTGACTTGATGAAGCCCTGAGCAATCTGACCTAATTGACTTGAAGCAGGGTTTGAATTATCCATATCCTCTTCAAATTCAACTATTTCACAGATTTGTGTGGGATCAAATAGATAGATTTCAGTGGTCAAGAGAAAAAATTGATTTCGTAAGATTTACACTATAAAATCTAACCAGTTCATACACTAAGTTATTGATATTCACTTAAAATAGAATTGAATGGAAGATTTGCAATCAAATAAAATATTTTTTAAAAATTGGTTATATCAAAATCTTTTGCAGGAACAACCAACATTTGCTTGTAACATATTTTAAAATTCTTTTGCCAGCATGCCTTCTTGTTATGAACTCCTTTTGTATCATCTAAAGATGCAATTCTTGACATTTAGGGCTTTTTCTGGTCCATTTTGAGGGAATATTAACCATTATTAATACCAAATGTAGCAAATAAATAATTTTGATAATCTCCTGACTAAGAGATTTTGTCTGTTAGCTACTTTTTGTGTGTGCAGTCTTGTATGTCTGGTGATTTGTTTCTCTGGAATCACACAGTATGTTTCCAAAGTACACCATAAAAATAATCATGATGTTATCTGTTCTGTTACAAAGTATATGACAATATTGTGTTTATTGTTAAATACAGCCTCAAGGACCTCATGAGAGTGCCAAACAAGTAAGTTGTTTTCAATTAAGGACATCATCTCAGTGCTCAGTAAACACAGAAGATTATTTATGTATGAGCTTGATGTTAGAAAATGTGTAGCAGAATCATGCAGTTTAGCTTTTGTTTGGATGTAACTAAAAACAACAAATACCAAGCAGAACTCTAAAAAAAATTATGCCTATAATAAACCTAGGTCATAGATGATTAGTTCATTTTGTATTGTTTGTAATGTGTGGGTACTCCTAATTATTCCATTAGAGTTCAAATAACAGAGTTCATCACAAATGTATTTCTACTGAGCAGTAGAAACACAATTTCTCTGGAACTACAGCTGCTGTAGTTGAAGATTAGTCTCTTACTATCCCTTAGGGAGATGACTGTCTCTGCCAGCTGACTTAGTTTTTATACTGCCAGCGATTTATTGGATTGCTTTGCTCTTAAGTGTGATAATAGGCCTTATGCTTAGCAAGGTTTAGAGACTTCCAGTGCATTAATATTTTATGGCAATGGCAGTCAAGACACATTTTGTTTACCTAACAAGACAAGCCAAGCTATAGCTGATGTGTACTGGAGATTAGATTTAACTGGTAGGAACTCTGCCAATTATGTCTTTAATGCTTTGCAATGATTTTTATAATTGTAATCTAAAAATTTACATATTTGATGAATCAACATTTTGCTGCATTACTGTTTTGTGTGACTCAAGTGCCATAGAAACCTTTTGTCTGTAGCCATTTTACTCAATTCTTTGGTATCAATATATGTTTTTGGATAGTTTATTGAATCAGATGTAACAATATTTGGAGGCTGAGAAAACTCCCACCTAGGATCCCATACAAACCTGCTTGGGGAATTCAGTTTACAATGAAATTGATTGAATGTTTCAAGCTTGTGAACATAAACCCCCGTTGCTGTACTTGTTCTGTATAATGGTCAAAATAGTACCCTGGTTTGCTGTCACTCAGTTTCGGTGACAGTGATAGTTTTTGCTGCCCAAATAAATATTTCATATGAAGGAGTTCTGCCCTGATTTTTTTTTTGCTTCTTCTCAACAGAGCATATTTATCAGCTATTAGTGGTGGAAGACAGAGTGAAGATAGTGGGCCGGGTGTCTGGCATTGATTCACTGTTATCTGCAAAAAGCTCCAGATTGAGCATATTTACCAAGCAATTGCATATTGGAAAGGTTTGATGCCCCAATTACTTGGGCTCAAGTATATCAGAAGATGTTAGATGTAGGTTCAACAAGTATCAATATTAGCAGTTGTATGGTTTCAGCTACAAATGTGTGGTCCTTGCAGCACAGAAATAGGGACGCAAAATTCAGCTTTTGTTATGAAATGTGTTGGTCCATGGCTTTAAACACTTAACTTCTCTTTGCATCAGGTTCTAAATGGGCTCTGTAAGATTTGAGTTAATGTAGTTCCTCAAAACCATCTAAGGAAAAAAATTCTCTGTAGAAATTCAAGGTTATTAGCCACGGGCTAATAACACATCTATTTTTCTCTAACATCCATAAATATTATGAAATACAGTAAGAAGTTGCAACAGATGTATATTGTTTCTGAGGATATTTTTAGACTGATGGTGTATGTTGGGGTTTTTTGTTTGGTTTTTGTGTCTTTTTGTTTGTTTGTGGGTTTTTGTTGTTGTTGTTGTTGTTGTTTTTGTTTTGTTTTGTTTTGTTTTGTTTTGTTTTGTTTTGTTTTGTTTTGTTTTGTTTGTGGTTGTTTTTTATACCTGGGGTGTTTTTTATACCTATATTGAATACAATGATTTTTTATTTTAGTGGTTCAGAAACTGAGACCTGATCCTGGAGTATATATATTCATAATAATGTAGAGGGCAAATGAGACTTCCAGTCTGCAGCCCAGTGATAGCTGGTGGCTGAGCACTGCAGTTTCTCAACTGTAATGATTTGCAGAATGTGCAATGCTCTACAGCCTCTTCCCAGACATCCTTGTAGGTGAAGCTGTAGTAAGCTGTGATCCTAACCCCAGAGAGTCCCAGTGGAGTTGTCTGTGTGCTGGTCAAGAGAAAATGGATCACATACAAACAGGCACACATCTGACACAGTAATAATAAGGGTGGGTGTGTGCAAACGGAGGCACAAGACAAATTTCAGGGGAAGTGAAAATAGTGATAGTGATAGTAATAGTAACAGTAGTAATAATAATTTTCTCTGCTAAAGTCATTCTTTTGCCTTGGTGAAATTTGGCTTGAACATTCTATTTTCTTTTGGCAAACCTCTTGGGATGCACAGGCAGAGTACGAGATATGATCAGTCACAGAAATAATTATGAAGTCTGCCTGTCATTCAGCAAGCCTAACAACACAATTAGGAACACTCTCATTTATAAATAGCAGGGAGGTAGGTAGGATTTTCATTTTCGTAGCAGGTTAAAAAAAAAAAGAGTAGACTCAAGAAGCTGCAGTAGGCTGCCAAAATTATGATTGCAGGATCAAATTTTTATCAGAACTCTGTTTTGACCATGGCTGTTGGAGTTGAATACTCCAGTTTTTCAAGCTCATTTTTCACATATTGTGTGCACCTATTTGCTAAGGATGGTTAGATATCTGATTCCCTGTGTTTCTGGCACTGTGGAGGTTTGTGGCCTGCAGGATGCTCAAATACAGCCTCTGGGAGTGCAGTGTAGCAGTGGGGGTGGAAGCAAACCATGGGTTTTCAGTGAATTTAAATAGTCAGGATTATCTTGTCAGTGGTACTAGCCTAAGCAATTGTCATGGTTGTGTGTACACTTATATTTTCCAGGGATGAAAATGTATGTAGATGTGAATGCCAATTAGGCGTGGCCCTCAGGCTCTTGGCAAGAGGCCAATGTGACCACTGGTGGCAAAAGATATAAGTGTTTCTCTTGTGGGGAATATGAAAGTGATTTTGGCTTGAGTGGCTTTGGGAACATGCCTGGGTGCAGCATTAACCCAGATTCAACAAAAGAATGGTGAAAAGAGAAGGCATCAAGCAATAGGTAAAAAGCTTTTAAATAGATGCTCCAGCTTCTGTTTTTTGTCTTTATGGACTATCTGTATCACACCATGTAATCTCTGTACTGGTGGTCTCTCCATGTGCTCTTCAGGAATTTTCTGAGTCTTATTCTACAACAGGTTTATTTTAACAGAAAAGTATACCTTGTGCATACTTTAGGAAAGTATGTGCTAACGTTTATTTGACAAGCAGTACAGATTTATACACTACAGCCTACATTTATGCACCTACTTCAAACATTCAGATGAGCAAGTTATTGTTTACTCAATGTGTGTGGGAAGAATGTGTCAAAAGTGCTGGTGTGGATAGAGGAGCCTAGCTCATTTGAATTGTTCATACTGAAAACACTTTTTAAAGTATCCTGAAAGTTTTTCTGTGTGTTCTGCCAAATTGGTATAGGGAACAATACCATATTGTTTAGCTAATCATCTATTTATACAAATATACACATAATCACAGCAAATCATAGGTTAGAGGTAACCTTTGAAAACACTGAAAACCTCTGAACAGCAGAATCTACAGGCACCATTCTGAAAAACAATTACAATTTGAAAATGAACATGTCTTTTTATGCAATCTGAACAGAGACGTAGCAAATAACAGATTTACCCTCAGTAGTCTCTAAAATCTAGTTTTGTGTGAATATTGTGAAAACTAGCCATGAATTTATTTACTGTTAAAGTGGATTGAATATCTTTTCAAACTATTATCACTTAGACTGAAATATAGTCTAAAGCAATAGTGTTCTTCCATTCTAAGTTTCTTTTCCTGATTACCTCTAAGAATGAAATGAAAGCAGTTAAAGAATGAAATAATTACTATATTTTACTGTATTATTTAGATTTATATTGCTTGATACTTAACCACTGTTGTGCATGTACTTGTCAAAACATGAGAAATAATTATTCCAAGTATATGTGACCTTTACTAGAAAATATCTGCAAACTGTGTCATTTAAGTGAATATATGATATGAATTGAAAGAGGGAAAAATAAAATCAATTACTCTGTTTTACAGAAAAGAAAATTCCCCTAGAGGTCTGAAAAATGAGACCATTCATTATAGAAGGGAACTTTTAAAAAATGTATAACTTTATATGAAGTGTACCTTTAAAATCTATTACATGTCTAGAAAAACAAAAAGTCTTGTTAGAAAAACTTTAAAAAGTTGTAGCACCTATTTATTTTTCAGGAGAATTTCCAAAGTATACAGGAAATAGAAATCTTGCTCAGAGTATTTTAGTTTATTGAGTTCTCTCTGCCTTGGAAATCATAGTAGAAATCTCTAAGGACTCCTATAAAGATGTATTACATCATAAAGCAAACTAAGGATAGTAACCCATGTTATTAAACTGTCAACATACATTATACTGCAATCTGTCCACAATCCAACTCAACTTAAAGCCTCACTCTTGGCAGAAAGTTTAAAACATTGGACTACTCTCTAATCATCTAAAGCCCATGGTACTTTGGAAAAAATGTTGTAATAATCGCTCCACTACTCCATTACAGTATGTGTGAATTTCATTGGTTTAGCACTGTAAATGCTCAACCATTACAAGGAAGGGTTCTGAAGGATTACCACTTAAAAGGTTTTATTAGTGATGTTGTAGATTTCTTATTTCACAGAATGTTAATAAAGGTTTGGTATAACAGACAAAATGAAAAATAAATCTTAAAACCCAGTGCTTAAACCTTGCTTAATTTCCACATTAATATTTAATAACAAACCAGATGAAATTATGTTGATATAAAGTCTGCCTTCTCAACTAAAGAAAATGGGTCTATTGCTTTGAATGATGAAATACTGAAGATCAGTGTTATTTGGCAGGAATTACGAAAGCTGAAAATTTCAGATCTGTTGATAACATATGTTGAGAGAAGAAAGTCCAGCTCTAAATATTAATCTACATCATCACTGTTAATTTTAGCATTACCAACGAATCTTGTGGTTTGTTATAGGTATTCTTAACCCAGAGTTTATCATAGGAGGTGTGGCATATAAAGGATTATGGACACAGAACAAAAAGATAATTTAATCAAGTAACTACAGAGGAGAGGTCAGTTATGAAGTTTTTGTGACGTCTTAGTGTCAAATCTTTTGTCTTCTTCTGCAAGATGGAAGTGATTGGTACTTTCTTTTTTCCTTCATCTTTGTTCAATAATTAAATAAATAAATAAGATACTTCATATGAATTCTTACCAGCTTATGTCAGCAATAGTGTACTAAAAATGGAACATTTGTAAAACTTTTTTTTGAATTTAAAGTTTCACCTCATTGAACTGTCAAAAACCACATTTAACTGTCACACAGTGGCAAACTATAATTCAAACTACAAGGCATAATATTCTTTTGAAACCATAATTTCTCATTATAGCTACAGTTAGATGTAGCCATTCTTTTTGTATGGAAAATAATTTAAGGATGTATTCTGCTTTCTTGGACATATTCCTGTCCAACATTTCCCAAAGCAGGCAGCTTTATTAGGAACATGTGAAAATAATTGAGAAACAAAATGCCTAATGTAAAATGTATTTACAGTTTTCCTGAGCTAGACTGTAGTTGAGGGTTATGTTGCTAATAAGAAATTACAGTATGCAACACAATGCTGCCAAAGAAAGCTTCCATGCAGACCCTGTAGTGTGCATCTGAAGACTATAATTTCCTGAATATAAAAATATTTGGACTGAGTTGCACTTTGACACATTCTTTTCTGGGATCCTTCAGATTTCAACCCAGAAAATGCTGGCTATTTTTTTTTCTCCACAACCTGTGGGGTAAGGAAAGAAACAACTAGACAACCCACAAGAGAAGCAGTAAAAATCAGTAACACCCTGCAACCTCCTTCCTTTCCTTCAGCCGGGGGCTCTTAATACTTGCTGATAAGCATCCTTTCACAACACCTTTTGCTTGCTTTAGCACCTTATTAGTGTTTTAACGGTTAATAATTAGAATTGGATCAAAATAGGAATTAGCAATTGTGATACTTCTCTGTGAGTATTTTACCCTTAAGGTGACAGAATACTTCATCTCATGTTGTGCCTATTAGAAGATACAATTTTGAGTGGAAATTTGGTGTGCACTCCTAGTTTTGAAATTAGAGTGTAAAATAAGGGCTCCATAGTTCATGCATCAGGCACCTGCATTTCTAACTGGCTCATCTGTAGGTCAGCTGGAAGCATAGCCTCTAAATACCTTGCTGTGAAGTGTCACAGTTTTAGGGAAAGTTCCTCAGATATGTTATTTAGAGCAGTAGTGTTTATTCCATCCAGTAATTCTGCAATAAGATGAGGAATGTATGGTGCCCAGGTGTCCAGAATTGTGGGGCTGGACAAAAAATGGTTTTCCTCTTCCGGACTTGAAGTTAAATGTGAAGGAATTAGTCTCCCAAGAAACAAATATCACTCTAGCAAAATGCAAAGCCAAAAGCAAAGCAAAAACACAAAGCAAAGTATATTACTTTATATTTCAGCATCAATTTACATGTCTCATCACTCTGATGAATTATGTCTTACCTCTCAGAGGTTGGAGGTGTCTCTGGCTGAAGTGACAACCCCAACATGCACGTCTGTGGGCTTGTCTGCATTTCTACTTTCTGATTGGGAAGTGGATTTGCAGACAAACTACTCCACAGGGAAGAAGTCCATGTAGCATGCAGATGCCCCTGCTGCTGTGAGTGCCACCTAGGATGGGGCTAAGGAAAATTCATTTAATTATCCACGGGTGTGCAGAATTCACTAAAGAGGGGTTTTAATTCATGATGATGCTTCCATTCTACAGGCATTTGGCCAAAACTGAAAGCTTGCTAATGACCTGAGGAAAAAAATTAATCCTTCAAAAAGCTAAAAGGCTGAATTTGAAAGAATGAAATGGACGAAGTATTAAATCAAGTATTAAAACAGTCAGGACACTGACTTCTCTCTCTTATTCCTGTTAGAGTTGATGCTCTGTGGCTACTGAGACAGAGAGACTTTCCATTGTGTTCTTTCCCTGTGTCTAGATTGTTATTACATCACAAAGAAATACTAAGCTGTCTAATATTCTGTGACCATGCTTGAGTAAAAACTATCACAGTAAATAACCAAGTGTCTTTTAAAAGCTAAGGAAAGGGTGAATTTAATTTTTATTACAACCTTTATTTCCCTGTTCCAATGTGACAGCAGAATTTAACTTTGCAAAAATGTGAAAGAATATTCCTAATGCCTTGATTTAATTTCCTCTGTACTGCGGGGATTGTTTATATCAGAGGCTTTTCTTGAAATGTTGCTGTAACTAGCTGTTCACCATCAATGCCAAGAGCATTCATGTGCTGGAATTATGGTCCAAATACTGGGCTAAAAATACACATATTTGCTGAAACAAACAGTGGTCAACAATAATATGCTCCTTTTTAACTGTATTTCAAGATGTTTGTGAGTTACTCCTTGAAAAATTATCAGTCATGGTGAATCTAGCAATACAATGGTGGGGAGCTGCTAAATGTGTGCTTAACTAACACAAAATTGAGCAAGAGAGACTCTCTCCCCACCTTCCCCATTTCTATGCTCCATTCACAAAGGGTAGAGAGGTCATTCCAATGCATTTGTTCAGCACTTAGAAACAGAAATCAATTCTCACCTGTAGTATTTTAATGTGAGTATTCAATAATGATATCAATAGCTTTAGTGAAAACAATAGTGAACCAGTAGCAGATATGTAAGCACTGAGTATTTACAGGCTTTGTAGGAACAAGGGCTATATAGTGAGCAAATTGCTAAGACCTTCATTGTACTTTTTAAGCAAATGTAGTATGCAAAATGAAATTTTAATCTTTCAAAATTCTGTCAGTTGTCAAAAATCAATTTGAGCAAAATGTTGTCCCCATCATAAACACATAATCCCACAGAATTTGTACTGTTCTTTGCCAGCTAATTAAACCAAAAGTCATCTGGGGTACGTAACTTGGTATTGTTCAGTTCTGTGGGAGACTAGGACTCAGACACGAAATTAGTGTGGGAGGTGTTTCCCACACTTTTCTGATCAGCTCATGAAGGCCAAAAAGAGTCTTGCAGCTGTGAATGCACTATTTTATGTTTCTGAGCTAATTTTTCCAAGATCTGAAATTACTGTAGCATGTTTCTTTACCACAGAAATCAGACGGGAATGAATAGCTGTGTGGAAATTTCTATTTGGAGTTCCTCTTCTCTGTTCTCTTCCACACACAGTTTCTCAGTTGCTCAACCATATCCTTTGGTGATGTAGTGTTATGGCTGTTCACAAGTTGGTCATAACCTTTAATTAGGGCATGGATGCCAAATGAGCAAGGATTTAAACGTCCAGCCTCAGGCATGACAAAATGCTGACTTTCTTGCAGAAAAGTCTTGCTGCAATCATAATTTTGTTCTAATATGTCATCTCTGCTCTATACACATACCCTTATCTCATTTGTTCCCCTTCCTTCCTTGTCCCATTAATTTCTGTGCAGGGATACAGGCATCTGGGTCTGCTAGTAAAATTGGCTGTATGCCAGTTGTGGGAGAACCTCAAAGTCTGCTTTTTATTTTTTTACTCCAGGCATTTTGGAAAAGACATAGCTCAGTGATGTCTCATTTACTGGACAATAGTTCCCTGTGTTACACAGCAATGCCTGGGAGAATATCAGAAGTATAAAGTGGTTTTCAGAAATGCCAAGCAGGGAGGAAGAAGCAATGCTAGCAGCATCCACATCAGAGATATCCCTTGATGTCTCCATATGGCCCAAGCCTCTCATTTTTGGCAGGCTCTTTCCTCCCTTCACTGCTGCTTCTCACTGACTGTGTGGACTCATTACAGTTATAAGCAAGTATGAAGTTCAGAATAAATGCTTACTTAATAAGCCAAAGATATCTTTTGCTATAAAAAGTTTTGAAAATTAACCAAAAAATAGCTAACAAAATCAGCAGCTGGTCATGTGTGACTGGAACAAAGAGCAAGAACAAATAGTTAATTCACTGAGACTGGGTACAGATATTCTCAGCTCAAAATACACTGCGCTTCAGATGAAAATGTTCAGATGTTTTTCCACCATCATATCATATCATCATATCATATCATATCATATCAATCATATCATATCATATAATATCATATCATATCATATCATCAATCATATCAGTACAAGTCGTCTGGTAGCCCCTGCAGAGACCAAGCAATTCTTTTTCTCCATCAGCTCAGGTGGAAACTGATTCTTTTCACTGATACGAGCAAGCCTGTTTCTGCCAGTGCTTACTGTGGGCATTGCTACAGAGTGGTGTAACAATCTGGGACACTTCTGCAATGCTGGATTTGCTTTTAAGCCATGCAAAGTCTGTGTTCTGAAGCTGAAGTCTTTGAGTCAAAGATAGGTGAAATATAGGTTAATAATGAAAATATTTGAATATGGGGTGATCTGATCTGAGCAAGTTTTTCGAGATCCGGCTCAGCAGAGCACTACTGAATGAAAAAACTTCTGCTACTTAAAACACACCATATTTTTTCCCTAGGTTCTAACTTTCTGACAAATGGAAAAAATGAAATGCAGTGATAGGACAGCAAACAACCAGCAGCAAAAGCAAGGATGGACTGGTTTCTTTACAAGGGAAAATATTTGGTCTTATGAATATTTCCAGTGATATCAGAAGAGTATTTGTTTTTGAAGTATTATATAATCTGTGTTTTCCTTGCCTTTGTTACAACACATCCTATGCATAAGTATTCCTTACAGAACTTTGGGAAACACAGTTTGTTCTTGTTCGTAGTCATCATCAATTTGTCCCATCTTTACCCTGTTTCATTGCATGTATGTCCTCTGCTCTGTGTATTTTTCATTCTGAACATTTAAAAACTGACTTCTTCCACTTCAGCTTGTTTGGCATTACATCCAAAACAACTTTCAGACTTTCTATCTGGACATATGCTCAAAAGTGTTCATGTGTTTCTGCTGCTGCAGGGATCTATACAAAAGTTCCCATATGTTTCAGTGGTGCTGGATCAAGCTTAATGTTACTAACATCAAAGATAATGTATTATAATGAGCATTTGTATTTGTAGAAGTGTAGCACATGTTATGTACAGTATGGACATTTCTGTAGCAATCAATTTACATTTAAGAGGCATCTTTAAATCTGTGGCTAGATGCTTATCAGCAAAAAATCTAAGTTTATAACTAATTAATAGATTTGAAAAGTTACACAGAATCTTATATTAATTTCCTTTTCTTTTTTTTTCTTCCCTCATTTTAAATGTGTGTGCCAAATATTTTACAAGCAGAAAAACCCCCAAATTTTAGGATCTTAAATCAACACCCATTAGAACTGATTGCAACTTGTCAGAGACTACTTCAGGGATTTGCTGCATCTCTTTCATTAATGAACTGCCATTTTCATGCTGAGAATGAAAAAACAAGGAAAAAAATAAGAGTTTCCTTATAATGAGAAGATATGTTAAAAAACAAATACTCTTTTCAGTTTCCAGGCTGTTCATCAGTACATAGCTATCAAACAGACCTCACAAATCTGTTCAAACTGCAGCTGAAATAATCAAGGACGCTGACACATGAACAAGGACAGTATTCATTTTTACAATATTTAAAACAAAAGATAAACTCATTGCCAAATGGGCAGGGACAAAAATGTTAAGGAGACTAAAACATGACATGAAAAGTAGCAATAAAGTAGCAACTATACTGAAATGACTAGATGATCTCCCCAAAAATTTTAAGCTATTTTAAAAATATGTATAAATAGAATAAGACATGAGAGAAAACAGTTATAAGGGCACCATCCCCTTATTCAAAGAACTCTCCAGTAATCACTGTAGTAAATTTCAATATATAGAATATGAATATTTCCCCTTTTATCTTTGTTTTCTGGATGATCTCCGTGTTAGTTATGAAGTTATTCAAAGGCAACTCAAGTTAAAATTTCATCTCGAAGTTGTGTATTTCAAGACTGGCATCTGACAGTACTTTAAACAAAGATTCATATCTGGTATCTCCTGTTTTGGGTGATGGCATTTAGGTGTTAAGCACTAGCCCAGTTCAAAGGATGTATGTAAGTTTCTATGTATTTATGGCTTGAGATTTTTTAAGAGGATACTTATGACTAACTGAAAAAAAAATGTTTAGATGAGAATTTTTTAATGTTTTTAAACCTGAAATAACCTTTAAAATATTTCTACTAATATAGACATGCCAAGCAGTGACAAATATAGCTACAGCCATATATATTATATATAATGTAAGCTTTGCATTATGAAACAGCACAGATGTGCCATAGGGGAAAAAAAAAAAAAAGGATATTAATATCATCCTAGATAATTGTCACTGATGTGCATACAGCTCTTGGAAAATCTGGTACTTAACAGCTGTGCCACTACTGAGAGTTAGGGCAGCTGTCAGGTCTGAGGCTTCCCTAGTGTAACATGCTGTGGTGAGGTGGGAGGTGTAGCAGAGTGCAAAAGTTCTGTCATGTTAATCTCTGTGTGCAGCTTTAAGATGTCCAAACTGTTTCCAGAATGCTACAGAAAGTTGTTAGCAAAATGAATTGTGCAATTTTCCAAGATACTGATTTTAGAAAAACAAGAAAAAACCTTGGTACTGATGACAACCACCAAGACAAACGGTGTGGCCTGTGTGTGCGGAAGAAACATGAAGGCTTCCGTGGCAGAAGGAGGAATGCTATAGTTCTTTTCCGTAAATCACTGCCTAAATATTTTCATATAAAACAAAACATTGGTTTATAATTCTGTACACTACAGTTATAATAAAATATATGTTAATGAAAAACTTTTGAGTAAAAGAAGGTGAAGGTGGTTGCTTGCCTGGTATGACTGGTCTTGTTTTCTCTCCTTCCTTTGCCATGCCAGACCACAACTTGCTAAGAGCTCATCACACTGGTGATCTCATCTGAAGCGGGTTTTCTCTAAGCAAACTGTGAGATAATTTTACCACAGACAGAAACTGAACCTTTTCCTGGCAGCCAGGGTTTTCTTGAACTACTCATCTTCTCATGTGTACTTGGACTTAAACAGCATAGAGTCCTCCTGTCAGGAGCAGTTTTACACCCAGGTGAGCAGCTGTGTCTGCAGCAGCCAGAAAGCCAATATAAACGAGAGGGGGTGGGGAGGGCAGGCTGTGCTTATTGGGAGGGAGGAAGGGTAAGCGAACTGTTGCTAGGCAATATGTTTCTGGATGACAGATCCTCTGCTTTGCTAAGTGACCAGAATAATTATTTTTGGCAAATCTATGCAGTACTCTGTGGGCTGTCATTGGCCCGCAAAAAAAGAAATGGGTGTATAAATATACAAAATGTATTTGACCCTTCTATAAAACTGGAGGTTTGCAATAATTAGTCATCTGGAACACATACACTTTCCTTTGCCTACGTTGTTTCTTCTGTCTTTCTGAATTGGTTACCTTGGTGTGAATCAGGGTTGTTCTGATCCTCTTCTAAGGTCTTCTCCAGCTGCTGTCGAGGTGTTTGATCCATGTCATATTTGTTGGCACTTTCAGACAGAATGATGGAAAACCAATGAGCCAGTGCTGCTCTTGGATAAGCTGCAGCAGCAGCAGGTGCTAACAGTGTGAATTGATAACAGCCACTTAAAAACCCAGTGCCCTTGCCAGCTTTCTCCCAAGCAGAATTGTGCTGTGCTTGCTGTTGGCTGCAAGGAGTTCTTCCAATCAACACTGAAATGAGAGATGGAGATAAATAACTCTGACCTTTACTCATAGTGTTAACTCAGACCTTTACTCTGAGTTAAATGAAGAAGCATAAAAATACACTTTGAAAATTTTGGTAGCATTTTAAACAGTCATTAAAAGCTGATTTGGACCCTGAAGATGAGGACTTTGCTTGCTTGGTAATCCTGCTGAGTATCTGCAGGGCATGCCCTTTAAACTCTGTGCCAGAGATATAAACTCTTGTTCTCAGACTCCAGAGAGTCGGTGACATTCTTTGAGTTGAAAAGAATTCTGAAGTAAAAATTCTATAATCTTTCTCATAATGATGATGTTTTTCATCAAAAGGACTACACGACATATTGTAAATTAATGTGCTTACTTATTATCTTAGGGTTGAATACAAAGCTGTGACTACCACTTGTACTGAAAACTTAAAAATCCCTTAAACATAGCTTGCTTTTGTGTTCAGCCACAGACTAGAAACTCAGCTTGTGTTCAGAGAAGGGGTGGTGTGGTAAGTGGTTTTTTTTTTTTCCTTACACTATTTTTTTTTTTTATAAGGCTTTTTTAAGAAATCTGGGGGTGATTTTGAGGTTTAATATTCCAAACCCAGAGAAGCTCAGCCATTCTACTTTCCTTTATGGGAATATTTTTTAGCACTTAATTTGAACTTGAAAATCAACCCAAACCTCAGGAAAAAAAATTCCCAAACATTAAAAATTAAGAGAAGGTTTGTGTAAGCAGCTGACAAGCAGAACAACTAATTTTACTCAGCCTGTGCATTTTCATTGCTGTGTAAGGTGCTAATTCTCTCATGCTGAGCTCCATCCCTCATCCTGCGCATTTAAGCAGCATGTTGGCACTGCCAATCCCAAATCCTTCTGGAAAAAATCCCAATGCAACTTGCAAGTGACACGGTCAGGGGAATGAAGCGAGAAAATGATGCCAGGAAGGGCCAAGTCACCACCAGAGCGTCTGGGAGAAGTGCTGCCGCAGGGCATCAGCTTTGTGCCATTATTACAAGGTGTGATCCTTGCAGAGAGGATGGCAGAGAGTCGGGGAGAGAAAATTCTTTTTCTTGATTGAAGTTTGTGCTTGGTCGTTTATGTTGGTGTTGTGGTGCAGTTCCCCTTGCTAAGGGATGGAAATCAATCCCAAGTATCTTAAACAAAGATAGGAAGATACAGCACACTGTAATTTCCTTTGAAGCATGTATTTTTTCCTGCTGCATGTTGCTGCTGGTACAGCTCTGGCTAAAAGAGCTTGCCTGGAGCATCAGCACTTCCTTTTCATCTGCTGCTTTGTTCTCAGGGGGCTTTCTGTAGTTGCCAGCCTTAGTGGAAGAAGATCAAATAGCTCTGGCAGCTTTTGTAGCAAGGTAGGATGTCATTTAAATAAAATGATGCACATGTATGGTGTAAGCCAGCCTCCCTGCTGAGAGGGCATAACAAACAATTAAAGAGCAGTTTCCTCTGGGGATGAATGGCTTTTGGGAAACTATTTCAGTTATATGTGAATTATATATGTATTACTAGGGACAAGTGATCTTGTGAAGTGAAACAGCTGAGAAAATCCTCTGATGACACCGTGTGTAGTCTCAAGGGAGCTTCCCTGTGTTTACTGAAGATGGGGAGAACTTTGAGTGAATTGCAGTCAATAAAAAAACCAGAATAATCATAGCTCCTGGTTAAACAGCAGAATATGAACTGATAAATTAAAGTAAAATAATTTGTTTAATT
Source organism: Phylloscopus whistleri (assembly GCA_017589585.1). NCBI lineage: Eukaryota > Metazoa > Chordata > Aves > Passeriformes > Phylloscopidae > Phylloscopus > Phylloscopus whistleri. Next base: position 4,250,318 of record JADMLD010000679.1, on the reverse strand, counting down.
CTAGCTTGAAGATCAGAGCAGATTACATCCAGTTTACTGACTGCCATGCTGCTGTCCAAATGGAATATGCATCAAGGCTAAAATCCAATATTAGATGGAATTACACAGAAAAATCACAGAGTAAAGGAGTCTGTCTCTTATTTACTGGAAAAAAGGAGTAAAATGAGGGATAAGGGGACAAAATAGAAGATATAAGAAAACCACTCTAATTGGCACTCTTCTCGTAAAGAAGGAAATTTTCCATAGGTGACTCTAGGAGCTGCAATATAGTGTTGGGTCATAGCCCTACATACATTGCAGAGGAAAAGCAATTGGGGTTTTATGCTTACAACAGCTGATGGCTGCTAATGTGGTGGCTGTGAGAACTGCTCAGTGGTATAGCTGCTGAATTAACAGCAGGAGTCCTCTAAAGAAGTTTTAACATCTTTTGGTAAAGCGCTCTGGTATGGATTGCTATCAGAGATGTACAGAAAAATTGAAAGGGAGGTCCCCCCAAAAAAACTTTTAGAAAAATACAAATCCTGCAAAAGCTTTTCTGAAGTACTCTTTGAAGATGCATCTGTGGGAACAACAGAAGAAAGGGGACATTTACTCCAGACTCGAACTGTAGATGAAAGGAAATTGAAAAGTGGTTTGACATTTTTAAGTGATGAGTAATATTAAGAAGCTTGACCCTGTAAAATAGGAAAGCTGCTTTTTCAATGGTTGTAGAATTGAAGACTGGAATTTGAAACAGATAAATGGAACCACTTTTTATACAGAGCTTAGCTCAGTACAGTGCATTAACTTGTGTAATTCTTTATTATGTGAAGGGCTCTACAGGACTCTGAGAGGAACACGTTATGTGAACAAATATGTATACAGTGGCATGAGTATTTTATAGAAAGGGATATAATTTCCTGTAATCTGGGGCACAAGGCTATTATTTTGAGAAAATAGCAGAGGAAGAAACTTCCTTGACAGGCAGCTTTTCCCATAGTATTTTGTATTGTGTCTTATACAATTCCCTGTGTCTTTACTGCATACTTTACTGGGTCTTTACTGCATGTTTTTGTTTACTGTCAGCTCTGGTTTAGGTCACATTGTCAAGTACCTTCTGTTTCTAGAAAATAAGAAAAAAATTACAGTTCACCTGTTTAAGCTGAATGGCCTTCTCTGAGAAACACAACATGCCTGAACAATTAGTTAATCCCTCAGTACTTTCTCATTTTCTGATAGCTGAAAAGGATTCTTCAAAAGTTTTCACATGGTTTCATGTTTGCAATCTGATATGCAAACATTGCATGTTAAATCATTGCTTCATATTTTATAAAAATTGAATCACCAAAGATTGCCTAGATATAGCACTTATAGCTGATATATGATAATTAATTATGATGCTATTTTGGCATTAGTGTTTAATCCCATCTGCCTGCCTGAAATTTAGTTGTTCATGGGAGCAATCAACCAGCATATCATTCTTACAATTTTTATATAGAAAGGAACACAACTCACAATATATAAACAAAAATATGTGCACTTTCAGATCTGACTTTTAAGCTTTCGTCTATCAGAGAGCACTGTAATCTTGCTACTGTTGCCCTTTCACTGAACTCTTGGAGATTTTTTATTTTAAGGAAAGCTACTTGGCACAACTTGCTTCAGTGTGCTCTTATTTGCTTTCTTCTGATCAGCACACTCTATGACCTGCAGCACTTTGGAGTAAGAGCATTACAGCTCATCTCAACTCTTAAGTTAATGTTAACTTATCATTGTTTCCAGTTTTTTTAGCAAGAACACTCTTGTGTTGTTTTTCTGCTGTACTTAATGTTTGAAGTTTTCCATTGTCTAAAACACTACTTGAACTGCCTCCTGCAAAATACCTGAAAGACCTTTTTTTTTTTGGTAAAGTGTATTTTATACCTTTCTGTTGTACATATGCAACAATGTCTACACAGTGGTCGTCTCTTACTTGCATTCTGAATATTTTGAGACAGTTTTCCAGACAGGATCGTTCTGTTATTGATAGAAGAGACTGAGAAACTATATCCTAAACAAGTGCAAAGGTACACAGAAGTTGTAAAAATTTCTAATGGGATTACATTTAATTGCAAATGTGAACAACCTGGAAAAACACAAATTTATCCTTATATTATTCTCTCAATGTTATATATGAAGTCTGAGCTGATTTTTTTTTTTATTCATGATATTAGTGCATATCTAGTGTTTAATGAAAATTAAACTGTACATGAGGAAGACTAATTTTGAACATAATTGCAGATTCATAATATGGGATCATAAAAATATTCTTATATAACTTCTGTGGTTTTATGTAGGTTTTTTGATTTGTTCTTATTCCTGGGAAAATATAAATCAGCTTTCTCCAAAAGTTTATATTACTATTCTGCCACTTAAAAGTCTTTTTTACAGACTTGGAATGAAAAATATTTTTAATTTAAGAAATAAATTTAGATTTTTGAGCATGTCCATGCATAGTAATTTACAATTATTGAAGTAGTTTGATTTAATAGACTGTATCTCTCTAAGAATAAGAAGCACTCACATTATAATGCACAAGCTCACAAGTCAGAACCCGATTACTTCCAAAATGAAAAACGTATAAAAAATGTGAAGTACTCTAATAATTTTAAATTACTCTATATTGCACATTTCAGGTCTCTGATCACCTCCAAATTCAAGTGCTTATAAAACTGCTCCAATAATTTTAAATTGCTATGTGCTGAGTGATTTAAAATTGTTAAAGTGATTCAAATTTTTTTAATAATTGCTTTAATTTTGAAGTGAGTTGAGCAATACTCCGGTATACCTTCAAGAGATTATTAAACTGATGCAAAAGTATACCCTCTGAAAAGAAAATTAAACTATTTATTTCAAAAAAAGAAAAAAAAAACTGCAGGTGGAGGAAGAGAGAGGGCAGAGGAGCAGGTGTAAGAGGCAGTACCATGTTAGTCGTGAAGATCACAAGGATGAGAAGAAAAAAAATATAAATTCAAACCTCACAGAGTAACATTTTTGTTTGTTGTGTGAGAGATAGGACTTCAAAACTTAGGACACCTGCCTAAACATGGCCATAAAGCTCTCTTTAAACTTATTACAGCACCACCCAGAAGGTTAGATCAGGTTAATAGTGGCAGAGGAAAAAGGTCTTTGCAATTTCGGAAGAGCACACCTGACAGACACTGCATCTCTTAGGCTTTCAACATCTATGCTGTTAACCAGGCTGGTATGCAGATGCACACTTTTTCCTTAACATTCCTTATGCTTATGTAAAGTTGTGTGGCACATTTAACTCACAATTATTTGTGCAAAAGAAGCAACTGGTTTATTAACTGATTTCTGAAACAGCAGTTCTAAGAAGAGCATTTCTGCTTAATAAAACACCCTTCCCATAATGACATTTCTTGCTCTCATTATATCCCAACCCTTCATGTTATTGGATTTTTCTGCTAGAAATTTGTAACAAAGATACAAACTTATTAAACACAACAAATATCTAATTGCCATTGAAGTAATGAAGTTTACACTTCACATGTTTCCTCGGTTGATATAACACTTTTTCGATTTTAATAATTTGACTTGAATGTTGACATATTAATGATATGCCTAGTAGGATGAGACCTCTCTATAAATAGTAAGAGAGTGAAATATCAGACCATCTACTTGTAAGCAACCAAACCAAACATACAGCTATCAGTTTCATATGAAATACTCTTCCAAGTAAGAGTGCTGATATGATAGCCTTAGCTGAATTACCTTGTATGAATATGTATGTTTCCTGGATGTATCCTTGCTACCGATCCTCAGAGCCTGTTCCAGGCAGTTTTGACAAATACAGCCTGTGTTCAGATTTCTGAAATATAAGAAAAAACATCCAGGTCTTTCTTCTTGAGAGATATCCAAGCAAATAGTGGGGTCAGTTGGCTGCAATGATCCAGGAGGAGCTGGCAGGGGCACAGAAAGGACAAGGACGGTGTTGGCATCTGGGGCTTAGAAGGCAGAAAGGATGAGACAAGCTGCTATTTCCCCCTCTGTTCGCTTTTTCTTTTTGCAATGGGAAGGACAGTGCTTTGTTTGGTGGGAGTGTACGCTTTGTTTTCAGTGCTTGCTTTGACCTTTAATCAATATTGATTGATTTTGTGAAGACCTGAAATCTCTGACCTCTGGCTGGCTTGGCAAAAGTAAAGTCAAAGGGTGCTAATATCTTTCAGTTACTGAAAATACCATAAACACATCAAGGACAAAACCAAACAGTGCTTTCAAGCCCACACGGTAACTCTGGCATTATTTGAGGTGGGTGCTCAAAGGAAAGATTATTATTTTTCAAACTCAAGATACGGAAGTGTCACATTGAATGTATGTAAATGTACATTGAAGAGGGACCACATATCACCTTAGAAAGCTATAAACTCTTTCATAAACAGTAAACAATTACACAGTTCATAAGTGGCAGAGACAATCAATCTGCCTTCATAGGCTCATTTTAAATTGGTCTAGAGAAAAAATTGAAATCAGGCTGTATCTCCTTTGTTATAGTGTAGGCCTGTCTTTAGTTCACTCATGAGAGAATTAATTCAGGAATCATGTTGACTGTCCCTTCTTCTACAGGAAACAATTATTTGAGAATAAAAATATCTTTCCTTATGGCCATGAAAAAAAGAACACTTCAAAAACTACTCAAATGGTTAGTCATACATTTGGCCTTTAAAGAACTGAACAAAAAGATCAATAACCTGATTTCCTTTTCATCTGCCTGGACTGTGAAGCATAGACCTCTTGCTTTGTTTATTGTGTAATGAAGGAGGTAAGGCCGTGTTAGCAGAAAGAAAAGATTATCTCCCTCTGGTAAATATATTGATGTTACAGACAGAGGCACAATACAGAACAGAGAGTAATGAGAAATTTGACTGCTTTTCTTGCTTTCCTTCCTTTCCAGCTTAGCACTGCTGCATCCCAATGAATTAGCTGCTACAAAGAGAAGGAACTCTTTAAAGACTGGCAACTGAGAGCATTTACAATTAGCTGAATTGATTAACCTTTACAAATGCTGTTACTCTACAAGGTGTTTTTTCTTCCACACTAGTTGAACAATATGCCTTATTGATTAAACATAGTTCTTTATGGTAGCGCTGATTTGTCTATGGCTTCTCCAGTCATAAAGCTCCCTGTAATAGCTGCTGCCTGTTCCCGTGGAGGACTTAACACTGGAGCCTGATTGGTATTTGACTGGAAAATGGAGACTGATGCAAACACTGGGACAGGCTGCCCAAAGAAGTGGTCTCATCACCATTCATGGAGATATTTAAAAGATGAGTTTGACGTGGAGCTAAAGGATATGGTTTACTGGTGGCCTTGGCAGTGTGGGCTTAACAATGAGAGTCAGTCTTGAAGGTTTTTACCAACTTAAATGATCTTATGATTCTGTGATTCTGTATGTGATATGATTATGTAAATAGCATGTCTTTAGCATCAAGAATCACACTGCAAAAGCAGAAGATGGAAATTTGCATTCCAGCTGCTCCTCTATAGTTAGGGTTTGCTGAAACAAAGAGAGTTATCCTTTCTATTATATGTCAACTACCCTGCACAAAACACATTTTCTTATCTAGCTGGGAAGACTGACAGCTAAACATAAACAAATAAGTAAGGAACATTATTTGTAACAACATTTATGGCTTGGGTTGTGGTATTTTCTTTTTTTTGTGTACATCACATGGGAATTAGGCAATAGCAAGATTCTGGTTTTTGGTGACATGCGTTTTTAAATCTCTTTGAAAGTTTATTTTGGTGAGGGTGTGGTTGGCAGTGGATTGGCCTCCTTAAAAGAAAGAGCTCTGAGAGATCAAGATCTCTTGGAAGATGTATGTGGTGCCAAGTGAGTTCCCTTCTAACATTGCAACCTGTGAAGTTTCAGGAGTATGTGTGTAAAATACCACTTGATGTCTCATTCTTATTTTTGGAGAAGGGGTGTGTGTGGGATTCTCATGATTATGAAGGCTAATGACAGCACAGGCTGTTTCTCTAGAAATTCATCATGCTCTTCCCAGCATTAGTGCTCACCTGGGAAAACTCTCTGCTTTAAGAAGGGAAGAGTAGAAATTTAATTTCCCTGCCAGCTCAAGCTGAGGCTTCTTCTGTACAGTCTTTGATGTATTATGAATCATGCTGAATTACACATGTTGTTCTACCATTTGCTTTTCAGCTCAGCAGGGACCGAACAGAGAACGCCAAACTCATTTCACTCAGAACTGTATGTGGGTTCAATGAAATGTCCTTCAATGTGTAAAAAAGCCCCCAGGCTTTATTTATTTATATGAATTACTAGGAATGAGGATTTTAGCAGCAAGTTTTCAGATTTTCAACAAAAAAAAACTGGCTTGCCAGTAAAAATTGAGGACACACCGAACATAAAGTGGCTTAAATTAGACATGCTTTCAAATGTAGATAAACTGATTTTAAGATTCATATTCTAATGAATGTTGATAGAGAAGACGTAGATAATACACATATACATTCCGTTTGTATATTGAGACATCTGGTAGCATGAACATATAATATATTAAATATATATCATCAAGTATTTAATGGTTAATACGAGGAAACTGATGTCATTACATGGATCAGAGGAACAATGGTGGCACTCAGCCATTTTTTTCCTGAATAGCTGCTGTGTTTTTAAAAATAAAAAAAAAAATCAGGGAGCTGCTGTAGCAAAGTCTGTAGCATTCACAGCATGACAAACAAATTAGAAAACAGCAGATGCAGCACAAATTAAGATGTATTTAGCACAGCAGCCCATCAGATGTGTGAAAGTCTTTTGTATATCAGCTTTGCAAGGTTGATGTATTGCACTTTAGACAGCTGATAATGAACCCTTCTAGCAATTAGAGGTGGAAATACTGAGGATTTGAAATTGTGCCTGTTCCCAGTGGGGGCAGGGGGGAAGGGGGAAACCCTTAGTGAGAAATTTACTGCTTTGTGTGTGTGCACTGAACAAAACAAAGCAAATGTTTCAGTTTATGCACATGTAGATTTTGAATTTCTCATTTATATTTTTTACACTTAATACTCATGTAATAATTATTTCTTTTTTTTTTGTAATTTAAAATATGTGTATTTCTTTGTTGCAATTATGAGTTTTATGGCTGGTACAATCTCTCTTGGTTTATGTGGTGCTTTATTTTGTCATCTGATGGGAGGACAGTAATCTCACTCAGCCATAACCCTTTTAATAGTTTAAGTAATTTACATCTTTACAGTTCTATTGAATTTTGCTTTTTTTCCCCCAGTGTTTCTGTTACACTTCCTCTTTCTCCCTCCCTTTCCATAGCCAAAAGCACGGTTTAAAAACCCTGATGGAAGCTCTGCATAAGTAAGGGTTGTGGGTTTGAAACCCAGACTCTGTTCTGTGCTTGATCCTCCTAGATGCTGAGTGCTCTCAGCTGCAAGGAGCTGCAATGGAAATGGAGAGTACTTAGCAGCTCACATGCCTGAGCCCCCTGAGGAGAACAGCATATTACAGCAGAGCTGGGATCTATTTGCTATATAGATAATAATAGTTTCCACTTATATAGGGCCTTTCATCTGAGAATCTCAAAGTGCACTACACATTATGGATGTGCTACAGCAGTGACTTTGCTATGGCTGCACAGAGATTTGAAACTGAGGCAGGCGTTAGTTCTTTGTTACTTGTGAACAAAAGAATGTATCTTAGTGCACCTTCACCAGTCCTATGATGGCCAGGCTTTATAAAAAGTAACAAATGCTTTTTCTTTGAACTAATATATCTACTCAACTCGAATTATGCTTGCTTAAAAATGTCCTTGTGCTGGTGTATGTGGATATTATTTTATTATTGTTATTAGACATGGTATTTGTACTCCCCACTCTCAGCTGCCAGGCTGCTTGAAGGTGAGTGCCTTTTGAGAAAACACACCACTGTCATCAGACTGGGCAGCAGGGAAGCTCGGGCTGAAAGTGCAGCCTCGTCACAACCCTCTGCATAGCAGTGTTGATGGCAATCCCTCTTTCCCACAGGAAGAGCAGTGGTTGGTCTCACCATCGATATGCACAGAACAGGGGTGTCAGGGAAATGTCTCAAGGGTCTCAGTCCCTGAGTTACTATTATGCAGTCGGAAGACTGAGCCTTAGTTACATGAACTATGCAGACCTCTGCAGAGGGAGGGATTTTATGAAAACTGTGTTCTTGTACACTGTAGAGAGTGGGTACTGCCGGGATACCACACTTGGAAGCTGTGGGGAAGACGTGAGGGATCTAGGGGCAGAAATGATGAGGCCCCTTTCCTGTCATTCAGCATGGGATTTACATTCATCATTAAAATTTGCAGCTGATGACAAAATGAACAAAAACTGGGGTTTGACTTCTACTAATGTTTATTGATTGTAGGAGAAACTTTTCCATCCTTGCTTTTTGCCATGAGGGACAAAAGAACAAGAACTGCTGGTATATACGAGTGGTGTGAAACCTGTCTGTCTATCTGATGCTAGACTGGTCCACTGCCCAAGAAAACTGAGTCTGATTGGTTAAACTAGGGGTGGGACCTGCTGAACTTTTACTTGCTGTTCTTTTGGCTTCTGGGTGCTAATTTGCATTTTCAGTGGAAATTAACTGTAATGACACTTTTTCCTTGTCCATCATAGGCTTGAGGACAGTCTGGTATGCACACAATTTTGATGTACTCTTTCACAAGTTCTGATATAGAATGAATCATTCTATGTAGCTACAGTAGGGAATTCTGTTAAATTCCATAAGCAGTATAATCCGAGATTCTGCAAGTGGAAAGGTTGATAAACCATATCATTCCATAGCACTTTTGCTGGTATTATTTGTTTGAAGGGTGAATAAAATATCTGCTATGCACAATTTGTCATAGGGACTATTTGCACTGTATATCAGGGCTCTGAGCAAAGAGTAAAGGGCTCTTTCCAACAGCAACAGTAGAACTATAATCCTGTCTTGGCTTTCAAACCATAGCTTTTGACCTTCATTTCAAAGCAGTATAATACTAGTAGTTATCAACAGTGATCACTTGGTATGATAGTTTTTAAATTAGACCAGACTGCCAGCAAAAGCACTCTGATTGCATTTAATCAGGAAATGAAGATGATTCTCTCTGGGCAAATGAGTCACCTTTACATTACTAAAAAAAATAAAAAAGCAATCAGACAAGATTCTGTCATTTCCAGTTCTTGTTTATTGAGATCCAGAATAACAGTAATGTCCAATACATAAAACCTTGCCTAACTCTTTTGATTTTATGAAGCCATGGTACAGAATTATTCCCTGATGCAGGCTAAGTATCGTTGTGACAGAGACCAAAATGGTTATTTTCTGGGTCAAACATAGTTCAATTTTTATATTTAGTATTTTTTTTTCTGCTGACTGGGCTCTGAATGATTATCTTAATTTTCAAATTTTATTGCACGGATGTAAATAAGCCACGGCAGTTGATTGTATACTAGTAAATTAAATGTTAGAAGTTTAAATAATGATATAATTCCTAAAGTAGTTGTAATTATTATGGAGTATTAACAAGTATGTACATATGTAAAAATGGATTATGCTTGTCATGGGTAAATTTTCTGCATACATAAAAGGGGAATTTATTATTCGGGGGATCTTTTTTTCCATCATTTTGTTTTACTGTGCCTTGAGATTGCAAAAATGCAAGACTTATTGCTGGTAAAGAAATGCCCCAGGATTTTCAGTAAATAGCTGTAGCAAACATGGAGCAAGGCACGTGATGGACCAAGTTATCAGAGTAAGCAGTAAGTATTTTGCTTTTGCTATTTTGTCCTTGTTCTGAGATGAGGCTGGAGAATAACTTGGAGTCACATGAAATAGCTAAGATTATTGAGGAAGTATCAAGTACATGTAGATTTATAGGTCAAGGTTTTTTCAGCAGTTTCCTCTCTGAACCTGAGAAACAAAATCTAAATTTTTGCGACTTCCCCTTTTTCAAACCCATTACTTCAGGGTAAGAACATTTTCCTTTTTGTCATTACCAATATTAGTTCTCAAAATGTGTGAACAATTTTAATTAAAACATGGCAAGTTTTAATCTGAGCGGTTTGCATATTTATACTGTGTCTGTAACAGTGAAGGTAGAGAAGGTTTATGTGTGCACAGTGTGCTCAACAGCATACTTTCTGGTTGTCAAAATTGTCAAAAGAAGGCCCACCGTGTAACATTTCTAATGCACAGCCTCTTTCCTACTTAGTCAGTGATAAGCCTTTGAAAGGGCCATTGCTTCCTGTGAAGAAAACTCAACAGCCCATCCTCTCATCCTGATGAAAATGCAGACACTTAATGTACTTTATCCTCCACAACTGCAAATAGCTAATCATAATTAGGAACCCTGCTGTTGGGAAAACTGCTCACCCTGGCACTGAAAAAAAAAAATAAGATAAAAAAAAAAACACCAAAAAACCAACCAACCAAAAAAAAAAAACAAAACACCACCACCCACTGAACCTGCAATTTTCATTTCTTGTATTCTTCAAATCTTTCTAAAGCTAAGTGTCTACACAGTTTGCCTGAAAGTAACACATGGACTCCTGCAGAAACAACTCTTCCATTGACCGGTCAGTGCTTCCAATACATTTTTCTGCTTTCTTAGTATAAATGAAGGGCTACTTGGATATAATTGTCCATTCTTTCCCTTGTAGGAAGTGCCTTGGCATGAGACTAAAGTATGCATTTATTTCACTTTTATTTTTCTGATTTCCTTATAAAATGCCCTGATTGGTTGTGCTTACCTGAATATTATACCTCTGCAAGCAGAATATTCTAGTTTGAAGTATGACAGTATTGAAGAAACAATGATTGAGGTGTTTAGGAAGGATTCACAATCACTAGAATAATAATAATTGTTTGAAGCATAGTCAAGGACAATTCACCCCTGCTGGGCAATAAGTCTTATGAAATTCCCTGTGCCAGTTGTAATATAGTTACAATGTAAGCAAATATAAAACATTTCCTTTCAATATTTGCCTCATTTCCTGTGCTTTCAGTTATAGGTCACAGAAATCAGTTTTGGTCTCTTATCTGTGTTGCATACTAGAGACCTGTGCCCCACACATTAGCCTGTAAAATTATGTACCTCCAATCTGTCTGTAAGTGTGTGAACTCTGAGGCAGATATGCACCCTTAAGTCTTAAGGAGAATGTTTGCTCCACTTTGAACCAGTTCAGCAATATTTATAACAAACCCCTCTTTTGAATTTAGGCCATTTTGGGGGTGTAAGCTGGATGCAAGTGTCAACTTGCCTTGTTTTCATGTTCCTGGTAAAAGATGCTTTTTTACTGGGGGAGGGGACACAATAAACTGAATGATGCAATTTTTTTCCTGCCATCTGCATTCTTGTGACATTCTATTGAATTTGATTGGCATGTCATTAGCTTTACATTATTTAAAAGAAATTCCTGCAGTATTTCCAGAGCAACCAAATAATTGAAAGATGTGTCATGCAACGTCTTGTTTTAATGACATACATCACCATTCAGTACCATTGTAATGACATGTCTGCCACTTAAGGTGTCTAAACCAATATCTGTGGTTTTCCGGTATCACCCTATATTTCAGTATACAGGACCAATGGTTTTGAAATTTTGGTGGTTTTTTTGTTGGGGGAGGGGGTAAGGAACTTAAATATAACCCTTCAAAACTGAGCCAGGTCATAGAAAATGGCACTGTTTATTTGAATTGCGCCATTAATAGTTTCTTTACTTATGTCATCACCAAGGAGTTACCAAGGAACATACTTTAGCTCTATTAATTTATTACTTGAGATCCTAGTACCAAAATTTCATATGAGCAAGAAAACATGATAGTTGCCTCCTCAGACGGAATCACAGAATCACAGCTTTAACTAGGCTGGAAAATACCTCTGAGATTGTTGAGTCCAACTTATGACCTAACACCACCTTGTCAATTAGACCACGGCACTATCACTTCCAGTCTTTTCTTAAACACCTCTATGGATGGTGACTCTGGCACCTCCCTGGGCAATCCATTCCAATGTCAAATCACTCTTTCTTGTTCCTAATGTCCAGCCTAAACCTTCTCTGGCACAGTTTAAGAAAGTCTGTGCTCCCACCCTGTCGCTGGTTGCCTGTGAGAAGAGGCTGACCCCCACCTGGCTACACCCTCCTTTCAGGGAGTTGTAGAGATTGATAAGGACCCCCCTGAGCATCATTTTCTTCAGGCTAAACACCCCCAGCTCCCTCAGCTGCTCCTCATAGTGCTTGTGTTCCAGCCTCACTGCCCTTCTCTGGGCGCGCTCCAGCATCTCAACATCCCTCCTGAATTGAGGGACCCAGAACTGGACACAGCACTCAAAGTGTGGCCTCACCGTACCAAGTAAAGGGGAAGAATGACCTCCCTGCTCCTGCTTTCCAATTTTTTTTTCCATTTTTTTTCCAAATTGCTGTTTTCCAAATTTTTACTACTGACTTCAAGTCATGGATGTTTATGTACTGTATGATAGGTATACCTGCACAAAATCTCACATATATAAGAGACAGACAGACAGCTACTCTCTATGCTTTCCACAAAAACCAGAAAGACTAGAAGAGAGACAATGCAAATTCACAGAGCAGGTAATGTATAAATATTCCTGGTATTTTAGTGAATAAAACTTACTTTAAAAACCTGTAGAGCAAGAGAAATTCTTGCTTCAAGAACAGAATTTTATGAGCTGATATTTGTCTCACAGCTTTATTAGTGTTCTAGGTTAGAACTTCTACTGTAAGGGAAAAAAAGAAAAAAAATATAATCTTTCAGAAATGCATCATTATTTATTTATTTAATTCTTAAGGGGATTTTGTTGGTTTTAGATCCTGTTGTGCTTCAATATTTTTTTAGAAGATTTTGCAAAACATGTCATGTTCTATGAAGAAAAGCACCATGGAATTAAGGCACCAGGGAATAATGTGTTCCTCAAAGTGTGTACTTGAAAAATTGAAAATATCTGGATTTTGGATGATTTTAGTTTTGGGTTTATTGTTTGTTTGATTTTTGGTTTTTAATTTCATATGCAACTAGCTAAACCGAACATCCCTTTAGAAATCCTGTTTGTTAAGAAAATTTAACCTGGGAGAAGTGTGTTCAGAAGTAAAACAAATTGGAAGGACTACCAGTAAAATCCGTAGTTGTTGTTTGCAGTGGATGTCTTGTTCAATGTTGTCCTTTTCAGGGCAGAGTAAAGGAATTAGTAAAATGCTCTGTTAAAATGCTCTGATGTGACAGGATGGTGTTTGCATTGTCATGATGTTTTCTTACCCCCATTTCATATTGCAGTTGTCATCAAATAATGTTTTCTATTAGAGCATAAGAAATTGAACAAAATGATATTTGTGATAACCACTCTGCAACATTGTGACACACATTTTTGCCTCCTCTCATCCCATATATACAAAGCAGTGGTACTTGCCTGTTATAGGACTTGGACTTCTCAGGTGAATGTCACATGTATGTACCCTTTTGTATGAGCTTTTGGGTTTATGTCTCAGATTTACCTAAAACAAGCATAAAGATAAGCATATCTGGATAGTTCCCTACTGATTGTGTTTATGAGGACATAAAACTATGTACATAATTTCTTTTGCTCTTCATTGTAGTTTGGGCACATTGTCTTCCTTACACTTTTTTTTTTACTGAAGTTTTTTTTTTTTAACAAAATGTTCATTTTGGAGAGTCCTGTTAGGTTTTAAAATATTCTCTATCTCATGGAACAAAATTTTTAGGAGACTGAATACTAGTAAACACATAGCAAAAAATGAAAGCCAGCATGTATTCTGTGAATATCAGTTTTAATTAGTAATTGATTTAAAGTGGTCCATGCTCTGCAGACCAGAGCTGCATTGTTTAGTTGTAAATGCATAAACACATATTTGTCACTTTTTCCTCATTTTTAAGGAAATAGGTCAAAGGTCTAAGGACTGATTTAAAGTATCTTATGTTAACAGCAGTAACTGATATTCTCAACAATGCCAACCTTATTGAAATCGTTCTGAAATTATACTGTTTTCGAGGGTTTAAGTATTTTTAAATTCCAGAAAACTGTCTTCAGCCCTGCACTATGGAGTGAAGCATCTGCTTGTATTTCCTCTCTGAACTCACTAATCTTGCATCCTTTTCTGCATAAACCGGCATATTCCGGTTATTAGCACAGTCAGCTGGGCACATGGGTGCTGTGCATTTGAATACTTCATGCTGAAGTGACAAGTGATTTTGTTCTCTGGTTTCTTGGGTGAGATATTGATAGTTAAAACAATAACAGTAACCTGAGTGTGGAAGGAAACATTGCTATTATTTTTAAAAACTCTGGCACTGACATCAGTATTTGGGTTGAACCTGTCTGTCATTGAAGAGAAAAATGAGCTACAGAACTTATAAAAATGGGGGCATCTAAACTATGAGTCCAAAATGACATTGAAAGAGGAAAAAAGTACTCAAAATATCTGCTATATAATAGATGGATTAGTCTTTTCTGGAGTGGGTAAAGGGAAGGATCCCCACTAAAAATCCTTCTCCAGATCAGAGATGGGGTAATCTCTAAATTGGAGAGAGATGGATTTGATGAGCAAGCTGTTAGATGGACAGGAAATGTGGTGGGATGCTCACATTCAAAAGGCAGTGGTCAATGGCTCAGAATCCCAATGGACAAGTGCATTGACAAATGACAAGCGTTGCCCTCAGGGGTCCATATTGGGACTGCTGTTAGCTAATACTTTCATTAATATAATAGATGAAGGTATTGAGTTCACTCTCAGCAAATTTGCAGATGACACCAAGGTGAATGGTGCAGTTGGCATATCTAAATGATGGGATGCCATCCAGAGGGACCTGGATAAGCTCCAGAAGTGGGGACAAAGGAACATCAAAGGTTTAACAAGACCAGGTGCAAGATGCTGCACCTGTGTTGGGGCAACCCCTATTATCGACACATTCTGAGAGATGAACAGATGGAGAGAGGTAAATAGTGCTGCTGGAAGGGCTTGGAGGTGCTTATGGATGAAAGGCTGGACATGACCCAGCAACGTGCAAATGCAGCCCAGAAAGCCAAACGTGTCCTGGTCTGCATCCAAAGCAGCAGAGGAAGGAGGTGATTCTGCCTCTCTGCTCCACTCTGGTGAAACCCCACCTGAAGTGTTGTGTCCAGTTCTGGGCTCCCTAACACAGAACGGACATTGACTTGGAGCGAGTCCAGACAAGGGCCACTGAGATGATTAGAGTGTTGGAGAATCTCTCCTAAGAAGAAAGGCTGAGGGAATTGGTATTGTTCAAACTGAAAAAGAATAAGCTTTTGAGGTGATCCAGCTGTGGCTTTTCAGTACCTGAAGGGACACTGAAAGAAAGAGGGAGAATTATTTACAAGAGCATGAAGTGACAGGAAGCATGAAGTGACAGGACAAGGGGGAGTGGCTTCAAAATAAAAGCAAGTAGATTTAGATTAGATATGAGGAGGAAATTCTTCACGGCGATGGTGGTGAGGCACTGGAACAAGTTGCCCAGAGTAGATGTGGATGTTCTAACTCTGGTGGTGTTCAAGGCCAGGTTGAATTGGTCTCAGATCCACCTGGTTCAGTGGAAGGGGTCCCTGCCTATGCCAGCGGGGTTGGAACTGGGGACCTTTAAGCCACTTTCCAAGCCAAACTATTCTTTCTACAGAGAGGAAGCTGTTGTGATTTGACACTGGCCAAATGCCAGGCACCCATGAAAGCTGTTCACTCACTCTCCTCTGCTACAGCTGGACAGAAGAGACAAAAATTTAATAAGGTGTTCATGAGTTGAGATAAGAACTAGAACAAAACACTCTAAGGGCAAAACAGTCTTGACTTAGAGATACAAAATGATTTTTTTACTACAAACTCAGAACTGGACAATGAGAAGTAAAATAAGCCCTTAAAAACACCTTTTCTTCCCTCAACTCCTCCCTCCTTCCCACCAACAGTGTAAGAGAAACAGGGCGTGGAGATTTGGTCAGTTTGTAACCAAACTGTGGAGATTTTTTTCCACTGCTCAGGGAGAGAGGTCATTTGGGTCCCTTCCCATGGGAGAGAGGTCTCTTTGTGAACCTCTCTGATGTGAGTCCAATATCACGAGCAGCAGTCTTCCCAAAACTGTTGTGTTGTGGGTCGCTTTTTCACAGGTTGCAGTTCTGCACGGACAGGCTGATCCAGCCTGGAACAAGGGCCCTCTTCCTTCACTGGGTCTCCCACTGGATCACAGCCTCCTTCAGGCCTCCACCTGCTCCAGCATGGACATCTTCCCCATGGAGCTCTGCATCCCCCATGGATCCCCGTGGGCTGCAGGGACACAGATGCTTCACCGTGGTCTCACCACGGCCTGCAGAGGAATCTTGACTCCAGCACCTGGAGCACCTCCTGTCCCTCCTTCTGCACTGACCTTTGTGTCTCCCTGTTGTTTCCCTCACATGTTCTCACCTCCTCATCTTCTCTGGCTGGAACTAAAACTGCACCACCACCTTTTCTTTTTTTGATCTCTTTTTAAATATGTGTGCTGATTTGAAAGCAAAACCAGTGAAAGACTCCAAGTCAGAAACACAATTTAATAAGAGGAAAAGAAGAGAAATAAAAGAAAAGTAACATAAAATAAAAGTAATAGTACAAAAAAAAAAACAAACACTGACAGAGTCAGAATACAACCTGACACCCTGTTAGGGTGGTAGTGGCAGTCCAGATGAGATGGTCTTGTCAAAGCAGTGATCCTGTAGAAGCGTCTGGTAGCTCTTGTCTCCTCTGGGCATCCAGTGGATGAAAGCTATCTGTGCTGTCCCAAACCCTGGATTTATCCAGGTGGGAATGTTTGGCTCCTCCCCCTGGGCAGAGCATCTTACAATGGGATGATGAGTCATGCAGTGGGTCCTTGATGGCCCATTAAACAGAGATAACTCCCGGAGGGAGTTATCTATGACTCATGTGGCAAGGCATTGTTGGGCTCATTAACAGAAGATAAGGAAAACACTGCCCCACCTTGGCTCCAACGGCTCATGGGGATAGAATACGTACCCTAGGCACAATTTTACATTGTAACCTAGGACATAATCCACCCCTTATTCTATCACCATCTACATCATACACTCTCACAGAATGAAACCCTACACACTAATTCTAGTTCCCACTTAAAATCAGGTCTCCTTGCGGTACACAACGGGTTCCTCCATCTTTTTGCATTACCCACCAAGTGTAACCAGGTCCTTGAGCAAAAACAATCCCACGGATGGGTCTGCCTTTGCCTGAGGTGGGGTTAATCCAAACAGTCTTTCCTAAGATCCCTTTCATGTGCACCATGGGGACTTTATCTCCATCCACTGTGTGCAAGGGTTCAGACTGGGCAGGACCAGCTCGATTGATGGAGCCTCGGGTGTTGACCATCCAGGTGGCTTTGGCTAAATTTATGTCCCAATTCTTGAAGGTCCCTCCGCCAAGTGCCTTCAGAGTGGTCTTAAGTAGTCCATTGCACCGTTCCACTTTCCCGGCGGCTGGTGCATGATAAGGGATGTGATAGATCCATTCGATGCCGTGTTCTTTAGCCCAGGTGTTTGTAAGGCTGTTCTTAAAATGTGTCCCGTTGTCTGACTCGATTCTCTCCGGGGTGCCATGTCTCCACAGGACTTGCTTTTCGAGGCCCAGGGTGGTATTTCAGGCAGTAGCATGAGGCACAGGATAGGTCTCCAGCCATCCTGTGGTTGCTTCTACCATGGTCAGCACATAGTGCTTGCCTTGGCGGGTCTGGGGAAGGGTGATGTAGTCAATTTGCCAAGCTTCCCCATACCTGTACTTCAACCATCGTCCACCGTACCACAGAGGCTTCACTCGCTTGGCCTGTTTGATTGCAGCACAGGTCTCACAGTCATGGATAACTTGTGAGATGCTGTCCATAGTAAGGTCCACCCCTCGGTCACGGGCCCATCGGTATGTTGCATCTCTTCCCTGATGACCAGAGGCATCATGGGCCCAACGAGCTAGG
This sequence comes from Phylloscopus whistleri, assembly GCA_017589585.1. Lineage (NCBI taxonomy): Eukaryota > Metazoa > Chordata > Aves > Passeriformes > Phylloscopidae > Phylloscopus > Phylloscopus whistleri. The sequence goes on along the minus strand of JADMLD010000679.1, from coordinate 4,232,305 downwards.
AATAATTCTCCCTTATGTTGCCAGTCTAGATCCACCTGTGATACTTTCACCTTGGCAGCTTTGTCTACCTGCTCATTGTTGCGATGCTCCTCATTAGCCCGACTCTTGGGTACGTGTGCATCCACGTGTCGAACCTTCACGGTTAGCTTCTCTACTCGAGTGGCAATGTTCTGCCAAATCTCAGCAGCCCAGATGGGTTTCCCTCTGCGCTGCCAGTTGGCCTTTTTCTAGCGATTCAGCCATCCCCACAGGGCATTAGCTACCATCCATGAGTCAGTGTAGAGATAGAGCCTCGGCCACTTCTCTCGTTCAGCAATACCCAAAGCCAGCTGTACTGCTTTAAGCTCTGCCATCTGACTCGATCCACCTTGTCCCTCGGTAGCTTGTGCAACTCGTCGTGTGGGGCTCCATATTGCAGCTTTCCATTTCCGGTCAGCGCCTATAATTCGGCAGGAACCATCAGTGAAGAGAGCATATCGTCTTTCAGTCTCTGGTAGCTCGTTATATGGTGGGGCCTCCTCGGCACGTGTCACTTGGTCCTCTTCTTCTTCAGAGGATAATCCAAAAGTCTCACCTCCAGGCCAGTTCGTTATAACTTCCAGAATCCCAGGGCGATTTGGGTTTCCAATACGGGCGCGCTGTGTAATGAGGGCAATCCATTTGCTCCAAGTAGTGTCGGTGGCATGATGCATGGAAGGAACCTTTCCTTTGAACATCCACCCTAGCACCGGCAGTCGGGGTGCCAGAAGCAGCTGTGCTTCAGTGCCAACTACTTCTGAGGCAGCTTGAACTCCTTCATAGGCGGCCAAGATCTCCTTCTCCGTGGGAGTGTAATTGGCTTCGGACCCTCTGTAGCTTCGACTCCAGAATCCCAGAGGTCGACCCCGAGTCTCACCAGGCACCTTCTGCCAAAGGCTCCAGGACAGGCCATTGTTCCCGGCTGCAGAGTAGAGCACGTTCTTCACATCTGGTCCTGTCCTCACTGGGCCAAGGGCTACCGCATGAGCGATCTCCTGTTTGATCTGAGCAAAGGCTTGCTGCTGTTCTGGGCCCCAGTGGAAATCATTCTTCTTGCGGGTAACCAGGTAGAGAGGACTCACAATCTGGCTATACTCAGGAATGTGCATTCTCCAAAACCCTATGGCACCTAGGAAAGCTTGCGTTTCCTTCTTGCTCGTTGGTGGAGACATCGCGGTGATCTTGTTGATTACTTCTGTGGGTATCTGGCGATGTCCATCTTGCCACTTCACTCCCAGGAACTGGATTTCTTGAGCCAGTCCCTTAATCTTACTTCGCTTAATGGCAAAACCAGCTTTCAGCAGAATCTGGATAATTCTCTCTCCTTTCTCGAAGACTTCCCTTGCTGTGTTCCCCCACACAATGATGTCATCGATGTACTGTAGATGTTCAGGAGTCTCGCCCTTTTCCAATGCAGCCTGGATCAATCCATGGCAGATGGTGGGACTGTGCTTCCACCCCTGGGGCAGTCGGTTCCAGGTGTACTGCACGCCCCTCCAGGTGAAAGCAAACTGGGGCCTGCACTCTGCTGCCAAAGGAATGGAGAAGAAGGCATTGGCAATATCGATGGTCGCGTACCACTTTGCTGCCTTGGACTCCAGTTCGTACTGAAGCTCCAACATGTCTGGTACAGCAGCACTCAGTGGTGGCCTGACTTCATTCAGACCACGATAACCCACAGTCAGTCTCCATTCTCCATTGGACTTACGCACTGGCCATATAGGGCTGTTGAAAGGTGAATGAACCCTGCTGACCACCCCTTGGCTCTCCAGTTTACGAATCTTCTCATGGATTGGAGTCACAGAGTCTCTGTCAGTACGGTATTGCCGACGGTGCACTGTTGCCGTGGCGATTGGTACCCGTTGTTTTTCAACTCTCAGCAGTCCCACAGCAGAGGGGTCGTCGGAGAGACCAGGCAGGGTATTTAGTTGTCTGATGTCTTCCTTCTCTACAGCAGCTACTCCAAAAGCCCAATGATATCCTTTCGGGTCTTTGAAATATCCATTTTTGAGATAATCTATGCCGAGGATGCATGGAGCTTCTGGGCCAGTCACGATGGGGTGTTTCTGCCACCCATTCCCAGTCAAACTCACTTCGGCCTCCAAGACAGTCAGCTGCTGGGACCCTCCTGTCACTCCAGAAATTGAAATGGGTTCTGCTCCTACATACCCCGATGGCATCAGGGTACATTGGGAACCAGTGTCAACCAAAGCCTTATATTTTTGTGGGTCGGATGTGCCAGGCCATCGGATCCACACAGTCCAGTAGATCCGACTATCCCTTTCCTCTACCTGGCTAGAGGCAGGGCCCCCCTATTCCTGCTCATGGTACACGTTGCTCTCCTCCTGTAAATATGTTCCTGAGGTCCCTTCAAGAGGATCAGTCACATCACCATTCCTATACTGTCTGGAGTTCTGTGCATGAGAGACTGGAGCAGCCTTGACTCTAGATGAGCTCCTCATGGTAGGTGTCCCTCTTTTCAGTTCACATACCTGGGCTGCTAAGGAGGAGGTGGGTTGTCCATCCCACTTCCTCATGTCTTCTCCATGTTCTCGAAGAAAAGACCAGAGGTTACCTCGTGGAGTATATCCTCTCTCTCTGGCTGGAGGACGCCTGTTCCTAATGGCAGAGACTCTTATTGGTTCTGGTGAGATGTGGTAAATTTCTTCCTTAAGTTCCTTCTTCAGTTTCTGATGGCCTTCTTCAATCAAGCTCTGGACTTGCTCAGCCAACCTTGTTTCCACAGATGAGACATGGGTACGAAATGGGGCGGTGACAGTGTCCTCGTAAATTCTTAGTTTGTTGACCAAGACGCCCACCCTGTCCTCGCCTTCTCTCCATTGCAGCGTTGCCAGGTAACGGGAGTACATCTCTGGTCCAAGTCGTGCAAATCTCAATCACATCTGTGATGTGCACTGGACATCATCTGGGCTTTTAGGAAATCTTTCGTCTTCTGAGAAAATGATCTCCAGCACAGCCAATTCCCTCAGGCATCGGATACCTTGTTCCATTGTGCTCCATTTTCCTTGATGCACCTGGAGGTCTTCTTTACAAAGGTATCTGAACTTCACACTTGTCAGCAGTCGCCGCCAGAGGCTGAGGGTTCCTTGGGTCCTTCCGATGCCCTGGTCAATGACTACATCCCGGGACAGCGATCCCAGTTGCCTGGCCTCACTTCCATCCAGAATGGTGTCATTGGCTGCAGCGTCCCAGATGCGGAGCAGCCAGGTCAGGATGGACTCATTTGTCTGGCGGGTGAATTCCCTCCGCAGGTCACGCAGCTCACCCAGAGGTAGAGAGCGAGTGATGATCTCTGGCTCTGTCTCCTCTGCTGGGTGCGAAGGTCCTGCTGCATCCTCGTCAGTCACTATGCGAACTGATTTGCTCTTTGATTTCTTCTTCTGAACGGGGGCAACTGCTACCGGTTTAGGCTGTTCTAGTTCAGTGATTGTTTGTGTGGAGATGCTGGCATCTTTGGCTTCTTTCTCCTCTGTGACAACCTGCACAGACACAGATGTTGTGGCTTTGCATGTGGCTTCTTTCTCTTCTGTGGCAGTCTGCGTGGACGTGGGCACTGTTGCCTTGATTTCGGTTCCTTTCTCCTCTGTGACAGTCTGCGTAGATGCAGGCACTGTTGCCTGGCTTTTGGTTCCTTTCTCTTCTGTGACAATCTGTGTAGACACGAAGGCTGTTGCTGTGCATTTGGTTCTTTTCTCCTCTGCCTCAATAAAACGCTGCACTTTAAGCATGGTGTAGGCTGTGCCGAGAAAACAAAGCAGTACTAACAACAACATTATGCTGTCCTTGGTATCCAGAGAGAACTCAATATTTCCAAAAACTGCTGTATCAGGCCTGAAAGACTGGAAAAAATCATTCTTTACGCCTCCCCACTGTGGCTGGGTGAGATTGTTGAGACCCCAAACAAAGCATCCTAGACTGGGACAAGACAACAAAACTGAGTACATATTCCGAATTGTGCTCATTGCCTCGGAGGTTATCATGCAATAGACATAATAGACCAATAAAGCAATTTTAGTGCCATACCCTGGTTTACATAGGAGCGTTAAGATCTGTAGATACTGCCCCATGTGCAGAAAGATATAGAGCGCTAGGTACAAGACACATGTAAACATGCTGAGAATGATAGTGAACAAGTGTCTTCTTCCCAAAATTGTAATTCTGACTTTTCTCAGTACCTTGTGCCCCACATTGGGCGCCAAAAAATGTGCTGGTTTGAAAGCAAAACCAGTGAAAGACTCCAAGTCAGAAACACAATTTAATAAGAGGAAAAGAAGAGAAATAAAAGAAAAGTAACATAAAATAAAAGTAATAGTACAAAAAAAAAAACACTGACAGAGTCAGAATACAACCTGACACCCTGTTAGGGTGGTAGTGGCAGTCCAGATGAGATGGTCTTGTCAAAGCAGTGATCCTGTAGAAGCGTCTGGTAGCTCTTGTCTCCTCTGGGCATCCAGTGGATGAAAGCTATCTGTGCTGTCCCAAACCCTGGATTTATCCAGGTGGGAATGTTTGGCTCCTCCCCCTGGGCAGAGCATCTTACAATGGGATGATGAGTCATGCAGTGGGTCCTTGATGGCCCATTAAACAGAGATAACTCCCGGAGGGAGTTATCTATGACTCATGTGGCAAGGCATTGTTGGGCTCATTAACAGAAGATAAGGAAAACACTGCCCCACCTTGGCTCCAACGGCTCATGGGGATAGAATACCTACCCTAGGCACAATTTTACATTGTAACCTAGGACAATATGTCATCACGGAGGTGTTGCCATCATCTCCAATTAGCCTCTTTTGGTCAGCAGCATGTCCATCTTCAGAGTCATCAGAGATTGGATCTGCTGGACATAGTGGAAGCTTCCAGAAGCTTCTCGCAGGAGCCACCTCTGTGGATACCCCCCTCCACCTCTTCTCACGCCACCAAAAAGTGGGCCCAGCAAAACCATCACAGAAGCACTTGCCAAGGGCTCACCAAACAATGTCAAATGGCTACAGGAGGCCACATACTGGTGAGAATTTGCCTGGCCAGCACCAGGCAATAAAAGTGGGCTTGAAGCCTGGAAGTAAAATTTAAGACAAGCTCGTGCTCCACCGACTTCTGCTTCCCTGACCATGGTTTGTGGAAATGCCTAGAAGCATTTCTAGAGGTGATGTTAATGGTCCTTGCACTCACTTAAGTTTGACTTTAAATAAGATATATAGTTCTTAGTTTACTTTCTTGAGTGCCTAGCCAATGTATTCCCAAAATGCACAATGATAATAAATACTGAAATATGGATTCACAAAACATTATCTTGAATGGTTGCAATCAATGCAGTGAGGATTCTGGTGCTTCATTATTATTACAAAAGAAAGCGATGCCTCCAACACAGCTGTACTAAAATTCAGCTCCAGGAAAATATATTATTGCTACAGAAAACAAGGTAAGACAAATATAGCATATCAGTGTCATTATTGTTCAAGTAACTTTCAATTCTAAAAGAAACTTCTGCAGTTTTAAAAGATGAACTATTGATCTATAAGCATATTTTTCCTTCCCAACAGTTTTGCAGAGTCAAAACCTTTTTCCTTAATATTCAACTTTATTATAGTAAACCCATGTTAGTTTGTTATTTTGTTTACTTTTATAATGCTGATTTGTTTTAATGTTTCATTTCTATTTTGTTTTATGTGTTCTGGCAGCATTAGGGCAAAAAAGGCTTGATCTTGGAATGATTATTCATATTATTATGCAGATGAAGACAGCCAAGTGAAGAAAAGGTCATTGTAAAATCTTCCTTGCTAGGTTTACAAATATTCCAAGTAGCGTATTTATAACTTCAAGTGTAAATATTTGCATATTTTAATTTTTTCTTAACTATATAAACACTTAATCCTGAACACAAGTATAATCTGAATGAGAGAAATCTATGTCTGAAGTTTTTCAGACCATCTAGCTTTAGGACTCTTTCTCTAGTCCCTGTCATGCAGCTGTTTGGAGCAAGGACCAAGGCATTGTCATTACCCTGTCAAAAAGCTTCATTTCCACAATTGACTGAAGCTGACACTTCTGATCTTGTGCTTGCTTTGGTCAGGTCCACACAGCTGTGGGACATGAAAGCCCACTCTGTGTTATTGAGAGTTGTTAGGTATAATGAGAAGAGAAAGAGTTTAAAATAAAGATTTTATACCCCCCAAATTTTATAACAATAAAAATTAACAGTTATAGAGGGAATAAATTTAGGGAAGAGTAGTTGGGTTGTGGAAATAATTTCTGCAGGAATCAGTGTAAAATGTGGGAAGATTTTAAGAAGAATTGTCTTGCTTCTTTGCAAGAGGAAGAAAAAAAAGCTGTCAAAGCAATACAAGTTGAATTCTTCTGGTTATTGCATTCAGACATTAATTATAATTTTAAATTTACTTCAACCCAAACCATCTGACTGAAATATGTTCTAACTCACAGTATGCACCCATGAATGAGAAACGAGATGAAATCTCAGCATTAAATTTCCTAACTGGCAGATGTGTCTCTAAAAGGTAAAGGCAGTTTTGAACATATCAGTATTTGCAAGGATTGGTCCTCAATAGATTTAGTCTGAATTTATTCCCTAATGTGAAATGGAGAGGGTTTTTTATTAATATTACTTTCAGGTGGTGGTAACAGATGTGTGACTGTCCAGTTTGTTTGCACTCCTGATTTCTTAGAACAGTGTGGTTGATGAGCTTGAACTAGGAAATCTGAGCACTTGTGGCATAACTGTTAATTGCTTTCTTGTTATTACTGTCATCGTGTTGTAATATTTTCTTCACACTAACCTGGTTAATCGAACAGCAGATATAATTTCTTCTTAAATAATTTTATTTTCTGGTTTTACGTGTTGAGATAGAGCATTCAAGGCAGGTCTTGACTTTAATAAGTCAGGGTTAATATTTGCCACTGAATTACACTTCTTTTTGTAGCCTCTCTATTGCTTAATAAAATATATACATGGTTGTGAAATCTCTTTTCTTGAGATATTGAATACTGATTTATGGATAAGGGTTCGTTGCTGTATCAAAAAAAGTCTTTGTGATAAACTACTTCAAGCCAGATAATGTAGACTTAGTAAGAGGTATCAGTATTATGACCTTACTTTATTGTTTGCCACATTTTATTTCATTGTTCACAAATGGGAGTTTAAAATATCTTTATTGAGCGAAACAGAATAGTAATTAATCTTTCAGCCCTCAGATATTGCTCATTCATTTTTCACAGCATTTTATCAAGGTCATCATAACTCCATATTGTAGGTGTTAATACTTATAACTTGTGGGTTTTGTGAATTTTAAAGGTATGTAAAAAAGATGAGTATTTTAATTGCTTGTCACTCAGCAAAATTGCAGATGAAATTGCAGGCTAGCAGAAGGTGATGGTGGTGATAGGTCCTAAGTGAATAAAAGTTCTTGCAGATGTGAGTCTCATAACTTTATTTCCTTGAACCTCAGTGAGGAAAAAAGAGCATGAAAATAAAGATATTCTGCAATGAAGTAGTTTTCTTCAGTCCATTGCAAAAATATGGCAAGTAGTCTTTAGTTCAGTCATCTGTAGGATCAGGAAGAGCTGAATTTTGTAGTTTATCATAGGTATTATGAAACTCATACTGCTAAAAAAATCTTGTGTTGAGAATGAATCTAAGACTATCTTTTATTTTTTGAGTTGGGTGTGGTCCAGTAGTGAAAGGAAACCTATGACAGGTGTCCTAAAAAAATTCCTAAGTCAGGAATTTTTCCATACCTAAGGTGGTTTAGTTTTTGTCTTTATCTGCTAACACCATCTCCATCTTGCTTGTGTTTGTCTACATCGACATGTTAATCAATTAATTTGTCTTCCACTGCTGATGAAAATAGGCTGACTGATAGACAGTGTTTGTCTGTGACAAACATGAACCTGAATATTGAACTCACGCTCAAGTTTGTGTGATGCTGCTTATAGATCTTGATCAGGACCAGATGAAACTAAACATTATGAACCTCTGCATGGAGAGATTCTGTTACAGATCTGTCATCAACCTCTAGTCACTGTGCATGAACTATTAAGACAAATGATGTCTCAGAAAATAATATCTAAATCCTTGCATGCCATCACTCTCAAGCACCCAAGCACTGTTGTATCAGAGGTTGCATGTCCTAAAAGGCTTTATTCTCATATAGTTTGGAGATTTTGCATATACTACAGACCTCAGGGATTGTCACTTACTGACTGAAGGTCATTTCACTCATTGTTCTGGTATCTGTCTTAAGCATTTATTTTCCATATCCTCACTGAGTTTTTGTTTGTTGTGGTTTAACCCCAGGCAGTAACTAAGCCCTGCTCAGCCACTTTCTCACTTCCCCACAGTGGGACGGAAGAGAGAATAAGAGGAGGGAAAGTGAAAAGCTTGTGGCTTAAGTTAAAGACAGTTCAATATGTAATACAAAAGCCATGCAAAAAGGTGAAGCAAAACAAAGAATTCATTCCTCTGTTCCTGTGGACAGGCAGGTGTTCATCCACCTCCAAGAAAACTGGGCTCCATCATGTGTAATGCTTACTCGGAAATACAAACACCATCACTCTGAGTGTCCCCTCATTTCCTCCTCTCCCTACAGCTTTATATGCTGAGCATGGTCCGGTCTGGAATCTACCTTTAGATCAGCTGAAGACAGCTGATGTGTCCCAGCTCAACTCCTTGTGCACTGGCAGCATGGTTGCTGGTGGGGTGGGCTGAGGAGCAGAAAAGGCCTTGGCTCTGTGAAGCCCTGCTCAGCTGCCTTACCAGCACTGTTCCCAGCACAAATACAAACCATAGCCCCATGCAAACTACTGTGATGAAAATTAACTCTATGCCAGCTAAAACCAGCGCATCATTTCATGATACATGCAATGATATACATATTTATGGCTGTCACCTCTCGGATAAAGGAGATGTTGGTTCCAAGAACGATTAAAGTCAAAACTTGCCTGACTGCAAAGGAAAAACTCTATTACTGAGAAGACAGTAACAAGATCATAGAGTCATCAAATCAGAACTGGTTCGGGTAGAAGGGGCCTTAAAGACTGTGTGGTTCCAAGCCCCATGACAGGGGCAGAGAGACCTCCCACAAGACCAGGTGTCCCATCCAACCTGGTCCTGAACACCTCCAGGGATGGAGCATGAACAATTTCTATGGGCATCTGGTTCCAGTGCCTCAGTACCCTCTGGGTACCCTCTGGGTACCCTCTGGGTTGCATCACCACATACATTTTCCTTTTTAATCATGAAATGGAAAATAATCAGCTATTTTAAATGTATCTTATTAACATGTCTTTCTACGTGCATGAAACTGTTCACTAGGGAGAGTAGAAATACACCAGATGAACAAGCTCTGAGATAGTATTGCATTTGTTGCCTTTAAAAGAGAAGAAAAACTCCTTTGTAACTTTTGATACAGAAATTGTTAGATAAACAACAGTTTATATTGAACTAGCTGGAAAAATTGAACTAATACTGTACAAATATGAAGTTAACTCCTTTAGTTTTCAAAAGGGGAAATGACATATGTGAATCAAAGTTAGTCCCAACTACAGTAAATCAAATTACTGTGCCTTACAAATCCAAATTACTCACATAATGCAAGCAACACTAATCCTAAATATATTAAAGGAATAGAATTGAAAACAAAATTCTGCAAGAAAAAATATGGAATTCTTTAAGATAGAGGAATGCTTACATTGCATCAACTCTGGGACAAAAAAATGCGTCAGAAAGTTTTTATCTGATATGTAGTATCTGATACTTGAGATAATAAGCAGCATTCACCAATAACTCAGTTCAAATTGTCAATTAAGGTTCCCACTAATAAAACTGTAAAATCACTTTGACTGTGATTAAACACAAAATCCACCTGGATTATGTAGTTAATATTCTATTAAAACATTTATTGCATATTTCCAGTTCACATCAGACAACCAGGGTTAGAAAACCAAATAAGTCTGAAGCAGTTCATAGAATCACAGAATGACTTGGATTGGAAGGGACCTTTAAAGGTCATCCAGTCCTACCCTACTATTCTGGTCAGAGTTGTCTTTCACTAGATCAAGCTTCTCAAAGTCCTGTACAACCTGGCCTTTAAGGTTCCCAGTGATGAGGCATCCACAGCCTCTCTGGGAAACCTGTTCAAATGCCTCACCATCCTCTTTGTAAAAAAATTCCTCTCCTCACATCCAATCTAAACCTTTCCTTTTTCATTTTAAGCCTTGCCCTTTATTTTGTCACTGTAGGCCATTGTGAATAGTCATGCTCCACCTTTCTTACAGACCCTGTTGATAATGGAAAGATTACAGTAGGTCTCCCTGGAGCCTTCTCTTCTCCAACACTTTCAGACTTTTGTTACAGGAGAGGTATTCTAGCCACCTTTTTTTGGGCCTCCTCTGGATTGATTCCAAGAGGTCCATATCTTTTTTGTGCTGAGGACCACAGAGCTGAACATAACACTCCAGGCAGGTTCTCACCACAGCAGAGCCAAGGGGCAGAACCCCCTTTCTTGCCCTTATCTCTTGCCACACTGCTTTGGTTGCAGCTTGGGTTTGGACTGGCTTTCTGGGCTGCCAGTCTGCACTGATGACTCATGCCCAATTTTTCATCCACCAGTGTGTTGAGTCTGGCTGAGATGGAGTTAATTTATCAGGAAGAATGTTGTGGGTGAGCATTGTGAAAGGCCTTACAGAAGCACAGATGACAACTGTAGTTGTTCCCTGGGATTCTGATGCAGTCACTCCATGACAGAAGGTCGCTAGCGTGTGTTATGTATTTATGTTCAATGTAGCTGATTTTGAGCAGACTACATGCTATTAGGAGACTTTCCATAAATCTCTGTGCCAGAGAAGCAGAAGTGAGTTGTGTTTAATTACTAAGGAAATCCAAACATACCACTCTTTCTTGTACACCACTTTAAAGATAACCTTCGTGATATCTATAGGGCCACTTTGTGTGTGAACCAGACATGCTCATTCTTGGTGGGATGGGCATCATCCTCTGCATAGACTCACTCTGTCTAGGCCTGGGAAAGGCACAGGAACAGTGTCACACCTGCAGAATCAGTTCTGATTCACTGTGGCTATGCATGTTGTTTGGGATTGAATTAGAATGAAATAAAAGCACAAAATCAGTAAATCAAAAGGACAGAAAAACGACAAGGAATTATCATTTAAAATGAACAGTTACCTCTAGTGTTTCAAGATTTTGAGACTTAACCCTCCCCCCCCAAAAGAAAAAAAAAAGGGAGGGAACTTCACAATATATTCAGAAATAGGTCAGAAAATACCTTATTTTTTCAATTTGTAGACATTTAATAAATTTGTAAACCAATTTCTTCTCTAAAGAAAACAGGTTGTGGGAGTAACCACTCCCACATGGAATGTTTTCAGAGTGTTGTGTTCCATTTCTCACAGAAATCTTCTCCTTTTATGCTTGCTTCTGTCAGAATTTTTCAGTGTCCATATAATTCCAGACTTATTGAATGGATTTTGTACTTTATATTACTTAATTAGAAGTGAGAAACATTAGCTTAATTGCAGATATTCATTGATGTCTGAAGATACTATTTTCACATGATCTCTTGTATCCTCACATGTTCTGTTTTCCATTAAGTTGAAATATTGTAAACAGCTTTTCAGGTATTTTTCTTGAATGAGAAAAAAGATTTCATAGACATGTAGATTTTTTATTAAAAATAAAGACCCTGGCTTGAGATTTGATGCCATGGTCATGAATCATATACGATAAGATTGTAAATGAGATAACTGCAGCATTACATTCTCTGGGCAGAGATTCAGTAGAACTCTAGCAAGATATTGTAGTTGACATTTCCCTATTTCTTTCAGAAAAGCTTTTGTAAATCCTCAGTTTGCATATTGGACCAGATTAAGTCCCAGCAGAGAAAATGCTAGATTTAGTATTTTTAATTTCATAAGTTACTGAGTAGGAACCAACTCTATAACTATTGTCAAATTTGACCAGGATACTCTATCTTTTTGATTCACTGACAAAACATTTCCTAGTAAAGGAAAACTACTAATACTCCTAACAAATGTTAACTCACAATGTCTCCAAAACTATATGCAAAAGTGGCCTGATTATTTTATTTTTTTCTATTTATTTTTGTGTGATCCCTGGCAATGCCTTAATATGGAATTATCTTTATTTCTCAGGGAATTTAATAGAAAATAATTATTTCTGTACCAGAATATATGTTTTTGACAATTTCCCCAGCCTCTTGCCTTTCAGTGCAAGTGTCTCAAACTGTGCTAATGTCCTTGAAGGTCTCCTGCTGACTTGGTCTGTTATTAAAGCACTGGGAAACTGTTCTCTCTATAGAACTTTGAATGTCAGCTAAAGGAAAGACAGTGTCTAGAGACAAAATACTCAGGCAGGTTTAAACAGTGACCTCATAGGATACTGAAAAAATGTCTGAACTTCCAGAAGTCTACTGTCCTTATTTAAGAAAGCCTCTTTCCTTCATAGAAAATGGAAGTATTTCAATGGTACAACCTCATGAACAGAGACCTTTTTCCTTTTCAGTGCACACAATTGTGGTCTCTTCTACTAATGTTGCAAAGCTACGTGTTTTTTCTTGGGTTGTTCTTGCCCCCCATTGCTTTGTACAGGTTTATGTTACTTATAAGAGTGAAACAGAAGCGTTTCTAGGAAAAATATTCCCATAAAGTCAAGATACTTAACCATTTAAAATAAAATATAGACTTTCATAAATTTCTTCTATTGATTTATTTTTAGGTTCAGATTGGCTTTCAGTTCTGGGAGATACCTACTAGACATTTCAGGAGACCTATTTTTTTTCTGACGACATTTGCTGTTTTATAAGCAGTCAACTTCATCACAGGGAAATATTTAAAATTAACTACATTTTTAACACAAAGGTAATCTGTCCTTTTGAAATATTTCACATACAAAGATTAATAAATTACACATGTTGCTATAGCAACTATGAATCAAAGTATAGTAAGTCTAGACAGTGCTATTCATGCCCTTTGAAAAGAAAATCAAATATAAATATCAAGCTTTTGATTCATGCTGCCTGGAATAATTTAGTAAAAATTAAAACAATAGTGATTTATTTTACCCTCATCTGTCTGCTTGTAGAATTAATTTTAAAGGCTCGTGTTTAAACACCCACCTTTTTTTCTGTGTATGTTAACATGTTATCCTCTCAGAATTTTTATCATCGGTGTCCCTTATGGGCCCTTGTACAGTTATTCTGATTCAAAAGTGACATGAAAAAAATCATTAATATAATGATCAACCATTTCTTAATCAATAATAGACACAAGTGATTTCATTTACCTATGGGAAAGGAGAATGCAAAATGCCTTTGAAAATAAATTTTTTCCCTTTATTACATTAATAATTTTATAGAAAATCTAGGATGAAATCTATGCCCAAAAGTCAGCTCTGTAGCCTCAAATGATGGTGATAACTCAGTCTAAGAGAAGGACTGACCAGGTAAAAATCCAATGGGACATGTACCACTTCTCTTTTACAGTTCACTAAGTGCTTTGTTTGCATGTGCAAAATAAAAAAGGCAAGTGTTTTAAAAACTGATTCCAATTAATTTATACTAGTTGTGAAGAGTGTGGCAGGTGGGATAGGTTATAGCGAAATAGAACAAAACAAGAGGAAGTGTCTGACATGGATTTTGAGTCTTACTTAGTAAATATTTGTTGCATCAGCAAAGGCATGAAATGGTTTCCCCATGAGAACTGTAACTCCTGAGTTTAAAAATAATCTCTGCCCAGGGAATGAGTGACAGTGAAGGATATTACAACATAATAGTCACTCATGAGTGGTGTGGAAAAAGTGAATGAGGAATTACTATTTCTACTTACAGTATGAAAACAAAGGACCATCATATGAAATAGCAAGACAGTATTTTCAAAATAAAGAGGAAATTGTTTTTCAGTAAATGTGTAAAGTTCTTTCCACACAGCACAAGAATGCCTGAAGATTACAAAGATTGCCTGAAGATGTTCAAAGCAATTGAACAATGAATTGGGAAAAATTGAGTGTGCTTGGTTAAACACAGAGACATTTGACTCAGGAGGTCCTGCAGTTAAAATCGTGGAGACTGGAAGGGATTTTGGAGAAGTATTGCTTTGTAATAATTCTGTTTCTTATATTTCTGCTTGATGGTCCCTGTTAACCATTCTTGGAGAAGACTCACTGTATACATTATAGATAATAGATGTGACCTTGTAAGGCATTTTGTAATCTGTTTATTATGTCAAGCAGTGACAAAAAAAGTTGAGAGAAGAGAATAAAAGAGAAGAGGGATTTAAAAGTATTTTTAAAATAAGATTGTGCATTCTAGCAGCACCTCATCCTATCAACTTAATAACCTTTTTTATGTGCTTTTCTCCAGGAGCTTGTGTTTGGTGGTTTTGATCTCCATAAAGCCAGGAATAGAATCCATACTGCTCTAAAATTAGAGGGAGGCTTAACACTTTTTCCCTCGGAAATATTGGATCCAAATTTCTATGTCCAGAAGACCTAGTCAGTGGAATTTATTCAGCATATGTTCTTTATCTGTTTCTTCTGTAATGGAGAGTGATGTACCCAACATTCAGTCAAAAATTTGGAATATGTGGTCAAAATATGGGGCACCTTCTAGGAGCTGATACACAGCTAGTCTGTAAGTGACCAAAAGCCAGACCCACATATCTATTATATCACGAATTTTGTTAGCTGGAAATGATGAGACTTCCAGGGAGCACGGAATCTTTATGGAGATAAGATGAGAGGACCTATAGTTTAGGTCTCATAGTTGCCTTAGCTACTCCTTACATTAGCCATTTTTTCTGCCTTGACAAAAATGGGACTGAAAGAATGAGGATGAAAAATGAGATTCCAATAAAAAAGCTTCCAGGATTTGGTTTCTTCTAAGTCAAAGTTACTTGTATATGGAATAAACACTTACATAGTAATAGTTGCCTCCCTGCCCACACTTTTTGACCAATTTGTAAAATCTAGATATACTAATATCGGTACATTAATCCCATGAAATTCAGTTTAGCAAGAATTAATTTGCCCTCGTAAATGTTAGTCCTATTGACAGAAGTACATTATGGAATAAAAGGATTCTCTCTACATGTACGTGTGTGTATATATGAATAAACAAATAAAAAATAAATGGCATGGGAAAAAAAAAGAGGCAACAAATGAAAAACACTTGGCTGCCTATACAGCCAAAAATACATAAGATGTTTTCTTCAGATGACACATTATTTTCTAGGAGGAGCTGAGTAAAAACTCTTCTAAATTTTCCAGAGCTATGTGGGCTGGCACACTGGCCTTGAAAAGGCACATCCAGGAATTACTCTTGTAAATTTATCCAAAAAAATTAAGAGATGAGGTAAGTAATTTCTGTCCAAGCAAAAAGGGCTGAGGGTGGGGATGGTGTTTCCCTACTCAGAGCCTGTTGGCGGAGCTAACGTCAGTCTCAGACTCAACAGTCCCAGCTGTCAGGCACGGTGCAACTTCCAGCTCTCAGTTAAGTGGATGAATTTTAGATATTTTCTAGGAATACAGCTCTTCTATAGTTTACATGTTTGTGCTGGGGAATCTGGGTGTTTACTGAATCCTTTTGTTTCACAGATAGAAAGAAGCAAGGCTGTGGCACCAGTGACAGCTCTGTGATCTCTGTGTCCCAATCAGGATTTGTCGCAATACACTGCACTGCAGCATGTATCAACAGAAGAAAGTGTCCTGGTTTGTAGATGTTTCAAGGTCATTTTAAGATTGCTTGGATGTGTTGGATGACAGCCACACCAGAAAAAATCTTGATATTGAATTCCTACCTGTGAATCAAACCCCTAAACTCTCTTTTCTTCCTGATCAGGGAACTCAACTACATCTGGCTTCTTCAAGGACTCAGCTGTCAAAAAAATTAGACTCATTTTTACCAGATCCTTTCTGAATATGTAAAGTACAGTTACTATTTGAGGCTCAAAATGAAAATTCCTTGAGGTGAGAAATGCATCTGATGTTGCAGCAATTTTGCTTAGATTCTTGAAGTAATTTATCATCTGAACATTTTTTCTAGTGTTTGGACAAAAGAATTTGAAGGGGAATATTTTTCATTCACATTGCTCAAATCTGTATTATAAATTTAGCAGATACTTTTGCCTTCTTCAACATTGCATCTTTAGTAGAGCAAGGCACCCAGATATTCCATATCACTGCATCATACTCCTTAATGTCATATACTTGATGGAGAAAGTTACTATGTCCACTAAGAAAGAAGGCAGTCTCTTCAGGACAAAAGGCCATGTTATTGTGTACCAATTAAGTGATGAAATTACCACCACAAATCATCTGACATACTTTAGATTTTTTCCTTGTAGTACTTGTTTTTCAATTTAAGCAGCCTCGTGAAACCCTGCTACCTGTCTTGAATTACTTTCCTGTCCTCCATGTGTCATCCATAGGAGGATCTGTTCCACGATCTTCCCAGACACAAGAGGCAAGGCTGACAGGTCAGTAATTCCCAGGGTCCTCATTTCCATCATTTTTAACGATGGGTGAAATATTTCCTTTTTTCCAGACAGCTGGGACTTCGCCTGACTGCCATGATTTTTTGAAAATCATGGAGAGTGCCTTGGCAACTACATCAGCTAATTCCCTTAGGACTCTTAGATACTTAAGTCTACACACATAAATACATGGATCTCAAAGTGGCCTATCTAAGTAAGAAAATTATGAATCCTTTGCTATGTCAAGAGTCATCACAGCTACATCAAAAAACAGTCCCAAGAAAATAACTCTTAAATGAGGATGCCTGTAGAAAAAACAGCAAAAAGTGTTTTTTTAAATGAGAATGTTGGTCAACATTCAGTGGTTTGTTTGTTTGTTTGTTTGTTTGTTTTATTATTTGTAAAATGAATAGATGGTAGATTTAGGGGTTTTATTCTTATTAATACATTTCTGTACATTCCTGTGTAGATCTGTGTCTGTAATCACACAAAGAGAATTTCCTTCCTCAAAATTGTGATTCCACCTTTCTGGTGAGACAATACAATGATAGATTGCAGGAAAGGGATATTGTCTTGGTTTGGAATATCTGCCGGGGAAACTGGAGTTTCCCTTAGAACGGAGAATGTAAACCCCTCCCCCCTCCCGCCAAATTATAATTTTGCAACTAAGGGCTCTCAGGCAAAGATTTGGGAATAGGAATAACAGTACTTTACTAGGAATATCAATAATACAAATGTGGTAGAACAAACAAAACCACCCCACCAAGCCAGCAAACAAATAAACAAGCAATCCTGGAAAGCCCTGACAGAGTCAGAGCTACAACCTGACACCCTGTTGGTCAGGGTGTTGGAAGCAGTCCAAAAGTGAGTCCTCCTGGAGTGGCAGATGTGGTTCTGTTGAAGCAGGGATGATCCTGTAGCCAAAAAGGGTCCAGGGCTGGTGAGAAGGGGTCTGGTGATGGTGAGAAGGGGTCTGGTGATGGTGAGAAGGGGTCCGGTGATGGTGAGATGAGGTCCGGTCTCCCTCCCAGGAATCAGGGTGAAGCAAGAGAGCTGCTGTTCCCCAGTCTCAGTTTTTTCCAGGCAGGAATCGTTGATTCCCCCACTGGGTGAGGCATCTCACAATACTACCATGGCATGCAGATGCACCGCTCTGGGGGCTCTGGGGAGGGTATAGTCCGGGGAGGTGTTAATGGCTCATTATCAGAAGGCACCCGCCCCTTCCCCCTCCCCTCCTTCCAGAGTTACAAGACATAATGAACAATTCCCCAACTGCTTTCAGCAGATGAAAATAGAATATACATTTTTGATTCCATAACCCAAGACAGATACGGATCACATTTCTGGAGAAAAAAGTTAACCATAAAACCAGTGGAGGGCTTTAGCTGGAATGGTTGTGTAAATCAATGGATGGAGAACAATATGAGTATGGGGACGTGTTTCCCCCTTTTACATTTAGAGACAGATCTGACAAATATCTAAAATGAAAACTTATAACATGTCCTGGACTTTGGTGGAAAAAGAGACTAGATGACTTTTGAGGTCCCTTCTAACACCTCTCTACCTATGCAATGATCTCATCATAGAAGATCTTGGATCTGGATGGAGTATAATTGTTAGATTATTACAGGATAATTTAAGTTAAAGGTTGTCTCTAGAGGTTTACTGATCCAAAATTCTGCTTTAAGGATAGACCAAATTGATCAGGGCTATATCCAGATGAGTTTGTGTATCTACGCTTTCTCCAAACAGCCTGTTTTGGTGTTTATTCTCTGCTTCTCTGTCATGGGAGAAAAACCCATTTTATTTTTTAGTAGGTTTGATACTTACTCCTGCTGTTGCAGATTGACACTACTGCCTCTGATTATTTTTCTGTGCATGACAGAGAAATGTCATGCATGCACAGAAATGCTTTTTCTGCAGCCAGCGACTGGCTCTGTCTTCTGTAGATTCCCCTGCAGGTAGTTGAAGACTGTGACTGGATAGACTTCTCCAGTGTAAGAACACCCAGCTCTCTCTACCTTTCCTTCTCTGGGACTTACTGGAGTCACAAGATGTGAGTTTGCTACCAAGAGCACCGTGGTCAGAAATAAAATCTCTTCAACTTTCACTCTGGGCACAAGATAACTGGATGCCTTTGATAGCTGTCTTCTGTGACCTTTCCTTTTAACACTTTTTTTGAATACCTAAACAAGAAAAAAGAAATAGTTTTTTGGTTACATGGTATTGGGAATGAAAAGTAATTTTAAAAAAGTACCCCAGGCAGAAGAGTAGAACAATTAAAAGCTGTGTCAGAGCTCATATTCTCTGGATAGGCAGAAGGCAATTGAAAGCATTCTCCCAAAGGGAATTTCATACAGTGCTTGTCCTATATCTGTTAGCAACATGAGTCAGTAAATGGAAGATAATCTGAAGGCTGCCACCTTTAGCACTTGCCTTATTTTGGGCTGTGCAGAATGTGATATATTCAGCAGTTTTGAATTAAATAAATGAAGCTGAATGCAGCACAGTAATCCAGAAGATTGAGAGCATTACTATGAGAACTATATTAACCACATATTTTCAGGGACTTCAAGGCATTGCTGATGAGGCAGGGAAGCCAAATCTTGCAGAGAGTGAGGAGACAAGTTGCTGATAAAAGAAAAAAAAAAAAAAAGAAAAAAAGAAAAAAAAAAAAGTGACTTGGTGTGGGACAGGACAAATAGAGATTCAGAGGACTACTATAAGCAAAGCAAGCTGGATTTGTTGTGCAAATATCTCATTGGACTACACTTTGGTGGTAACTAAGACTCCAAAGGAGCACAAACATAATAGAAAACAAAACTGTAAAGAGTAAAAAAGTTCACTACTGCACAAGTGATCTTAAAACTGAGGTAATTTCTCAAAACCTTAAAATAAGTAGTTTAACCCCTGATTTTGTCATAATACCTCCTTTTGTAAGAAGGAGAATTACAGAAGTGGGAGAATCTTGAGAGAAGCTTGAGGATGCTTTCCAGTGGTAGGAAAGCTCTCAGAAGAGTACTACTAGAGCAGTAAGGGCTCAGTTGTCCCATGGTTTGACATTGGAAACCTTGGATGTGAAGACCCAAACCTTTCAAGAATAGAGGTGCTAGCCAGGCGTTTTTCATCAATAAAAAGAATGACGAGTACTGAAACTTAATTATTTTTGTGCTGTTGAAAATCACAAAATTTTATTGCAGAGCCATAAGATGGTTAACTACAGCACCAGGATTAAAAAACCCCAAACTATTTATCAGTCAAAAGGTTTTGAGGCCTATGGATGCTTGTTTCTCTTTCCATTGCTAAGCTGTCACGTAGGAGGTAAAGAGGGAACATGGTCAATACTAGGCAGATCAGGATGAAAGGTTTATTTTTTTACTCTCATCACTCTGGTGTTTCTTACTTTCTGAGCTTAGGGGTGCCACTTTTGTTATCCTGGTTGCTCTGGACAGGTCCAGATTCTGAGAGAATCAGTGGAGGGCTTCTTCTGGTCTCTTCTCACTAGAGCATATCAGCATTGTTCCTACACAGCACTAGGACCATCTCTAACTGACCCCTCCAAATAGAATCTATAGTTTTGTCTGCAATTTATTGCTTCTCTGCTCTAAAAGGTTTCTTCATTCTCTTAGATCTTAGCTGTAAAGTGGATGTAGGATTTTTATTTGTCTCTTCCAGTGCTGTCTTTGCCTTTTGATGGTTACATAAACCTACACATACACAAACAAATGGTTTTGTTTGTTTTTCTGCTTGCTTGATAAAGCCTATTTGTGATTGCTGAGGATCTGAGTCCTGTAAACAGGCTTTATAAGTTCTTCTGAAATCAACTCTTGTGCTTTATTTGCTTAGGATTTCAGTGAACATCTTTCCACAAGGTCACACATCCATCTGATGGTTGTTGTTAAAGAAGCCTGATCCCGTTTATGACCCACCTTTTGAAAAGGCTGTTACTAAGTGTATCCTTTCACCATATTTTATTGCACTTTATTTTAATACTTTAATTTGCTTTGGTGTATGTAGATAGCAGTTGCATACTAGAGACATATTTCTTACACCTCCTTCTCCTCTTTTCCCTCCTAGTCACAGCACTCCATACATTGTGGGCTGTACTGTCCAGTGTATCTTGGGTTTTGGTTTTAGGGGTTTTTCCTTGCTAGGTAGTTTGTTTTTTGGGATTTCTTTTTTTAGTTGTTTGGTTGGTTTGGTTTGGTTTGATTTGGGTTTTTGTTTGTTTGATTGTTTTGTTTGCCTGATTGGATTTTTGTGGATTTTGTTTATTTGTTTGGGGTTTTGTGATGGTTTGTTTGCTTTTGTGTGGGTGGTTTTGTTTGTTAAGTTGTTTGATTTTGTATTATGTGTGCATACTCTGAAATAGGTCCTCCTCTCAAATGTGTATTCTGAGATTCTCCTACTGACAGTAATTCATTGTTGCATCCAAGATCATAATTTAGACCACATACATATGTACATAGAGACCTAAGAGAGTCGCATCTGTCCTTCAGGAAACATTTCATTGGAGCAAAACGATAACCATGGGGGTACATTGTTGTCTTCTCACTGAAGTCGGCTGTGATTAGATTCAGTAGATGGAGACAGCCTTGGAAGCACACATTAGCATTAGAACTGTCCTTTTGTGAGTGTGCAGTGAGGTCAATAAGTACATGAATTTAAATTAGGTTGGTGGACTAGTGTGGCCATTAGCTAGGTCGAGTATTCCTTTTCCATATAATTCTTTGGTGCACCTGAATTAATTTGAGTATCTAAATCCTGCATATTAATTCTGTGCTGCAGTATGTAAAGCTTTAGACTAATCCCTTTAATACTTTTCAGTATAAACAACCTTAATCAGGCAACAGCTTTATAATTAGTTGTACTTTCAGACTAGATATTATTTACTTTTTTACTGCTCATAACTTATTCCAACTTTGAATTGCAATGATTAGACAGACTTCAGAATGTAAGCTTAAATGGTCTCTTGCAGACGCCAGGATAGATGCAAAAGAAAGGATTGTAACAATCCAAACTTTAGCCAAAAAAATTCTCCACCATTTTTGTCTACCAAGACGTCACTAAAAGTATGCCTTGATTTCACCATTGAGTCATAAGATTAAAATCATATTGTTAAAATCATAGGAGTGGGTGTAGGAGCTGAATTGATTGATTGATTGACTTATGAGCATGATTTGAGTAAGATTATACTTCATTTTTTTGTTGTGTTTAAAAAAATGCTGACATGATTACAATAATCCCCATATACAGTAAAGCTCCTGGCATGTAAACAGTGATTTAGCTTCTCAAGGACTGATCTGTTTTCCCTTATATCTGTTTTCCCAATGAATATTTGAAAGAAGAAATCATCTTCACAACAAGAACATTTTGAGGGTCAAGACGTATTGTTTAGAAGGCAGCATTTTAAAATGAGACTAAATTTGACATTTAAATTAAATGTGTTAAGACAGTTATTGTGTTAAATGCGTACAGACCTGTGGATTACTAAAATCACATTTGTTCAGAATGTTCTCCTTGTTGCAGATTAACCTTGCGTAGGAAACATAACATTTTTAATTATTAATGATTATGCTTTTACTAATCAATTGAACCATCAATTGAATCAGTTGAACAATGTACACATTTTTTATGCACTGAGTGTTTTAATAAATCAAAGTGTAATGCATTTTGAAACACTGGATACAGAGAAGTTGTTTTGAATTAGTCGAGTGTAAATATGATTAGAAAAATAGTAGTTAGTGGCTTGTTTTCTGGTCTTTTTTTCCCCCAAGCTTGTTAGTAAATTAGATTTTGCTCCGTATTTTTTTCCTTACATGTCACAAACTCAGCAACAGTGTAGTGAAAGCACACTACATAGTCTATGCATGTAGTTTGTCCTACCTGATATGTTGATGACTCTAGAAAAGCTAAAAGGTTAAATAACTTTTTAACCACTTCAAAAATCTACTCTTGTTTACACATATATGTTTCATTTAAGTGATAATAAAAGAATTATGTTATTTAAGGAAAACACTCACTGAAAATTGACATTAAAATAAATGTATCTAGTGGGACTTCTTTGTAAGGAAACTGCATTTTGTATGCTGGTCCAGCAGCTGTTTCAGTTTGTCCATGCGTCCATCCTCCATGTGTTCATGTCTGTACAGATGCTGATTCAGTTTGTCCATAGAGATTCACTCCTTTGGAGAAAATGGCAAGGACTTGTACACTACAGAGGGCCCTCTTGGTCAGCACATGGTTCTGTAGTGTTAGAGGTGCACTGGGGGAGTGCTGATGTCTGCGAAGGAGAGCTCAGGCACAGCCGGACAGGGAGGGAGGATAGTGGGACACCTGGTGAATCCCTTCTTCACTGACAGTGGGTTGAGCCCCAGAAGTTCTGCACCTGGCACAGTGCTTGCTCTGCCTCAAATTTCTGAAAACACACATATCTAGAGAATAGTGATGCCTCTGATCAAATATTAAATCTAGAACAAAAGCAGATATATCTTGTATGTAACCACAACTCTATTCCCACAAATATGATTTCTGTAATTTTTTGCCATTAATCTTACTATTGGGTTGAAACTTCCTCTTAGGTAAAAGGGTGCAGCAATTCCCTACACATAAGGAGCAATTCTTCTCAGTAATACAAGTTTCCAAAGAGAGGGGAGGCTGAGGAGCTTCCTTCTTAGTCACTTGTCTGAGAGGAAGTGGTAGAGAGTACCAGTACTTGTGGGGAAATAAGTGTTCCCTTGCCTGTTTGGATAAAATGTGCTTAGTTCCACATTCCCAAGTGCTTTCTTGCAAAGCCCATGAGTGCAGCCCTTGGAGGGTGTGATCTATTCTGCTGCTCCTGGTTAGCCAGGGTGTATGTCAATGCATGATGCCTGGTTGCCCTCTCACATTTACACTCTGAGCTGGACGGTCTCTGCCTGCCAGTAATGCCCAGCACGTAACAGAAAGAGCAGCCTGCTATTGCACACATCTGTGTCAGCGCTGAATGAGGTGCTGAAACCACAACTCCTCCCCTGCCACGGGAACCTGAACTTGCTTCATGCCTTCGAATCTCTTTTTTCTCTTTATGACCCCTCACCAGCCGTAAGGCATTCGGATAAAACAGAATCGCCACTAAGCCAGAGTAAGAAAATCAGGATTACATTTAATTGTTATTGTCAGCAATTGGAACTGAATTAACAGAGGCTGAGGTGTAGAATATTTAATTAGGAAGATCCAACATGTCTTTCCTGTTCAGTGACTTGTTTCACAAAAATCTCAATTTTTCTAAATACTGGCAAAAATACATAGTTTTTCATTCCTCTATTTTATCTTTTCCATACATGGTTGAATATAAAATGAGGGTAAAAGGGGAACATTCCCCAAAATTCTGCTTTTACCTCGTTTGATTTTCTAATTGGTGCAGTGTTATCTAGTTAAAGAGACTTCCTCCAGCAGCCTTTTGGGAAGGGTTCTTTGTTAACAGAAGCCTTTTATTTCATTCTGCTAAGGAAACGAACCAATTTGATACGATCCTTTTATCCCAGAGAAAGGGCACCACTTCTTTATTTTCAAGGTTGTGCATTTTTTGCAACTGTAAAACATGCTCTACTACTGAAGCCACAATTATATGTACTTGTCAATCAATCCTAACCTACCAGAGTATGGTTATGGCATTTTATATAGAAAGTGGAGGATTAAAGGCTCTGACCAAAATGAAAGTTACACATAGTAGACAAAGTACAATACACATTATTAGATTGTGAGAAGAGTAGGTGTAGGAGAAAAGAATATACCAATATTTGATTTTTCACAGACATTAAAGAATCATTTAAGGATTTCTGCAAAACATTTAGAATGTGACCTTTTGCTTCCAGTTTTCTTCTCATCACAAACTCTTGCAGAATACTATTTATAAGGTGGTTTTACAGTGTATCTGCTGTATCATATTGGGAAACTATATCTAAAATTTTTTAACTAAAATAAGTAGGGAAAATAATGCCATGATTTATATCCTGCTACTGTAAGGCAGAAATCTTTCACAATATACAAGGACTACTGTTCACGGTTTTGACTATCAGTTTCAAAATTTTGGAACTTGAAATCTGGAAGCAAAACCACATCAATTGTCATATCACCAACTAAAAATTAAAATATAAAAAATTCAGTTCCTTATCTTAGGTGACTTCTTCCAAGGGCATTGGAGAGGTGTGCTAAAACAGACATAGCAGTAAGATAAAATCCTCTTAAACCAGATAATAGGAGAATATTTGTAAAATACAATTTGGTAAGGCAGTTCTGTAAGTACCTGTGCAGCTTTCATAGGGGACCACAAGAACCTGAAGTGCCAGGCTCTGTGTTTGACCACCCTGTTGCCCGATCAGTTAAGGAGAAGATAAACTTGCTGGACGTTTGGGAACTGTCTAGCCTGTTGGTGTGTTGTCTGTGTGCTTTTCATGTGGGACTTCCATGAGTCAGAAATGGGAAAAAAATCTTGCTCATCTCTAATTTTCAGGACCATGGAACGGAGTACGGCAGAAGTGACTGAGGAGTAGGAGTCCACAGGTAATTTTCACAGGGCTGACAGGGAGCCTGTGAGAAGGTGTGTGGACAGGAGCAGTAGGATCTGAGGACAGGATGGAGACAATGGCTTTGGGATCCTGCCCTGAGGTTACTGTCAGAACCCAGAAAACTCTTATATTTATGTCCCAATTTATACTGCATATAAACACATATCAGTTTTTACTGTCTTCAGTGAAGACGATATATATTATTCTTGTACTCTAAGTGAAGAAGAAAAAGTATTACTTACAGATTCCAATTTCCAGAAGTAATTCTGGTTTGGAAGATTGGCCTGCAATCATTTGGAAAACTTGAAGGAATGGGATGTTTTACTGCTAGACCTTCCTATTTTTTTCTGCTGCCCTAACATTTTTGTGTGTTCCAAGAAATATCCCCTCCCTTTCTCTTGGTCCATTCTCTCACTACCAAAGTCCAAAGCTTTTTTCCTAAAAGAAGGAAGCTTTTCTGTGTTTCCAAATTCCCTAATTCAGAAAATTCCCAATTTCAAAACAAAACATTTGTTTTCTGCTTCTTCCTGACCGTCCTACATGTTTTCTGTGGCAGGATAGATGGTCTGGCTATAACAGGCACATTCAGAGGGAAGAATAAAACTTCTTTGCTTACAAAATTTTGTGAAATTTTCCTTTGCAGCCCTTGTTATTTGAAAATTCTCTTTTCTCTGTGGGTCTCACAGTTTTTTTCACCAGTGAAAAGAATTTTTATTTATGCTATATTATAAAAAAGACACAATTAAAGTATTGGGTTTTGTACAGCTTACATCAACACCTCAATACACTCTTGCTTAAAGCATTAGTGATGGTTCATTGGTTAATCTTTATCCTGTGTATCCCTCAATCCAAGAGGGGGAAATGATATTCTAATTTAAAATTTAAAAGATTATATAAAAGCTTAGAAAGTAGCTTTTACATACTTTGAATCTACAAATATCAAACATGAATATATAAAAATAAAAGCATGAAATTTTAGTTGCATTCAAAAAAAGAGCTAACTGGAAAGGGAAAAATAATAATAATAGCAGAAGTGACCTTAGGCTCAAATTTTTGGGTGAGGAGTGTGAGGAAATACATAAAACTTTAATGAATAGGTTAAGTGCATCTTTTTCTCCTTTCTTTTTACATTTTCCTAGAATTCAACATTAGAGTTTATGGATGCAATTTGTCCAAAGTAGTGGCATAAAATCAGCCTTTGTTAAAGTACTTTCAAAGGCAAATTTATAAAGGTCTTTTTTTTCAAAAGAACCCCAAAATGTCATATACCTTATTCTTTCTCTTAAAAAGCCCCAACAATCTTTATAACACACACATATGCTGTTACCCAAAAGAATCATACAGTTATATATGAGTCTATAGAAATTATATTTTTAAAATACAAATAGAGTAACTTTTAATGCAGAGATTACATCCTGGTACTACTGGAAAAATGCTAAAATTCCCATTATCTCTTGAGGAAAAATATTCTCTAAATTAAGGAAAAAAAAAAAAAAAACAACAAAAAACCCCAAAAAACCAAACCAAACCAAACCAAAAAAACCCAACCAAAACCAAAAACAGAAACAAAAAGCCCCCCAAACCCCCCCCCCAAAGAAAACCTACCAAAAAAAAAACACCCCCACAAAAAACCCACTCTCTTTAATGCTTTCACTAAACTAAAAGTGAAAAAAAATCCCAAACTTTTTTTTTTTTTCCCTGAACTTATAAATTAACTGTGTGAGGGAATAAAAGCATCATAATCACATAAAAGATTTTGTTGGAGGGTCACTAGATCTCTGGCTGGTGAGATTGTTGAAGCACAGAGCAAGGGAGAGGAAAGAAGTAAATGCTGTTGGCACTCCACTCTGAAAACTTATCCTCTCCTGAGGCTTTGTCCTAGAACGGGCCCTTTCTCTGAATGCCTTCTGATGAGTGCAAAAGCATGACTTTTCCTTCCAGAACTCTCTGGTGAAGAAGGCACAGCAGAAATTTCACCTAGAGTTTCTTATGTTCTGTGTTAACTTTTAAAGATACTTTCATACCTCCTTGGTTTGAAAGTCTTGGAGCAGTTTGTTTTTCTGTGAAAACCTTTCAAAGAACTTTGGTTTGTTTCAGACAACAGCTGAAACATGAAGAAAACTCTAAAATGCAGTGAATGAAGTCAGGAGACTCTCAGTATTACCAGCAATTATATTTTTGGTATTTTCAGAGATCTAACTTAAGAAATCAGAAAACTTCAAATTTGGAAATTAATTAAATATGGTTAATTCACTTACCAAATACCTCTACAGTCTAGTTACACTTGACTTTGGTGGGTAGGACAGGGCTAACCTTTACTTTCATTCCAGTTCAGCTGCTCAACTTTGAGACTGCTAGCAATCAAGCAGGCATTCAGCCTGGAAACCAAAGTTTCCAGCTCTCTTAAACTGTGATGACATCCTCTAACAATGAAAGGGAAAATTTTGGCTTGTATTTAAACCTCTCTTTCTCACAGAACATCCCAAAAAGATGTATGTCCATTGAAGCAGTATTTCAAGAATATTTACAGCACCCTGCTGGTGTTCACAGGATTCAGCATAATAGGATTGCTTTTCCATCTCCTTTACTTTATGGAAAGCCTTGGTTGATCCTTTAGTGCAGCATGGTTTGCTGCTTTTCATCTCCCAGGCAACAATAACCTCTCATCATGATTACAGAGCTTCCTGCAGACAGATGGGCCTAATCCCAATGCTCCAACAATTTAGTAATCTATTCCAATCAGGACTTGATGGATTTGATAGGCCATCTGTAGCCAAGTGAGACAGATTCAAGACAGGTCAAAAACTGGGAGGCTTTCAGAAAGGCTTTCTGCTGTTTCACACTAACAAGAAAGAAAAAAAGAGAAAAATGGGGGGAAAAACCACCAAGGAAACCCATTCCCTGCCTTCAGTACTTTAGAAAATAATACTATTGTAATTACTACTACTAAATATGAGTCAGAAGATTGAATGAAACCCTTCATATGAGAGTTTATGAATTGAAAGGAACCAAAGAAACTATATGCAAACTTTATTAAATTAAGGTGAATACAGTGGTTGAATAATTGGGGAAGGGAGGAAAAAAAAAAACTAAAATATTTTTGAGGAGATGTTTAAACTTAAAGTATAACCAATTAAACTCAACACAACTGCTTGCCATTTAGGTGAAACGAGGCATTTTTATTGCACAGGGCATTTTATTTTATTGAGTTAGAGATGGAAAAACAGTGTTTTGAGTTGCCAGGAAGATGGCTTTTGCATTATCGCTATTTTCATTTCAAGGAAAATAATCCATAATAGCTTGCTGCACAAACATCACTGTTAACAACAGTCAAATGAGTGCATGCACATTCAAGAACAATTTGTTTCTAGAATCTGCCTCTTAACTCTAGCCTTGACTTTGTAAAAGGTTATGTTTTAATGCATTATCTCGTCTATGCAGTTTTGTTCACTTTGTTGAGAGTTTGAGGTTGACAGGAGTGTTTGCAAGATCACCCCAACTCCATTACAATCACCATCAGCCAAGAGTGATTGTAGTAACCTTTATGTGTAATGAATATTGAATCGAAGAAGTTTTCCAAAAGCGTAATTATTCCTTTGGAGTTTATCAGAAACAGCAAAAGCAAGAAGCAATAATAAAGGTTGTGGGGGTTTTGGTGTTTTTTGTGTTTGTTTATTTGTTTGTTTGTTTTGGGGTTTGTTTGTTTGTTTGTTAATTTAACTGGAATAGGTATCTGGAACAAAAGGAAAGCAAACATCTTTTTTATTTTTTTCCTTTCTGTAAGAGACATAAGTTTATTCATTATTTAAACGTCACAGTTCTCTTTCCACATTTTAGTGCTTTTCTGTAGTTTGCATTTCTTAATCTGACTTAACCGCATGCAAAAATGTTAGAAATACTTTAAATAGTTACAGTTCAATCAGTTAATAAAACATTGTATCTGTTTTTAAAGCAAGGGGAAAGTTATTTGAGAGAAAATGATGTTGTGATGTCAATCTAAAGCTGTTTCAGTTAAGCTCTTAGGATACTCTTTATCTTTCAACAGCTCTCTTCAGCTACAAGAATTAAATGAAATTTCCCTAATCTTTTTAGCTTCTCTTGCCATAGGGCTAAACTGATAGGTTTTTTTCCTAGGATTTCAAGCAGACTGATGAAGAATTTTGTAATAACATTTAAGAATGGGCATACAAAACTGGAGTTTCTTATTCTCTCTTGTTCTGTAAATGACTGAATCATAGAACAGCTTGGGTTGGAAGAGACCTTAAAGATTACCTGGTTTCAACTGCCCTGCCATGGGCACCTCTCACTAGACCAGGATAGTCACAGCCCCATCCAACCCAGACAGTTCCAGGGATAGGGTATCCACAGTTTCTCTGCACAACCTGTTCCAGAGCCTCA
Organism: Phylloscopus whistleri; assembly: GCA_017589585.1. Lineage (NCBI taxonomy): Eukaryota > Metazoa > Chordata > Aves > Passeriformes > Phylloscopidae > Phylloscopus > Phylloscopus whistleri. The sequence continues at coordinate 4,202,804 of JADMLD010000679.1, read as the reverse complement.
CCACTCTCACAGTAAAGAATTTCTTCCTTATATCTCACTTAAACCTTTCAGCTTTCCCTGTCACCCTGTCACTACATACCCTTACAAAAAGACCCTCTCCATACTTGTAAGCACCCTTCAGGTACTGGGAGGCGCTAAATGAGCTCCCAGGAACCTTTTCTTCAGGTTTAAGTAGCCCAAATTCTCCCAGACTGTCTTAACAGGGGAGGTATTCATTCCCTCTAAAATCAAGGAAAATATTTCTGCACTCTCCTTAGTGTTTTGTTTATTTGCTGGGTTTTTCTTGTTTGCTTTGTTTGTTTGTTTCTAATGGGTAAGAGAATGAACCATTGTTTCTGCTAAACTTTCAAGAATGTTATTGATAGGGTCTGAGAAGCTTTTGGTGAACACAAGTACTTACAGTGAACAGTGGTAGCAATTTTGAAATTCGATTTGTATTAGCATGGTACTTCTGAGCTTTTCCTCTCCAGTTGCTTGTACATAACTGCATCAAACTGCAATCCTATTTCTTCCTTGGGTCACATCTTAGCCTGAGTTTTTTGAGTGTGTTTTCTGGCTTAGGTTTTGCAATCTCATCACTGCTCTCTGTGGCTGAATTCCCTATTGGGAATTAATACCCAGTTAAAAAAGGGTGTGAAAAAAGCCAAAGGAAAAGACAGCCTTTAATAAATATAAAAAAATGCCTCTCCTACTCTAATTTAAAATTCAAGGATGCCTCCACATGAATAGATTCAAAGACAGAGAAACATAAAATAACAGGTCTGGTTATATGGTTTGTTAAACACAAAATAGAGCTTTACAGCACAACCTCTGTTTCTGTCATGACTGAAAAAGTAATAACATGTTCAGAAAAGAACTCTATTTAATGAAGATGCATCTGATGCAGGAAAGAAGAAAGAAATTCTTCTATCTAGGTTGCCATAGAAGACTCTATGAAAACATCAGTACTCTTTTTTATGTAGACTGCAGAAGAAAAAAAAGTCAAGGTCTAATTAATTCTATAAACTTACTGGAAGTGGAAATTTCTCCTCTGTTAGACTCTAACCATTATGTTCACTGACCTTCACTTCACAAGAATCTTCTCCCTGGTGAAACATTCTGTGGGAAATCTGGTTTGTGTTTCTTTATTCAGAGTGAAATTTGAGATAACTTAAATTTAAATTCTATCCAGCTTATTGGGGAACAGGAGAAGCTTTCTGAGAATTAGAGAGGAGGAAAAAAGCAGAACCTAGTTAAAAATCACAGATACAATAATTTCTTATTGTAGTGACCATGCTGGTAACTCTAACATATGCACCAGGGACCCATGCACTATCCAATTTTCCTTGTATTTCAGTAGAATCTAGGGCAGGAAAAATACTAACATATATTTTAAATGTGTATTGCTTATATATGTAAAAATACACATCACTATCTACAATTTAATTTGTGCTCAGTACACTCCTTATGACTTTTTAAACTATTTGGATAGCAGAGACATTGGAGTCTGGAAAATGTCAAGAGCAAGGAAGTCCTTTGTAAGAGGAACGTGATAAGAAAGGACAGCTGATAGCAATGTTGTATCAGAAACTTCAAAGGTTTATGCCTTAGCAGAGGCATTTCCTACTGTGTTTTCTTACTTGCCAACACTTCCTTCTGAACCCCCAGGCAGAGTAACAGATCTGAGCTTAAATATGTTGGTGAGTTGGGCAAGTACTTTGAAGAGTACTTTGAAATCAAAGGAATAAAGGTGGTTTAAATGGGAAGATTTATCCTTTCTTTCTGCCTGTTGTGAAGGACTAGTATAAGAGGGGGAATGTTTGAGTTGTTAAATGTAGGTGGAGGGCAAGGAAAAGAAGTGTGTTTACTGCATTGTCAGCTCTGTGTTAAGTTCTCCATCGTCTATTACGAAACATCTTTATTGCCTGGATGCAGCTATTTCTGTACAGTTGTTTGAAAATATTTATAGGAATATGAGCACATTTTGTATTTTTATTTGTTGGACAGTTATTTTAAACTCTACATTAAATATCTTCAGTTTTACTTCAAATAATTTTCAACATCTTCATGTGAAACCTTTGAAACCTTTGTAAAAAACTGGGAAATACACAGAAGTATAATTTTTGACAAGTGTGAAGCATGCCATTTGAGTCAAAACTATGTATGCTATGTCTCACAAGTATAGAATCGTCTTTTGTCCTCCTATTAGCATCTGTTTTGACTGTCCATTCTAACAAAAAAACCCCAATTCTTTCTTTTCCTTTTGATGCTGTGGTGAGTTGTCAACATGTATGTAATGTTCAGGGAGAAGGAATGAAATGAAGGTGAATGAAGTTCGTCATACGCTTGATATATGAGGGTGGGAGAAAACTAGGAGAGGGTGGGTTAAGAAAAGTATTTTCCTTCTCCTTACAAGATATTCTTGGGCTATAGATGGTGCCTCGTGGGTTTGGAGCCTGAGAGAAACTTCTAGGAAGCTCGTTGTTTGTATGAATCAGGGTTTAACACCCTTTCAGTCTGAAAAGCAGTGCTTGGGTCTGACACAGCCCTCAACAAGGATGTGTATGATGTGCAAAACCATAAAGGTGTTCTTAAAGTCAAAATGCAGCAGACATTGGAATGTGGGAAGGGGAAAGGAAATACAGCATAATTTGGAAAAGCAATAAATTTTCCTTTCCCAAAACAAAGCTAAAAATTTCTCTTTCCTTTTCTGCACTTTGTGTGCAGCTACTAGATCCTAATATCTTCTCCCATGAAATCCTCTCTTAGTAAAAATCTTTCTGAATGCAGTCACAAGACATTAGAGTGAAAATGAAGCATATCTACTAGGAGATATTTCTTATTTATTTAGAAAGTTTAATTGAAAAAAGGCTTGCTGAGAAATAGACAGTCTGCTCTTTAAAGAAAATCTTTATTAAAGAAATTGTCAGTGATTTGAAATTAAGTATGTAACCAAGGTTTCCAAAAATTACATGAACAATTTATGTAATGTCATATTGGAAGGATTGCTTAAATTTTTTTTATGAAAAGTCTGAACAATTGTCTTTAATCTAATAGAAGTAGACTATTCATCTTGAAATCAAATGTTTCTGAGGAGAGTTGTGGTATAAAGGGCAGTAAAAAGTAGGCATTACCAACCTTTTCTTTTATGGTGTTGAAACTGAGCACCACCCTTCAGCGAGGATGAGAGAAGCTATTACATTTATGAAGGGAAGAGTGGTTTCAGTATACAAAGGCCTTAGAGGTACCATTTGACTTCCTTACGTCACAATTTATGACAGAATGACACACTGAAAAAGATGTTAATCTATAAAATAAATTAAGTGTAATTAAATTGGGTAATGGGGCATATATAATGTGCACTTCTTAAAAATATTGATCATTCATACTTAAAATTGTTCTTCTACAAAGTACTTTAGTCATGGGTTCACAAATGAATGAATCTTCATTCCATTTCTAACTGGCATTCATTTTAGACATCCCCATGGGGAAAGTAGGCATGAATAGCAGATGATCTCTCAACATTTCAAGACATTTCTCACATTAGAATCATATATTTTGATTTGTATATTGGACTACATTTTTGTAAGGCATTTTGGATTACTTAACACATGGCTGAATAGGACAATTGTGAGAACTATAATCCTGCCTCTACATGAACAGAGAATCACTGTAATCTTGTGATAGCAACAAGAAATTTTGATGATGAAATTTAAAATTATGTATAACTCCAAAGTAATATAGAGAATAACCTGATTTTTTTCCCCAGGTTTCTCTAAAATAAGCTAGTTGAAACAGTTACATCTTTATCCTAATTATATTTGTTTTAAAAATAAAGTTCTAATTTTCTCTACAAAGTTTAATGGAGGATTTATGTATGCAGTAATGTCAGAATGATTTCTTATGTATGAGTGACCTATGATACGACCTTGGCAAGCAGGTAATAATCACTAGTTGTAGCCACTAAAGTTAAAATAAGATTTTGAGATCCACCTACACAGATGTACAAAATGTACTTCTGAAAATAATAATTATATTTTTGACACATCACTAAAGCATGGGAGACCTTTCAGCGTGTTTGTCTGGAATCAGATTGAGATATGACATTAAAGTTGCCGGTAGGCAGCAAGAATGTCTTTGTGGAAATGGTTTTCTAAGCAATTAATTTAGGCTGAGGATCCTCCCCTAAAGAGCATTCAGTTTGCTTTATGTGACATTCATTACAGACACTTCTTCCATAATGAAGAATAAATTACTGTAACAGTCAAATTCTGCCTTTTTGCAAAAATATATACGAAACCTGTCTTTGGCTCAGCTTGAACTGTGTAAGTTTTTTAAAATCTAATTTTGTGCTGTCCTTTTGCTTTATTGCTGTGGGCTTCAGTTACTTAGTTCCTCTATGTATAAAAATACAACTAAAAATATGACAATAAAATGGCTATTAATTATATCACACAATTTCCAATTTTCCTGCTTGATATTCATGCAGGTTTTTTTGTTTATTTGTTTGGGGGTTTTTGTTGGTTTGTTTTGTTGGGTTTTTGTTGTCATTGTTGTTTGTTTGTTTGTTTGTTTGTTTTTCTTTTCTTTTTTTTTTTTTAATTGGCTGTTTATGTCTTTGTCTGCATAGAGGCAGAATTTTAGTTTTGCCGTAGTGGAGTAGACAAACAAAAACATCAGTATACATGTGAATAATTCCCAACTAATTACCTTCATCTGGAGAAAAACAAAAAGCTGCGAAGCCTATTTTATACAATGGGATATAGGTGGCTGGAAAAATATGGGGTTCGTTTGGAAGCTGTCAGACATGCTTATGCATGAATGTGTATAAATATATTACAGGACAAAAGACAGAGTAGGCTTTGTGAACACAGATTCAGCTTTCACTCAGGTGTTATTTACATAAAGGTCCCATATCTTCTTAAACTCTGCATGCCTAGGTAGTCTGTGAGCACTGAATGATTTGACTTTACTGTAACTACTGTTTGGTAGTCATTTCTAGTACGAACTATGCACCCCTGTCCATACTCAAGATATGAAATGATTTCACACCAAAAAGTCAAATGCATACACTGGCACAACTGAGGCTTAGGGCATGGTGTCTTCAAAAGAGCACTGATGAGTAATGCTGCATGCTAAAACATTCACCAAATTCTAGTCTTTACAATATCAAAAATTAAGTGATGATTCCTGTTTGACTGGCTTTTTTCAAACTCTAATTAGGATTTCACAGAATCAGAGTCACAGAATTATTTTGGAAGGGATGAGAGTAGGTTATCTGGTCCAAGCTCCCTGATCAAGTAGGGTCATCCTAGAGCAGGTCGCACAGGATTGTGTTCCAGATGGTTCTAAGTATGTATTTTTTGTTTGTTTGATAGCATTCTTAGGATGCTTTCTGAAAAATCTTGACCTAGTCTTATTTTTCTGTTTAAGTTTTACTCATTAAAGGAGCCTATTTTGATTATTTTAATAATAATTTTGAAAAAAAAAAAAAGTGATAGACTCTTAATCAAGCCTCCCCTACTTTCTAGTGTGAAAAAAGGCAGGAACTCTATTAAATGTGATCTCTGGTGTTGGGGGGAGGTGAGAGGGATTTACAGGTGAGTAATTCCCTGCATTTGTTTTGTACCCTAACTTTTCATAAGATTCGCTTTACTGACAAACATTAGCAATGAGCACGTACTCTAATCACATTTAACATCTGTTGTACATTTAGTTGCTTATAGAATTTAGCAGCTCTAGAGGAGCAGAGGATGTTAGATTTTTTTCCTTATACACTCATTATTGACATTTAGCTTGAGCTGCATTACAAAATCAGTGTTGAGTGTGGGTCTGTTGGTCTTAGCTCAGTCTCTCATGAATTGGAAACACGACTTGAATAATAAGAAGGTAGTAAAGTGTAGACTGTATGTTCAGAAATGAATTGCATAACAGCCATCTGAAACAGCAACATTTCCATGCAGACAGCATAGGCAGAGCAAAGTACATTGTAGGCTACTACACTTATTGTTATTGCTAAATGGCTGTAATTAATTTAGAAGAATGTTGACCCTACCAGATGATTCAGTATAACATGGCAGTGACTGTTACACATGAATGAACTTGTGTATTTGATGCATTACTGTATAATTGTCCTTTTTGCTTATTAGAAAGTCAGGAGATGAGGCATTATTTATAATGATGTTTCAACAAAGGCACTACTGAAAAATATTTTCTGTGTAAAAAATGTTATTGACCTTAAAAAAGGTAATTTTTTCATATAAAATATATATTATGTCCGAGATGCTACACCTGTGCAAAAAAAAATCAAAATTGTGGCAGCATTGTATTACAAGTCTCCATTCTAGCTATCTCTGTATCCGATTTCCAGGTTACAGATATATCAGCAGTAATTGCATCATTGAAGGTTCTCCAAGGTTTGCAGCTTTAAGCGAAAAAACCCTAGTTTTCAGATGCAAACATTGAACTTTTTCTGACGTGATACAGTAAATTTAAAACAAAAGATAAATAAATTTAAACAAAAGATTTGATACACACATACACTATACTGGTATGTGTAGCAAAACCACATTTTTCTTTCTAGCTCAGTGTCTCAGTTACATGTGCCTTGTTTAATTAAGTATGGCTAATGATTATCGGTCTTAGTCTATGCCTTGAATTTAAATTGGGCAACAAGACCGGTCATTTTATAGTGATTCCATTAATGTTATTTTAATTTCAAAAAAATATTTTATTCACGTGTAAAAAATGCTTGAAGAATTACTGTTTTAATTCTGCCACTGTCCTGTTAAAAAAAAAAAAAAAAAAAAAAAAGAAGCTGAAAAAGTAAGCCTATGTATTAAAAGTGACAAAGATAGATGAGATTAGCTTAGCTCTTTGCTTGACAGGATTTTCCCACGACATATGTTCAGTGCTACCAGGGTTATTACAGAGAGCACCAACTAATCAGGGAGACAGATTCACAAACAGTGACTGAAACACATGGTGGCCTCTCAGTGTTAAAAAGGACCACTGCAGTCATTTGTAAACATGGTCAGATAATGTGCGTATTTATAATTTTGATTGCTTCAGCCACAGTCATCAAACCCACAGGTCTTTTGCTTAACTCTTCAATAGTTTGAAAAGAAAAATATCTTCTAAGTTAGTAGTGTCTGCTGCTGAACCAAAGTAGTGAGGGAAAATTCTGATAGCTTTCAATGGGCTTTATCATGATTAAGTGTATATAATGCTTTTAATAAGCATTACCTTTAAGAGTAATCAGTAACTGTGTTTTTAATGACAAACTGACAATAATTATGGCTGGCTATTTTAAGCCATGCTAACACCAAACCTCTTATTTATGAAATGCTGGTTCTACGTGAAGAAGCTAAGTAAATCAGATTTGTGGCGAGAAGCAGCTGAAGTTCTGCGTGACTGATGTAGCTTGTCGTAAGTGCTCGGCTGACCTAATTTTACAGCTGCTCAGAGAAGACATTTGTAAATGGGCTTGTGATTGAATCTATAGCAGTCACGTGCAGTGAATACAATATTTTTTATTATGAGAGATTTCTGTGGTATGTGCACAAGCTATTAGAACCAGTCAAAAGACTATTTAGTAGAGGAGGCTGAATCTTATACTTTTCAGGGTAGAGCGCAATACTTTAAGTTACAGACATCAGTATTTTTTATTTATCTTGGAGATAAATATTGCTAGCTTTCTGGAAAGTCAAGCTAGTGGTAGCAAACTCTATCAGATTTGCAGGACAAAACTGTGAAGTTATTTTGCATTTTTATAGCAATGAATTCCATTAAAAATATCTGTCCTTTTATTCTCTGTCTTATATTTCCATGAACTCTCTTTAAAAGAGTCTGTTTACCTCCCAAACACAAGTTACCATAGGAGTAATTTTGCTAGTTTCAAATTCCCCAATGTGTGAGGTACAGGCACAAAACTATAAACTTCATCAGACATTTAGAGAAATCTCTGCCAATGAACACTCTTCTGGTACGGGGTTTAAAATCTTAAGCAGAAGGATCCCAGCCATCCCTTGTCCAGAGAAATGAATCTGCCTTAACTGGATTCAGAAGCAATTTTCTAATGATCTCAGTGGAGATATATTATGTCTTTGTTCAGCCCAAATGATCTTTCTTCCATAGGGTTTTCTTGATATTTGTCTTAAAATTCATCCCAAATTTAACCTGCTAATTGCTTTTTAAAAAGTTCCTATCAAAGATACATTTAGACAATGTCCTTAATAGCATGGTTTAATATTTTCAGCCCTGAATTGACTGGACAGTTAAACTATATGATTACTGTGGGTGTCTTCCAACTAAAAATATACTATTTGATTAATATGTTTTCATATTCTTTTTGTTATGTTTTAATTTTATTGTTCTAATATTTTCAATTATCTAACAAGTAGGGATTCTGTCACTGTATGTATTCCCTAGACTGGGACATAACAAAGCTTTGCTTTCTTTGTGTTAAAATGTACAAGTGCATATTTTAAAACATTACATACACTTTTAATCTAATGGTCAATAATCTTTCATAAACCTGGATCTAGAGGATTTTCTGAAAATTATTTTCACGGTTCATAAACTAGAAGTCACAAAAATATTTCTGACGTAAAATTAGTTCAAAACAGTACTTCAAACAATTTTTAGTATTAATTTAGGATAAGGAAAACAGTTCTTATGGCAAATCCCTACTTCTCATGTCCCCACCCTCCCTCTGTGCCCTGCTGAGGAGAGTCCAGCTCCAGCTCCCCAACGAAGCACTGTGTGCATTGGGGGCTGCTTTTAGGTGCCCCTGGAGCTGCCCCTTCTCCAGACTGAACCAGGCCTGGTTCTCCCTGTTCTCACAGGACACGTGCTCTATCTCCAGCCACCTCAGTGGCTTTCTGGTAAGATCACTCTGGTTTATTGACCTTTTTTTTCCGTACAGAGGAGTCAAAAACTGAATACAGTGTCTGTGTGATTGTACTGAAGATTTTAGAACAAGTTCCAGACTTTTAATTTATTTTTTTTAAATAATTTAAAAGGATCTATGGTCTCACAGATGGACTTTGAGGGTGAGCACTAATGGTGCTTTGAAGGTAGGCTGTGTTACTCAGCGTTAACTTGTCCATATCCTTGAGTCAATATGGAGCTTGAGACAAAGTAGAGAATTTTGTCATAGCAATGAAATTCAATGCTGGAACCCCTGCATGATGGATCTATGACAACCAGTGATCAGTTGGAAACTTGCACTGAAGGAAAGACTGCATGCACCCTTCCAGACAACTAAAATTGTGAAGAAATCATAATCTGAGCTCATTTGCCTTAGGAAGTGACTTTTCTAAGTAATTCAAATAGGAAGGAAGATTGAGCAGTGAAAGGATGATATCTGCCTTTTACAATTCAGATGAATTTTTCAGCTGGACTAGTGACATATGAAATTAATTGTAAATGGGTGTTCTGACCCTAAAGTTGCTCTTTTAAGTTCATTTTGCCTGTGAAATACAAGCGTTTACTCAACATACCAGGTGTGCTTGGTAAATTAATTCAGGTAATGCCATTGGGAACTGAAAATGTTGTATTCATTATCTAGGATATTTTTATTTCTTAAATACTTAAAAGATTTGTTATAACTTTAAAATATTGCGGAAATATTTCTGTACATTTTAATTAAATCTTTGCAAGCAGAGAATAAAAACATGGCAAAGCTTCCAATATATCCTGTGTTTTCTCAGCTGTACATGATCTCTTTACATTTTACTGGCAAGGTTCTGTATGTAAGTATTTAATAAGAAGCTACATTCAATATCATTACTAATCATCATGCTGATTTTTGCCAAACAGGTCTTATTTGCTCTTTTCAACTTGAGTAATTTGTGTGTCTCTGTGTGTGTGTGTGTGTGCGGACGGAGAAGACACATAACAGCTGGTGTTATAATTGAACACAATTTTTATTTTTTTAGATATGCAGATTGAGTCAATCACATAAAGCAGGTTGTACCAAAGGTAATTTTGCATGTAGTTTTAAAGGTGGAATTAATTGTGCTGTCTGCACTGGGAAATGAATGTTTAAGGCACAAAAAATTGGGAAAAATATTTTTGTCTGAGCATCAGGGACCCTTTCCTCTGAATACAAAGGGGATTTTCACTTCCTTTCAGTTACAGATAAAATTCCATTTAGGACTCAGATATTAATTTCTCCCTAATTATGGTATTTGGGGCTGTTATGTAGATGTCCCTCTAATACAGTTCTTTTATATCAGAATAACTCTTTCATTCACTGACTTGAATCAGGCTCGCACTTTCAACTTGTTTTCTCCCTCATACGTTTGTTTTCTTTGTCCCTATTTTGAGTTATAGTACCCTAGTCTGTTTCATTACATTGCTGTCTTTCTGTTAGTTATGTATACATAAAAGCAGCATAATGGTTAAAATGGCAAAGATTTTAGAAAGCATTTTCTATTCTGTGGAAGAATGCATGTACCCATATGAGAATTTATTCATTATCAAAATCTAGAAAGAGAAGAATTGTAACTCAAGCATGTCCACTGTATGTATAACCATATTGTATTTTAAAAACAATGACAGTGACTGAAATTCTGTACACATGCAAGGGTATAAAATTAGTTTTCTTCCCTAAAAGGAGATAGTTCCTTTGTAAGGCTCAGAAGAGTCCCCTTAAAGCCTTCACTTCAGGATGATTTCAGTAGTGCTTTTATAGATTCGATATACTGCATAAAAATATGAGCAATTGCATATTATTTTCAAGACCATTAATAATATTGCTTAGAGAAATTTTGTAAGTAAACATTTTCCTGTGTTCTAACAGCTGGAAGAAGATTAATAACATCAATCAATTTAGGCTTACTTCCAGTGTAACTGGAACACCCTGTAGGGCTCATTGATATCATTCAACTTTGGATCTTTTCTAGTGTCAGCATCTGCACACTTAATGGTGTTACTCTGCTGTCAACACTGCAATGACTGCTTCTAGAAAAGATATGGTTTTATTATAAAATGACATAGAACTAGGTAGAATTTGGATTCCCTGTTGTATCATTCTTGAAAAAAAGTAGAAAGTTTTCAAAGCTTCATGTAGCACTTCTGACTATAGTTTCCCATTTTCTCCTCAGTGCTGCTGCACTCAAATAACAGATAAAATATGTGGATTTAGTTCTGTGTTTGTTCTGGCACTTGGTTCTTTCCCACTGCTATTAGAAATAAAGAGCTTTTGTGGCTTCACTGGGGGTTGCTTACATAAGGAATATGGAATAGCCCTGTGCCATCAGTAGAAATATTAATGCACCAATAGAGATGTAAACTCCAGGGTTACATTAATTTGAAACATCAGCTGAAACCATTTGGTGAGGAATCTCGCCAAATCCTGTTTATTTTAGTGATGCTGTATAAAAATGAATGGAAACAAATTCCTTGTTTAGTAAATGTGGGAAATGTGTCACTGTGGAAAAAGACCTTTATTCTGATTTATAGACTTCTAAGTTCTTATAAATAACTTGAAAATTATAATGAATAACTTGGGATATAGTGAGAAATTTCTTAATAGCAGAAATAACGCACACATATTTCAACAAGACTAGTTCATGACAACTTACAGCTTCTTAGTGTTCTCTTTTCTTATTTTTTTTTAAACAATGTATTTTTATACAGTCCACATTTTGCAGATTCATAGGGCTGTTATGGAGGCATAGTAACAGTGGGGCAGGATGTTACGATTTTGAGGGATGTGAAGTAACCCAGTGATTTTGCCCAGTATCTTCAAAACCCTTTCTGTTTACTCCCAACTTTTCTGTCATTTCAGAAAACAAAATATATTTTTCACTCCTGGGAGGACTGAGCTTTGGCCAATGGTGTTGTGAATGCCAGCCTGGAAAATACCCCTGTTCTGTTCCTCCATGGTGAGATTGTCACCCCCACTCGGTGAGCCCATGCTTAGGGAGGTATCTCCACAGAAAACTCCATTGAGCTGTCTCAAATGGGTAATTGTTTTTCAGTCAGTATTCAAGATTTTTAGTGCTTATCACTTGAAAAATTTCTGTATTATCATAATATATTTGATTCATTGATTTTAACCCAATATTTGTTAGATATATGGAATTTAGTAGAACTTAGAGAACTGACTTTTCCTCCCTTTCTTGAGCTAAACTTACCCTATATTTTCCTTCCAACTTCTGTCAAGGATTTAAGTGAAGCTAATTTTTCACAGGTCTTTACTTTCAGGTGCTACTTTATGAATTGCAAATAAAAATATATTAAAATGGAAATGATTTCTGGGTTCATTTTTTAAAAATGTTTTGTCATTACATAACAGCAAAATGGATGTTACAATAGGATAATCCATCGAATTAAATGTAGATGTATTTTTAAATTTCAAAATTTCCTTAGTTTTATGTTCAGGTAAATTATTGAAGCAAAAGCAATGTTATGTATTTACTATGTTAATTATACTGCAGTATTCACAGCACTGACTCCTTAACACCAAAAATATCTGTAAATGTTGTCTGAATTGGTGTTACTATTCAAAGGAAGTTTTATCCTAAATGTATATTGAAACAGTGACTTGAAACCCTAAACTTAAGTGATGATCCCACTGCTGTGTTATCTCTTGAGAAAGGAATGTCTTGCATCACACTTTATTATTTCTGGACAATTCTTTTAAGAATAAAGGTGAGCCTGGAGATCCATTACATTTTGGCTGTGGCCAGATCATTATTGAGCAGATTTTATTAAGGGTTTATTTTGCCTTTGGTAACAGTGCAAAGCAAATTCTTATGCCATACAGCCATGATTGCAATTGAGAAGCGATTTATGATACTAATCAAAAATCCATTTTTTTACTTGCCCTGCTGTGACAATACCATGTAGTGTGAAGCATCTCGTGTAATATATATCAGGTATATGAATTGTAAAAGTCTAGAGCAGTGTTTTATTTTCTATTCAGTAGGTTAAGAATTATGAACTGATTTTTAGCTACTATTGACTAATAGTACTATTCAGCTACTATTGAGTAATCTCAAGGTGAGATTTTTTTCATCTGTCTGGATGTATGAATGGTGCATTTGTTTTTTTGCTTACAACAGCAAAAGAGGAAACTCCCATGAGAACCTAAAAGACAGATGCTTATACAAAAATTACTGTACCTATTCTGTGTGTCATTCTGCAACATATTAAAGATGAAGTAAGTAATTTTCTCAAAATCAAACAATCAATAAGCAATAGTGACCAGCAGTCATCTCTTTGGACAGATAAAGCTTTTGTTCCTTACACTATCCCTGACTAGCTCTTTTATCAATTTTTGCTGTTCTTTACCTACACATTTTTCTGTCTCACATGTAAGTCCTTCAGGGCACAAAGCATGTGTCTGTATGCCTTGGTGTAAGATAACAGTAATAATTTCACTTGACATTTATTACATAAAGTATGTAGCAATGCATTTAGAACAAAATCATGTGTTAATGTTTCACAGCAATGCCAGTGATCAAAACTGATTAAGTAATGTTTTAATCACACTGTTAACTGTGATTCTTTTTCACATGGGTTTAAATATTTGCAATGAAGGATCAGTATTGCTGATTTTATTTAAGTGAGTGGGTATGTTAATTGTCTGAATGAGAAAGATAAACAGAATTTTGCTATTGAGAAGAATAATTGAACCTCTATTACATTACAAATTAGATGCACTGCTACACAGCTTCACAGAGCTTAAGATCAAGTGGTTCACCTGTTCTAACTTCTTGGCTAAGGTCAGCCACACCACTAGATTTCTTCCATGAACCCAAGAACATGTGTATTCTTAATGCATATTTTATAAATAAACTGCTACTAGTGGTTTTAGAATTTAATTTTTTCTGGTTAAGTCATACATCAATCCCCTAAGCAGGAGCTACAAGCCAAGACAGATAAAGGTTCAGGAAAAAGAAGGTGCAGGTTTCAGCAAAAATAAAGTACTACAAAGTCATGATTTTTGAACTAATTTACTGAATGGTTGGACATGGTATATGGTTAACAGAAGGAAAAGAGTTCAATATAAATACAAAAAGAGATAAATATATGCTTAATATATTTTTTTAAATTATCAGGAATTAAAAAAAATATTTTATTGAAGTTCTTCCAAAATTCGGGATATTAAGGAATACAATAGTGATCAACCCACTAAGAGTAAAGAGTTGTCCTAGATGTTAGACACTAGGCTGTAAGAAATGGGTGTTTCATCATACCTGCAAGACAGAACTTGTACATAAACATGTAGTGGTAATATTGAATTTATTTTCTCATTTGTAAGCACTTCTAATTTTTTCTCAATTTCAAACATCAGGTTGTTTTTATGTCTTGTGATTATTTTGTCCTAAGGACAAAACCGCCCATAATTTTGTCCTAAGGTAGGTCTTGATGTGTTAGTCACAGAATCACGGAATCTGCCAGGTTGGAAGGGTTTCACATCGAGTCCAACCCCTGGCCCTGCACAGCACCATCCCTAAGAGTCATTCCATGTGTCTGAGAGCATTGATCAAATGTCTCTTGAGCTCTGTCGGGCTGGTGCTGTGACAGCTTCCCTGTTCCAATGCCCAAACACCCCCTGGGTGAAGAACCTTTTCCTCATACCCAACCTAAATCTCCTCTGACACAGCTTCAGGCCACTCCCTCCCATTCCATCACTGTCACCACAGAGCAGAGATCAGTCTCTGCCTGTCCTGTTTCCCTCACAAGAAGGTGTAACTGCAGTGAGGTCTCCCCTCAGTCTCCTCCAGCTGAACAGACCAAGTGACCTCAGCCACTCCTCACACGGCTTCCCCTCCAAACCCTTCACCATCCTCGTGGCCCTTGTTTGGACATTCTCTAATAGCTTAATCTTATTACAGCCAAATGAAGTCATCATTTCCTTTGATTCTTTTAATTTCTGTTTGATTGTTTCATGTACTATTCTTTAAATGCAAACCCTTTCTTTAAAAAACTAAAATACATAAATCTTTTAGAATAGATAAAACTTTCCACAAAATGTCCTGAAATAGTATATTAGTGTCCTTGTTAATACTTTTCATCTTATCTATCGTGTGTGTGTTTAGATAGCTATGGACATATATATATTTATACACTTATATATGCATACATATGTGAAATATGTGTGTGTATAATGTATTACATGTATGTCCTCTTTTATTCACAATAAATTCTGTTTCTCTAATCCATCATTATAGAGTTATCAACAGCGATGTGAAGCAACAGGTACTATTTTATCACTAAACAGTCCCCTGCTCCATTCTTTGCTATAAGTTTGATAATCTTTGTTGCTGGTCAACACTTCTCTCCAAAGATCTTTACAGCCTCTGATCACCATCTTCCATTGTCTTCCCACTGCAATATCATGTCTGGGGGCCTTAGTGCCACTTAATATCAGCAAACCTCTAGAAATGCTGTAGTCCTTTTGAACACTGACCAAGCCACATTCAACCCAACAGTCTGATAACACTGAAGAGGAGACTGAATCAACTTACACTACTTCAGGTGTTTTTGTTTTCTGAGGTGCTCTGCTTGATTCATTTGGGGTAGAGAAACAGTTGGTATCAGTTCTATTCTTCCAGCAAGGCTTGTTGGGAGAGCAAAAGATGCTGCCCTATTACATATTTCAAATGGTAATAAGCAAATGGTTTTTGGTGAACATATAAGCATGTGGTTTGATCTAGGAGTCCCAACCAAGAGGTCAGTTAAGAACTTCTCCTTTGCCTCCAGGCAACCAGACCACTCTCCAGGTCAGTGCTGTCAGATAATTGGGTTCTTCAGGCTTTCATTAGTCCATACTTTGAGAGATTTCCTACTCTCTGGAAGGTGTCCTTAAACACTTCTGCACTTGTTTTTGTCCCTTGCTCCTGACTAGATTGCATCTAAATTCTGACATCAATTTTCTAGCTGACATAGTTTAGTGTTGTTTTTGGCCAGAAGGCTTTTCCCATGTCTCCACAGGCTTTCTGTACGCATTTATTTGCTTTCTGAATCTCTTGTATTTCTATGCTTTAATTCTCTGATGGTGGCACATAGTTAAGTGGAAATGTGGTTTTGAACTACCTTGCTTAGGTAGTTCTACTTTGCTTCTGGAACTTACAGTTTGTTGCATTTCTTCCTTTCATCAGAAATACCAAAATATTTTCGTATATTGGAATGGGAAGGCCTGCGTCTTTGAATCTCATATTAGGTTATGGCTCTGGCAAACAACTTATTAATGCAAAATTACTTTTTTGACTCGAAGTTCTTCATTAAATTCCATTATTTTTGATATGCTCATGCAAAATCATTAGTATGTAAATCGTGATGTAGAGTTTAATGCATTAATGGATCCATTGACTGCAATGTTTGCTTTGTGCAAAATGTGCCTTCTTCATTTGTGTAAATGGTTAATCTGATTACTTTAACCATTTATATATTTGACAACTTAAGTACAATCTAGATAATTCTGTTATAAATTCAAATTAATTTTATTATATATATGAAATACCTAATTATGATAGTAGTAAAGAATTAGTTGGTGAATTAATTAAGTTCATTCTAGAAGCTCAGGGGCATTAGAGGATATGAAGACACAGTCAGAAAGTGCAGATAGCTAGGCTTATCCTGTTGTTTTGTGCACATCAGGACAGGAAACCAGGCCTATATTCATTTGAGATAAAGTGGCTAAAAATCATTCTGCCAAATGAGTCAGTTGCTGTAAAAGATTTATTGTGAAAATCAAAGTCATGTTCCAGCTAGCCACGATCTTGGAGATAACTGGGAAAGAAATGTTTGAAAAATTGTCTTCTAAGCGGCTAAAAGCATTGTGGGATTGATTACTGAGCTGGAAAATTTGAGTAGAACCTTGCAAAATGCTAAACACCTGGGAGATGTTGAACAGAGCAAGAGACATTGTCCCATAAATAGTACCTACAGGGCAACATGGCACAGACAATTCTTTTCTGCAGTACCTCTTTGAAATTTTAATGCTGCCTGACTTGCCCAAAGGCTCGTACCCAAAGGCTTAGTTTGCTCAGTATTTTCTGCTGTAGGCCTGATGCTCAGACAGGCTGTTCTTCCAGGTAACTCCCCCCAGCTTATGCACCGGACATGACATTCTGTGCTGTGAAATAACTCTTAGGTCAGCTTGGGTCACCTCTCCCAGCTAAGATCCCTCCATTTCTTTCTTGTACCTTCTCATTGATAGAGTATCACACACACACACACATATGTCCTTGACTTAGATTAAACATGACATAGAGAACCCAAGACATCACCCAATGATGTGTTTTCAGCATCATTCTCATTCTGAATCCAAAACACAGCACTATAACAGCTATTGGAGAAGCCAAAAGCAGGACAAGCTGTAAACAACTCTAGTCAGTGAATCGTCTCTGTTTTCAGTGAAATTCCACCCTATTAGTAAGACAAATACTTTTCTACATTACATATTTGATTCTAATGGGAGGACAAAATTAAGGTGGGCCGAGGGGTTTTTTTAATCAAGGATGAAATTAGACAAGCATAAGTGAGTAGCAAATTTTGCAAAAAACAAGTATGAGACAGTTTTTTCAGACTTATTATAAAATATGACCTTTTCTTTATATTTTCTGCAGTTACAGTGACTCATGAAGCATGGAAATACATGATATATAATCTCAGAATGTAATGTCCTGATGTTTGAAAATAGAGTATTTGGAAATAGATTTAAAAATTTTCAGATTGGAAGATGTTTTTGTTCCCATATACATCAGCAAAACCTGTGTTCCTATTTAATAATGTCAATGAGTAACTTGTTTATGGCTGAAACAAATGACTAATTTAGAGAAAATTTCTTATTGATTGCCACATGTTTCTAGAAGTTATAAAAACTGTTTTATTGAAAGAATATGTTTTTAGGGTATTTTCTTTAAAACACATTTTTCCCTTGTATTTTCCAAGCAGCTAGGAATTTTTAAGACAGAACTGCTTTACAATATGGTTTGTCTGGTTCAATGGTAAAGTTTCAATACATCATTATCACCTTAATATTTTTAAAATTAGTTTTAAGAAAACTGCAACAAACTTTCTTGTTTCTGGTAGGTTTTTGATTTTTTTTGGAGTTACGATTCAACAGATATACAACAGATACTGTTGATATTGTTGGTGTGATTTATAAAGATATGTGAGAATGTGATTTATTAGTTCATCAATACTTTCATAATGTCAATTGAGAATTTTCCACAATCAGTGACAAATTATTATTGACCATATCCATCAATGGTATATGAATAGCTGTTTCCAACTTAAATATTCAGCTGGGTTACTTTTAAGTAAAGGGATGTATTTCCTCTCAACTGCATTTAAAAAGCAGCCAAAACCCGCAGCATTTTTACTGGAGTCTTAAGGGTATGATGTGTTTCTCAGAAAGTGACAGGGAAGAAGAAGTCCTGTGAAATGTTTGTTTACCTACATGTCGCACATGAATTAATATGCTGAAGAGAATTTTGGTATCTCATATCAGCTTCCCTAATCAGCCTTATAGCATGAAGAAAGGGACAAGCAGTTTTTTAGGCTTGAATAAAATCTTAATAAGACAGAGTATCACAGGAATTTCAGGTGCTTGTGTTCCTGATGTAAGTTCTGTATCCTACAATAGCTATTTACCTTCTAATAATTTTTAGAGGTTGCTTCTGTGCATGACTATCTCTGAGGTCTATTTGTTTCCATTTGATAGTACCAGTTGAAAGTGGTGCATGACTTAGTTTTTCCCTCAGCTGTACAACATTTGGCCCCACCCAAAATATTGCAAGAAATTGCTCTAATCTAATCTAGCCTGTTATAAGAAATAAAATCTTTGTCAAGACATAATACAATGTGCATGGTAGCATCATCCTGCTCTTATATTACATTTTGGGTGAAGCTGTATATGCTGTGGGAAAAGTAACTTCCATTGTTTTCTAAAAGTAATTCTAGAGTGAGGCAGAACCCTTAGGAGAATCTGCTTCCAGGGAGGTTCATTTGGAATTTTTCCTCATCCTCTTTTGACAAAGAAAATATTTTTTTCCAAGTCCAGTTAGAACAATGTTTTGATACAAGGCTTCAGAGGTTAATTAGTTCTTAAAAATTTACTTGTATTTGATTAAGTTTTCCCCTTTGCTTCTCTTTTCTGAAACAGAGCATCAGAACAAAATTTTTCCTTAATTTTTTTCTAATGGCATCTTTGTAATTGCCTAGTTTGACCAAGAGTTTCTCTTCAGAGAATCTACGCTGGAAAGAATTTGGTTAGTGCCACTGGGTTTTGCTTCTCCTGCCTCAGTAAACAGTCCTCTTTCCACTCAAAGTACTGCCTGCAGAGAACAACCTTCTTTGCCATCATTTCAGCTTCATTGCCTAGAAAGCATTGCAAGAGCTCACTATAAACTGAAACTGACCCCAGGGCAACAGAGTGATTTTTTTCACACATGATTTAGCCCATGACTATATTTCATACAGATTTCCAACAAGGCAAAACCATTATTTGTCTTGAGTGGTACATCACAGAGGCAGAATAATACTCTTATTTTGTTAGTGGTTTGGTGTTTTTTGGGGGTTTTTTTATGTTGCAATGAAAGACACTTAATTCAAAAGTGCTTGGATTTTTGATTGCTTATAGTTTCTGAAGCTTTCAAATAAGGCCTGTCTCTACAAAAGCCTCATAATGTCAAAATGGAGCACAGATTTCTGACACATCATCATGTCCTCAAGTTCTTTTTTAATAGATGGTGAACCTGCCCCATACCTCGAAGAACCTGAGAAGGAGCATAGCATATTCAAAGATGCCACATTTAATTAAATTGACAGATAGGTGTGTGTGGTGAATGGTACACTTTAAAGGTTTGTACATCTAATGAGATGGGCACCATGACAGCAGCACAAATATCACTAGATATGTTGAAAAAAGCATTAAAAGGAACAACTTTCTTTATCACCTGAACTGTTATTATCTGCTATCTACAGTTGTGCTGTTTTTTTATTGTGTTACTATGGATTTTTAAAGAAATCTTATGACCAGGATCTTCAGTATAGAGAATACAAAACTTCTCTGCAAAACAATGAAGTATTGAGCTGTTTTTCTTTCCTCACTTTTTCCATCACCCTGAGGTAGGAAAAGTCACTATGACCTTTCGCAGGGTAAATTAACATTCATATTAATCTTGACCTCTGAGCTCATTCCTCTCAGAACCTTTGTTCTTGACAACATTATTCAGATCACATGTAATATATTAATGTGCCTTGAAAGTACTGTTTGACTTGAATAACTACCCAAAATTTCAAGCAAAACAGTACATTTTTGGGGGGAGGACGAAGTGATAATAGAGACAAAAATTCTGAATATACACCAAAATTTATTTGAAAAAACAAAATGAAGTAAGAAAAAAAATTAATCCCATTTTTTGAAGAACTAAGGAATCAATAGCAGAAAACATTCTTCTTAACACTCAGACCAGATTGTTTTGTCTCCAAAATTAGCCTCAAAATAGTGTTCCAACACTCTGCTTAGTCTTTTGGACCTGTCATATAACTGCATAATTTAGTCTCTTCATCATGGTGTATCACGTTGTGGCTTGCAATAAATAACACTTTCTTGAGCATTGCATCACTCTGTGTTTTGGGTTGATATTTTTTCAGTTTCCAGCTATTTCTATGGTATTTTAAAACAGAAACTGAGAAAAAAAGATTATAGTCTCACCTTCATCTTTCATATTCAACTAGTCCAGCCTGTAATAGTAATGAAAATATGTTGACAAATGTAACTTATTTCTATGACATTGTTATTAATTCTTTATTTGAAGGCTTAGTTTAATTAAATTAAATCTTTCCCATGTTTTAAAATGACACGAGAAAAAATATTAAATTAATTGTACTTTCAGGATGAAAACAATATTTTTCTTTTAAAAGGGAAAAAATAATTTTCAAACTTTTCATCCACTTTATCACCACCTTTTTATCTCAGAGGAGATGGGGATGAAAATTTCAATGGCCAACACTTCATTTTCAGAAATCTATTAATCTGCAGTTTTTCATCCTAATCATTATTACATATCAGAGGACTAAATTATTAGCTCATGGACAACGAGAGTTCTGGTGTTGCCTGTCTTACAAGTTGTCAATTTTCTATATAAATCAAGTCCAACTAGAATCACTCATACAGAAAAGAAGATATATTTTTGGATGTATGTTTATGGAAATTTGTCAAGGACTATTTGTCATATGGACATTCTTTTGTCATTGTGTCTATCTACGGGAGGATCAAACTGTTTTTATCGGACTTTTATTCTGTGCATTTTGAGAAGGAAGTAGTGTCTCTGAATTGACAACTGAGCATAGGAAAACAGTATCACTAAAGATGATTTTCCAAACATCCATCGTCTTTGATACCTCTTGGTTGCATCTGCACAAAACCAGTTTTATCCGACTTAATTAATACTATTCTGTTCCTCCACTGGTGGACTGTCTTGGGTTATGGAACCTAAAATGTGTATTCTATTTCATCTGCTGAAAGCAGTTGAGGAGTTGTTCTTCTTTATCTCTTGTAACTCTGGGGGGAGGGGGGCGGGAGCCTTTTGATAATGGGCCCAACTGTTAAAACCAGGTGGGGCAGGGTTTCTTATCTCTTTCACAATGGGCCATTAAGACCCCTCAAGCTCTTCTCCCCAAGCTCTTCTTCTCCCCAAGCTTGTCACAAGTTGTCCTATTGTGAGATACTCCACCCAGTGGAGGAAGTCAACCATTCCTACCTGGATAAAACTGAGACTCAGGAACACAGAAGGCATCTAGATTCACCCGATTCCCGGAGGAAGACTGGACCCCTTCTCACCATCATGGGACCCTTTTCACCATCACTGGACCCTTTTTCTACAGGGTCATCTCCACTTCAACAGAACCACATCTGCCACTCCAGGAGGACTTCCTTTGGACTGCTTCCAACACCCTGACCTACAGGGTGTCAGGTTGTAGCTCTGACTCTGTCAGAGTTCTCCAAAATTGTTGTTTGTTCATTTGTTTGCTTGTTCGGCTGGGTGGTTTTGTTTTCTACTACATTTGTATTGTTAATATTCCTAGTAAAGAACTGTTATTCCTATTCCCAAATCTTTGCCTGAAAGGTCTTAATTGCAAAATTATAATTTGGCAGGGGGTGAAGGGGTTTACATTCTCCATTCTAAGGGAAACTCCAGCTTTCCCTGGCTGATACCTGTCTTTCAAAACCAAGACATGGACACATTCTCTTCCAAATTAAAAGCAAGAAACCCACTTGGCAAGTCTGAGCCTGCTCATGCCTTGAAAATAAACTTGAAAGAAGGTATAAACATGAAAAGGAGGTATGAAAGAGTTGAGAAATTACTTGAAAAGTGTGGTGAAAAAAATTGTGAATATTATCGGGTAGCATAAATTCAAGAAATGGTAACCCGAGCCACATTAATAGAAGATACTTTGAGTGTAAACTTCGTTGTAGAGAAGGAAACCACAAAACCTGTCAAAACCAATCACTTTATTATGATTTTACTGCATGACCCCAAATTGTAAATTTGATACTGTGATGTGCAGTATACTTGTGGGTGTTTCTAATAAAGCTCAAGCAAGACATACAAGGTTGTTGTGAAAGCAAATAGAGTTTGCACTATGCTTCCAACCCAATAGCATACCATAGACTTGCCAGGACTGAGTCAAGTCTTTCAGGTCGAAAGAACCAAGATGTACCAGAATATTTTCAGCATAACTAATGATAAACAGAGTTTTACTTAACTTCCTGAGTTGTAATTACCTGTCAGAAGCATATAATGCACACAGAGAAGGAGATTTTTCAATACATAGTTAGATATTACCCTTGCCTCTGAGTTTAATCACAGGATTTTAATGTATTTACCAGAATGGGTGAGAAACTAAAATAGTGTTGTCCTTAACTGGAAAGTTCCTGCCTGCTTATGAATATTTTACTTTAGTAAAATGAGCTTCTGTTCTTACATTAAAAAAGTATTATTGGTAACCAATATGACTCCACAATAGACATATAAAATAGCCTAGTCTCCGTCCTAAGGATACTGTATTCTAAATGGAAACAAGGCACGGACATTAAAAACAATTATAATATAAAGAAAACTAACAGGAAATATCACAGACCTTCCAGAAAGATATTGTATGGTAGTGATCACTTTTTGTAGTCACTTTTTTCTGTTTTTGGGGGGAATTTTTTAAGCATTTTTGCGTGGACTTGATTTTTAGGATTATTTTGAAGAGAAAAAAGTTTTTAGGATCATTTTGAAGTTGAAATGGAGATTGAAATTGAGAAAATTGATGGAAATTGAGATGGAGATTCTAATAAAATATGTGGCTTGAATTGGATGTACAGCCCATAAAACTATAAGAATTAAATTAAAGACAGGCTATCTAAACTGATTATTCCCAGTAAAGTTGTTAGTTTTGATGATATTTCTTACAGGTGTGGGATTAATGTTTTTTCTTTCTGATCTATCAGCGTATGCCAGGATACTTCTGATGTTATTTAACTTTCAGATTTTATATATTTTTTGAAGCTGAATGAAACCTAGATTTTCTGATATTTTCCTAGTTATTTTTATATCCTATTATTTTTCCTCTTTTTTTCAGATCACTGTAAGATGTTAAATCAAAATTTTTCTCATAAAAACTTCAAGTTTTTCAGAACTTAATTATCTTTTGACAGATTATTAAGAAAATTCCAGTTTGATTGTATTATCATTAACAGATCTAAGGTCCTAGTGAAGCTACGAAGTCAGAGGGTGTTACAAAAGAAATTTATATTGAAAACTTGTCATATTGGATATCAGTTGTGTTAGTGCTAGATAGCCTTACAAACTAATCTCACCACCTACATTCTTTCCAGTTTTCCAATCTGTTTGGCATGTGTGGGAAAGGTAGGATTGTTCCACAGAAGAAAAAATGAAGCACACCTACATTTTTGCCTTCACTTGTGTTTTGATGATATAAATTTGCATTTATTTCAGATCTGTATTTCTTCTGGTATTTTATGGTTAAATCTGGAAGTCAAATGGTGAATTTGAAGTAAATTGAAAATTAAATAGTTTTAAAGGAGTTACAGAATTTTTTATTGATCTTAATAGCATCCATACAGTATCCATTAGAAAGATTTAACATGTGTTAGTCATTTTTGTCAGACACCTTAGATTTCAAAAGATATGTCTGTTAGGGAAAAAATAGCTAAGGGTAAATAGAGAAGTGTATCTTTTTATTTAGAAGGTTTCTCATTTAAGCTTCTGTGTCACAGACACATTATGAACAATATTGATTTTCTTGACCTCAGCTGAGCAACATGAAGACTTAGCCAACATTCATTCCTATCTTAAATTTATCGTAAATCTCATATGTGTCGATATTCTATACGTCAATGTTTTGTGCACATTAGCTACATCATAAAATCATATTGTATTAAGTGACAGAGCACTAAATTTACTACACAACGGGTTAATCTTGGCAATTCCTGCATTCTGAATAATAAAAAAGTTATTGATCGTAATGAAATATTATTATTACTTTTTTTTTCGTTGTGGAGGGTATTTGCCCCAACTGATATTGTACAGATATTTGCTAAAACAGCACAGCCACAGGAAGCTTTCCTTATTGTATAACAAGGTTGTTCATCATAATTATGTTGTGTCAGCACACCCATATAGGTCAACTCGAGTTCAGAAAGACAGGATTATATTTTGTTCTGAGTGCAAGCACATGTTTAAATTCTTCCCTGCCTTTAAAAATAATCATAGTTGTACAACACTGTAAATAACAGCTAATCTATGTTATTTCACCCTACAATCTAGAAAACAAGAGCTGTCACAGAAAGCAATGAGTATAATTTTAAGCAAGCTACATTGTTTCAGTGACAGTATTTAGTCTTAAAAATGAAAGGGAAATATATTTTACCGTAATACTTTGGTATCTATTTACATGTATTTTCCATTATGAGTCATTAGCATTAGTAAGCCTTTGCTGAAGTGATACAAATTTGTTGTAAAGAAGTGAAATATTTTCAAAAGACTCAGGAAAAAGTGTCTTTTTCTGCATATCATCTTCAGTCTTTCTCATAATTAATTTGAATATATTCAATTTCTTTCAAAACATACCATGAATACCTTTGTTTTGGCTAAAAGCTAAGAGGAACTATTTTCAATTCAGCAGACATCATATTTTTGCATATTATTGTCATTACCACTGTATATAAATTGTCTCCCTTCCTTGCTAGGGAAGACAATGTTTCCAGGAAGCATTTTGTCAGAAATTTCTTTTTGTTGAATTATCCAGTGTTCATGTATGCTGGGATTTATGTGGTTGTATGTTGTAATCTATTTAATGTGTGTGAGTTCTCCTTGTTCCTTTCCTTTTTACAAAAACAAGTAAATTTCACACAAGTCAAAAAAAGAGAGATGGAAAATGAGTCTAAAAAGTGATTGTTATTTAAAGCATTTTTTGTTGTACAATTACCTTCTGTACTGCTTCTCATAGAGGATATGGAAACAATATCAGGAAAATTTAAGCTTCTTGCAATAATAATAATAATGAAAAAGAAGTCAATTTAAGCCATGAAAATCTCTGTACACTACTTTAAAACAGCCAATTAACTTACACTGCATACTGGCTTAAACAACCTGATCAAACACAGTAGCACTCCGTCAGCCTTCATCTTGAACTCCAGTTCTCTAAAGGTTAATGTATCATCCTCCTTCATTGATTTCAATCGTTTTAGTTGTTCATATGTTAATATATGTATTGGCAGTAGATTTTAATTTCTTTCTCATGTCTGTGTGATGTAAAAGGCATAATACTATTCATAAAAAAAAAAAAATCACGATGAATAATTATAGGATGATTACTCTTCTTTTCCTGCCTCCTTTTCATTCCCCATGCAATAAATAAAATTTAAAATTAAAAAAAAAAAATATAACAACAACAAACCAAACCAAAAACCTATTCTGGGAGAAAAATCACAGACAAGCCCATATTGTATCACTTCTCTTTTAGCTCATCATAAGTTAATTAAAAAAGAATTATTAACACTTACTTCATTTGAAAAGATGAGTGTTATTTCAAGCTACAGAAATACACTGAAAGGAGATTTCATTTTAATTAGTTTATATTTCCCACTAGTGGAGCTTGCAATTCTCATCAGTTCCCAGTCTTTTTTGGCTAGGAAAGCTTGCACATTCCAAACTTACTCTGACGAAATGCTCCATTTATCCTAATGGCAGGGAGTACTGGGGATTTCTGTGTGTATTGGTCTCGCATAGTTGTCTATACTGATGAATGTCATTTTGAATGACACGTTGCAGCTCTCAGGTTGATTGAATGTGAGCCCAAGGGCATAGGTAGCAGGCAAAGATGATTTTACTAGGACACTTTGCATAACAAGCAACTGTCATCTCATTAGCAAGCATAGGCATTTTTTGCCACATGCTCTTTAACACATCATCACACCTGTTCACACTTCATTGTCCCAAGAATTCAGCTAGGCAGGTTGTTGTTGGCTTTTTTTTATTATTATTTTTTTTATTTCTGACTGAGAGTTGGTTATTTGGTGCCAGATTCAGAGGTGTGAGATAAGTGCAGTTTAGGTTTTAAAATATGATGTCCTGTGAATACTGCTCTGAAGGGTGATAAAGACCAGGATTATAGTTTGAGTAATAACACCATCAGTGACTGTTTCATAGTTCTTCTTGCTACCTGCTGATTTTTTGGAAACGGAATTACCTATCCCCATAGCCTATAACATTGACCAAACATTACATATCAATGTTTGGTTTGATATGTAATCTCTCTGTTTTTCCCCTTCTTGCTAAAAAATGCACATTAAAGCCCCAGAGCAAGATTTTCCTACAATAAGGAAGTTAAGGTCCCATCAATTTTGCATAATTCATTCTTGTGTCCTGGCAGATCCTGAGCTACCTAAAAGTGGTAGCTCAGACCCTGCACTAGCCTCAGTCCCAGTCTACAAGTTGGTGTATTTCTCTCACCAGCAGACTGGGAGTTTGGTGCACCAGTAGCTAAAATGAAACTTTTCACTGCTTCTGAAGTGTCTGGGTAGCCAAAGAGGGCACCCAAGGCTTGTCTGATCCCCTAATTTAGCTGCTGGGTGGAGAAGTGTTCTCCTTTTTCAGTCCTAAAACCAAGAAAAAAAATGAGGTAGTACAGATTAGCTGAGCTGGGTCACAGAACTGGGTGGCTGAGATTGTTGCAGCTGCAGATTTGAGAAGATGGAAAGAAGAAAATGAGGACATCTGGGGGAAGGTTGATTTCACTAGTAAAACAGATGGAGGAGTGCGTTGAAGAAGTGGGAGCAGATGAAGCCAGTTATGATAAATTTGAATTGCTCATAGCCCACCTACTCAGTCAAGTTGTACTCCTTGTCCAAATCACCCTTTTCATTTGCTGATGACTGCAATAGTGGAGGCAGCTGCACACACCTTCATTTTGTTATGAATTTTTTGGAGCCAATTTCAAATCAAAAACAATTTATTGCCAACCAGAAATTTAGAACACGAAATAGACAAGAAATTGACAAAGCCAAGCAAATCAAGGAAGCAATGAGCATTGGGTGAGAGCATTGGGCTCCGCAGCGCCACGTCCCCCTGAGGTCTCACACCGAGTGCCCCAAAGTCTGTCTGGTTTATACCCTTCTTGATTCAGGCTCCCTGTACATGTCCCGGCTTGTCTCCAGGTCCAGGTGCTGGGAGGGCCTTGAAACTCTTCTGCTATTCAATTTCAGAATTTCAATATGTCTTTTTGTTCCTTGGGTAGTCATTGATAGGATTTTGGGAGACGGAGACTCCATCTGAAAAGACTTCCTGGGTATAAGGGTGTCCTCAAGTATTCCTAATGTTCCAGACCAGATACTGTCTCTGGGCCATTAGTCCTTATCAGAGGCTGATCATCGCCGTTCTGGTTTCCTCCTCACCTCTCATTGGTGTTGTAATTCTCTGTTTCCTCTCCTGGAGACGGAGGGGCCTTCTTGCGAAATTCCTCTTAGCTCGGTCCTTGTTTTGTGGCTGTCTTTCTTGGTTTTTCAGATACTTTTAACCCTCATCCTTTATTCACCACAATGTTATTACAAAAATATAATTCACCCGCCACCACAACAACACTATTATAAAAACATGAATTAACTATCTATTACAATTTGCTCAGAATAAGCATGTTAGCCACAGAATGAGGGAGGAAAAATGGTCTGCAATGTGTTATGTTAATGGAAGTGTTTCTCTCAAGTTTTCTTGGTGCATGAGAAAAAGCTAAACACCATCCATACTTGTCTTGTAGGTTGCGCCAATGTAAAAATATTGCTTTATTCAGTTCAACTAACCTTTCATGTATCTGTTGAATGTACAGTAGTCTGCGAGTGCTACAATATTTCTGCATTTTGTCATCTCTTATTGATTAATCAATCAGAAACAAAAAGCTTTACAACAGAGTTCAGTGAATGAAACCTAAATCTTCCATTGCTCTTCTATAGAGAATAAGCTGTGTATTGGTACCTACCAAATTTACTTTGGCCCCCTCTCAGTATATTGATATCAAATGGACAACATAAGTATATAATTGCAAGTGAGTTATATTTGAGCTACACAAAAATGTGGCATTCTTAACCCTCCTGGCAAGCATCTAGCCCCTGGGTTGGCTGGTTTGTTTGTTTGTTTGGTGGGGTGGGGCTTTTGGTTTTGTTTGTTTGTTTGTTTGTTTGTTTTGTTGTGGTTTTTGTTGTTGTTGTTTTGTTTTTTTGTTTTGTTTTGTTTTGTTTTGTTTTGGTTTGGTTTTTTGGGGTTTTTTTGTTTGTTTGGTTTTGGTTTTTTGGTTTGGTTTGGTTTGGTTTTTGGTTTTTAATATATAGGTCTCAAAAACAATGAGACGTCATTTGCTGTCATTTTGGTGATATATTTATAATTTCCCAAACAGTGCCAGAGACTGAGACATGCATGTGTATTTCATAAAGAGACATACTTTGTATTATTTCACGGTCATCTTGATGAATATTTGTAAATTTGTTTCCTTGCAATTATTTCTGTATAAGTGGGGTTTAGCTGTTAATGAAACACCAGCAAGGTATTCTATGCTTTCCATCAGAAATTATTTGAAGAACTCAACTCCTCTATCTCTTTGAGTTTCTTTTCATATGTTTTTCATTAAAGAAAACTCAGAGATGACCCATCAAAACAGATCAAGGGACCCACTTATTGCCCATACGTTGTGTACCACAGACTCTCATTTTCAAATGCAAGTTTTCTGGCTTTTCTCTCACAGTTAAGACTAGCATTTCTGAAATGCTCCAAAAGCATGTTACATTTTTTGTTCACTTGTCTTCATACTGGATCAGCAGGAAGCTGGTACTTCTAGGATGAGGGTATAAGACTGAGATTCCATTACTGACTGTGGTCCCTATTTAGAAGGAACTGAGCTGCTGCCAAAACTTCAAGACAAATGAAAGATAAATAAATGATCCAGAGTGATTTCTGCTTGCTGCAGGGTTCACACAGTGCTGCTGCCTGCTGCTTCACAATGCTCTGCAAACCCTTCTGTTCTCCCTAAGGAGGATGTAGCTCACTGTGTTACAAAAAAAAAAAAAAAAAAATTCCTCAAGTACAAAATGTGAATCTATATGACTCTACATGCAGCAAGATGCTCTGCTTAGAATCGGGTAAAATAACTCAAACAATGCCTGATTTGCAAGGCTACCTGTGGTGAGTGTAGAAGGGGACATCATGCTGCTTTTGGAGTTGAATAGTGCTGAAACCAATCTGACTCATCAATCCCAAAGTTAAACATCATGATAGTGAGATGAAGATGTGGCAGATATGGTAAAGTACACAGACCAAGGAAGAAACAAGAGATACTACTAATAACTTACCTAAAACTGCTGAGCTGGCACAGCTGGCCTGGAGAACATCTAACTAATAGTCAATCACTTTATACTATCTCACTTTTAAAACCAGGATTGTCTAACATACCCCTTGGAGTGTGTCTGCAGATTCCTTCCTTGAGTGGGGATAACCTTCAAGATTACTTCTTGTGACTTGCTCACAGTAATTAGTATATAAGTAACATAAATCCCTAGTTAATATTAGTTTTTTCTAGCTTTAATAAAATTGCTTAATATAATTGCTTCAATATTGCTTCAAAATGGTTCATTATAGCTCTTACACTAGGTAGTAAGTAGTACTGATTAAGATATTTTTGTCAAATCACTATCACAATAAATATTTATATAAATATATCTGGTTTTCCATCTTTAATCCTGTGGGAAAAAGTTGTAGAAGGATTCAAACACATCTCTGGAATTCCTTAGACTTAAGCCATTGACAATCTGGGGTTAAGATTAGATCCATGGCATCAGGCATACTCTCTGAGGAGGAGTTTAGAAAATAAAAGTGCTCTTTCTGCACCTCATATCTCAGCAGAAAGACTTTTCTGATAAAGTTTGTCTGAAACTCTCATTCTGCCCAAGACTTGCCCATTGCAAAGCAGCATGAAGTGAACAAGCACTGAGCCTCCTACCACTAGTCTGCTGGCTGTGTAGCCTTTAGGACTTGATCTCAGAGAAGAAAATTCATCATTCCTTTTGTAATTAGGCAAACAATATTTCAGGAAAGGTTCATCCAGCTCATTTTTCTTAGCAATATCCTGCTATTTAAGTGTGTACAAAGACAGTTGTCAAACTGTTGCATCCAAACTCACACATCCTCTAACGTGTCATACCGTTATGCCTTTGGGACTGACCATGGGACTTTTCCATTTTCTGTTTCTTTTACCCTAGGTGGTTCCCCTCATTTATTTAGCCCCTTGCTCTTACCTGCTAGCCAATCCTTGTGAACCTCAGCTTCTCTTTCACCACATGAACACACTTTGATTCTCTGTTTCATAATTAACATAGGAACAATGAAAATTCTGCTGGTTGTGAAGTGTAGTAATTTTTTGTGAAAAAGATAACTCCACAGCATATTATAAATTATATGTATGGTCATTGTGTGATTGTTGCAGCCTCTCCAGAATGGAACAAATCTCCCACGGAACCCTTATTGATGTCACTGCTTCAGAAATGCCCCTCAAAATTGCAATTGGTACCTATTTATGTGCATCTGGGTTGACTCCACAGAGTCACCTTCAAGGTATAAGCCATGTTGATAGGAGTTGATTATATCTCATATTTCAAAAATACAAAAGATAAATATGTCTAAACATGATATCCGATTCTGTGGAGAATTCAAGGGAAGTTTGAAGGAATATATGTTGTTCTCTTCCCTTCGTCTCCATGTCTTCACAGAGCATCATTTTCAAAGCACTTTGTTCAAAAATTAACTGCCATAAATTTCTTCTACTACTCTCAGAAATACTGTCAGATCATAACAATCCTCTGCAGCAGCCATCACAGTCTCTGTTTCACAGTTCTTCCAGGGAGTCAGTGTGGTTCAAAATTTTATTGACAGCTATGGGGAAGGAAAATTGCCTCTCATGGAGACCAGATTCTCTTATGGGATCAAATGCTAGAAAAACAGCCAAATGTGAAGTCACACAAGTAGGAGCAAAAAGCATGGGATATTTTTATAAAAAGCAATAGTACTTTTCTTTGTAAGTATTTCTGATAGGGCTCTCAATGCAATACTACAGCCAAATGCACTTCTTGTTCTTGGGAGCAAGTGAGAGGAGAAATATGTTTTTATTTGCAAGGAACACTGCAAGTGAAACTGCTCTTACAATACTGTGCCTAAATCTAGCATGTATGTTTTAGAAGTATTCTTTAAAAATTGAAAAGTTGTGAAAAGAGGCAGCAAAAATATTTTTGAGGATATAGATTCATGTGATAATTCACCATAAAAAGATTGAGTGATGACACAGTTTAAGTGCTCTCACTGAGGGGGAAAACTAGGTTTTAAGTGTTGTTTCATCTAGTAGAGAAGACAACAAGGATCAGTGGCTGGAAGTCAAAGACAGATGAGTTAAATTTTTAAATAAGTGACATCTGGTTTTCTTTTTTTAAAGGTGAGGCTGTTAAACTTTTGGGAACATTCATGAACTGTCGACATGGTACTACATGCACAGTGAAAACTTACTAGGAAACGCAGTTAAAGTGAACATAAATTATGCTCTAACCAAATATAAGTTAATAAGCTCAATTTGAAACTAAGTAGATGAAATTTAAGAAGTTCTAATGATCCCTCTGGCCTCAATCTCTGTAAATTTTGAGTGCTAATTAAGTAACCATTTTTCCTGAGTAAGGACTTCAGTATCTAACCACAAAGTAAGAACATATAATTTCTGATTGCCCTCTAGAAAAGATATTTGTCTGACATGGGTAACTGTATGCTAGCATGTTAGAGAATTTGCTTGGCTGTTCAACACACAAAGTCTTTCTGAGTACATCTCTTTTTGAAGAAATAAAATGAAAAGCACTTGCTGCTTGAAAATTATAAGAATCTGATTTGAATGCCATTGGAGGTTTTTCTCTCACATTTTATATTACAGGAGTCAAGTGTGCAGCCCAGGAATTGTGCTTGTGTTATGTTTGGTTTAGAAAGCTGAATGTGGATCCCTCAGGCACAACAGTGATCCCATGTGAGACAGAGCAGAGGTGGAAAAGCGAAACAAAAGCTCTCTCTGACAGATCATCTCCAGACAAGTTTTTTCAACTGATAGGAGAAAAGGAGAGTCTATGTTTAGCTTCCAACCCAAAATCCAACTGCTCTGTAGTTTTCAGGCTGTTTGGCTAGGAAACCTTCTTTCCCACTGAAGAACACTCCTAAAACTCATGTGGTTTATTTGAAGAGCGGTGTGAAAAACATTGAACATCTGTCTCCTATCCTCTGACAGGCTGTGTAAAGACGTATTTCAACAAAGTGGATTGCAAAATTCATGATCTCAACTTGGGCAATTTTATGCAGGCTATATCTTTGAAGAGAGGAGTAAGTATGAGAGATGAGTAATATTTTTTTTTAAATTATCTTATTTTCAATTAGCTTTTGGGAGACCTCTCCTATGTATTGACATCAGTGTTTTTTCCTAACATGTTGAAATGATTCACTGCATCGAAAGGGAAATTTAGGAATACAAGTAGGGGGGATACACAGTCTTGAAAAGCTCTGCAATAAAGGGAGCTCAGGGAGCTCCATGGAGACTTCACTGGAAAATGAGAATTCCTAATTTTGAATAAAATCCTTGGTCCAGAACCACAAAATGAGATTTTTTTACGTCATTAATATTTTCTTCTATTTTTTTGTTTGTTTGTTTGTTTTCTCTTATTAAGTTACTCTGTACCTTTGAAATTATGAATTCAGATTTTTCAGGTTCAAATCGTGTAAGAAAGAAAAATATCCAGGCGTGGAAATGTCACTTTTATTTGACTTAGTTTATGCTTACGACCACCATTTTCTATCTTTCCCCTTCTCCTTTTTTTCCCTGCCTCCCCAGTCTGGAATTTCAGAATGGTTAGGTACTTCTTATTTTGTGCATGATGTAAGAATCTTTCTAGGAGAACCATGTGTAGTCTCAGAACCAACACACCACCATTTGTCTTAAAACATTTTATTGCTGTAGTTGTATCCAGAAGTTCTCACTCAAATTATCCTTGTGTACACTTATCCTTGTGTACTCCCTGTCTTTGTCCAGGTGTTGCAGATTGTCCTAGTAAGAATCAATATTTGACTTTTAGGGTTACATCTTCTGTTTCCATTAACTCTCTTGGAATGTCTTCATCCTATGACTGAAATGAAAAAAATATCAAGCTTGGGAAAGCACAGGCTAGTGCAGAAGAAGACGTAAGTTTGAGGGATTTCTCTCTTCAGGATATTCAATTTTTTTTTATAAAATATTCCTAAGGCAACTTTTAAAATCTGATATTCCTGGCAATCACTCACAGTTTTCACCCTTTTCATTCATGTTTTCCTTTTTTCTTGGGATATCTTAGAGACAGGGAGGTGAATAGGTATTTCTAAATAGAGTGCTTTGGTACTATTTATTGTTTTTTCCAGCATTAACTAGGACGGGTTCCTCCCTTCCTAATGTTCATTTTCCCTGTGATGGTATCCTTTCAGTGATGCAACTGTGTGAGGAACCAGGAAAAGGTTGGAATTTAAGTCAATGTGATTGTTAAGTCACTCAACGTACAGACTGTATACAGAAACATGATTATGACCACTTATCAACAGCTGTTCTGTGATGGAAGACACACGACTGACACTGAGAATGGTTTCAAGCATCAGCCTTTTATTAGTCTCCAACCTTTTATAACCTGTTTCTCACATGCATAACACCTGTGTGCCCTTTTACTCTTTTGTGATTGGTCAATGCACCTCAGCATTCCACACTTCC
This sequence comes from Phylloscopus whistleri, assembly GCA_017589585.1. Classification (NCBI taxonomy): domain Eukaryota; kingdom Metazoa; phylum Chordata; class Aves; order Passeriformes; family Phylloscopidae; genus Phylloscopus; species Phylloscopus whistleri. Next base: position 4,168,493 of record JADMLD010000679.1, on the reverse strand, counting down.
TCTCCTTCAGTACTGTTCACTGTCTTATACAGATGCACTGCATTAGAGATGAGAAATGGCTGCAGCCCCATTCCTAACGTCCCATAATTTATTCCCACCTCTGCAATAAGTTGTACTTTCTTTTGCTGGTAAGGCTCCTTCTCCTGCTAAATTGCCAAAGCGGGATTTTTTCCTACTGGTGATGTGATGACAGCTCAGAGATGGCTTCAGTTCAATATTGAAAATAGTAGAAAATATATCCCTGATTGTACTACACATGTTGGAACATCCAATTCCACAGGAACACTGTCCTGGGTTATGGAATCAAAAATGTGTATTCTATTTTCATCTGCTGAAAGCAGTTGGGGAATTGTTCTTTATTTCTTGTAACTTTGGAAGGAGGGGGACGGGGGGAGGGGTGGGTGCCTTTTGGGTAATGGGCCATCAACAGACTATACCCCCGGACTATACCCGCTCCCCCCAGAGCCCCAGAAGCCCCATTTGCATGCATGGTCCTATTGTGGGATGCCCCACCCAGTGGGGGGAGTCTACAATTGCTGCCGGGAAAACTGAGCCGGCCGGGGACAGATTTCACTTGCTTCACCCCGATTCCTGGGAGGAAGACGGCACCCCATCTCATCTTCGCCAGACCCCATCTCATCATCGCCGGACCCCATCTCACCATCACCTCACCCCTGGACCCCTCCTCATCACTCCTAGACCCTTTTTGGCTACAGGATCGTCCCTGCTCCAACAGAGCCACGTCTGTCATCCCAGGACTCACTTCTGGACTGCTTCCAACACCCTGACTAACAGGGTGCCAGGTGGCAGCTCTGATTCTGTCAGGGCTTTCCCAAATTGTTGTTGTTTGTTTGCTGGTTTGGTGGGGTAGTTTTGTTTCCTACCACATTTGTATTATTGATATTCCTAGTAAAGAACTGTTATTCCTATTCCCAAATCTTTGCCTGAGAGCCCTTAATTGAAAATTTATAATTTGGCAGGGGTGGGGGGTTTGCATTCTCTATTCTAAGGGAAACCCCAGTTTCCCTGGCAGACACCTGTCTTGTCAAACCAAGACAAACACCCAATCATTTGGTGTATTTGCTGATCTGCCAAGTGATGAGAGGAAGATTTGATTTCTTATGACTTCTCTTTTTGTCCATTGGGTGCTGGAGGCAAGTCTCAACCATTAGCCCCTAGGATTTTCTGTAAACACATATGGTTTTCATAGTGATATTTTAGGATGAGATCATCTTAGTGGCAAAAGCATTGCACAAAATCTTCCTTGTCACTAAACATACTATAAAATGTAGATGATTTCAGAGCAGGCAAGCAATTAAAGGAAAAAATCGTGAGCTATTTTTAAATGTCTGGATTTTAATTTTCTGTTTCTTGTCTGCTATTTTAGCAGCCAAGACTGGAAGGTAGCAATTGCAATGCTTGTTTAAATGATGTGCTTTAAAACAGCTGGCAATTGACTTTAACTGTAATTACTGGCTTCTCACCAGTATTTGCAGCTGTATAGTTAAGATTGGTGCTTTGAACCTCATTTTTGGCATTTATCTATATTGTTATATTGCTTTCCTAATTACCTTTTCATCAGTTTTATTTAGATCTTGCACTGAGATATAATTACTTGAACCCAAAAATTCTCTATAGATTGATTTCCATAAATTACAAATGTATCGTGTTATTTTACCAGACAAAAGGTCAGTAAGACATTTTTTTTCCTCCTACTAGAGAATTTGCTAAGGATTGTTCAATGACCCTCTGCAAAATCTGGCTTTGTTGTTGTAAATCTCATCTTCTATGCTAGGTAGAATAATGCTTTGACTGACTGTGGAACAGAACCAAAAACCCTGTCAGAAAAGGATTCAAAGTTTTCTAGGAGTTCCTAGTGGACATGCTGTGAATGACTAACTTTTGCAATAACTGGTGAAATAGAACCACATATAATTGTTCTGAGAGATCAGTGGCACAGATTGATAATCCTCTTTTAAAACATTTTAAATCTGCTCTGGTGGTTACTCTGTTGTTATCTGCTGAAAGCGTGTACTCACTGGAAGGAAACCAGTCATGTAAGCAAAGAATTCAGGATCAGACCCTGTAGAAACAGAAAATTATTTTGCTCTCAGCTGATTAAAATATCTTTGCATACAAGGACTAGGTTGAGAGGATATGAGTTTAGAAAGAATAAAATGGTTGTTCAGGCACTGGAATGAGCACCTCAGTTCCTGGGCTCTCCTACTGTTGAATAGATAATAGCACACATTCATCCCTGAATTTAGTATGTGCACGTACCTGGCCATGCACAATGTGCTGCTGATCTTGTCAGCTGAATGTGTTGATATAATACAAGTGACAACACTGATAGCAATAAGAGTGGGGAGCAGGGCTGACACCTGGTGAGGAGCAGAGCCCGAGAGGCAGGGGTCCCCTCTAGCAGGTTTGACTTTGCTCTGTGGCAGCAATGTCAGAGGTGAACGAGGATAGGCTGGAGGCAAGCTGTGAAAGCTCCCAAGGCGAGCATCTGTATCTCCCCAGGGCCTAGGTGTGATGCATGTAAATTCAGTGTTCATCTTCTCCACTTTTAATAGGCTTGTGCTCCTTGTCCATCCCACCTCCTGTGCTGAGCTGTAGCATCAGAGTCACAGTGTCAAGATAAAATGACCATGCAGATCACAGACAGATGAAGAATGAGTCATGGTGTTTCTGTCATTGAAATGATTTTTTTTTTTTTAATTTCAACTTAAAATATGCTACATTATTCACAGAAAGTTTTCTGCTATTTCTCTCACTGGCCCTTTGGCACTTAAAAACTTACTTTGTTTTATAAAAAGCCTGGATGCTGATTCAAAACTACAATATTAATTGGTGTAATAGCTGGATGGTAAAATTCTGTGTTACTGACAATCCTGCCTTCATGGCTTGAGTTCTGAGTTTAGAGTCCTGCAGTGCAGATCAAACTGCCAAAATAAGCCCAGTGGTGGAGCAACTCCTAGTTGGAGTGCTTTAAAAACCTTGTCTTGCTCTGAGTGACAACTGATAAAAATGTTTTCTCATGCCCCAGAAGCCTGACATTGTCAGAGGTCTAAAGGATGGTGCTGTGTTAGTATTACAGACCTGAGCTTGGCCCTGCAATTGCTGCTGTAACAAGCAAGCTGTGAGGCTGCCTCTGACGCCTCTTTGTCTTCCCTGCTCTGGTGAATCTTTCATGTGCTTTTCTCCCTGATTTTCCTCCCTCCTTACTGCTTTACTAATTAAAATTCTAATCACTCTGACAGCCAGAGCTAGGGGGGAAAAAAATCATTCTTCCATGCTGCAGAAGGTAATTTCAAGGTGTTTTAGCTGCCAAAGAAATGAATGGAAATTAGACAAAGAAACTGGTTGTCAGAAGGGGGTGAGTTAGCTGCTGTGCGCCCTTCTACTGTAATAAAATATTAAACTTCTAAAGGAAAAAAGTAAAACAGGATTCATCCTATATATTATTGCCATATATTTACAGATAATATAACCTAATTTACCCTTCTGAATAGGGAAAGCTTTTGGTGTGTTTATTAACATCAGAATGATTTACTTACCTTGTAGTGAATGCAATGTCAAACATTTAACTTGGTTTGATGTGTGATTGCTGATGATATGTGCTACTCGCTTTTGCAAGCTGTGGTTAAGAATATTCGTTTAAAATGTACAGCAGCCTGCAGACACTTATTTAAAATGATAAACAGTTCTTATTGCAGTGCTGTGTGGTTCGTGCTGCAGATATATTAGAATTTATAAAATGTAGAACATTATCACGGTCAAATCCCACCATCTGCTTTCTCAGACATTTTTCTGGCTTCATAGAGGTAATTTTTAGACCTATGTATCTCTTCAAAATGTATGCTTTTGTAATGCAATTTAAAAAAACACAGTTGTTTTAAGACGCAAAATACCCCCCCAGTGGTCTCTCATGTAAAAATGTATGGGCTGAATGTCTCCAGATTTTGCAGCAATTCAGTCTAAATAAACACTGCACCAGCCCTTAGCTCCTGCTCACACTAAATCTGAAGCTTACTGAGGTATCAACAAATATATGGCTCATTTTTTTGCTACTGTTTTGTTTTAGCACTGATAGTGTGGAGTTAGAGGGTTTTGCAGATAAATATGGCATCTCATGGCATCTCATGGAATCTCATGGCATTTAGAGCCAGAATATTTTAACATGTGTGAACCTTTTTTTCAGCTTCAGGATAAAATGGGTCAAGGACATGATCATACTTTGAGTATCAGGATTGTATTGTGATCTGCTATTTGGGTCAGAGCCAGTTTTGGACAATGTGGAAATGTTTTTGCAACCCCAGCCTTGTAACCAGAAGAGCCACATCTTTCTGCCTTGCACCTGTAGATGCTTGCAAGGGCGGGTGTTTCAGGAAACACATATCCTCTTCCTTATCATCCTCCCAACCTTTTCATAAACATACCACAACAGAATTGTAACACTGACTTCTGCTACTTTAACAAGTCTTAAACAACTTAGCTAGGGTCCATCATTTGTCTTTTACTGATGGCTGAAGACGATTCTCCACTCAAAGCTATTTGCTTTTGCTTGTCACTCCCACAATACTTTTCTCATTTGCAAGAGCAAACGTGGCTCCCAGTTTTATCTTGAAAATGTCAACCGACTTACTGGACCTTTCCCTTCTGGAACAGATACTGTGTGATTGAGGTAATGCATGCTTGCTATAATCACTTTTAAAAAGCCCTCATGAGACTTTTGTCCAAATCCAGCTAGTTCCACTTGAACAGGTCACTCAGCCAGATGAAACTGTACCACAGCTACATGGTTGAACATATTTTTAATCAAGAAGCAGCAGTCACTGAAAGTGCAACGTACAGTAGTACCAAAAAAGGAATTGTTCTTCGTTCTGCACAACATAACTCTTTTATTTCTGAAGCTCTTTCATTTTCACTGAAAAAAAAGAAAGAGGAAAAGAAGAAAAAAATTGTATGGAATCCTCTACTACCCCCAAGGGTGCAGTGAAGCCATACCTGGGAAAATGCAAATTATAGACCGTTGGTTTTGGGTTTTTTTACACCTATTTATAAACCAGTTTATACTTTTTCTTCACCCTACTTGATTTTCCTCAACACAACATACCAAAAAATGGGCATAAATATATGTACAGAAGAGGAATAGGGAAACTGAAAAAACCTAGTTATATGAACCACTTGTTTTTAAATTGACATTGACACAGGACTTATTTTACTGGAAGAGTTGCTGATCCTGCCCTTACATGCAGGTTTTATAGAACGAATGTGTGCTGCTATCTTTGAAAATGTCACTTAAGAGTGTTAAAACTGTGTGGGAAGTATTTAGGTCATAACTTTATCGATGACTCAGCACTATAAGTTAATCAAAAATCTCTGGGTGGGAGGCTGTGATGTGTCTTTAGGTGAAAGTTACTGAAGTTAAAATAAAAGAGCACTAGATTTTAAAAATTAGCCATGATTAAAGAAGGTATTTATTTTGACTGATCTGATTCATGCATAATGACTAAAAATTGTCATTTACATTAAAATAATAAACAAGAATAACAGCCATTGAGCTGTGGCCACCTGACTGACCTCTGATATTGCAGTTCCTCCTAATTATAAACTGTTTCATGTTTGTATCTGAAAGCAAATAATGAATCCTACTTAAAGAATGTTGGTGTTTGTTATGCAAAAATAAGTTTTAAAAGAAAAATCATTTACCAGCATTATCTTCTTGACACTCTCAGCAAAATAATATGGATGGCATGGACAACTGATGTCAACTACAAAATTTATTGCAATAGATCAGGTTCTTAGATGGTGTAAATCTGGCATTGATGCTGTTTTCATGTATCAAATATCTAATATTTATTATTTGTCTTGTGGATATCAAAAACATGGTGTGCTGAACCTTTAAATGATAGCTAAATATTAATTGAGTAAGAGTGATGGAGATGCTATGCATTGGAAAAGGAGGGTTTAGACTCACTGAATTCTTAACCCAGAAAGTGGGTAGAAAAATAGCCCAGGAAAGTTCTAGAGGAAGAGTTTAAGATGAAGTTTTGAGATATCAGAAGAGAAATATTTCAAAAATATTGGTCAGCTTGGCATTTCCTGGGAGATATAGGGACACAGAAAGTCTAGGCATCCTAGGGACCTCTGGTGGTCATCTTTCCCGCCTGATACTCATAGCTGGGAAAGATGAGGCAAGGTTCATCAGGTCAGCCATGGCATTATCTAGCGGAGCCTTGGAAGCTTCAAGAGTGGAGCTTTCACCTCCTCTCTGCCTCAAAACTCTATCTGAGCTTACAATTCCTTTTCCTTTTAGGTGTGCCTGAACAGCATTGTTATGGGGTGTTCTGCCTAGGATTACCTTGGTTCCTTTGTCTGGAGACCTTCTACCTTTGCATGAAATAAAGGAGTACTCACTGAATTAGAAAGAGGAAATAAATCTCAGCGATAGTGTCTGGGTCCCCAGTCTAATAAGTACTTAATTTTTTATACTCAAGGACAGAACACTGACACCATGACTTGAAAGGCTTCTTCCTTTTGAATACCCTTGTGGTCTCTTAGAACAGAGGGATCTAAATGCCTTCAGGCAGAGGTGAGATTGAACCCATCCAGGACAGAAGTCCTAATCACTGAACTACTGAGTAAAACAGAGTTACTACATTTCCCTCCCATTCTGGGAAACTATGTCATTTAATTGCCTTTATTTTTCTTACAAACTGGCCAGAAATTATAAATTTCCCTGAGGATAAAATATAATGTGAGCATGAAGACATGTGGGAAGAATGGAAGCAAAGGAGCTGATTTGCAGGATAGAAAACAAAGAAAAAATATGTATGATATAGTTTTGTGATTTTTGGTGTGGTTTTTTTTTTGTTTGTTTTGGTTTGGTTTGGTTTTTTTGTCCATTGTTTAGCCAGCCATTTGAAAAATCAATTTTTTGCATAATCATGATCAGGGCTACTACTATATCTGTGTCCCCATAAAAAGAGACAGTTCCATAATGAGTATTTAAATTTTGCCTTTTTAAATATCATGTGTAAGTTTGCCTCAGTGTCTGAAGGGTTGGAGAAAGAAATCTGCAGATTTGTGTCAAATGGCAGTTGCGAGAAAGGACTTTGGCAGCATTTCATGCAGCAGTTTCTGAATTCTCCTTCCCTTCATTTCTCTCTCAGCAGCCAACAAAATGAGTTGACACAAGGCAAATGCCTGCCAAAGAACTTTAACAGGAGGCAGTTTTTAATTAACAGGGGCCAAAGAAGGTGATAACCCCAAGGGTAGCAAGGAGAAATTAACATGGAAAAGCAGTTCCACGCTTCCGTGGGTCCCAAAAGGCCATTCGTATTAGTGGTGTCTGTTCTGATTGAACCTTTTCCATGTCTTTTTATTGATTCTCTTGTCAGAGTCTAACAAAAACACTGCTGGCCGTCAGTTGTTTGCTCGTGGTGGCAGCTTATGGCTCCAAACAGCTTCCTTGTAAAACCTTCAGCATGGCGAGGTCTGTCACTGTGGTTAGCATTTCCCAGAAACGATTAATTTTCTTAAACCTAGAACAAAACCCAACAAAATTAAAGCTAAAGCCTACTGAAACGAAAGAAAGTCAGTTCACAGTTTCTCTCCAAGTAAGTGTTTCATCCTACTAACTGTTTGCCTGGCTTAGAGTAAAATGTTTTAATTATTAACTTTTTAAAAGTGAGATTTCGGAGCAGATAATCATGCTGGCTGTTTCAGAAAGGATTTAGCCATTTAGCATATTTGGCACTTGTGGAAAGTATTTTTAAAAAATAATATCCTGTGGATAAATATTTCAAGTTTCTCTTCCTGGGATGAAAATGAATAATACATAAAGCTTGTAAGAGCTTGAGGAAAAACCTGCCTAGCAAGCAAATATAAATAAGTAAAAAAAGAAATGTAATAAATAAATGAAAAGCTGGCACCTTTATATGTATCAGTGCCTGATCCAAATTCAACTAATGCCAAAAGATGGAAGACCATTCTTTACAACATCTCAGGAAAATCATGCTTATTTTTATATATTTCTACTGCACAGTCAACTCCAGATAATAAAGACCATAATTCCATAATATTTGAACAACTTTATAGAGGAGTCCCAATGTTTACCTTCCTGCTTCTTAGAGACATAGAAAAAGGATGTCATCATATGAAAAGGAAGTACTGTTCCTATTTTCTTCTTCAGACTTGAGGCCTAGATGTTGATGTTCATTTGGTTAGCTGGCTTATCCAAAGAAAGTGTGGTTATCCCATTTCACTTGAAAGTGTCAGCCTCAGCCCTTTGGACATGTTAGGTGGTTGAGTACAGAGACTCTGTCCTTGGAAAAGCGTGCACAGCTCCCACTGACTTCAGTGGCAATGACATCTTCCTTCTTCAGGGTACAAAGTTGGACTCTATTCCACATCCTACTTTCCCTTCAGCCCTTTTTACAAGAGGAGTGGAGACTGTTTGTTGTTTATTTGCACTAATCATTTCCAATGTTTTCAGAGCGCACTTTACCAGGAGTGTACATTAATGACAAAAAAAGAGAAAAAACCTAGTCTGAGATCAAACACTCCATCACACTGTGTGTGAAAATATTTGAGACGAGTGAGAATAAGAAAAATGCCAATGAACTTATTGGGAAAAAATCCAGTGCACACAGGAGACAATATGTACATCTATTTAATGAGATGTGTACCCATATATATCTAGCATGTTTGAATGTTTCATGTAATGATGCAGAAGTGATAACCTTTCTTGCAATGGGCTAGAAATGTAAGACATTGAAGTCTTTGATCTTCCATCTCCTCTTTTAAAACATCATGGGAGTCAAAAATAATCTATATTTTCCCTTGGTTGTCTGCAGACATGCACTGGATAGTAAGATCTCGGTGAAGATTTGTGATCAGCTCACTGTGACTACTTGCTGGTTACAGTTTCTTTTGGTTGCTCACATTATATTAGCTCATAATGTTCTCTTCTCTGACTGTTGGACTGAAAAGTTAAAGTGGAAAAAACACAATGGATAGTAAACTACAAATAATTAATCTTTCAAATTGATTTTCAGCATATAATCATTACTAGGATGATGAACTCTCTTTTCAGGAGTCAGAAAGAATGGCAACTTTGTGCTCATGCTTTTGTTATTTACCAGGTTCACATATGTAAACATTTTAACAGAAGATATCATGTTGTGCAAGAACACCACGTTGTATCAAAATATATTCAAAAGCAGCTATGGCTTTTGAGTATTGCAAAATTTTGCACTAGTGAAAATGGGAACTGGGGGAGGTGGGCCATCCTCAGGCACCTGCAGGTTACCTTTTTGACCAGCCTGATGTCCTTTAATGACCAGGTGAAATGCCTGGTGGATGAGGAAAAGGGTTGCCACCCACATAATTCTCCTGGGAAAGCTATGAACCCACAACTTGGACAGGTCACACTTCCCTGGGTTAAGGACGAGCTGGATGGTCAGGCCCAGGGTGTGGTGGTAAATGAAGCTACACTCAGCTGGTGGCCAGTCACAAGGCGTGTTCTCCAAGACTCAGTATTGGAGGACAGCCCTGCCTTTATCAACAAACTGGATAAGGGGATCAGGTGCACCCTTAGTGAGTTCACAGATGGACTCTAAGTTGGGAGGAAGTGTTGATCTGCTGGACAGCAGGAAAATTTTGCAGAGGGATCTGGAAGGCTTAATTGATGGGTTGAGGCTAATTGAGTGAAGTTCAGTAAGACAAGGACAGGCTGAGTCCTGTCCTTAGGTCTCAAAAACCTCCTACAGAGCTACAGGCTTGAAGGCCGAGTAGCTGGAAAACTTCCACCTTTTCCTGGTGGAAAAGGACTTGGCGGTGCTGGTTGAAGTGGCTGAACACGACCCAACTGTGCCCAGGTGGGCAAGAATGCCAGTGGCATCATGGTCTGTGTCAGCAATAGTGTGGCCAGCATTACAAGGGCAGAGACTGTCTCCCTGTACTGGGCATTGGTAAGGCCAGAACTTGAGTGCTGTGTCCAGTTTTGGGCCCCTCACTACAAGAAAGACATTGAGGGGCTGTAGAGCTGGGGAGGGATCTCAAGAACAAGTCTGATGAGGAGCAGCTGAGAGAGTTGGGGGAGTTTATGCTGGAGAAAAGAAGGCTCAGGGGACACTTGATCATTCTCTATAACTGCCTCAAAGGAGGTTGTAGTCACATGGGAATTATCTTCTTTTCACAGACATCTAGGGATGGCCACATGGGAATTATCCTCTTTTCACAGACATCTAGGGATGGGATGAGACAACAGAACCTCAGGCTGTGGCAGGGAAGGTTCAGTTTGGAAACTGAGGAAGAATTTCACCAGAAAAAGGGTGTTTAAGCATTGGAATGGACTGCCCAGGGTGGATGGTAGAGTCACCATCCCTGTTAGTGTTCAAGAAACAGTTCTGTTTTGGTTATGGCACTATGTGTTATGGTTTGGTTGATATGGTGGTGTTTGGTCCAAGGTTGGACTCAATGGTCTCTGAGGTCTTTTCCAGCCTTAATGATTCTAAGATTCTGTGACCTTCAATCCATTCCCAACTGCTATAGTTTAAGTAGCTATTGTTAGCTCTTATAGTTTGCAGCCTCAGTACTACTACAGAAGAACTTTCTGAAAGTCATCTTGAACAGTGTCACTAACTGTTTATTTCCATTAAATTGCACATTACTGCCATCATTGTTGATATTAGTATTATTTGTACTATGATCCAAAAAGCATAACTCAGAAATAGATTAAGATCTGTTGTTTATCTCACATAGCTGATTAAGTGTGAATTTAAATGCAATGTTCTTTTCTTGCTCTTTTTGGAGATATTTTCACCTCCTCAGAGGAGGCAATCCAAGTCAAATGTTGTCACTGATGCTTGGTTTACCATGACTAAAATGGCAGCTGTATGACAGCTATGTAACAAGTGCCGTTGTTTATCTATTTTTTATTTTTAAAAGACATGGAAATTGACATTGGACAAGAAATGGATATTGACATTTAACAATAGGGGCTATGGTAACAAGATTATTGCAGCTAGAGAGACTGTAGATATCAGCATCCATTGTACACTGGAACCCATGAGACTTCATAGATACTCTTTATTACTGGCAATACATATTCTCAGAGATAACTCTCAGCCCAAAGACAAGAGAGACGTTGTTGTGTTAGATTTTTTTTTAAGTATTTTATATTTTCCAAATAGAAACCCTACACAGTTTCTAGCTGAAAAACCCCATAATTCATCTAGGCTGGCAGTGGTTTTTATTATCTCCATATGTCACCATTTAAATAAAGACAATGAACACTGAGCAAACATTAATCTCCTTTTCCTCCCCTCTTGAAAACAAATCTCAGAGAAAATACTGACAAATTATACTTCAATTGTTTGACCTCTAAATTGATTAAATAATTATGAAACTTCTTCTCTTTAACAACTGGTACAAGTACTCTATATTCTTTCCTCAAAGAGACGCAGTTTCCAGCTAGTAGCAGCATGATTGATCTTTCCATATCAGATACATTGTTATGGTCTACTGCCTCCATATCAGACCTATAACATCTGTCTTCAAACTCAGGCTGCAGTCCTGCACTACTCAGTGATGCTTTATGCAACCACATCCCTCCATTACAAGTATGAGTGGATTAATATTGATTTTTCCCTCTTGTCCAAGACAGAAGGTCCATCTTAACAGCAATAAATTACACATCTGAGATATGAGGACATGCTTGGTCCTCCTTGGTCTTCATGCCACAGATTATTACTTTGCCTTGAAACCAATTTCTGATGTTTTTAACCCACTACAAGGGCAGAAATTGAAAATTGTCTTGAAGTTTAAATACTTGTTTGGGTTTTGTTGACAATAAAATTTCCCAGCCACTGGTCCTAGAAACAGCTTTTAACTCTAATCATGAGTGGTGAGAGTGATCTTCCAAGGCTTGTGTACAGGCGGGCTTGGAAATAAAACTGCAAGCAGCACTAGAGCAGGAATGACAAGCAGTGAGAACTGACCACTTTCTCAGAAAGTCAGTCTAAGGAGAGCAATGACAAAGAGAGTAGCAAAGTAGTACTGAGTAGCAGACACAGCACTGTTGGAAGTGTGAGGATGCACTGAGTTAATGATATACATTTTACAAATGTCATGCATGATACTGCTGTCAAATTCATCTAGACTGCTGAAACTTTTTACAGTTTCCTTTTCCAACCTTACTTTGCTGATGAAAAGACACTTAAATTACATTTGCAAATCTAGAACCTGCAATGGGGAACAAATCTGCAGGAAATTAATTGTTAAGTATAGACACTGTTATGGCTCCTGCTTGACCTCACTTGAAACACCAGATTCCTCATGTTGTTCTGCATACTTGTGGTGTGCTGCTGTGGTGCTGGCTGGTCAGTCTGGTGCTTTTAGGCAATGTTTCATTAATATGAGTTTTATTTTGCTGTGTTTTTCTGTTTCATTTGAAGTATTTTTGCAGCAAGAAAGATAATTTTACTATGCTGTTAACAGATACAGGTTTTTTAGTCTGACAGAGACATGTATGTAAAGATTGAAATATTAAGATGTGGGGCTAAATTTTTGGCCTGGAAGGGAGAAAATCTGCCCAGGAAATGATACAGCCGCAAGGATGTCATAATAACCAGTTGCAAACACAAGATCCCTGACAGGAAAGAAACTGCTGAGCCAGTGGCTCTCTATGGCCCTGGGCTACCACAGGGGTGGCACCTGTGGGTACTCAGTGCTTGTTGGAGCATCATACCTTATAGGCAGCTCACTATGGGCCTGGGGTGGCTATTCTCTTCTCTTTCCTGTTCAGGCAGCAGTCTCATCAGTTTGCTGTAATCCAGCCAGCATCTGAACACGTCTTCATGTACAATAATAGCTTTTCTAACCCAGAAACCTATTTATAACTGTGTTGAGAAGATGTGTGGTTGCATTTCTAAAGAAATTGGAGGCTGGAGAAGTGGAAGGCTATTGAGTTTATTAGTTTGTAGAAAGTGTAAAAAGATGATAAAAATGGTTATAATTTTGAAAAAAACTCATAGTCCAATTATTTTCAATATAAAATATACTTTTGCTTTGTCCATTGGGCTCTCTTTTTTTTTTTTTATTTTTTTAAGCACGTATAAACTTCTCTATTAACCACCAATTTCATGTGGACAGAACAAAAATCAACCATAGCTCAATGATTGCTTTTCTCAGGCTTCAAGCTGTGTTGATGTTTCAGCACTTCTGCATCTGCTTATGCCAAAATTACTCTGATAGCATTTAATATTTGCAAGTATTAACTACAGAAGAAGTTGGCCAAGTATTTCTTAACAAATCAAAATTCTCCCAGACAAAATAATGATAGAAACAGCAGGAAAAAAATAATCTTACCAGCTTTGTCTTTTACAGAATATACTGTGTACAACTGCCCTTTCAGTGAACTACGTCTGTAACTTGGAAAGGTATTCTCATCAGGAATCATTGTCTAGAGCTAGAGGATATTTTTCTAGAGAAAAAATATCAGCTAGGAATGTCTTTAGTAGAATATGAGCAAGAGGGATAGCAAACTTTATTCAAAATGCAGACTGGAAATCTATATTCAAAATATTTTCAAATGCATATACAATATATTTAAAGCACATCTGATCTGGAAGCCTGTCCACAAGCATGAGATGAGGATAGATGTAGATAAAGTTGTGTTCCAAAAATTCCAAAGGAAAAAAAAAAAAAAGGAACAAAACTGTATGTTAAGTTCTGCTGGAGTATTATAATGATAACTAAACCCAAAACATTAGGCCTGTAGCAGTTTTAGATTCTGCAAAAAGCCTTGTCTAAGCATACCAGCAGCTGTTCTGAACACAGTTCTGAAGCTTTATATTTTCTTGAAGATTTACTATGCAGTCAGGAAGATTAGACAGAAATCTATCTACTTATTGGAGAGAAAAATGCTTTTGGAGTGGGCTCCGAGTTCAAGCTAACAAAATATATGCATGAGGTTGGAACATCTTACCTCAGTTATCTCTGAATTCACTGGTAGATGGGGAAAAGAAGGACTAAATGAAGAGAAATTACCAGCAATGTCAAGGGAATGTGCATTTCTTATGCTATTGTAGTGAACATGGAAGTTGAAATGTTTTGTAAACAAAAACACTGCATATAAAGCTGCCATAGTTTGAATACTACTAATGTGATAAAGGTTTAGATTACACTCCTAAGCAAACAAATATCATAACAGTTTTTTATGTGTTTGTAATCTGATTTTATTCACAAAGTATTTGCAAATGAGTTTTTTCATCATTTTTTGTTTGGAATTCCTTGACAGTGTTTTATGTGAAGAAATTTCATCCATTGTATCATGCAGATTTTTGACTGGGAGCAACTATTTACATATTCATATTTGTCCTGTGATATGCATATTGCACAGGTGGCTACCCATATGTCCTAATGTGGCCTCCTGAGCTACCTAGGACAGAAGTGCCTTCCTTCTTCCCAGGAAAAGGCTAGAGATACTTTTTTCTTTGTTAGTATTTTTTTTCTAATTAAATTATTATCATGCTGGCTAAGTGTTTTGAAAGCACGACAAAGTGTTAATAGCTCTTATTCATGTCAAAGTCGTTCAAATGGGACCTTTAAAATGTTATTATTTTCTCATTTCCAGTAGAAAAACCAGATTTTTGTATACTAGTGTACTCAAGATTTAAAAACATCTTACTGGTTAACAGGACTGAAATATTTGTCAAGAAACAAAGATTGCGTAACTAAGTTTTTAAACAGATATAGTTCATACAAGGACAGGTTTTGGGTGACGAGTCCTTTTTGGTTAAGCCTATTGGTGTACTTAGAAAAATAGATGAGATTTGTGGTACAAAAGAAGTCTTTCTTATGCCATAGAGGTTTACAGCATGATTTTAATATGTAACTTGATGACTTCCTTATGAAAGAATTGTTGGAGCTAATAATTTCTTAAATAGGTGAAAAATGCCTCCCGTCTTTTTCCTGCAGGAGCATTTAATTGTTTTCACTAGAAATACAGTGATTATTTCCTTCACAATGATACCATACTGTGGTTTTGTATTTGATTAGCATGAAAAATTACTTCAGAGGAGTCCTATTTGAAAACATATTTGTGATATTTTAAAATATCATTAAAAAATTCTTAGGAAGACATTGTATATTATTTTTCTTCTTCTTCATCATTGTATATTTTTCTTCATCATTACTAAACGGTTTACTTATTACTTTATCTTGTGGCATAAACTGCCAATATTCATAACTAAAATCTAAAATGGGAGAGAGTGACACATGATAGAAACTGCTTTCTCTGCAATCATAGTTTCAAAATACATCCAGCTATTTTTATTGTCATAATTGGTTTTAAAATATTTAAAGCATTAGTACATGAGATACAATATTACAATTTTATGAGTCTCATTAGAGCCTTCAGTCAGTGAAAACAGCAAGGCTAGGGTGCATGAGGTGATGCTGCTGTTTGAAGGCAGTGAGGAAACTCAGTGTTCTGAGGCAGGTGTAATCTATCAGGTTTTGAAGACGAGCAACATTTATACTCTACTTCTATCCAGGGGAAGAGTGAGGATTCTATTACACCAACTTCCTTTGACTTTTTATCCTTGTACATCAGCTGAAGTCAACCCAAAACCTTTCCTGCCAGCCTGGTCCTGGCAAAGGAGTCCGTGTCCCTTGCACTTTGTGAAGAGTGACATGCTCAGATTGGATATCAAGGGCTGATCTCCTCCAGAGGCCCCTCCATGGTCCTGTGCATGCTCCAGCCTTAGTGTGCTGCCACCCAAAATGAGGATTAGGCTGGAAATTTTTATTGCCTCAAATTATTTTCAAACTCTGTAAACAGAGGTAATAATGAGGGATTTTCATATTCATGGACTCAAAGCCATTTTCCTCCTAGCCATGGAAGAACAGTAAAGGGGTTACCATAAAATCAGGCCTGCACTCTGTGTAGAAGCTCTGAAACATAGTTTTTTTATTCCTTGAACTAAGTAATTGTTTTAGAGAAGTATACTTCATGTATGTTTGTACAGAAAACAAGGGCAAATTGGAATATAGACTTATCATTCCTTATTAATATATCTTCAAGTGTGTTCTTTCGCAATACCATTAAGATTACAAACAATCTGCTGAAATGTTACAGAAAAACTACAGTAAATAAGGATTCCTTGTTCTTATGCATTACAATACAATCCTTAACTATAATGATCAAATACTACTGATTCTAAGATTTAAGTATATATGCTGTGTTCCAAGGAAGTCTTAGCACAATGTAGAAAATCCCTGAAAGAGTCCAATCATCTCCAAACATGCTTCCCATAATAACTTGATTTTGCCCTAAGGCAGAAGCTTCAGAAAGAACTGAATAGATCCATTACTTATGAAAACTTTGAGACATTATAAGAAACTGGAGTGGTATTTCATAGAAGGAAAAAACTGTGGCAGATTTCATGCCATGCATAGTCTCCCAAAAGACAAACAGCATTTCCTAAAAGGGAATACATATACTAAGGCAGATGTTATACATACATTACTCATTTCAATTCAGCTGTGTTCCCTGAAATGACCTTGCAAATCAGAGAAGACAGGTTTAGTATTCCTTTGAGGAAACATTGAATGTGTCTATATGAGCTTTTAGTTTTCATCAGGGGTATACTTTTGAAGCGGATCTTCAGGTTGTCTCTACTTACTGCCCTTTGGTTCACAGCATACAGACATCAGCTTTCTCAGTATGGCTTTCTTTTAGATGAAACTGAAATGAAATACTCTTGGAAAAGCCACTTCATGCATCCCAGCCACAGCCCAGGAGGAATAGTTGCCAAAAGAAAAAGTAGGAAAGAGCACACAAAACCCCCTGAAATGTGTATTGTGTGTGTTTCAGGTTCTTGCCATCAGCTACAGCTCCACAGAGGTGTTTGGTTCCTCTGAGTGCTCACATAGGCCCAGCCAAAGCTGCTGCAGATGCTGTTGGGGATGTACTCTGCAGCAAGAATGGATCACTCAAAAGAACAGATTCTGTGGAACCTTACATTTCACAGTGGAGAAGTTTGGATAGGAGGGGGAAAAACACAGCAGAAGACTATTTTTTTGAAGAGTATTAAAGCTATAGGTAGCAGTCAATGAACCTTACAGTGGGATTACTGCGCATTATTAATAGCACTGCTTGTTTACAGTGGTAAATTTTTTTCTAATACGGCAAATATAATTTTGAGTTGGTGTATTAATAGCTTCAGAATCTATGTATGCACATTTTTCTTATATTTTTGAGTTTTTCTTTGTAAAAGGGTGAGTTGATATTTTCTTTAATTAGGACAAATGAGAATAAATTGTTGGCTAAGACATTTTCTATAGCTGCTAAAATTAATATTAAACTGCAAGTATCTGTATGATACAGAAACGTGTAGGAATTTGTGTGGATAGAAAGGAGATGGGCCCTCTCCCACATGCATTTGTTGAAGGAGTTTCTAAAGAAAGCTAAGTACCTTAAAGGACTTTATTGATAAATATAGCAGCAAATGTGAC
Source organism: Phylloscopus whistleri (assembly GCA_017589585.1). Taxonomy (NCBI): domain Eukaryota; kingdom Metazoa; phylum Chordata; class Aves; order Passeriformes; family Phylloscopidae; genus Phylloscopus; species Phylloscopus whistleri. The sequence continues at coordinate 4,150,961 of JADMLD010000679.1, read as the reverse complement.
TATATCTATGACATTTGCCAGATTGTTGATCGTGCCCCACTGGGCATGAAACAAAACACTGAAAAAGAGAATAAGTGGAAAAATCTGGTCGTTTTTTCTTGTAAGAAGACTACATATCTGCTGTAGAATTCACGGTGAAACCCTTGGACTGTGTCCAATTCTCATGCTGCTGTAAGAGGAGACAGACTGTTTATCCTGATGGTTTGAGTAAGTTCATGGTCCATCATGAGGTGGCCTTCCCATGTACGGTCATAGAATCATTGAACCATAGCATGATTTGAGTTGAAAGGGAATTTTTAAATCATAATTCCAACTCATCATTTTGAGCTGGGACATCTTCTGCTAGACCAGGTCCCACAACCAGACTTGAACACTTCCAGGGATGAGACATTCTGGAACTTCTCTGGGAAACCTGTTCTAGTGTCTCACCACCTCCAGGAGAAAGAGTTTCTTCTTAATATCTGATTTAAACCTACCTTATTTCAGTTTTGAAACATTTTCCCTTGTGCCCTTGGAAGAAGTCAGTCTCCAGCTTTTTTGTAGACCTTTCTGGAAGACTGTAATAAGATCTCTTTGGGTCTTCTCCAGATTAAACCCTGAAATCTCCCCCTGCCTTCAACAGACGACATGATGCCAAAGCATTATAGTTTGCTACACATTTGAAATAGTGCAACTCAAAACACTTTTTAATGGCTTTAAACATCTCTCTGGCACCTGGAAAAACTACCCTACTGCCTAATCTTGTTGGGAATTGGTGTAGGTATAACAAGATTATCATATCATTTCTGCTGGAGTGGGATGTTTAAGTAATTTCCCGTCATTAAAGTCAACAAGGTCAATCATAATCATCATAAGATGTAACAGCACAGAGTTTAAACTAGAGTTTTCCTGTCCTCTAAGAACAGCTGGTAACTACAACAAAGAGAAATTAAACCAAAATTCTCCTGCCAAGAGGCAGGAGTTGGTGAATTATACCATATGCAGTTACATATTTTCACACGTAAGGGGAGTGGTAGGGGAAATTACTAAAGAAGAAGAGAGATCCAGGGTGAATATAAATAAAGTTTGGTGGCTTAAAGACTGTGAAATTTTGTAAAATCATCAAGACTCATCAGGAATACTATTCACTCTCAGGCAATGGTCATCACCGTTAGGAATCATTTGGCCTAACAGGAACTCTTGGGAATCACTATTGTATAGTAAATTCTTTGCTACTCTGGCTCTGCCAAAATGATGTGGTACATTCTGTGTTTTCTGATCCTTGCAAAACTCACCATGGCTTCCTCTGGAGCATTTTAAAGGTGTGGTACCTTGAGATGCAGTGTAAAACCACAGAGTACAACAAACCCCAAAACAATTCCACAAACACAACCACAACAAATCAGGGGACTGTTTTTAATAGGGTACTTGACTAAAATGGTGTATTTGACACTGGAATGACATCTCTTACTCATATAGTACAAATGATTTGCATTTAGATTTTACTAAATCTGTCTGCTTCTACTTTCAGTGACACATCCTTACTAAACAAGCATCATAGAGAAGAGACAGTGTTTTGATTTTTTTCTTTAACTCTTTGAACTTCAATGGTGTTTTTATAGAACTGAAAGAATTCTGCTAGTTTTCTGTTTGTTTGCTTTTTCCATACTGTAGTCATTAGGGCAAATATCTTGGCTCAAGTTAAATAAAACATTTAGTTGTTATCTTTGGCAGATGGATATTCTTGATGGTAGACTGAATTTGAGGCCCTGTGCTTGGAGTTCAGAGGTCATGTGTGAATTTGTTATGCTTTCTGGTTAACTCAACAAAATAAATGAATCTGGTGAAATTGTCATGAAGTGTTTATTTTGTAATGTTTCTATAATATACAGTAAATTATAATTTATGAGGTGTAATTGAAGAAAAGTCTAGAGGAAATTGTGTATAAGATTAGAGGATTATTAAATCAACTTTATGGTGTTTTCAAAACTTAAAATATTTTACAGTTACAATAAATTGTTTGAGAGTGCTATCACCCCACAAATTTTAATAATTTAATAAATATTCTGGTATAAAGTGGGGCATATGGCCAAATCCCAGAGTGGTTTGTGCACAGAGTATTATAATAGTAATATAGTATTTTTTCTTTATCTAGATAGTGGAAGAATGATCTGGTTTTATCCTTAACACATGGTGATTGGTCATCAGTTTTAATGAACTGCATCTAAGAACTTGCAGGAGTTAGGAGGATAGTTGACGTCTCCCTCTTTTTCTCCATCTGTTGCAGGCTGTTAGATACTGCTGTTGAATACAAGGAGGGAGTGTCACTTATTACCTCTCTTGAAACATGTTGACCTTTTAGGCTCTTGGCAAAGTGACTGCAATGTCAATATACATCTTATGGGAGACTGAAGGCAATTATTCATCTTTCAGTGCTTGCCCAGAAGGAAAAAAAAAAAAAAAAAAAAGAAAGAAAAATGTGAATTTATTTCTCTTGAAGGAGGATGAGACTGAACAGAATGAGAAAGCAGCTGCTGCAGTTGGGGGATGGGAGAGGGGTGGGGTGTGTGTGTGTGCACTTGTGTGTGAGTTTGCGTGAGTGTGCGTTCCTTACTTTTTAAAAAATTATCACTATGTTTTGATCACAGTTATGATCTTGAAACAGTACCATGAAAATAATTTGTGGGAATTTTTTTGCACATAGCCTTGGCAAACGGTCCTCACAGTAGAAAGTAACATAATGAAAGATCTGAGATCTTCTCCAACATTAGCTGTCCCGCACAGGATGGTGGGAGTAGTGGGGTAAAAGAGATTCAGCGCAGGACTCTTTCCAGATCTTAATAAGGAAGGTCCAACAAAGAAAATTGTAGTAAGATAACTGTTTTAATAGGAAGAGGAATGTGGATAACCAGCAAGTCTTAAGTCCCTTCAGTTGTTCGATGCCCTGCATTTGTGCAGCATCAGTTGGAGCCCAGGCAGACTTTCACACATCATGCTGTTCAGAGCTGATCCTGTCCATGTAGGAAAGCTCTCCCTCTTGGTTACATAATTTCTTCACAAGCAAATGACTCTGTTCAAACGAGAACTTCTTGCTGCCCTTTTAGGTAAAGGCAAGGCCATAAAGGTTGTTTAACAGAGAGTACCCAGTGGAAGCTGCCTATTATCTCTTGCAAAGTGTAGGCTTAGTTTATGCTGCAGCCAAGGAACTTTTGCTGCACAGTACTGCCCTGAAGGCCTCACATTATGTGCAGCTCAGTACAGCACAGTCCACCACAGTTCTGTGCTTCTTTAAGTTCTCTTTATCACTAGTTCCTAAATGTGCAACACTGTCCCCACCAGGATCAATAGAGTAGGTATCCAACAATGACATAACTGAGTACATAGTGCAGTGTAGAGTGATATCTGCGTTTGTTGACAATGTGACACCTAGAAATCATAATTTATTTTAATAATATAATTTATGATAAATATTTCAATAATCCACTGGGGTTTTTTCTGGAAATTTAAGTAACTAAATCTAAAATAAAAACAAATCCCTCAGTTTCTTTTACTTCTCCCAGGTTAGAAAGACCCTAAAGATGAGATGGATGAGATTTGATCCAATTTGCAGTGACTTAATGGAGGGAAGAGTTTTATGACAGCTGGTAATCTATACAGACTATTTGCATCATATATAAATACAATTTCAAAATCTACTGAAAGGATATGCATGTGTGCATTAATTCATCCATTTATTGCAAAGGGAAAACCCATTCTCTTTCAGATAATACCTATCTCATGTGAGAGGAATCCTCATTTATTAGTGGATAAGACCATGTATCAAGTGACTGTTCCTACCTTTGAGGCAATTTCATTTTGTGACTGTATATATATATGTGTGTGTTCACACTTCAGATGCATTTTGACTTAATGAAGAGCTTAATAAAAATCAGCATTCATAGCTTCTGTGTAGTCAGATAAATTAGTTAATGCACAAACTGAGCTCTTATGTATTATGCAAAAGATTAGTTCCAAGATTTGCATAATGTGCTACAAATGACCCACTGTTTCAAACAGTAGCAGCCTGGATAAAAGTGGGTTGAAAGCTGAAGTGACGTCAATAAAGTAATTACTCCTAGCTTGGCACATCTCATTCATTGTCAAAGGTTCAAGTCCCTGTAGTGTTGAGAGAACAGCTGAAAGACATTGAAGGCAGGTTAAAGCAAAAATACTACAACAATAGTCAGCAGAAAGGGCAGATAATGGTCAGTGTGATTGGGATAGCAGGGATTCTTAGCTCTTCAGCATCTGATCTAAAATCCCATTAAAATGAAGAGCAGTCCTTGTGCCTCCTTAAAGAGTGTTATTATTCTGAACCACAAGCTGCAGATCTGAGTTATAATATTGTACTAATTCAGACCTGACTGCACTGTTAACTAAACTTTAAATCAGTGCAATTTCTGAGAAAGGGGAAATACTCTTTCCTTACTAATCTTGAAGAAATTATGGAGTAGATTTGCTACATGAGAAACACCAAATGCCTGAATTTACATAACGAGTTTGATCATATCAGGGGGCAGCGCACAGAGTGGATTGGAAACACATGGACTCCAGCCAGTCCTTCACTTGGTTTCTTACATGGTCAAAGCCCTTACTTTCTCTTTCGTCAGGTGTCACGTAGGAGAAATTTTTGTGAAAATGTCTCTCAAAACTTTTCTTGCTGCAGCAAACAGCTTACAAACACAAGTCCATGACATTAACGCTACTCAGCATGGATTTTCTGAATCAGCATCAGTAAAAAATATTATTCTTCAGCTATCTCTTCTATAGGCACCCTCTACTGAAGGCATTTCAGTCCCTCTGCACTTGTGGGGGCCGAAAAAGCTCTTGAGCTCTTGAGGTGCTGTTAAAAGACCTTCTTACTTTGCTCTCAAGCAAAGGATTAAATGGATATTAGAATTGTTAACTCCAGATTGACTGAAGCATGTGAACAGAGAAATTAAGAGATACATACCACCACTGACTGAGCAATGGGCTTCCCTCTGTCAGACGCTGGAAGAAGCACAAAGGCATTTTGTGTTCTATGTTGGCCAGGCATTCAGGCACATAAATTTTTTTACTGTAATTTTAAGGAGATTATTAATAAATTTGTAAAAGAAATCAATCAATGCACAAAGTATTACCATTTTACTTATTTTGTTCTTATTTAAGGAGAAAAAAGCCATAAATATTTTTTTGCATTAAGGGCAAGAAGAGTCTGCAATCTCAATAACTTTTAGCTGAGGCCATCTTAAATTATGGTTTTCTCAAGGTAGAATAAAGTCTAATCCACTTTTGTAGAAAAAAACTGTGAGCTGCAGCAGTTGAATTTCTGTGTTGCCGATTTGCAGTTTGTTAGCATGGCTCTTGTAATATCTGACTGTTCCAGTAAAGCCTCAGGCATCAATGCTGTGTGAAAATATAAGCAAAAGAAATTAATAGGTTAGAGAAAAGAAGCTTTGAGAAACAGACATATTTGCAGAACTGAAAAAAGAAGTAATTTTTGTGGCAAGGGACAGAAAGAATTGTGGGCCAGCAGTGCATCAGCAGCATGGGGTTGGAGCATTTTGGCTTCCAGAGGAAACAGCTGCCGCATGTGTCCTGTGCTTTGCTCTTACCAGCACTCGCAATGTGCCTTGTGCTTCTGCTGTCAACAGGGCTTTGTTAGGGAAGCCTTGAATGGCTAAGAGCCTGTGCATCCTTCAGAAACGCGAGCTGCAGCCCGGCATGACCACCCAGGGCTGGTGAATGTATTGACCTGCAGGCTCCATTCAACACCAGCGCTTGTTCCTACTCTGACTTCTGCTATTCTGATTTCTTACATAGTGCTGCTCAAACAATTGACTTTTAAATAAAAGTTAAACCCTGTGTTGCTCAAGAACAAATGGGAGAGTGAGAACCCCTTCCTTTCATTAACACACACAGGCATAGCAGATGGAATAAATGGACCAGCTGCTTTCAGTACTGAGGTACCTGGATTTTACTCCAGCAGCTCTATCAGGAGGAAAATCATGTGCTTGAATGTCTGGTTAAAACCTCATTTGGGAAAGAGAACCAAGAAATTGAAAATTGTATACTTCATTGAAAAATTATATAATTTCAATCATTGATCATCATGGGCTAAGAAAGCAAGTAGGGTATTTAATAATGGTAAATGTTTTCAGAGGCTTAGTAACAGCCACAAGCACAGTGGATTGAAGGCAGGTCATTTTTATCAATAAGATAAAGTCTCATTGTTTCACTAGGAAGCAGTGTTTATAGCTATCTTTATGACAGCCAGTGTTCTGTCTTAATTAATATTATCATTTCTACTTCACCTAAAATAGCTGAAGGGTTCTCTTGGGATCTATTCTTGGATACAATTTTGTTTAATCTTATTATTAATGGTAATAATTTTTTTTCTTGCTTGGATTATCATCTGTATGCCAATGGTTCTATTATTTAAACAAATAATTATTACACATTACAATTCCATTTACTGCATGACAATAACAAATCATAGTTACAGCTCATTCAAACTAAATTAGTTCTAAAACACTAATAAAATTAATTGCAAGATGCTTGATTGAAAAATAGAAACAGTTAAAACAGGAGCTCTTTATCATGGTCTTTGATAGTATATTACTTACTGGAATGAAACCACTAGCCTTAAATATCTTGGTGATTGTTAGCAAACAAAGAGTAATTGAAACTTGGTTGCTAAGAAACATTATATCTCATTGTTGACAATAATGATTTTCTTTGATTGCTGCTTCTATTGTTGTTCGTTGCACAAGCTAAATGTTTTCTCATAATATTCTTCGGATTCCAGTTGTTGTATGTGATACCATTGGGTCTGTTTTAGAAGCTTACAGCAGCATGATATGCTCCTGGAAGAGTGGTGGTGTGGGATTTTCTGTGGTATATGTAAATTTTTAGAATGCCAAAGATACATGAATGAAAACTGGAATTGCAGTCCAAGGTCAGCAATGCTAGCCTTTTCTCATATACTGCAGATGGAAAAACTTATAGCAATACTTTTCTTGATTTCTAAATGTCTTAGCAGCAATAGATGCTTTTTTCAGATGCTGACACTGGCTTTTGGGGAGACAATTTTAGTAATCTGAAAATAAGTTTTACTTTTAAAGTTTTTTAAGTCCCTAAAAAAGTGGTTTTAATTCCCCTCAAACCATTAATCAAAACCCGTATAAATGTAGCCACATTTGTAGCTGGAAAAGTATTCTTTGGCAGAGGTCAGAGCTCTTTGATTGCTGATACAGGCAGCCATCTACAGTTTTTTCCCCAAGCAATTCTGTTTGATCAGATCATGTAATCAGCAGATTCTATTCCAAATTTCTTTGTGATTAATGCAAGGGATGGAAAATTAATAGCAAAAAACCTCACCTATGCTAGTTGATTATTTTGGCTCATTAAATAGACAAGTTCTGTTTTGGGTCAAAACTCCGCTCTGTGAAAAATACTTTAATATTCAAAAGGCAAAAGTTTAAGAAAACAATTTTAAGATTTTAAATTTTTAAAAGTTTTTGAGGTTTTTTAAAACATGTATGTTGTCTTTGAAATGAAATAAAATGTAATGCATTTATATTCTAATTCTAAGAGGAAATATTAGGAAAAGAGGAAAGACTTGGATTAAAGACTTGCACTACAAATTAGAAGAGCCAGAGAGGATTTTTCATTCTCCAGCAGATGAGTGATTTTCCTTGTAAAAAGCTATGCCATATCCCTTTTCTCTTGTCTGCTGAGGTGTCTTTTAGTTATTAACTTCTTCAGGATGGCTGAGTGTTGCTTATATTTTTAAGAGAAAAGAGTCCAGAAGTGCAGGAAGTGCATATTACAACAATTTACATGACAGGATTGGTTTATGGAGCAATATACAGCATAAATTTTCAGACTGGGAATGTATGCTTTGGAGAGATACCAGCTGCAGTTTAAGGAGGAAGGAGGCATTACCTGTTTTGTTCTGACTACAGTTTTTTTCAGATCAGGAATTATAACCTTGAGTCTGTGAAGTACCCTGAAAAATTAAGTCGAAACCCATCCTGTGCTACAGAGCCCAACTGTTACTTACATCAGTCCCTGTGCTCTAAAGAAAACATACATCATAAGAGAGATCTTTCTGCCAGAAAGAGAAATTAAATTTGTGTCAGTGTGTGTGCATATGTGCCTCATTATTGCTTTCACATGGAAACTTATTGTGGCAAAGAGTGTTGTCAGTTTTAGTCTTCTAAAGACTGAATTTCCATGCTGAAAAGTTTGAGGTTGAACTCTTTCAAGTAATTTCCATGTTTGAAGATTTTTTTTTTCTTTTTGATCTGAAAATCTGATTCTTTTAATTTATTTAGAGAATAAATTGAAGAATTGAAGAACACTTCTTGAAAATGCCTGGAAGCGAGGTCTGTATTTATTGTGTAAAAAGCGGAATATGTGGAAAAACATCAGACCTTGATTTTCTTCTGAAAGCAAAATGACTTTTACAATACATCTCAACAAGGATATCCTTTTTGTGTTTCCACATGTAGTAAATATGTGTTGATGTCAATAAAATCTGTTTTCCTAATGAGTGTTTTAGTATTCTTTTGTTCCTTTGTATTAAGTTCCTATTAACTGGCTTACTGTTTAGGTACTGTGCCTAATTCTTGGTTTCTAGTTTCTAATTTGATTACTTAATTAATGGCTTCCAGAGTTCCAGAATGATGGTACTTTCATAAATGAAATGCAGCTACCACTGCTTTTGAATGTGGCAGGAGAGGACTAAATGTCAGTCAAGTTTCTATTGAAATATTTTGAGAGACAAGAGGAGAGGAGAGGAGAGGAGAGGAGAGGAGAGGAGAGGAGAGGAGAGGAGAGGAGAGGAGAGGAGAGGAGAGGAGAGGAGAGGAGAGGAGAGGAGAGGAGAGGAGAGGAGAATGTAAACAGTCAGGGTCTTAAGTTTGGGACATTGTTTAGAGTAGGCTGAAAATATTGCAACATTTATGTGCATTTTATTCTGTGTATGCACAAAGGACATGTCATTCTGAGTCAAGAGAATGAGATGTTGAGTGATATGAAAAGTGAGACAATGTTCTGCTACCAATGTTTGCACCTTTGTGTTCCGAGTGCAAAGCAGATTTGGCATGTTACCAGCCCAGATGGGTAATGTTTTGTATGCATTATAATAATATATCACCTATGAACAGCAGAAGGTAAAAAGGTTGTAGTGTTGCCAGTTCTTGAGACTTAACTCTAAGCTTCATGCTTTTTTGTTTCTTATGGTGGCAAAAGTGAGAAACTCAACCTTTATTTAAGAAAGCTTATAAACCTTGTTTTTATAAAAATGTTCTTGAAAACAGATGGAGAAACATAGATGAACTATATATTCAAATGTCTTTCAAGCTGCATGCAATGAAACATCATATAACTATATGATAAATTAAGGATTAATAGTTTGTTCAATGAATAAAATTCTTTTTTGGATTTAATTTTTATGATGGGCGTTTCCAGTGCATGAAGTATGAGGTTGAGTAACTTAATTATTTTACACATTTCTATTTTCATATGTCTCTGTTTCTATCACATTTCTGTACCTGGCATAGTTCCATACTCAGTGTTTGTTTCAGAACCCATAGCTGGGCTTCAGTCAGTCCTGAAAATCTTTCTGCATATGTTTAAATTTGAGGCATGAGTGCATATATTGTTACCACATGTGGAAAAACTATTTGGTGTGAGTAAAGAGAATAGGAGATGTATTTTGCCTACCACTTATTTAACAAAATGGCTTATGCCTCCAACATAAATTAGTCATTCAAACTGTGGGAGTCAAAACCTCACAATCCCTCCAAGTCAAATTTTGATGGAGTCAGTATCTCCTTCTGGGATATACAGTACTCTATTTGTAATGCTTTGCACTTCCACTATTTCTACTTTCACATAAATCTTTTTTGGATACTGTTTATGTTTTGGGTTTCAGATATTTTAGTATGGCTGTAACTTTTCATTTGCACCACATGCTTTTGCAGGGAAATACAATTGATCTATTCCCCTTTGCAATATTCTGTATTTTATATTCACTTTAGCTGCCTGCTTTTCTTCCTCCACCCCAATAAATTCTTTATTGCAGATTTTTTTTCTCAAAAGCTTCCAGATTTATTGTTTCTGCTTTAAAGAAATGTGTAAAATGATAATTGGTGAAGGCATTGCTGCTTTCAGTTTACAATGTTACTAACTATAATGACATTCATTTTACTGATAAATGTGAGGTAAACTAGAAATTTAGAATGAATAAGTTATTAGATTTTTGGTTTTGAGAAAAAGATTTTTAAATGCCCTTCATCATGACTTATGACTGAAGAATTTTTAGCAGCCAGGGCTTTTACCTGTAGCAAATACATGGTTCAGGGTAAGAGGTCAAGGACAAAGACCTCCCTCAGCTGTCAATATTCAGGCAATTGATCTTCTCCTTTTATTTAATCTCACCAGCCACTTCCCTTCCTTTCTTCTCCTTTCCCTCTGTCTTTTTTCCCTTCCCCCATTCTACTCAGGGATACTAAATGTTCCTGCTGCCAGTAGAGCTTAGTGTAAGTGTAATATTACATGAATCAAAGGCCCTTTAGGCCATGATATAGACTGGTAATTTATTACTGAAGAACAGAGGCTTTTTTGAAATTTCCTTTAGTTCAGGCGATCACTATGAATTAACTAGGCAAGAGGGCAGCAGGTGCTCTCATTAAATTTACAGTCACTGCCAGCAGACAGGGAAGCATTTAAAAAAAGAATATGCAGCTGTGCTGACACATGTAATTGCAACCATCCACAGACTCACAAGATGTGTGGGGGTAGCCACAGACACTTGGTCACTGTGCTCGATCTGTGCTGGCACACAAGGACCATTGCACATTGTGCTTATGATTAGGTCCCTAAACGGCAAATTGCTTTTACTAGACCTCCAAACCTTGTGTGAGAAACAAATGAACTACTGGCAGGGCTGGGTTTAGTCAAACCTCCCAGCTAAAGTGACCTTGAACTTCAGAGAAGTTCATAGCCTGATTACAGCTTTGTGGTTTTGGCATTTCTCCACTTACCCTTTGTAAAATAACAGCTTCAACAGATCTCCCCTTGATCTATGTTCTTGGCTCAGTTTCTTCAGTCATCAGATAGTGTTTTGTGTATAACTGGTATTTGAAACTAATAAAATGAGTTTTTTGCAGAACCAAACCTATATTTTCCTTAAAAGAAAGGAAATTCCATGCAAAGCTACCCACTAATGATACCTTCTTTGTTTTCCTTTTTAATCACTTATTACAAAAAATAGTACAGAAATGCTTATTTTGTACCCTAAACACTCCTTGAGGGAATGCTGAAAAAGTGAGCTCTTGGCATTGATCCAGAGCTCCTTTGAGTCAAGGCTTCCACTGACTTCAGTGAGGTTTTACATCTGGCTTTTAAAACCTAGTTTTAGCTTCAGACATATGTTTTGTTTTCCTTACTACTTTTCATGGAAGTTTCACACATGTCTAAGGTTCTACATTAACCAGAGTCTTATGCCTTGTTATCTAAGTTCAAAACAATCCTCAAATGCAAATAGACTGGAGTAAGTGCTCTGTATTCCAAGTATGCTGTACTTTGTCTATGGCTGTGCATCATACGGTGTTTGTATACTGCACACAGTTACAAAAATGTGCCTATTTTCTTCCTTAAGTTCCTTTTCAAAATATTTTAACTAATAAAAACCTGAAAAAGTTAGTTTTATTGATTAGACAATTACATCTAAATTATGTAATTCACCATGTATATCTAAAAAGAGATTTGATTTTTGGTTTGTAAAAACTTTGCCTTTTGACTCTTTCTTTCTCTTTCTCTCCCTTCTTCCTTTCTATTTTCAGGGTGCAAAAACCAAAGAGTAAGGTATAGTTTCAAGTTTTTAGTTCCCTTTAATCTTAAAAAAAGAAAGATGCTTCATATTGAAATTTTAGTGTGTCCGAGCCTTAAAGCAAATAAAGAGAAATATTAGCACAATTCTTTAATACTTTCTTATATGTAAACTTCTTTTCATCAAAAAAATATATCATCAAATACAGTCATGTATATAAGATTTGAAGAAGTTTCTTCTGTCTTGTCTTGCATTTAACTTCCCTGTGTTCATAAAATAGTCCGATGCTGCAGAACTATGAACAAATTACACCACTTTTAATAGAGCCATTTATCTGCTTTAGAGAAGATTAGCATGCAATCCCTAGAGACATTTCTCAGCTAATAAGAATAAAATGAATGCTACTTGAGCGAGCACCTGTAATCAAATTGCTTTTTATTCCCTAAATCCTTGACAGACTCCGCAAGTCTTATCGTTTCCTAGGTGGGCCTTTTACAGACCCTGGTAGTGTACTGCTAGAATTTTTCCTTTCTGTGCTATCACATTTTGCCCACTGATCAGACATCATTTATTGAGAGAAAAGTGCACCAACCAACCCACCAACGACCCATTCAACCAACAAATCAGAAGGCTCCTCTCAGGATGAAAATCCCAGCATTTTGGAGGGATGAAGCACCCCACCAGCCATTCCTCTCTAGGTGTCACAGCCCAGGCTGAAGGCTGGCGGAACAAGGGCCAAATAATTTTATATCTTGTTGAGGAATGCTGCTGCTGCAGATTTGATTGTTCCCAGACAGCTGTCACAGCAAGACTGCTGCACCTATGAAAACCAAAACCAAAAGAGAAACACAAACAAACAAGAAAACAACCCAACCAAAGGTTAAAATACAGAAGGAAGAAATCTCATTTGGGCATAGTAAAGTTTCTCACAGCTCAAATGAAAAACAATGTGTAAAACTAATTCTGTTCAATAGAAGTTGGTTTTCAAAAATAGTGTCAAATTTAGTCTGATGTTTTCAGACAGAATTCAGTAGCTTTAACTCAAAATACTTAAAATAGATATTCTGAGCTTGTTATATGTGTATTTAAAAATTAAATGGAGCTTCCTTGTATAGCTCTGATGAATGTTTCTATTATCTCCACAGGACGAAGTTTAGTTTTGCCTCATGATATCAAAATGTCCTAGCTATGATACATAGATCCATTTTCTTGACTGGGAAACAAAGTTATGTTTTTGCACAAAATTCGTGAGTTTCTCAAGCTGGAAGACCATTTGGGTTTGTTCTTGTTCCTGTGAAAATGAATTAATTTAATTATTTTCAATGTCTTTAATTAACATAAATTTGCTTAACCCATAAATTTGCTAAATTACAAGGAAGGAAGCCAACGGAATAGACACAGAATACTGCTAGATTAAAAAAAAAGGCAGGTACTAACTGTTGGTTGAAAAGTTACTGTATAAGCAGATGTTTGTCAGGATGAATTTTCACGGATTTCAGATCAGACATGACGCCAGCTTGATATCGAATCTTATATTCTCATCTCACTCTCTGTAACCTCTCAGCATGGGATTCTCTAGCACTTGTGCTGACAGTGTCTTCACAGTGTCAATCACACTCTCATCGCAGGTGAAACTGATCAGAAAGATTCAAGTGAAAAGGACTTCTCCAGGCACCTCTGCATTTTTTAAGGATAATCTCTCATGGGCTGCTTAGACGAAAGGGAAAAGGTTTTTTTGCTAGGGGTGGGTCTTGTAATTAGCTTTGAATTTAGTACACATGAAATCTGAAAAAAATCTACTCCCACTCCCCATATAGAAGTTACATGTCTCACCTGCCTGGAAAATGATAGTGTAAAGCAGGAATTAACAAATCCTGAACAAGATGACTGCATATCATCTCAATACCAAAAACTTCCAGCAGTCTGTTTTATTTCCACATCTTCAGAATGCTTTATAACTCCGTTTTTACATGAACTCATTAGATGAAATATCTGATGAAACAGAGGCTAATTTGCCATCTAGATTTTTTTCTTCTTACAATTACTTGTTAATTTTTTAAATCTTTTTTAAAATTTAAGATGTATACTGTATAGTGAACAGGAATCAGAGAATATTACCAGCAATGAGCTTATTTACATAACAATGAGTCAATATCTTACTGGCTGTTGAAAACAGGCGAGTCCATACTTAGTCCAAAAGCAAAAGGCATCCTACAATGAGGGCCCTTTTGATGGGAAGCTGCAGGAAATCTTTGCTTTTTTTTTTTTAATGGAAATAAAATATTTTCCTTTTTATTTTCCTTCTGTTTTTAACTAGGTTAAGTTCATTTTCATACCCTGGGTACTGCAAGTTTGTACAAAACAAAGGGAAAAAACCTTGCCTGGTCTCCATTAGAGTTGAAATAATGATAATAGTTCTTGAAAGCAAATGCTCAGTCTTAGAAAGTCCTTTAATGATTTCATGATGTAATAGTGGTCTATGAACATCAAAATATATGAACCTGTTATTAAGTCTTGAAAGTTGATTTTACACAAATTAATTGGAGCTTAAATGTCCTTGATGGGTCACCTGTGGTATTGAAAATCTATAGCAAATATTACTACAAATTTATACAGGAATAGAAGCTTTATCAAAATCTGGCAATTTTTTCCACTGCTGTTAGGTGAAGTTCTACAGTGGAAAAACCCAGTGTGTTGCCAGCTACCTCTTTACAGTGTCCAGAAATTTCATTTTGCTGATACTGAGATTTCCTTTATAACAGAAACAAAAGCCATTGGGCATAAACCTTAACTAATTATTGTCAAATGCAAGAATCTGCATCCAAACCTGTATTTTTACATGCCAGCTTAAACAGAACATTTATCTTTACAAATTTTATGTAAGATGTGTGGCATTTAAGGCACCTTTACTGAAGATCTTACTATCTTGGCATGCATGTGTCCAAAGGAATATCTGGTTGCCATCAATTCTTTTAATTTAACAGGCATCACTGTGACATTTGATTTCAGTGATTAGCTCTCCAGATGCTTAATGTTGAAAGGACAAGGGTTTTGTTTATCAAAAGCACACATTATTTTCTGAAAGCCATACCCTTCCCATTATATTTATTGTACATATGGCTTAATTAAAATCTCTTTTTAAAGTGTCTATTTGTATGTTCTGTGTCTTCTCTTCCCCTGTGCAAATGAATGTTATGCTTTCATGTCTTTTTTTAGGGTTTTGCTGAGGACAATAAAACCAAAGAGACCACCATGAATGAGATGCAATGTAACTCAGCCAAGGGAATGAACCTCCAGATGTCCTCACATCATTCCATATCTAGAATAAGTATACTGACATGCCCTCATGTTTCTTTGATCAAGAACTTCTAAATGCAGAGTGCCTGATGGACCTCTAACCAAGTTCTGCTCCACTACCAGAAGTCACACTGTAGCTTCATCATTTTAACTATTTCTACTTACACATACCACTTCTGTCTATTCCTCACTCGCTATGGCTTTTCACTTTACACCTCACACTGGTCATTCAGAAAAGGTATATAAATTTGTTTACCCCATTTTTATTTTCAGAGTATTTTATTTAGACCTTTCTTTTTTTTTCTCTAGCTCCCCCAACAAGCATGTTAAAATTAAGGGAAAAGTAAAAATCATTGAGGTTTAATGAGATTTTAAAGTCAAATAATTCAACTTACATTTTAACATAGTTCTAACAAGTTATACAAAAAAAATTAATTTATTTTTACATTTAAATTACAAGCATAATTTAAAGTTTTAAGAGGACTAAGTATGCTAATCACATATCTTTTGTCCTTTCTTGTGTATCATTTTAAATGCAGAAGAGTTCCATAACATTTTTTTCTAGTTGTGCCAGGTTCCCTCATAATCACCTTTATAATCTGTGAAATGCAACCAGACAAGAAAAAAGAGGCTTACCTGTTAAGCCGAAAGATTCTAGACTCTCATCTAGGAGCCTAATGACAATCCTATTTCAGATTCAGATGAATAAGTGCTATTGTAAACTCAGAGTGCAAGCATTGTAGGATTCAGTAGATTGCAATAATCATATTTTCCAGATGTAGAAAGGGGAGAACACCAGGGAAAGACAATGATGGTTTCTTGCTTTGAAGCGTACACCAGCCCTTTAGAGACATTTTGTATCTTGTGACCAATGTGAGACCACGTGATGGCCAGTCAGCAACTAAAATCATTTGCTTTTCCCAAAACTTGAGGAAATACAAATATATTAAAAAAAACCGAAACAAATAAAGCAGTGGTTGACACAATATTCATTCTGTGGAATATTGAATAACTTAACCTGAAATGTACCAAATTCTAGTGGTTTTCTTTGGAACATATCTTAATGATTTATATCACTGTTTCATTCTAATACAAATACTGATGTTAAATGCAAATTCTCAGGTTTTTAAGTTGATGTAGGGGACTAAGAATTATCTATCTAAAATCAAAATCAGTAAATCATCTCTATAGCAGCCCTAATGTTGAGTTCTTCTGATATTACTCTTCCCGTGAAAGACAAAGAAATTTTTTAACTTTTGCTGTAATGCCTTACCTGAAGGGACTCTGAAAAAAGAAAAAGCAGTTTCCTATTTTTCAGTGGAACTTCAGCTGAAACTGCTAACAAATGGAATCAACAGTCAAGTTTATATTTTCTTAATCTTGTTCCATGATGAGAAAAATTTGAGTGACTGTTTATTGCTATGATATATTTCTGATACACAAAATTCTTGAAAGCATTCTGAGCCTTACCCAGTGGGTGTTCTGGTTGGCAAACTTTGAAAACTTCACCTCTACACAGTGCTTGAATAGGGCACAGATTTGGTGAGAACAGTGAGATGACTTCCCTCAGTGATGACCAGTGAGTAGGGGACACCTCTGAGAACTCACAGTTTTGAGTGAAGGCCATCTGTGTGTCAGTTAAATGTGTTGAATCTTATCCAACACATGCATAAATGTGTGATGAAAGCTATCCAAGCATATTTTAGCCTGAATTTGATAAAAATATATTGCTAGCTAATTCTTTCTGAGAAAGCAGATATTTTCCTTGGGAATTATATTGTTGATATTTTGCATAAAGCACTCAATGGACACTGCAGGTGGAGCAAGGATAACTCCTCTTGTGGCAGGAGATTGGTTTGCCTCTAGTTCTGATAAAGTGATGTTGCAAGAGACTCCTTATACCTCGTTTTTATCTTAGGTAGAGAAAAATTCTGTGCAAATTGAGAAGTTGCTCTCCACCCCAGCACCAGTTCCTGCCATATGTTAGTACTGGACAAATGCAGGTATGGGTTTGCTCAAGTACATGTGTTTTATCAGGAGTGATGTGCTCATCACAAGACATTTTCGTCTAAGTCTACAGACGTAGCCAGAAAGAAATAGCTTTTTGAGTTCATTCAGATATATGGATTGTAGTTCTAATCATCTCTCTCTCACTCTTCTTGCCAGCTCTCTTCCACTCCCTCTCTCCTTATCTTCATTTTTGATTTTGTTAGTCCTTCCAGCTCAGCCATTTGCACTATTTCTGTAGATAGATGAAAGTCTCACACATCTGCCGAATGGGTAAGTGACAGACTAGGCTATTAAAGCCTCCCAAGGCTTTAATAGAAACTTAGCAAGTTCAATTCTTACTTTGGCAGAATTGGTTGGTGTGGTAACATGGCAGGGCGATGTGATTAAATATTTGCTTTCTTGACATCCTTAAACATGAATTTGAATTGCTCCCTAGTTGGCTGGCGTCTGTGATCATATTTGGCCCCTCTACAGAGCCTGTGGCATTCCAGCTACAGACTTCTACTCCAGAATTTAGATCTCTTCTGAGTGTCTCTGTTCCCACTGCAGTACCTCTGTCCCTCTGTTATGCGCACACATTTATATATGGCACTCTTTTGTACGCACACTTCATCTTAATAGCATCAGTGCATTGAGGAACCAGATGCAACTTCTCCTATGGTATCTGCCTATTCTGACAGAATGATAGAGGTGAGATCTTTATCATAAATGTCCTGTATTTTTTATAAAGCTAGAAAGTAAACCTTGATGGTTTATTTCCCCTCAAATGATTTCTAGTCCCTACCTTGAAGCCAACACACACTTGCTTTGATTAATGCTCTTTATCAAACTAAAGATCCTTTATTCTTGCTCAGCTGCCATATTTCTGGGCTGCAAAACTCTTCTTCAGTCAGCTATGTACATCAAAGCACAGATGATAGGACTTAAATACTAGTCCATTCTGTCCTGACAGGACAAACCATACAAACCTCTTTCAAAAACTCTCCAGTGATGAATATTTGACTATCTCCCCAGGCAATCTGTTCTAGTACTTCACCTTCCTTATCCTTAGGAAATTTTTCCTAATCTAATTTTTTTCTCCCTCATGTGATTTAGGTGCATTGCCTCTTGTTCTAACTGCCATTGATGTGGAGAACAAGGTATTCCCCTCTTCCTTCACCTACCTTTTTCTGATATATTTGAGCGCTGCTGTCACATTCCCCTATCAGTTTTATCTTTGAGACATGGAATGCCAGTTCTTTTAATCCTTCCCCAAGGGTCATGTTTTCTAGGCATCTGATTATTTTCAGTTTCTCTCCTCTGGCCTTTTCAACCTTTTTTTCTTTTAAGACCTTTTTTTGGATTTTCTTTCTTCCACATCCCACCATCCTGCTCCTGACTCCAACATACACACATGTTCCTATGAGGAGGCTGAAGGAGCTGGATACAGTTAACCGAGATAAGAAAAGGATGGAGGGAAATAGTTCACAGAATCACAGAATGGATCAGGTTGGAAGGGACCACAGTGGGTCATCTGGTCTAATCTGCCCGCTCAAGCAAGGCCTAAAACATATTTCTTAAGACTGTGTCTAGACTTTTCTTTAATATCTCCAGACAGGGAGAATACACAACCTCTGGGCAACCTGTTCCAGTGCTCAGTCACCTGCACAGTAAAGCTCTTCCTCCTGTTCAGGTGGAACTTCTATACATCAGTTTCTGCCTGTTGCCTCTTGTCCTATTGCTTGGCCTTGTCTTTTTTGTTTATCTGTTTGTTTATTTGTTTGTTTGTTTTGATTGGGTTTTTGGTTGGGTTTTTTGGGTTGGTTGGTTGATTGGTTTTAGTTTTGTCTTTTAATGGTAATTTCTGATGAGGTGAACAAAGCATCTGGCTGGTTCAACATTTTTTTCCTCAGTACTGAAGCTACTGCACTATCTGCACTAAAATTTTCTGTTACTTCTTTTACTTTTTCAGTTACTGAGATTTGCCTTTGCCAGTTTACTGGTGTCCTTTACTCCTCCCATGTTTTCTTAATGATCCCAGATGATTCTGCTTTCCTGTGAACCAAGAATGGTAAAATACATCAGAGCTATATATTAAAATTGTTTAATTTTTCTGATAATTTAGGATATTTTCTTTCATAATTGCCTTGATTTTTCTGCCTTTTTTGAAATCCTGCAGTTCATTCATGTGAATGTGTTGAGTGTTGGGCTATTATGCTCTGCTTTGATCATTACCAGAACCATTAGAAGGTCTGTATTTTCCCAAAGCTGGGACTTGCTTGCTTCTTGAGACACATACCAATATATTCTAAATCATTCCTTCTAATCATATGACTCTTCCTAACAAATGTCTGATATGTCGGTTAAATCACAGGTTTTATCTTAAACTACTCCTTATACATCTTCTTTATTGTTTCCCGACCTGTTCCCACTGGTGCACAGAAATCACAAACATAAAACAGTGAGTCCATTCACTGAATATCCTTCCTTTATATGATGCTGCTATGAATAACACTATCTTTCCTGCTTTTAAGGGACTTTATCCAGAATGTTGCAGTTTTTCCTTGTCAGTCAGTCAGTCACAGCTGAAGAGATTCTTCTGTCAAGCTAGTGAATGTCACGCAAGATGTGCAAACCCCTTTCATACCATAGAAACCACCCTCCAACAATGACTTATGGACCATCTTCCCAAAGTCAAGGAAACTAAAGCCCTCCTGGTGAACTATCTGTACAACCCTGCTTTCATCTGTGGGATGAATCTGTCCTCGTTTGATCCTTTGACCCTTGATAGAAGGATTAATGAAAATACGGTCTGAACCTCTGACTTCTTCACCCCTGCTCTGAGCCTCATTGTCACTTTTGATCCATTTAGACGCATTCATAGCGGTATTGTTAGCATGCAGGTCTTTTGTTAAATCACATTCACTTCAATAGCATATGCTATTGAATAACAATTTTGGAGAGTTTTTCTAAGAATTCGTCATTAGTCTCTATACAATAATTATCTGTCCTTGAGGACAATGTAAAATCTTTTCTACACACCAACACTATTGTAAAGTTTTTTCATCTGAATTAGTTCATGCTTTGTTAATGCAAGAGTCCTTCATTAAAAAGCCAAGACTAACTGTTTTCTAGTAGTTGTTCCTCAGTAGATCCTCACTGTCAATGTATGAGAGCTGGCTTGTTCACATCATGAAGTATCAAGAGGTGACTGCTATGGGTGAGTATCAGGGAGATTACAAAACCTGACAATTTCTTGATTTACTTTTGTGGAGATGAGCATCAGGAATGAAGTCAAAACAGATAAGTCATAAGGTCTCCCAGGGATAATATTTTACTTACACTTAACATTTATTTCCTTATTTTAATTTCTTATCTATTTACTGGCTATAGCAAGTAAATGTGGGAATGGTTGTGCTGGTACCAAATTCTTTTCATATCCACAATCCACGTATATTCAGTCAAAACGTTGACTTCTGCACATCCTGTTCTTCCTGCTTGCTGGCAATCAAAATTTGACTGTTTCAGTAAAAGATGCCAGTATAAAGATACTCATTGCAAGCATACTCATGCTGTAAGGCGTTTGTTGCTGTGTTTTTTTAGCTACATTTTTTGCCAATATTTTTCTCTGGTATTTAATATACAGAAATAGAATGTATGTGAATTTTTCTCCACTGGTAATAATGATGGTATCAGGGAGTAGGGATGGAATACTCAATCAATTACTGAGGTTGAATACTTTTAGGAGGACTCCTGAACCAAAGGGAAGATCCTTTTAGTTTAAGATTTAGTTTTTAGACACTTCATCAACATTTTTCAAATTATACAACTTATTTCAGAAGTGTAATTATTTTTTTTAAATACTACAAAAAAGTTTTAAATTAAAATTATATAACATTTTGCTCTTCAACACAGCTTAAAATGTTAAACAAAATGGCTCATTAAGCCTTATGCCAGATAAAATTTCATTCCTTCTTAATAAAATTAAGAATCAGATAATGTATCATCCTAAAGGATGAAGAAGAAAAGAAAGTCCAAGTTATTCTAATTGAGATATTTTATGTTCATGTGTCAAAGAAAATGAAGAGACTGTTTATAAGATGTGAATTAGGAAAGGAATAGAGTTTTGGCTGGGAACACGTTACTGCTAGGTTAAAGGTTGGACTCAATGATCTTAGAAGTCCTTTCCAGCCTTAATGTTTCTATGATGTGTTAGGCTATTATATTAAGGAAGAAGAATTTCAGTTAGGTTATATGATTATATGTCTATTCAAAGAGTAACAAATTGTAACAGGTCTAGAAGACATAAAACAAGGAAAAAATAAAACTGAAAATTACTTTAATAGCTGAATAATTGTTGTCTTTGTTTGGGAAGACAGGTGACTGCCAGGGAAAATTGGAATTTCCCTTGGAATGGAGAACGCAAACCCCTCCCTCCAAATTATTATAATTTTGCAATTAAGGGCTTTCAAGCAAAGATTTGTGAATAGCAATAACAGTTCTTTACTAGGAAAATTAAAAAATACAAATGTAGTACAAAAATCAAGTAAACAAACAAACAAAAATCCTAGAAACCCTGACAGAGTCAGAAATACAACCTGACACCCTGTTGTTCAGGGTGTTATAAACAGTCCAAATAAATCCTCCTGGAGTAGCAGATGTGGTTCTGTTGGAGTAGAGATGATCCTGTAGAAAAGGTCCAGTACTGGCAAGATGGGTCTGATCTCCCTCTGGTATCCGGTGGAAAACAGGCTGCCCTGGTGTTCCTGAGTCTCAGTTTTTATCCAGGTAGGAACGGCTGGTTCCTCCCACTGGGTGAAGCATCTCACACTGGGATAATGTAATGGTATCAGTCATGTTTTGAGCCTTAATGGCCCATTAACAGCAGATATCCCCCGGAGGGAGGATGGGTGGTGAAAGAGATAAAGAACACTCTTCCACCTGGTTTTAAGAGCTGGCCCATCATCAGAAGGCACCTGTCTCCTCCCCCCTGGAGTTATGAGGTTATACAAGAGATAAAGAAAACATCTTCCCAACTGGTTTCAACAGATGGAAAAACAGAATAAACATTTTTTTTTGTTACATAACCTGTGACAATTGTTCTCAAAATAAGTTCATCTGTTGCTTCTGAAGAGAGGTCTGTAGGGCAGGAAGGAAGGACGCGGGTCACCCCAACAGATATCTATGACAAACAGCATTACTTGCTTTGTTTTAGGTGGTACTGAATAGCTGTGGAGCAGAGTTGTGACACATCGCTGTAGAACAGACACCAGGAGGTATGTTATGAGCCATCAAATTGCATTCCAGAACAAGGTGGCAGCATTTGAATTTTCTATCTAGATAGTGAAAGAAGGAATCAGCTTACATTACTGGGGTGAAAAATTTAGTTGGATTAATGTAAACTAAATGAGGGTAGTAGGCTTAGATTAGATTCTATAAAAAAATTCTTTAACATGAGGGTGGTGATGCACTGGAATAGGTTCCCTACACAAGTTTTGGACTTCCCATCCCGGTAAATGTTCAAGGCCAGGTTGGATGGGGTTTTGATTCTAGTCTAGTTTGGTTTTCCTGGTCTAGTGGTCTAGTGTCCCTACTTGTGGTAGGAAGTGTGTCTGTGTGTCTGTGTGGTGTAATTAGATGACCTCTGAGGTTCTATGAATGACATTTAGGTTCTAATGCTGTCAGGATATAAGTTTCTCAAAAAAGTCTAGAAGTTACTACTGATAGTTTGCTAACTTAAATAGCTATATTCAACACATGGAAACTCATTAATCATCTTATCCGAGTTTTAAAAAATTGTATATGTTTAAATGCTGATTAATTTTTTTTCTGGGGAAAAAGAAAAAAAAAGATTACTAAATGCCAGTATTCATCTTTAAATAAAATATTTGTATGTCTTAAAGAGAAAAATATGAGTGGTAACCGAATCCTGCTATGGAAGTATCATAACGCATGCTGCGAAACTACATATCTGGCATTAGCACAAAAAGCAGGACTGTTTATGCTATAAAATAATAGAAGGTAAGTAGAAGTGTCATTTAGAGTTGATCATTAAATATTCAAGCAACATGTAAAAGTACCCAAATGCACAGCAAGTAGGGGAGAGAATTGTTAAAAATTTGACTGAAACATATTTTAAATTAAATAAAACTGTCTGTTTAAAGATTACAAGGATCAAAATGAGGCCTAAAAACTGTATTATTCATTATCACATGCAAATCACAGAATGTCACAGAATATTCCAAATTATAAGGAACACACAAGGATCGAGTCCAGCTCTCATGGACATGGCTTCCTCAAGAATCACAGCATGTGACTGTCAGTAGTAAAGTAGATGAAATGCTCAATAAATGTTATGTCACAATCAGCTATTGTACATGTGATGGTAGTAGTGGATATGAGAATATTTTTTCCCATTCTCTAAGTATTTCTGAGGGTTGTTAAGCAGTTAAACCATCAGGTCTAAAGCATTTGATATTTTAAAGTATTTTTTAAAAGGTTGATGTAAAAACCTTTTAAAAAACAACAAAAACCAAAACATTAGTTGGTGACCTCTGACCCTCTGGTTTTCCATAATTTTTTGAAAGACAGGAAGTTCCACAGAACTTGAATATAGCTAATACTAAACTAATGTTTTTTAAGGTGATTTTGATGCTGTGCATAATTAAAGGTTTATAAAGTAAAATCATAATAGGACTTGAAGGAATACAAAGTAAGTTTGCCAGTGACAATAGACTGGGAGATGTCGGCTCCCTCAAAGAGAGAAAGGTCCCGCAGAGAGATGTCAACAAATCAGAGAGCCACATGGGCAATCACCAACATATGAAATTTTACAAAGGCAAGTGTCAGACTCTGTACCTGGGACTGGGCAACCCTTTTTGTGTTTGTGAACAAGGGAAGAAAAGGCTGGAGAGCACCACTGCAAAAAGAGCCCTGGGGTTCCTGGTCAGTGGCAAGCTGAACATGAGCCAGCAGTGCCCTGGCAGCCAGGAGGGCCCCATGTCCTGGGGTGCATCAGGCACAGCATCACAGCCAGGCAAGGGAGGGGATTGTCCTGCTCTGCTCTGAGCTGGGGCAGCATCACCTCCAGTGCTGGGGGCAGTTTTGTGTGTCACAATCCAAAAAAGACATTGAGCTGTTAGAGAATGCCCAAAGGAGAGCAATAAGGAAGGTGAAGGGCCTTGAGGGGAAGCTGTGTGTGGAGTGGCTGAGGTCACTTGGTCTGTTCAGTCTGGGGGACACTGAGGGGAGACCTTACTTCCTCCTGAGGGCAAGCAAGAGGAGCAGATACAGATCTGTTCTGTGTGGTGACCAGTGGCAGGACTCAAGGAAAAGGCATGAAGAGACAGGGGAGGATTAGGTTGGATATCAGGGAACAATTTTTCACCCAGAAGGTGTCTGGGCACTGGAACAGACTTCCCAGGGAAGTGGCCACAGCACCAAGCTGACAGAGCTCAAGAAGACAATGCTCAGAGGAACATGGTGTGATTTTTGGAATGGCCTCTGTGGGGCCAGGAGTTAATCTGTAATTCTCTATATGGGAAAGTCTTCCTTGCTGTAGACTTTCTCCCTGGTTCCCTTGCCATTGCCTTGGCAGTGAAATCTGAAGCAGAGGTGTTCAGTGTCTGCCTTCTGTTTCAAGGGTTCCATTGAACTCTACTAAATCTACATTTTCCCCAGTATCTCCAGATGGGCCTTGGTCTTCCTCATTGTATTTCTGCATACTCTGACCACATCCCAATATTCGTCCCTGCTTCTATCTTGTCTATCTTTTGCTTACATCTGTGCTTTAACAGGAATTCTTTCTTCACCCAGGTCTCAGCCATTTTTGCTCAATTTCTTCCCTGGGGATGCACCACTCTTGAGCCTGGAGGAAGTGACCTCTGAGTATCAACCAGCTTTCATGATGTTTTTGTACACTACTTTATTGCACTTTCAGATTTTTCTTGTTGCTGTCTAAAAACCATCCGTTTGCAAACACATCCACCTCTGTGGACATCTGCTTTATTTCAGTCTCCTTCTCCACACTCTTAGTTTCTGATTTCAGCAATCTGTAGGAGCTAATTGGGCTCAATGTTGACCCCATATTAAGTGTTCCCAAGTACAAAAAGAGAGAAAGAGTCAAGACAGTGGCGTATTTCACACTTCCTTTTTTTATTACGTATATTTACATTCTTTTTTGTAAGTACTTCCTGAAAATGCATTTCTCCACATTTCTAGACATAAGACTGTATTAAGTATATCTTTAGCTTTTTTGTTCCATTTGGACAAGCTATATCTCGTAATTGATATGACCCGTATACTACACTGTCAAAAAGACATGTTTATTTCAGTGTTTTGCAAAGAGGTGAATTTTGTTTGTAAAATAAAAAAAAATTAAGATCCTTGCAGTACTGAAATATGTCATGTTTTTCTGACTGCATGTGAGATAGTATCTCGCTGTGGACCATTATTGGCACTTAGAACTATCTGGTTACAAATTACACTTTTTTCTTATTATTTTTGTGGAGTTCTGTGTTACTTTTTCCTTTTGCGTATGAATTTCTTTGCTTCAACATTATTTCAAAGAGGTATCTTCCTGCATGTCATCCTGATGTACAGCCAGAAGCCAGTTTTAAAAGAAGCAAAAGTTTGCAGACATACTATTTTGTTTTCTTTGGAACAGTTTGCAAAAATGTCAGCAGATTTGTAGGAAACAAAGCAGCATGAAGGAGTAAGGGGATAGTTTTGATCATTGCCAAGAACTAGTGCAGCTTTTGGAACCCTAGGAAATATAATCCATCTGTTTATCTAATGCAACTTTTAAAATTAACATTACAAATTCTCTTCCTATTGTTGGTGTTATTATTTCTCCTGTCTTGTCAAAATCATTCAACTTGCAGGAAAGGAATGGAGAATTTTATCCCACAAGTAACTAGAAGAATTCTTAACAATGCAATACTTGTCTTGAAGGACCAAAAATTGTGTATTTAGAAGGTCCAGGCAATCTTCTGCAGAACAGCTCTGATATAAAATTCTACTTTCTTCAAATTTATAAACACTGTAAGGGTCATACTATTGTTTAATAAAGCAGAGAAATTTATTGTTAAGTAAATAAAATGTGAATTTCTTCAAATATCTTCTTCTGTTCCACACACCTAAACTGCATCCAGGCTCAGCCACCATTCAGAGTTCATGCATTTGAATGATGATGCTCTGTAAATTGCTACTGGAGAGTGAAGTAACATATGTAGATGTGGAAGGAAAAGTCTTTTGTAACTAAGTAGAGTTGAGGAAAATTACTGTTTATTTTCTTAGTCTGAAAAAATAGGCATCAATAAGGAGATTGTCAGGCAGACCTGACCAGGTAGGAGCAGAATTTTACTGACATACCTGGTGTTTCAGAATTTCGTAGGGGATGGGGCAAAAATTGGTAACCTGGAGGAGTTGAATATTTTTGTGAAGTGAGTTCAGTTTAATATTACTTTTCAAGCATTAAAAAAAAAAAAAAAATACATTGAGTACACCTACATGTGTATTTCAGCAACTGGCTGATCCTTTTCCTTTGGTGTTTGCCAGTTTGCAGCTACATGTTTTATTTTCCATGTGTTGACACAGATTTAAGAGGAAAGTCTTTCTTCTGACCCTTTCAATAAATGTTAATCTCAGTTGGGTATTTCCTAAGCCCCAGGCCCTGGGAAATGAGCCTCCTCAGACTGGGCAGTGTAGGAAGGGAAGATTGTCACTGTGGGGATTTAAGGGGAATGATAGAGAAATGGGTAGTGAGTCTGGAGAGGAAGGCTGTCACGTGTTGTCTCTGTAAAGCACGCTTTTGTTTTAATTGACACCCATGGCCACACTACTCCTTTTACAGGCATGATCTAGCCCTTAATCACTGCACGTTATAAGCCCAAATGGGACTGTTTCCAGTGCTACACATTAATATTATTTATTAGAAGGCCCAATAAAGCTTTCTCTGTAGCCAGGCTCTTATTGTATGGTGTCATTACATAAACAAGATTTGGACGGCTGCTTCCACTTATAGACGTGTAGCAGAAGGCTTAATCTGAGAGGCCCAGTAGGATGTGATTTTAGGCTTTTTTTCCATCCACATTACAGCAGACTAAATATTGAGGATGATTTGGGGACTAGAGTGTTTCAGCCAAAAACATTTCTTGCAATAAATTATTTCCCTGTTTTCATTCCTTCACTTTAGGGACTTGGAAGGTTGGGAGTTTTTTTGTTTTCTCTCTTTTTTTTTCTTTTTTCTTTTTTCTTTTTTCTTTTTTCTTTTTTCTTTTTTCTTTTTTCTTTTTTCTTTTTTCTTTTTTCTTTTTTCCTTTTTCTTTTTTCTTTTTCTTTTTTCTTTTTTCTTTTTTCTTTTTTCTTTTTTCTTTTCTTTTTTTTTCTTTTTTCTTTTTCTTTTTTTTTTTTAATTCTGTGGAGTCTGTACCAGCATCAGCTTCCCATATGTTAGAGGCATCTCAGGGTTTATTAGTCAGCCTAGGTCAACTGAGATTTGTTGTATTTGCTTTCATAAAAGCTGTGTGTACCATATACTTCTTGAACTGGAAATCACACAATGCTCCTTATTTGCCTTCAATCACTCGCAGATGCAGAATGGTCAGACCATTTCCCTTTAAATTGACCTGAGGGATTAGAGGAATTCAAAGGAATTTCTAGCTAACTAGTGCCTCTGATTTCCCTGACTTTATTTCTTGAGCCTTCAAGGTCAGAGTCTCTGGTAAATTAATCTGTCCCTGATTTGTTCACTTCCTTCCTTTTGTTTGCCTCCAGAGCAGTAACTGAGCTCAACTCCTGTGTGCGTGTGCTTCCAGAATTTTAAACCAAATTTTTTACCATTGTGTAAATCTGGTGGGAGGAGGGTGCTCTGTCAAGAGCACAGGAGTCTGAAGTGTTCCTTCATAGCGGTTTATGCCCTTTAATCCTCGACCATCAATAGGTGTAGAGTTACATCAAAGGTAGATGTGAAAAACAGGCCTGTGGACAGTAGTTTAAATCTGGTGTGCAAGGGTCCCAGCTTCCACTGGAAAAACACTATAGGGATTGGAAAAAGACTGAAAACTGGCCCCCGTGCAGCAGAGTATTGGGAACAAGCAAAGGTCTTTCAGTGCTCTTAGAACTTGTCCTGAAGAGGAGGATTCAAGATCTGACTCACAGCAGAAGATTCAAAATTCAAGGAGGGGAAGGGGGAAGTTGGGAAGAAGAGAGCAAGGCCACAATCTGCTTTAAATCAGGGATGGCTAGTGGCAGTTCTGCATCTTTTGTTGATTTTTGTTTTAGAAACTGGTCAGGAGTCCTTGTGTGGGTTGTCTCAATTATCAGGGGACAGGAGCTTACTTAGCAGGTGGCCATCTGAAAAGTGGCTGATGCTTTTAAAAATACCTCTAACTCTTTTGTTATTTGCCTGCTGCCATAATTTTGGTGTTTCCAGTTTTGACATCTGCTCTTCATCCAATTACTCATTTTGACTAAGTACTTGTATGGAATGAAAGGAGCTTCCTTTCAAAGACTTTATTTGTCGTTACATAGCTAACTGCCATCTTCTTTATAAATCAGTTTCTTTTTAAAAACTAAATTAAAAACCAAACCCAGTAAACTTCCAATCAGATTGGTGATTTAAGCTTTCTCTTTTGTTTTTCCTTGAATATTTTTTTAACGTGAAAAGTATTCATGAAGAGTATTGATTCTAAAAGAGTGGTTATTTAAAAATCTCAATATGATTGATGGAGTAAAAATCTTCAAAATATGAACAAGATCTTTGGAAGGAAGACAGTAATTTTTGGCTTGTGTTTGCCAGGTCAAGGAAAACTCTCTTATCATTACTAATGCCACCTTTCTGTCCAATGTTTTATGGTGATCCCCTGAAAACTAATTTAAATGCATATTTTATCTAGTCATCTTGATTAAAATGAAGAAAACAAGTAAAATAGGAGAAAAAAAATACAACGCATGTTTGTACTGGAATAATGTTGGATTTTTAGATAGCAAGCACTTGCCTCTTAAAAGTTAACATTTATGTTATTTCTTCATTGTGAACAGACAGGCAAATTCTGAGGATGGAACAAAGCCTGAGGTACCTCTGAATCCATATAAAGTAGCCAGAAGTGTTTCCAGCAGTTTTGTCAATATTTCTTTGAAATTGAAAGAGCCTGAGGAAACTCAGGAAAATGTTAAGTTTTAGAAATCAATGGGATCTAAGAACAGATATGGAGAGAAAAAGTAGATGATGAACTCAAAGGAAAAAATTATGTCAGTCTGGTTTTGAAGTTCAGTCTTATCTTTGCTTGTTCGAGTTTTAAATAGGAAGTAGGAAATGTTAATGAAGGTGCTGTATCCACAAAGCTTCCTTTTAATCCTGTGTCTCCTTTTTTTGCACTGCTTTAGCTAGTGCTCCGTCTCATCATTTATTACTTTCTGGTGAAAATAAATTAAGTGATTATATAAGGTAAATAAAACCTTAACTGTGTGAAATATTTTTCTTCATTTTCTTACAATCATCTTTCCATAAATTGTACAAGTAAATTGTCTCAGATGGAATTCAAAAAATCTAAATTAGCTTCAGAGTTATTGTGATTGTTTCTAGCCGCTTGTGGAAGTCTATATTATTTTGGCTTATCTTATTGGATGCACATCCTCCTGAATCAAAAATGTGGCCTGTGGTTATCTCCCATTTTATACTGGTGAATGAGGCACACATATTAGCTCCCCTCAGCAGAGAGGGATTGGCTTTTCTCCCATCCGTCTCAGTTTGGGAAAGAGGTATTGGCAGTTCAATAGAAGTGACCTCTATCAATAAGACTGTGAACAGAAGTGCGATTGGAATTCATTGGAACAATGATTTTACTGAGGAAAAATGTGGGGGAATTTACTTGACCCTTGGAAATCCAGGGCAGGCTAGGAGACACTTACAGCCAAAGCAGCAAGCTGCATACCCACAGCTGTGCCACACAAATGTGTCGGGTGGTGATCTAAACAACAAGTGGAGTATGAGACATGTAGAGAGAGAACCATCATATAAATTGCAAAAATACATATTTCATAGTGTGCTATACTCTTTTGTTTTAAATGATACAACAGATGGTGGTACATTTTTCCAAGGCTTCAGGGAGGCTAGACGTAGATTTCAGAGCAGGGAAGTTTTTCTTTTATTCAGTCTACATTTGTCTTGGCTTCTTTCCATCTTCTGACTCCCAGTTATAACTGTCATA
Organism: Phylloscopus whistleri; assembly: GCA_017589585.1. Classification (NCBI taxonomy): domain Eukaryota; kingdom Metazoa; phylum Chordata; class Aves; order Passeriformes; family Phylloscopidae; genus Phylloscopus; species Phylloscopus whistleri. Next base: position 4,120,622 of record JADMLD010000679.1, on the reverse strand, counting down.
GACCAAGAATCCTGTACAGCTCCATGCTTCAGACCACCATGTACTCTCTGAACTTGTTGCCTTGTGTAGATGATGAAGAGGAAGAGGGGCTGGAAGGGTCACTTACAGTCAGTCTTCGACTTGAATGATTGTCATGTCTCCCTGGTGCCTGCATCTTGCAGTTAATCAGAGCAGTATTTAGCTGATCTTGCTGCATTTTAAGTCTGTGAAAATAATGAAATTGATTTCCATAAATGAAAGCTCAGGACCTGTGTTTTTGATCGTCCTGCTTAATCCTTCATTTATGGAAGTTCTCTGAACTTTCTCTGACATCTTAGCAACTTTCTGTTTTACCTGAGTTGCCAAGAAATTAATATTGATGTTTGAGTTCAGTTACACCACTGCTATACAGAGAACTGTCACTTCTTGTATATGAGAAATGATGGCTTTTTCATATGATTTCATAAAGTGCATTGATTTTTTTTTTTGCGACCAATTTTCTATTACAAGTTCTTTGCTAATTTTGACTTTCCTATTAGTCTTCTTGAGCTTTTTTTTCTTCATTGTTTTGCAAATACCTCCCTCCTGCTGGGTATCTGTTTCAATTTATTTTCCCTCAAACACTTTAACTTGCCTTTTTCACAAGACTCTCATTTTGTGACTTCCTGCCTATATTTCTGACCCCTCTAGGACACTCTGGTTTATGATCAAACAAACCTGTTCATAGGCTCCATGAAAGAAGAGACTGCATTTGTAGGTTTATTTTTATTGAATCATAGTGAAAATTGTACCTTGAGGGAGGGCTTTATTACATTTAACTACTTAGCCAGGATTTATTAAAAATAAACAGCATAGGAGTCAAGACCTTCCAGATGCGGTCTCACTTTAAATTTTGCTTCAAAATATATACAGACTTATGCATTATCTACTTATTACTCCTCTGATTAATGAATCTTGGATCAGCCTAGATTAGTTGCTCATTATTTTTGGTTCAGATACTCAAAAAGTCATTGTATATCATGGATTTGAACAGGTTGAGTGTGGTGACTGAAGAGGAGTTTCCCTTCTCAAGGCACTTTTATGCAGGAACAATAATTAAAAGCACCATGTAGGAAAGAATTGACTTGTGCCTCATCCTCTGTCATAATTAAGGCCATTACAGCATTTCTGGGGACTCTGCCATATTTAGGAAATTAGTTTGTTGTCCTGAAGTGCTAAATAGGTAAACTCTAGCTTGAGGTCAATATTTGTGGGAGTTGAGGGACCTTCGCAGTGAAAGCATCTTTTATTGGATCCTAACTCACTGATTATTTATACTGTAAGGATAAACTCATATTTTTTTCTCCTGGTATTTTGAAGTGTCCAAAAATTCCAGTTAAATATTCAGTGGTTTGATTTTATAGAATGTTTATAGGAAAATAAAGTATTTTGCTATATAAGTGGAAAGGTTGCACTGAGCCAGGTTTTCATCTGTTGCATCAGTGTAATGCTAAACAAATTCTACTGATCCTAGTGCAACGACAGGGGATTTTTTGCTGGATTCTCACTGGACTTATAGAGATCAGACTCTAAATTTCTAGTTTTTGAATGGACTTTAGGGAAAGTATTGACACTATTTGAAGGGTTTGTGCAACACACAGGGACTGTTGTGTATATATGACTTTTTTTCTTTACATGTGCATGTGACAACTTTTTCGCAAGACAACAGTAGGGGAAAAAGTCCCTGACAGAAGTGACTTACAGGCAAAATATTATCTTTTTAATTTCTTTTTTTCTGCTAACATTACAGTGTTGGTAAAATTTAAATAAGCATACTGCACAGCTATAGAAGAAATAGTCACAATTGTATTACATCAAAAACTGGAGCTCAGGCAAGCAAAAATCAAAGCCTGTGTCAAGTACATCAAGATCACCATCAGGCTTTGTCTGGCTGCTAAAAAGAGCTTACTCTTGATAAAGGGGGAAAAGACAGGAGGAAGCAAGGTTTTACACTCATAACTCACGTTCCATATCACATAACAGCTGCTCTAGGCTTTGTCTCATCCTTTAAATCTGTTCTTTACTGAGGACTGAAAGAAAGGAATGAGAAATCCACAGAAGGAGGTGTGCAGTGCCTGACCAGAGAATCTCTCTATGCTGAGAGCTTGCTATAATGCCATTTAGACATCACCAGCCGAAGGAAAAAGAACACGGCTGTGTGCTGTGTGTGCCTTCCCCTTACCCCCTGCACACTTGTGCTCATTACAACTCTTTCTTTAAACTGCTGGCTAGACAGCTGGCCATGCCTCAGAGGAGCGTGGGGTAAGGGAGCATATAAATTACTGTTGCATTTTATGGCCAAGATAAACTCAAACTGCAGGGTTATAGCTTGAACTGACACACACAAAGAGAACCTTGCAGGCTTCTGAAAAGCAAAGGGAAGGAAAAGGAAAGTAAATGTATTTCAGATAATCTAGCAGGGGTGGGGGGGGTTGTGGGCAAAAGGAAAGACACGTTAAAAGATAGATCTCTAGGTTTAAAAAGAAGAGCTAGGTTAATATTTCTGTGTTTGTAACTGTAAATCTGTAATTTCAAATTAGTTTTTTTAAGAAGCTTTAGGCTTCCTTGTATTATGTCATCACTGTATATTTTCTGCTCAAACGGGTTACAATACCAGTTCTTGATTCATCTATCTCGGTATCTTGCCTTCTTTTTCCAGTTTCTTGCTCACTGGGAAGCATGGTTCTTGAGCCTGGAGGAAGTCATCCTTGAATATCAACCAGCTCTCTGGGAACCCTCCTCCCTGCAGCGCCTGTTCACTTGTGGTTCTACCAAGGAGTTCCCTGAAGAGACTAAAGTCAGCTCTTTAGCCTCAAACAATCCATGATCTCATGGTCTCTACAGCAAGGCTGCCCCTAACCATCACATCTACAGCAAGGCTTTCCCTCTTTCTTTTTATAAGTTCCAGCAGTACATGATCCTTGTGGGATCCTCCATTCCCTGTTTCAGGAAGTTGTCAATGTTTTCCAGGAAACTCCTGGACTGTTTGTGATCCTATATGTTGCTTCTCCAGCAGATGTTAGTACAGTTACTGGCCCCCATCATGTCGGTTGTTTGAGAAGATTTATTTAATTTTGCATCCAGTAATGGGTAGGTTATTTGGAGAACACAGGATTTGTTTGAATGCCAGCATGGATTTATGCTCCAGCCTGTATTACCAGGTGCCAAATATTCAGATAGTTGTATATAAAAACTTCAGTCCATTATCTCACACAACTATAATTATTCCCTGGGAGTGCCACATGATTTGTGCAACAAGGAGAAGCTGAAATGTATACAGCTTGGCCCCTTCCCTCAGGAAACTCTGCTCCACTGCTAGAACACCAACAAAATAAGTACTGGGCGGACTTGTTTGCAAAAATCTGTGGACTGGAGCACAGTGTGTGGTGTATAACACTGCTCTGCTGCAAGAAAACGTAAAACATGAAGCTTTACCTTTCAGCCAGAAACCCTGGGACCTGTGGGAGACCGCAGTCTAAATCAAGAATCAAAACATTTCCCCAGCACAACTGCAAATTGAAAAGAAGTGCTTGTACTCTGCTGGCAAACATACAGACAGAGGATGACTTCTAAATGCTTAAAAGGTTCTCAGAACAACTTTGGGACTTTTCTACGTGAAAAAAATTAATGCCAGATACATATCTGTCATGCTTTTGTGGAGGTCTGAGGTCAGAAAGAAAGCTTTTTAATTATTTGTTTGCTGTATATTAATACTATGATGATGGTCACTTAAATGTGATTATATTGTATAAATAAAATGTCAGAAAATGAAGCAAAATATTCTACACAATTCATTTTAATACAAATTCTACAAAGAGAAGCCATAATCATCAACACTATGCACTTCAACGAACATATGCTTGTACCTGGGGTTGTTAATCCCCAAGTACAGGACCCTGCATTTGCCTTTGCTGAATGTCAGAATGTTCCTCTCTGCCCATCTCTCCAGCCTGCTGAGGCCCTTCTGAAGGGCTGCACAACCCTTCAGAAGCCCTGGATGAGTGGACAGGGAGGTGGATTGAGAACTGGCTGAACAGCAGCTCCCAGAGTCATAATCAGTGGCACAGGGTCCAGTTGGAGGCCTGTCCATGGTGGTGTCCCCCAAGATTAGTGACTGAGTTTAAAAAAATTCTTCTGATTTCTGTTCAAATGTCATAGCACTATGTCATGGTTACAGGAGAAAGAGTGCCAAAGACGTAACCAAACTATGTATTCTGCACCCATCTGCGTTATTCCTGGAAAACTCTTAATGGAGGGTCCTCTGCAGCAGTTGTCCAGTGCACACCCCACCCCTCAGGCTATGAGCTGGGTGTTAAAAGAGATAAGGAAAAAGAGACAACCCTGTGAGGCAGGGTAATGTTTCTTTTCCTTCACACTGATGTTTCAGCCCTGGTAACTCTCCCTGGGGAAGCGGCAGCACAGTCCCACCCATCCTGAGGGAGTCATCTCTGCTTATGGGCCATGATGACCTCAGTGGCACCAGCAGAATAGACAGCTGCAATGACCATCAAGGACTCCAGAAACATCTTATGACTCACGGAACTACAGCATGCCATTTTGAAACACCCCTCCCCAAGCGAGGTACTGAACATTCCTGCCTGGATTTTGAGGGTATATAATCCTCAGGTTTGGGAATTTGGACACTACCGCCACTAGACAACCAGAGGACAACCTGAACTTCCACAGGACCACTACTTCTGACAAGACTGTGAACATCACTTCAACAGCACTACAAACGTTGCTTAGTTGGACTGTGACCACCATCCTGACCAATAGGGGCCAGATTGTACTCTGATTTTGTGAGTTTAAACCAGTTTTTCTGTATCATTGTATTTATTGTAATCTTTCAACTAAATTATAACTCTGACTTGAAATCTCTTGCAATATATTAGTGTGGGGTTAATTTTTCCCACTAGTTTACTTCAAACCAGCACACACTAGCACTTCAAATAAGTTCAAATAAGGTTCAAATGTTGAAATATACTTCCTACCAAAACCCACCCAACAAAGCTGTTAAAAACATTGAGACTGAGCTGTGAACACCATTTTTACTGAGCCAGATGTTGAAAACTTCTGGCCTTGTAACATGGTCTTCTGTAGATGAGATGCAGATTGTGTCACCCTCCAGTTTTCTGGATGCTTTGATAATGCTAGTTACATTCAGGTCCTGGACCACCTATTTTGTGGTGCTGAAAATGCTGAATTTTAGAAATACATAAGGAAAATGTGGAAAGGTTTGCACTCAAAGGACTTGAGTCTGATTTGAGCTCAAAACAGCTCAGATTTGAAGTTCACTGGAACCTTTGTGAAAGGCTCTGGGTCATCACTGCTATGTGTGCTCCTTCCACGAGCTTCAGCAGCATAGGAAATGCTGGCATGCACTGCACCATTACCTTGCAGTCAGGAGGCTGTGTCCCTGACTAGGGGGACCTGTGTCCCTGCACTAGAGTGTCCATCGTGCTGAACTTCTGTAAGCACAGTGGGGAAGAAATTCAGAGCTGCCAGACAGACCTCTTTCTTGTCATGCTACTAAAGAAAGGAAATTTCTGTTTTACAGAAAACTTGCCCATTCCGTTTTTAATGGAAATTAGTTATGATACTAACCTTATATTTGTTGTAAAGGGTAGATTGAACCCAAATGCAGATTACCTGTCACCTTCATAATTATTATATTCTATAGGAACGACTTTTTATGTCCAGAGATTTCTCGGACTCTGGCATAGGACCTTAACAATGTCCTAAACTGGGCACTGATATGTAGTGTTACAATAGTAACTACAACAGTTATAGTGACTGAAAATAAAAGCTATCTAAGTACTGTAATCTGTTCTCAACCCACAATAATACAGTATTCATGCATCCTTTTTGCTGTCTGTTGTGAATCATGATTGTTGGCAAATACAGGTGAAAGACTTCACAACACTGCATACAAGCAGACAGTTCTTTCGTGGGGTTATTTATCTGTAAGCCAATTAGGTAATTAGACTTCTGTGGCCATGAGCTCTTCCAATCATTAAGAGATATCTATGAAAAATATTTTGCATTAAAAAAAGAAAAATACACAGATTTTCCATAATTACTGTGTTCTTCTATTAGATTATTTTCATTACAAACAAGCAGTAATCCTTACCTGGAATTCACTCTAAGTTCTATACGTGAAACAATTATTAAATAGACTAAAATTTAGTGGCTTTATAGTCAAGAAGTACTTCAAAACTAATGTTAATAGGATTATCAAGATAATCTACTATAATCTACATATCTACTTTGGAGATAGCCTTCAAATTATTAAATTAAGCTTCTGATCAATAAACAAAAAAATACACATATCTGTTAAATTCTTAAATTTTACATCAGGAAATATTGCATTTAATAAAATACACAATATGAAAATTATGCAATTCATAATACTGTGAATTATTTTGCAGAAAAAAATATAGAAAAATTCTTTAATGAAAATTTGAATTTATGTCATGATTTGTTCTGCTAAAGATAAGATTCATTCAAGGCAGCTTTTAGAAGTTTGATTATTTCAACATCTAAACCAAGGCAGTAGCTTTTTGAAGACGATATTGCAATCTAAAGGATGCAGTAACAGGTAGTCTTGTGATTAAAAGAGACAGACTATTGCCTTAAAAAAGAAACCCTCCAATTTATTTATTTTTTTTTAAAGCCAGACATTTTCTGGAGTGTCTTTCGCATGATAATGTGTTTTAAAGATAGGTTGGCCTTACAAGGACTCTGGAGAGTTATGGAGCTGCTCTCTTGAGAAAACACTTCCTTCCTATGACACTAAGTAAGGCATCAAATTATGTCAGAGGTCAGATATGATTCTGACTTTGCTGCTAAATATTAATTCTCTCATCAGTGCTCCATATATTATTCCTATTGTTGCTCTCTTTTCCATAATTAATCTCCATTCTTTCACAACTGCATGTATTTCACTTTGTTTTTTCCCACTTATGCTCTTTAGATTATGTTGCGTCATACGTGTTTCAGAGTTGAATGTCATTCTCGTCACTCACTTGACTTTCCTAATCATATAAGAAAGTCCAAAATTGAAACTGCGCCTGATAGCGTCAGCTCTCTGCCTTGGGGCTAGAGCCTTCGCCTGTCCCCGGCTAGCCCTGGCGACGGTTCCAGGCAAAAGGTACGGCTCAGTAGGCTGGCCAACCGAGCCAATCCTGTGGGCTCTTTTCAGCTCAGCCGCTTGATGATGTCCACTACTACGGCGAGGAAAGAAAGAGGACTCTGTCGAGGGGTTCCACAGGAGTTTATTGAGGGTTCACAGGGAACAGCCTCACTCCAGGGAGATCTGCCTCGGCAGAGCGCAGTCTACCCTGTGTCGGCTGGTTTTATTCAGGGGAGGAGACAGGGGAGGCAACTGGGAAAGAACCAATAGGAAAAGACCAGGGAGTGGTCACTAGGATGACGGATTCCTCCGAGAACCAATCTCGGTCAGGAGGGGCGGACTTCCTCGGATCCTGTCCTATCACTCGACGCCTCTCCCAGAACTTTCCAGATTCTGGGAGAGGCCCCGAGTAGACAGACAGGTCCTCGGGGGTAGGGAGCAGAAGATTGACAATTAGGGTTAAACCAAACAGGAATTAAACAAGGGGTACATAGAACAAACCAACATCATAAACTTAAAACTTTAACACACCACTACATCTCCCCCTTTTCTTTTTATTAAAAGGAGGTAGATTGTGTTGTAGGTGGGAGGTACTCTGTGTCCATGTAATCGTCTTCAGGCCAAGTTTGTGGTATGGACCACGTGGGGTAGTCTTCTTCTTTAGGAGCGGTTGGCACAATTACATGGTTTACCTCTGGGGAGGTAGTGATGCTTGCAATCAGTTTGTAAATCATACAACGAATAATTCTGAACGCAATTAAAACGATAATAATAACAATCAAAATTATCAGTCCGGTTTTAATCAGTGACCCGGCCCACCCAGAGAGTCCCCAGTTCTTAAACAGTCCGCTCAACCAGTCCTCTGTTTCTTTTTTGATTTCTCCGACCATGTCTCTCATTTTTTGATGGTCTTGTGGACGTCCTCAGCCTTAGATGACAAGTTGAAGCAACACAGCCCCTCAAACTCCTTGCATTGATGTCCGTGCAGGAGGAGGAGGTAATCGATTGCCGCCTGATTCTGCAGGGTCGCCTGCCTCGTTATTTCCTCGTCTGATAGGAGGTCCGCTATGGTGTTGGAAGTCAAATTTGCCTGCTTTGCCACCCAACATTCCAATCGTGCTAATTCGCCTAAACTTTTGGCCACTGAGATCCAGGGTAGAAAAACTGTGACGGCAGTTGCCTTTGCTCTGGACCAGTGGATGATCTCTGAATCGCAATCTGGGTCGAGACTTGTAAGGTCCCTTTTTTGGACAGCCAATTCAGTGGAAGCATTTTTCTTTTGCCAATCCATAATTTGGGTTTTGTTCGGGGTGAAGAGGCCCAACCGACCTAGCGTGCAAGGGCCCCCGATCAGACGAGAGGGGATGCCTGGCCATGCCCGATCGCCACAAATTAAAAAGATACCTTTGGGAAGGGACAGGGGTTTATAATTAACGGTGGAGGCCATTTTTACATGAGCAATCCACTCACACCACTTCTTAGCTTGGTAGACCTCTTTAACTTGTAACACGGAGGAAAATAATTTGTCTTGGGTTTTTGGGGGAGTGAAAACAAACTGAAGACAATACACGGCTGCAGATGAGCAGAGGAGTTCTAGCTCCTGAGGCTCATCTGTGGACTGGGACAGGTTAGGGATCCAATCTTTCCAGAGAGCAAGGGGGTTTTGGACTGGCGACCTTACTTTGCGCTCAGCTGGGATATTTATTAGGGAGGATGGGAATTCATTATGCTTAAGTGGGATCCCCACGAGGCAAGTCGCCATCGGGTTAGCGGCAGAGGCTGACGACAGGCAGATGTGGTCTTGGCCCATCGATTTTGCCAGGGTGGTCCACACGTTTGCCTTCGACTGAGGAACGATCCAGCAGAGGGTTGGAGCCAGGAGGCTGGTTAACAGGAGCCACTGGAGGAAGCTGGCAGTCACAAGGGCTCCCATCTGGGCAGGACTCAGAGTCACTGTAACAAAACTTAAAACAACAACATAATTAATTTAAAACCACAGAGGTAGAGGTAGGAAGGGCTCTTCCCAAGACGCTTCTTCCCGTCTTTTTCTCCTCCAGGACGCGACCGACACCTGCGACCGTTGGTCTTTTTGGCCAGAGACTTTTGGTACATAAGGCTTCACGTATTTGGAGGGAAGCCATCACACACCTGTGGGGGTGGACACACAGGAGTATCCTCGCCCCCAGGCAATCAGTTCATGTGGCCCCTCTGTCCTTCCAGTCTCTGGGTCTTTTATCAGAACCGGCGGCTTGACCTTCAGGGCTAGCTGGTTGCTCCCACTGAAGTGGCGGACGATTGGCAGGTTCATTGTCTCGAAAGAGCAATTTAAAAAATTGAGGGTGAACAGAGCCTTGGACAAGCGGATTGCTGCTGGTTCTATTTTTAAGACCTGTTGTTGCTGCTCTAGGACTCTTTTGATCTCTCGGTGAGTCCTTTCCACCACGGCTTGACCTGTCGGGGAGTGGGGGATGCCTGTCTTGTGATCCACTCCCCATTGCTGCAGGAAGCTGCTGAACTCCTTGGAGCGGTAAGCGGGCCCGTTATTGGTCTTCAGGGCCTTCGGGATGCCCAAGAAGGAGAAAGCCTGGATAAGATGCTTTATAGCATCCCAGGATTTCTCCCCCGCTTGGGCGGAGGCATAGACGGCGCCGGAAAAGGTGTCTACCGAGACGTGTACGTACTTCAGTTTGCCGAACTGAGGCACGTGTGTCATGTCTGTCTGCCACACCTCACAGCTATTCAGCCCTCTGGGGTTCACTTCTGCACTCAGAGTGGGGAGTGCATGCTTCTGGCAGCTGGGACATGTAGCCACAATCGCTTTGGCCTGTTCCCGAGTGATATGAAATCGGCAAACAAGGCCTGGCGCATTTTGATGGAACTCAGTTGATGACTGAGCTTTGCCTGCTCGAAAATATTCGGCAAGGGGGCCATCTCTGCAGGGGCAGCAAGAGCATCAGCTCTTCTGTTTCCTTCAGCGATGAACCTCGGTAACTCTGTGTGTGACCTTGTGTGCATCACAAAAAAGGGTTGCTCTCGGTGGGAGACTAATTTTACCAGTTTCGAGAGCAACTTACAGAGGGCAGTGTTGGGAACTTCTTGCAGCGCGGAGTGCTCTGCTCTGGATACCACGCCCGCAACGTATGCGGAGTCCGTAACTAGATTGAACGGTTCGGAAAACCTTTCGAAAGCTCGGACGACTGTGGCCAACTCAGCAACTTGAGGTGATCTCTCTACTTCAGCAATGTCTGCCTCCCACTGCTGAGTTTGAGGATCTCTCCAAGTCATGACTGACTTGTGAGATCTTCCGGACGCGTCTGTAAAAACTGTCAGAGCTTTCAGAGGTTTCCTGCTCTGCATACTCTTCAAGGTCAATTTGAATTGGGCATCCTGATTAAAAATTTTGTGGGCAGGCCGATGAATTGAAATTGGTCCTGTGTAGGAATCCAGAGCGAACTGCAATGCTTCATTTTCCTGAAGCAGCTGTTCCAACATTGCCTTAGTAATTTGGCCCGTCTTCAACCGAATTGGTAAATGGATGCGTTCGAAGTCACAACCGGCTAATTCCCTAATTCAGGTCCTAGCCTTCCGGATTAGTTCGGCCACCAGCTCTTGTGGTTTTGTCATTCTTTTGGACCTTTGGTGGCTAAGGAAGACCCACTCTATGATCAAGAGAGGATCTCTCCCACCTCGGTCCTTCTTGGAGGTGATGATGGTGTCCCACTGGAAAATGACCCCATGTAGGTGTGGCAGATTTCCTAAGATGATAAAATTGAAGGGCAGGTCAGGATCACACCTGTTTGCCTGCCTGGTAGACATGCTGACCTGGACCTTTTCCAGGGCTTTCTGCGCCTCCGGGGTGAGCGCCCTTGGAGAACTGAGCTCCTCTCCCCCTTTTAACAAATTGAAAAGAGGTGCTAGGTCCTCGGTGGTCAGGCCTAGCCAGGGCCTCACCCAGGTCAACGCCCCACACAGCTGATGGACATCTGCGAGGGTCCTGATTTTCGTCTTGATTGCCAATTTTTGCGGCACAATGGTCCGCTTTCCGATTTCGAGACCCAAATACCGCCAAGGCGGCATCGTTTGAATTTTTTGTTCTTGCAGCTCGAACCCTGCGGCAACCAATGCATCGATTGTCAGGCCAAGCGCACGGGCGAGCAGGTCATCGTTGGGAGCGCAGACAAGGACATCATCCATATAGTGATGAATGATGGCCTTGTCCGCGGCTGCATGGACAGGGGACAGCAAGGAAGAGACGTACCATTGGCATATGACTGGGCTATTTTTCATTCCTTGAGGAAGGACTTTCCAATGGTACCTTTTCCTTGGAGCCTCTCGGTTGATGGTAGGAACCGAGAATGCGAAACGTGGGGCATCGTCCGGATGTAGGGGATTTGGAAGAAACAGTCTTTGATGTCAATTACTGCCAATTACCAATCTCGGGGGAGCATTGTTGGGGACGGCATCCCAGGCTGGAGAGATCCCATGTCTTCAATTACGTTGTTAATTTGTCTGAGGTCGTGGAGGAGCCGCCAACGAGTCTTGTCAGCTTTAAGGATGACAAAGACCGGAGAGTTCCACAGTGACGTGGTCTCTTCAATGTGTCCTTTTTTCAGCTGCTCTTCCACGAGCTCATTGAGCGCCTTAATTTTTTGTTTAGATAGCGGCCACTGTTCCACCCAAACTGGTACATTCGTTTTCCAATTCAGTTTTTGGATGGGGCACTCTTCAGTGACCACCACCCAAAAATCCTGCGAGGGGTCTGGAATGTTTATGGTGACCCCCCACTGGGCCATGAGGTCTCTCCCCAGCAAGGGTTCCTCATAATCTAAAACAAATGGGCAGAAGATTTGCCAATTGCCCATTTGACCCCTCAATTTGCACAACGCTCTGCGATCTTTTTGCCAATTGTAAACCCCCTATACTCTGGACGTGTCCAGCCACGTTTTGCAAGGCCCAATGTGACGGCCAATCTTTTGTGGGGATGATCGTCACATCTGCCCCCGTGTCTAGGAGACCCTTGACGCTTAATGTCTCCTCACCCACCCGAACCTCGCACTTAACTTTTGGTTTGTCACTGTTTATTGCTGTGACAGGGCAGGCTGTGGGGTATTCCCTTGGCGTGTTACTAATGGGGATCACTTGTGCGATTATTTGCCCCTTGGGCAAAAAGATTGGCGGGTGGGTGCAGTGCAGCCAGAGAACGAAGCGCCCAGGATCAGACTTGACGATCCCTGGAGCGACTTCGATCTCGTGCGGGGTGTACTTACAGTCTCCGACAACGATGTATTCATGTTCAATCTCTGCCCAAGAGCCCTGTTCGGAGGGGTTAACTGAGAAAAGGTACCAATTGTCATCACTCAGGTGGAGCGGCTCTGTTAGTTTCAACCTGAAGGGTTCATATCGTGAGGTGGTAGTTAGGATTGGTTCTGCGATGTCTCTGTCGCAGGGTGTCGTATCCAGTGGTGAGTCCTGGGAAGGGACTCCTGTCGCGTCTGGGTTAGTAATATAAATGTCTTTATTAGTTTCATTATAAACTCTCTCACTCCCCCCTCTTTTTTGTTTCACCCAATTTATATCTTCGCGCTGGGTGGAGTGGCACTCACCCATCAGTTTTTTTGGTTTTTGTTCCCCCCTCCTTCTTATCTCGATTCTCATCCTTTTCCGTTATATATTTTTGAAAGTCTGTTTTGAACGGGCACTGCATATACCAATGTCCCGGTTTGTTGCACAACCGACAGGTTCTACTCGCGTCGGCTTTGAATGAGCGTCGCCGTGGTGCGGGAGTGTGTCGAGTTGGAGCCTCCACGGCATCAGCAGCAGCAGCAGCACGGACGTTGGGACGCAGTGTTGACCTTGCGCGGTGGTCTGTCGGCGGACCCATTAGAGGCACTTTTCACAGATTCGCAACATGTCTTTGAGTGTAGGTTGAGGTTCTAGGGGCAGACTCAGAATGGCAGCACGACACTGCTCATTTGCATTTAAACATGCTATTTCTCCTAGCAAATCCTCTCTCATGTACTCTTTTTTCACCTGTTGCTCTATCGCTCTTGTGAGCTTTTCTACAAACTGTGTGAAAGGCTCGCTGGGCCCTTGCCTGATCTTCGCGTAAGGAGGCATTGGTCCATCCGGCTGTCGGCTGAGAAACGCTCGCTGTGCAGCATTTTTTATAATTTCTAAAATTGGGATGGGAATTTCAGCCGCTTGAGTGGGAGCTAGAAACCACTGGCCCTCGCCACAGAGGTTATCTAGGGTGATAGGATTGCCATTTGCATCAACGGCAGTATTAGGATCTGCTAAAAGGCTCGGAAGGGCGTCCTTCAGCAGGTCTTTCCATGCCGCTTCCCAGAGTATGTACTCTGTGGAGTTCATCAAGCATGTAAAGAGCTGCTTGAGGTCGAAAGGGACAGCCACAGTTCTGGCAAGATTGGCACGCAACAAACCACGAAAGAACGGACTGTCTCGTCCAAACTCTTTGTGGGTCTTGCATAGATCCTTAATGATCCCTTGTGAGAAGGGCTGCCAGTTGCTGTGGGTGATGCTTCCACCCCTTGACCTGCGAAAAGTGACAGGCGCAAGGGATGGAATGATGGCCTGGGCTGATTCATCGGGTTCCGGCTCCTCCTCCTCGGTGTCCAAATCGTGGGAACTGGGAGGTGGAGCGTGGGAACCGGAAGGCGGAGCGTGGGAACCGGAAGGCGGGGGTGGCTTCTTCTTTGGAGTGGGTGTGGTTTGGCAGGCGGATGACATCACCTTAGGGGTGTGTCTTGGGGTGGAGCGAGTAGGAGGAGTTTTCGGAGAGGGTGGAGAAATTACGTCTTGGGAAGTGGGAGGGGTTAGGGACAGGAAAGGGTTGGTGGGGTGACAAAAGGGATTGTGGGGAGAAGAAAGGGTTGAGCATGAGGACGACCGTGCCATGCGGTCGCCGCCATGATAGGGAGAAGGAGAGGGGAAGCCATTTTGTGGCAATCTCGGTTCTGCAAGGCTAAAACGAACTCTGGGTTTGTTAACAGGGTAAAGTGGTGGGGAAGGTTCCCGAGCAGCCTGGCCAGGGCTACCACGGGAATCCCAAGCAGTCCGGCCAAGACTGCTTGGGCGGGGGGACTTGGGCACCTGTGGGGAGCCAGGGCTGGCAGACAAATTTTTTGTTGCCGCTCCCTTTAGAATGCCTGTTTTTGGGGTAGAGTGTTTGGGACTAGGGTGAGGGGAAACGGGGGAAGGTTGAGCCTCGTCTGTCCCTTTCTCCACTCCTTTTTGTTCTAAAACAGCAGACCGAATCTGCAGTGGCCAATATGCTAATTTCATGGCAGTTTTGTCTCCTGATAGAACCAAATGTGTAAATTTAGCATTGACAGCATTCCAAAATGGAACACTGTGCACAAGATCAGGAGACACATCAGGGAAGTGGAGGAAGAGGAGACGAACAAACCTTTTCAACTTTCTTTTTGAAAACTTTGTTTTAGAAACTGTTAGAACACTTAAAATAGAATAAAAAACTCCTTCTTGTGCTGTGGAGAGTCTTGCACCCATTGTGACCTGATGTTAATTCCCACAGCAGCCACCCGACAACTGAATGAAAGGAAAATTAGAAATAAAAGGTGAAGCCGCAAACACCTAAAACCAAGGGATTCTCTTGGGGCGTGACGGAAACTAAGGAGGACCGATAACAAAGCCGATCCGGATCGGGGGTTACTGGTCAGTAAAACAAAAAGAGCATGATAGAGAACAGAAAGAACTTAAAGAGCGCACTCGGAAGCCGCTCCGAGAGAGGGCAAAAAGCGTCTCTCACGGGGTTGCGCAACCTGGTCTGGCTCAGAGAGGGAGCCTATTGTTAGAGTGAGTGAAAGGCTTAAAGCCAGAGAAGGGAAAGAAATATACTTACCCTCTTCGAGTGCGGCGCTGAGAAAATCAGTTGCGGGGGGGTGTCCTCGCTGGAGGAAGACTTCTCGGGTGCAGGGAAGCTGCCTTCCTCTCCTGCTGGGAGCGCACTCTCTGCGAGAGCTGCTACAACCAGCAGGTGCATGCTGTGCCAGAAGTCTTGCCCAGACTGTGATGAAATAAATCCACCGAGTCCGACGACTTGTCCTGCAGGGTCCGGTGCTTCGCTCAGGCCATCCGCAGTGGCCACCACGCTGTCGCTGTCGCGGCTGTGGCTGTGCCCCACGTTGGATTCTGGGAGAGGCCCCGAGTAGACAGACAGGTCCTTGGGGGTAGGGAGCAGAAGATTGACAATTAGGGTTAAACCAAACAGGAATTAAACAAGGGGTACATAGAACAAACCAACATCATAAACTTAAAACTTTAACACACCACTACACAAAATTATGAGCTTTGGTTTAAATTTATTTTTACTTAAGGAGTTTAATTTACTGAGATAAATTCAGAGGATGACCAAAGAAGTGCTGGTATTGTAAAGTGTAGAGCAATTGAACATCAAAGCATTGTTCTTAATTTTGGATTTCAATCTTCCTGCATCTATACTAAATTTATTTTGAGTTTATTTCTGATGACCTTACATACCATCATCTCATCTTTATTTTGTGTATGTAGAAATTATTTGATTGGTTTTGATAGCATTTTTTTGAATGCATTTTTGACAATAACTTTCAATAACATTTGCAGTTGATCCTTTTTACAAAGGAGTGTAAAGGAACTTTAATAAGAAGGGAGGTTATCCAAAGGTTTCCTAGGTTACAGTGTAAGTGCCCAAAGTATGTGTTCTATCACCATCTTCAGGAGCTATTGAAACCAGGTGGGGCAGTGTTTCCCTTGCCCCCTCCCTCTGGGCTCTCCTCTGTTCATGGGCCATCAATGCCTTGCCCCATGGGTCACAGGTAACTCCCTCCAGGAGCTCTCTCTGTTTAATGGGCAATCAAGGACCCACTGCATGACTGGTGGAATGATATCAGCCCATTGTGAGATGCTCTGCCCAGGGGGAGGAGCCAAGCATTCCCACCTGGATATAATCTGCGATTTGGGACAGCACAGCAGCCTTTACCTGCTGCGTTCCCAGAGGACAAGTTACCAGGCCTTTCTACGGGATCACTGCTTCAACAAGACCACTTCATCTAGACTGCTACCACCACCCTAACCAACAGGGTGTCAGGTTGTATTATTGCATTTATTTTATTTTACTTTTTTTTTTCTCTTTTCTCCTATTAAATTATATTTCTGACTTGGGAGTCTTACTGGTTTTGCTTACAAACCATCACAAAAGGCTAGCATCATTAAACTAAATAGACACTGTTTTCTATTCTAATGTATTAATTTTAGTCTATTTCATAGGATATGGATATGCAGCTCAGCTGGACTCATGTAAAGCTCCATTTTTCCTGTCCATCACACCTTGTGAGACAGCAGAAGTATTTCTTGTTATGTGTGTGAAGATACGCAAATTTTGCAGGTGCTGAAGAGTGCTTACTGCCAAAAATAATAATGACAGAGAAAAGAACGGTCTCAAGGAAAAAAGGCACCTGTACAGAAATGTATGTTGTTTTTCAAACAGAAACTCAATCTTTCAAAATAAGAAAGTGTGTGGTCTCTGAAATCCATTGTAAAGGAAACTGTGCATAGCCATAGCTGAAGAATGTCAATCAATTCCTTGCTCTGAAGATGAAATGAAATAGCAAATACACAGAGTGTAGATCAAATTGTTGGAAGCATGGAGGTAGATCAATTATTCACCATTTATTACAAAATAGAATACCACAACAATTCATAAATAAAAGGTAAGATAAATACCAAAACTATGACTATTACACATGGATTTATTTCTGTCTTTATTACATTTTGCTTTTAGCAGAGACTTAAAAAAAAAAAAAGATATTTTTATGTGAAAAATTTAGTAGGGAAAAATATTCCATTCCCTTTTTGGTTATATTGTGTACCTGAGGTTTCACTCTTCCATAAAATTCCTCTGGAATACTGGAATTTTTTCACGTTGAATCACACAAATATTTCCAAAGTCACTTCTGTGTGAAATGTTATGCTCTGTAGTTCTGATTAGACACTTAGAGGAATTGTGGCCACATTTCAAATCTCTGTCTTGAAGGAAGATAATACTAAAAATGAAGAAATTATCATTATCCAGACCAACTGGCTGTAGAAATGGTCTTATGTATTTCTAATTTGCTGCAGGATTGATATAATAAAAAATAACTGTTTCTTAATAAAGGAAATACTGGTCTGGTACTCCGAGGGAAAATTAATGTATGACTTATTGGTAAATAGAGTGAGATGATTTCGCAGACCCTTGTCTGCTGATACCTCATCTGCCAGCGATTGAGCTGCTGATACATTCCCCAGGTTGGAGAAAGATAGGGACATACTATGATTTTAGTTGGGCAAGAGGAAATCAAGCCCAGCTTTTATTCTTAAGGATTTTTCTTTTTGGATCTAAGTCGAAAAAACTGGTTGTTTCCAGTTGTTTCTTAGATGAGGACTTTTGTTGTGGATCACATAGGAGAGGAATGCTGCAACTCTTAAAGCAAAATCCTCATTCCACATTGGTGGCCCTTTTCCTGAGGGATTAAAGGGTCGGAATGCAAGGAAAGAATCTCAAATCCTCACTTTCTACAAAGATTGCAAAGAAGTTCTTTGTGGCAGGCAAGCTCAAGTGAACAGGGCCTGCTTAGGGTCAGACAGCAATCAGGAAAGGCCATGCTGCCTTTGCTAGACATCAGAGCACATAGTGGTGCGTAGAGTCTGTTGGGAGGCAGGCATGATCCTAGGGCTGCTGTAGATATGCTGACGACTTCTCCAGGTCCTGGACCTGAAAAAATGGGTCTGAAAACCATTTTCCTGGCTCTCTCCTTCCTTGACTGCAAGCTCTACCCTTGCCTTCTCTACAAGACGTGGTTGCAGAGATCTGAGGTAACAATAGTCAGGTTTAACTAACTACACATATTGAACAGGTTTGCACATAAATAAGTGCCTCTCTAGCTGAAGTGCAGGGAGGCAGGATGCCATCCATGAGGAAGTACCAAAACGAACAACATACACAAATTCCTAATATGGGGATCTCCAAATGCTGTGTGAACAACTCCACTAAACAGCCCTTCCTGAAGTCTCAGTTTATGTTGTAGTTAATGCTCTAAATAACTTTGAATCAGTCTGAAGATGAGACACAAAATTTTTATAGAGTTAAGTTTCTCTGGCTTTCCTGAATCACGTTTATCTGTCCAGTTCCTCCATTTTGCCACTTAATCTGGAATTTAACCAATATGTGTAAAGTATCATGGCTCAAAGGTAAAGCAGAATTTCAAAGCAATCAATCTGGCTAATAAGGACTCTAAATAAGAGAAGAATAGGGAAAGACCCCTAAGTAATAGAGATAAAAGATTTTCTGAAGTCTTTTTGAACAGACTGGATTATTACCTACAAAAGACAAATGTTTTGAACAGAATTGCAGATATATATATATATATATTCTTCACAGATTTCAATGTTTCCTAAAATTATAACTGCTCCCATTATCAGAACATAAAGAAATACTATATTGGTTGATGTCAGGATTGATTTTTCAGTGCTGATCTGAAATCTGTTGTAGAACACAATTGAAGAATAGACAACGACGTGCAAGTGGACAGCTCTGCAATTACATGCAAGTGGCCAGCTCGCCTAATGCATGTTCTACTTCTCCTGGGGTTGAAGAAAAGACAGGAAAACCTGTCAGGTAATTATAGCAATGTTGTTGCAACAACAGGTGTACATAAAAGCAAATGAGTTTTTTTTTTATTTCTCAAATTTATTTTCCACAATTTATGATCAAGTTTGCAAATATCAAATAATTGAGCTGTAAAGGGGACAGGTGATTGACAAATCCAGAAACTGTATTTGCATTCATGTTTGCCCTGAGTTTTCCAGTGAGTCACTATGCTTTTTTAGAAGCTGTCATCCCAGGCAGAGCTTCATGTGGAAATAAGACTTCTAAAAAAATATACTTGTTAAGAATTTCCTCTTCATATCAGATGGATGCGTCAGTGGATGCCATAATCTTTAAGCAGTTTCTTGCTCTTCAGATTGTGTAGAATGCACAGCTTGGGAATGTTCTCAGTCATTTGTTCTGAACTGTGAAGCCAAGGGCAAAAGGCAAGAGTGAGTTTCTAGGGTGAAGACTAAACTGCTGGATGACAATAAAGATGGTGTTGGATACAGGCTCACAGCACTAGCCTTACATCTTAAACAGATCTTTGTCAGGCACAAGATTGCACAGTCCCCACAGTAATAATAAAGCAGCATGCCTTCTGTTTTTTACACACTTCTTTCTTTGAAGAACTGTTTTTAGTACTCAAGCCTTCTGACAGATTTGACAAATTGTTATTACTGTGTGTCCAGCACAAACAGTTCTCAAAATACTCAGAAAGGAGAAAAAAAAATCTATTAAAAAACACAGAGGTGCTTTCAGATCCAGTCAAGTGAGATTAGTCAGTTTAGTGCGGCTGCATGGCTGCAGTCATTAATTGAGAGCCAAGGGAGATATATTCTACAGAGAGCAGAGCATTTTACAGCATATCTTGGGTAAAACATCTTCTGGTCAGTATTAACTCCCAAGCCTTGTTAAACAGCATAATTGAAAGAAAAATGTCATATAATTTTGCTCCTAAATAATTGATGGCAGCTGAGCACTAGACAAAAGGCTTGATTCTCCCTCCCCTCTTTAAGGTTCTCCAGGCCATGTCTGCAAAAACCTGCCAGCAGTCAATGGAATTTATGGGGATGTAAAACTATTGTAGCTGATCAGAGAAACAGGCTGCGTACATGCCTTTACAGCTTTTGTTTACTACACTATTTCTATTCTTTTGAGTTTTTGTAGACCCATTTTCTTTTGCTGAATACACAGATATATCCAAGAGAGTTTAGGAAAATACCTTAAAATATAAAAACACTGCTGCCTTGTCTGTTGTGCTTAAAGAAGCCTATGACCTAAAGAAATCTGGGATCAAGTATTCTGTTTGCTAGCAACAGAAGGGAAAATCCACAAAATCAGATTACAAGTTAAAAACAAACCAAAAAACAATTCTTGCACGAAAAGCAGATGCACCTTGGAAAGATTATAATTTAGAAAGATTATAAATAGTTCCATTTTTGTTTTACATAGAAATTTTGAAAACAATTAATTTGCCTACCTGGAAATAATTTCCTCTAATCCTAGGAGGATCTTTCCAACATTTTGGGTTCACAAAGAACCTTATGCACAGTATGCAATTCGTATATCGTTATGAAATTTTGCATAATTCAAGTGACACTTCTCCATCCATTTTCATCTTTTTTTTTTTCTTGTGAATTGCAGCTGTTACATCTGTGGTAGTTTCCATAGCAACACTCAATTTTGGACTTTACTAAAGGGTGGAAACAAGTAGCTTGAAAATAATTGACAAGGAAATGGGTTTAAAATGAAAAATTATAAAACATTTAGGGTCTATTAGGGGGAAAAAAAACCCCAAAAAACACATAACTGAAAAACCTTGAACCCTTTCCAGCCCCTTACAGTATTTTAACCTAGCCTCCCAAAACTACTCCAAACAGCAGTTCTGAACATATAAAACATTAACGCTGTGACCTGAGATTTGGCAGTTTGATGAGACAGTGGTTTCTACTGTGAAGATTATGGCACTGTAACTCTGTACTAAATTTTCACTGTAAAGAGTCCTGTAATTTTTGCAATCATTCCACTTTCTCTCAGGAAGTGATCCTGCCTCAGCAACATGTGTGCTGGAGTCACATGTGGTAGCTTTGAGGTGGTCTGGAGAGGCACTAGAGTATGATCTCAGTGCAGTAAGGTTTAATCATAATCACATGGCAGTTGCATGGGAAAAAAAGTTCATAAATTACAAGAATGCTTCCCCCCTATCTGTCCCAAAGTCAGTTTTAAGAACCATCTCTGTTTTAAAGCTGTACCTATATATATTTAGCTAAAGCTCAAAAGAATAATGGGAGTAGGAACTAGTAGAAACATAACGAACCTGGAAGACAGAGAGTCTACCATGCCTGCTGCACAAGCCCGCCCCATGGAGTGAATACTCTCTAGAAATAACTGTTGCTAATAACTTCAAAGGGAGGGAAAATAGAAGAGAGAGCAGATATTTGGTGGTTTAGCAGTTAAAACTTTGAACCTTTCACCTCTGTATCCATGATGAAAGCCCAGCTTGAAGTTCTCAGAAAAAGTATTTTCTACTTCAAAATGGAAAGACCTTACCATACATAATTGGAAGTGATTTAGGATAAGGAGTTAAAATAGTAGTTTTATGGGGTCATGACCTTTTAACCTCCACATTTTGTCATGGTGCTTTTTTACAGCTGGTGACATTTAGTCCAGGGAATAATTTGTCTTGACATGTTTTTGTTTTGCTCTGTGTTCGGTTTTGTATCTGCGTTTGGTTTGCAGCGGAGGCCCATAGATATTTCTTATAAGTGCTTAGATGCCCTAAACTGCATTATTAGAAGGTTGATTATTTGCCTCATCTTCTGATTTATTGTAGTGCATGATTTACAATGCAAGTTCATATCTAAAATCAGCATTACAAAGGCATGATTGGAATTCCATGGAAAGAAACCAGACTAAACAGAGAAGGCAGGCTGTGTGCTCTGTCGAATGCCTGCTTGGTGGGGATGGACCCTGTAGTTGTTCCAGGCCAGCCATAAGTCTTAATGTCACACAATCACAGTAGATACTTGTTACAAGACTAAAGCAAATCATGGGACTGAGCCTAAAGACGAGCCTTTATTTCCTGCTCTCATCCTTTTTGTGATACAATGGTTACTGTATAAGATGACTAGGCCTTGTCTCAAGTTGTGCAACTCTCTCACAGCTGAGTTTCTGTGAAGACACTTGAAAACTCACGCAATATGTGTCTGCAAGCAGGGACTGCAGTTCAGTTAACAGAGCCATCACTTAAATTTTCACCAAAACAGGCTCTCTGTTATATGTAAAAATTAAAGAACATATTTATGCATGCATGCATATATCTGTCAATAAAAGAGGCTGTAATGGTTTGAAAGTTATTTCAGCTTATCCTGATATGACTTTGCTAATCTTTTTCAGAAACACGGTGATGAGAAAAGCAAAAGCATCTTAGAAAACAACTGAGCAGAAGTTTACCCTTATGAATCATGATGACTGAGGGAAGGTAATAGAAGGAAAAAGAAAACCAACCCAAACTCAGAGGAAAAGTGAAGTACAAGATGACTTGTGAAAGAGTTAAGTGCTTTGCTTCATGCAGCTTGGCAAATGGAAGAACACAAATCACTGCAAAGGAAAAAACGCTCTTGGAAATCTCTGGAGACTGGCTTCACATGGCTAATTTACAACCACATGCAGCATCTGTCACTTTTACAAATCAATGAGAGTGCCTACCCTCTAATAGCACAGGTTCACTGGTAAAGGTTGCTGGTGTCGGCCATACAGATGAGACCTTTCAGGATGTCAGAAAAGAATGTCGGTGACGCACATTAACACCCACACGCTCCTTTATGTCACTTCCAATTTACTTTATCTTAAATTGTCAGCTAGCAGAGCTCACTCTGATATTAATATCTGGAGGTTTGCATCCAAGCCAGGAAAAATAAACCCTGCTGATAGCTCCATGAGACATCTGGCTTGCTCTAAGGAAAGCCAAAAGTGAAAGACAGAGCTCTTAGTCCTTCTTAGTAGAGTCTGCAATATTCAGAAAGGAAAAAGATGGTATGACTTACAGATGGCTCATGTGTAGTATACAGAGAAACACTTGCATTTTGTTATTTTTTTAGATGTTGTTCGACATCTAAACAGTGACAGAGTTTATCAGAGAGTGATTCAATTCTTTTACAGTACTGGAATACAAAAGAAAAGTTAAGGCCACATACTGATATAAAAATATTCCCATGAGCTAGAGATCGTTTCCCCAGCCCTAAGCTTGTATTTCTCCATGATATTACTAGGCATTACTCTTTCTCACTCTTTTCCCAATCTTATTGGAGAGATTTAATGGTCTTGATTCACTTTTTGAATTCAGGGGGTATAGGTCGAGATGTGGGACTTGATGATGGAAATATTATTTGGGTAAATCAACAAGTCGAACTTGTCTCAGATGAGCTAGCAGGCAGTCACCCAAAGCATACGTCCATCACTACTCTTTAAAAATACAGGGGAGAAGTGCTGATGCAGCTAGTCCCCATAAGTGTACTTTGCCAGGTTTACCCGATGAAACTGCAGCTTTCCATTAAGGGAAATCACAGTGGGCCTTGTAGCACTCCTCATGGTAGTTGCAGATCTCTTCTTTCATGTACTTAACCAGGTGAATAAACCCCAAACTTTTATTTCTGTCTCCCTTGCCTAAGGAGGGGGAGACATTTATCTATAATTTTGACTGAATCTGCACATGAGGACCTTGCTTTTGTGGACAAAACTTTAGTGTGTTCATCGGAAGGCTAAGAAAAGAATATGTTCCCATTTGGATGATTATTAAACCTGCTTCTCAAGGAACTTTTTAGGACTCATTCCCTATTTGTAATTTTATTAGCTGCATCTGTATCCCTTTGATCATATTATTTTCAAGATAAAACATCCTAGAAGGTTTTTCTTTTTCTGTGAGATCCTTTCCCTGTCTCTCTAATGTTGTCCGCAAGTTTTATCACCAACCTCGTTGTCTTCTTTTCCTGTTTATTTATACCAGGATATGCATATGCAAACATGCATATACCATCTATGCATGTGTAAAATGCACAGATGTCAATAACAACCTCATGGCATCCTCTCCCTCAACAACAACAACAAAGTTCAACAACATATTATTAGCCAGTTCATGCTTATCCACACGGTTTAGGTGATTTATTCCAATAAATCTAGTGGTTATACTAGTGATGATTCCCAGCTACAAAAGTAATACTTTATTCCCAAGTATGTCATATTGATCACGGTGATCATTACCATGTTTTTTGTCAGCTTTCTGGAAACAAATTTCAGTGGTCTAAAGTTTGACTTTCAAGTACATAATTTTCAGGACTCCCCTTTAAGCACCTTTAAAGATTGATGCCATGCTTGTCATCCCTTTTTCCTCTAAAAGGTATGTTAAATATGTTTGACTCATCAGTAGCCACCCTTGGATTGCAGAGTAGACATAGCCTCAGCAGCAATAAATTTAGCAAATGGATGCACATCAGGATGGCAAAAAAGATTCAACTATCTGCCATCTTTGAAATGTTAAGAGACAAATAGGAGACCCACTTATGTCCTGGGATGCATCAGGCCCAGCATCTTCAGCTGGGTAAGGGAGCGGATTGTCCTGCTCTGCTTTGCACTTGGGCAGGCCCTGATCTCTTCTCCTTGGTGGTCAGGACATGATGGAATGGCCTGAAGTTGTCTCATGAGAGGTTCAGGATGGATATTAGAAAAAGGTTCTTTCCCCAGAGGGTGGTTGGGCACTGGAACAGGCTCCCCAGGGAAGTGGTCAGAGCACCAACTGGTGAGAGCTCAAAAGGCATTTGGACAAGGCTCTCAGACACATGATGTGACTTCTGGGGCTGGTACCGTGCAGGGTAAGGAGCTGGACTCGGTGATCCTTGTGTCTCTTCCAATTCACTTTATTCTGTGACTCTGTGACTCTGTGACTAATTACATCTCTACAGAGAAAGTTGTGACATTTACTCAGACTCTTAAGTTTTCAGTAAGAACTGTCTCTATTCTTGCACTTCTGCCTAGGTGATGGAGTTTTGCATGGGAAGTAATAACTGACCTAGCTGTCAACCACCTAAACCTTACACATTTCACTAATCTATGTCAATTGTTAGATAGCAGAATAAAGTGAGCAGTAAATACATAAGGCAGAGACTCCCCAAAATAAGGATGTTGCAGAAGTGATTTACACTTTGCAGTGAAAATGTTGCCCCTGGATTTACCTCTATTTGGCTGTTAGGCTGGAGCAGTCACACTTCTTGATGTGATAACAAAAGAGAAACACCTTGTGGAAACGTTGTTGTTATTGTTGGCAACAAAAGAAAATATAGCTCTCCCCTTGTGAAGCAAAACATTTTCTCTGAGTGTTTTTGTAAAGTGTACACTGGGTTGTTAATGAAAATACATACAGCTATGACGTTCATGTCTGGAATTTTATATTTTGAAACTGAAGGCAAGAATTCAAGCATTTCTGCACTCAAACTCCAACAGAATCTTCATGCTCATAATGGGACTTGACAGAAACAGGCTACAGAAGAAGGTAGACCCTTCTCTTGTTTAGAATGGATTTTTGGGATTCCTTGTGACATAGCAGTATGCCACCCCAGATTTAAAATTTGGTCATTTTCTCAGGATTTTCAGCACTGACTGTTATTCTGTGGTAATAAGTAATTGGAATAATAAGAACTAAAATTTATTATTTGACTAGTAATGTTTTATGATGACTATGTACACTGCATAGTGAATGCTAGACATGTTTGCCATATCTTCTTTCAAACACTCAGAAATTTTAAACTTAAGCACATACTGGCAGAAATAAATAGCACATAGACACAATAGAAAAGACACAGTTCCTATTGCTCTGTATAGGTAGAAACAAGTGTTGCTTAATTAGTTGGGACTGCTGTTTTCATTTATCACCAGTGATTTCCAGAAAGACAAAATGGTAGGTAACCTATGCAAGATACACATCTAGATACATCTGCTTAGCAGCTTTAGTGACCTATACTCAGCTTTTACTCAGTTGCTCCTCGTGTACCACTGTCAATCGTTCAGGCCACACTGACAGTCTTAAATCATGTCTTACTGGCTTTGGTTCAAGTCTATAAAAAACATGCTTCTTACCTGTGGCTAAAATGCAGAATCTGTTCCCAATGTTTTCTTCTCTTGCACTTATATTAATTAAAATATGTTAGGGTTAACACATTGTTAAAAATATTTTATCTCACAGGAAATCAATACATCTGGTGAAATCATACTGAACTACACTCTCACAGAGGAAACACTGAATGTAACACAAAGACATTCCATGAAGTTCAGAGATAAGTGCATAAGATCAATTTTAGCTATTTCCCTATCTCTATCCAGAAGATGCTGTGCACAAGAGTGATCCGGATATACCATATTGAAACGCATAAGTTTCCTGAATTGTCAATAAGTGCAAAACTATGAAATCACAGCAACAGCTTCTGAGGCATGTAGAAATTTTGTTTAAAACCCATGGCAAACTGTCTTTGTTTTTATTCAATTGGCACCTCAAGGACTAACAATATTCCAAATGCCTCATATAGGACACGTTGTTTTCTTGTGTTGGATAATCATCATAGGCCAAAAGAAGCTGTCCTTCAGGCTACACTGTCCATAAAAATAAAAACAAAAAATTAAAAAGAAAAATTTAAAAATGGTTTATTCAGACACAGACTGCTTTGGATCAACAATAACAGGGTTAAAATTACAAGACTTCTGTTTTATATATTTTGATCAAAGAAGTATATATTTTTTAATTTAGGTCCTAAGAAGAATGGCAATTGTCTGTATTTCTCAGATCTCTTGCCCAGAGAGAGTTTAACTTTATTGTTTTAGATCCAGTTCTTGCTATTCTATTTTTTCCTTAATTCAAAGTGCTTCGAGGGTTACTTCTTTTTTTGTTTCGGTGGGTTTTTTTTGTTTTTCTTTTTTCCTTTAATTTCTTCTTCCTTCCTTTTGTAGTCTTTTTATGTTCCCTAGAGAATACAGGCAGCTAAATAATACCAATTTTATCTGTGCATCATTCCTGCTCAGCATGATGCCACAGAAGAAAAAAGAAGGAATAATAGACATTGGTCAAGGAGCTAAAGGCTGAACTTGATCCATAAGTAAACAATACTTTCACATGACTGAGGGAAGAGCAAGCAGCTATCACTGATCTTTTATATAAGACTCGTATCCATTTGAAAGCTTACTTTAATGTTGGGGTTTTTCCTGCTATAATTTTCAGCAAAATTTCAGATTGTGTTCTAGATAAAGAATTTTTTTTCTTTATACACATATAATACTTTTTCATTTGTTGACACGGAAATCCATCCCAGAGAACTGAGAATGCACTGAAATTCAAAGAAATATTTGAACAAATAATGCAAGAATTGAACACCCTTTTTCCCCACTCCTCGGTGGCTGGAGTAGAAACTGCCCAGAAGGGATCTGCACTCTTCAGTTGTTCAGAGTGCTGTGGAGGAGAACAGGTACAGATTGGCAAGGACTGGCAGAAAAGATGCTGCCCAGAAACCATACGCTCTTCAAGCATTCTCAGAACACTGACAAGGTTCCTGAAAGAGCGTATCAGAGCAAAATAAACTCAAAGCCAAAAATTAAACCTGAGAAATTCAACTGCTCTTGCTGTTTGTGCTCAAGAAGATGGTCTTTTTGAATAGATCTCCCTGCATGTGATTTTTTACCTAAACACTGCAGTAGCCTAGTACCTAACCAAGTCCTAACAAATGACATTTAACACAATGTAGAAAAAATGTGTCATCTCCATCTAGATTAAACAGATATTAAACAATGTATTTTTCAAAACTAATCAGCTGGCAAATGAAACATAATTTAAATACTGATGTTCTTGAAATAGTTTTTCGTGGTGTAATCCCAGCCCTTAATCAAGTAAACATAGTCACTCACTTCCCTATGATGAGCTATTGAAAAAATTCAGCTTCATAGCAGGATTCTCCATGAAGCATTGCAATTTATACATAAGTCTTCACCCTTCATTTGTGTCCTAAGTTGTCCAGAAATGTCTCAGTCTGCAATATATTTACCTGGCCTGTATCCACTACTCCATATCTGCTCTTTATTTGGATCAAACATCCTTCAAAGCCTGTGAGTGAGTGCGTGTAGCTGTGAGAGAAAGATTAAATCATGTAAGTGGCCTTGCTCAGTCTGTTTATAAAGAAACTTAAGGCAGTCTTCTGCCTCCTGATCCTGGTGGTTCAGTCCACTTGTCCATTTGTTGACAGATTTTGTTCAAGGTGACTTATTCTGAGTGAATAAGGATTTTTGCCTATATAAACCTGAGCAATGCTTTTAATACTGGCCATAAAAGCCTGTACCATTCCCTGACATAATAGACCTATGATGCACATAGCCACAAACCCAACATCTTTTGCATGTTAACTTCAGTCATGTGCTATTATATGCTATTCTGGGAAAAGAAAAATTATTACATGGAAACTGTGGAACAATTTGGGAGTTTAAAAATAGTACAGTATTTCTTAATTTTTTAAATCTTGTTTGCAATTTTTCCTAAAGTATTTTTGAAAGCATGGGCCTCCATTCTGTATCAATAGGGGAAAATTTAATCAAGAAAGCTCTAGACTTGAACCCGAGACTCACTCCTTTTTTTTTTTTTTTTCTTCCACAATATTAAATTTTTCCAATGCATCAGAATGTTTATATTCCTACTTTTCTTTTTACTTGAAAAAATATTTATGTAGGTATGTTTCCTTCAACCTCCATTTCAGGTGATACTTGGAACATATTACTAAAGAAGGTAAGTTACAGTGTATTCTTTATTTCCTGTACCTGGAAATATTTACACTAACTGGCAATTGTTAGTTAGACTGTGTTGTTACTTAGGAAAAATACTTAGGAAAAAGCACCCTTTGGACAAAATCATACTGGATATTTTAGTAATACTACACAAAACCTGATTCCTTTGGTTTTTTTCCCAACCCAAATTCTGTCACTTCTACAAGCCAAATGCACAACAGAGGTGTTCATACATACCAAAGCAATAGTCTTTTTGATTCTGTAATGTAGAAAACATGAAAAAGAATTTTGGCTTCTGGGATTTTTTTTTTTTTTTGTTTCTACAGAAGAAAAGGAGATAAAAGAACATAATGAAAGCAACTACTCAGAACTGATCAGAGCTTACCCATGAAAGCAAAAGGATGAGGGGAAAACAAATAATTACAATGACTCAGAAATTAAAGGACTTATGGGAATCCTGTGTCTGTGCACCAAGATAATATGCCTTTGAAGGTCCAGTGAGTATTTTTCTGATAATCATTAATTCATAAGTAGCTTTAGCTGTAATACAATATATCTGATACTGTTGTAAATACATTGCCTGTATTATCATAATAATTTGGTATTGAGTTATTCATAACACATTAAGGCATAAATAACCTATGAAAATTACAACCATTTTAAGACAAAACTTTCACAAGACAAAAGGTGCAAAGGCACAAGCACTGAATTTACTATAATGGCAGAGACATAGTACCTACACTGAAATGTTCCTGCATTTGGACTGTATGTGAATACATAAGATCTTAACAGTGTGGAATATAGGCTTGAAAACAAGGCTGTAGAATGTTGTGGTTAGCAGAGGAACAGCAGAAAACAGGATAATTGACCATAGGAAACAGAAGAAAGAAGAGAAAGCAAAATTAAATACTAACAAGGAATCTATTTCTGGAAGACATGGTTGAAAATTATTGTGTCCCTCCCCCCCCCCCCCCACTTCATTTAAAGAAGCTTAGAAATGGCTAATAAGTGTAAAGCAGATGTTATGAAAGCATATGATATGAATTTAAGCCATGCTTTTGATCAAAATGATTCAGAGAATTGATGGTGGGAATCAGAAAGAAGTAAGGAAGACTCAGGTTCTTTTATTTGCTTGAAGAATGAAGTGATTCTAATTAAATAATCTCCCATGATTTGTGTTGAGTAGTAATGAAATTTTCTTCCCCTGGCACCAAAGTGTTTTTACAGCTTCAGCAGCCCTCTCTGTTTAAATCCTATTATTACCTACCAGAATAAACAAGAAATTTAACACGATTATTTGGGATGTTCCACTTACTTAAAGTTGGATTTGTTACTATGTCTATCAATAGGTTCAGCATTTTCTTAGACCATAAGATACAGAGTGAGCATCTGTTAGCCTTTCTATAATGCTTAGAATGCTGCTTAATGAAAATTATGCTCGTTTGGAGACGAATCCTCTCAGAATAGTTTAAAGGCCTATTTCTAAGTATACTAATCTTGAGAATTGCAACTTCTAGAAGATTTAGGATAGTGGGCAAATAGTCTTGTACACTTGCTTAAGAAGGAGGAATAAAATGTAATATAGTAGGGAGGAATTCCTCTGAAGTAAAGAATAAAAACTTCTGAGCACTCCCTTAGTTTATAAAGGTGACAGAGTGACCACATATTTGTTTCAAACTGAAGGCTTAAAAACAGCTGTGTAAAACAGAGTTGTCAAGTCCCACGGAGGAAAATGCTGAAGATTCTTTCAGAATAAAAGAATGATATCAAGTGAGGCTGCCTTGTGCTTAGTACCAGCCTTCAAACATCCTGTCCTTACTGTCTGTGCTGGACTGCAATTAAATGAACCCCTGGGAAAGCTCCTATTTTGAGGTGTTTGGAGAGATGGATATTTCTCCTGTTTTAGGTGGGTAATGATGTTACAGTCTATCATCAGATGACCTTTGTAATGTGACTACTTCTGCTAATTAGGGCCTGCAATAACACCCTTTTCTCCTATGGACAGGATGGAAAGTGTGTGACCACTTCAGGACACGACACCATCTCAACCCTGTTGCAAGTTTCATGGTTTAATTAGCCAAGGAGCCCAGGGAACAGAAAACCTGGGCAGTGTTACAGAAGGCTGGGTGAGGCTGTGGCTCTTTTTTCCATTTCATTCTTACAAACCATGGCACAGAGATAGTGTAATAATGCACAAAATACCCCTTTCTTTGCTGGGAAAGCTGCAGTTCAATGTGATTAGATTAAATTCAGTACCTAATGCAACTGTGTTCAAAGATAGTTTTAGCTGCTATTAGCAATACTGAACAATTTCTCATGCACGATGCCAGGATAGACAGACTCCAGCAAGCCTTACTACCCTGTTAGGATTCCAAGATATAGGTATTCAGATACTTTATACATATAATTATTAGGATGTCTCATATATAGGTATAAGGATACCTATATGAATATATCATATAGGCACCTGCTCTGCTGGAACCAGATGGGATTCATCTCTCTATTAAGGGCAGGAGTTTTTTAGCTCATGAACTGGCAGACCTTCTTGAGAGGGCTTTAAACTAGGTTTGAAGGGGGAAGGGGATGCAGCTGGGCTATCTGGAAGCAGGCCCAAGGGTGGTAAGGCGAGTTAGGGGTGAAGTCAGTAGCCCAGCTGAGGTGCACGTATACCAATGCACACAGCATGGGGAACAAACAAGAAGAGCTGGAGGCCATGGTACAACAGCAGAGCTTTGATGTAGTTGCCATCACAGAAACGTGGTGGGATGACTCACATAGCTGGGGCACTGCACTGGATGGCTACAAACTCATCAGAAGAGACAGGAGAGGTGGGGGGGGTGGCCCTTTATATTAAGGAGACTTTTGATGCTGTAGGAATTGAAACTAAGGAAGATGGAGTTGAATGCCTATGGGTAAGAATGAAGGGGAAGGCCAACAAGGCTGACATCCTCCTGGGAGTCTGTTATCGTCCACCCAACCAGGAAGAAGAGGTGGACAACTTATTCTATAAGCAGCTGGAGAGTGTTTCAGGATCATCAGCCCTTGTTCTTGTGGGTGACTTCAACCTACCAGACATCTGCTGGGAACTTAATACAGCAGATAAGAGGCAGTCCAGAAAATTTTTAGAGTGTATGGAGGACAACTTTTTGTTGCAGCTGGTGGGTCAACCCACTAGGGGAGGGACTATGTTAGATCTGCTGTTTGCAAATAGAGATGGGCTGGTGGGAGATGTGGTGGTTGGAGGCTGCTTGGGGCAGAGTGATCATGAAATAATAGAGTTTTTGATATTTGGTGAAATCAGGAGGAGCACCAGTAAGACTCTTGCATTGGACTTCCAGAGGGCAGACTTTGGTCTTTTTAGGAGACTTGTCCAGAGTGTTCCTTGGGAAGCAGCCCTTAAAAACAAACGAGTTCAGGAAATGTGGGCATGCCTCAAAACAGAGATCTTGAGGGCACAGGGACAGACTGTCCCTATGTGCCAAAAGACAAGTCGACGGGGTAAACGTCCAGCCTGGATGGGCAAGGAGGTTCTGGAGAAATTTAGGAATAAAAAGAGGATGTATCATCTTTGGAAGGAGGGTCAGGTCTCTCAAGAAGTATTTAAGGAGGCTGCTAGAGCATGTAGGAAAAAAATTAGGGAGGCTAAAGCTCAGTTTGAACTTAGAATGGCATCTTCTGTAAAGGACAATAAAAGATGTTTTTACAAATATATTAATGGTAAAAGGAAGGGTAAGACCAACCTTTGTTCTTTATTGGACGAGGGAGGGAACTTAGTATCTGCAGATGCAGAAAAGGCAGAAGTGCTTAATGACTACTTTGCCTCAGTTTTTAGTGGGAAGATGACTTGCCTTCAAGACAACTGTCCTCTTGGCTTAGTGTCAGGGAACAGAATAGTCCCTCCATTATCCAAGAGGAGGCAGTCAGAGAACTGCTGAAATGCCTGGATGTTCACAAATCTATGGGCCCAGATGGGATCCGTGCCAGGGTGATGAGGGAGCTGGCAGATGAGCTTGTGAAGCTGCTCTCCATCATTTACCAGCACACCTGCCTCACTGGTGAGGTTTCATATGGCTGGAAGCTGGCTGATGTGATGCCCATTCACAAAAAGGGTGGGAAGGAGGATCCTAGCAACTATAGACCAGTTACCTGACCTCAGTACCTGGCAAGATAATGGAACAGTTTATACTGAGTGTCATCACACAAAATTTACAGGATAGCCAGGGTATCAGACCCAGCCAGCATGGGTTTAGGAGGGGTAGGCCATGTTTGACCAACCTGGTCTCCTTTTATGGCCAGGTGACCAGACTGGTGGATGCAGGGAAGGCTGTGGATGTTGTCTATTTGGGCTTCAGCAAGGCCTTTGACACTGTCTCCCACAGCACACTCCTGGAAAAGCTGGCAGCCTGTGGCTTGGACAGGAGCACTCTTTGCTGGGTTAGGAACTGGCTGGATGGCTGAGCCCAGAGAGTGGTGGTGAGCTGTGCTGCATCCAGCTGGCAGCCAGTCACCAGTGGTGTCCCTCAAGGGTCTGTGCTGGGGACAGTTCTGTTCAATATTTTTATTGATGACATGGATGAGGGTATTGACTCTTTCATTAG
This sequence comes from Phylloscopus whistleri, assembly GCA_017589585.1. Classification (NCBI taxonomy): domain Eukaryota; kingdom Metazoa; phylum Chordata; class Aves; order Passeriformes; family Phylloscopidae; genus Phylloscopus; species Phylloscopus whistleri. The sequence goes on along the minus strand of JADMLD010000679.1, from coordinate 4,087,423 downwards.
TAAATTTGCAAACAACACTGAGCTGGGAGCGTGTGTTGATCTGTTGGAAGGGAGGAGGGCTCTGCAGAGAGACCTGGAATGGTTGGATGGATGGGCAGAGTCCAACAAGATGAAGTTTAATAAGTCCAAGTGCCAAGTCCTGCACTTTGGCCACAATAACCCCCTGCAGTGTTATAGGCTGGGGATGGTGTGGCTGGACAGTGCCCAGGCAGAAAGGGACCTGGGGGCACTGGTGACAGCAGCTGAACCTGAGCCAGCAGTGTGCCCAGGTGGCCAAGAAGGCCAATGGCACCTGGCCTGGACTAGGAATGGTGTGGCCAGCAGGAGCAGGGAGGTCATTCTTCCCCTGTACCTGGCACTGATGAGGCCACACCTGGAGTGCTGTGTCCAGTTCTGGGCCCCTCAGTTCAGGAAGGACGTTGAGATGCTTGAGCACGTCCAGAGGAGGCAACGAGGCTGGTGAGGGGCCTGGAACACAAACCCTGTGAGGAACGACTGAGGGAGCTGGGAGTGTTTAGCCTGGAGGAAAGAAGACTCAGAGGTGACCTTATCACTCTCTACAACCTCCTGAAGGGTGATTGTAGTCAGCTGGGAATTGGTCTCTTTCTCCAGGCAGCACTGACAGAACAAGAGGACACGGTCTCAAGCTGTGTCAAGGGAAGTATAGGTTGGATATTAGGAAAAGGTTTTTCATGGAAAGAGTGATAAAGTACCGGAATGATCTGCCCAGAGAGGTGGTAATAGAGACTTATAAAGAATCTCTATCCATCTGTCTTGTAAGCCCCCTTCAGACACTGGAAGAATGCAATTATATTACCCTGAAGCCTTCTCTTTTTATAATAGTACAATTTCTCTTCGTGTAATAGCACAGGAAACAAACAAACAAACAAAAAAATCTTTGCCTTTTTACGAAGAGATTTTTGCTTTTGGAGGGGAGGTAGTTGACACTCTAAACTGGCTACAGAAATTTACAAGTAAAACTGGCAAAAATGGGTGTGCTATGAGTTCTACCTCCTCAGTGAATAACACTTGTGATCTTCAATATACCACAGAAATTCAGGCATCTGTTCTGTTAAACTTCTGATTGTTTGAAAATTTGCCTTACACACAAAACCCCCTCCAACTAGTGTATGTGGGTATCTTTAGTGCTACTGTTGTTAGCCCTAGTTAGATATAATAGAAATGAACTGTATTATGCTTCAGAGAACCTTAAATTAGGAAGTCAATGCTGTCTTGAAAAGTAGAAATTTCTTGTGTCTCTACTATCATGTTCCAGTGGATATAATTGAACATCATCACGATATTGTCTTGTGACAGATCCTATTTTGCAAAACTACACACATTAAAAAATCTGAATTTCTTAACATATGCAGTGTTTGAAACACTTTCAGGCTGTCACCTCAGAAAAACAGTAATAGTTTCGGACTGAGACTTTCAAAACTGGCATTAAGAGTCTAGTTTTCATTCCTGTCAAGTGGAGCCCAATTTTCTGAGATTTCCTGAGAACAGCCTTTAGACATCCTTGAGATTATATTTCCCTTAAAGCCTTAAATCACAGCTTTAACTCTGAAAACCATTCTTTTTAGACATCATAGTCTGATTTTTTTCTAAACATTATTCATCAGTCTCAATCTAAGTCTGACCTGATGCTCATCTGGTGCTACTTTGGCTGTTGTTTCCAGCCAGTAGAATGATAGCACTTTTCTGTTCTTGAAAAGAGAGTCATTGCTGATACGAATTCATATCATTCAATGATGAGGTGATCCTGTGGACATTTTTCCTGGTTTTCTTATATTCTTATGTTTTGTGAAGAAAATTTTTACTTAATCTCCTTGAATATTTTAAGTACACACCCTGCAATATTTCAGAGAAAATTTGGATAGATTAACAAGCAGTTAATTTGCTTGACATATGGACTAAATCTACTGCATTAGCATCCTCCAGCATCTTCTATCCTCCAGCCCTTGAAGTGCTATCTGTGCATACCTCATGTCACTTCTTCTGACACCTTGGAAGATACCAGATATATTCATCTACAATTCCAGCTTCTTTTCAACATAATTGATTCTGTTTAAATCACTGAAAGATTTCTTCTATAGACCAAGAGCTAATACTTCTTACACATTCATTTTTTGTATATCTACTGTTTGCCTTTTGTTTTAGTTCCTTTGTTTCCTTCGGTGTTCCCCACGCACAAAACTTGCACAAAAGGCAGATTACAATAATCTTCTTTTTCCCTTTCACCATCCATTTTTAGTTGGACAAAGTCTGTGAGGTATTTTAAGTACCAGCAAGCAACACAGGAGGGACCTCAAGAGGTAAAAGCATAGTGGTGGATGGGGACCAGAAACTCGTGCTCCCCCAAGGCTGCAAACAAATCTGTAGAGCTGCCTGCTGAGAACCTTCTCTGCTTGGGCAGTGCCTTCTGCTAAGCATAACAGAATAACCACTCAACTTGAAAATGCCATAAACTGGGATGGTGGGGTAACCTACTGAATGTGAAAGATTCTGTTGGGGCCTACATACAATTACAGGCCTATCTTCATTACTGTTTTTAGCTTCAGTAGCATTCTGAACTAAGACACTCTCTTAGTAAGTTAAGTAGTAGGTATTATGAAATTAAAGCTGAAGCTGCTGCAAATCTAGATAATGATGACCAGAATCTCCCCATCCATCATATTTTACATCTATAGGCACATAACTATGTGTGTACAAAGACCAGCCTTCAGTGTTCAGTTATTAAAGTTTCAGGGTAATGGCTAGAATTTCATATTGAAACTTATTTCCATGAGTTTCCAAACAGAAACCAAAACAGAGTTTTCTCACGAAAATAAGGATTCTTGATTATAAACAAATTATTTAACCAAAATCAATGCTGAAGTAATTGCTTGACTGAGCACTCTAGCTTTAGCCACACAGTTCTTAAACCTGGAACAGTGTTACTGTCTTTAGTATTGAAAAATAAACGTTGACACCAAATCTATTATGTAAACACAAAAAAACCTCTGTGGCTCTTTGGTCCTTTCAAGTGTGCAGCTGCACTGGACCAGCTTAGGTAGTTACAGTTAACCTGCAGGAAGAAATATGACAAAGAATAAGGAAGATTGTGCCTTTGGTGAAGTGTTTTCTTTGTATTAATTGCATTCTAAGCAAACAAGCTTATGAAAGAAAGAAAGCAATGTTTAAAAAAAAAACCCTGAAAATCTAAACTGAAAGCAAAATTTGTTTGAAAAAGATGGAGGAGATTTGATCCTTTACATAGTCTGATGGAAAATGAAAGCAAACTATTTGTTCATTCTTGCTGTCTGGACAGTGATCATTATGAAGCAGGTTTACTTTAAAATCCTGACAGCGTTTGTCTACTTGCCATGTGTATTAACACTCTCCAGTGGAGGCTTTAGTCAAGTGGAAAGAAACCGTTGAGTCCTTGTTCTGTTTCAATTTGATATTTGCAGATTGCCTTGTGGAATTTCACTGTTCCAGCTGTTTCACTGTTATATTTTTTCAAGTACTGTTAAGATTGGTCTGTGGCTTGAAAGTTATTTTTTTTTCAAATTATATTATATATTTTGTGTTTGAATATTCCTACACAATCAAGTGAAAAAATCTGTCAACATCTTATACCTTTTGAAGTCACTCTCCTACAACAATCACTGCTTTAATTTAAGTATATTTTCAAAACTGACTACATTTATTTGTCTTCTCTTGCTTTGTCTTGTAGGAAAAGATACCTCTACTTCAATGTAAGTCCAATACCCAAGCCGACAAAATATAGTGTGTAGTCTAGTATGCCAAAAGTAGCATATTTCATAACAAATACAAACATATTATATATATATATAAAATATAGTATATATTATACTATATACATATGACAAATACATATATATGTATAGCAAACACATCATACATTTGAAGTTGTTGTGGCACATGCACTACATTAATTTCTTCAACCTACATCTGCCTCTAAACGACGATGCCTTAGAAACTACACAGAGAACAAAAGCATTTGATTCTCATGCAGGCTGGAAACAGCTCCAAAAATCATGATGACTCCCCCTCAGGTTGCATGGCACCCAGCCTCTGAGTTTGGAAGGAAAGATGGACTTGATGACGTCTGCCTGAGTCCCAGTGCCAGACTTCAAGTGGTCTCAGTTTAGTGGTGCCATATGACCAGTGATATCTCCCTGGGGGCTGAAAGAACACTCTTGTGAAAAACTCCTTTTAGCCATGAGGGTGATTAAGTGGTCTGAAGGGACCAGCACCCCTGGCAAAGCATTCCCAATGCATACGTGTGTGCCTCTGCTTTGGAACAGATGATGTTTGGTAACTCTCTCCAGCTGAAAAAGTTTTTTGATTGTTTGATCTTGGGATTTTTCTTGACTTTGAAAGACTCGACGCTTTGCCCAATCATCCATTACACTACTAACACTGGGTGTTCTGACACATTACCTGTGTGCTCCTAGTCTTTCATTTCCCCAGATCTTTCTTTGGTATGAGTCCATGAGATAGAAATATAGAATCATAGAATATCCTAAGTTGGAAGGGACCCACAAGGATTCTTGAAGTCCAAGTCCTGGCTGTGCACAAGAATCACCACCTGTGCCTGAGAGTGTTGTCCAACACCTCTTGAGTTCTATCAGGCTGGTGCTGTGACCACTTCCCTGGGAAAAGACAGCTGATTTGGAAATATTGGAATCCATTGAAGAATTCATCATTGTCCTGCATAGGTGGTCTGGCATCCACATTATTTGATAGTCTTAAATCATGTGATTGTCATCTTCAAGGTCTGAAAGTTGCTTTTTCTTAAAAGATGTATTTTCATAATTATGCATTTTCTTGGCATTTCCTTTGCAAATTCTTTAATATTTTGAATGGACACTGATAAGCTTTTAACTGGATCCCAAATATTAAAACTAAATAATTTCCTGGTCTCCAATTTTCTGACTTAAATCTTAAGAAATTATAATTACCTTTCTTTTTCTTTCTTCATCTAAAACACTTTTATAGGCTAGTGGTGTTTAGTGCCCCTAACTACCAAAAGCTCTTAAATTTTTTAAAAAATTGGTTAGAAATTAAAAAAACCCCAAACATATATGACTATAATAAAATGAATTCTAAAAACTATTTTATAAAGTAACAGCTTCAAATGTTATGAAACAACATCTAAAAGAATGAAGATTTTTTTTATGTTATCTTGCCAATTCAATATAAAGTAGAACTACACAAATTCTCACATCAGTAATTTACAAACTAACATTTTGTTCAAAGGAACTTGGATATGTCTTTCTTCTTCTTTGAAAGGGTTGTTTTACATAACAAGTATGTCTACTTTTTCCAGGAGTTTGACATATTCACAATATAGACTGCATTAATATTAGAAATGGACTAAAGCAAAACCTTCACTGTGATAATCGCAAAGGTATGGGAACAATATCTTTTGGTCTGAATCTAATATCAGACCCATTATTTTCTAATAGAGACAAACTAAAACATTGACCTTTGTGGAACTTGGGTTCAGAGATGATTCCTTTTTATTCAGCACCATTAATGATCACATCACATTAATAAGGACTGCTCAGTGTGAGGGGAGTCTAGATTTTTAGACCTTTTGCACTGTTTTGGGCTCCCTTTCTGTGCAGACAGAAGGTTTACTTCAAAAACACACTAAGGAAATAAAAGCCATGTTAAAGTTATTGTCCGGCTTGTTTAATAGAATGAACAAGAGGAGTTTGTTGGTTGAGAAATGGCTGAGCAAGAGCTGTTAGTGTGCCCAGGTAGCCAAGAAGGCCAAGGGCATCCTGGCCTATATCAGCAGTAGTGTGGCCCCCAGAATCAGGCACTTGACTGTCCCCACTGTGCTGGGCACCAGTGAGGCCGTGCCTTGAGTGCTGTGTCCAGTTTTGGACCCCTCAGGACGTGAAAGGCCTTGAGGTGCTGGAGAAAGTCCAGAGAATGGCAATGGACGTGAAGGGGAAGGGTCTGGAGCACAAGTCCTACGGGGACCGGCTGAGGCAGCTGGGGGTGTTAAGCTTGGAGAAAAGGAAGATGGGGAAGGACATTACTGCAGCTGCCTGACAGGGAAGTGTAGCTGGGTGGGGGTTGGCCACTTCTTGCATGTAACGAGCAGCAAAGGTAAACGACCTCAAGTTGCAACAGAGGAGCTTGAGATTAGATATTTGAAAATGTTTCTTCATCAAAAGAAAGAATATTGGAACAAAGAACAAACTGCACGGCAAGGTGGTGGAATTACAATCCCCAGAACTCTTAAAAAACATGTGGATATGGGTCTTGTAAACATGGTTTACCGGTGAACATGATTATCATGCTAGGCTAATGGTAGGACTTATTGATTTTCTGACCTTAGCAATTATATGATTTTATGAAAATAATAATTTTAAAGGATATCTTTGTGAATACCTTATCATATATTTACAAAATATAAGATAAGTAGGGAACTCACCAACAACACATCTTCCCTTTAAAAAGTTTGCTTCTTTCTCTGAGCCTTATTTCAGATTCATCCTCATATAGAGAAGACAACTTACATTGTCTATTTGCAAAAACGTATCTTAATACAAAATATATCATCATAATACTATTGCATGAGAAATTATTCATCCTTTTATGCAGATTTTTTGACTATATAACTTTTGTTTTAATGTCTTCCTACTTTTGAGCTTAATTGGGCCCAGGAAAAAGTGTCAGCAAAATTACCCTTATACAAAACTAATTTAATGATACCTCTAGCCTAGATGAAATAAGAAAACTTAAAAAAAATCCAAGCAAGTCAAGATCTGATTCCTAGACTACTTTGATTACCATTAGAGGCAACTTTTCAAGCCATCTCAGTGTCACCTAACATAAAAGTATAAGAAATATAGTACTTTCACTTTTTAAAAGTTCATATGAAGATTTCCTTTGGTTTCATTCATTTCACCTGGAATTGCAGTACCGTCTCCAAGTTTTTGGGGGCAGGGGAAGAAGTTTAAGCAAACCTGTGCCCATAGGAGTTTTTCCAGGAATTCATTCTATATACATTTTTTCTTTTTTATTTTAGCATAAAAATTACTCTAAGGTATTTTAAAGAAAATAGTACCACATAAAATTCAAATTAATGTTTTATTATATTTTGATTTATTAATATTTCATTAAATTTTAAAGAGGAATTGCTTTGATTTCAAAATAGTGGATGTGCAAAGTATAAATGTAATTTTAAGAACGTTATTCATCCAGTCAGGAATATGAAATCATCTGTGCAAATAATACATCCAAAAGGTCAGATATGTTGAAACACCTCTGGTTTTACATGTCAACTCCACAGCATATTTCCTGAACCATTTACAAGATAATTACTTACGGAAGAGTCTCTACAAATAACTTTGGAGAACAGAGGCTCAATCTTTTGATAAAAAATTTTTGTAAAGGTTTTAGCTGAACTGTGAAAAACTGGCTGGTCAAAAAATATTTGTCAATTTTCAGTGAATGCAAGCAATAGCATTGTTTGCCATGTTTTGCATTAAAATATTAAGATGAGTTTTGGTACAAGACATAAATCATTCGTAACTCATCTGAAAAGATGTGTAGGCTTATGAACTTTCAAGCTCATTTTAATGAAACTGGCCAAATTCCAAACTTACAAGTACATGCAAATCTGTATTTATTTTGGTTCATACTGTAATCACATCCATCCTTTAAGAGATCAAATGATCTATGTTGAATCATGTCCTTGAAGCTGCACTATTTAGAAACAAGAGAAAAATTCAAGTGTCTCATCTGAAGATTACCTGATTCTTTTGAAGTCAAGGGAAATTTTTTTCATGGCAAACACATTTGTGAAAACTGCCTATGCCTGTGTTATTTATGTGAATTATGTGCTTTTTGAAACTGCCTGTGCCTGTGTTATTTATGTTATTGGGAATATGTTGAGACAGTTTAACTTTTTCATACTTCGAATTTCATCTAAACACTCATAAAAAGTAAAAGCTCAGTAATTATAATTACACACATTGAATTCAGGAAAACTACAACTGATGTATATAGTGTCTTTTATTTTCTTTGTTTTTAATGACAAAAGAAATAAGCAATATATGCTTAATACTGTGTCCCTTTCTACTGAGCTGCAACATTTAGTCATAATGACATTTTTGTCAGAATTACAAATGAGATGCCAGAGTTTCTTTTACTTGGTTGTTTTTTTGGGTTTTTTTTTCCTGTCTGATCTTTTGGGGGGAAGTTTTTTGTTTTTCTCAGAGGGATATTATTCCTGTGAGGAATCAATGTCAGAAAAAGAAATAAAATCCATATTAAATGGTTCAATTTAATTTAAACTTTCAAAGAACTGCCTTTATTTTTTCCAGCTAATTTTCTTGGTGAAAAGAAGTTCTCTTAGTAAGCCCAACACAATTTATCCCATTATACCAGCTTTAACCTAATAAACCAAATATTTGCACACATCCTCTTCAGGTTTTTCCAAATAGATTTTATATTATGGCAATAAAATCGAGTGGAGAATAGTGTCATACCTGGTTACTTTTTGAAGAAAAAATGAATGGGGAGACCTGTCTGTAATTCCACCTTTCAAGGAAGGTTAATTGGATGTGTCCTGAAGGCAGGGACAATGAGAGGTACTTTCTCCCATTCACACTTGAGTGCAGTTCTCAACAATGTTACCATCATACCTTGTTATTTAAATGCTTCCTCCAATAAATTTTATCAGGCCTCTTTCATGGATCTCTCTAAATATTGGAAAATAGCAAGGTTGCAAGTATTGCTGGAAAGATGGCATCACAAGCCCATCCTAAAAATTTTGGGAATATGAGTCCAATATTTTAGGAAATACTGGACTCAGTATTTTAGGTGGTGTGATTTTTGCAGGCAGTAGGACAAGTTAGATGTTATCATCAAGCCATGAATTCTTGAATTTCAGAAGTCTGGCCTTCACAGTGCAGGAAAACTGCTTCATCTAGACAGAGCACGATGATGTAGAGACACATTTCCTTTCTGAGACCTCTGCTTTAACAAGTCTGTTTGCTGCATCTTCTTGATTTGTGCTTACATCCCACGATTTCAGGTTTTCTTCCTTATACAAATAAATCATTTCAGGGATGCATCCTGCCTTTCAGTAAGTCAGAAAACCAACTAAAGCTCTATTAGAGTCATATAAATTGCAATTATGAATTGCAGGAGAAACTCCAGAGGAGCACTGGTGCTTGGAGAGGAGAAAAAGAGCATCAAAAATCGGTGTGTGCTGCTTGGGATGCAGCTGAGCACCCTGAGAGGGGTCAGAAAGCTCGACCTTGATGACAACGAGTGGAACCCCTGAGTGAAGGAGGACCACGGTGGGTCAGCGTTTCTTCAGAGAACTTGTATAAGCAAGACACTTACAGCAGGGCTTTGAAGGGTCATTTGGCTTGAATTGGCTTGGCCAGCCAGTATGAAATCACACTACTTTTGTAGTTATCTCCAACATAAATTACACAGCTGCTACTGGAGCACCTTTTCCTGAGGTAAACAGCATCTCCCCTGCTTCCCTAACCCATCATGTTCGCTCATGGTTTTGTAGGAATGCATGACTGATATTGTTTGCTGGAAGAAGAGACCAAAGTGATAGAGATTGCAAACTACAAACTATTGTGGGTACATTTATTGTTTCATAGAACATTTTTTCACAGTGCATGTAGGCAACAACCTGTGGTTTTATGTGCTTAGAAACCGCAACTGTGAAGGCTTCTACTGTGACAATAATGCCATTTAATCACAAAAGGTGTTATTCTGCACTGTCTCTTTGTTGAAAGAGAAACAGAAAGCCATTTCTCTGGAGCCTCTTTGAGTTGTCACAGTTGAATCTTGCTGCCATAAAGTGCCTGACAGCTTTACCCCAACACATCTGAAGCAGGACTGTGTTCTAACATTTACCTTCAATTAACTGTCTCCTGCTTGAAAAATATTTTCATAATAATAACCCAAATTAGTGTAGATAAATAAAATAACTTTTTTTAGAAAATAATTCCTATGGTCAATAAAAGAGGAAGTATCATTAATAATTTGTACATGATGCTTCACAAAACGCTGCAATATGGGATAGGCTACCTTAAACTGGTTGAAGTTTCATTATGATGAAGAGATAATGCTTTATTACAAAGTAAAGGAAAGACCTATAGTGAGGCTGAAAAAAATATCCAGTATGATATGAATATTTCCAGAAGCCTGGACATCACCTATAAAGGCCTTCTTTCTTGAAAGTAGGTGTATTGTTTACATTTCATGAATACATATTGCCCAATATGGCTCATATTATTTTAGTTGCCCTAAGTCAAATGTGCAAACTTTGGAATTGGTCACAGAGACAGTTAAAAGTATAGTTCATGGGAACACAAAGGAATTGTATTTCCTCTTTAGAGATTTCCTTGTTGAATCATGTAGAAACTATTGATTATATTTCAAAGGCAGGGTTTTTTTTTAAATACATGCCAGTGACTTCATCTGTCTAGAGCTGTCTGAACTTCAAACAGATTTGGGAAATACAGTAGATAAAAGGAATTTATGAGAAATAAATTATGTCACAAAAAATGGCAGAAGTTTTTACCCAGAAGAAGGGTCTTTTAAAGGAAAGAATGGAAAGAATAATCTTTTCCCTCCTTATTGATAATGGGGAAGTTCAGCAGTAAATTTATGCCTCTTAGTAAATAATTTAAATTAGAGAGTTATGATAATAATTTTCAAATTATACATGATTTATACATGTTTAAAATTATACATGATTTATAAATGACAAATCAGTCCATTTTTTCTTATTATTATGAAATATATATAATTTCTTATTTGATTGTGTGTTGTCAGTGTTTACTAATTTAGATTTTTCTATCCTGAAAATGGTCACATTTTTCTTCTTTTTTTCTTCAAAAAGTTGATGTACACCTCCACTACTTTCTCTGATGACATGAATAAAAAGACATGAAAAACCTTCGGGAAGCACTGTCATCTTGTGCAGAGTTTGTTGTTTGTGATTAGAGAAAACTCCTGCAGCACATGACATGGAACCAAGAGCTTGGCAGCATCCTGGGCAGTTGTGTACCTTGCTCTAAGTTAGGCAAAACAGGAAACAGAAAACATTGTCCCAGGTTTTTTAGCCTTCTCACCAATCCCCTGGGAAAGCAGAGAGATGAAGATACCCTTTCTGTAAGATATGATACTCGTGCCTGAACCTGGCTTCAGGGGGAGGTGGAGACTCCAGAACCCAGGTGTGAGAACCTTGATAAGTAGTGCCAGGAACAACTCTTCCCATGGATACAACTGCAAGCATGTGATATGTTCTTCTGGCAGAAAAATAGATGCTTCTAGTACTTATCAAAGAGTTGGCACAAAAATATTTTAAGATCTTAGTAAAGATTGCTAAGAAGCAATAACATTGTTGAGGGTCTTTGTTTTCATCACTCACTAATAAGGTTAAAATTAAAATTATTTCTGTTAATTAATGAATTAATTAAGAACACTGAAAGGACCACAGGATTTAAATTAAACATAATTTAGTTTATTTTGAGGTGGGAGTGAATTTCTGTAAAAATATGGTTATGCAGGAATGAAGAATTCATCTTTCAGAACAACAAGAAAACAACAAATTTCTTGAGCTTACTGAAAGTGAGAATATCTATTAATTATGTCATTCCAAATTAAGTTGGTTTAAAATTACTAAAAGTCCATTTTTCGGGGCTATTCATACTAGGCAATTGTTTCTTCAACATTATGGCAGCCTGCCTGTTTGGGAGAAGGAAGGGACAAAAAACATGGCACAAAGGAAAAACATTGTTACTCTGTGCAGGGGGATTCTTCTGAGATTTTCTACCTTCCAACCACTCCCTAGATTTCCTACTTTATCCTCTGAACATTCGGACAGAGTGAGAGGCTGTAAGATAATGCTAACAGTAACATTCTACTGGACCCACACTGACTCAATGTGTCCATTCTGCTGGATCTCCCAGTTGGTGTGGCATGGTTGACTTGCGATTTCTTGGTTATTACTTGTTTGTCCACCTAAGCTCCTTATTGTGGAAGATTTCCTTTCAAGTGACATCTATATCCACGAAGGTACCTTTAAATTTGCTTTTAGTAAAGTAGGTGGTAAGGGAAACTGACAGGTAAAATTGCCATGCTATTGAAAAAACCCAGATACATGTATTTTTAGTGAGAGGCAGTATTTCAGACGCCTTTTTACTGAAAGGAATAAAATATGACATTCGTCCTTTACCTTTGTCACACTGGTTCAGCTGTTTTTCAATGCTGTTAAGAAAAACAAAACAACAAAACAAAACCACTGAAAGGGTGGTAGTCTTATCTTCCAGTATCTGCTAAACTACTAAAGTGGACAGAAATGAGTCAATCCCATGCATATTTGTCCAACACCTCTACCAGATATTATCAAACTACTTCAGGGAAAATGTAAGGATAAAAAAAATCCCATAATTTCCCTATGACAGGAAAGCAGGAATCTTTCTATCTAGCACCACTTGGTTATAAGTAGCAGGTCCAGAATGCCTTCTGGCACCCCAGAAGTACAAAGGTGCACCTCAGTGAAGCACGTGAGAATACTGCCACATGCCTCAGTCTTGCCCCACAAACCCAAAATCACTAAGAGAACTTTGGGATTCAAAAGTTATTTGCTGACAGTCATCCTAACCCTCTGCCCAAAGAGCAAGATGGGAGGCCAAACCCTGAAAGGTGACCTTGTAAGTCTTGCTTTGGTTCGACAGGTCTGGAAGTAGTTCTGGGCAAAAAACACTTCAGAGTTTTACCTTTGATTTCCCACCTTGGGCATTTCAGGTTTTTTAATTTAACATTCTTCTGGAAACACTTAAAAAGCAGTGAATCTTCAGCCTTCACTCTGATCCAAAGTTTTTGACTTTTATTCTCATTTTTCAACTGTTCTTGTCCTCAAGGTTGTAGACAACTTTCTCTGTGAGGTGAGAGATCTGTTATTTCCTAAATGAGAACCTATCCCTCTGCATTAAATGGGTGTAATGTAGGATGTAAGAAGTAGGGTCCTTTATAATAGGGTTTTTTTCAATTTGCTTCACTGAAACTTCAAGGACGGCATTTTGAGTTTTCCTTCATGTTTTTACCTCAGAGGTTGTCATGTTAGGATTATGAAACTAGAAAACTTCTGGTTAGATCAAAAAAGATGGTAGATAAGTACATTAAGTACATGAAATTCTCCTGTTCAACATATATATGTTTTACATGAGCACAGCATCTCTGAATTATAGCACAAGATCAATGTAATTCACACTGCTTACATAAGTTTGTTCTTCCTTGCTTCTACTTGTTCTCTTCTAACATAAAATAAAATAATTCTTCATACATTTCTCAATAAATGTATTTCTGACATCTTTCTTATCAAATCAGTCTGACACTTTTCCCTTTCAAGCCTGACATGCCATTAAATTGATGTGTAAGGATTTTAAAAGCCTCAAAACCCAGCTTATTTTACACATTTCTTAATGGTATAATGTAAATTTGGCTTTTAAAATTTGAGAAACTCTTATCACATGCTTTAATTCTCTATCTTTAAGGGGTGAAATGTTTCATCTTTTAATCTGTCATAGTGACTGCTTCACTCATTATTTGCTGTGTCTGTTGATGGAAATGTATAGCCACTGTAACCATGAAAATTCACTGCTCATCCTCCTGCCTGAGGATATGTTTATTTTGAAATTAGAACTACACTGTGCTTCCTTCATACAATATTTACATGGAGCTAATTATGGATACCATGAAATTTGTAGCTTCAATAATAATGTTGACCATCACACCTACAATTTGATGACTTCTTGGTTTTCTTCTAAAAATGTCATCTTCTGCATTCAAAAAGTTGCACCTAATATGCCCTAAGGAAATTCAGTGTTAATGTGTGCAATTAATAGAATAAAAAATCCGTGTATATGAGGGGTTTTTGTGGGAAAGGATTAGGAGTTCTGAAAAGAAACCACCAACTACCTTTGTCACCCTTTCTTTTCAAGAAATTTTATGAGAAACAGTGATGGCTTTCAAAGCCTTTGAGCTTTGGGATGTGTGCTGTGGGATAAAATGGTGAAAATGGCAGTAGTCATAATTTCCAGCAGATGCAGCCAGGCCACATCGTGTCATTGTAGCATTGGCTTTAGAAGGAGTAGGTATAATTAGGTGGCAGACCTCAAGTGAAGAGTCAGGGTTACAAGCAGCCCTTTTGGGCTCTGTAATACTGCTCCTGCTGGTGTAAGTGAAGTCATCAGAATATTCACAAAAATGAAACTCACTCTGTGTAAAGAGATGCACCCAGAAACAAATAAGTTATTGAGACTGTTTTTTAAATCCTGGCACAATACAGTAACTATAGCTATTGAGGAGTGTAATTTTATTTAAATGATGGCTCCCAAATCTCTCCAGGGACATTTCCTCATGCAAGCACTGTAGCAAACATATCTAGCAGCCACAAAGCTTTGATTGTTTAAGTAATTACAGTAGCCTCATCAAACTGGAAACATTTCTTTTATCATCATAACAAGAACCACTCTAAAACACAAAACTGCATTTATATAGCATTAGAAAATGTAAGGGGTTGAAATCTCCCATATTTTGATTTAGGATTTTTCATAGTATTTATCAGAGTGATTTTTCACTCTACAGTCTTCTACCTATGTTTACAGATTTACCATAAGTGAGTAAAAACACACAATGGTCATAAAATGTCTATTGTCCTATGAAAGGGAATACAATGCACAACAATTTCTTTTCAATCACACTGACAAAATGTATAATCTCATGGTAATACTCAGTATAACTATGATGACAACTGTTACAGAGTAATATTCTCTTCATCTCACTTCTTTTTGAAGATGAGACAGAAATAGTTTGGTTAGTTTCTCAGTTTACTGTTTTGCCTTTTTTTTTTTTTTGGTACTTGTGTTCTTACTTAAGTGAGTGTGCTTGTAATTTTCTGAGATAAAAATAATTTAGATAAATTAATTTGGCATTTAGTTTATTGTTTATTTTTGAGTTTTTAAAGGGTAAACCCTCCAGTAAAGACCCAGTCTGTGTGAAATTTCTAACTATAGCAGTGAGGTTTATAGAGGTTTCTTTTGAAAGATATCTTTCTCTAACGCAACATAAACTGCGGAGGAGCAAGGAGCAAGACCACAAGTCATAAGACAGGTGTTAACCTTTTGTGGAGAAGTTGATTATGTCCTGGCTTACTACTGTCTTGGTCTCTTCAGAGAGCCATGAGATAAACATCCAAAAGATAGTGCTGAGCCTTCTCCAAAAACTCTTTGTAGGTGCTATCGGCCTTGGAGTAAAGTTTCATGAGGAAAAGTTTCCTGCCACTTCACACACTTTGAACTAAATCATGCTGCAAGCAACCTAATTTTTTCTTCAACATTGCTAAACTGGGCCCATGCCTTTCATCTAAGCAGGTTTTTTCAACTCCTCTGATTCAGATAAGCCAACATTAGGACAAATCTAGTCTCATTTTTGTGGAATTAAAAGTTATGATTTCCAGTACAACATTAGAAATATAACTCAAAAAGGACACTCAAAAATGTACATTCTGTTCTGTTTCTCACCTGATGAAGATTTCAGATAACCAAAAGAGTGTTTAATTTTCCTAAACTAGATTAGTTTGTCTATTCAGAAAAGCAATTATTGTCTGCACACTTCACCTGCCAGTCTTGTTCTAGCTGCGATTCAAGGATTATTTTAGGCTCTTTCTTGATACGACCTTCTTTTTCCTGGAACCAACAAATGCTGTGCTTTTGCTTACCCTTGAAATGCATTGTAAAATATTAGTCTAGGTGCCACTGACTGGGAAAATGCTACAACATAAATTATCCACAAATTGGTGATGGAATTCTTCATTTGATTATTTTTCTCACAAGGCGATTTTCATTTTGACATTTTCATAAGTCATAGGAACCATTACCTTTCTGACGGTCTTACAATGTATGTAATGTAGTTTTTTATTAACAAAGATCACAGGACATTGGTAATAAGGCTGTCTAAGCTGGCCTCTTGCATCCCACTCTTTTTCAACAGGTTTGGATTTGTATTATGGTGATCTTGAAACTCATGAGGAGAACCTGAAACTGGATTTGATTTCTTAAGGGAAGGCTGTCTGTAGATGAGGATCTTGGGTATTCACAGTGATAGGATGATTACAGAGAGCTTGTTATGGCTTGACAGACCTGAAATTTTTCCAATCAGTCCTCAGCCATGAAGTTTGTGAACATGTGGATCTTCAAGAGTGGTTGCTGTAGACACAATTGGATCTGAAAGAGTGGAAAACACTCAGCTGAGCAGAGAGAGGTAAAAGAGGGTGGATTTTGTGTTAGAAGTTCAGTAAGACTTCACTACCTGAACAGAATTAGCAGTCTAATACTGGGTGGTTTTATAATAGTTGAGAAAATTGTGTATCGAGAGACTGGTATCAACTTGCTTTTTCCCTCCAACACCTCTATATGTGCAGCTACAGCTGACTTTCTATAGACAGGCATGTTACTAACCATACTGGTTGGAGAGAGGCACAGAAAATAATGTGGTCCTCAGAGGTTTGCCTCACCTTTGCGTTCTCTAGTTGTGGCATCATTAAAAGCACTAATAAAGTCCCTCTGAATTGGAGGTACTGCTTAGATACAAGCTTTCACTGAAGAGGGAATCAGAAAAGAGAAATGCAAAAACAATCCACATTCAGAATAGAATTTTCCTTCAGGGAAGTCTCAAGTAATTGTGTGTTATATGTGTCTCTCCAGCCAATTATAGGCATTCACTCAGCCGCTTGTGTCTGAATTTGTCAGGTTTCAAGTGTAATATATAAATCTGTTTCTGCTTGACTCCAAAACCACAGCTGGTTTTGATCAGACTCCTATAAAAAGGAAATTTCAATTAGCAGTGATCCAAACATATTCTGGAGGTATATTTCTACGGCTGCTTGACGAATAGCACTCTTTGTTCGTAAGGGTGCGTGTGACTCTCAAATGCAAGGCAGCCAGGCCTGTGAGTCATCACCACAAGCATAGTACTTTGTTGCAGAGGTCACGTTCTGCCAAAACCAGAGGAATTAGCTAGCCAGATTGAATTAGCGGTTGAAACACATTAATTTATGCTACATAAATGTTATTGTGGCCCTGTGGGCAAGTACTTAGGTCATATGCTTTATGAACTATTTGCACCAAGAGGGCTTTCCAGCTGTAAATCAGCTCCGAAGCAGTTTCGCAAAGCGTTCATGGCTCTGCGCTGTGCTTCCCCCTGTCCACACTGATTCCATCTCTTGGCACACTGATTGCTCACCATTCTGCACGTGCTTTACAGGATTTCCTGCAAGAGGAGTGGATCAGCAGCCAGAGCAGAGCTGAGGCTGGGTCTGGTGGAGAAGTTGAGCCCTGGCCAGTCGCTGATGACGCTTGTGGGCAGCTGTGGGTTTGTGGCTCCAGGCGTCTGGCAGCAGGCAGGGCTGCTGGAGTTGGTGCAGCTGTGTGGTAAATGGAAACCTTGGTATCTCAAGCACACGTACAACCCAGCCCTTGACAAGGCTGTTTCTCTTCTGGGGGAGGAGGGGAATTAGATACACTTTTGGCCACATTATTTCAGAGTGAGAAAAAGTAGAAGTGTTTTCTCGCTTCAAATTATGATAACTGAGGACACATGCCAAGAAAGAATTATGCATAAAGATAGTGTTTTAACTTGTTTTTATGTGTTTGGATATGTCTCTGCCAAAAATCTGACAAGGCCTCATTGTTGCAGCTTTTCCATCATGAAGCCACTGACTGCACCCAGCAAACATTTCATAAATAATGAAGTAATTGGGGCCATTTAGTGTTGTCTGATTGTGTCAGCAGTTGCATGTAACACTCTACTTTCCAGCAAGTCAGGTAAATGCTACAACAGTGTGAGAAGGGAGGCAGTGTTGTCTCCAGAGGGGAATGATCTTTTTAAACAAACATATTTCACTCAGACCGCTAATTCCATTTTTTTTTTTTTTTTGGCTATGCCTGCCTTTGCACAAAGGATTGTTTGTTTTGCTATTCATTTTTGTTCAGCTTAGCAAGCAGATCCACTCCCTTTCACCACTGCTACTGTGAGGCTGAATCACACTGCACATACATCTTCCCCCACAGAGTGCCTCAACACGTCTCCTCTTGTTTTTAAGTGTAATACAGCCAGCACCTTTATTGGGTATCTCCAATGCTGCTGTTCTCAAGGACACAACAACCCTGGTTCAAATTCCAGACTGCAAACACTATTACTCAGGCTCTCTGGTTTCTGGGCTTGTTGATTTAGGAATCTTGGACATTAATCATGTGGTGTAAATGACATTTTTCTTCGTGCTGAATATTGCAGCAGGATCACAAAAGGAATGTTTTTATAACATTAAATATTCATAAAATCATGTTAAAATAGTTAAGGGGATGTGAAATAGATGAAGATTTAAATGCATAAATATTTAATATTTTAATAGCTTCTCATATGATTTTCTTTTTCATGAACCTAGTGCTGTTACCATACATCTGTTATTTGAATAAGGAAACTATTATTCTTTTAAGTGTTTTCTATTATAAATGAAATTGTTTACTCTACTTAATAGCAATTTTGTTTTGCTTAGCTTATGAAAAAGAAAAAATATTGAGGTTTGATAGCTGCCAGCCCTGTTTGTGTGAGTGATCTCCATTCACCCTGCCGCTGAAACACTCCTGTCTTGACTGCTTTTAGTGCAGGATCCCATTTACAATTACAGGATTGCAATATGGCTATTAAAACTCCAAGAGCGTAATTTTTCTCATAAATACCTTTTTCTAGAAAGTAAATAAATGATCATCTGAAGTGAGGTTGATTTTCAGCGATGATGAATCCGTATGTTTCCCATTAAACCTGTCTTCTGAAAACTCATGACAGGAAAAAAATCTTTGTCAGTGATGAAAGAAATTCTTGAGAGACTTATGTGAGTTTTTCCTTTTTTTTTTTCTTTCTTTCAAATGTATCTCCCTTCCTTCTGTGAGACTAGAACCTCTGCATGTAGCGTGGGGTGGCAATGGTTATGCCTAAGAAATTGTTTCATCAATAGAAGCTGTAAACTAGATGTTTGCTACGTTTCATTAATTGGGTTAAGGAAGTAGGAATATTTATGACAATTATTTGGGAATCTGTGTAAAAAGAGGGCCAGGCAAGCCTCTATAATCCACTTATACCTCACAGAAGCCAAAGGCTTGAACAAGCCTATTAAACAAGTTATATGCCTGTCTGTTTGGAGGAGCTGTTAAGTCATGAATCTCTGCACAGTACCTGAGGCAAGTCTGTTAAGAAAGATGTTTTGTAGCAGATTTCTGTTCTATTAAGGATGGACATAAAGTAGAATAATTTAAAATGTGTCAATAACTCAAGGCAAAACTGCTTAATGCAAGAAGCAGCATCTTCTTAACTTGTAGTCAAGCATACCCAGTGGTAACTAGTAGGAGGAATGCTACTCATGGGATCAGAAATCATTTTTCAGACAGATTATGTGGAAGGTTTTTAGCAAAAATATCCCACCATGTTTTTTTATTGTGATGTCTCTCTGGAATCCAGATATCAGCATTAAAAATGCAAAGTATGCTTATTTTCTGTCACCTTTTCCAAGGAGAGAGGCTGAAAACTTGGCTTTGTTTTCAGCTGGGTGAATCTATAGCGTGGAGATATTTTCACGTTTTCTTATTGGAGGGGAATGCGTAGTTCTTCACCTCTTCAGGGCATACATGCTTCTGGATGTAGTATCTGCAACATAGTGCACTGACAAAAGTAGGTGGTGATGGTGGTTTAACACAAAGTTTCATGGATTCTGATGGCTTGCTCATGCTCCCTCTCACTGATGGATTTACATGGCCCTCAGCACCATCCTCAGCCCCAAACAGTGTACAGATGCTTAATGAGTAAACTCAGTGTGTGCTTCTATCTGCTTCTGAGGCACATTCCAATTTGTGAACAAACCGTGTTAATTCAGCCCTAGTTCTCCTCTTTCAGAGGTTTCTCCAAATCCATGCTATTGAGCAGGACTATGCACTGCTCCTGCTTTGGACTGGCAGGTGTGCACCAGAGAGAGCACACAACATGGGCCAGGCCTGTCAGTAAATACAGACAGAGAAGGAAAAACACATATATATACACACAATTCAACAGAGAGGTTTTACTTATTATCTCCAGGGGATGAAATCAGGTAGCCTGACTTTATTGTTCCCTTTTTCAAAATCTGTGTTTTTCACCTCTGGGCTGTAAGACGTCCCATGCCACTCTCTTCAGTTGTATTTGAGCACAAAAGGCACTGTGTTCTTCCTGATGCTTTTCATGGATATTGCTCGAATGAGGAGAGAAAAACAGCCCAAGGTACAGGCTAAAAAACAGTGGGGAGAAAAAGGTAGGAGGCCTATGCTAATGGTTATACTTGCATAGTCTAGAGACATGGCAGAAACTTTAATTAAATGCTTTATATTTATTAATTTTCTGGCAGTTATGATTGATTTATTATGTGTTACATATGGTCTTGATTAACTGCATTGCATTTATACTACTGTTTTGTTTTTATCACTTATGTGCTGCATAGTAGTCATGAGTTCTTGTGGTTTGCAGTTTTTGAGTTACATTGTGCAAAACACACACACTACAACTTGAAACCAGGTGTTTCAATATGAAAGCAAATCACCCCAAGATTAACACAAACCACTGTTTTAGCAACCCATAGAATTTGTCAAAATGTCTTTGTATTTAGAATTTTTCTCTAAAAATGATGGTGTCTCTCTGCAATAAATCTTCAGATAGGCATGCTTATAATTTGTAATATACTAGTCTTATAATTATGTATCATATCAATTAATTGTGTTTCTGTTTTTAATACACTTGCCCTGAGTCCTATGCCAATAATTTCAACTCAAAACAAAATCAAAAGTCCTAACAATCTTAACTGTGTGATCTATTCACTTTGATCCTGTAATTTAGCCTAGTGGGTGGGGGTTTAAGACACATGTTAATTCACAGGGAAGAAAAACATTCCTAGGATGACCATTAAGTTTAAAAAGAATATGAAGCACAACATGGTTGTGATTGAAGATATCTAAGATGTTAAGTGTCAGGATTTGTGCACCTGCTTGAGAGATCAATGTACTTGTTTAGCTCAAAATGCTAGTAAATTATTACAGAGACCACTCAATAGAAAAATCATTTCATCCACAGAGGCATTGAAGTCTGAACCATAATAAATTTCAGTATATTCATTGTGTCAAGCACAGTGACAAGGTCACCAAATGCAAAGGAGGTGTTGCAAATATTTTTAGTGTGTTCATCACATGAAAGTGATGCAAATGTTCATGATATCCCAGGAAGGAATTAGATGATAGCTGGAAGTTCAGAAAAGCATTTTAATACCTTAATTATTGAGCATCTTTTGTTGAAAATAGTTTAGGTGGAATTTCTTTTGCAACTGTGTGTTTATATGCTGTATTTTCTGAAGGTAACTGGTATATTTCAATCATAGGTAATATGCTTAACAATACAAACTACCCTTGATTTTCTGAGCTTCTGTGAAACTGAGTGAAATCTGATCTTGTTTGCATGAACTTAATAATAATGATATCAGTATTAAGCTGATTCCAGTGGAGTTTCCACTGATTTCTTTTGGGATCAATATCCAGTTCCTGTTGGTAAAAGAGGACCTTTTTGTCTGCCCATCCTATGGATGGATATTTTCAATTACTTCTGCTTGTTTTTGGAGATTTTTTGTCTTTGGAGTTTAGTATTGTTATTTCTCTTTCCTTTAGAACAGGCCCTCCTCTTTATCTTGCCAACCACAAAAAAGGAAAATACATCCTGGACTGCATCAAAAGCAGTGTAGAAAGCAGGGAGGGTGAGGGGATTCTGCCCCTCTGCTGGTGAGACCCCACCCGGAACAATTTATCCAGCTCTGGGATTACAGCACAGGAAGGACATGGACCTGTTGGAATGAGTCCAGAGAAAGGACATCAAGATGATCAAATGGATGAAACAACTCTCTTATGAGAAAAGGCTGAGGGAGTTGGGGATGTTCAGCCTGGAGAAGAGAAATTCTCTGGAGAGACCTTACAGCATCCTTCAGTACCTAGAGGGAGCCTACAAGAAAGCTGGAGTAGGTCTTTTTACAATGACATGTAGTGAAAGAATGAGGGGCAAAGGTTTCAAACTGAAAGACCTGGACAGGATATTAAGAAGAAGTTATTTCCTGTGAGTGTGAGGATGCCCAAAAAAGCTGTGGCAGTCCAATGCCTGAAAAGTGTTCAAGGGTGGACAGGGCATTGAACAACCTGCTCTACCAGGATGTGTACCTCCCCACTGCAGGGTGTTGGAATGGCATGACCTTTAAGGTCCCTTCTAACCCAAACCATTCTTTGACTCTATTATTCTGTGATGGTTTGTCCTGCACTTTTGCGAGATGCAATCTTCATTGGCAGGACAGGCTTGAGGCTCTCCTGCACACCGATTCTCCTTCTTGCTCCCGCCACCTGCCACCAGTGCACACCCCTGCTGCCTCACCAGTTGTTCTGGATGACTTTGTACCTGTGATTTCGAATGGACAGCTGACACAAACAACTTCAAATACATATTTTATGCACTTGTTTTTCAGAAGATCATTTCTTCAGTGCAGTTCCACCTGGCCCAGCCAGTGGGAGCATGCTGTAGCAAGAGTGTGATATTCAGTGCTAGTAGAGGCTATTTTGTGAAAATAGTCCTACTTTCTACTAAAATTTTATAAGAAGCAATATATGAATGGCTAATAGCTAAAATATTTCTTTAAAAATAAAAAATTAAAACCTAATAGATATGGAACTTGGTATCAGACAGATTTTGGGTGCAGATAATCAAACAGAAATGTAAGTTTAGCCTTCACTGCTAGGAACCCAGGGACATCAGATAGGCCTAAAATATGGGTCATTTTTTAGCTATGTGTAGGATCACAGTGGTTAAAAAAAGGATGGTAGAGATACTGAGTCTCAGTGCTGACACTGCCACATGATGGTCAGCCTCTGACTGTTTATCTTTGTATAGATTTCTGGTGAGTTTAAGTACTTTGAGTGAGAGAAAAGGAAGTGAAAACAAAGTTTCAAGTCTCAGGTATCTTAGACCACTAGGATCCCAGCTGGTGGACCTTGAGCCTACATTTTTGTGGTGGGGTGACTGTTTGGCTGCCAGATGTCCAGTAATTTCTTCTCAGCAGGGCAGAGGGAGCAAACACAATGAAAGAGATTGTGGGTTGAGATAAGGGCAGGGAGAGATCACTCACCAATTGCTTCCATGGGTAAAGAGATTCATCTTGGGGAAATTACCATAATTTATTATGAGTTAATAATAGACCAAGATAGTGAGAAATAAAAAAATCTAAAACCACCCTGCCCCCATCCACCCTTCTTCGGAGGCTCAGTTTTACTCCTGATTGTTCTACCTAACCCAGCAGCACAGGGGAATGGGGGGGTTCAGCTGTTTTTAACTCTTCTGAAATATATTTTTTCCTTTTCCTAAGTACATTATCCCAGAAGCACTACAAAAGCACATTGAGGAGCTCAGCTTTGGCTAGCAGCAGGTCTGTCTTTCTGTCTTGAAACTGGCTCTGTTGGACATGAGGGGAGCTTTTGGTGTCTTGCCATAGAAGACCCCTCTGCAGCCCCACCTCCCTCCCCTACCAAAACCTTGTTACATAAGCCCAAGGCAATGAGAGTGACACATATTCTGTTATTTATTTTAAGTAGAAAGGATCAGGGCCTGTCCTTAAATGCTAGCAGAAACAAAGTAGACAGCAACATAATAAAAAGAGAAAAACACTGTGGAGGTAAGGGAGACTGGAGCTTTGAAGTGTTACCTCCATTTTGTGTAATTTGGAGGGTTTGATTTGGTTTGGTTTTTTTAGTTGGTGTGATCAAGTTGAGGCCAACCAGAGAGACTGGAATGAATAGTATCAACTTTGAAAGACTTAGGAGCTGTGATTTGTGGGTTTGAATCTGTGAATTCTAATTTATAGAAAACCATATGGACAAAACAGCAGTGAATATTATAGGTTGTTTTGTTTTGGTTTGGTTTTGTTTTTTTTTTCCTACATAGAAGATATCTTCATCTATGTTTCAGTTATCAAAGACATCAGTAAATAGCAACCATCTTTTGTATTGTCAATGAAAGTATTTTGAGATCTCTTTTTTTATGAGTGAATGAGACACTAGGAAAATGCAGGATTACAAAGGTAAGCATTGGGAAATGTGCTTAGCTGGAAGGAAATATCAAGAACTGGGAAGAAGGGAAAGCACTGGGAAGAAATCTGTTGGCGCTGAGGTATTTTGACTTTGTTACTTCTTCCAAAACCAGCAGTAACTCAGGCATTGAATGCTAGGTTGAAATCCAATTAGTAGCTGTGAGAATAAAGGACAGTATAACATACTTAGCAACTTTTTTATTTCATTGCTTCCTCTCAAAGGTTCTCTGGTTTTGAAAATATGCCTATCCAGATGTTCATAAAGTAGCTGGATCCATCAGATATGTTCAGATTGTATCTGTACTATATGTCTTATCTACATGCATATTTAAGGACAGATAAATCAGCAAATTGATTAGCTTGTAAATCCAATCTAAACCCCTGTGGAGACGTCCCTATTCCTATGCACAGTGTGAAGTGAATTTTCACACTTCTGGAGATTTATATTTTCTACGTAGTTTTGTATTTTGGCAGGCCTTGTTTGTCTCAGATGAGAGGAAGCTTATGTGTACATTATGCATGTGTACATAGTGTTAAGTGAGCAATTATGGACACATCTGCAGATGTCACACTGCACCTGAAAAAAAGCGGAGCTGAACATGTCATGACCCTGCTGTTGACATGCTTTATCCTCAGTTTCTCTTCTTTCCTTCCTTGCATTTATAAAGGAATGGGGTTTGGATCTGTACAATTAGATGACAGCACTTGTTCCATGCTGCCACTTTCAGGGGCAGGAAGTCACTCTGCACCTCTACTTCCACTCTCAGGTACTCAGGGTCTCTCTGCGCTTGCTTTTAGGGCCATGCTTTGAGCTGCTGGCTCTGCATGATGTGCTCACTTCTGCTCTTTTGTGTGCTTTTCAATGTGGAAGGTTTGCCTCTCCACAGGTGTTCTTCTAGTGAATGATGAAACACATTACTGCAATGATGCAATTCTTTGTAATTGTGATGTAGCAAGCAGTTGGTATTCTAAGAGTTCAAAGAGCCATTTTTGGGGGGTGGGGGGGAGGGGGTGGGAAGCCATCTTACAAAAAAACCAAAACAAAAAAAACCCCAAACCAAAGAAAAAAACCAAAAAACCTGGTTAGCCCTAAAAAAGCTGATGCTTGACTGCAAGCTTCTGCAAAATACTAGAATTGCCCCCCAATGGCTCTTTGTGCTTCCACAGCACGGGTGTAACTATGATGACACTTTCTTTCTTAGTAATATTAGTCTTGTGCTTCCTAAACTCTGAGCAGAATATTAAATCAGATTTGATTAAATTGGGTTCCCTTGATAGAGCAGAAGATTGCTTAAACCTTTCTAATTTGTGACCTATGATTGTGCTCAGTTAAATGTGATATTAAGGTCAAGGTCTAACATAAAGTCACAGAGTACACCACAAATTCATTACTACATTTTAATTCATGTAGTGACACATCTAAGAACATGCTTCTTTACCTTTGACCCTCAGTTGTAAAGGAAATCCATCTGTTCTTACTAGGTTATGCCAACCCCTGGAGACTAGATTGCCAGGACTGTTAAGGATAAAGAAGGTCACGATAAGGAGACATCTGTATAAAAACCCTGTTATTAATATTCTCCTTCATAATGAACGCCCACAAAAAAATAAGGACCACAATCAACAATGTCTCATGACAACTTTCAGAGCAGAGGACACATTGAGGGATATTTATAATGTCCATTCTGCTTTGGAACCTTGCTCCAGTACAATTAAGTGGACCAAATAAGGCACCTAAATTTCCTCCTCAGTTCCTAGCGACAGGTACCATCAAGGCAATGATTCACCACCAGTTAGATGCTGAGGAGGCAATACAAAAACTGTCTTTGTTCTGAAAAACAATGTATGTCAGCAAGATGAAATGGGCAATGAGCAGCAAGAGAAAAACTGAAGGAAAAAAGAAAGTACTAAATTATAGTGACAATTAGAAAGTGTTTTATGGTAAGAAGTCCTGTCCATGTTCTTTTTATGTACACCACATTTATTTGGCTTATTCTCTATATGAGTATTTTCAAAGGTTAAAAAGGGAGAGTTTATGCTTTCTTTGCAGTAGCTATTCAGCCGGTACAAATGTTATGTATTTGGTCGTATCTTGTTCTTAGCACTGTCAACTGCCTGTCAATCTTCATATTTGCAAAAAAGAAAACACCCCACTGTGCTGAATGTGACAGCATTGTAATGTCAGAGGACCAAGAGACAGGTGATGGTTTATGATAGAAATAAATCTTTTATGAGAGCAAAGTTGGGAGAATTGCATGCTTTTGTACAGAATATATTGCTGCACAGCCATCACTGACAATCTTCTCAAATGCATCAGTTTCATAAGGCAAGGTTTTTATTGTGTCTAATCATGTATTGAGTCACTGGGGAGGAAAAGGAGAGGGTATATGCTCTATATACATATAATATGTATATAGATATGCTCCTGTCTTCGTAGATATTTGAAAAGAATTAGACTCATTTAATGATCCTTAAACTGACTCGTACTTTTATGGTACAATTCTGATCTCTACACACCATGCAAGAGTGCTTCTGTGTATTGCATGGTGAAACAGGACAAAGTGCTTTCTGGAAAAAGACTTTAATTTGAATGGGAGGACTTGGAGTCAAGCTCTATTTCTTGGTATACAGTGGGATGTTGCATTTTTGGGGTTTGTTTAATATGTTGCCTGTAACTAGGTTACAGAATCATTTCAAGTCTTTTTTTCTGAGTCTGTATAGAGGAGTCCTATCCTCCCAGAAAGCCACACATCCTACAACTAGGTAAATCATCTGAAGAATTTTATGAGATTTCATTTTCAAAGTTATGCTATTCCAGAATGAAAATAATTATTAAGAATCATATAAGGCTCACAAGCCTCTGATTTGTTGTTGTTGTTGAAAAAACCTGGATGGATGTGAAAATTTCTCTTTCGGAAAGCCAAAATGTCACAACAAACCTAGCAAACAGAGTTGCAATCCTAGTCTCCCCTCAGCTGTTTACCTAAATATTGTACAGCACTTCTGTCTTTCATTTGCTAGCCTGATCACACATGAAATTATGATTACAAACCCCACCCATTTTTTCTCTTTAAAATAGGAACCATTTGAATTAAAATGGGTGCTCAAGGCAGTCAATTCCACAAATATACAGCCTTGATAAGAAAAAAGTTCTTTTTCATCTCCTCCAATGTTTTATGCAGCTCTAAACTACCCTTTCCCCTACTTCTTACAGGGATGACATTTTTCCTCTTTCATATTGCAGTTGCTTATTTGACCATCACAACTTCTCTGTGCCATATTTGGTTTACCATGGATTCATGGCAAGGATCAGCACACAGTCATGAAACACAAAAGGCAGACCATGGGTGGCAGTGTCTTTGTTAGCAATGTAGTCATATGGCAGCTAAATTGCTTGATAGCTTCTACCTGATAAAGCAGTGGGTTTTGAGGTCCACATGCTGAAGCCTGGACAAAGATCTGTGAAGTGAATGAAAAATACAGGTGTTTTATAGTGGAAAAAAAAATCACAACAGAAACCCCTCAAAACAAACAAACAAACAAAAAAACCAACCCCAAAACACTATACCTCTTGAGTGAAGATCTGTGCCAAAATCCTGAAGAAATGCTTTACAATTCTGGCCAGCTGCATAAGGGCAGTGATTAGGGTGCTTCAGTGAGCCCCCAAAGACTTGACTGCCTTTCATGTGACATCTGTTTTAGTCTCATGGCACTAAGTTGTAGTGCAGGAAGAAAAAGAATACACTGACAGGCAGATACTTGGAAATGATCCCAGTCTAGCCTGGTCAAAGTTGAACTTAGTGTCCAGTTAATTCCATCTACCAGTCCTGGAAAGTGAAACACATTATTTCACACACTCTTTTGCCAAATAATTCCCACTAGTAAAACTATAGGCTCTGTAGGATTCAACTTGGGGGTGTTTCTTTTGTGAGGTGGCCAAGTTGTGTTTCCCTTCTATTGTGTTTGAGCTAAAACCTCAAATTTTGTCTTTTTGCACAAACACGTGTTTTCAGAGACCTCTTTCTGCCTCATTTTTTAATAAAAGGTAAGATTATTAATTAGAAAAGTCAGAGGAAGGAGCGGGAAGAAGGGGATTTCTCAACCCTAACAAATACCCTCATTCACTTATTTTTTTTTACCACTCTTGTTTATTTGCATGTGGTTTTTCATGCTTTTTTTAAAACTCTTTGAGACCCATCTGGCAAGCAGCACAAAGTGTCTCTCCCCAAAACTCCCACTCTAGGAATGCTGTGTGATGCCAAAGCACAGGATGTGTTAATGTGAAGGCCAGAGCTAGCCTGCTCTGCTGTCAGTTCATCCCCTGCCAAGCCTTGCTCTCCAGAGCACAGACACAGGCAGTGGACAAAAATCAACAGACATAGCTCAGATCAGTAGTCAAAGCTTTGAGAGCTATCCAAATGGCCCAAATGCTATCCAAGTGACCAGGCATTTGAATAGATCCACAGCAGTGCTGATAAGCCTGCTCCAACAGCTCGCTGTAAGTTTTGTAGGCTTCAGAGCTTTCTCTTTCCACAAATTCCCTTCTTTCTTCCCTTTTGCTAGAGCTACTGCTTCTTCTGTTTGTTCACCTGTGCAGCCTGGGGTGTCCTCTCTTCCCATGAGGGAGAGGATGACTTCTCCCTGTGTGGATCAGCTGTGCTGTGGCAGAAGCAGGGAGCTGGGTTTCCCATTCTTTTGGCACTAGAGCTGCTTCCTGCATTTTTGCAGGCTGTGTGAACTTGAACAACTAATATACTCCTCCGTCATCAAAGAGTGCTGTGGCCTGTTGGTGTATTTATACAAGAGAATTTGCTATGAGAGCCCATAAAGGGAACAGCTAAAGAAGAAATCTCCTTTTTTCTAGGTTAATGGCTTGGCATCTTTTTGTGTTTGGGTTTTTTTGGTTTGTTTTTTTTTGGGGGGGGGGGTTTGTTGTTTTTTTTTTTTTCTTACACAAGCCCTGCCTAGCCTGTTGGACAGACAGAAGGTCTGTCAATAGTGGGGGTTTAAATAGAATAATTTGAGCCATATTAATGGCTGTAAGATAAAACCTGGAAATCACCATATATGAGTCAGTGTAGTAATTTTTTGCTCCCACATTGAAACTAAAGTCTCCCTAAATGGCCACCCTTCTTTTGAGTTGCTTCAGTCTGAGCAGCAGAAGAGGATAAATTAGGGAAACAGAGTTAAATTATTGTTTACTCACAGACTTATTGGTGAAAATAACCTATATATCTCTCAGTATTTCAATAAGTGGAGAAAATTACTATGAATTTCACCGTAGCTAAGAATAGTTTAAAAATATCTGTGTGCTTGCAATTAATTTTATAAACTTTTATGTCTATTACATATTTATGAAGATAACAATTTTATCAAAAAGTGATGTATACAGATTGCTCCTCTATTTTATCCATTTTCCTTTCTAGACATTAAAATAAAGAAGAGACTAAGAACCAGAATCTAAAACCCTAAATGCATCTAGCTAATTGCAATTTCCCAAGGAAAATGAGAGCCAAAGCTGTTTCACTGAAAAGTAGTAGGTCCTAAATTTTAATATTAAATTTTTTTGATAACATGGAAACAAAATTGAGCAGAAGTCTTTCAGCTGTACATTCCAGAGGGTCTGCACATTTTGAAATTATGATAATAGTACAAAAGTATTTCTCTTGGTAGTAACCCTGTAGCAGATGTGTTATTCAAAGGCTGGGAAATTGAATGACCCTTTCTGGATAATAATATATATAGTAGAACCTGAAAAAGATTAAAAGATTTGCAGACTTAAAAAAATACTTAAAAGTATAGTCTTGGATATAGGTGTGTATAAAACTCTGTAAGAACTCTTGTAGAAAGTAATATTCACATTCTTTAATATTTTATTTTTTCTAGTATTTTAATATTTTCACTCAAGATTGTACGTTTGAAAAGCCAATATTGCTCTGAGAGACGGTGTTGAAATCTCCTTTTGGTCTTTCCTTTGAGCTTCAGCTCTTCCCCACTCCGTGCTCCATCACTTAGATTACCCTCCTAGTTTGTTGCCCCTTCTGAAAGGCAGCGTCCTACCTCCAGGGGCTGCTTCCAGAAATCAAGGAGCACTGGGGAACAAGGACAATATCTTCCAATGACCTATCCTTTAATTGTGACCCCTGCTCATACAAATTAGGTCAGCTGTATTGTCCCTAAAAATGAGTCGATTCTAATCATCTTAGAACACTCTCCTTTAAATCTACAGAACATATTGGTGTGCAAATTATTACAAGTTTAGGGCAGCTGAGATTTACTTACTAGAAAAATCTGCCAATTATTCACTTTTTTTTTTCCTAAAATAAGCAGCGTAGATAGAAACCAATATAACCTACAGTCTAAATGGAGCGCCAGTTCATTTAACTGTGCTGTATGTGTGAAGAATAAAATTTTTAGGAGGAAGGGAGGATATGCAATGTGTGTAAGTAGATGCACTAGAAAAGTGAATAAATATTATATTAGTTATAAACATATGTGAAAACAAAAGGGAGAAGAGTACCATGAGAAGGAAAACAGTTAAGTGATTAAGTCATCCATGTGGTTTGCAATACCTCTTTTTAAAATTCTTCTGACTTTACATTATTAGCAAAACCTATTGCAAATAAAATATTTCAGAGCAGAATATTTTGTTGAACGATTTGAAAAAGAAGAGGAGAGCTAGGGTATAAAACAGGCCTGAAGGAATGAGATACATCATGCTGAACAGGCTTGATACAGTACTAGGAAATGACAGTACTAGGAAAAGCACAGAAAAACTGTGAATATTGAAGGATCTCCATTTTGAAGGCAAAATTTAGATATGTAAATTAGAAGTAAAGAGTGAAAAAATCGGTAAGAAGACTTTTAAACAGTATGGACATAGAAAGACAATTTCAGGAAGACAATGAAATCCTTACTGGTCTTTTTTGGGGAGGAGTTCTAGGTCCACTCTTGGGCTACGAAAATCTCAGGCAGAGAAAAAGACAAGAATTTTTTTATATATATTGTTGGAGATTAAGTAATAGATTTAAAAGTATTTATATGGTCAGTGAAATAATAAAAAAAATTAAATGCAAAGTGTGAACTGAGACCACAAGACAAATATAAAGCACAGAATGAGAAGTGCTGTTTATTCTTAGGTGTTTTAGAAGCTACACAAGTTTGAGTTGAGGAATGAACACTAGGGGGGCTACAGATGAAGAGAGAAAGACAAGAATCATTAGGACAAAAAAGACTGCATGAGCCTTTGGCACCTTCTACAACTATTAATTAACTATTAAGCCATTACTGATTTTCCTGAGATTCACAAAGCTTTGGATCAAATGTTTGTGAGAAGAGTCCAAGGAATGATCAGGAGAATGGCTGCTCCCATTTATAAGGAAATATGAGGTGCATAAAGAGAGCAAAGTTGATTGATGACTTGTTATTGTGGGGTTGAAATTAGCATGAATGGGATGGACGAGAGATGAAAATTAGGAGCTGTGAGTGGGTTGGAGAACCTATAACATCCTCCATGTAGACCCCTGAGGAGACAGCACCCTTATCTGCTTAGCAAAAATAAGACAAAACTGAATGTAAAAGGTTTTTGCATATAATAGCAAACTTCAACCACTATAAAAGCCAAAATTATGAAAAAGAAATTACTTCTGGGGGATTTGACCTTCTCTTCCTACTTTCTACAGATGTCTCTGAAACAGGAACATGGACTGTGCTGGTTAAACATGTTGGAATGCCCACTTTTTCAATTTTTTCCTAAATTGAAGTTTGGACTTCCCTGAGTATTTTTCTCCCCTTTATACAGATTGCCTTTAGCAGATTTCACATGCTTTAACTTAAATATTTAAGTTTAAAAGCACTTGCAGTAGTTCTCACTTGTCACAATGGGGTTTATATATTTTCACACAATTCAAACTGCCTATGTAGATGAAAGCCAAGAGTGGATACAGAGCACTGGAATAGAACTTCACACCTCATCTACTTTTAAAATGTTGTTTCCTTCACAGGAGTAGAAAGAAAAGTACTTTGCCATTTCTGTCTCTAAAATCCACATGCTAAAGAATTAGGCTATCTACACCACAAAGAGGAAAATACTTATTCATTATAAAGTGCACTAGCTACGAAAAAAGCTTTAATGGCCAAAAATAACTGGCCTCCCTTATGCCTGGCAGTTATTAGTACCTACATCTCAGAGATGTCAGATGTTAAAAACTTAACTCATGAAACAAACATTGAACTTGTTAAAGTACTTTTACAGATGTAATAGCAAAAAATGTCTGGTCGAGCACAAGAACTAAGTGAAAATCTTTTTTTACTGTGTTTAAAATATTCAGGAAAATGAGAAAGACCATGATTCTTCCTGATGATGACAAAACAGGCTCTACCATGAGATGAGAGACAGTCTTGAGGGTACTACCAGCAGTCTATGTGGCCAGTGACAGAGAAAACTTCATCTGTAGCTACTGTCATTGTCAAATTAAAGTAGAAAATTTTCATGATAGCCAACACAATATGAAGTATTGAAAAAAGAATGAAAAATATTTATTAACTAAATAAAAGAGCTTTAAACAAAAGCAACATAAATATCTTTGAATAAATGAATGCAAAATCATCTATATTAATTTCTCTTTAGAAATCACGTATCAAAGGTTTAGAGATAGCCATATATGTCTGTTAGATGGGATACCATTGTAAAAGGTTGAAAGGGAAGAGATTTTTATGATCTCTTGTAAAATTAACACATAAAGAATAGATTAAATACTGCATTTAGAGAACAACTTCATTCTCGCTTCTGAGGATAAAGTGGGAAGTCTGTTGGGGTTAATTTGTCGTTTACAGAATTATCTGCTTTTGTAGTAAAGCAATTTTTCTCCATGCTCTTCAAGTAGATGTTTCCTTCTTAGACTCTATCACTGAAGTTGGATCTATTTGAATACTGACAAACAGAAGGAAGTAATTGAAACAGAGCAGGAGAAGCAATGTATTGTGCCATGTGCAGTTCCTGGATCTCTAAAGTTGTCACCAAAACCCACGAATATCTAGCAACATAAACAGCATTAACATTAATGTTCACTTTCAAATATGTTCTGGCTACAGAATTTTACTCAGAGCATTCTTATGTTTTCATTCTAGAATTCCTTATGATGTTTCTGTCATGTATGCAAATGGTATCTAAAGTCATGTAGAGCATTCAACTCAAATGTCTTTTCTTCCACACTGAATCATGACTGCTTCCTCTCAGTTCACTTCTAAAGAATACATTTATTTTTAATCATTTTATTTAAAAGTCATGAGAGTCCTCCCTCTTGCTAGCTGTTCATTTCATTAGGTCTGCTTTGCCATGAGGCTTCAGGGATTATTCTTTGTCCTTGCATTCCTGAGAGTGGAATTTGCCAGGGTCTGACAAACATGCATTTCGTGAAAACACTAGGAAGGGAGAGCTGGGTCAGCAGGGTAATCCCAGCTGCCAGCACATTTAACATACCACAGAGAAGTAAGAGTTGACAGCAGTGGGATGGGAAGAGCAAAACAGACCTTCAGCTGAGATTTCCCGTCTCTCATCTGTATCTTTAATATTATATCAGGGACTTGCTTGCACTTAGATATATTTCCTACAACAGTCTACACCTGACCCTATGTCACAGATGATGTGATCTCAGCATTATTGTATCTCCTCTGAGACCCGTGGTATACTTTTGAGTGACTAAATTGCTTTAGGACTAGTGCTACCTGAATCTGGATAGGATAGGATTCCAGCAGGGCTGTGTACATACTCCCTGTGAGGGAAGAATTGAAGAGTTTCAATTAATGTATGTCTTGTTATCTCCACTGCTACACAGCTCCTGAAAATTTCATATGCAGAAAACACATCACACTTTGTCCACTTAAAAATTCAACTGAGAGACAAACTGTTTCCAAGTCAAGAATAAAACCAAATATAACCTGACTGGGAGGAGAAGCTGATATACCACAGGGCTGTGCTGCCATCCAAGCAGCCTTAACGTGCTGAGAGGACAAGCCAACAGGAACCTGATGAAGTTCAGCAAGGCTAACTGCAAAGTCCTGCACCTGGAGATGAGAAACCCTAGGAACCGTTATATGTAGGGGGACACTCAGCTTTGCAGAAAATGTCCCAGGGAGTCCTGGTGGACACCAAGTTGAACATGGGACAGCTGAGTGGACTTGTTGCCAAAGTGAAAGGTATCCTGGGGTTCATTCAGAAGAGCATCGCCAGCAGATTGAGGAAGGTGATCCTGTCCCTCTGCTCAACCCTGGTGAGGTCTCACTGGAATGTTGTGTCCAGTTCTGGGCTCTTCAGTACAAGAGAGATGCGGAGCTTCTGGAAAAAGCCAAGTGAAGGACTACCAAAGTGATGAAAGGACAGAAGCCTCTTTCCTAGGAGTGGGGGCTAGGAGTGTTGTGAATGTTTGACCGGAGAACACAAGGTTCAGGGAAATCTCATCAAGGTATTTACGTACTTGAAGGGAGGCTGCCAAGAGAACAGAGCCAGGCTCTTTCCAGTTGTGCTCAGTGACAGAGACAATGGCCACAAACTGAAACACAGGAGACTTTCAGCTGAACATCAACACTTAATCACTGTGAAGATGACTGAACACTGCCACAGGCTGCCCAGGGAAGTGTGGAAGGTGGAGTTTTCATCCTTGGAGATATTCAACAGCTATCTGGAAAAAATCCTGAGCAACCAGCTCTAGATGATCCATCTGAGCATGAGAATTAGCCCTCCAGAGGTCCCTTCCAAACTCAGAATTTCTGTAACTGTGGGATTCTGTGAGTGTGAACTTTCTGCATTTATTCCAAGATCAACGAACCAGAAAAATCTTAGTATTTAGTCATTGAACTGTTATGACCAGAACTAATTTCCTGTATTCTGTGTGAGAAACCATATTCCTATAACTTTAGCACTAATCTTCACACAATACATTAGAGTGCCCTGGTGCTGTAGGATCATCTATGGAAGGTTTAACTGTGCTCACAAGTATGTGTTTCATCACTGTTACATTGCACCAGTTCCAAAAGATTCTTTCACAGAATATCACGGCACATTCTTGTTGATACCTGCTACTTTTAGTTCCTGCTATTCCTAACATTCTTTCTCCCACTCCCTCTTCATTTGTTTTCACTTCATTTAAATTAGATTCACAAGGCTAAAGACATTTTTTTGCTGCATTTACATCAGCAGACACAATGTGTAGTGTTTATTTTCTTATAATTGTTTTGAACACCTGCTCACATACCACTTCATCCAAATGCTAATGTCAGTGGGGTTGGGAAAAAACAAGGTTTTGTGTGGACTATCTTTCAAGTATTTGAAACTGTACAGAATGTCCCTTATGTCTCTTCCACACTGGACAATGCATATAGGTTACAGTGCCATCTGTAAAATTTAAAAAATAATCTGTTATTGTTCCTCATTGAAACTTTATAAAGCTTTCAGGATTTTGTAGGAAGGGACAAGAACCATTAGGTATCTTTACTGGACTCCCCTTCAGAAAGAGGCATTTCTTTGATCCTCAAATTGGCAAGTTTTCACATATCCAGTGCAGTTCAGACTGCTTCTCCAACATAGGACATAGGAATTGCAGGTAATGCATTAATATATGCTCTAATTTCTTGTACAGAAAGGACAAGGATGCAAAAATTCACAAACTTTGCACACAGCTACTATGACTTCATCAGTAAAAACGGTATAATCAAAATATTAAGCCACAACCATCCGTGTTCTCCCATGGAAATGACCTGAGAGCCCAGACCTCCTCCTCCTCCTCCTTGTTTTTTTTTTTCTTTATTTCTTTTTTATTAGAAACAAAGTTTTATTTTCCTTGACTCATGCAAATATTCATACTTCAGGGTAGGAAGAACATTCATATTCCATTTTCGTATATAGATTACATTGTTCTATGTGATGGTGTTACTGAAAAATATTATAACACACACAGAGGACAACAGTCTCACAGTTGTGGATTTCTCCTTGGCTTTGGCATTTCTTGACATTTGAGTAGTACAGTGTGTAAATTTAATACTACAAGAACACAGGTTTTTTTTGGCATTTAAGTTCTTGAAGCTTTTTCTATTCTTTCAGGAAAAAAAATACAAGAGAGGGAAAAAATTGTAAAGGATACATAAGATATACATGGACTTTGAATCTTTTAAATTTGCAAATAATGTCATTGGTTTCATTTTCAAGGTAGGTGTCAGGGCAGTCCATGAACTCAATTACTCTTCTTCAACACTGCCAGAACAATCAAGAACCTTCTAAACAAAAACAATCCTCTTTCATCTCCACTTTGTAACTTGCTTTTTCAAATATCAGACACTAGAAGTACCACCTCAACCAGCATTAGCCTATTTATAGCCAGATAGATTTGTAGGAATGCTGTTTCAGTTAAATCATGATCAGCACTGTCCACCATGATTAGATCCAGTTGATTTGTTGGGAGACAATCTCATCAAATACAATATTTAAGGTCTTTCTTCCCAAACCTGTCTAATATACAAAGTATCACAGAACTGCCATTACTTCAAATAGAGGGCAAAAATCAGCTGCCTCAAAAATTTAACAGAAAGCACAAATGTTTACCAGAGGCAGGTAGATTGCTGCTCTTGTACAATTTGTTCCATAAATTTCACATGATATTAGGGGATAGATTTAAAGTTCTCTTGTGGAATATGTTGTGGAAAAATTCACAATAAATTGTCCAAAGTTGTCCTTGAGGCACAGAGAGAATAAACCTAAGGGTTAATTCATGTTTCCGTGGGAACTCCCAAAAAAGACTAAAGGTTTCAAATGTCACGTCAGTGAGCCATCCTCCCAAACAACTGTTACATTTATGAGGAAAGGATATGGTGTAGACAGTGTCCTTCGTGTCCTTCAGCCCACCCATCACTTCAGCTTTTCCTCTGCTTCCTCAGCCTCAGCCAATGCTGTGCACACTGGGCTCAGAGGAAGGAAGCAAAACCTGGGACAGAAGGAAAACTGTTCTTCCCATACAGCTTGCTTTGTTCTTCCAAGCACAAGGCAACAAATACCTATTTAATCCTTTACATGTTTGTAAAGCATTACATCCAGGAAAGCTTTCATAAATAATACCTCCCCAATGAATAATTATCAACGCTATTACACAAATGTGAGGAGCTAAATCTGTTTTCCAAGGTTACAGAGACAGAATGTTTCTTTAATGTGAGTGCTTTGCTCAAAATCTGATGGATACTTTATGTCCTATAGAGAAAA
This sequence comes from Phylloscopus whistleri, assembly GCA_017589585.1. NCBI lineage: Eukaryota > Metazoa > Chordata > Aves > Passeriformes > Phylloscopidae > Phylloscopus > Phylloscopus whistleri. The sequence goes on along the minus strand of JADMLD010000679.1, from coordinate 4,049,918 downwards.
CAGTAATGATGTGTGATTTTGTGCAGCAGTCACTAAACAAGCAAGACCTAGTTGTGATGCTCTCTGCTCATGTAACTTCAGAGTGACTGCAGGGAAAAGCGGTGAAGGAAAGACATGTACAGCACATGCATTTCTGACTGAACAAAAACTCACAGAGGGTCTAACCAAACATTTGCACATTTGCAGCTCTGTAACCATGGCTTTGGTTCCTCTTATATTTTCTCAGGCAAAGACACTTCATTAAATTCTGCAATTTATTTCCTTAGGAAAAGTTTTGGAGTTTGTTTTGGTTTGTTGTGGTTTTTTAGTTGGTTGGTTGAGTGGGTGGGTGGTTTTTCTATTGTTTGTTTGGTGGTGGGTTTGGCTTGGATTTTTATCCAAACAAACTAATAGTTTTCACTGTCATAAATCTCAAATAACTGAAAAGAAATTTTTTAACTCCAAGTGCTCACTTTTGGGATGAGATCAAACATGGAAAGTTGCCACCCTAGAAATGAGTGATCTGTTTTGAGTGTGCGAATTTTACAGCCGTACAAGCGCTCTGCTCTGTGTGCATGCCTATATTTCAAAGTACCCTATGTTTTATATAATGATTCACAGCGATATCATCATGCCAACAAATGGCATATTTTGTGTATTTATGATCATTAAGTGGCAAGTCCAAGAGTGATTTAACTGTTGCTCTAGCCCTGATCTTGTGCAGTACACACTGGAGAGGCAGCGTGACTCAGTGCTCTGGTTGCCTGCCTGTCTCTGCGTGCAAACACCAGTCAGCTTTGCTCCCTTTCGCTTACAGCACTTTTCAATAAGTGCTAAAGAATTGCTTTAGGAGCTGGGGAAAGCTGACAGATCCCCTGTGAGATTAAGTGAACACACTTGCCAGAACAGAAAGGAAAAAGAAAATTTGCTTGTTCAAGGCATGCATGCTTTGGCTTGCTGCTGTCAGAAGAGAGCTTCTATAGGTGTTAGCAGTAGAAATGGACTGTCATTTAAATAACTGCTGTTATAAACTTAGTAAATTGTAAGAGTAACCAGATTAAGTTCTGATCAATTTCTTTTTCAGGACACTTAAACATACCAATACAAAACTCCCCTAAGCTCCAAGAACTCCAAGACCAAAATGAAATATGTTGACATTTTTGTAGTGAGTTGTGAAGGGTAGGTGAAAATTTAAATTCTTTGCCCAAATGTGAGAATTTAGACCTATCATTTTCTTCCTTACAATCTGACTATATCTTAAAGGTGTGTTCAGAAATACTCATTTCATTCTGGTGGTGTTATTCAGTCCTACTGTTGTCTTATTTGTCAAGGACAGGGGTGCATAAAATAATAATAATACTAACAAAGACATTGTGGATTGACATGCCACTTTTTCTCACAGCTACAGTTCTATCACCTTTTAAAAATCTGTCTGTAGATTCATTGGATGTGTAAATGCATGGAAACAAACTTCAGCTATAGAAGGATTTCTCTGGTGCATACATCTTAGTTTTCTGCTCAGACAATGGAAACAATTCTGTCTGAATTAATATCCATGTGGAGTCAGAATAAAAATAATTTAAATCAATGAACCCATAAAAAAACCTTGGGGAAAAAAATGTACTTTCTTTGCAGAAATTCTTCATCAAGCATTCTTGCTTGAGGTTGTTACCCAGGATGTAGTAGTAAGAAGAACACTGAAAAGCCTGTGAAGAATGCTTATGATATTTATGTAACGTTTATTGTAACTCTATCTCTTGCTTCTTGCTTTTCAAAGGCATAACTGCTGAAGAGGAGTCTCCTGGAGGAGATTGTCCTGTTGGCACTTTCAACTACTAATTAGACATCCCTTCTTACTAGACTCTAACTTATTAATTAAATTAGAACTGAAGTTTTCAGCAACTTTTCCGTGGCTCTGAATGAAAGGATAAAAAGCGTTCATTGAGATTATTATCTCTGAAGCTTAAACACAAGATCTGTGTCTTCTTGTGAGCTGGAAGTAGGCATCCAAAGATGTTTAAGTCTGGGGCTTGTCCATGGGCCCCAAGGAGACTTGAGCTGACAAGGTTAATGCATTAAATAAGAAGGAACTCCTTTTTTAAAAATTAATTTTATGTAAGCTAAACCATAGGAGTTCTTAAATAACCAAGAATGATTTGATGTGCTGTAGCTGATTGTTGATTCATGAGTCTGAGATTAGGCATATCACAAGTAGGTTGTTGGTGAGGCTGTTCATTATGTTTATGATGCCTTTTGGGGGCATCATGGATGATTAGGAGGTATGTAGATGGGCAAAGGTTATGTGCAAGCAGTGACAAATCTGATCTGTTCTGCATGGTCATGGAACACAAAACAAATACATTTAAATTCCTCCATTTGCCTTTGTATAGTAGAGACCAAATGTAGCTCTATACAGGGAGGCAGAGTGAGCAAATCACTGTGCAAGGAGGCAGCTAATTGCTGAACTTGATTGCAACTGCTAATCAGAGTCACAGGGAAAAAAAGTGTTGGGAATTAATTAGGCAAGGACCTTCAGAACAGCAGCAGGAAGCCTCCAAGTGACCTTTATTTACAGTCAGTTAAACAGAAGTGTGACTAAAAATGCCAAGGAGCAAATCAGATTATTAATATTGATTGCTTAAAGAAAATGAATAATTTAGGAGCAGTTAGAATAAATATGCAGTGACAGAGATGAAAGAGCACAATGTACTGCCTTTCCAACATTCATCTATCATGCAGCGGTGCCCCTTCACACAGAAATGGAGAATTTCCACCATCACAAAACATAATTAGTTTCATGACCCAGCATGATTGCTGTATTGCTGCTATGAGAAGTGTTTCTTTATTATTATTGTTTTCCCAGGGCAGCAAGACGTGGAGGGAGACACAGGTCTGCTCAACAGCAGCTTTGCTCTTGGAACTTTTCAAAGAGATCAAATTCAGGTACCATGGGATTAACTTTTAGTTCTTTGTCAAAAAATAGCACAAATGTGGTATGTCATTTATTCAGACATGCTGCCAGAGTGACCACTTTGAACAAAACTTAAAAGTATCTATAAAATCTCCTAGTCCTACGTTTCCTCTCCTGCTTGTCTACACATTGTTTGGGCTTTTTTTTTTACCAGTGATTTTTAGAGTGAATATTTTTAATCTAGCCTCCATTTTCCCTAGTTTTAGTCTAATACTCTAATGAATTGGCCTAATAGGTTGCAGGAACATAGGAATAGATATTTAGTTTATTTCTGGTGGGGAGTTGTACAGGGTTTTGGTTTTTTAATTTACAAAAAATTTGAATAATAATGTCATAAAATATAATCATAAAGTCAAAGTATTATTATAGTACTGAAAGTACAAGACAAAAAAAAAAATCTGCATGTATATTCACCTAATCAATCCCATTTTTCATAATCTTACCTTAAAAGGAAACTGGGTAGCACTACTCCTACATCCCTATATCTCTTGTCCTATATTTTATTTTTTTTTTATGTCAGCTATTTCTCTCATCTTATTTTCTCCTTTTTTTTTTTTTTTTTTTTTTCTTTCCCCAGGAAAGGAGACAAAGGTATATTTAACCAGGAGAAGCAAACCACACAAATATAAGACAAATTCGTTTCCCATCATTTTGCTGCTATTCTGCCCAGTGACTTTCAGAACTGAAATTGTTCAGAAAGAGACAATTATGGAAAATTTCTTTTTCCTTTGAGAAAAAAAAAAAAAAAGAGTTCTACAGAATAAGTTTTCAAAAGGTGGTGCTTAGGTTAATTGGGCAATATGATGGCTGTATTTCCACCTTTACTGTTAATGGTCTCAGAGGTGGTGGCACACAGCCTGCCATGCTGCCTTTGACTACACAAGGGAATTCTCTGTTGGCTGTGTTTTGCTGTATTGTGTTCATATAAATTAACATAAGGGTCTGATGACAGCATCCATCTGATGATAATGACTCAAACCTTCATGATCTATGTGCCCTCATGCAGAGGAAAGACATACATAGCACAGACAAAACAGGTCAGCACATCTTTTATGTGTGTAATGTATCCTTGGAACATAGATCCATGGAGCATAATTGTACTTCAGACATATTTTGGATGAATTGGAAAAAAGTGAGCTTTTAGAGCACAATCCTGCTCCTTTCCCCTGACAACTGGCTGTTAAACGCCGCCAAATGTGAATGAACAATGCAATCTGTGCAAAAAGGAAACCTATGCTGGTTATGCACAAGCTCCTATACCTTCAGTCCTGTGTAAGCACTGCTTTCTTATGCACATTTGGCTTCTTAGATGTGTGAAGGTGTACCATGCAGTAAGGCAAGTAGGAGAGCACTGAAGTCTGTGGTATTAGGAGCTATAAATATTTTAGTTTTCATCTTCCCTACTGCCAGAAAAATAATTACTTATAGATGAAACAATGAGTTGGATCTCAGATAATTGTTTTTATTTCAGATGACTTTTACTACTTGCATTAAAGTGCTGTGAGTCCCCCAAAATTACAGAAACTGATTCATATTCTTGCTTTGGATATTCCTCAGTGAAATGGAGTGATGATACCAGCAGATTAATAATGCAAGTTTAGAAGCAATGAACAAGGAAGTCGTGGTCTCAGTATGAATATAAATATATTCCAGCTTGTAAGACCTTACTCATGTGAGTTAGGCCCATTGATTTCAATGAAACTATTCAGATGAACAACTACTCACATTTTGAACATTATTATGACAACAGACTATATCATGCTACATTCACAGTGCGGTGAAAGAATGAAGTGCTAAAATTCAGCTCATCTATGTAGCTTTAATTAAGCCCCTTAGCATGGAAGATACTCTTCATTAACAAACCAGTATTCTTCATTTTTCTATGGACCATAGAAACATTCACAACATATGATGAGCTGACAAGGATAACACTAATGCATGAATAACATTAGATCTGGTATCAAAAGCTTGTCTTTGCATATGAAATAGGACTTGTTTAAATGCAATTTTTTTAATGAATGTTAGTGTAAAATTTTAGCTCATATGACAAAATGAATTTTAGTTTATATGTGAACTTTAGCTTATAAAGTGCATTACATCTTCATCTTAAGAAGAGAATATATCTGACAAACGGATGCTATTGTAAAATGAGTTACTTTAAGTCAAACATAGCCTGGCTTACATCCACTAGATTCATGCCATCTTTGTGAGCCTCCTAGTCTCTTGATGTCACAGAAAAATGTGAACAGAAAGAGCAGATTAAATGAGTTTCACTTTTATGTTACGCATGCAAAGATGCTTGGTGACCTCTCATTTTTTCTAAACCGTCTCATTATAAAATCCACTGTGAAGTTTGGGAATAAAAAAAAAATGACAGCTCAGCTCCAGCCTGGTAGCAGTGCAGGATGGGGATAGCAGGCACCCTGCTGCTCTGGACCGAGTGGCAGTGGCAGCGTGGTGTGGGAAGCCAGGCATGGCCCTTGCCCACGTGATGAGATACCTGGCTCCTTTTCAGTCCTCCTGTTCATCTCTCGCTTTCATGAGCGCTGTAATTATACTGGCTGCCACTTAAAAGTCAGCATTTGCCAAGACATGTCACTGAGCAGCTTCTGAAGCACCAGAGCTTTGCAGGAAACAACTGTGTGGTACCTGTTGATAAATGCTGGCTTTTAAATGGCACCCACTGTAAAGGAAGCCCTCTCAACCTTCTCTAACTACACCAGTGGGAAGTAAACTATTTATTTTTTCATATACCTTTTTGTACAGCCTTCCCCTAGTGTGGGAAATGTCTGTAACCTGAGAGAAGTTCAGGATCTTGGGAAATGCAGTCCCTGAAAGGTCCTTTTTGCTGAGTAAAACATTATTATTCAAGGGATATTGCCTATTTCTTCTCTGCTAAGTCATTCTTGTATATTTTAAATCAATCTGTAACAATTTACTTTTTTTCAATATGTAACTGCTATTCAAAGAAAATGACAAGAAGACACAGAGATTTAATAAAGAACAAGTTAAAAACCTTAATCACATTAGATATCAAACAATATTTTTTATGGAGGTGTGTTAAAATTATTACAGTAGTTGAAAGATGGTTTACTGATGGTTTATAGGTGATGTGAGCACTGAATGAGCTGCTGTTTGTTTTCACATCATGCCAAGACCTTTCACTCTCCTTCCCAGAAGAGGTTGTTCTACTTTTCATTGTGCTACACAGTTATGTCAAGTTATTATACATCATTTGATACAATGAAATGCATATTTAAAAAAAATAAATAAGTCTCAACAACACAAATATACATTTTTGGTGCAAAAAAGAATGAGACAAGCTCTTTTTACAGGAAAAAAATCCCTTTTTAACAGGCCAATATGCTGCACTTGGTAATGGAGGAAGCAGACACTGGCTGGAGCAAGCGGCACAGAGAGAATCTTCTGCCTTCTTCTGTTCCTGTGCTTGCCATCACCCAAATGTTGTCACAGCACTCTGACTACCAAAATTGAAGGAGTGGAAAGTAGAAAAAAAAGAGGGAGTGAGATGGGTGGGCTAAAAATTAAGAAGTTATACATGGAAGGGCTGTTAGTTCCAAAATTACTCTTTCCCTCCATGGCTGTTGTACCTTCACTATTTCACTAACAAAATTGTGAAAGTACTTAAGCAAATGCCAAAATCGCATGATATTTGAAACATGTGTCTTGAAATAAAGCATGTGTTAAAGTGTTTTCTGAAACTGGAATAACAATAATGGAGCTTGGGGAATGTCAGCAATATTCATAAAGGAATTTCACTTTAACATAGTAGAGGCTGTCATCACTGGCCCAGCCAGCTCTCTCTAAAGTTACCTTTCCTTTAAATTTACCTTGGAAGAAGCACCCAACACTGAGTGTTAAAAAGGCCCTGGCAAATGTGGAAACAGATTCCAGACACCCTGATATGTGAGCATACTAATGCTAGAGCAAAAATGTTGATTATTTCAATGGAATTATGCCCTAGAATAATTTCTCATATCCGAATAGTATTTGAAAAATCCTATCATGTTTAGAATAATAGTCTAATCCTGAATAATTCTGGGAATCCTTCATCTCATGAAATTTGTACTATCACACAACATGTAGTGGATCAGAGCTTTTGTGAGGCAGATAAATGACAGAGAAGTAGAGCAGTGCATGTGCCAGTCTGTACATGAGAGGCAGCCATAGCCCAGCCGACAATTTAATCTCATCCGTTTACCAAACCCAGCCTGTGTTATTGCGACACTGACTGATGTCTCACTGTAATAAAGTATCATCCTTAGAAAGGTACATGTTTCTGTTTTATCCCTTTGTTTGTACACAGATTAAAGCATGTTCCCCATTGACTGTAACCTATAATTGAATCAAGGATTCTGTCACTGTCACAGAGAGCAGGATTGGCGCTTGAGTGGTTTATGAGTATAAGCAGCACAATCTGAAGATTAAACTTCATCTTTGATCTTCAGGCTGTGACCATGGATTTTCTGTTGGTAGCATATAGAAAGAAAAATAATAGAAAAAGTCATGAATGAAAGAGCTGAAGAGGAAAAGAGGTTAGCTGGGGATCAAAGACACTTTTGTTTGGTGTGAAATTTTGATACAAACCAGTTAGTTAAAATAGTGGAAGATTTTTATCGGTCAAAATTTTTTTTATATTTATATATATATAAAACAAATCTATTAAAATTCTTGGAGGAGACATCATTGGATCCAAGTGGGTGAAGTAAGCTGCTTTCTTAGTCCTTTAAGCTTCTGAAGTCTCAGCATCTCAGCACAATTTTGAATGAGGAAAAAATCATTTTCCTGCTCTTTACATGCAAGTCACAGTTTTCTTATGGGTTCCAAAGTACCCATGGCCTCAAAGAACTACTGCACAGCTGCTGCTACATATGTTGCTGCTGAAAGCTAAAACTTGCTGAAATAATCATTCCCAATGTTTGAAGAGAATGTGTTTTAGGCACTGCTTGATGCATCTTGTTTCTTCAGGGAGCCTGAAGTCACAGCACAAAGCAGCAGCCACATCAAAAATTCAGGGTTGATGTGGGCTTTTGTTGTCCCCCCTCTCATCCCCACTCTGGTCTCTGGCAGTGTGAAGGACTACAAAAAAACTGCTTGCATCATAAACCTTTATTTCAGGGTAAGTGGTAGGATTGATGTTCATACATAATTGTCGATGTTGGATATAAGAGCTGTAAATTTTTAATTTGTACATGGAAAAAGGACAGTACATGGAACACAGTGTAAAATGTTAAAAGAGAAAACAAAGGAAGAGGCAGTTTTACACTATTCCACTGTCATAGGGTAAGAGATGCATTAAATATAAGCTAGCAGGAACAATCATAGATACAGGTAAGATCAAACAAACCATATGGTAACCCTGAGAGACAGATGTCCTTCCCAATTCTTTCACTCCATCAAGATAAATAGCTGCAGTTTGGTCATTCGACTGATGCAAATCAATAAAACTCTATTGAAATCTGCAGCAGTGTTGGGACTTTTCCTCCGTGAATGTGTTTCTCAAGTTAAGCCCACTATAAAATATTCAATGAAAGAGTAGTTCAACATGTTTTAAATTTGTTTCTATGCTCTTTTTTCTCCCTTGAACTTCAATATTGGCAGCTATGACAGGCAGTGAGAAATGTTCAGAGAAAGAAATAGATCATGGAAAATATTGCTGTTCCAAACGGGGGAGGGGGGGGGGGGAAAGACAAAAGAGACTTAAAAAAATTAGAGAAGATGGGGTGAAAAATTTGGTTCTAATGCATCTGAGGTCTTAATTTGTCACAAAGCTAAGAGTGATACAAAAATGTTGGTCGTGTATCTGGACCCCACCAGAAGTGGGAAATGCCTAGCTGTTTTTGCAAATTAAACCCTTCAGATTTTATGACTGACCATGGCATTCAGAAACTAACTTTCGTTAGGGAGGTCGGAAAATTCCCAGCAGTGTATTGTGTATCTATCTGTCTGTGGTATTTTTACTGCCACTTCTCTTTGGAACTAAAGCTGAAAGGTGCAGTCCACACCTGTGCAAAGCCCCTGCAAGAACTGTGCAGCACACAAGGGCTGAAAGCATGAGGTTTGTGTGGTGCTGAGGCCGCATGATGCTCCAGTGCACAAAGCTAAATTTAATCCAAGGAGAAAAGGGCTATAGACAGTATAGTGAGTCTAGTCACAACATGCTATTGAAGAGGACAATAATAAGGACACAGCATCTGGTGGAAGGAGGGACACAATTACTCTTCTTCTCTTTCAAAGACAGCAGCTCTAATTCTCTTCTGACACCATTTTTAATTTCTGATGCTACAATTTTAAGTTTTCAGTGAGGCAAACCCAAGGTGTGGCAATATAAATGGCTCCAGCTGTCATTTAGCTCAGTGTGAAGTCTTGATTGTTTTTGAATATGTAATTGCAGCCACAGGGATGGCGAAATCAAAATGGAGTAGAAAGCCACCATCCAAAGACAGTGCCTCTTTACACCAACAGAATCTGTACAGCAGAAAGGTTTTTCCATACAGGCTGATGCAGGGCACAGAAACCCTGCTCTGTGCGTTCAAACCAGAGCTGGGAAAATGAGCTAACAAATGCTGCTCATGAATATTCATACACATTTTCAAAGGAAGGAATTTATCCATGTTGACATCTCATTTATGTTTGCATTCTGCCAAAGTGTAATCGTGAACAATCCAGTATGCACACAATTGAAAGAAAATTTTCAATTAAAACAATGGCATCTATTAAAAACCCAATTTTTTCATTGAAACTATTGTCATATCATCCTTCCTGACATATTTAAAAATAAATAACATAGAATAAGGTTCTGCATGGGGTATCTTACTGGGACTTTTGACACCTGCAAAATGATCTCATGAGAACAGTGATTCCCCTCCTAGTCACTTGGAAAGGGCAAGGATTTTGGCTTATTTGTGGACATCATTCCACATTTATAACTGTGCTACACAGACCAGATACCAGAGAGGTTTAGTTCCCAAAAATTTCAGAAATAGTTCCAGAATAGTTAGATTCCAGGTTATAGATCAGCATTAATGATTTTATTTTATGTGGATTAATAAGCGTTTCTCTGATGAAGGCTTTGAATTTGCAGTTTCGTATGCAGTTGGCTTGTTCTTCTTCACACGACTTCCCTTGAAGATTTCCAGAGTTTGGAAGAACCTTGGCCTGTGCAAGTAACTCACACTGGACATTTTACGTAAATGCAGTGGAACCATCACTGTGTCCTTTCCTTCCCAAACAACTCCCGGAGGTCTCAGAATTTTTGCTGAAGCTGCAAACGTGGCTTTATTCAGGAGTATAAAATTAGCCCATGCCTATCAGCAGCAGACTGACAAAGACTCTTGTTGTGAAGGCAGCTATCTACAGGTTGAACGTAATCTCTGCAAAGATTCATTTGCCTGAAGCTTTCCTTTAAATCCATACTCTTAGGACTACATAATGTGGCTACTACTTAAAGACACCTCTCTTCTGTGGCCTGCAGGTGGGATATGAACTGCAAGTTCATGCTTGCTGTCGGTCAAAGAAATGTTTTAAACTTTTCATAACAAGCTGTAAGTATCTGAAAGTTTAAAAGGAAATAATAATAATAACACACAAAAAAAAAAGTGACTGAGAGAGAAGTTATCTCAAGAAGCAAACTCCAATGTATCCCAAGGTTAGTGCTGTATAATTAATGGCATTACCAAATGAAGCTGAAAGTGTAGAGTCTGCAAAAGGCTAATAACAAGGATTAGATATGCACTCTCTTTTTCATTCATTACAGTTTCCTGTGAGCCTAATTGAAGAAGGGCTTTTCCACATGACATTTTCAAATGTGGCTTTGATGAGTGGCAAAGAGTGCATGTGCCCTATGGAAAAACCTCTTTCCATGTGTTGCTAGGAAAAAAAAATCAACTTGCTCTACTCTTTTTTGATTAAAGTTGCAGCCGGATATGTTACATTAGAAAACTGGGAGAAGCATTTTCATCTGGGTCTGGTGCAGTGACCATATGCATTTTTCTCTCTAGGATTATGTTCAGTAAGATTTTATTAATGGAAACAGACACATATTGCCAAAAAAAACTGTTAAAGATATCAAGTTTGCTTCAAAGCCTGTAAAACAATGGAATGTAGACAAATGCCGGAAAACAATTTTAAATGAATCCTTCTGGCATTAGATTATCCTGTGAAAAAAATTCACTTTAACAAGTAGGTCAGAGTACATCTGCTAAAAGTAAGCAATCTGATGCAATGGAGGCTATGGCTTTAAACACTATCAAAATGATTTTAGATTAATTGCCTTCCTGCTGGCGGTAAAGGTTATTTATAGAACATACTTTGAAAAAAGAAGGAACCTGAATATCTCTAATCTCCTACTAACCTTCTACAGCAAATAGCAAAACATTAGCTCTGTGTGCATTTCTGAATCCAGTTTTTAATTATAACTTTCCCATGTTTACATGAACTTTGGTTTGCTTTTCTAAAATCTCGCAAACAATTCCTTCAGCTGACCTGTGTGTAGTGCTGAATTTCTCCATAAAGTGAGTATTGATGAGCTGAAAAGTTCAGTGAACAGGAAAATTCTGCTGCTTTTATTGCCAGTGTGACAGGTTACTTTATTACCATGCCTTTCACAGCAATTTAACAGTTACCCTGGTAACAGATTCAGTGAGGTAATGGGATCAGAGGCATTAGAGGAGAGGAAAGGCTAGCGACAAGAGAAAACCATCTGCTGGCTTATGTTCTCAGGGCTGTTTGCTCACTGCGAGCTTCTGACAATCATTGTACTTGGATGTAAATGAAGCAGGTTAAACCACAGGCCTGCCCTATTTAGCCGTACTCTGGTGATTTGTCTTTCTAATTCTATTGAAATAATAATCAGGATTTGTTTCTGATTAATTAACTAACCTTTTGGTAAAAAGATTAGATAACGAAATTGCTGCCTATTCAGAGATAATGAGATTTTTATTACTCTGTCAAAGGGAAAGAAAAAAAAAGTACATTTATGTGTCACCAGCCACCATGTCAAGGGAGAAAAATAAAGATTTAAATCTTTATGTCAGACATTTATTTCCTCCACGGATTAAGTGCATATTGTATCCTATGGGTGCACATAATCATATTTAAAACTGTTCAGAAGAGCTTTTAAAACACCAAATAAAACATGAAATATATTTAAACTGTTATGTATTTGTCATTTATTTGTTCTAAAAGAATTCTCCTTATGGAAAAGAAACCCTTGATGATTCAGAAATCTACCTGTACTATGTGGGTGTATTTATGTAAGTGCAAAAATGTGAAGAAAGCAGTAAAATTTCAGTGTGAGCACTATAGAGTGACATATGTAAGTAGACTGCTATTTTATCTTGCCTGGTAGTTACAGTAGAAAATGCTTTTACATGTTGAAGATTTACCTGTGTGTTTTAAACACCATGCAGGATACTGTAAGCTTTTATAACTAAATGAGAAATATTATCAAATCATGGCTTTTAGAGTCTCCTCATGAAAGGCTCCTTGAGGAGGCACAGCTGCCTCCTTTGGTGAGTGACCAAGACTCACAGAAGTTGCCTGCCAGACCACGATGGCTGGGCTGCAGCTCATGCAGCACCTCATGCCTCGTCATGGTCACCCCTGGCAAGGGACATAAAACACCTGAAAACTTGCTCCTGGGACCACCACGCCAGTACAGCTGTGAAATGTGTTAATCCAACACTGGTGGCACAGCTGTGGGGCCTTCGGCCATGTGCTGCACCAGGGGTGCACAGGCAAACTCCTGGTGATAGAAACAGGACAAGTGCACAGCTTTTGCTGTGGCTTACCCACTGCAAGAAGAGCTTTGTGCTCTGCTGACTGTCAAGACAGCAACTGTGATTTGTTAATTAATAGATCTCTACAAACAATTGTGATGAGAGCATTTGCTGTCACTCGTACAAAGCAAGAGGAAATATAGGACACAGCAGAGCATTTTGTTGCAGTGGAGTTAATGAATGCACTCTCAGATTTGAGGTGACACTTACATTGGTGGCTTTTGGTTTGCTTCATTACTTTTACTTTTACATGTTAACATGAAAGGCTTTCATATGCTGAAAGTCCCTGCTTTTCCCCAGCGGTGTATATAGCTGAAAGCCAGCCAGAAGAGCGACCCAGTTAGAGAAAATATCTTTGGTAAAGAGATCTGATGCTGAGCATGTTCCTCCCCTGTTCCCTTAGGGGAACCTCATAGTTTCCAGTTGCTGATTAACAAGTATGGCCAGCACTTCTCCCTTTCTGCCAGGCTTTCCAGTGTTGCAGCCATGACAAAGGATGCTTTCTTCTACCAACAGAAAATTGTATCCCCTTTCCCTGTCCTCCAAAAGTTCTTACTGCATGTTTTTGACCCCTGATAGCCAAAATCACTCAAAAGGCAAGCAAGGCTTTTGGATCAGTACCAGCTGTAAAGCTTTGCTTTCCGTCTGTTCTTTCCTTCCTGTAAAAGTTAGGTTTAACATTAGTAATTATTATTAAAATTAGCAAAATATTATCAGAGTATCTCAGCTAAGGAGAATAACTATAGTTTTTCCTTTTTCCAGACAATGACATCTGCAGCTCGACATTTTCATGAAATGTCTATACTTAATAAAAACATTACTTCATTTTCATGGTATTTCTTTTGTGCCTAGGAGCAACCCTGTAATTGTTCACTTCAATTACAACATTACTATTTTATACTGAAACCCATTTTATCTGCATGCCAGCTTTTTATTTGTTTTACCAACTATATCTATTTCCATTACTGCAAGGCTGATGGTTTGTCTCAAGAGGAAATCAAATCCATTAATTCAGAAATTTCAAGCACGACTGCCTCTGCCATAAGCAGCATTTCTTATGCTAATAGCAAATGTGCTGAGACAGAAAAGAACTGACAGGGCTCTGTTTTTTATCATAACTTAAGCATTTATGTAAAAAGGCAAATCCAATAGTACTAGGAAACTATAAGTGTTATTATATATAATTCACTTTACTGAGAACTGCATACAGCCTGGTTTGTGCATCTGTGTCTTAAATCATGCTGTTTGTGGTTTTAACTCACTTGACATTTGGGGTCTGCTTTTGATCTTGGGCACCTCAATGATAATCTGCCATTGTTCATCTAGCAACAATACAATTATTTCAGATTTACCACAGACAAACGGAGATCAGGATATGTTCAGCTCGCTTATTGTATTTCATCTCACAATCACAACATACTAAACTAGCTTTGGACTCTGTGTTTACAGAAAATGCATTATAGAAGTAGGACATCTTTTATTCCCAGCCACAAAAAAATAGCAACTTCAAAACTAATTTAGGTATTTCAGGAAGCTGCATCCTTCCAACACCATACAGAAATAAATGCATCCCCCACTTCCCACTGCCTCCTCATTTAATGCACTTAGTCCTGTTGTATCACATGGGCTGTGTTCAATTAGATAGCTTAACAAGATAAACTCTGACTTTGACCCAGAAAAAGCAAACCAGATTGCTGCTGCATTCTATGTAAGCTTTTCCAGGCTTTGTGACCTGTTTATGTCACTGAAAAATGCAAGAGATCCTTATCGTGAAGAGCAAATTAGTTTCTGAGGGTTTGAGTTTTTCTTAATATATGTGTGCATAGACAGAATGTACAAGAAAACTGTGCCATTCTTGCCCTTCATTTTTGCAGCAAAACCCTTTAGTGCTGTAAATCAGATCTCATTGGGAGATCTTATACACTGGCCGCCGATAAGCTGTTGAGAAGTAGACAGGGCTTTTAGGAATTGCTGAACCATGAAGCTGACCTGCTTAGTGTTTTGTTGTAGGCTATTAAATCCAGGATTGGTGTTTTAAGATGATTCTGCTTTCTTCTTCCCTTGGCTTGGTTAAGCAACTCTACCCCCACCTCATTATTTAGCTGATTAAAATAAAAACTAAAATGAGAAACCTGCTGTTTGAAAATCCTTCCTTCACCCATCAAATTAATGAGAGTGACTTACGTTGACGTAGTTTATGGCCTTAGAAATTTGACACTAATTTTGCAACTGAGAAAAGATTTACTAACTGTACACACCGCTCAGCTTTGGTGGCAGTGGAATGGCATTCTTTTCTCCAAAAACAAGTTCTACGTTTTTGTAAACATGTGTTATTTGGTTGTCTCATTGTAAATGGATCCCAGTTGGGTAATATGACTTCTTCCCACTAGCATATTGCCAATTATGCACCAAAAGACCAAGCAAAAAAGATTATATTTCAGCTGGAGTGCTTTCATTTTCCAGTTTTTTCAAGTGTAATAAAGATGTTTTGCACGGTACCTGTTACTGCCTAGTTAGAAACATGCTGGTTCTTTGCACATCTCTTTCATACTGAGAGAGAAATTAAATGTACCCTTTTATTTTTTTCTCTGTTTGACGAGTGTTAACAAGTGCAGCATTTGAGAAAACTCAACCAAATACAGCTCTGTAGCTGTTGCTACTAAATAAAGCAAAAGCCACCTGGTGACAAAGTTCACCAGGGCGTCATTTCTTTGTGTGGCTGAAAGAAAGAGAAGAGAGGAAAAAGGACTCATATTCATTGAAGTAAATCTCATTGAATCACACTCAGGAGACAAAATCATAATGCATATGTTGTATATATATGTGTGTGTGTATATACATATATGTTTGCAAGTAGACATATCTCTGAGATTCTCTTCAATGTGAATTATGACATTCAAATTCAGGAAGGGGAAGAAAAGTATTTAAAACTAGACATCACTCTGTTACAAAATGCAAGTTTTTTGAAGTCAGACATGTTTTTTTTATCACAAGTATGTTTTTATCTCTATTTTTTTGACCTCTGAGGTAAGTTCAATTGCCATTGGGGCACATTTTCACATGATCACTCTGTTTATTTTGAGATTTTTTTTAATGACTTAGGAAATTTGAGATCTCATTATAATGGTCTTATTTAATGAAGATGTCTGGTTTTAGTCTTCTCATAGTCAAAAAAGAAAGGTGTGAGAAGCAAAAGAATCATGAAACAACAGGGGCCATCACATTAGAATGAAAAAGGAGCTATTTTTGTATATCATATATGCCAGTTCTTATGCTTTTCAGGAATGAAATTTAATTACTGTGCAATCTTTCTCCCTCTCTGTTCATCTATTGTTCTTTTTGTAATTGCTCATTTATTATTTTAACACAAAGAATCAAATTGAAAATTCAGCCTCAGTATCCTGGCCATATCTTTAACACTGGTTCTCTTTATAATTTCAACAGCTGTGCATGAGACTGCTAATATTTTCCACATTCTAGGGCAGCAAAGTTTGTTTCCCTCCATGTATTTTTTTTATAGGCTCACATTTCACTATAAGCCTTATGTGTGTATTCAAGCTTGAGATGATGAACAGGCTTTTAGGGCAGTGAGATCACAAGGTTAAAGGTTTGTTGTTCAGGATTTTTAAACAGCATTCCCACAACTGCTGCTCAATTTGCTGCTGTGTCCTATCTGCAAAATAGCAAAATAATAACTCTATTAGAAAGTAACATTATGTCCTGCTGTGGGACTACTTCTACTCCGGCTGAAAAAAGGAACATAGTAGCTTATTACCGAGAAATTGTGTGAGGTTACTGCAGCGAAATCTAGATTATTTCCATGGTAATTACTGATTTCTAGTACCACAGCTATTAATATTTGTGCTAATACTGCATAAAATACATGCCTTTAGAACACCCAACAGTTTCTTCTAATGATTCTTTCCAGTTTAGATATTGTATTCCTCCACTAATCCCCTGTGTTCTGATCAACACTTGCTGATTCAGAAATGACCTGGGTAAATAGAAATTCATTTTTAATATAATTTAAATCAGAAAAAGAATAAGGATGTTTCTTACACTTTTTCCAACATATTCAACAAAAGAGAGAGCTTATTTGTACTCAAGGATCCCCCCAAAGTGTCCCACATTTGTCCTAAAGCGTCCTACACTCTGGGTGTGATTCAGTTCATGATTTTAGACACTACAAGATTGACATCCTGCACTGGTCATCCACTTATTGGAAAAAGACACAAATATTTCCGAGTGGAGGTTTACTCCCTGTGCTTTTCCTCCTTGGTTAGAGATGGAGGATGATTAGCTAGCCTGCAGGAGGCAGATAAATTCAGTTTGGGAGTGAATCCCCCTCTGTTACCGGGGGTGTGTGAGCCATGTGGCTAAAACAGCTTTCAGGGGGGCAAAGTGTGATCATTGTCTTAGGATGACCTGAACTAATGCCTTTGTGGTACTTCTATCCCTTGCCCTGCCCTTCGGAACTCTTAAAATATCTTTTTCTAGTCTAAATACAACTTCTGAAAAGTAACGCATGAGAATATCAATTTACTCCATTGATCAGCAATGAACAGTCATCTGTAAAGCTATTTACATGGTATCTGAGAGGTTTGTTCTCAAATCAGTGCACAAATGCAATTCCCATTAACAGTAATAGAAGTTATGAACAAGCATGAAAGTAAAGAAACTCCCTAATTAGAGATAATGAAACACCAATCTGTTAGAGTTCTGAAAGGTAGGGGCACCCATACTTACTTTGAAATAAAATGAACACAAAACTAAAAATGAAACATTAAGCCAATAAAATCAAGGAAAAGTAACTTAGAACTTGAAGTTCTATGCAGCCCTACATGCAGTCCCTGCATGAAGACATGTGTGGATTTTGCTATCCTGTTGCAAATATCTGCTTTGCAAGCATTCACTTTGAAAGGTAAATTGAAAAAAAAAAATAACGTGGACTTAAATATGTCTTCTTTGTTCAACAAAAGCACATGGAAGAAAACCCAGGGAATTTATGTCAACACACAGGGAGTTCCTGATGGTTGACTGAATTTCCAGGTACTATTGGAAACCATACTCAATCAAAGATCGCTCTAATTGGTTTTATTTATTGTTTTTTGATAATTGTTTTTATCCCAGCTATTTGTTTGTGAGTGCTCTTTTGGACATGAATTTCTATAAGATCACCACAAATGCCTCATGGTCCTGTTATGCCAACTTATTTCTATTTTGGCTTAAAGACGACTTTTTCCTCAGTAAGGTTTGATATGCATTATATTTAGTGTATTTACAGAATACATCCTTCATGTCTTAGGTTGAGCAAGCTAATTGGTTTTTAGTAGTCTCGTGTCAGAGAAACTGTCTTTTATGTATTGTCCACCAAGAAAACATTATTTTCAAGGCCATCCTAGGAGACCATATTAATTTTGTCTAAGCTTATCTTATGGGAACGTGGGTTCTGAATTGTTTTCCAGATAAAGATTCACCATTGATTAGCAGATTAAGACTTTCTTTAAAACAATATGTTTAGAAATACGACAGTTTTTAATTGGTTTTGTTTCAGAAATAATGTGTATTAGTAACTTGTAGTCATTCTCTTTTAAATAAATAATTACCTCTCTTTATTTCTTCATATGCTTGAACCTGATGAGCCCACAGCATGTAACAGAAATTCTCGTTACCTTCAAGTGCATGACCTTGACCTTAGTATCCTTTTTCTTCAGATAATCGGTCCTCAGAGTAAGCCAGTTTGTTAATGAACCTACTCTGCAATGATAAATGTTTCCTATTTAATCCTCTTTGAGAAATATGCTTCAGTTTGGAATATACTGCTTGGAATATTACACCAGTATTTTTAACATAACTATCAAATGAAACCAGTCTAAAGCCCAGGTTGTCTTCTTCTGAACAAAACACTATGTTCAAGTCACCTGCAGACACTTCCATTTATTCAGTACCTCAGTATTCTCACAGTTCTTGCCTATTTTTGGACTTTCCTGAAAATGTGGATAAATTTTTAAGAAATAGCAGATATTCTGCAAAATCCTAGTTTGGGAAATACGTGGCTTACTAAGTGTTAACTGGAAATATTAATGTTTGTATTGATTATTTAAGTATTTTAAATCAGAACAGTTGCCTATGTTGATAGATTCCTTCACTATATTAAATTCTTAGCAGCACATTTTGTTAAAAACTTACCACTACTCATTTGAAAATTCTCTTCATAAATATTCAACAGTAGTTGTTTAAGCTATTCTGTTTCAGCACTGCAGGACAGTTGTGTTTTATTAAAATGTCTGTGAAAAGCACAAAATCAATCACCTAGAAACAATCAAAGGAGATTTTCATTGCAGATTATCTATCAATAGCTGGAATTATTTTAATAGTATTAATCTCACTACTTTACATTGACAGGAATATAGTAATAATAACTTTATATCCCTAGAAATCTTTGGCTTTGTTTCACCTTGGAAAGGTGGAGAAAATACAAGATTTTTCTACTAAATTAAAATGGCTTATCTTGGCAGATGAAAATCCTAGATCCTGACAGGAAAAAGAAAGTGGGACAGGCTGATGGCTAGGCTCTTTTTATGTAGCCCATGTGAGAGGACAAGATTTTGTTTAATTCAGAGCCCATCCCATTACTAACCTTGGGTTAGTGAGACTTTCTGGGAAAGGCTTCTAAGGCAGGATGGTGCTTATTTTCTTCCTTTGCTCATATACTTTATTTCTGTGGGTCATGTGGGCAGTTTTAGCTGGAAATAAAGATATTATATTGAGGGACTTGAGTTTGGGAAATGCTGGAAAGAAGACCCTAAATGCTGACCTCAGAAGAAGCTGAGTAATAAATAATGCAGTTGGACTTCAGGATCCAGTTGGAGACAGAAGACACAATTTCATTTTCAGACTTCCACCACAGATTGTTTAGCACCAGCATAGTGTTACTAGATTTCACGGTAGGTTTCTAAAGAAAATCCATTCATTTAAGCTGTCTTTCGACAATATATTTAGAATTGTTGCTCAAAACACTTGCCTTTCTTTATCTGCTGTATATTCTATTGGTGAACATGTGTGACTGGGTATGTCCATCAGTAATACAATTTCTGTATCTGGAATGGACAGTGCCTTCTACCTCTGTCAGTTGTTTTTCTCTATCATTAAACACAAAATACTTTTTACAAATATTTTTCTTTTCTTAATGAGAAAACTCTGCTTTCCAGGAAAAACATTTCTCAAATAATTAATTTCCTTGGACCATCAGGTAGTGTTTGCTTGGTTGCTCTGGAATGAGGAATGGAATAAAATTTTCATAGCCAAGTCTAGAAGTCATTCTTATCTAGGAAACATTAACAAGTTCTTGACATGTGCCCAATTTCCTTACCAGTGAAGAAACTGTTTCAAGAAGGATAGATGTCCTGAAAGAGGAGATATTCAAGCATCCACAGGGAAGAAATAAATAGTATATTGGTGTCTATTTCACTTGTTTTGGTTGTATCACATATCTTCTTTATTTCTTTAGACAGTGAAACCATGTTAATTTATCTATTGTTTATTAATTTGGAAAATGTGTCAGTTTTTTCCCTTACTTTCCAAGGGACTCCAATGAAGACAGAGGTGCCTAAATGTCCATTAAGTACAATTTCTAAATACTGTCAATATTTGGCAACTGAATAGTTAAATAGTTTGAACTTATTGAGAACTTAGATTGGCACACTTTTCCCCCTTTATTCTACAGAAGCAAGACCTACAATATCATTTCTAGTCCTTTCAACTTCACAAGCTAATATATTTCTGAGATTTTGCTGGCCTTGGTCTACTAATTGCTCTGAGCAAACACTGCTTGTTCCATGCTGCTCATGACCCTTTTAATGCTATGTGAGATTACCATTTCTCAGCCTTTGCAAGATTTGTTTTTGTATCTTCTTTACTGAAGTGTGACATTGTTGAAGGGAAAGCCCTGACAAAGGCTTTTTAGAGCTGTTGTGCTCTTCTGTAGTCAGGCCTTGTGGGAAACCTCCTTTTTCGTCATTTTTCTTCTTTCTGCCTTGATCTTTCTAGCTATGTCCTGGATTTTAGAAATTATGTTCAAAAAAACCAAGTTGTATTTTTGAATTTAGAGCCTTCATTGCAACAGATATGTCCAGTCTGGAAATGCATAAAGAATATGGAATAAATTAAAAATCTGACTTCCTTAAAAAATGAATTCAAGGAAATAATTCTTAATGTTGGATGCTTCCTAGAAAGTTATGCTTTATGCTTCTTACTGCATGAGATCCTGCCCAGCAAATTTAGTGCAGCATTGTAGTAATGCTTGTCCTTTCTTAAAACCCTACACAATCTTACATTGGTCCTAAACTACTTCTGCAGCACCATGACAGTGCAACACGCCTCAATTCACCTTTTGCCTGGGAGTATAAAAAGATAAGCAAAAGTCAAAGTATCAGTGTGCAGCAATTTATGTTTGCTGAAGTTTTCTTCAGGCTGTGGTAATTGCTTGCTGTTTTCTTGGCTGCAGACCAGCTGATGCTCCATCCAGGCCTCTGTACTGAGGACAAGCACTGATGTACATTTTTTAATTATTGTTTGTTGTGCTATTCAGGCCAGTAGAATGACCCAGACAGAAATTCCCCTTTATGAACTTTTTCTCCCTGGCTTGTGTACCAGCTCATGTCAGTAATATCCTTTTTTCTACAAATCTTTTTCTGCAAGACAGTTTAAAACAAGCAACCACATCAAAGACACCTTCTCAACTCTATTTTGTGAATTTTCAGAAAGCCCAGAGTTTTGTGAGACTCCAACTGGGGATCAAATCTGCCTATGACCAGGTTAGAGCCTATGAGCAGGTGTGAGCAGGATTAGACAGTGCAGTGCCTACAAAATATTGCAGCTCTGTTAGTCTAGCCTCACATGTCCACGTGAGCCACCTCTCAGCTCCTGTAAGCCAATAACTTGCTTGTTTGTCCTCTGAAGTGGGGTGTTTGCCTCTCTGCTCCTAGACACACAAGCTAGCAATACTGGCTTGAGCTGGCCTGCCATTGGATATTGGAATTCCAGTCTTCCCAGCAAGTCCTCCAAGAAATGATCAGAAATCTGCCTGATATTTTACTGCAGCCATAACATTTTGGATTCTTGATACTTCCAATCACTTCTAAATACAATTTCCAAACAGTAAACACATGCAGATTTAATTTGCTTTTAATTAAGAAATGCCTGCTGTTTTATGGGGACAAAGGTAAATGTTCATAACCATGTTCCCATCATCAGTGGGAATGTAGGGAAAATCATGCCTCTTTTGGTAATGACAATATCATGGGTGCTCACAGGAACCAGCTATCTATGCAGATCACTAACCCCCATCTCAGCCATGGTCACTGTGTGAGTGATAATTCCGATATACAGGATTCCCTGTAATCCTGTCTTGTTCCTGGTTTGGGGGTTTTTTTTGATGTTTTGGTTGGTTGGGTTTTGTTTGTTTGTTTGGTTGGTTGGTTGGTTTGTTATTTTTGTGGGTTTTGTGTTTTTTGTTTTTTGTTTTTTTCTGTATGTATTTAACTTCTGTAAAATTTTTTTAATTATTTTTTCTTTTTCTTCTTTTTGACCTCAATTTGCATAACAGAGGTTTAATATGACAAAACTATTCAGCTCACAAATTTTCACCATGAAACCTATTTTGCTTTCTTTTTTTCTCTGATTTCCAATTAGGCCAATGCTGCCAGGATGTTCTTTAAGGAAAATGCACCATTTGCTCTGTGCATCATTCCCCTGGGAAGTCCCTACAGAACTTCTTGATCAACAAAGAGTAATACTAGTTATAATAAGTTAGTAACATTATTTGTAATAAATATTACAAAATGTAATATTTATTTCTCTTTATAGGGCAATCCCTGGTCCACAACTCCCTGAAGTACAGCCTAATGCATTTTGGCACACTCTGAGAAATACAGGCTCTAAGCATTTTTGTCTACCTGTTTTAGGACTGGCCATGCTGGAGGTCTGTACTCTCTCTCCAGCTGTGAGGGAGGTGAACATATATAACCTTTCTTTAGTACAGGTAGCAATGAGTGAGCCATTCTCAGTCCTCCTCATTCATTCAAGATTAGTGCAAACTAGAAAGAAAGGACTGAAATTTTAATTTAAAAGTATTTATTGCAGAGTTTGTAAGCAAGTGAAAATAACTGTATGTAGGGAAATGTTAAGAATGAGTCTTACTGTTTGAACATTGATCTACTACATGTTTATGATCCTTTAGGAGCTTCTAAATATGGTGATGACATTTCAAAATCCATAGAAGAAAAAACTCTATAGAAATCCTTTGTAAACTGATTAGCAGTGGCAGGTAAAGATTCTATGTAAAAGGATTTTTAGATGAATTTCCAGATATTTATGTTTCTAAAACACCGCATTTTGTGACTCTGTTTGGAAAGACCAGAAGACTATGTTATCTTAATTTCCTGAATACTGCATGTTACACATAGATTATGCTTCTTCTCAAGTGCAATAATTTCTTGTTACAAACATAGATTAGAAAGAATGTGGACAATAAAGGTATATAAGCCCACATTTCAAACATTTTTACTGGTAGTAAGTCTTTCATTTGAAACATCTATAAGATCATATTTTATCTGTGTATATACCACTAAAAGTTGAGGGATTTTTAGCTTCATTATAGATAATGCTTTATAAGGTACTAGTCAAAACTATATAAACTCTCTTTTCATGCCTTCTACTGACACTACTGAAGCTCCACTGCAAATCAGTCTGACACATATAGCTTCTAATTATGTTAGGTTGCAGCTGTGATGTGAGTATCACAACCTTTTAATAGAACTGGCCCAGATTCACATTGTGTCTATGAGGTAAGTAGCAGGTCAAAAAGTGGTATACCACAGATGTCTGAAAGAGGTTGTTCTAGACAGCAAATTTGTAACTGCAAATGCATAATCAGTACTCTGGAGTTAGCTATTGCTCTTTATGGGCTTGTGAGACTCACTGATAATTCAATTTTGCAAAATCTTGGCTTTGATTTTTGTCAAAATCTAGCAGACAAATTTTGCCAGATTCTGTCTTATTTTTGGTGATTCACCCCAGGTGGAGGAATGTCCTATAGCTCTGTATGCTTCTCACTAGACAACCTGCATTTCCAATTGTTGAATGATGGATA
This sequence comes from Phylloscopus whistleri, assembly GCA_017589585.1. Taxonomy (NCBI): domain Eukaryota; kingdom Metazoa; phylum Chordata; class Aves; order Passeriformes; family Phylloscopidae; genus Phylloscopus; species Phylloscopus whistleri. The sequence continues at coordinate 4,026,016 of JADMLD010000679.1, read as the reverse complement.
TTTTAGCAGAAATCTGTACAGAAAATGGGAATGAGTGTTTTGCAACATCTAACACCCAGGCCCAAATTACACTGCATTGGGGAAATGGAGGTGGGGGGAAGAAGCTGCTGTAGAATATTGGAAGCATTAGTAAAAACTGCAAAAGTATAGTTTTGACACACCAATAAATTTAATATGTTAATAAAAGCTAGAATGGGGCAATGGCAGAATAACACCTGTATTTTAACCAAGAGGGTGAAGGTGGTATGTGGAAGGAACAGAGAGTGTTCTTTCTAATGCAGAAGATTTCATTCAGTACTGTCTAAAGCCTTAAAAAGGTTTTTGTAAAAAAGCAGAGCCAAGGGCATGAAAGCAAATGAAAATAATAAAATATAGTGCAGTTTTACCAGAGGTAGATTGTGTGAGACTAATTTAATACATTTTTTTTATATTAGACAACTGATTCCTTTGACAAGGTTAATAAAGTGGACCTAATCTATCAATGCAAAGTGTTTCCTACAGTGTTCTATAGTAAATCAGCACATAAGATGGAGATGATGGCTATTAAGATGGGAATGATGAGGGGGTGAAGAAACTAAAAAGGAAACTGCAACGGCATATACCTAGGGTGAATTATCTCCCTGGTGGCTTGGCATTTTCTTTAAAATATTCTGAATGTTCTCCTTTGTAAGGTTATTTCAGACTAAATAGATTTCAAATACATGTAGGTGAAGTAGATAGATGACGCATCCTGACTGTCACACTACTGGTAACAAAATAAAGGAATGTAGCATCTATAAAAGGGACAGGACTGGGAGCACAAGAGCTGGCGGGGAGGGAATAAGAAACCTTATTTTGGATGATGGCCCTCCTCTCCAAATAGTGTGGTCCTGTTCAGAGCAGGTCTAATGACCAGAGCTCTGTCCAGTGGATATTCCAGACAAGGGCAACAGGTTGTGTAAGGGGCTAGAGCACAACTCTTATGAGGATCAGCTGAGGAAGAAAAGGAGGCTCAGGGGGGACCTTATCACTTTATAACTCCCTGAAAGGAGACTGCAGCCAGGGGGGGGTCAGTCTCTTCTCCCAGGCAACCAGCGACAGGATGAGAGGAAATGGCCTCAAAGTTACTCTGAAGAAGGTTTAGACTGGAGATTAAGAAAATTTTATCACTAGAATGATTGTAAAGCATTGGTACTGGCAGCACAGCAAAGTGATCATTGCTACCTGGAAGCGCTCAAAAAAGATGTACATATGGCACTTGAGGAGCTGGTGTAAAGGTGAACATGTTGGTTGTACGTGGTTGACAGTCAGACTTGATGATCCAGAAGGCTTTTTTCAACTATAATGCTTACATGATTCCATCATTCCCATTTTCTGCTCACTCGTATCCTTTCAGCTGTGGAGCACATAACACATTTGTCTTTCTCCTAAACCCAGAAGAAGAAGTTAAGTTAAAAGGGTTACTGCCTACTTAGTATGAACTGCATTCACATTAAAAAAAAAGAAAAACAAAACCAAAACCAAAACCAAAACAAATTAAAAACCACAAACAAACAAACAAACAAACCCCCAAACAACACAAAAAAAAAACAAAAAACCCCAATAAACCCCACAAAACAAACAAACAAACAAACAACAACAACAAAAAAACCACCATTCATATGTGAAAGCAATATTACTTCATATATGAAAAACAATATTTTACAGATGTTTCTCATACCCAGATTCACAGGAGTAGTGGCCATGTCTTCATTCCTGGCCCCACTGCTGCGGTGGACCTGGCACTAAGTTGCACCTCCCTTGCTCAGGCAACAAGGGACCAGCACTTTTACCAGGCTCTCTGCTCATTCAGAAATCCTCAACAAATGTTCATCTTAGCAAGCAAAAAACTCACTGCAAATTTCAGGGTGAAAAGTGCAGGCATGTGGTAACTAAGTGCTATTATTACTTAGGAAAATACCATTTGAGAAGTATACGATGACCTTGTAGACAAGGAATAGAAAAAGAATCAAAAGTTCAGAGTATCAAATGCAAACTCATGTACTTGAGCACTAATAATAAGGTTTTTCAATAAAGTCCTGATCAATTGCAGCGATGATGAGCTACAAGCATACTGGTCATGGGATGACTGAGAGTTGTTGTATTCATTAAGTTGTGAAAAAAATTAATGCAGGAGGTAAGGTGGCTAAAGTGTTATAAACAGGCACAGTTACATATGACTGCTAGTCTGCAAAATAAATTCTCTTGGTACTATTGTTTATGGTTCTGATCACTTACATGCAAAGGATTCAAACAGAAACACCAAGCTCTTAGGAGAATTTTGTGTCTGCTGAGGATGGGAAAATAAAAACATACCTAACCTACAAAACTAGAAGCTAGAGGTGGGGAAAAGTATACATATTTATGTATTTTTGAAAGGTCCAATTGTTTCAATGAAAAGATAGCTCAAGTGTGAGGTAAACAGTTATGTATATAATATAACTCTCATTTTGAGATGTATTTATAGAGTTTTTTGTTTCTCTGTGCCAGCAGAAAAGAAAAAAAAAATCTTTCCCTATCATTTTCTCTTTTTGTACCTCTCTCCTCCCTACCTAGCTGACATTTGCCAATGTAAAGACTGTTTTCTGGAAGGATAGGTTTTTGCTCTTTCGCACCACAAATTGAAATTGATCTTGGTCAGAGATAGTGTATTGGTATTCTGAAGAGTGCTAGGAACCTCTCAGACTTTGAGCAAGATTTTCAGACAAAAAGGAATCTTTTCTCATTAGAAGTGGCTTGGACTTTTGGGATTTCTTCAGCTTTCTTTGAAACACAATGCTTCACCTACTTTCTGCATTACATGGCAATTCTATCTAGTGGTCTCTTGGTTATTCTATGGACCTAGGTAAATGCTGTTTTCTCATTTTCTTCACCATACACTCTGGCCATTTTTGGTGTTGATCTCCTACAGGTTTTTTGTTTGTTTGTTTGTTTTTGCTGATGACCTAAATGGTGTGTTAAGGAAAGCCTTTGCATACGGGGAGCAAACAAGATATATACACTTTGGGCATTTCAGGAAGGTGGCTGAAGACCTCTGGGCTCAATGCCTATGTGATTCCTGCCATCCAAAGCATTTCATAAGGCATATCCAGCACTATATTTCCATGACCTGCACCTGGTTGCACCCTAGAAAAGTGAAGTCAAAGAAAACTTGACAAAGTTCCTTGAAAAAAGTTTTCCACATGAAATATAGACTGAATTTAAATTAGATTCATGTTCTTCGTGATCCAAATACAAATTCCTCATTACTGTTACTACTTAGTAGTAGTATCCATAGCGATTTTTATTTATTTTTTACCTCTGATGTTGAGATTTTTTACTGTGGAAAACAACTGCACAGTATTCAAATCAGTCCCTATTCATGAACACATCCCATTGATGAGTACAGCTCGACATTTACAGGGTCTAGATGTCCACCTTTCCTCATTATGCTCTCAGCCTTGACATCAAAGTATTCTCCTCTTTACTTTGACCTCATTGGCAGATGTTTCTATCTGTGTCTTATGATCACATAGACTCTGCTATTCCCTCAGTGTCAGTCTCTTGGTTTCATAAAATGTTTCGTTCGTTGAAGCCTGCCTGATGTCAATATGCTAGGGAAATTTGTCAGAAGCATGTATAATGCATTCAAAGCCTGAGATCAGAAAGGTTTAGATCTGGGAAATTTATGGAGGAAAAGATATGACACTGTACTGCCCAGAGAATAAAACTTCTAGACCCTGGTTTATTGAAGTGTCTTCTGCCCCTTTACATTTATTAATGTTTTTCACGTCCAGGGGCTGTGAAGAGAAAATGCAAAGGAAGTGTCTTTGCAAATTGTTCTTTTCTGGCCCCCTGTTCCTGTCTTAGTGCCTGGTTTGGAAACCAAAAGGGTTGTCTCTGAAATTTGAGGCAGCTGTTTCCCACTTACCTGTTGCATGATAGAAGCATATTTGATAGTAGCTACATAAATAGTATGGTCATATCCAAGATGCAGTAGTCTTAAGCACAGCATCATGACTCATTGATATAATGCTTCATTTAGATGAAATGATTGCAGTTTCTGAAAAAATCTAAAAATCACATCATCTTTAAAGAAAGGTAGTTACACATTTGATCATAAGCGCACATCTATATTTAGAGCCCTACGTTCCATCATGTTATGTTTTGGATTCACTTCCGTAGTAATAAAAAATGAAATATATCACTATGGCCACCTCCAAGCTGAGCCTAAAACTGATACAGTGTAGTTTTGCTGGTAGAGTTTGAGCTCTCACCTTAGTGTTAAAAGAACTAACATGGGATGATTTGAAACTGTGAAAAATAGCATCATCAGATATGAAAGATAAGGGATTACATAAGATCAGTTTCAGAATGAAAAACGTTATTATACTGGGGATTATTTCTTTGACACAAATTATTGTTTTTCAATAATGCTGAATTTTTCAAAGCACCAAAGACAGGAAATTTGTATGTGCACAACATTTATTTACCCAACAATTATCTGGATTTTTTACACTGGAAAGCATACTTGGAGATTTGTTTATTTCTGAAAATAGACTTCTTATGATTCTAGTTTGCCCACAATGTCAGAAATTATACTGGAATATTCTTATTTACCTTTCTGTACCTCAGCTTAGAGAAGAATTGAAAAGGCTGATAAAACTACGGAACATGCTAAATTAACTTTTTTTTTTTAATGCTCAGTTCTCATTCAATTAGAAATTGAACGGTCTCTTTTGGTCAGTAGTACTCATTCCATCCCTTTTCATACTATCATGTACACCATGTGGTTTTGAAACATTTCTGATATCAGGTGAAGTAGAATTAGTTGTCCCTAATAAGGAACACCTCCAAAACAATTGCATCCTCCTAAACCCATTAAAGATAATTTTGTTAATTGTGCTAAAAATTTGCATGTTGATCCCAAGATCATGTCATAGATGCCATATTACCTCTGAACCTTTTGATAGCAATGGGACATGGCACATTCTAAATACCAGTAAAAAAACATATTTTGCCATTTTCACTGTCTTTTCAGATGCTATCAAATGTTACACTTCAAAGTTATTTCCATTAAGATTGTGACCTTATTTGTTCTATAACTTAGTACATAGTTACATTTTTAAGGTTGCTCTGTGCCAGAAGTAAAAATAATTTAAATAAAATAAAATAAAATAAAATAAAATACAATAAAATAAAATAAAATAAATAAAATAAAATGACTACTCCTTACTTTTCTTAATAATCCACTTCATAACGGGTATAGAAAATTATTGGCATGGAGTCTAGAAATATGATGTTAGGTGAAGAAAGTATTTCATTGATGCCTTATTTATTGTACTGATTTCTCCTGAATGACAAAAAAATTTACAAGAAATGATGCATGATGACTAGTTACGCAGCACAAAAGGAAAAGTTTAATTTTGACTAGTAACAATGCCACTAGAAAACAAGCAAAATATTAATATACAATGACTTTTTTAAACATGCCAGAGTGGGAAAAAATGTTGGTTTGACTCTGCTTGCAAATGCAAAGAGTCATGGAAAAACTTTAGCTTTCAGTATGACCCACTCCAATGCTTCTGATTTATAGCATTATTGTTGTAGCCTTAAACTCATTCTGTTATATATTAAACTGATTTATTCCATTTACTAAAGCCTACTATGTTCACAGAAACTAATCACGAAAAGCAACTATAAGTCCATTCCAATATGAGTTTCCTAGACCTATTAATTTGCAGAGTAGGTTTGGAAGATTTCCTAATTACTGCTTAGTGTTTTGCAGTAGTCATTAAAACCCCCTGCTACATATGTAGAGTGCATGATTAGACAAAGACACAAAATGAATGTGTATATATTTTTTTTTTTTTTTCAACTCACCTTTTTGTGTGACAGTTGATGTCTGCCAACCTTTTTTTTAGCTTTACAACAATTTTAGCTTCCTTTGGTCTCTCTTTGTACTAAGCGTGCACTGATAATGATACCTATAATTGATCTTTTTAGGTTGTTTTATTGAGATCTCATAATATTATTCAGAGTATTTTTTAGCTATATTTGCCAGCTTGCAGAGATCCAGAGCTGTGTTTTTAAATCACTTTTGTTAGCATACATATTCAAGAGCCAAAGACTCTTGGCCAACTGGGAAATGGCAGAGAAGCAAGAATAAAACAGAACTAAAAGCAAAATTAAGACTAACAAAATTTGTCTGCAATAAAATTCGTCTCAGACTCAGACACAGACTGATTTTTGTCAACATGTGCTATCTTATTTCATGTTAAAGTTCTAGGGTGTGTTTTTTTGTTACTGTAATGTTTTGGAAGATCTCATAACGATGCCTTAAATTTTAGCTTTTATGTTTTTCAGATCCTGTACTGCATTAGTTTATAAGTCTGAACTCCATATAGAGTTTTAGTAATTTCTCTTCACTGTTTGCTCAGACAAAAAATTCCTTCCAGGCCTGAGAACCAAGGTCACAATCACAGCCTCAGGCCCCAAAAAGTATAAACAAAAGTAAATTGAGGGGATACAAACTGTGGGAATATGACTTCATTACCCGAAGCTGTAATTGGGCAGCTGACCTCTGGTACACAAATAAACCAAACTTTAATCTGTCTGAAAAACTCGTGACTACCGTCCATCTTGGGTGTAGCCTCTGCAATGCTTTTGCACTGCCCACTCACTTTATTCCCTAACTCTGTCTAGCCTCTCTTCTGGGTAGCCAGTCCAAGGCATCAACACCTGCTAGAAAAAAAATCTATGATCTAAGGCCATCAATTAATTGAGAAGATAAAGATGTGGAAAACTCCTGTTACATCATGGCTAAGTTTTCAATGGATTTGAACCTGTAAGTTTATCAAGGTTGGGATATTGACTCAGCAGTGGAAGAAGTGCAATATAGGAGAAGGGGAAGGTCACAGAGGAAGGTTATTTGGTTGGGTTTATTTAACTCAAATCTGAAGTGTTATATGGTTCTTCTTTCCCCATTTAGGAAATAGTACTGCAATCATGGTTGAGTGTTAAAATATAGTGATGGTTTTACAATTTGTGTATGGTTACACATCACTCCCAGCATAAACAGCAGCACTGCAAGTATGAAAATTTGACTAAGGATCAAAGACACATCCTGGATATCAAAGCAGTTGCATTCTCATCAACAGCTGCCTTCTCTTATGCAGCTCCATCTAAGTGGATCCCATTACATCATTGTTTAACTCGCATAGCTCTCCTGCTTTCCAGCTTTTCTGGATAGTGCCCTTTGCATGGAAGTCAGGAAAGAGATATTTACAGGTATCTGTATGATAGTACTCCAGCACATGAATGAAGCAGAGTTTCACTGCTTTAAATTTTAGTATCTGAGTGAATACTGTTATGCTAATCTACACAAGTTGAGCTTCTAGACGTAAATTCTAAATAAATATTCCGACATAAGAGCATAAGAAGGAGGTGACTATTTTTCCTAAGACATATACACACACTTCCCTTTTAATTCAGCAAGAATACCATGAGTGCTACAGAATAGAGGATTTCATCTTTAAACATTTAACACATGTAAGAACATGTATGCACAGATAGAACCAAGTTTATTTGAACTCAGCTTTGAAATTTCCACAGCTTTTTAAGCACTGTGATAGTCACATTTCAAGAGAGGGAAAAGCAGTAAGAAAATCCTACTTCGTGAGCTTGTAAGGTCTAATCCAGAGATTTACAAGTGTGTTTCCTAAAAGAAGGTAAAACTTAGGGCTTGATCATTTTGTGAAAACATAAGAAAGTGACTCTTGTGAGGGTTGTGGCAGTGGCTCTGAGATGAAGAAAATTTGATCAAGTTCTACTTGTTTTATAACACGTTGCTTTTGTACACTAAAATACAAAGACCATTTAAGCTTAGTAACCACTGAGAAACTCTTCAGCTTTTGACAGAAACAAAAAGAAAAAGAGAAAAAAAGAAAAAGAAAATTAAAAATCATCATTGCTTTTGAAAAAAATATATAATAGACATTTTATGTGGATTATTTGTATCATTAAGGAAAACTTTTATGCATTTTCAATGAGCAACCATAAAGCAAGAATGAAACTTGATGGTGAAAGAACACTTGCTTAGCAGTAATGCAGGTGTACATTCACAGAGAAATAGTACACAGTGATATAGACAGAAGCATTTGAAGTCCATCTAAATGTCATACAAGACATTTGAAAACACTTTTTTTATGATAGCTGAAAAAAAACCCCTTTACTCTGCTTTCAGATTGGTACTGCACTTAGATTCCTTTTTTTCCACTATAATAAATTCAATTATTCCTCAGAAAGAATTGATACCGGTGCCGGGTGCGTCTCTACAGTTTTCAGCCAACATTCAGTATTCAGGCCATGACATGAATGGACCACCTCCCCAGTATTATGAATGGTAATTTAAATCTCCATCCTCAATCCACCATGAGCCCAGAAGCAAAGGTTGCCAATTATCTTGAACTGTACCAAACTATGAATAATTTTCTTACAGAGATTATCTTTTCAGTGATTTCATTTTTTGTCTCACAAACCACAGTTTTTATTGAATCAGTTGCTTTGACATCCTTGTTTCTTAACTAGAGAGGAACTAATTTGATGGATGGACCACCTGGTGGATAAACAATTAGCTGTGTGGTGGCACACAAAGTGTTGCAGTCAATGGCTCGATGTCCAGCTTCAGATCAGTGCTGAGCAGTGTTCCTCAGGGGTTGGTATTGGGACACTGTTGGCTACAGGGACAGTGGGACTCAGTGCACACTCTTTAGCAAGTCTGCCAGTGACACAAACTGCGTGGCACAGTCAACACTGTAGGGAACAGATGTTTGAGAGGTTCACAGGTCAGTGTAACCCTCATGAAATCCAACAAGTGAAGGCACCTGCATCTGGATCTGGGCAAGCCCAAGTACAAGTTCAGGCTTGGCTGAAGATAGATCAGTAGCAACTCTGCCAAAAAGGAGTTGTGGGTGTTGGTGGATGAGTAGTTTCAGCATGACCCAGCAATGTAAGCTGGCATCCCAGAAAAGCATTTGTATCCTGGGCTGCAGCAAAAGAATTGTGGCTAGCAGGGTAAGAGAGGGGATTCTCCCCCTTTACGTCACTCTCAAGAGAACCTACCTGGAGTGCTGCATCCAGCACTGGGACTCCTCACACAGGAGGAGAGAGGACATGGAAGAACAACATGGACCTGTTGGAGTGAGTCCAGAGGAGGGCCATGAAAATTATTGCTGGGCTGGAACATCTCTCCTCTTGAAGAGAGGCTGAGAGAGTCGGGGTTGCTCAGCAATAAGAGAAGGCTCCAGGGAGACCTTATAGCACCTTCCAGTACTTAAACAGGGCTTAAAAGGAAGATGGAGAGGGATTTTTATGAGGGTATGCAGTAACAGGACAATGTGTGATGGCTTAGAACTGAAAGAGAGTAGGGAGGTTGGAACTAGGTAATCCTTCAGGTTTATTCCAACCCAAACAATTCTATGATCCTATGATTCTCTGAAAACAGAAAAAAAAAAAACAAAAACCTTATACAAAGGAGCAAAATACCAGTACATGATTGAAATAGTTCAGCTATACTGCAGAATACCTATTCTTTGAAGAAAGCAGAGAGCTAGACCATATTCTTGTAAATCCCAGTGACAGACAGGAGTGTGAAAGGGATAAAACACTCTGATTTTAAATAGTCTTAATCAGGTTTTTTTTATTTCGGTTCTGTATACTTGGAGTAAGGCAATCTTATTTACTGGACATGTTTTACTTACTATCTAGCTAGTGCAGCAGTAAATCTACAGTCCCTACTATTCTAAATAATTTGAGAGTGATATACTTACATAGATGACACGCTTTTTTCAAAAGGTTTTGCAATAGACTCAAGCCAATGTTATGAATTTCCAGCTGTTGCCCGGAGTTGTATGAATTTTAAATTTTTAAGGATGAAAAATATTTTAAAACTTTTTCTCCATGCAGACAATGGTCCTTAGTGAAGGAATTCACCCTTTCTTTTTAAGCTGATTATACTCACTCCTCCAAAACATATTTATACACTTCATAAATGTATGGATTAATTTTATACCTCTTAGTTTTTAAGGGAAAGAATTTTAAGGTTTACCTTGAAAAATTTAATATGCTTGCACTTAAATGTCCTCAGGCAAATATTTGCCACCCTGTTAAATGAATCTATGCTAGCCACTACAGTATGGAGAAAAGTGTTATCAAATAAATATTTCAAATACCGAAGTGGTGTATCTTGCTCTTTCAACTGTGGAACAGTACTTTTTTCTAAGATAACAGATGAAAATGTTATAATTCTTGCAATTGAATTTCTTGCAATTGTTCCGTTCTCAGAAAGCAAGCAGAGCCTATCTGTAATCATGGGTATTCAGAAGTGCAACTTTAGTAAAATCCACAGAAACAAGAGCAATGGATCTTGTACTGTAATAGCACAAAGTAAGATCAAAGCTACATCAAGTTAATTGAAATAACAAGACTGAATTGTAAAAATCAGCTGTGAATCACCTTTTACTTTATAGTTCTCCTTTTTATCAGAATTTTCAAAACAAATACATATCTTGATATGAATCCATATCTTGGCCACTCAAGGCCAAGCCTTTTCACTAAGCTTAGATATAATCCTCTTTTTACAGAGGTTCAAGACGTCCTCCAAAAGACATGACTGTATATTAGTTTGCATGTTATTCAACACATACTGAACCAGTGTAAATAATATGATCATAGCTAAGGCAACTTTACCTACTTAAATTCATGTGAGCAAACAACTAATGAAGTGTTCAGTTTTACCAAAAATATGTTTTTATTATTTTTAACAAGTAGCATTGCTCAATGAATCTTTATTTTTTTCTTCTAACAATTTCTCCTCCATTAAAGACTGTTAAGCCACAGCAACTGGATCAGTAGCGTAACAGACTCAGTAACAGTAAATGAAGTGCTGTAAGCTTACATCAGACTAATTAGTCTGAGGGATAAAATACAGGGAAAAACTTTTCAGGTTGCTTTGTGAAAGGCAGTTTGCTTAATTAAGCCAACCACTAATTGTTAAATATTTTTCAGGCATTAACAGAGCTGTGCTGACGGTAATTAAATTTTGATTTTAGTGGTATTTGCAGGGATTAAGTCGCAATCTGCTGAGGCGCTGAGGTTAGTTAATATTCACTTCACTGCCACAGCTGTCCTCCATTACATTACAAAGGACAGGAAAAGAGACAGCAGAATAGGGTGAAGTAATGAGAAAGCTATTCATTCATTTGAACTGGCTCCACACTGTACAGCCTTGTACAAATGGATCTGATCTGCATGACACACAACCAGGCATTAAATCTGATTTAATTTGATACAATAAAGAACAGCCTAAGCTCTAAATATATTTTTATTTTTATACATAAGCACTATGTACTGTATCAAAAAATATAATCATTTGATTATCATATGTTTCAATTCAAGTGGTATTTCTTTACTTATTAGCTCCACAGGGGTCCTTCAGGAGTGTAAACCAATTCCTGCTAAATCCTTACTTCTTCTTGGTGCATATGAATGAATCCTTCAAATTTCTGGATTGTGAATTTTTGTTCCTGGTAAAATATTTACTGGAAAGATCAAGGTTTTGCTTTCTTTTTCATGAGGGTTACTTAAGGGTGTCACACATTCGTAGCAGATAAACCGGGCTGGAGCTTTGTCATAGCTATGACAGGGAGAAGTTGGTCTTGGTGGTTTTTCTACACCAAAAGTGTTTCAACTGGGTTTGGATTCAAATTACTTCATGTTTCTAAAATATGCCAGTCAGCAATTAGGCAAACGTGTACAAAATTGTTCCTCTCCGCCCCATGGAGTGCCTTGTATGCTCTTCATTGTATTTAATCTTTCCTCCTCACACAGCCTCAGCGTCATCAGTCACTATTGGTGCTCTCAATCTCACCTTAAAATTGCCAGTATGAGCCTATAGGAGTAAGATCTGATCACTCTCCCTCTAAGAATCTGGCAGACAGGCCCTAATTCTCTGATTGGGCACTGACTAATCTCCCTTCCCTTCTTTATGGATGTGGAGATTTGTCCTGCAGAGATGTTGCACCACCAGGACATGGAATAGTTATAAGTATGCCCTGATTTCCTTCTGGAAGGTTGTGGCTACGCCAGATACCATAAGGCCTTTTTACTGGCTTTAAAGCCAGTGTATGGCTATGCTTCAGCCACACCATGAAAGCAAAGGAGCCCTCTGGATATCAAAATATTTGTCAATTTATTTTTTTTTTTCTCATTTTCTTCTCGCTGTTGTTTCAGTAGTATTCTACTTCACTTAATCTTATTTTCTAACACTGTCTTCTTAAAAGTTGCACCTTGCCTGCTTACTTCTTGACATTTATTCATCAATCTGTTTCAGACCAAGTATCTGGTTAAACCCTTAAAACTTAAATATGGAGAATTATACCATTTAACCACAATGTCCACCATAAACTGTTATTTCAATTCAAGGTTTCCAAGAAATGTTGTTTTTTATCTCAGAGAGAACATTATCCCAGAAAAATGTAAACTGAGTCATTCCCAAATATTCCTACAAGCTCTTGCAGTAATCTTCTTCCAAATGTAGTTTCTGAATCAGATCACACTGAGAGATGGGTTTTCCTTGCTATTTCCTGTAGTCTAATGAGACTTGCTTTCTCATAAAATCAGTAATATTGCCATGCTTTCAAAAAATAGAAAGCTAAAGAGTGCCTCATTCAAACAAAATGCTTCTTCTAATTATAGTAAGAAGAATGGAACATTTCCAAAAATCTTGAGACAGGAATGGATTTATGTTTAGTTATACTTCAAAGTTTTCTTAAGTACAAACGTCTGTCCTTAAAGAGGATCTTTTCAATAGATATCTAACAAGTCATATTGAAGAAAAACCAATGTTAGAGAATATAATTCATACCAAAACTATATATTATAGGTAAATGAACAATAAAAATGATAAACTGAGCAATAGAAAAGATTACAGAAATAATGCTTTCACACATTAGGCATTCATTAAATTGACTTTCCAGGGTAATTACTTTAACATTTCTACCTCTGATTCAGCACAGGTTTTTGGATCATTAAAACAGAAGGTAAATATTACAGGGTTTCACAACCTACTCTTGCAGACCTCTTCCTGGAAATTCAAGAACTTTGCTGAAGGCTGACACCAAATTTTCTGGACTGAAAACTGAAGCCACTGATAACATTTTTCTTTTTCAAACCCTGCTCTTTCTATGAAGACTAATAAATCCACTTTTTGGTGTAGATTGAAATAACTTTAAATAGTATACTAAAGTTAGTAATGAATTAACATAGCATGATTCATCCTTATACTGTCATTTGTGTGTATCATGACAAGACCTAAAGGAAGGATGCACTAAAACAGGTCATTCTAAAGACACCAAGGATTTTTAGCAATTCTGCTGTGGGTAGAGTTGGCATTTGATATTAAATATAATATTAAGAATTATATTATTAAGAATTTTTGTTAAGAATTTTCTCTGAAGAATGTTGAAGTTCCTAGCAGTTCCCCTGTTGCTATGGTTCCATCTTTCTTAATGCTTCTGCCATCTTCCATTGACTAGCACAACTTAAACTGAGAGTCATGTGCTTTAAGGACTTTGGAGATTTATGGATTCAAATTGAGTTTGTGGAAGCATTCTTTCAATTTTTAGTATCTGGCAGTCTGAAACAAGAGAATTCATGCAGTCTTAAAATGGTATATTTTATTTTTTTCTCACTTAGGTTTATATATAAATATGGATAAAACGTGTACTCCTCCTGGGCTTAGGTAACTTTTCCTTTGACCAAACCTAAGGAGTAACACATACCACACACCAAGACATCCTTATGGGGAGTTTTGGATGGGAGGTTGGATTTACATGTCTAACAAGTGGGATATTCAGGAAAAAAATCACTAAGGACCTGAAATTTAGAATTATTCTCTATAAACCAGTTAATCAATGCACATTGAACTTTCTTTATCAATAAGGTTTATTTGAACTTCTTAAACTAAGGATACTGACACTGCTCTGGCAGTCTAATGTTTCCTCCCAAAAAGCTATATTTAACACAGTACATCTTACTACGAGGCGCTGCTGTTTTGTAAGATGACATGTGACAAATTTGTAAGATGGGTAAGACACCAGAGCCCAAAAATGCCAAGTCAGATTGCAACAACTCTGTTCTGGAGAACAGAATGGATGTCTGTCTGTTCAAACTACTGATCTGATCTTTAAAATTTAACAGGGATACACTGGCAGAAAAATCTTACTAAGGCTCTGAATCATGAATGTGTTAAATCCATGCACGTTTTGAAATAAGAGTGACCTGATGAAGTCCACAGGATGGTAGGAAGGCCTAAAGGTGAACTGATATTTAGCTTTTTCCAGCTTAAGACTTCATGAATTGGTTATACCACCAAAGAGCATATTTGTATGGAGGAAGTGGATAACAGAACTGAAGTTTTCAGTACCTCTTCTCACAACTGTGTTACACTCTTACATAATTCTTCACCCAGTCCCGTAGATTAGTAGATTAGTATAATCTAAGTATATTCCTACTCAGATCCTTGATCATAAGTAAGAAGCTGAGGATATTAATATATGTCTGTAGGGTCAAGTAACCCCTTTTTCATCACTTTAATTAGCAAATTATTCTCTTCCTGATTTATTTTTAGAATTGCTTTCTTTTTTCTCATCCTAATTTCATTAAATCAAATATATATCCTATTGAGACTAAAAATTTCCAGTATAACACAACACTTTTAACATTTTAATACATAGCCTAATCTTTTCCTCTTTTCTTTTACAAGCTATTTTATTCTGAGTCTCTAGATGGATACCCTCTACATTTTCCTGCATCTGAAAAGATGTTTTCAGATTAACTTGTGAGATTAATGCAGGATAAAATAATGGTTTACTACAACTTCATATAAAACATTCAAAGGTAGGATATTTTAAGAAGTTATAATTCCTCAGTAAAAACTATCTGTGAAAACTAAGACAGATCACATAAATACAGTAAGTGAACAAATGCAAGAATGTTTTCAGCAACAAAGGCAAGAAAATATGGTGTGCTGATACCATTTTGTATGTGAGGGAGCCCTTTAACGTTATCTGAAAATATAACATAAGATGCCTCCCTGCTATTCTGTGCTGTTCAATTGTGTTTCCAGGGATATTTCTATCATTGGCAGTGCCAGGTTCAGTACTTGCCTAGTCCCTTTTTGCTACCTAAAAATGTTCTTGCTCATCCCATACCCTACCAAAAAAGCACAGCTGTGTACTGCGTCGAAAATGATATGACAAGAGGATGTAGAGGACATGGAAAAGGGAATATTGCTTTTATTGGTAACAGCTATGGGGAAATACTGATAAGATTACAGGCTTAGTGTAGGTAAAAAATAATAATAAAAAAGCTTATAAGTGAGCAATTAATTTTCATTATGTGTCTTCTATTATTAACACTTCAGCTGATATTCTTTTTGTGACATATCCCTTTGTATATATTAAAGGACAGCATTTATAATGTAGTCTGCAAAGGGTTATTCCATTTCATAGTGCAATAGTCATAGCACACAAGTAATTTAATTCCAAAGTGTGCATATACAAAGTAATGGCAGCTATATATATTCAGATCATGGACATTTGCAAGACTAAAGTATAGGGTAAACAGCCCTTTGTAAGAAGCCTTGTGTTTTTCAATGTAGGATGGTCTCTGCTCACTCAGCTCATGAATTGCTACACCAGACACCAAACCTTCCACTCTGAACAAAAAATATGTGAAGCCAGGTTTTACACAACACTTTCACTACCTTAATCCCATCATTTCAGCTTGCTCTAAGTCACAGGGAACTACTGAGAGAGTAACATATTGCTGTGTCCCTTTTTCCTGATGTGGTAGACTATTTCACTTTCAACTATTTCACCTTTCCTCACATCCTTAGGTATCTACTAGGAAAAATATATCAACCTGCCTTCCACTTTTGGCTGCCAAAATACAACTGGGGGCTTGTAAAATTAATCTGAAAAATAATTTTTTCTAAATCAAGACCTATTCCCCAAGCTGTCACAAGGAAGTTGGATGTAATTATGCTGTGTTTTATAACAGATTTACATGTAAAGAAAGAAAAAAGGAAATTATCTATAGTGTTTACTTTTGTCTATAAAACACATGCAGGTATTCTTATAATAAACATATTACCCCTGACTGTTCTTCTATGCCATGTAAATGGCTTATTTGGCCAAAACCAACATGAAGAGGAGAATGTACAACATAACACGGTGTTTCACCTCCTCTCATGCCTGTATGGATGTTTAATTAAATAGTCAAAATTTGAAAGTGTTTGCTTTATTTTGATCAGGAGTGTAGAATTCAGTGTTCCAATCTCAGGTATCCAAGCACGGTGTAGGTCCCTAATGAGGCTGCTTTCCTAACAAGAATTCTATAAAAATCAGAGGAGAGACATGTTTCTAGAGTGTCAGAGTGAGATTTGCTGTGACCAGCTTAAGCTTTCAAATTCCTTACCTGAAGAGGATGGATTCTTTATCAGAGGGTTTCCAATATGTCCAGCATTTTTTCTCTGAGTAGAGAGGGATTTAGGGACTTTCTTTAAGGGCACTGAATGGATTCCATAAGTCTTACATGGTATCAGACTCTCTGCATGTTTTTCTAGAATAATTGAAATAGGAAGGTAGGGTTTAATTTTTATGCTTTTCTCCTGGAAAGAGGAAAATTTGAAAAAGCTGAGATATCACTATCAACAGGGAAACTGGTTTACATCCCACCTCTTCTTACTCTGTCAGATCTATGCAGTCATCTCACTTTTGTTTACTTTTTGTGACTCATTTTTCATGCTGAGTTCAGGCCACAAACGTAGTGTTCTCTGATAAAGACTTAAATGAGCAAAGTCGTGTGTGAATCACTGAAGAGTAGAGGGACACACCCTTTGAGTCTGGAGTGATTATAAGAGCAACACTGGAATGTAATTAGATTTTTCCATAATTAAACCTTAAAAGCTGCTATTAATTGTGTTGCTCCAGCAACAACAGTCTAATGAAAGAGAAGAAAACTGACAAGCACAATCACAGTTTGCACAAAGAAAGCAAAGTAGAATAATAGTCAAATTTACATCTGCAGAAATGATTCTCAACTAGTATATTGTACAACACTACTGCATTGCTCTGAAGCCCATTGCCACCAAAATATGGCCATTTATCCTATTTTAATTATTAATTAGGAATCTCAGAAAATTATGTACTGAAGCATAACACACATTTTCTTTAAAGTAGTGTAAGGTGAGAAAAATGTGGTGACAGGCTACTGAATGTGTTTGGTGCAGCATGCTCTGTCTCTCTAAAGTGTAGCATGAGTAATGCAAGGCTACTGCAGTAAGTACACATTTCTTATTGGATATCAGAGAAAATAGGTATGTAAAATCCATGTAATTTGATAGCACATACATCACCATTGCCCTAGAGAGTACTGAGTCATAAGGATCATAAGGCTACATATTTAGCACAGTAATAGAATATTTCTCATCTTTTCTCTCAGAAGATTTTATGGAAATGAGTGGGGGATGGGAGAGAAAGCTTATAAATCAAGTATTAAAACAACAGGCAAACCACAGTGTCACTGCAGAGACATGAGATATATCCTTTCCTTTTATTTTATGACATTTTATTTTAAGTGCCCCTCTACCCCCAACATTTTTAGTAGCAGTGTTAAATTACAATAGCACTCTTAGGAAAATACATGTGAAATTCACATGAATACCAAGTACATTCATTATGATCAGTGCTGAATTCCAAATGAGAATAGCTCCACTTTTTTTTCTTTTTTTTTTTTTTTTTCTCTGTGTTAACCTTCAAGGCAAGTCAACACATTTCAAACATCCCAGCCTGATTTTAATTTGGAAAACAGTCTTAAATATACCACTGCCAAGTCAGATTGAATCAAAGCCGTGAGGAATGAAGGCAAGGAGGAGGAGGGGAGGCAGGACTGCCACAGCAAGGAGATACTGTGTGAGAAAGAGAGGTGAAAATGAGAGCTAACATCAGCTCCCCCGGGGTCTGCTGTAATCAGCAGACAAATGGTCTGTACTCATGGCATGTATTCATTCTGCAGCAACGGGCTGCCAACAAGAGCCTTCCTGTGTCTGTTTGGAAATAAAGTACTAGTCTTCATCTATTCAGATGCTTTGAAACTAAAAAGAACTGCTGACAAACACTGCTTTGGGCATTTGACACTGCTTTTTGATCTAGTTAGACAGTGTAAAATGAACAAATTAGGAATCTACTACAAAAGAGTCTCAGTCTTAGCTTGCTAAAATATCAGGGTTTAAAAACTGGGTTTTGGTCTTTTTTCCTCCCTCCTCAATTGTTTAAAAACAAGAAAATACCTTGCCATCTTTTTATACTGGCAAATGGATGCTTTCTTCTGTTTCTAAATCGTCGTTTTTCAGCTGCCTGTCCGTGCATGAAAAAGACCCTAACATCACACATAACAAGTATATTTACATATTCACCATCTAGATATGCTTCTAATTTGTGTAGCTCCTTTCTCTAGGAGACAGGAGTGTGCTTTGCACATGTGCTTTGGATTTTGAAATTTGAAATTTTCCTTTCAAAACCCTTAAAGGAATTTTCACATTCCCAGAAGAATTCTAATGTTAATTAAATTAACTTCCTCTTTTTGTACAACAAAAATACCTTTGAGTCACTGAAATGCCCACAAACATTAGCAGGCTTAGCAGATTCTGGAGCAGCACAAGTGTTCTTTTTTTTTTTAAGTACATTATTTTTCAAATATACTTTTATCCTGACGTATCATGTATTGGACACTAATGAGTTCCTCTGTGGAGTGAAGTTACCTAGCATGCTTTGAAGTATCTTATGTGTGCATACATAAAAGTCAAAAAACCTTTGAAACCACATCTCATTTGAAAGTGAGAAAAATTAGGCACCAGTTAACAAAGAACTAAAAGCAGACATCATAAAATGGTCCCCAAGACTCACAATGAAATTAGATAATTTTTTTTTAAATTCAATGGTTCAGATAGATTCATTGATGGAATAGCAAACCATTTCTGAGATCACTAATACTCTAATATATAATTGCAGGATAGCAGCCACTTATCCATTGCATTCAGCTGTTCTGCCATGCTCCCAAGTTTAATTACCAGTCTGCCTGAGAAAATATATTTTCCCCTCTCTTTCAAAGAGCAAAATCAAATTTCAGCCACAGTTTGCATTATAATACCTTATCATAAATCCAGTTTAGGAAGAGTGATTATAGTCATAGGTATCTACTTATGGAAAAAATTTACAATGTGCTACTGTTCCCTGATATTCCAGCCCTGGTGGAAGAGAATGTGCAAGTGTGGAAGTTCATCACAATTTCCTGGTCTGCCTGTGATAAAGAAACAGATAGAAAACAGGCTGGTTTTTTGCCTGTGAGTATCCCACTTCTAAGCTGACTTAAAATCTCATAACAATGTAATTACAAAGGCCCAAGAACTTTGCAAAAATGTTCCAAGCAAAGTGTCAATGGA
Source organism: Phylloscopus whistleri (assembly GCA_017589585.1). Classification (NCBI taxonomy): domain Eukaryota; kingdom Metazoa; phylum Chordata; class Aves; order Passeriformes; family Phylloscopidae; genus Phylloscopus; species Phylloscopus whistleri. The sequence continues at coordinate 4,006,455 of JADMLD010000679.1, read as the reverse complement.
GCCAGTGAATAAAAACTGTGAATTTAATGAATGAGATCCTGGCTGTGTCCCACCTGCTCATTCTTTTGGATGATCAAGCCTGTGCTCACACATATGAACAACAGAATGGAACTTGTTCTAGAAGGGTTTTTTTGTTTGGTTGGTTTTGGGTTTGTTTGTTTGTTTGTTTGTTTTGTTTTTGTTTTGTTTTTGTTTTTGTTTTTTTGTTTGTTTGGTTTTTTTGTTTGTTTTTTTTTTTTTAATGTGGTGCATATGTATGAACACAGAGGAAGGGCAAAAAAAGAAGATCATCCATATTCTCCTAAAAGCCAAGTTTGCTATAAAAAAGAGCAAAGTTAAGAGACCTGCTCAAAAAATCCAGTTCTTAAAAATAAAGTAAAAAAATAGGCAACGCCAGATTCCCACCAATGTTATTAACAAAATCACAGCAATGTCTCCACCAACCAACAAGAAAAAAACACAAGCTTTCCTAAGCGCCATAGGCTTTTAGAAAATACACATCCCTAAGTACAGCCAAATTGTGAGCCCTCTCTACCTAGTTACTCGGAAGAAGAACAATTTCCACTGAGGCCCAAAACAACAACACGCCGTTACCCAAATCAAGCAAAAGATTGCTCATGCAGTAGCCCTCGGCCCAGTTAAGACAAAACCAAATGTAAAAAATGTGCTCTACTCTGCAGCTAGGAGCCATAGTCTGTCCTAAAGCCTTTGGCAAAAAGTGCCTAGTGAAACGCGTGGCCGACCACTAAAACTCTAAAGCCGAAGCTACCGAGAGTCTAAAGCCAATTACACTCCAACAAAAAAAAAAATTTTAGCAGCCTATGAAAAAATTCAAGCTGCCTCAAAAGTAATTAATACTAAAGCGCAACTCCTCTTGGCACCCCGACTACCAGTGCTAAAGTAAATGTTCAAAGCAGAAGTTCCTGCTACCCACCATGCCACCAATGCCACATGGAGTAAGTGGATTACTCTTATCACACAACGCACCCGTATTAAAAAACTAAGTCATCCTAAGATTTTAAAAATAATTACAAACTAGCCTGAAAGTAAACACTTTAGTCTCATTGATAAAGAAGAACAAGAACAAGTAACCCGGGCTGAAGAAGCTCCACCATATAACCAACTGCCAGCAGAAAAAGCATGCTACGCTCTTTTCACTGATAGTTCCTGCCACATCGTAAAGATAAAACTAAAGTAAAAAACAGCCGTATAGAGCCCCACAAAACAAGTTACACAAGCCACTGAAAAAAAAAGTAGATCAAGCCAGCTTGCCAAACTCAAAGCTGTTCAATTAGCCCTAGACATTGCTAAAAAAAAAAGTGGCCAAAGCTCTACCTCTACACCAATTCGTAGATAGTAGCTAATGCTCTGTGGAGCTAGCTAGAAAAGTAAAAAAAAGCCAACTAGCAGCGTAAGAAAAAACCAATCTAGGCTGCTGATGAGTAAAAAGACATTACCACCAGAGTAGAGAAACTATCTGTAAAAGTTCGTCATGTAGACGCCCATGCTCCCAAGAGTCAAGCTAATGAAGAACACCAAAACAACGAGCAGGTAAATCAAACTGCAAAAATAAAAGTATCAAAAATAAACTTAAATTAGCAACACAAAGAAGAGTTGTTCCTAGCTCAGTAGGCCCATGATGCCTCAGGTCATCAGGGCAGAAATGCCACCTATAAGTGGGCACGGAACCGAAGAGTAAATTTAACCATAGACAGTATTTCTCAAGTTATCCATGACTGTAAAATGTGTGCTGCCATCAAGCAGGCCAAGCGAGTGAAGCCCCTCTAGTACAGTAGACAGTAGTCCAAATATAAGTATAAAGAAGCCTAGCAAATTAACTACATCACCCTGCCCCAAACCCGCCAAGACAAGCGCTACGTGCTAACCATAGTAAAAACCACCACTGGGTGGCTGAAAACCTATCCTGTGCCTCATGCCACTGCCCGGAACACCATCCTGAGCCTAGAAAAACAAGTTCTTTAAAAGCATAGTACCCCTAAGAAAATTGAGTCAAACAATAAAACTCATTTCAAAAATAGCCTTATCAACACCTGAGCTAAAGAACATGGCATTGAGTGGGTCTACCATATCCCCTACCATGCACCAGCTGCAAGCAAAGTAGAGAAGTGCAATAGACTGTTAAAAACCACCTTAAAAGCACTAAGTAAAAAATCTTTCAAAAATTGAAAGCAACACTTAACAAAAGCCACCTAGTTAGTTAACACCCAAGGTTCCACCAACAGAGCACGCCCTGCCCAGTCTGAGCTCCTATCTACAGTAGATAAAGTTCCAGTAATACATGTGAGAAGTTTGTTAAAGAAGACAGTTTAAATTAAATCTACCTCAAGTACAGACAAACCCATCCGTGGGATTGTTTTTGCTCAAAAACCAAGTTGCACATAGTAGATAATGCAAAAAGATAAAACAACACGATGTGTACCTCAAAGAAATCTGATTGTTGAGTGAAAACTATAAGTAAATATCATTTACTGAATGTTACTACCATTTTCTGTATATAGCTGTATACTGTATATATATGCATGTATAAAGTATGTGTGTGTAGAGTTAGAATTTTAGTTTTAGTAGTAAGCTGACGATATGGGGATAAGGGGTAGAATGTAGTAGAGTGACTTTATGCTGCTTGTATCCCCAATCGTCTGTTCTGTTTGTGCTGTATATTGTGTTCTGTACCTTTAAAACTTGTTCTAAGAGTGAAGGGGGAGAAAGAACAGCGCGCAGTTTGTTTTGAGAAAACTGCCTGACTCCCCCACATTGCTGCTCTCCAGTGTTCGTCCGAGGCACGGACAGCGGTAAGACAAAGATCTCCTGTGCTTTTAGTTAGTTTTAGCTAGCTAGCTAGGCAGAGAAGACTCCCTAAACTGGTTTTTTTTTTCCTTTTTCTTGAGACTGTTTAAATCTGCTCGAAACTGAAAAACCCAGAGGAACAGCGAGGGCTAGCACCTGCGGCCCGCCGGGCCTGGACCTTCGGAGAGACTGAGTGAGCTGAGCTACACCCACAGCAAAGACTGTCTCTGTTTGCCATCTCTCTTCGGAGCGGGCAGAAGTTTTATTGTTTCATATTATTAATTCTTTACATTTGTAGGCATTTTGTTTGTTAAATAAATAGTTTTTTCCACTTTTCTCCGAGGAAGTTCTTTTCCCAGACCGGCTGGAGAAAAAGGCCGTTTGGGTTTGCTCTTCCAGAGAAACCCCTTCAGAAGTTTTCCCCCAAATTTGCCCTAAACCAAGACAGCATGGATTGTAGATCAAAAGAAAATATTTTTGCTTTCTTATTTTTCAGTGAATGTTATTCTTTCAGTATATAGTGGATTTGCAGTTTCAGAGGTTGTGCTTCTGCTTAGCGAGAGGAGAGACACAAAGGACAGAGCGGAAACAGAAGCTTCCTTTGCCAAAGTTTTCTGCCCCAGATGAGAAGGATTGTGTTTACAGCTGCCATGGCAGCCAGCCCCTGCAAGTCAGTATTTATTTGCCTTGTCCAGCTCTGGAGTAGGGAACTAATTGCTGAGTTAGAATGCAACTTCTAAGGTCCTTCTCTTTCCTCTGTAGGTTATGGCATTTCCTATGTACATGACTAGCAAGTTGAGAGAGAGAGAAAGAGAGAAACAGAGAAATAGTGAAACAGACAGATGCATAGAGTAGCTGTGTTAATATTACCACCTGCAGACAGACCCTAGAAGATACTACACCAGACATGTACATCTTACTGTTAACATCAGCAATAATTAATAGTTAAAAGTTTTCATTTCTTATTATTGATTGCCTCTATTTTTTGCCGTCTCTGAGTGACTCAAAACATGCTGCCATAGACGATAGATTATAGAGCAGAGATGGCACATCCTGCATTTATGGGTTTCCTTTAAATAGTGACACTTTTTCTGAAATGGAAATGCAATGGATTTTTGTGTGGATGTCCTGTGAAATCACTGTTTTTAAGACTTTTTTTGGTCTTAATTTGTGTTTTACTCTTCAAATTATTTTGTAAATCTGAGATGCAGTATTTGCTTTATTAGTTATGTCAAAAAAGTAAGCAAATGTGTTATTTTCTAGGAATAACACAAATCAGGTGTAAGAGTTGTTATCAGAGAATGATGATGATGATGACTTCCAAATCATTAGTAAGTAGTTAATACACTGATGTTAAGGATTATGATGATTATCTGCTGTGCCCTTCCATGATCAGGTCACAAACATTGTGGCAATGACCCAGAAGCAGGTCAAGCCAGTCTGAAATTTGTTCAGTAGTACATCCAAAATGCTAAATGTTCATATTCAGAAGTGTGCAATACAGTCTGAGGGCAAGGCATCAGAAGGTCATGTTCACTTTATTTGAAGGAGACTGCTCCAGTCTGAGCAAGTAAAGAAATTGATTTTCTCAAGATCACCCAGAATTTTTCCCAGGTCACGGAACACCCCACCCTAGCCATTCCTTCTTTGTACCTTTCCTTGCTGGAGATATCAGTCAGGCATCTTGAATGCCTTCACTGATGATTGGAGTGACTTCTTGATTTGCACCATGTATTGTGTATAGTACAGTCTGAATAGAGATGTTACTGTGGGAGAGAGCATGAACTGCCACACTATTCTCTTGGTCTCCTGTCTTTCTGCAGTCACCTAAATGGAGATATTCCAACACCTTTAAATCTCTGTAGAGAAGGTCAGTTACCAAAATTATACCATTCTCCATGATACAAAATCTAAATGGTAAATCACAGTAAAGAGCAGTCACTGCAAGAAGGATCCCTGAGAGAAATGGCTAGTGAATTGAAACCTGCAGATGACTTTTGGTACAGCTTCTTCCTTGTAAATTGCCCTTCTTACTTCGTTTATTCTGATCACATCTCTATAGCAGTGGAGAACAAATAAACAAGCCTGTGAATGCTAGGAGTGCAAGCCTGACATTTTAAAGGTAAACACTGAGACTTTTCATCCAGGAAATGCAACAGTTACTATACAGATACTGATACAACTTCTGGCAGATAGTCATGAGAGATATGCAATGTCATTCAAGATGAGAGGCAACAACTTATTTAAAAAGCAATGAATGTGAACCATGCGGGTGGACTCAGCTGCCTTCAAACTCTTGTTCTGCAAAAACTGTCTACTTAAATGTCAGGGATGGTATTGAATAGCCTTCAAATTTCAGGAAAATGAGTTTGTCATCAGCTCCTTATGAGGTATGCTTTAAATGCAGAATTGCTGCTGAAACAGTTGCTCAAGCAATTGTTTGTTAGCCAAGGTTAGTTGCCAAACATTATACTCTTGCCTAGGCCATGAATTCCTCCAACGTCCTCAGCAGCAGATCCTGCAAAAACACAATGCAGGTGGCACAGCTCCTCTGCCAGGTGAAGGCGGGTCACATTTGTAAGTGTCTGCACAGGTCACATTTGTAATTGTGTATGTCCAGGATCACCACTAGACAATGTTGAGCTTCACAGTGGTTAAAGGCAGGATCCAGGGGACCATGTCCACATGTAGTGTAACTTTTACTGATAGGCTTAACAACTTCCTTTTGCAGTTTGGCATCCAGCTTGTGGGATGACAGAACAGCTGCTGAATTACCTTTCTGTTGCTACCAGAAGCAGTTAAGTTGCAAGGAGATTTGGGTTTAAATCAGCCTCCAAATTTTCAAAAACATAAAGCTTACTTAATTTCCAGGACAGAAGAGTCACATTGAAAGAAGGTGAGAATAACCCAATTCCTTGGTGCTTCCATTCCAGCCAAATCCCACAGTGCAGAGGCAAAGAAAGTTGAAACAATATAGAAAGTGAATTTAACTAATGCAAGAAAGAAATATTGCATGTCAGTACATTGCAAAAAAAGTTTCCAGTTTTCATTTTATACCACACCTTTTCTGCCTAGTCCCAGTGGGTATATAATCACATACCTTTTCTCCAGCTTTGTACAAGGTAGACACAACTCTATAAGAAAAACAAGGAAAAGTAAATTATGAGCAGTTGAAGCTGTAAATTTCAGGGTTTTGTGAAGCATCTGGGAGGTTGCTTCATCTTTTGAATCCAATAATGCTTGGATTTTTGCCCTTTGTGGATATTTGAATTCTTTGGATTCTTTTATTCTCCATTGAACTTCATTCGACTCTGCATAACTGTGTTAGTCTGTGCTATTTTTACCAAAGCGTGAAACAAAAATCTGGAAAGATCTAGCTGTTGTCAACATGAACATAAATTAATAATTTAAAGAAGAAAACTTGAACACATTGTTTACTCAGTTCACGGAGTGTTTTGTTAACCTTTGACACCAATGTTTAACATGGAGAAGTTAATGGGAGCTTCCAAAAGGAGAACTATCCACTTGTAAATGTCTTTGGTTTTCATATAAGGATATAGGTACTCTAGCACTTAAATAGTAAATACTGTTTTAAATCATTAACCACAGAATGTTTAAGTTAGAAGTTTTCTTTTTTTTTTTATGTTGATATTAGCTACTGCATTATATTTTCAATGTTTCTGGGGCTGCTTTCCGAATGTTTGCGTTAAGAACAATAAACCTCTCTGATTCACAAACATTAAATGTCTATTCTGTTCTTTTATAGAAATTCTTCAATTTATAATTTTTTCTAGTACCATGAAATCTTCTATGAACGAACAACAGTCCCAAAAGCTTGTAGGAAGAAACAGATTTTGCATACAGATGTCTGGCTTTTTTTTTTTCCCTTATAAAACCATACTACTACTGATTATAATAATTAAAAGGAATTGTTATTTATTCAGGACATTAAAAAGATTTTCCCTTGGGGAATCCATGGCTGGTGTCTACAAGAGTGCTTTGATATTTTGATTTATTAATAGAGAATAAAAAAGACATAAGCAACCTAAACAAGAAGGCTGTTTTCTAGAGGGAACAATATTTTCAGGTGTTCTGTTTTCTTGCTTTACTTTTTCTTGCTTATTTTCCTGGTTTTCTTTTGCTTTCTCTATTTATTGTTCTTGTTTTTCTTTTCTTTTTTTTTTTTTTTTTTTTGCTTTAACACACCACAGAGCCAAGCTTAGAGAGCAATTGGCATCACCAAGGATTTTCAGCCTCATTTGGTGGCTCTCCCCTACCTTCACTGTTGACACTTATTAGTGCATCAAATGTTTGGTTGTTGAACAGCCAAAATGGTTTGAACTGTGTACAGTCATGGGGATCTCTAGAAGGCAAAAATAATTCTACACAAGTCACCTTCTCTATCTCAGTTCTCCCTGCCTTTTAGCTGCATCAGATTGATTCACCGTATGAGTAATTTTTAAAATACATTTGATAAAAAAACCCATTTTTTGCAACACTTCCTGTTAATTATCCAATGAGACCATATAATATAAAATTTGTAACATAGATAACTATCTCTTTTTTTTTTTAAGCAAACGCACATTTCAGCATGCAGTGTAAGCCTTTTGAATGGACTGTTTTTCAGAGGTTCCAGTTTTAGAAGAAGATATTTCTGTGCAAATATAAACAGTAGCATGGAACAACGCTTTTCCTATCATATCCACTAAGTTATTAAAATTCACAATTAAGTGATCAGAGCTAAAAAATTAACCTTCTTTTTAGCAAAGTTAAACAATCATTTAAATTTTGGACTTGGACTTGGTGATGGGAGGATATCCTGCACATGTCATAATTACCCATGCATGAAAAAGTAGTTACACGTGTGAATGTTTTGCAGAGTAAGAGGCTTCAGATAGATCCTGTGCTACAACAGTCAGCAGTTTTGTATTTCAGCCAATGCAATGGAACCCTGGAACACCAGTCAGTTGACTCAAGCATTAAGTACTCTTAAGTCAAGACTGGCAACTGATGAACAACAGTAGTTGATTTTGTACTAATCCTACATGTGAAAAAAAATATGCTTCGAATGTACAGTATCTTTAACATAGGTATATAAAAAAAAGTAGAATAGAAATTTGGATAAACTAATTAATAAACCACCAATTATGTTGTTTTAAAAAAGTATGAATAAGTTCTACCCAGGTCAGGTGAAGAAGACTAATTCAGAGGAATGTGGCGTTCTTATTCCACAGATCTGAGACTTCCTTATTTAGCAAATTAGAAGGCTTTACCAGTTAAAGCCTGCAGATAGGGAATAAACTGAGGTAGCCTGCATTTTTAGATATATAGTTGTTATGGGCATGGGCAAACCATTCTGATTAGGAAAAAAGAGGATCAGGACTAGAAATCACCCAAATCATCTGACACAATGAAGATGGGGATTATATAAATATAGAGAAAAGCCTTATTGGAGAAGGACCATCAATAAAAAGGCAAACCCATCACTTAGTGGATGTATTTTTGTATGCAGGTAGAGTTCCAATATCAGCTGAAAAGAAATTTAAGCAAATCAGAAATTGCCCATCATTTTACAGAGGTACAGTCAACATGAGCACAGACCTTTTTAAAGCTGCTTGTAAATAATGAAGGAATTGAAATACTACCCATGTAGTGAGGAAAATTATTGAAAAAGGTTATTCAACTAAAAAAAAAATACAGATTTCATATTCAAAGGAGAGACAGGCCTACAGGAGATAGCAAAACCAATGCCTCCTTCACAGTCACATCAGTTTCTAGTGATTAAATAATATTATTTTGGGGGTTTTTTCCAGATCAGGATGTATTAATTTCCAGACAATCAGAACAAGAAGAGAACATTCTTCTTTTCTCAGAAAGAAATGACAACTTAATGACAACTTGACTATACAGTCATATAAGTCCTTTATTCTGTTTTTCATGCATAGTTTTCATGAATACAGTAGAGACAAATATCTTTGGAGAACAAATTATTCATCTTTTCTACACAAGAAAAATTATTGGCACTTTTAAAGGTGCTTGAGTACTGCTCCAGTCTGACTTGAAATGATTGGTCTGTGGGTCAGATATTCAGTCTTTTCAGCTAAGACTGAACCAAAAGATTGTCAACTGAGATCTGGTGGTCAGCTCAGATGCTGCTTGTTACCCTTGCTTCAAAGGAAACCAGCTCAAGCTACTACCAACTGGTTTTAGAGGAGCACAAACTCATCCTCAGATGGTGGTGATTCTTGGTCTGCTGGTGACTTTGACTTGAATCATACCACTGACCCAGAGTGAAGAGCTCCACAAACTCAGCGATTCACCAACTCATTCAGGACTTCAGGGAGAGTGCAGGGGTAAAAGGAGTCTTGAAAAAAATTACAAAGGACTTACAAGGGGTGTATTAAGCTTTATTCTCTCATACACCTGTAAAGTACGCTACTTCAGATTTTATAAGTGAGATCTATAGGTACAAAAGAGTAGAATGCCATTACAAATATGAGTATTACAAATAGATACAGATTGCAGCAAAATATTTTTTAATTCTATATTTCATGAGTCAAAGTATTTTTAATAAAGAAATGTCGCTCAGTTGAAGGATTTTAAGTATTGGAATCCTAAACTTTTTATGAAAACAATAGATGAATTTTCCAAACATAACTGCATAATTAATTCACCATAATGTGTGGACTTCTTTCATTTTAGCACTGATATTTCTCATTCATATACATACCTCATATGTGTGTCTGTGTGTACATGCACACATATAGATGTAACTACTGTACCACTGGAAATACAATTATCAGGGAGTTTATCTCCTTTGGGAATAATAACAGTTATTATCACTCAGTTATACTTAGTGTATGTTTTTACACTATTATGATTATGATGAATTACCATTACCATTACGATGAATTACAATTATTCCTTCATTTATTGATTGATTATAATTATTATCTATTCTGTCTTAGATGCTTATTTTTTGTACCTCTTTAAAAAAAATTACTTTTTTTGATTGCTTCTTACTTTTGTAGACTATCTGACATTGTCAGCATTTGTATAAAGTGACAGCAAGGGGATTTTTTTACCTCATTAACTTCAGCATTTCCTATTCTTTTCAAAAAGTTTTTTTGAATTTTATTTAGGGAGAAAAGACTAAATTTGAAATTTAGACTTTCAAGTCTGCTATTACTTTTAATTTCTGTATTGGTTTTGGAGGGCAAGGGGTGGGAGGTTGTGTTTCTTAGTTTGTTTTTTAATTCATTGCACTGAACTGACTTATGTGGAGGTGATTGTTTTTTACCAATTAGTGTCTTTCTCAAATTTGTAGATTTTTTTCTCTCTATTGAAAATGAATTCTTCAAATTTTTGGATTAAAAATCCTTGGGCTAGATTGTTAAGATAATTGCTATATTAATCAAAGTTGCCAGGGACTGTGAAAGTATAGATCTATTTCAGTTTTAGAGCAAGAAAAATAGTAAATTAATCCAAAAGATATATAGATAATGATGTTTTTCACTGCCTGTAAAATTCTAAAATTTTTAATTTCCAAATTTTCAACAAAATCTTCAGTAGCAGCCTCTAAAACATGCAATTCTTGTTTTATGTCTGAGGTAACAAAGAAAATAAATAAAAAAAATATTACTCAGTATTTATACTAGTTAAACTACTGACCTCTCTACCAATTGTATAGACTACTACTAACCTTGTCTGCAGGAGGCTGGTGATTTTAAGAGTTATGACTGTTAATGACCTCTGAATGCACCAGCAGTCTCAGATCACTTACTCCCCAGTGTACCACAGGACTCAGACTTTTCCAGATGGGAAAATGATAAGAAGACAAGGAAGATAGCAGGTCAATCTTGAGGCAGCCTCAAGAAAATTGCTTCAAAATGAATCGTGCAGGTCTGCAGTGCTTTACCCAGCATTCTTCTGTTGAAATTCATCAAGCCAAAGCTTGTTGACAAAGTGAATGAAATGATTGTGCAGTATGCTCTAAGAAGCAGCTAAAGGCTTTGTCCACCATTTCAGCTATAAATAAACAAGAGGATCCGGGAAATATTCTGCATACTTGTGCTATCCATAACACTTTATACAGATCTAGCACAGGCTTAAATATCATCATTAGTTTCAGCTGTAAAATAAATAAAAAGTCTGGTCCTTGAAATTTGTCAACAGTTTATTTCATGCTTATTATCAATTAAATCAAACTGTTATTAGTGATATTTCTTCACGTGGATATGCAGACCTGTATCTACTCGCCTGTATAATGAACTAATCAGTTTTACACAGATGATACATCTACAATGAGGGAGCATACTTTCAAATGAACACAATATTGCTGCTAAAAAATTTCATCTCTTAGTCCAAATCTCTGAACAAATGGGAGAAGAAAAGATAGTTTGGCCCACAGTCATCTAACACCAGAAATACTTCCTAAGTACTGGCAGCCCAAGTTGTACTCTGTCTTTGAGCAGGTAAGATGTGTTTGGGAATCATGAGGTTAAACAACATGCATTTCGAACGGCTCTGTTTTGTTTTCTGTATTTGCATCTCTCTGGGTTTAGTATTCCAACTTTTGCTGGAACTCTGATAGAAACTTTCTACTTTTGTATCATAATGAATCTCATGTTTATTGTAATACTGCTTCATGACCCCTGGTGTTGTAATTATGAGAACCACACTACCACTGACTCAGAATAAAACCACTGGAGAAGAGCAGTAACACCCTGCTCTGAATGTTTTCCTTAGAACAGATACATTTCACCTGCTTTTCCTGCCTTCTCAACATGTTGCTCACTATCTTTGTAGGAACCAAGGAAACCTCTAACCAGAGGGAGAGACGTGGAATACCCCCCTCACTCTGTATATTATGCTGATCCTAGTGGTCATGGAAGAGGCAGGGCAGCCATTACAGTGGCTTTAGGGAGGTCTACACTGGAGAGTAAAAAGGCTGGTGAGATAAGACATGCTTCACTTCATCTAATATGAATAAGCTGGCCTGGAACAACAGGGGAATAAACTAGACTGCACGTCTGACATGAGGATTCACACTGCTCCTGGTTAACTGAGGCGGGACAGAAGCAGTCCCTGCAAACCTAACTCAGTAGATTCATAGTAGAGAGAAACTGATAGGGAGGTAGCCATTAATAAATTTAGTGGGACTTGCTTAAGAAATAGAACTGTTAAGTAGTTTATGACCTTTATTCAAATTGTTGTGTAAATTGTTTGACAAATTGTCAATATATTTCCTACGAGAACAATGGCTGGAATTTCAGTGGCATAGGCAAGACAATTATAGAAAAATTCCACTCCTGAAAACTTTTTCTAAATGTTTTATCACACCCTAGGTACTAATATATGACAAAATCCTTCTGCTCTTAGTGCTGTTGCATTTGTGTGAGATGAAGGTTGTTGTCTCACCCACACAGACGATAGGATGACACTTTAATTGGAAAGTGACATTGTTGGGAACATTTATGAATAATTTAGTATGTCCTCCCCACTCATCTTTTTATATGTTCTTCAAGTCATTATTTTATTTATTATTTATTAAGAACTGACACTGTGCTGATAGCTGTACAGAATAAAGGAGAACACAAAGTCCCTGCCCTTGTGGATCTTATGCAGCAAGAAATGTAGAAAGCTCTTTTCCATCCTGCTCATAAGATAGTAAACACATTCTGGCTGTGTTCCAGAATTCTTCCTCTCTTGGAGTTTTCCTTTGCTGACGAATACAACAATAAAATTAAAAGTATCTCAATATGAGTGTACTGTTAAGCTTGACTGCCTTTAACGTTCTTACCCCCCGAGATCTTAATTTCCTGCTCTCGTTTTCTTTTCCTAGCAGAAGTACACAAATGTTCTGGTTGGACTAAAGTTAATACAATTTACCTGTATTGATATCAGAGCATGTCAACAGAAACAATTCTGCCTTTCTTTACAGGGAGCTGAAACCTTTTACAAAACAACAGTATTTTTTTCTCACTTCTCTTTGTCTCTTCTTTTCTTTCTTTTTCTTTCCGTGTTCTTTTGCACCTGCCAATCAATTTGCTTATGACAGATTGGATCAAAAGGCTTTGCCTTTAGCTTTGGCTGCAGAACTCTGGCACTGAAGACCCATGTCTTCTATTCAGGTCTGTAAGGCAAGCAGACAAAGAAACTACATTGATGCATTGGTGTTTTGTCTGTACAGTTCCTTCCTGATAGACTGCCTTGTTGATATTTATTAATCCAGAAACAGCTCCTATCCCTTTATATCTGTTACTGGTATTAATTTGTTCGACATGAAACATGACCAACTTTTGTTGTGAAAAGATGAAAAAAAAAAAACCCTGATTAGAATAATGTGTTTAGGATTAAGTAATTGCCTGCAGTCTAACATGAGGGTTTTAATTTCTTTATAATTTTCAACTGAAAGACTATTTTACTTTCCGATATGTCTGGTTTTTTAACTATGTGATTTTTAGCAGTTCATATTCAGAAAATTTGTAATCATTCACAGAGAATATTGAGTACATCTTGGTGTAACAGGTGCATTTCCCAAGAATACATTTATTTTTAGAGAATCTGATGCTTAGGGAAAAATATTCCACTACAGAGAGCTGCATTCATGTGTTATGTCTCTATGCTGTGTTTCTGTCCAGGGGAGCTTTTTCCCTTCTAGGAAATCACCCTTTTCTAGGATATTACAGTGTTTTCTACAGTGATTATGATGTAGTGTATACGGAGTTTGTGGAGGACTGAATGATATTTTACACTGAATCACCAAACCATCCAGTTAAGACTTAATTTAGAGGAGGAAGTATACCTCATGGGTTTAGAGCAATGAGTAGAAGACCATTTGAGAAATTATTTTTTGACTTTTTCTTTATGAATAGAGAAAAAACCATTTCCACCCTTTTCACACCAAATATTAACAATAGCACAAATGTTAACCTTGTGGTCTCAGGCTGTGTCAGCAGAGGTTTGGGTTAGACATCAGGAAGGATTTTGTCACTGAAAAGTTTGTCAGGCATTGGAACAAGCTGCGCAGGAAAGTGACGGAATCACCATTACTGGAAGGGTTCCAGAAAAACTGGACATGGCACCCAGTGCTGTGGTTCAGTTGATGTGGTGGTGTTTGTTCAGAGGTTGGACTTGATGATCTTGGAGATTTTTTCCAGCCCTTACGATTCTGTGATGCAAGGGCAAGCTAAACTGTACACGCAATTTTCACAGAAAAAAATACTACGCTCTCCAACAGCAACAAACTGATGATAAAAAATGAGAGGCAACATTCTGAAAAGAGGGAAATTTACAGAGTCCAGTGCAGTAGGCAGTCTCACTGCAATGTGAACAAGATGAATGTGCATGAAGCCTAATTATCTGAGAGTGAAAGGTCATCAAAATCAATTTGCGGCATGGTGTACAAAGGTCATTATCAGTCTGAAATTTTCTATACCCATTGAAAATGCTATAAAATATGAAGTGGATGCCTTCATAACTGTGATTAGTAAAGAAAAAAGTCATTGAACTATCTGCCTGAAGTTTTGTGCTACCTTAGTTTTATTCAAAATATTGCAAGTAATGAGAGGTGTTTTTGGGAAGACAATATTGCTGAAAGAATGCATTCATTTTCAGGATCTATAATGCTGATAGAATTGAAAGCAACTCTCTAAAATTGCAGTCCTTCAAATCAATAGCATAATAATTGTAATTTGTCTCTTTTTTACTACAGACCACCTCATTATTATTTTTATTTCCAGTTTATGGAATTAAATATACTAGAAACCATCTTTTGTTCATCTGTGGTTAAATTGCTTACTCAGGGGTGCAGATTGTCTGTTTTGTTTTGTCTGTTTTGTTATAACATTTCAGTGGCAAAAGACCCTTGTACAAGCAAAAATTGATCTGTATAGCCTGAAGAGAGACATTACAATACCAACATATAAACCTAAATATATAGTCAGAAATCTGTTTATGCTGGTCCTGAAGGTTAATATAATCTATTCAACACCAGTAAAAATGACCTGGTTTGTCAGAGCAAGACGTCTACCAGAAGGTTTTCCTTCTGCAGTTTATTGTCTGCTAGGACATGGGAGGTAAGCAGTCTATACAGGAGCTGCCATTCAGCAGGAACAAGATGTTGGTCTGAGCGTGATCACTCAGAAGTTGAATTAAGTTCTGAAAACTGTGCATTAATTCCCTTTTGTGTTTGTTTCCCTCTTTTTCTGGCACAAGGACTCTCTTTCCTTAATCCCCTATGAAAAAAAGACACTTGAAGTAGACGAAGGACCCTGGTGGATATGGGGTGGAGAGTGGCTGCTGACTACTAATTAGATACACTTATACAGAGAAAATTTTCTTCAGCTTTCCCACTTTGTCTGTATTGTGTTTTCCACTAGAAGTTCACATCAAAGGGAAGAAAATTAATTTCCTGCACACAGAGGTACAAAACCTACAAGTGTTTCTTTAACGCAGACCCTCCTCATGCGGGCTGCACAGCAGCTGCTTGCAGGGCCCACTGCAAGATCAAGGTCACGACGTGCTCACAGCCCCTCCTCTCTTCAGGAGCTTTGTAGATGTAATATCTGATGTCCTGAATTTGTGTATTCTGTATCACCTAGGAATGGGGTAAAAATTCCTGCTGAGGAGCCTGTTTCTTTCCCACATAATATGCAGCCTCTGAAAGCATGTTATTCAATATTAATACCTTAATAACTGTTGTCAGCACACTTCAAACCATAAACAAAGGAAGCTCTTACTGCCTGTATTTTCTTCCTTCTTTCTTTACTCCTATGGTGTTTCACTAAATGGTCTGTTGTGCCTTTTCAACACTCAGATCAAACCTTAGTACCCTAATAAAAATGCTGCTGTCATTTCATTAACATCTTTCCTATTTTTCTAAAAATTAGAAGGATTAAATTGCACCTTATGTTCTTTCAAAGACATGTTTTTGAATGAGGTGGCCACCACAAGATATTTCCCTTCGTGGCAGTCATGTAAATCTTCTGGACAAGGAAATGAGATTCAGCATTGCTAATGGGAAGATAAAAATACTCAGTATTTGTTTTACAATTTGCTAATAATGAAGCAGTCTGAGAGAATGATTGGTTGAATGTACTTGGAATAATAATAAAGGGCAGGGCAGATGCTGAAAGATATTTTCATGTTTCTTCTCCTAATTGATGTTTGTTTCTCATGTCCTTTGTGTGCATTTCCTGAATTAGTGTAGCATTCTCTGAGGGTAAATCAACCTAAATTTCTCCTCCTGACAGCTGCATCCTTGATGGTACTCAAGAAATAGTTCAAGACTTGAAACTTCACACTCATGAGGAGGCTGCACTGGACTCAACTGGTTCTGGATATCAGGCAGAGGTTGACTGCTGTGCCTCTACACCTGGAGCCATCTGCAGTGGGTCAAATCTGCAGGCCCTGTTCCACACCTAACATTTGGCTGTTGAGACCTGTAGGTGACTTGGATACTGGTAGAAAACTCTGCTTACCTTAAGGGTCTGCTTTGATCAGGCAGAGGCAAAACCACTGTGAAGGATTGGCTGAGGATCTCAGTGACAGCCAAATGAGAGGAAAATAGTTGTCTTACAGAAATCAGTGGGAGGAAATAGGACACAATCTCACCCCTGCTGATGCCTTGAAAAGTAAGTCTTTATGTTGATCAAATAATATTAGAAAACAACTTTAAAGATTATTTCACTCAGCTCTTAACAAAACAATATTGTAACTCATAAGTGTTGAGTACCTCAGCTACAGTGCATGTGCAGAAGTAAACAATGTCCTAATTTGGCCTAACTCCACCACTGGATTAAGCCTCCTCTCTGCAACTAACCCCTGCAGTAGCTCCTGGTACACACATCCAGGTCCTGGTGATTGGTCAGTGCTCATCTGCTGTAGAGAACTGTAGAGACACATTTTTCATGGAACCTTGGGGAAAGCTGACCTGTATGCTGGCTGACAGAGCTTTTGCTGCCAAGGCAGGCTACACAGATGTAGTTTGGGTGCAAACAAGCTGATTACTTGCTTGTTTGAAGGACAACTCCCCCTGTGAGAATTTCTACATCGACAGTTTTCTTGGGCTTCACTTGACCCAAAGTACAGTTCCAAAAAGCACTTGGGAGAGTGGAAGGACGGAGAGGGGGGAAAGGAATATGTGCAATTCTGTGTTCTTCCCTCCTCCTGTGTCTTGACATCTGTTGAGGACTTTGGCTCCAGGGAAATAATGTTCTACATTCAAGCATTATATTCCATGTTTTATGAATAAAACATGAATTTAGTTAGCTCAGAAGAAACATACTGTTTAGGAGAATTTATTTTTTCTTATCCACCTCAAATCCATGGTACGTTCTCCAGGATTTACAGTTCTGATGGCAGTCAACTTGAAGAGAACTTGGCCTTACTCATATTTTACAGCAATATTTCTCCTCATGCTCTAATCATGCAAATATACTCTAAGTAAATAAATATTGCTTCAGGCAAAATTATGATCTCAAGAGGATGTGCTTAACTTTTAAAGTGGAGTTGAAAAGTGATCCCAGGTATTTTATAAAGCCAAAATGAAATCAGGAAGATCTCCATAACAGCAGGTCCACAGACAAGCCACAAGATCAATAAGTTTATTTGACAGGCAGCTGTAATCTTCAGTGCTACATAAAACCGAAGGCTTTAAATTACATTAATGAGACTACCTGAGTGTGGAATTCACTATACAGGAATTCATTCACTGTAGATTCTGATTGTTTTTACCAGCATTTGCCTCTCTTTAAGGCAAAATCATTGATGTGTTAAGGCATTTTTGGGAGACATTAATAACTACTCTCTGTACCTGTGCAGGGTATACCTTGTCATGATGGACAGGCATCGCAGGGCAAAAATTAAAGACCAAAAGGCATCACTAATGTGCTATTCAGCTTACTTGAAATGCTAACCATCCCTTAAAAATACGTGCCCAGGGCACTGAATTTGCACAGTGAAACATTTAACAGCAGGAAATGCAAATGGTCAGCTTTATGGAAATGACAGTGGTCAATGCTTGGTCAACTTTAATTTGCCACCACTGCGCACGAACATAAGAATTCAGTGATTAATGACAAGATTGAATACAATTTGTCATTAATATTATACTGTATTCTAATATTTAGCCTCCATGAGATAGCCTGGACATCCTAACATCCTTTTTTTCCCCTTTTTTGCCAGTATTGAGGATTTCCCTCACTCCACAGAAAATAAATTTTGCATCTAATTAAACAGTTTTTTACTAGCATTTGGAAATACAGCGTCCCTTTTCTCTTTTTATGTGGTGCCTGGAAGCTTTAGTGCTTTTTACGTCTGATGCAAAGTTTGCATTCTGCAAAGATTCAATCAGGTTTAGAACTAGTTCTGACACAAGCAAAACATTCTGTAAGCGTTATCTCAATATTTTATTATTATCTTCCTTTTTGAAAAGAAGTAAGGATTGCTGGTGTTCTTGCAGTAGAAGGATTTACATGAAGGCAAATTTAACTGGCTCATTGCCTTTCAACAGAGGTCACCATGTTACTTCCTGCATCCTGTTTTCTGGTCCATTTCAAACCTCACATCAGTTGTTGACATGGAGTTTTTTGATGAACGTGCCCTAAGAGGACCATAAACCAATTTGTGGAGCAAATTAGAAGGTTGTGAAAGCAATGACATACCCAGTGATTTTCCACTCTCTATCTTGTATATGCATCTTAATTTCCAGATAGCTGCATCACAAAATGAAAAGAGTTAATAGCCTTCTAGTTCTTTGTGTTCCCCTTCCCCCTTCTGTTAGGTTTCAGTGGACTATTTCAATAAAAGGAAAAAGGAACACTATTCACTAGAAAACAGTTATTCAGGTACAATAATTTGTACTTTATGTCATATTATAATGGTGAGTGTAAATTTTCCTTTGAACCATGTTTTATTAACACTTTTTTCCACAGAGTTACATCAAAAGACTCTATAAATAAGTGATGTGCTCAGCCTGCCAGCTCTTACATGCATACCAATTACCTCTATTGGTTTCAGGACACGTAGTCAGTACTTTAAACAACCCAGCTAATATTGCAAACTGAAATATTCAACATCTCCATCTTGGTATGCTGTCACCATGCAGAGAATGATTATAATTGGTAATCAGTTTCACTGCTGGTAAGTTGAGTGGCATGATGCGTTTTATATCCATGCCGATGTCAAACTCAATTAACATTCTAGCACAGTATATTTCAGACAGAGAGCTAATCTGAGGGAACAACACAATTATTTTTTTGATGTTCAGAATTCTCAGTTTCACGAAGAGAAGAAACTGAAGCGCAAATACATTTATTAATACTGTAGCATTTCCTATTTTTTTTCTTCCTAAAGGAAGAGGGTACAAAATAGATCTTCCATCCCAAATTCCTGGTTTTAGGGGGCCATGTTAATGACAGAAAAACTGCAGAAATAAAAAGTGATCAGAATTTTTCTTTTCCATTACACACTGCTGTATATCAAGGTATGACATTAATTATGATACAGTGAACTGAAAAAGGCTTAGTTCTTAAGAAAAACATACTGATCTATTCAGACTGATTTTTATTGTTTGCTTTTTTAATAGTCACGAGCATTACAGTGCCTTGTCTAATTCCACATAAACAAATGCATAAACAAAATCATAAAGAAATGGCTTATATATGTAACCTCTGTAGAAGAAATTAGGAAGCTGAAGAGGGCAGATAAAAGCTTCAACATTATAAAAGTCACCATCACTGAAAAAATGCTTTCCCCACTCCCACACCTCTCTTACAAGTTATGCATTTCTCTATCACTCATCACATCAGTTTTTAATAATGTAGCAGGCTATGTAGCACAGAATGAAACAGATAAAATACATTAAATATCTTCTAATAACAAACCAACAAAAAGCCCCAACTCCAGCTGCTAGATATTGCACAACTTATCTAGAGTAATCCTGTTCCACCCATGTTTAGTTTGTTGCGTTATCATACAGATGGTCACAACTAGCTGATTCTGACTGTCCTGACAAAAGCAACATCATTTTGCTGAGATATCTTCACCACATGGGCTCTTTTTTATACAGTAGTTCCATCGTCTTTATCATGTAGGTTATCCATTGAGAGATCCACCCTGAAGTTGCATACTCACATGGTAGCTGAAGTTGGAAGGGATTTGTCAAGGTTGTTTGGTCCAATCCCCCTCCTAAGACATCACATGGACTAGGGGCAAGCTCAGACAAACTTTGAATATCTCCAAATAAGTGGTAGGATAAAGGAAAAAAAAAGAAAGAAAAAAAAAAAAAAGAAAAAGCTGTTGTTTCTCTGTTCCAACTGCAAATTTGTGGGGGGAAATATGGAAATATTGCAAAACATGAAAATATAATTTCTCTGTAAAGACAAAATGTGATAATTCTGCAATTCAAAAAATAAACAAAACTATGATAACCTCTACTTTGATTCTTTTGATAATCAAAACTCTCCTGGTGGCAGGTAAAATTGGCTGAAGATAAAATAAACATAATCATATTTTTCCTGAAGTACTTGAATGAAGTCTCAAGTCTGAAAAACTGGCTTGGAAATCCTGAAGGAGCAAATCTGTCTGACAGTTTTAGCATAGTGAAACCTTTCTCAGGGATAGTATATATTTCTTTTTTTTGTACATCTATAAGTCACTGCTAATTCACCACAAAATTATCAAGATAAAAATCCTTCACCAGCTTGTAGAACAATCAAAACGTTCCTAGCAGTTTTTGCTAGCAGACTCAACTGAGTTATCCCAATTGACCTTTCTGATCTTCAGAACACAAAGAAATTGTGAATGAAGCAACTGACCTCAGCTTTAAGTTGTGTGAGCAGGACAGTTCAAAACAGACCATAGGAGAATCCTTCCTGAGCAGAATCTTCAAAATTTGACTGTCGCTCTCTTTTGATCCTCCAGAATGGAGAAGTGCAACGGAGCATGTACTAATGAAACCTGACCTGAAGACTGACATGACTGGTTTGTGTGTCACAAAGCCTGGTCCACTGTGAATTTTTGTGAACTGTGAGTGGAGTTATAGAAAGAATGTACATTTTCTTTCTGAAAGAAACAGAGGCATGCTTTGCTATTCTGCATTTTCATGGAAGATGGATCAGCATGTCAAAAGCTCATCTCTTTACATCTCAAGAGAAAAATATTATCCTTTTTTTCTGGTCAGACAAGTATTCTTTTAATTGCTCTCTCGCCCTTCCTCTACAATTTCAACTACAAAGCTATGCTCTTCTGTTCAGCTCTGCTAATACCAGTAGGCTGGTGCAGACCTTTTCCTAACAGAGTATAGACTACAATCTTTATGATGATATACTGTTGTCTCTCCTGTTCTTAACCATTGAAGCCTAGACAAAGTCTTCATATTACCTGATGAATTCATCAGAATAATTCTGTACTTATTGGAAGCTGTTCTGCGAAGTTATTGATATAAAGATAATTCATCATTTTCTGGGTACCAACCATGTCTCTGGTTTGGACATACTGATTTTCCTTACACCATTTACTAGAATGATTCCTTTGAGAGTATCAGCATTTGGTAACAGGTCAGGAAACAGGTATATAAGTCAATCTCTTCTTTACCTCAATAGAAGATTTCAACATGTTATTAATTATTTTTGACATTCAAATGAAATGTCCTATTAATATTAACACTTTAGTATTCTTTACTAAATGTATTTAGTATCTTTCTTTTTATTCAAAATATACTTTATATGAGCAGTCTGGCTGCAAGCCATGGGGAATAATGTTTGCACTATATCAAAGAGTTTTTCTCAGTGTTAACTTAGCTGTTCCTGAGAGGTGCAAATAAACCTGATGTCACATCTGACCACTCTATTTCCCTGAAAAGCAATATATTCAATATGGCAAGAGCTTTTCTTTAGCCAGTGCCATTTACACAGACCACGTTTCTATTTATCCCAAGACTAACTTGCAACAGTACTGCATGGTATTTTGGCTACAGGGCTGATTAATGTAACAATTAATTCAAAGCAGGACTCCAGGCAGAGCAGTTCCGCTCCTTGACACCAGTTTAGTACGTACATTATACTTACTCAGTGCCAGAATTGTCTGTGCTTTGAATATTGTCACAGATTAGGTTCACTTTGACAATCTGAGCATTCTTTTATAATTTGTAAGTTCCAGAGAATGTCTGAACACTTTTTCTCTCTCTTGATAATGGTCTTCATCTCAGCAGGAGTAGAAAGTATATGATGTCCATTTTTTGCAACAGACTTTCTATGGTTGCAGTGTACTAAGAGTATCCTTGTGACATATTTGCTTTAGTACAGGAAGTTGAATCCAATGTACTGTGAGAAGACTATCTGGTTCTGTCAGTAGTCTTATTAAAAGGCAGGGATGGAGAATAAACATATGAAAAAAGATCATCAAATCTGACTATTTATTAACATTATTGCTATAATGTTAATTAGGAAAATACAAAAATCATAACAACCTATATCATATCTGCACTAATGTCTGGACAATTTTTATTATTTGAAAGATCCAATGCTGCATTTTAGGTTGCAGACGTTTTTACATTCAGTGATGTCTGGGAATAATAACATGGAAAATTTTGCTATTACCAGGAACACCTTTCTCAAGACCTTTTCTTCTCTCCCTTATTTCTCTACAGTCATCAAAAAGGGACAGTTTATATTTAATTCCCATTTATTTCATGGTTTATTTTGTAAATTATATGTTACATATGTTATATGCATTATCATATAATGACTTAAGGTAACAAAAGAGATGAAAAGAAAATTTAGGAATTCAGTACTGGTTATAAAATAACTGTGGTGCCAAAACATTTCTGCCCATAAATTAATCTTCCTTCTTTCTTGAAAAACAACCTTTGAGATCAGTGGCCTCATCTATCAGACTCATCTTTCATTTCCTTTCTGCTTTCGTCATAGTCTGGACTCATAGAATATATAGGAAATAGTAGTTCACATTAAAACAATGGCAGAGAAGGCATCCATAGGAGTTTTACGCTAAAATGACTAATTATTTCTGTGACTATTTCAGATTTTAAGAATTACAAGAACTGTCTTATTTGAGTATCCTTGTATCTGCATTTCAAAAAGACATTACATAGACCTGACCTCCTCTGCAAGTAGACTGTGGATATACTTATGCAGTAGCCTTTTTTAGTAAAATATTTGTAGAAAGCTAATTTCAGTCCAGAAAACTTTGTGAAAATGACTACATTATGCATATATATCTCACAAGATATTTTCTCACAAATATCCAACAAAAAAGGATATCTTACTATTCCTGAGATCCAGCTCAATGACATCATTCTCGCACATTTAGAAATTGAGATCAAACACTCATAAATAAGTGACTTGTGATTGAATCAGGACGTAGATGACTTTTTAAAAATTTTTGTGACATTTAGCTGACATACCTGACATGTAATGCTTTCTTCACATATTTCCTAAGTGGTGTCTGATACCTGCACTCTTCAGTTTCTACAATTTCCTCCGTGATAGTTGTCCTCCACTATTTCCCACCACCTCTGTTTTATTGCACTTCTTCCTAACAAACCTTCATCTTCCTTCACATGCCACAACCAACTCCATGTTTTCTTCAGCTCCATCTCTGTGTCACACAAGTGTTCTGAACTTCTCTTGCTTTTTAAACTGACTTCACAACATTCAATTCTTAAATGCCATCTACAAGCAATTATCAGGTCAACTCTCGGGCATTAGCATCTAATGATCGACAAATTAATTATTTTAAATTAATATATAGATCTGTACAGAAATATATGTAGAGCATACAAAACCACAATTTTCTTGTGCTTTATTTAATGACTTCCTTTCTTCACATTCATTATATGGTTATTCATGGTTATTCCTTTTCTTTTTTTTTTTCTTTTTTTTTTTTTTCTTTTCTTTTTGGCTGATGATAATAGTCTCATCTATTTCTACATCTTTGGAACCTAGTTGTATCTGCAGCTTATGAGATAAAAAACTCAATAAATATTAAAAACAATGTTCAAACCATTAGCTACTGTTAGCAACTTTATATGCACCATGTCAAAATAAAGATGTAGAGACAGATACACCTGACAAAAGACAGCTTGGGGCTATGGCAGCCTCTCCAGAGCACTTTCCTCAAGACTTCCAAGAAGCAGTGAGAGACATGATTAATGGCAGATAGAAACTTGATAGCATTTGTTGAGGCTGGTTGTATTCTGAAAATGAGGGGCATCCCTGCCTTTTCCCATGGAAATCAACAGCCATACTCCCTGTACTGATCTGGGCTTATGTTCCCCCTGGGTGTATTCATTTCAAAATATTTGTGTGAGATGAGAAAACACAAAGTTTTATTTATTTCCTTGGAAAATTCTGTTGCATGGAGGGACTTCAGCTGGCAAGGCCCTCAGCCACAGTTACAAAATCACCCAGGAAAGAGGAGACATTTGAAAAACACAGAACAGGACTCTGTTGAGGGATCCAGTTTTCCTGATATGGGTTAGAATGGGCTCCTTCTAGGCTTGTGCTTCTTAAAGAGACAAGGTTTAAATGGTGGGGACTACAGCAGTGCAGGATGTGTGAGAAGGCTGGGAATCCATGGCAAGTATGTGTCAAAGGGAGAGAGGAGCCCCTGAGCGACAGCAGGCATGGGAGACACATGCCAGCACAGGGACACCCCAAGGGACCACGGCCTTGGGAAACGGTACCAGGCCAAGGACACCTGGAGGACTGTGGCCAGGGAGGGTCCTGTAACCTGTGAAAACAGGGGGATGTGAGCTTCAGGACAGGGGAATACAGGTGCACAACTGTGTTTATGTTTGTGTTTGTTTGTGTTTGCATTCATATTTGTGTTTGTGCTTGAGTTTGTGTTTGAGTTTTTGTTTATGTGTGTGAATACTTCCACCTCTTTTTCCCTCATTTTGACCTGAACCTGTCCAGAAGTTAGACTATAGACTAGGAGAAAGTGCCTGATTAAAGATGCAGCTTGCACCAGGGCTGAGAGCCCTGGCAGCAGAGGTATCTGCCAGGTGCAGGCAGCTCCCACCAGCAGCCAGCACTACCTCCACCTTCTCTCCCAAAACTCCTGTGCCCTCTGAACTGCACTGGTGCCATGGTTCGCATGTCATGGGAATAAGTGCCTGAGACAGCCCCATACAAGATTTAAGATTACTTTAATGTTTTCTTCTTCCATAACCTTTGGGTCTTTCAACTTCTTCAAGCTTAAAATGCCTTTACTTTCTGTGGAAATTTCAAAATGGGGGCTCAGTGGAGGAGGAGGGGGGGAAACAGCCTAGATACAGACATTTTATTTTAACGTGACAACGTACAGGAGATGATCCAGAGCCACAGGATACATTTTATCTAACCTCATATGAAAATTGGATGTATTTACTTTGTCAGTTTAAAAATGCAAAGTTATGAAAACATATTCATTAAGAAACAGCCCAATGTCGGACAAAGTGTCTGAGGGTGTTCAAACCTTATTCTCTAATTGGGTATCATATATGTGAGCAGATAAATAAGGCTGTAGAAGCTTTGGGTAGAACCTTCACTGAAGTACAACTGCCAAGAGTGCAAAGGGAGTACAGCTGTCTTTATAGGCTGGCTGTGGCATCTCTTGGACTGCAAAGCCTTGCTGAACCCTGTGAATGCATGAAATCAATCCACTAAGTAGTTAATAACCTGTCATATACCTCTGCTTACCCCTGTCAGATACTCCCAGATGTTTACATTGCCCATGCATGATGGTCATCCCGGGACCCCGGTGGTGTAGACAAGCACGCTGTCTGAAGACTGATCAAGGAATTCCTCACTGAAGACAGATCAAGTTATGTTTTTTAGTTAACAACAGCACAGGATGTGCAAGACTGCAGTCTAACTATAAAGACAATTTAATTTGTTATTCTCAAACAGTTCTTTTTAGTCCTTCTTCCTCTCTCTCCATAAATACAATGTATTTTTCAAATACCAAACTTAGCACTATTGTAAGGGGGAGAGTGATTACACTGTCTGTAGCTAAGCAGAAAGTCTGGAATTGCTGAAGGCTGCAAGAGCTAAACTCCCACTTAATAAGTTGAGCCCAACCTACCCTTGCCACAAACACACTATCAGCCATGCTAAATGGAAACACAGCTTTATGAGGTATGGAAATTAACTAAAATTACATGCTATGTTTATAACTATCCTGACATACTTCCAGCTTTATGCTGAAATGCTCCTAAACAGCAGAGCTTGTCTCTTCCCTACTCTCTGAAGCTAAAAAGCCTCTGGCTTGTTTATGTTCAAATAAGTCTTTTGAATATAATGGGAGAAATGGAAGTGGTAAACATATTATATACCACAATTAAAACCTGTATTTAGTTACTTTTGAGGTGGAATGTCTGCCTTTTGAATCAATCAAGGGAAGATTCCTCTATAGGGATTTCAGAAGAATTTTTTTTTCAAAATAACAGAATAAGAAACTTCCTATCATTAGGACTGCACATAAACATTAAAGAGCAGTCCTTGGAGACCATAATAAAAGCTAATCAGGTGCCTCTTCCTGTGTTTGGGAATATTGCATTTCAGTTTCTCATCTGTGCTTCCCTTAAAAGAGTTAAAGCCCTCTCAGAGATCTGGAAAATACCCATTTACTCATCTGTTATTCAAACTGGCCATAGACTTGTCAAGTTGACAGGTTTTGTCCCCCAAAGGAAAAGCACAGTTGTAGTTTCTCTCACAGTACATAGCTGGGATGTAATAAATGCAGAGGAAAGCGGTTCATTCTGGATGCCAGGCACACACAAGTACCAGCTTTCCTGTCCTTGTCTCCCTTCAGACAAAAGACCTCAGCACAGGGAACACAATGTCACCCAGAACCTGTCCAGATTAACCAATTATATACAAGTTGATAGCATCCCTGAAATGTTTTCTGTGTGACTTTAGACCTGTTTTGGAAATGTTATGATTCCCAGAAGACTTAAAACAAAGAGAAGCAAACACTCTGCTTGGGTCAGAAAGTAAGTGACATTGAGCCCAAATGAGATGAATGAGATCTCTGTTAATATGGAACATCCATTCATCAGCCCACCTGAACACACAAAGGTAATTTGTAAAACCACTGTGTCTATTAAACCAACAACAAACAGGTGCACTTGAAAATAATGTGGCTTCCATCATCTGCAGGCTTTGAGAAAGAAATGAAACTTCTTTTTTTTTATTTCCCTCCTCCCTTCTTTTTTTCTTTTCTTTGTCTATATTTTCCTTTTCTCCTGTGAGGCTGGGGAAAGGAACTATTTAGAAAAGATGATTCAGTGTCTCCTGGGTCATACCATTGTATTACAAGCTCTGAGCAAACAAAGTTGCTGTGAAATGAGCAAAATAACTTTTTGGGAGTCAGTGTTTAAATTCTATGTACAATGTATTATGTACAATGTCTGCACTCAGTTCTGACAGCCTCCAGCCTATTGTCTCCTCAAATGAGTGCTAAGAAGCTCAATTATACACCTGTTCTAAAGCTTATTTCTTATCTGATAAATTATAAAAAAAGTGTTACCATAGAAATTGTTGAAATTACTTGAATAAATGGAATATCAATACTAGATTATTATACTAGATTATTATACTAGATTATTCATGTACATGAAAAGTATTTCAGTATTAAAGGGTTTGAAGATTTGGGCTCTTCTTCCTTTCTCCTTCTTCCTTTCTTTTTCTCCTCAAGACAAAGCTGTATGGTAATTTTATTCTTTGTGAGTCATGCTATTTTGGTTTCATTTGCAGACCAGTTGGAGGCAATAAGAAAAATGTCTCTCCTTGGAGTGAGGTAAACAGAGTTAAGAGAGTGACAGCACTAAGCAGTAGTGTTGTATCTCTTCCATGTAGTCATATACTTTGCCCATCCTGATAATTTAAATGTTTTCCTTGCAGTGGATTTATGTTCTGCTTATGCTTAAGCAGAACCTGCCTATCTGTGCAGTTGTTCCCCGTTCCACATTTGAGTGACTGTTCTTACCAAGAATAATATCCTGTAATCCTTCCCTTTTTTTTTTTTTTTTTTTTCTTTCTTTCTTTCTTTTTTTTTTCTTTTTTGCCTTTTTTTCCCCCCTGGCTATTTATCCAGTTTGTCAGAATCATTTCGTATTCTAAAATTGCCCTCCAGCACTTGCCACTGCTTTTAGCCTGGTGTCATCTTCAAATGTACTAATTATACTCTACTCCATTATCTAGGTCATTAGTGACTGAAATAGTATGAGATTGGGAGCGGAGCTTTGGGGAATCCCCACCTGATTCTTCTCTTCTGTTTTTGCAGTGTTTTTGCAAAGAGTTAGTAACTCTTTGGTCGGCTCATGCAAGTGTGGGATACTTTCATTATGCCCTTTTTCCTCTAATTTGTTACATGAAATTAAGTGGCACCGTTGTCTCTCTAAAAGGAGGTCTTGAAGTTCCAGTTGCCCCAGTGGTTTGAAATTCTTGCTGCCAAACAGTTGTTCCCCTGGTTTCTGTAATTATGTAGCACTGGTGTGACTTCCAGGTAGGCCCTTACTACTGATGCAGGATAAGGAAAGTGCATGAAACATTATCCTGGTGTTTAAAAGATTCCTCTTAGAAGATACTCATAATCTGTTGTTACTATCAAAAATGCTCTCTAAAACTTAGTTGTTTTAGGAAATTATCTGTTTGTGGTAAATGTCTGCACACCTACATGGAAAATTTTTGTTTAAAATAATGCTTATGAACACTGTTCTTTTATTAAGAAGTAAACCTTTTCCGAGCAATGTAGTGATGCAGTTTGTTCACTGACTTTGTTACCATTTAGTGAGTAGAATAGCAGAATCTCATTTCAGAGAATAGCTCCATAATTTCTTGCACCTACTATAAAAACAAGCAAATTGACACCCTGCCAGGAGTAGCCAGAGGAGATCTTAGGAGAGAGTTCATAATGATACTGTTGCCATATTGCATGCCTGTAAATAATTCATTAAGTCAACCACCCTTTTGTTTTAAGCAAACATGAGCAGATGCCTTCCTAAATTGGATGCAGACAACAGTTTTCAGCAAAACATTGTTGTAATATGACACTTAAAAAGAGTAACATTTTTCCTTTACTGATTTTTGAAGCGTTATCCACTCTGCTAATTCACAGTGATTACTTCTGCTACACATCAAGTCCTTCATTGTTTTTCATCTATGTTTTCCACATTTTTGCTGCACGATAGATTTCACAGTTAACTCTAGCATGGTGGAAAAATAAAACAAATTTGCATGCAGTTAAGACAGCTGATTATTACAGAAGCCCAAAATACTAGAATTAATTATTTAATACAAGACGTGCATCTTAGATATTATATCTGCTTTGTATTTAGAAAACCAAACAACCTCATCTAGGCATTTAAGTCTTCTCTATGCTTTTATTTAAAAGACAAGAAGTAAAAAGTTTGGGCGTTCAAGAAAGATGTTAAAGCTAGTGTTTACCCAGCTGATGACTCCTTAGTACTCAGCTTGGAAAGATAGGTCACATCTTTAAATATTCTGTATTTATACTGTGTGGAAGTGTGTAAAATCCAGTCCTATCTGTAATTGTTGTAATTTTTTACCTGCTCAGTGGAGTGAAGACTCACATTATTAGGAAGTGGTGTTTTTATTTTTGCTGTTTATACTTTGAATTTTGGCAACCTCATTTCTTGTGAACAATTGTCTGCATATAAATTCATTGAGCTCTCTTTATATGCATATCTCTGTACTGATTTCACTCCAAGTTTGCCTTCTTTGAAAGAAGTTTGAAAGGCAATAAGGATCTGCATGAATCAAAAAATGAGTTCTGAAAAGTCCAAATAAAATGTCATGAGTTTAGACAATATTTTCCAAATATTTGTTATTCTGAAACAGTTGTGGCAAGTTTTGCACC
The DNA here is from genome assembly GCA_017589585.1 of Phylloscopus whistleri. Classification (NCBI taxonomy): domain Eukaryota; kingdom Metazoa; phylum Chordata; class Aves; order Passeriformes; family Phylloscopidae; genus Phylloscopus; species Phylloscopus whistleri. The sequence continues at coordinate 3,976,761 of JADMLD010000679.1, read as the reverse complement.
ATCTCAGACAATCATTAAATTACATTTCAAGTTTCTTATAAATAATCTTTGCATTAAAAGTTTAGAAATTTGTATAAGGGCTGCTCCAAAATATGTTCCGTCTATTATTTACTAGTAAATAAAATGGAATGTGTAAGCAACTTGATTTTATTAGTCCAATTGATGTATCAGTACCACTACAGTTTTAATTTTTTCATAAGACTCTGAGTCATAATCCTAAAATCCTTCTTCATACAAATTACATAACTTTTATACTACTAAAAAATGTTTGAAAGTTATTTTTTGGGGGGGATTTAAAGTATAGCTAGACACTATATATTTCAGTTAATCTAGTTGAATCTGAAACAATAGAGGGGGAGAACCTGCAGTGAATTAGACCTTTAGTTTTCTAAAGTGTCTCTTATGTTCATTGTAACAACTTTAGGTGTCTCTTTATTTTTTCCCTACAACTTTTTTCCAGGGGAGTAAAGTAAAATGCCATGGCTGGATATGGCATGGTGGAAAATGTAATTGGGAGAGCCTTAGGCTCTCACGTCTGGAGGAATTTGTATACCCTTCTAATCTCAGGGGCTCCAGGATGTCATCTAGTAATTTTTGCACTAAAGTAACAGGGCTTATTGTGATTTTGGCTCAAGATAAATTATTTAGGTACAAAGTTTCTAGCCTTCCTTCAGTTATATATTATTGCTATATTCAACACCGTGGCATTCATTAAAACACTTGGGTTTAATTCACACCCCTAACCATAAGTCCTCTGAGGACCTTATTTCACATGTGAGAGTAATAATGTAGACAACGAAGGTACAGGTGCAAGGCTAATTTCATACTTAAGTATCATCATTTTTGCCTTGGCAAAAAATTAGAAGTAATTTTATAGTGAAAAGTCGTAAGGTTTTTCCACTTATTACAAACAGTGTAGATGAATTTTTATTCATCCATAACATTCTCCACACAAAAATGATTCACTCTCACAAATCGATTAAAATATTCAATTAACTTTAAAATATTCCAATAGAAAAATCAGTTTGTCGAACTGGGAGGCTAGAGGGACTTTTTCAAATGGTTAGATATTTTCTTGTGGTGGGCAGGGAGGGGGACTTGTGTGTTGTAAGGTCATATTTATAATGTGGGGTATAATAAATGATGTAATTATTCAAACATGACCTGAAAGTCGGTGATTTATGTCAGATATATGATATGCTGATTTTTCTGAATGCAACTGAAATCTCTTTCAGAAAGATTTACAGGGTTAATAACCTCCAGCTATTTTAAGTCACAGTCAATCATCATGGAAGCAGTACAGAGATTATACAGAAGGTTCATTTTCCCCGTGGTTATATTTCAAATATAAGATGTTTGATGAAAATAGTATTCTCACACTTTGAGGAAGCTCAGAAGGTTGTGACTCTGTCCTTCTCTATCTCTTGCCCCCACCCTCTTTGCTCTACAGTTACATGAGGAAGATTGTTACCCTGTGTCAGGCAGAGCTGAGCAAATGGCTTTGGAATCGATTGCCAATCATTTGGCTTCAATTAGATTTCACTTACTGTGAGCCCAGCAGAGAGCCCTAAGTAGGCTTCTGAGAATGACTGCATTTAAACAACTAAATAGACAGGAGGCATATATAGACGTCCATAAGAGGATAAACTGTTTCTTTGAAAATGAGTAGTCACACATCCCAAGTGACGAACAGTAAGGAACAGGTTCCTAACCTTGTGAAGTATTAGAAATCTAGATGAAATTCTAACTTTGGAACATTCTCTAGGAAATATGATTTAATGTTAATGAGATCAGCATGTTGTCAATGCTGTTTAAAATAGCTCTGAAAAAGTCACACTGTTTCTTCTTCCTTTAGTTATTAACTAAATCAAACATTGTCATCAATTACTTTCTAGCTTACTTTTTCAAATTAAAATAGAAATTTTCTAAGCAGTAAATAGCACCATATCAAAATATAAGCTGCAGACTTGCTTTTTGAGCTTTATTTAGCAGAGTAAGAAGGAACAGTACCTAAAATTAAGGAAATTTAACTAGTGAGGGGAAGAACAACCCAGTCCCTTGAAACAAAATAATCACCTTGCTTTGCATTTTCTTGCCAAATACTTAATTTTTGGTTTTTTCCTATGAAACTGTATTGCTTTTAATCCTCAGAAATCCAGTTCACCCAGAACACTGACCACTATTATAAAGTTTAATTTAGAAAATCCATGCTGTTTTAGCTAAACATGCCATGAAGGAGGAGCGGTACCAAGACATGCAGATGTGGCAGCAGCTTCATCATGAAAGCTGCTCTGAGAATTCTTGGTCAATAGCTTCTCCGGCACAAGCCATCTTTTCCCAGGAAACTGTTCCATCACAAAGAGTCACTTCTAATTCGAAACAGTAGTGGATATGTTACTGGAATCCATGAAATCTGCACAGAGGCACAAGCTAAAAATATAGCAACACAGAGTTCCTTTGGCAGTCACTTTTTTTTTTTTTTAACAAAGCTGCACAATCAATATGTGTCAATGCTCTGTGTTTTCTGTTTAACAATTTTTGTTTGTATTATGCCTTTAATGCTAACTTGCTGAGTGGATCTAGAAGGGACTGCAAGAGAGTAGGGAAAAAAACTTACCTCTTAGTCCAGTCTATGAATGAGGAAAAAAATTTTTACAGTTCTTGATAGAATTTGCTGACATAGTAAAACTTCAAAGCCCTTCCTTGTTCAGCTTAGGAGAAATATTTATAAGTTTTTTGGATGCACACACAAGATGAAGTAGACACATGCTATGCTAGAATTCTGAAACCCCAGTTACACCATAAATACATTTTTGTCAATCTTGTTGGTAGACAAGACTGAGATTATTATTTCCTTTTCCTCCCTACTTTGGAAAGAATGTAACTTTTTGTTGTTTAGTGTTGAGAATAAACCATAGCCATCTTTCACTGCCTTGTATCTCCATTATGTCTCATATAGGCTTAAAGGAGGTCAGGAATTTTCCTTTGTCTGTATTTTATATGTTAGACAAAGCCTGTGATTGATGTGACGTGGGGGGGAGGGGTCTTTGGTTTTTTTGGGGGGGGGGGTTGGTGGGGTTTTTTTATGTTTGTTTGTTTGTTTGGTTTGGTTTTAGGTTTGTTTTTGGTTTTTTTCTTCTACAAAGTCCACGTGTTCAATTCTTGTACTAAACCAATTCTTTCTTCTCTAACCAACTAGCCCTTTGAGGGTCGGTAACTTCACACATCTGTCTGCCAGGTTCCCTAAGTGACCAAGGGAACTGCTGCTGGCTTATCTAAAGTGTTTTTTCTCAACATGACCTCCTCTAACACTTCATTACGGCAAAACTGTTATTTAGTTTCCTGAAAACTATTGCCATCTGTGTGCTTCATAGCTCATAGAAGTAGAAAGATGGTCTTGAAGGCCTCAGTATAGTAGTTAGGCCATATTGCTTTTTCAAAATTAGTATCTGTAATTAAAACAGTTTAGATTCAATTTGTGAGTACACACTGAATTTAGTCACTGTGCTACCTGCTCGTATTTTGTACAAAGATAGCAATAATTTCATAGTTTTGTTCACTGAGTATATAGTTTCTCTGAAAATGCCTGAAATCCACAGTGGGGTACAGTCTGTCCAGCTCTGAAGACTATTTTACGTCAGTAAAAGAATCACTAGAAAGCATGTGCCAAAAGGAGTTTTTTAACATTTAGAAGAAAATTCTTCCTCTCATTGTTCCTATAAACATCACAGGAACACAGTTACTTTGTTGGTTGAGTTATTCTCTGCTTTGCATCTCCCAGTTAGCAGTACGGAGTGTTTTCTGCTGCCTTGTCTTAACTGATGGAGGAGAAGAGAAGGCTGATGTTTATATTTTCAGTCTCTTCACAATGGAGTATTATGGCTTGCTTTCCAAGAGAGAGGAAGCTCTGCCAAACATGAGAAGGGGAAAGTGAACGCAGAGTAAAAGAGTTGCCAATTTCTTTTCAGATTTACTGGCCATGTGGTATGCATTAAGACATTGAAGCAGCTGTGGTAAAAATGGTGGTTGTTCTTAACCTGTACTTGATTTTAAATTCCCACATCTGCAAATAAAATTTGTAGAGAAGTTTTGAGGTTTCCTTTTGGCAGCTAGAGTACGTAAGTTGTCTTAAAGTATTATTAGCTTTTTCTGAACACCTTGGAATGCAAATCTAGCCTGAAAGTTGCCAAAATGCATCTATTTTTTATTTTTTTTTGTTTAATCTCCCATAAAATTATATGTTTGAATAGTGTTCCTAAATTGTTTCTCTGTCTAGGCGGTGGGGGAGCTTATTTTGACATGCTGCACTTATTTAGCATGAAGAAGACTGAACAACAGCTGACTCCTTTATACACTAACTTAATGGCCCTGACTCTTCAGCACAGTACAGTTATTTTGTACAGCACTATTTGTCATAGTCCTGGTCAGGTTGATGGAACATTTTCAGTATAAGTGTGATCTCTTGGAGCCACAGAAACATTGCTTCACTTACTGCTAAGGCAAGGAAAAATGCTTCAGGTGGGTAAAAAAAAGGTGTCCTAATCACCTGTGGCTAGGTCAATTCCTTGTCCTAGGGCAACTACCTATTTTGTATACAAGTTCAATTTTATCTTTAACTAGCATTTCGCTTGATGGAATGATATGGCAAGCCATTTTAGGTCCTGTGTGTGCCCTACATGCTAATTTTCCTTGTGGAGGAATGTGGCTCTTTAGCACTGTCATAGTGCGTTGCCCAGCTTCAAAGCATGTCTTTTGGTTAGTAATATTTACTGAACTTTCCATTCTTTACATTGTAAAACTCTCCTTGCATCTAGAGTGTCATTTTGCTGGGAGTTTTTGCTGTCATGTTCTCTTTCTTTTTGAACTCCTTTCATCTGTATCATTTGATCTAAATTTTCATTTCTTGTAGCAGTTCCTGCTTAAGCTCTGGAGACCAAGATCTTTCCAGTTACTTCAGATGAACTTTACAGCATACTACTGGTTGTTGCTCTTCATGTATTTGCTATCTTCAAAGCAGAAAGCAGAAAACAACTAACTCAGACACCAAAGACTCACTCATTCGTATGAAAAGAAGAGGTCATGCAGGCCTAAGAGTTGCAAAATATTGAATGCTCTAAGCAGCCCTAGGAGCAAACTTTGTTAGTAAAACTTAAGAGTTTGTACAACCATCATAAAACACCGCATAATAACAGCATACAGTGTATTGAAACAGTTTCTTTTTTTCATTGGGAGGGGTGGGGTTTGTTGCATGTTTTCATTCTCTTCTACTCCTATTTACACCTGCCTATTCTAGCTGAGGAAATACAGACTCCTGTTTAGTTTTTGCCAGTCCCAACAATAGTGAGAAAAAACAAAGTCAAGTCATCACTGGAGAGGAGGCTATTGCATGTCAAAAAAATCTACTGTACTCTACTGAGTTTTAGGAGATGCACAATAAGGAGGAAACATAACTCACCCTTGATGTAATGGGAGAGTGAGCAGCAGATCTGCCTTCCTCCACTGCAGAGTCTTCTAGCGTATTTACAATATTTTCTGCTCTTCCTGATGATAAATCTTTCTAGCCACTCATGTTGTCGCCTTATGGCCTCTGATAACTTTTCTCTCTTTATGGCCTTTTGGGCATATATTCTCACCTTCTCAAATGACTTGAAGCTGAAGAAGAAACAATACCAAAATATATAACAGATGCACAAGTGTACCTTGGAGATGTATGTCTTATGGACACAGAACTGTCATCACACTTCCATAAGCACATTTTTACTGTCTCATTCATCATGCATGTGTGGCTCACCGGCAGCACACAGCTCCCGGTGGGGTAAACCTCTATTCTGAATCCCAGCTACCTGGATACAGCTTTTTACCCTGTATGTCAGAATTCTGTTCTTCAAATCTGAGGTTTCAGGTCTCCATCCCTTTTCAGTTATGTAAAAAAACACTTTATTTCCTACTTAGTGTTCTGCTGAAGCTTCAGTGCTATAATCATAGTTTTTACTGCCTGTAGCCAAAGGGCTTTTTGACAATGTGTAGAAACAACTGAAAATTGACAAATTTGTAAGGTCTGTGTGAAATTTAATGGAATGATTTTTAATTATTTGTATTTTAATTTCCAATAGCTATGGACCATGGAGTTAGACATGAAAAAGATAATAAAATGGCCCTGGTTTTATGTGAAGCTTCTACTAAAGGAAATCTGCACTACTTGGAGATAACTGAGCAAATAGCCTTAGTAATTTGAGAGGAGATGGAAGCACCCCAGTCTGGACTGGCATAGATCGGCATAACTGCAAGAGAAAGTCTCCATGTCTCTGCCCCAAGAGTGATTAAACATTGCTCCTCTCAACCCATTTTCAGAGATGTTCAGAAGCTAAACTGCTTACAGAAGAGGAGAATCCTTTAAACAAATCTTAGGTGGCATAACTATGTGGACGTTTTGATGTGTAAAACATATCTTGAGTTTTTATTTCCTGGGATAATTTTTCTAGTCCTCTCTTTTGTACTGCTTCTAGGGTTTAGCTGTTGTAGTGATGTGTTTGATTTTCTTTGTTAAATATGTGTTCAGACTGTTCATTTGGTTTGTTCCATGTACCCCCGTTTAACCCCTAGCTGGTTCATACCACAGTTGTTTACCCAGTTTTGGTTATATGTCAATCTTCTGCTCCCTACCCCAAGGACCTGTCTCTCTTATCGAGGCCTCTCCCTGGGTCTAGAAAGTTCCAGGGAAGGCATTGTGTGGTAGGCCAGGATCCAAGGAGGTCCCTCCTTCCCCCCAGGGATTGGCTTCTGGAGGAGTCTCTCATCCCCAGGGCCACTCCCTGGTCCTCCCTGATTGGTCCCTTCCCTGATCCTTCCCTCCGCTCCTCCCCCTGTTAAAAGCAGCTGACACAGGGCAGTCTGTGCTCTGCTGAGGCAGGCACTCTGGAGTGAGGCTGCTCCCTCGAGACCCTCAACAAACTTCAGTGGCAACTCCTGAGCAGAGACCTCCTTTATTCTCCTCACCTTCATCACAGCTTCCAGCACTCGAGCTGGGCTGTAAGGAACCCACCGGATGGGCTCAGCTGGTCAGTACTGAGCTGTACCGCTTATCTGTTGCCGGTGCCAGGGCTAGCCGGGGCAGGCAAGGGTAAAGACAACAAGGCACGGCTACAACCTGTCAAAAGTTGGGGCAAGGTGGAGGAAGAAAATAAGAATCTGATCTCCTTGATTTGCTCTACAGTTAACCTCCTATAAAAGTGTGATTAAGGTAAAAATATCTTTATTGTCTCATGTACTGAAGGACTTTCGTGACCACAGAGGCATATTAGTTCCTTCAGGTAATCCAAGAACTTTATGTAAACACTCCTCTATAAAATATTCTGGAAAGGTAGTTTCTCTGAGTTGCTTCCATTACAAGAATTTTCAGGACTGTTGTTTAGGTTTTGATGTTAGTAATTCTATTAATTTCAGTAAAGGTAGATTTCCACCAGGGAAACTATGTTCACAAGATTTCCTAGGGTTTTTTGCTTCCTCTGAAGCTTTGGTGTGTGGTTGGAGCTAAGTGGGGAGAAGAAGAAAGTCGGGTTCGGGCTGCCCCAAACCAATTTATTTCCAGGTGCATGTGAATAAGTTCATGGAGCTAAGGGTTGTACATACCCAGTGGATAAAATGCTGGATGAGATTCTGCTTTTATTTTCACTATTGTTAAACTTAGAGTAGGAGACCTTTTTCCCAGTTTCTAGCTGTACCAATAGAAAAGTTTTTATCAGAATGTTGCTGTGTATATGATATGGTCCTTGTTAGGAAAAGCTTTGAGGTGTTTCACATGATGCAGTGAAATACACATTGTGATACCTTAGGTACTGCTTGCATTGAAACAATTTCTGGAGATGTATTAGTGGTGAAATCTTTGTTTAGAGACATCCAGGCTCTTAGGAGCAGTCCTCTCCTGTATTTGCCAGCACTTGCTAGCAAAACTGACTTTTCCTGGCTTAAAGCGTAAAGCTCTGCCAAGGAAACAAAGCCCTTAAGTAGGGATGTGAAAATTCTGCAGTGTTTCACAAATGTCCACACAGCATGGAAAAAGGGAACACTGTTTGAAACGGGATCAAACCAATATTTTAGCTAAAAGGGGAGATTTATCCAAAAACATATTCTGAAAACAAAGTACACATATCTGAGATGCAAAGAGAATTACTAGCATAGAAAGTACTTCCAAAACGCACAAATGCAGAGAAAGGTGGGAAAACTTGAAATTTTACATCTTTATTTGGAAGCAAGAAAAATAACCTATATCAAAAGGCATTTAGGTATTTTTAAATCAGTATTTTAGAAAAAATCCCCAAACTTGTTGAAATGTTAAGAATGCTCCTACTTAAAGTGGTTATATTAATACACAAAATAATTAAACAACTAAAGCATGTATTAAAAAATTGGAATCTCCTCTTTGTTGCAACCACAGGTGCATGAGTATTGCATAAACAAAATTACCAAAAGCTGCTATGGACAAAAATGCAATTAAAATTAACAATTTTTATCTCTCTATGTTATGGTCAAAACAATCTATTGCATATCCTTTTTTTTACTGTGTTACACCTCTGCAACGTGAATGTGGCACTTAGTGAAACAGCTTATCAATCACAGCAGAAATACAAGACTTTTAAATAGAAAATTAATTTAAGTATAGACCAGGATGTTATCTCCAACACCATAGCCCCTACAAAGGGGAGATCAAGCTATAATAGAAACTGTCAACCCCACATGAACCACTTAATCACATTTATATATAACTTGCATATTAAAAAGCAATATCCAATGTCAATGGCTCAGATATAAAAATATCTTAATAGTCAGTAACTGACTAATGAATACTGCAGTAATAACAGTTTAATTTGAAGAATTCTGACAGCTGGTTTCCTTGATGAGAGCTGTTACCAGGGAGCCCTAGTCCCATGCTGAGAACATCCACAGCATGCCGATTTATAGCAGCAGTGCAGAACTGTTTAATGTCAGCACCTCTCAGCTAAAGCAATAATAAACAGGAACGTTATGGTTTATTTTTCTGTATGAATTGTTCAGACTCTGTATGGTAAGCACCAACTCAATAGGGGATAATAGCTGCCATTCCCCAGGGAGTTGTAACTGAGGTTTAAACATTTTTATTGGCAAGGTTAGTATATCAAAATGAATCCAGCAGAACTTGTTTTTTCTATTCTCTTTTTTCTTTATTTATTTTTTTTCTTGATTTCTTATCCCATTCTGAAAAGTAAATATCATCCCTGTAATTATGAAAGCTTCTTTTGGGTTCCAACTTCACTTCTTTTTTGTACTAGCTAAACTGCTTTCTCTTTTTATGTTTAGTGTGGGGTGTGAATTTACTACAGATAGCACTGCATAGCTTTTTTCTTTTCCTTCCTCCACTCCCTTCCTGAAGTCTAAAATTTGTAAATGTGAAATCATTTTGCAAACTTCAAAGAAAGCAAGCTGCTTTTAATTAAACATTTCATGTGAAAAAATTGCATCACATTACATATTGAAAGATTTAAAGCAAAACTTTTTTCTTTTTTACAAGTTGTCACTTCTTTTATAGCTATAATTTTGAATTAAAACAACACCTTAGAGGCAGAATCTTAGAATGTATCTTAGTTTAGCCTCCCATCTTGACCAGGCTTCCAATGACTGAAGAACATTCACTATGAGCTAGGTAAAGGGAGAAGACTTTTCCCAAATATTTTTTCAGAGAACCTTTTTTCTACTGACTCTTACCTCTTAAGGACATACTGATTCTTGTTTTAAAACAAATCAAATGGAAAAAGTCAGTGATTGGACAGATCTTTTGGTTTACTACTAGCTGATGTTTTCTGCCAAGACACTTCTTTGGCCTTCCTGACAATTGCTACATTTGTTTCTTATGGATATTTGAGCATTCCTTCCTTATAATCATGGCACAAAAAATATACCGTAAGCCTATCAAGGTGCATCTAGAGCCACATCTATCCTCACATTAATGTGCCTTGCCAAAAGTAAGCATGAAGTATGCAAACATAAACACAGCACATACATCTCCCTACACCTCCCTCCAGGAACCTGTACCCTGGGTACCCCAGTAAGTAAAAGCTGCATTAGAAGTGAGTAAGGGTCATAGAGTAAGGTGATAGAACAGGATTCAAAAATAAATGTCTGAAAGTCTGTATACAAAAAAAAAAAACTCATGCTTTTAGTAATTTATTTAAGGTATGGTATATCAACAAAACCTCACTTTTTCTCCTTTTTAGTGGATGCAACACCAGTGTAACCCGAGTAAGAACTATACTTGGAAAAATCAGTAAGGAGGTGTCTTAAATTAGGGGCATGCTCGAATAATTTCTCTGATTTCTTTGGAGAGGGGATTATCTTTGAAATACTTTTGGAAAGGCAGAACAGTATTGCATATAGATCCATCAGAAAGTCTGCACTATTTTGGAGATGAGATTGAGCAATTATGCTTCAAGGAGGCAGGACTGAACCTAATGAAGAGCTTCTTTATTTGGAGATTTGATCTTTTGAAATAGATAGTTTTCTCAATTTTATATGTCTACTTTGAGCGCTGAAATCTTGGAAGACTTTTTGTTGTTGTTGTTGTTTTGAGAATCTGAAAGGGTATCTGTTAATTGTCATATCACTGGCTCTGGGGGGAATGACCTGGAGGGTCTGCCCTGTGGCAACAAAACAGAGAAATATTTTGTTCCTTGTCTGAGGCAATCTGCTGCTGGAACTGTCTATGGGAACCTTCAGCAGATGATCTATAAATTCAAAGTTGTCTTCAGTTTTTTGTGGGTACAAGTAGGGGATCTGATGGGATCATCAATTTGACTTTACAGCTGAAGAGTTCTGAGAGTTTCTGGTTCAGCGGAATTTATTTTTTTTTTAAATATCTGTTATGGATCCAAATCAGACCAAAACTGCACAAGAGGAAAAATGTAATTTCTAGCAATCAAAAATATTCTTTTTGTAGGGGATTTTCTTGGCTGAATTTCCAGAAGAAAATTTCCATTCTCTGCATATTATTTCGTGTATATAAATGCTGGCTGATGAAAATTAATACCACGGTTCAATGTGTTGTCTTTTTCACTTTTGGTAGTAACTGTGGTTCATAATTTGCATTTAATCTGGGGTATTTTATTTCATTTTGGAATTTTAGTAGATTTTTTTTTTGTCTTTTTTCTTTAGAATTTATTTTCACTCTTTGGAACATTTAAGTTCAAAACAATTAGAAGTAAAGACTTTAAATCCTTCTGAACATAAACCTTCAATATCACTATTCCAGGTATGAATCACTGCTGATACCATGCTGTTAGCCAACTTTTAACTGGATATAACACTTGTCTAAGGTATATCTGCCACCTGCTTTTATAACTTGATTAGAGATTTATTAACTCTTTATCTGAATCATATATATAACCTTTATAGAAATTTTAAGTTTGAAAGTTAGTCCTTCACTTGCACACTGCTGTGAAAGCCTCATTTTAAGGTGACAGAATTATAATATTGGAGAACTAAGCAAATAACTAAATCATGCAACTGCCTTTAGCTCACATTACACTTCAGTCCTGTTGGCTGGAACTGGTATTTGTATAGAGCTCTCTAAAGGCAGAAAGTCCATGAATGCAATTTGGTCTTTTATCTCTAGCTGGTATAGCATAAAAAAGAACATTAAAAGACTCCATTGCTATAATTAATCTGATGGATGTGATGAAAATATGAGGAGCCATCCAAGTCAATTTGAAGTATTTTTCTTCAGTAGTGGCACAATATGAAGCTAATGAATGATTTGAGCTATTTCTGAAATCACCGTCTCTGCAGCCAACAAAAGTGCTTTGAAATAGTCCTGATATCGACTAATGGTGGGGAAAAAAAGTAATCTATTCTTGTTGATTACATGTTTCGGCACTAATCTTTATGCTGTTTTCTTGATTTGGACCTTCTGAGGTCAACTACAGAAGTAGCACGGAACTTCTTCTCTAAAGACGTGTATTGACTCCTGCAGATGTTTACACTTTTCCCTGAAGTATCTGAGATAGGCTAAAGTTTTCATTGAGCAGCAGCTTCCACTCAGCAGAAAAAAAAAAAACCAACATGTCTTCCTTCTATCCTCAGATTTAGAAAAATGGATGGATTCAAAGCTGGCTGAAATTTATAGGGACTGCTGGATATTCATTTATTTCTCAGGCTGGCTTGTGAGTCATGTGCTCTCATTCCCAGAAAAGCCTGGATACTGTAAGGCTTAGGACAGCAGTGTACTTCCCCTTTCTTGTACTGCTTTAGTTTGTTGGTTTGGATGCCAGTTGTTGAAGAGAATTACTGGCCTGCTGGAAACTGTCATGTGGTGTTGTACACTAAATGTTTATTTCCCTTGTAGCTTGTATACTGATGGCTTTGAGTTAGCAGGGAAGGAAAGAAATTAATTCAGTGATCCAGGTAATAGCTATCCACCTTCTGCCAACGAGTTCCTAAATATACACAAGGGCATTTATTTCTCCCTGTCCTATGGACTTCTCCCTTTTCCAGAAGGGTCTTCAAAAGGTTTGTTGCTACTTACTTTTCAATGTTTGTCTAGTTAATACCCCTTTCCAATGATTTCTCACTTAGTTGGTTTTTTCCGGATTTTTTTTCCCTTGGGTAGTAAACAAAAATATTTGGAGTTATCTGGGTCTACTATGAATTTTAGGCTCATTTTATAATAAGATATAATCTTAAGTAAAAATTATAGTTCTTATGAAAGGAGGTGGTTGTCTGTCTATTTAGGAATTGTCTTCAAAGCATTAACAAATAGATTGTAGCTGTGCAAAAATATTTATCTCTTCTAAAGAAGTAATAGAATGCAGGCCATTTGTATGTATCCTTGCATAAATTTGCATGTCAATTAAATAAATAACATTTTAAAAAATTTGAATTGCATTCGTTTTATTCTCATTTCTTGCTGGGAAAAGTCACTTGTGATGGAGGGAGGAAAGAGAGGTAGAAAGACAAAAGCATTTTGCTGTGGTAAATTGAATGCAGTGGCAGTACAAAAATGGAGACATTTTTTTCACCCTGTTCTTCAAAGGATTGTTGTGGTTAAAATGTCAAAAATGCCCAAGGGCTTACCCTGTGCTGAATGGACTATGCCATCTGTTTGTGTAATGAGTGACTTGGTATGCATAAACTGTTACCTAGGTGGTAGGATTCTCAGTCTGTCAGCTCTCCTGTCAACTGCTGTCCTTGTTGCAACTGTGACCCCTGAAGGAATTAGTTGCGTGATTGACTGACTGATGATGATTGACATCCACACACAATTAACTCTTTAGCTGCAGCCACCATTGAAGGTGATCTCTGTGTTGTTAATCTGCAGTGCAGGTATGCTGCTATTTCTGTGCCAGTGAGCTTGCACAAGGCAAATATGATTAAGCTGATAAGTGGAAGCTGGACAGAGCTGTGAGAGACAGGATTTGCTCCTAAGTCTAGCTGCTTTCTGTCACTTGCAACAACACTGTTTCTCAGTGTAATTTCAAGTGAAGAAAAAATTTGTTACACTTAATGTAGCTGAACATCTAAGGTTCAGCTTCCACCTCTCAAAACTCGCCTTATCTGGATTCTTGTTTGATAGAAAGAGTTTGATATATGCTATGAAAGTGCTAAAGTCCAACACCAGCATGCAGAATTGGTGCAAGAGATGGCTTCCACCTCTCCTCCAGGGCTGCTCAGTGCAGTGGGTGGAGTCATCTCCATTGCCTCAATTCTTATCAGGAGAACAGTGGTACTCTAATACCCAAGCTTATCAAAAATTACCACGTTCAGTCTTTCTTCAAAATACAAGACTGGGGAAAAAAGCATCTTGAGAGAAATTTTGAAATTTTATAGCACTAAAACATATCAAAAAGTTTCCTTTCCTGTGTAGGCAGAGAGAAAATCTAAGTTACCTAAATTTTTTTCTAACAAAACTTCAAATACACTTTTAATAGGTACTAAATAACAATCAAGCCTGTCACTGTTATAAATACTTACTGATATCTTCTTGTCTAAGTGGTTAAATTAGAAATTCTTATTCCGAATTAATTTCTAAGAGTTAGATGTTAAGAGCCCTAATGCGGGGACCCATTTTTCACAGTGAATTTTCCCACTTAATTCATGCATGACCTAACTTGTTTAACTTGTACTTTCATTTATGTCTTATTTGAAAGACAGAGCATCAAATGACTGACTGACTTTTATGTCTGGGCATCTGTGTTTGATCTGGTGAAGTCAATGACTGTATTTCAGTTGTATTGAGAGCAGAAAGGAATGTGTAGAGTTGTACTCCATTTTTGGCACACTAGGCATACAGTCAAACGATTTCTTATTAAGAGAGGCCTTATGGTAAATTTCGGTTCTGATCTACAAAGGGTTTTTGATGTACAAACGTTTCACTGGATGATGTAAGCTGAGACCAATAGCTTAAATCCAAACAGAATTGAAAACTTCCATAAATGTTCTATTCTCAACACAAATGGTCAAAATAGATAGCAGGTTTTTTAAAAATGTAGCAAAAAAAAAAAGGTATTGGCATGCTGGGTACAGTGGGAATTTATTCTTAATTTAATGTCAGTTTAGACTACCTTTTATTGGGACCCTAGGTGTTGAAATGCTTTTCAGTACCAGGGAATATTTAGCTGGTCCAAATTGATTGTGGGAGCTTTGGAAACAAAACATTAAATGCTTTCATAAACAAACAATGTAATAAATATCGTTTCATTATTTAACCATAAAGCATCTACTAAAGGATTTGTGTTGCACTGCCATTAACATATTTTAAGTATACTGCTTGGAAGGAATATGAAATTGACCATGTGTGTTTACAGTAATATTTGCAAATTAAATGCTTTTACTAGTAATGCCTAGCCACATGGAATGAGGAAAAAATGCAGTTATTTGTGTTCTGATTGCAAAATTACATGTGTAATTTGTTTTTTTTAACTGTTTTCATCATGGAGGCATAGAACCATAGAAGGGTTTGCTTTGGAAAGGCACCTTGAAAATCCTCTAGTTCCCACCCCTCTGCCATGGGCATGGACATTTGCCACTAGACCACGTTGCTCCATCCCTGCCTGTCCTTGAAAACTTCCAGGGAGGGGCATCCACAACTTCTCTGGGCAACCTGTGCCACTGCCTTGCCACTCTCACTGTAAAGAAGTTTTTTATGGTATCTAATCTGAAACTACTCTCTTTCAATTTGAACTCATTCCCATCATCCTTTCATTACATGCTTTTGTAAATATTCCTTCCCCAACATTCCTCTAAGTTCCCTTCAGGTATTGAAAGACCACAATTAGGTCACCCTGAAGCCTTCTCCGCCCCAAGCTGAGCAAACCTAATTTTCTCAGTCTTTTCTCAAAGGAGAGATGCTCCAACCCTCTGATCATCTTGTTGGTCCTTTTCTGGACTCGCTCCACCAGGCCCATGTCCTTCCTGTGCTGGGACCCGCACTGCAGTGGGGTCTCAGCAGAGCAGAACAGAGGGGCAGAATCCCCTCCCTCCCCTGCTGCCCACGCTGCTTTGGGTGCAGCCCAGGACACGTTTGGCTTTCTGGGTTGTGAGTGCTCATGGCTGGGTCGTGTCCAGCCTCTCATCCACCTGTGAGTCCTTCTCACAGGGCTGCTGTCATCCATTCATCCCTCAGCCTGGATTGATACCAGGAGTTATCCCAATCCAGGTGCAGCACCTTGCACTTGGCCTTGCTAAACCATATGAGATTTCCATGGGCCCACTACTGAAGCTTATCCAGATTTCTCTGGATGGCATCCCATCATTGAGGAGTGTCACTGCACTACTCAGCTTGGTGTCATCTGCAAATTTGCTGAGACTGCACTCGATCCCTTTGTTGACAGAACTTTGTCTCCAGTGTGTTTTTGGAAATAGACGAAGATGCCATAAAGTGCTATCCTGGTCTTTCTGGCCCTCTTTAATTCACACAGTACCCAGTCTCTCATGTAATATATTCATGTTTAAAAAGTCTTCCTTACCCTCCCCTCTAACTATGTCTACTAGAATCATTAGCACAGAAGTGTGTTTTAAGTATCTCATTTGGTGAAGGACCTTGAAGATTTTTCTCAGACTTTGAGGTTGGTGACTGTTTTTAGCCATAACACTTCAATTGCTAGAACTCAGTGGGGAAGAAAATCTTTTCCTAGTACAATGGTATCTGTCTCTAATGACTGTTACTTGGTTTAACTTCTTGCTTTGTGCGTGCAAGATCAACAGTATTTTTACTTTTTACAGCAACATACCTCTCTTTAAACAAGGTTAAACATCAGCTCTTTGATGTGAGAATAGTCTTTTTGTCTGTTTGCACATCACTAGCCCAACTGGGTGTCACTGAAAATGGCTACATGAAATTGTAATGTAATAATTGCTATTTTGTCTTGCATAGTTGAAATAAATTGTGCAAACGGGCGTATCTTTAAATAGTGTACATAACATTTTAAATTTCAATTCAACTTTTGCTTTTTCTAGGACTCTTTCAGGTATTAAGGGATTATATTTTTTTGTGTCATATAGTATTATGTTGCTAATAGGGTTTTATTTTTTAAAAGGGTATAATTTCAGACCTGTGGCAACTTTATCTATGCTTAAAACTAAACAGCTTTTGTATAAATGACAAAATTATTACCTTGATTTTTCTTATAGCTTTTCCTTTCTCTAAACACTTGGAGATAGATCATGAATTCATGTAATGGCTATGGAAGAAATAAGATGTGATCCTTCTGATTAAATACTTCAAATATTTGAAACATAGGAAGAAGAGAGATGTCTTCTCTGGAAATGCTTGGTTCTTGACTACTTCTGGGAGGTGTCCAAGTTCATTCCCTTTAGTGATTCATGCCTGGGGTAACCCATATTGCTCCAGCCACACATATTACTCAAAAATTTGTGAGAGCTGGGTGATGCTGTTTTGAAAATTACTTCTACCTAACTAGGTTTCATCTTGAACTTTGTGATTGTGACCCAAACCTTACCTAACGAACATGAGACTTGGGTCCATCTGGCTTTTCTAGAAGTTTTAATTGTTTTTAGTGAAACCAGTGTTGGCATTATTATTTACAGGACTCGGGACCAGAGCTAAAGGACAAAACAGAATAGTATCTGAGTCAGAAACTGAGAGTTGAAAAGAAAGAAATATGAGTATTTTAATAGGGGATGGTAGAATGAATGGTAGAATTCCTTCAACGATGGAATACTAAAAATTAGGGCAATTTGAGAAAGACCATATCAAACAGGAGACAGCGAGAGAGAAAGTAGCAGAGGGGACGAGAAGATTGAGATGCTTAAATGTTTTCTCTTGAGAAGAGGGACGAGAGCAAGAAAAGTTAGTTCAGGTAGAAACGTATTTTCTGTTAATGAATTGTTCATTGCAGGTATGGCAATATTACGAAGCCAAAACAAAAAATGCAGAGTCAAACTAAAATATTTATATAACATGGAAGAACCAGAAAAAAAAAAAACAACCCTATAGTTTCTATTTCCATGTCTAGGCTCTATTAGTCCTTTGTTCAACAAAGGAAAATATACTTTTAGGAAGTGTATATGTGAAACCAGAAAGGTATTGCACACTGGAGAAAATTAACACCAAAAACTGAAAGAAGTTATATTTTCTTCTGCCAAAGAAAGTATAATTTCTATAGAAAATACTCCTCTCTTTGGTTTAATTTACACCAATCCTGCAAAAAATACTTTAAAAATAGCTAATAAAATTGGTAATTGCATTTCTAAGTTCTTTTTAAAGATATTACTGATAGTAACAGTGGCAATATTTGTTTGATTGCATATTAGTTTGCCATATAATACCTCAAATTTAACATTTCATCTTTCTAGAGACAACAACAAAATACATTTTTCTTAGTTTCAAGGGGACTAATAGCCTTCCCATAGCTAGCTCTTTCAAACATACTAATTGTTCTGGATTTAAATTAGTAATATTAATCATTCTCTTTTCAGTCTCTTACTACAATGAAGGATAGATTGACTTCCTTTCAGATCTAAGGATTTTGCTTGTCCAAAAATCTTTCCTCTGCCTCATCAGTTAATTTATTAAAGCATTATTTTGCTGCTAAATACTTGGCCTGAATCCAGCTTGGGATCATAAGCACAAGAGCTCTGTTTGTTCCTTTTGATAAATTTCTTCTCCTGAAGAAGTGAAGCAGACCAAGACACTTCCTTTGCTAACCTACAGCAGTTTGTGTATTTTTTGGGAACACTTCTACCTACTTGTTAGTGATTTGTAGAAATATTCTGAATGTGCCTAAATTCAATTGGCTTATGCCTACTTCAAAAGTTGAATTAGAATCCCTACATAGATTTCATGGTCTACTTGACACTGGTTTAAAATTATATTGATGTTATTAAGTTAAAACGTTATTAAGATAAAATGTTAAAATTAGTTAAAACATTAAGCTAAACCATACACACTCTAGAGTGTAGCAACTCCTAAAAGAGGTAATAAGGAGAAGGTAAATAAAAAAAATTAATAGCATTACAGGAAAGAATAAGAGAGGCTAAAATTTCTGGCACAAAATAAGATGAGGTGATCTAAGAGAGAGCACAACCCACATGAAGATTAATGAATACAGAACACCTGTCTTGGGGCATTGTTTTAGCAGTGTCTATGCATAGATATAAATGCATAATACTTAACAGTGTGAATCTTCATCCATCTTACCCCTTAAAATATTACTTTGAAAATGTATTGATAGTGTGTTTATTTACAATGATATTTTATGAACCTAAACACAAACCGACAGTAATGAGCAATTCATGTCACCAAATCCATTTTTATGTGAATTACCATATTCAGAAAGCTGTAAGGGTAGTTAATGAACCTTGTTGATGTTCTTGTTAGAAATGCCTGACTTAGACCCTGATCTCATCTTTAAACCTTGGTAATGATCATGCCTTCATAATTTAAAATGTTTATTGTAATTGTAATAGTTGGGGTTTTTTAAAGCATTTAGTAAAACTGGCTGGCAGAAATAAAAAAATATTAAACTCATGTCTTTCTCTCTTCAAATCTAACCCTCTTTGTAAATCTAATAAGGGCAAAATCCTTATACATTTTTAAGGATCTGATAAAGTACTGGTTGACCAGGAAGCTGCAACTGCCTGCATGTGTTCCCCCTTAGCAGTGCACACCCTGACTTCATTCAAGCAACTGAAAACTAAAATGTGTATGAACAAATATTTAAGATAGTTTGCTGTAACTACTGTCTGAACATTACTTTCTTTACAATTAAAGGCATTTATAATACGTAAGGAGGTAGAGTTGATAAAAAGTAATCACAACTTTTTTAAAAATATGCAAATTTGTGGTTCAGATTAGGATTTGGAAGAAGATGGGAAAGCATGGAAATAGTTTGTTAAGAAGTTTTTAACTGCTTTGTGAATGGACTGCCTAGCAGTTCTTGAGCACGGAGTCATCTCTGTTCTCCTTACGGAGCTGTTCTCAGCTCAGGTACTGTGCAACAGTTAGAACCAGTATCGCAATCTATATTCTTTTTCTCCACTGCAATTCTTATCTCCTTTCATTTTAAGCAATTTTAGGAAGGAGGGTATTGCAATGCTGTGGGAGACTCCCTATGAATCCTACTGGATGCAGTTTCCCACCTGCCATTAGCCAGGTGGGCAACAGGGAGATGTGTAGACATTCACAGGTTTTGCATTATCCCCTCTCCAAAGCCCAGAGGAAGCCTCTGATGTTGCAAAACAACCAAAATAAAATGAAAATTTCTTTGGAAGGCTTCAAAAGAAGTGACTGTGGATTGAGTAATTATTTAACATAATAAGCCATAATTTTCTGTCCTGTGTCATCCTGTCTGTAAACCTTTCCCCTTGGGCAGGGCTTTAATGGAAAATAAACAGGACCAGTAGTTCTTTTGTTCAAAGGTATAGTCTTTTGCAACAGGATCATTGAGAGAAAATCTGTGTCTTGTGAAATCTATGGGTAAAGTAACTAAACTACTTGCTTTTGCAACAGAGGGGAGAGGATATTGAGACATGGGTGGCTCTGTACTAATTCAAATGCATGTTTTCTTCTGTTGGTTGTGTTTTGGTTTTTTTTAAGGATATATTTTATTCCTGCAGGTACCTCTGGTTATTTGTATTCAAAACCAACCTAAACCAGCTAAACTGCATCTGCCAGAAAATCCTTTTTCTCTCCTTTCTCTCACCATCCAAACACTGAGGCTTATGTTTGAATTCAGCAGCCTCTTTGATGTCTGATCATTTAGCTGGTTGTTTCAGAACTCAGGTTAATTGAGGACATGGTCTACAGTTGACTCAAGAGCTGCTTTAATAAGATTATGTTTATTAAATTGATTAAAGAACTGTTTGTCCTCATAATCAACTATGAGAATGTTATTTGTGGTATTAGAAATGGATTAAGATACACTCAGCCAAATTAAACATTTTGTATAACAAGTTTTATTTGTGGAGAGTAGTACTGCTGGATTTTGCAATTTTCTTTCTTCATTTGCACTAGCGCATGTCAGGGGGCAGCTTTTTCTGGATCTCATCTGCTTACAGGGATCCATTGACCTCTGCTAATTTTCCACCTGGCAACTGCTTGGTATGCAGCAGCATGGCAGTGCACCAGAGGTGGAAATTGGGCAGGAACTCCTGGCTGTCAGGTCAGGGTCAGTGAGTTGTCCTTTTTCAGGGGCTTTCCCTGGGTTTCTGCATTCACAGCTTTACAGAAAAGCACAGCTTCCTTACATCTCAGCAAAGAGGCAAAGAATTATTTCAAACTGAAAGAATAGCTGTATTTTTTATCTCTTTTTAAAACACAATAATACCAACAAAATTATAGAAAGACCTGAAAAGAAATTATTTGATTTTTTAATTATTTTTTAATAAATGAACTCATTGGCATTGAGAAAAATCACACCATAGAAAGAGGAAGACAGAATTTTTTGGGAGCTTCAGGAAATATTGTAGGTGAAATTTCCCTTAGAAACATCGCTCTGCCGCAATAGAGGAAAAGTCAAAATATATACAGCTTTCCCAACACCACTGTGAAGCTATCCCTTTATTGATCTCAAATAACTCACAATTAGGTTCATGTTGGCTCTTGCAGAAAAGTCTGCTTATCTTTCTTGTCCCATAGAACTTCTCTGTCCAAAATGATCTCCCAAGCACCTAGACAATGGGTACTTGCCTCTGTTAGTTATTTGCAGAGGTTTGACTGCAGTCAAACTTCAGCTCAGACAAGGCAATTGTTCCATGCTAGCTTCTAATTTAATATTGGTCCCAAATTATGAGACCACTTATGGGAGCCAAATTATTAGGCTCAGTTATTAAAACTAAAGTTTACCATTTTGTTTAAAACCACACACCTTACTTATCATGGTAAGTACTTTTACTTTTGGTACCAGAAATTGTGTATTAGGAATCAATTGAAGTTTTTAATTAGCAAGATATAAACAGTTTTGTGAAACACTGTAGAAAGTCAGTTATCATTAATGTCCTTCAAAAGTATGATGAAATACGTGCGGTCAAGACTAAAAAACCTCTAACTAGGAAATATATTTTTTAAAAATTGAAAGCCTAACCAGAATTTAAAAAAAAAGCAGCAGACTGAAATTTTAATCAAGGGCTGTTGTATACTAAAGAGCTATTGTGAGTTTCTTTTATTCAAGCACAGAGTTAGGGGAATTTAGTTTTCTATATTTTGAATATTTGGTTGAGTACAAAGAGAGCTTTCATGTTGATTTTCTATATATAATGTAGAGAGAATGGACATGAGGTTTTACCACTGAGAATTGGTGAAAACTAAGGAACTGCTGTCTAACAAGATCATAAAGATCTTAAAACAACAGAGGATTTAATGACCCTAATGGTACATTCTCAGGTCTTCTGCATGTAGAATTAGTTACATAGGAGTGAGTGGTAAGCTCTTATGCAAAAGTTGGCAGTGGAGTGGAGTGATGGCAGTCACTGATCAGAAATTGCCTCCATTAACTTTTATAACACTTGTGAAGATGGAAAATGCTAGCGTCTCAAGTTAGATATCACAAAGATTTATGAATAGTGTGAGTCTACCAAAACGTAGTCTACTCCTCATCTTTAGACAAGATGAGGCCCCAGGCAGATGCAGAGCCTGAGGGCTTTCTCCCAGTCTGTTCCAAACAGTATCTGTGTAAAGCATTCCATAGCCTGCCATGTGTATGCTCACACTGTCTAAATGACATATTTCTTAAGACAAACTCTGGTATTGCAAATATCAGCACATCGCAAACTGGAAAATGCTGATCCTGTTTTTGGATGCCTACTGTTTAAATAAGCAAATATATCAAAGCCAAAACTTTGGACAAAATGTAGGTATTTCCAAATTGCTCCAATGTTATAAACACACAGAGCTGACTAGGAAGGTCAAGAGAGTCAAATAACATGTTTAAGTTTTCACTGTTTTTTACTCCACATTTACAGGTTTTTTTTCATAGTATGACATCTTCTTTACCACTTGGGAGCAGAATTTTGATATTCTTTTTTTTCTGCTTCCATATATTTCACATCTAATATTATTCTCTACTCTTATACTAAGCTCAGTATAAGTTTCCCTTGCTCAGGAAAACTAACATTTTAGAATGGAGTGGCACATCTTCTGAAAAATTGAGACCCCTTTCCTGAGTCATCAGAGGTAGAACAGTTGAAGTTTTGGAGAGTCCCAGCTGCTCAACAGTTGAGATGTAATGCCATTGGATTTTTGTTTTCCTTTTTTCTTGTTTTATTGTACAACCTATTTTCTTTAGTGCTTCAGTACTTTAACTTTTATATTGCAGACATGATAACGTGGACTATGAGCCTCATTGTTTTTTCTGCCTCACTAACTATTTAACAATTAGCGTTTTGTAGAATCCTCATACATATCAGGTTTAGCTCTGCTGGCATAGTCATGAACTTAAGATGACGGAACAGTCTTTAAATAAATCCTTATAATGTATTGTTAATCCCTTTGAATTCCTGTTGTATTACCTTATGTCAGAATAAGGTTTTGTACTCTGTTCTCTATTTTCCAAGATGCTTAAATTCAATATAAAAAGATGTTAACCCAAAATAGTTTTATTTCCTTGTTCTTATGGAACACACATGAAACATATGCTCATTAGTTACAGGGACTAATTTAAATCATAATGTTTTCAAATGGCCAACATCAAATAAACTTAGGAGTAAACATCAGTGCAACATGATAAACAAGCTATGAAGTGCATCTGAGTGTGAAGATGATTATCCAGGGATGGGATTTGTGAGTACTGGGCAAGTGAAGCAATTTAGTTTTGGATAATAATGTGATTTTCTCACACAATATGCCAGATTACTTCTCCCTCAGCTCTGCTCTTGCTGCTCTCAGTAATATTATCCATTTAGGGCACTCGGTTCCTGAGCCTTTGCTGGCTCGTGCAATGACCATCAAGCAGCATGTGTGTGCACGTACACATGCCCACACTGCTGCTGTTAGGAATTTTCTTATTAGCTTTTAGATGTTCACAAAACCCAGAGCAGTCATTAATTTGTTTCACCAAGCAGAGGCAACTAAGTTGCTAGTAAATTGGGGCACATGAAGGAAGGTAATATTTTCTTGGTAGCAAAAAAAAAAAATTCCTACATTGCTTGATCAGAGGTACTTACTGTATTTTTCTTGTTCCAATTTACATTATTTAGTATTTTCTTAATGATTAGAACTTAATTGAATCTATTTATTTGCAACACTGTGCATGACTTCTGCAGTGTCACATATCATAGGAAAGTGTAAAGGCATTGGAAAACATGTTATAAAGGGCTTTTATTAGGTATTTCTTGAGACGTTTTTCTGCAGGGTGTAAAGTTGGAATGTTAATCTAAATTTTAATGGTTTTTACTAACAGTGGATATTTTTTCTTTCTATCAGTGAGACAAGTGTTTGTAAATACATGCTTTTTTTTTTTCTTCTGATGAGCTCAGTAAGCTTTCAGTGCCCAACTATTTAGCATTAAAAGTCATTTTTACTACATCAGTTTTAAAAATTTGTGTGATGACACTCGTGTACACTAAACAGATTGTGATACATTTGGGGAACAGTGGGAATTTTCAGTACAATGATATCTTTTTGAAGTACTTGGCCTGACTAAGGCAGAAAGAGAGGCAGTGAGCCTATGGTGTGGTTACATAATGGAGACACAATGAAGAGTGTGACTAAAGTAAGTACTGAGTGTAAAACCAGTTCCAAATGTCTTACTCACTAATATTTATGGGATATCCATCGGAGAGAAACCAACTTTCAACCTAATTTAAATTGAGGATTTTCTGATTGTCAAATACGGGTAAAGCCCATTAGGTACCCCAGACTGGCCCCATTTCAGCAAGCCAGTGTAAACATGCAGCAGCAATATGTGCTGAGTCAGGCTGGACCAAGGAAAGAAAGACTTGCTCAGTTGTGAAGGATTCATCAGCACTCTCCATGCATCATCTGGGAAGGAGCTTTCTCACAGATGTACACCATCTTAGCCCTGAACCCCTGGATGCACCATCTAGCACACATGATTAATTACCTTTCATAGAAAAGCACATCTCTCCTTTGCTGTATGCAAATATAGAATTTTCCAAAGAAAATACACAGATGGTAGAAGATTCAGGCCAGGATAAGAGAAGAGTTGGTTTGACATCAAATGATTGGTCAAAGATAAAAGCAGGGGTTCCTTGTCATTAACACGCCAGGCTGTCATCTTTATACTTATTTCATTGTTCAGAACCATTTTTAATACACTGTTCAAAAATGTTAAAGTCTTGCAACTTGATATTGATGTACTTGGAAAAGTATTTATTACAGCTATTTTCTTTCTTGTATTTGTTCCACAGGGAGACGTCGTGATGCTGACTGATCTTGACTCTAAAGCTGAGAATGGATCCACACCAGAGTAATTTTAGTAATTTCATTATATATTTCCCAAACTCTGTTTCTGCAATAGCATTGATTGTATACAATGGTACAGAGTGATAGAAAATATAATCACTATTTTATTTCTCATAAATTGTACAAGAAATTCCTGGCTTTCCTAAGAGTGTAACTATCCCAATTCGATAAAACTTCACACAATAATACCATCTATCCTCTCTAAACAGAGTAAACTAAATATATATTTAAACTTGCAAGCACTTAGTTTCTTATTTTGTAATCATATTTTGTAATCATTTTCCAATAAGAAAAAAACGTATTGTTTAATTGCTTTTCTTCTTTCTATTTCTGCTTAGATGAAATTACTAAATTCTGTTCTTCTTTAAGGACAAATCTAAGGAGACATTGACCATCCAAAGAATAAATTAGTCAAAATGTAGTATGATTAACTAGAATTAAGTAGAATTAATTAGAATTCTACAAACACAGATAGCTCTTAGTAGCTTTGATATAAAAATATATCAACATTTTTAATGAATTAACTGAATAACCAGCACACTAATCATATGTCAGTATATCTCATCAGCACAGCATGGATCACACTAGAAAACTCTAGCAAGGGAAATCCACTACACCTAAACAGTTACTATTATAAATGCAAGCCATCACACTCAATATAAAAAATTGCAAAGATCAAAACCAAACATTAAGAAAGTGATGCTTCTTTAATATCCTTGGATCCTTTTTCACAAACAGCCTTGCTTCTTTAGTGACCACCTAAAAATATTTTTGCAAATACTGTTACCTCAGTGTTACCGTGTTACAATACCACGGTTCTTCAATTTGATGAATAGTCACAAACACAGAAACTGTAGTCCACTGTGTTAAAAATTCCTTTGAGGATAGACACTTATTTCTCTATATCTCTGTCAAAGTGGAAGGTATTGATTTTTTATTTATTTATGGAAAAACTCACAATTTTGTTTTGCACCTACTGAGCTCAGATATTACAGAGCTCTGCTTAGAAAACAGGTTGTAATGATTGTAGTTTTGAACCTTCCTTTTGCACATGGGGTCCATTGAAAGGGTACAGATCAGGATCCAGCATAAAGTGAAACTTTCATATTTTGAAGAGATTTTTTTTTTCCAGGAAGATTGAATTTTTTGTCATTGTTTTGGGGAAGTCTGAAAATTCTTGGTGGACAGTGCAGATCATGTTTTCTTTGTTAATTATTCTGAAGGATGAGAGGGCAGTATGCAAATGCCCTGCATTGTTCAGTGATAAATGGTTTCAGCTCATTAGGCAAGACTCTTTTATTCCAAATGCTGCAAACTAAAGAAAGTCAGTCCTCAATCACTACAGTGATGTTTGTTCACCTTGCTCCTCATTCGCTCTGACTGTAAAAAATAAGTCTACTTGAGAGCATACAGTAGCATAATTGACTTTATGGAGCAGCTGCCAGAGGGGTTTTGCTGTAAGAAATTGCATTACACTTCCTTTTAAACATATTCAAAGTAATAAGTCTTTGTTGTCATTCACAATTCATACAATTATATATCCCTTGGAAAAAAAACAACCAAAAAAAAACCAAAAAACCAACATTATGGAGCTTGGCAAACAGTATCTAAAGGTTGTCACAGAAATTATGTCCATTTTTAAAAGTGTAGATGTACAGGAAGGAATGTCAATTTCTCCATAATCCTCTTTATTTTTTATAGTCTATCTAAGAATCAAGGAGAAGGGTTTTTTTTCTTTGTAAGCAGTATGAATAGCAATTTGCTGGAAACATTGTTACTGTTGTTACTGTTACTGTTGCTATTCTTATTGTAGTATGGTAACTGATGTGCTGGGTTTCTTTTTCTGGAAGTCATTATCAATGTTGTCTAAAGAAAGTAAAGTCCTGGAAACATTAGTTCTTTCAGAGAATGAATAGGCGGGATTTTTATTCACAATATTCTAAATTAGTCAGAGAGTATTTAAACACATCTGTATATGTGTTCATTCTGAAGTCTGGAGATAAATCCTAGAATCGAATATGTTTTTCAGAAGCTTTAAAGACACCTCATGACAATGCTGTCTCTTGACTTGAACAGTTTTTTCTTTTAATTCTTTCATCTGAAAGAGTTCTTTCCCTCTAGAAATCATGTCTGATGAGGAGTGGCTGAGTGAGCTATCCTTGTTTAGCTTGGAGAAAAGGAGGCTCAGGGGAGACCTTATCGCTCTCCACCGCTACCTGAAAGGAGGGTGTAGCCAGGTGGGGTTGGTCTCTTCTCCCATGTCTCAAGGAAAAGGATGAAAGACAAGGCCTTAACTCGCAGCAACGGAGTTCAGATCACTGAAAGAGTGATTAGGCAGTGGAATGGATTTCCCAGGGAAGTGGCAGTCACTATATTTGGAAATGCTCAAAAGATGTTGGGATGTGGCCCTGAAGGATATGGCTTCATGCCATGCTGGCCCTTTATAATGATGCAGGACTGATTGCAGGACTGGATGACCTTGAAGGTCATCCTTTCCAACCCTGACAGTTCTATGATTCTGTTTCCAAAAACAGTTTAGAAGCAGACAGTTGAAATGAGTTTCCCTTGAAAAATCAAGTCCTTCTAGCACAGGTTTCAGAATTTATTTTTTTTTTTTTCAGTGACAGATACTGAGCCCCTAAATCTTCTTTGCAGTATTTCAAGGTGACCAAAGTGTCTTGTCTACATACACCACAGACCACTAGTGTAAGTTGCAATACGCAAATGGCAGAGGCACTAGAAAGATGGAACATCTCTCTTGCAGAAATGCATGAGGGAAAGAATAACTACACTAACCTTCAGAATATGTAGCAAAGTTTGAGGAAAGCATTGTGGAATATCTTCTAAGCTTGACTGCAATAAATAAAATAAATCAGAGAAGTGAATACAGCCCAAACAAAAAAACTAGGTTTTGTGCCTTCAAATATGTACTTCTCATGACTACTCATTTTTTTTTTTTGTTTCCAGCTTGGCATGTATCTCATAACTAAACCATACGAGCTAGATGCAACATATTTGTACTAACCCAGTTACAGCAGAGGAAAAAACCTTGGTTTCCTCCTCCCCTTCCACTCCTCTTCTTCTTGTGGTCGAATATGAGCATATGCAGAACTAGGTGAACACGTCATGTGGTGGGTGATCAAGTGGCTCAGAGATCAAGCGCAAAGGGTTTAGAGAATGGGTTGGCATCAGACTAGTGACCTGTCACTACGGAAGTTCCACGGGGCTTCATCCTCAACTCTGTGCTCATCTTCATAAATGGCTTGGACACAGGACTAGAAGAATTACTAAGCAAGTTCACAGCTGATACAAAACTGAGAGGAATTGTTGACTCCCTCAAAGGCAGAGAGGCCCTGAAGAGAGACCTTGACAAATGACAGGACTGGGCAGGCACCAGCTGTATGAAATTCAACAAGGTCAAGTGCTGGATTCTGCACCTGGGATGGGGCAACCTTGGATGTACAGACAGATGGGGAAAGGAGAGGCTGGAAAGCAGAAATGAGTGCAGGAAAGGGCCCTGAGTCTGGGGTTCCTGGTCAATGCCAAGTTGAACATGAGCCAGCAGTGCCCTGGCAGCCAGGAGGGCGCCGTGTCCTGGGGTGCATCAGGCACAGCATCACAGCCAGGCAAGGGAGGGGATTGTCCTGCTCTGCTCTGAGCTGGGACAGCCTCACCCCAAGTGCTGGGGGCAGTTTTGGGTGCCACAACACAAAAAAGACATTGAGCTGTCAGAGAATGCCCAAAAGAGGGCAATGAGGGTCGTGAAAAGCCTTGAGGGGAAGCCGTGTGAGGAGCGGCTGAGATCACTTGGTCTGTTCAGCCTGGAGGAGACTGAGGGTTGAAGCCGCGGCGGCTCCGGGGGACGTCTTCTCCCGCCTGCTTCGGCTAGCCCGCGCCGCTGCCGCTGCTCCGCTCCTGCCGGGTCCCGCACTGTACGCTGCCGACCCGGGCAAATCCCTGTGGGTACCTTTAGCAGCAGCAGTTTGACTGTGGCGAAGGAATGATGAAAGGAGGGCTTTGCAGGGGTTTATCAATGAGGTTTATTGGAACCCCCGTGAAGAGCCAACTTCACCTTAAGGTCTCTCCCCAGGCAAGGCGGGACTGCCCAGTGCCTGTTGCTTTAATACGGGAGGGGGAGGGGAACGGGGGGACGGGACCAATCAGGGAGTCGCTGCAGGGGTGAGAGACAGGAGAGGGGACAAATCCCCTGGGGAGGGGCGGGATCCCCAACATCCCGGCCAATCACTCGATGCTCTCCCCAGAACTTTCCAGAGTGCCTCAGGGTTGACAGGTCTGAGAGGCAGGGGGAACAGAGACTGACATAGAACAGGGGATTACAGCAGTGGGATAAACTAAACTGGGAATTAAACCGGGGTACATAGAACAAACCATTAACAATTAAAAGGCAAATAAAATAATGCATCACTACATCGGGGAGACCTCACTGCAGTTACAACTTCCTCAGGAGAGGCAGACACCGATCTCTCCTCTGCTAACAGTGACAGACCTGAGGAAATGGCCTGAAGTCGCATTGTGAGGTTTAGGTTGGATATAGGAAAAGGTTCTTCACTCAGAGGGTGGCTGAGCACTAGAACAGGTTCGAAAGGAAAGTGGTCACAGCACCAGCCTGACAGAGCTCAGAGGTGTTTGGACAGTGCTCTCAGGCACATGGTGTGACTTTGGGAGATAGTGCTGGGCCAGAAATCAATGACCCTTGTGGGTCCCATTCAACTCATCATATTCTGGGATTCGATGGCTAAATTGTAATGCGAGTGTCCGAAGATTTGTTCCCTTTAGAATGGTCATTGTCAAGTAAACCCATTTAACTTGCTGCTTCAGTGTGGTCCAACGTGGTAACATTTTACAATGAATGCCTAACGGATGAAATAGAAACTAATGATCCATTAGTACTGTGATGTCTAAACCCCAAGAGGAGTGTAATTTTTTTGTTCATTTGCTTAGGCTCAATATACATCAAAATATAACTGCAAATAATTTACATTTTCCATAAACAGTTTTGATAGTGTTCATAGTTTGTTTAAATTATATAAATAATAAAATTCCTTAAATTTTTGCATGCCAAAACACATAAATACTCCTGGTTCTTAAATTGCCCAGGGATTGAAATCCCTTCTAAAATGTCCTTCTGATAATACAGTGCTGTAAATTGTCTTGTAGCTGATTTAAAACCTATAGCTTTCTTTTGGCTGCACTTCTAAAAGTACTTTTGACACCAGGTTGCTATGTTTAGGATTGTAAAGAGGATGGAGTTACTCATTGAAAGTCTAATTTTACCCATTATAATCTTGCCTCCTGGTTTATACTATTTTAGAAGTGTTATTTGATCTGGAAGATAATTCTGTAACCTTCAGATTACTGCTGGGTGACTTCTGCAGAAAAGGAATTACCAATGCATTAAATTTGAATTAGCTTTGAGTAATCATGCAGATGTATGCACAGAACATTACAGCAATGCTGTCTCCAAGGCGCAGCAGAATTGCCTTTATGCAGTTTTAAAGAATCACTTGAGCAAACCTTAAATTGCACACATGGTGAAGCTGAGACAGCATCTTTACTTAAAAAAAAAAAAAAAAAAAATAAAAAAAAAAAAACCCAAACATGCATATACATGTACACAGAGCAAATAAAGCCTTGAGAGTCGTCTTTCAGGGAAATCTGATCACAAACAGTCTGCTGCTGAATGGGCCATTTGGGCTCAGACCTGTCGTAGTGGAGAGCACTACTGCACATGCTGTGGAAGTGTCACTTAGACTAATGACTATGAATTATGCAGAGGGTCACATCCTCTTAGTTACAAGTCATTTCCACATTTTCCCTTTAGACTGCCTAGCCTAATTCCATTTTTTTTTTTTCTTTTCCTTTTGCTGCTGCTAGCAAATAACATGTGGAATGAATGCCAAGACCTTCATTTATTCATGTTTCATTTTCCTCCCTTTCTTATTTTCATAATGTCAAGTCAGTAAAATGACGGAACAGTTGGAGGCGGGGAAAGAGAAACAGCTGCTATTGGTGGATTAGGAAAAAGCTCCCTTCAGTTTGCTAGGTCATTAAGTAGGACAGTAAAAAGCCGTAGAAACTGTGTGGTTTGCTTCAGACTGTGTATTCCAAGCATTTGGGCCAGAAGCATAGTTTCAGCATAATTTCCCTGTTAGGGAAAAAAAGGGATATCGTTTGACGTATTCTAAAAAAGCATTTCCATTTTGGAACCACTAACCTGACAAGAGCGGGGTGCACAACCTTCCCCTGTCTTAGTGATAACCACGTAATGTAGTGCATCGATGAATAGGAGTACCAGCATGGCTCATGGAGCCACTGTGGAGCAGGAGATGTGATAAATAGGGCAAATACATCCCTGGCCTGGCTGGGTATGCCTTGGAATGCCCTTGACACTGAATGGGAAGATGACACATTTGGAGGGCAGCAGATGAGCAGAAAGCTGTGGCAGCCAGGAAGATGAAGGATTGCTTAGACAAGAGTGTGCGGGAGGGTATTTTCCTGCCCAGGGACTTTATCTTTCTTCCAGTGCTGCTGGGTACTACAGGAAAGGTAAACTGGCAGTGTCCAGCTCCAGGAGGTTTCTCCCACACAGGCACTAAAGGAGGAAAAAGACTGTTAACTAGAAGTATACCTGCTTTTCTTGAAACAAATGTACCTCTGTCTAGCCTTTCTTCAAAGGTAGTTAATATAGTAGAAAGTGTAGTTGATCCCTTAGCACTACAGAAGATTCCTCAAACTCTAACATTTCATCTGTAATATTTGTCTGTTAATATCTACTGGTCTTGTTTTCCATCAGAACTCGAGAAAAAATTCAACCTGTGCTTCAACCTGCACCACTCATTTAGGAAAGAAAAATAAAAGCATTTCCCAAAGCATTTTCTCTTGTTAGTTTATTATAGTCTTTAATGTCTATGCCTGAAGAAAAAAAATGTTTCAATGGATAAAGTATTATATGTTATGGAGTGGGGTTTAGGTGAATAGATATTTATTGGCTACATGGTACTTAGATCAGTTGGTTAGAGCAAGGTGCTGATAAACCCCAGGTTGTGGGTTTGATCCCTGTACAGACCATTCACTTAAGAGCTGGACTGAATGATCCTTGTGGGCTCCTTCCAATTCAGAATATTCTGTGGTTCTCTGAAATATTCTGTCTCGCAAGACTGTCTAAAATTTAAGTAATATTTGACTTGTAAAATACTGATACTCTCTGATGTAAAAACTTTTTCTTTTTAAAATAAATTTAATAATGCTCTCAGAGCCAAGTCAATTAAACTGATTCCTATTCCTATTGCACAGAATAAAACAGCATTTCCATCAGAAAAAGCTTGAATTGATGTTTAAATTTTGCAGTATGTGTCCAAGGTAAATAAATTTGGGCTTTCTGTAACAAGGATAAAGAGCACCTGTAACACTCCCATATGTAATTGTGAGGGTTACTAGTGTGAATAGGCCACATAATGCTAAACATGGGGACAGAAAAAGAGGCTTGCAACAGCTTTTTCAGCATTTTTCAATTCTAAGAATACAAGCAAACTTTAGAAAACCTAACTTTTAGGAGATCACCAGAAACTTTTATAAGACTAATTGGACACAGTACTAGAATGCCATTGACTGTTACCAGTCCCTCATGATTGAGTTTCCAGTTTCCCAACAGTAAATAGAAAGGATATTCATCCATCTATGACCCTGAACCACCCTCTATTTCTGTTCTGCATTTTCCTAAAAGCTTTTTTTTTTTTTTTTCAGGTGTTATTTTCAAGCAAGAATCCCAAGTGTTTTTCCCACATGCTCATCCCAACTAAAGCAGATAAATGCCAAAGACAAAGTATGTAAGAGGAAAGAATGGTTTGAAAGAACCAGCCTGGATGAAAAATAATCAAGTTCATTTGCCTCTCTTATCTGTTCCTAAATCAGATGTAATCAGACAGCTTTTTTAGGTGTCATCTGGAAGCAAACCAAAAATTAGCACAGATTATGAAGTACAAGAAGAGAAACATGGCTAGGTCACGTGGCATGGGATATTCCAGTTTTTCAGTAGCTTTGCACCTAGGATAGACAGGATATGCTGAAGATTACAAAGGTCTCTGTATCCAGGAGATTACAGTCTGAGATTTTTTTACCATTTAGTCTTAGTTGCTGTGATTCTAGTTGCTTAAAATATCTAGGGTTGCAACTAAACATTCTTCTAAATCCCATTGTTTGTAGTGACTGACAGAGAATGCTTTTCATTTCCGTCCTGCCTTTTTTTTTTTTTTTTTTTTTTTTTATCTGAGGGGTTTATTCCCTGCTGAGCTTCATGTTAAATGAGTGGGAATACTGCTGGTACACTCAAAATACTGTGTACAGGGGTTATGAAGTGGCAGAAAACATATTTGAGAGCATGTAGAAAGGGATCATGCAGTTATATTTATTTCCTTTAAGAGCAGCAACAATCAGGAGGCCTTCCTTCTCCCAAGGATATATATCAGTTGAAAGGAAAAGATCTGTATATTACTTTTATTCACACTGACTCTTTGAGGCTGTGTTTATGTTAGGGTACAAACCATGATTATCCATGGTCATTCCAGGGGACTCCAGCATGCTGATACTCTGATCAACGAAGTTAAATGAAACAGTTAACTTCAAAGAACTTCTGATTTTAAATAAAAATAGTAAGCCCCATTATAGTAAAATACAACTTATGCGTATATAAATATATATATAGGGCTTAGCAGAAATCCCTTAATCATTGCTTATAGACATGACTTTGTGTGTGGTAAGGGAATTCTGTGACTTGATACTCTGCTCTCTTTCACTTATATAATGCAGAACTTGAACTGTACAAGTGTATCCTTCTTTTCTCTTGACAGAGAAAGGAGATTGCTTTGATCCATAAGGGAAGCAGACCATTATAGTGTAATCTACTGAAGGGATAACATTAATTTTTAAGTATGCTGTGGGTTTTTTGACTTCTTTACTAGAAACCAGATATAGATGATGACTAGATACCTTAAATCCTCATCAGCACATCTTTGCTTCCCTTTCCAGCAAAGTGCAAGGATTGGGAAGAAACTTGATTGAACAGAAGGCTGAGCCAGCCTTCAGCACTGGGGATGAAGGAGTAGCTTCACAGCTGCCTCGAACCTCCCATGACTGGAGTGACCTTGCTGGTGTTGCTGAATGGGCATAGCCTCCCTCCACCTCCTGCAGCCCTCTGCCTCTCTTCAGCCCTTGACAGGGCTCCCATGCTCCTCCACACAACAGTGCTGTGGTGTCGGCTCCATCCCAGGCTGTTTGGGGCATGGAGGGAGTGTGGGAGGCCCCAAATGACTCCAAGGAGGCCAGTGAGCAGGTGGGCACAGCAGCTGGAGAGCAATCCCAGACAGCCGGCAGGTGGATGGAGCAGCAGGGGGGCAACACCAGACGGGCAGCAGGTGGAGGGGGCAGCAGGAGGGCAACACCACTTTGTACTCAACTTGACATTAATTACACTTGTTGGAATCCTGTGTGGCTCCTTAGACCCCTTTTTGGGGTGTTAAATTACAAAATATATTTGTTTAGATTCTGAGTATAGCTTCTCCTAATGTCTGAAGACTTGGGAGGTGACTGGAGGGAAGGAGGGAAGAAAGATAGCTTTCTCCCACCCTTACAAAACCTGTCCAGACTTTGTGGGCAGGATGAGCTGGCAGTTTGTTAATTTGCCCGTAACCATCTATGTGCCTAGGAAAAGCCCTTAGAGGCATTAAATGTTGCTGGCTTTCTCAATGGCTCTATTGTGTGGAGTTCTGCATTGTGATGTTTGCTGAGATGCCCAGATGTTTATAATTAATTTAGTCTGATTACTTCTAATTACTCCTTCCTATCTGCATTATCTTGCATTTGTCAAATACATATGTAAGTAGCCCTGCTGCCTATTTAGTTTAGTTTTGTAAGGTCCCTTTGGACCTTCTTAACCTTCTCTAGTGATGACTAATCTAAATAATTGTGCTCTGTGTAATTTCTTTTCCCACCCATCTCCCCAGAACATTAATAAGGAAAACAGAGTCTTATCCAAGTAAAGAAACATGAAGAATACCATTGCAATCCTGTCATGATGAAAATTGACCACCTTCCTTCCTTCCTTCCTTCCTTCCTTCCTTCCTTCCTTCCTTCCTTCCTTCCTTCCTTCCTTCCTTCCTTCCTTCCTTCCTTCCTTCCTTCCTTCCTTCCTTCCTTCCTTCCTTCCTTCCTTCCTTCCTTCCTTCCTTCCTTCCTTCCTTCCTTCCTTCCTTCCTTCCTTCCTTCCTTCCTTCCTTCCTTCCTTCCTTCCTTCCTTCCTTCCTTCCTTCTTAACTTATATCTAATTCTTGGCAGTATTTTCACCCTTCAGTCCTTACCATTAAGGCATTTTGTCAAAGGCTTTTTCAAAGCCCAAGTAAATCACATCTTTAGCAACAACATTATTGCTATACTCAAAGAAATCTCTTAGATGAGAGGGATGAATCTTTCTAGAAGATTATTTCCTGCAAAATATCTTGCTCAACTATCTGTACTATAATATCAATTAATTTTAATTGCTTCCTGATCGTTTTTCCGATCTGCATTAATACACAGTATGCTACTCAGAGATTTTTTTAAGTGCCTACTTGTGAGTCCTTCTAAAAACCTGATCTGAAGTTCAGACAAACTTCTTCTCCTTTAGTCTCATTCCTTGAAACTTTCCTTCTTCCATTGACAGAACTCCATTTCCAGCTATTTTAGTCTCTTCTGCTTGTTTATCTTTTTAGTAGAAAGTCAGAAACTTAAGAAATGTATACATTTCAAAATACTCCCTGGTCACTGCTACATCTGTCTGATAGAAGAACAATCCTCTGATGTATGCTGATGTATGAAAAAATGATAACAAAAGACCAAGATTCAAAATTATTTCACTCTTCTAGGTACCCTTTATTGGTTTCTAGGTACCCTTTATTGCTTATACATTGGCTCTATGTTTCTGTAGGGCAAAGTTAAGAAATAGAGAAGTGCCTTCACCTCCTGTGCTGCTGAATACTTCCAAGGACACATCTCTTCATTTTAAGATTTTCAGTCCACATGCTAGAGCCCACTGAAATGTACAGAGCTTCTTGGTGGGACTTTCTAAATGGTCGTGTTGAAGCAAGTTCTGCCTAGCAGAATAACGAGGGAAAACCGCAGGGATGAATACACAGTGGAGGAAATGTATTCTCTCTACCCTGAAAGGGAAGCGAATTCTGCCTGTGCACTTCATTCTGCATCTCCAGTGGCCAAAAGCAGGGTCTTGAACAGTAAGTAATAAGGGGAAGGGGAAGTTATAGAAGCTCTCATACAGGTAAGACAGTGAAAGGCTTGCATCTTCCCTTTCTTAATCCTGCTTTCCTACTAGCCTTGGTCACAGTTGTTAAGGTATGAAGTAGACAATGCATTGCACTGCTCTGTTCCTAAAAGCTGGAGAACTTGTAGGCATAAAAAGGCAAAAAAACTCATGGTGTTCCATCTGAACCTTTCCTCTTTCCACTGAAGATGATCCATTTGCCTTTAACTTAGAGGGGAAGATTTTGACCTGAAGCACTTTATTTTTTCCATTTATGTTTTGTGGAAACTATGTACATTTTTTAGTGCTTACACACACACATACCACTCGATATTTTATAAAGAGTTGTGATCCCTTTCTATCTGAAACAATTTTGAAAAGTCATGTCTTACAGTTTTTGGTCAGATTTCATTTATGTGCAACAGATGGATGTATTCAATTTTCTAAAACAGCACATCCTTTTAGTTAAGGCTATTAAAAATGAAACCTGTTTGTAGCTGGTGTTGCTTGACAGAACATATAGGACAAACCTCTGTGGGTTCTTTCGTGGCTGATACAATACGAATATGACTCATTTAACATTTCCAAAGTGTTTCCTTCCAAAGGTTTCAAAAGGTTTACCAACTATTTAAGCCCCACAGTTCTATCTGTAGTAAGTTAGATCATGTCAGTGAAACTGTTCGGTTTAAGTGTAACTACAGCATCACATTTTAGGATATCAAGTAAGTCTGTATTCCTTAAAAATTACAAAATTTTTGTTATTTTATATAGAGTTAAGTGCTCAGAAAAGGTATGTAGTTTACAGGGAGAGTGTTCAGAACGAGACAGCTCCTCACAGAAATACCAAAACTACAGCTACCAGAATTTTAGACTTTCAACAGATTTTTCACATCTCTGGGTCTGCTGTGCATCCCCACATCCATGAACAGACCATTTTATTCCTCCTGTTCCTGTAGTATTATGCCTGATCATAAGAGGGACACTGATCCATTTCATTAGGCAAACAGTCCTCAGAGATAATCAGAAAATCAGCTGAATGCCTTGACACTGGCTACTAGCCTGGACTTGCTATCTCTAATGTCTCACTGATAAAAAAGACAAAGCTAAAACCCTCAGTTATGCTTCTGCTATTACACTGTAATTTTCTCTTCCTGCAGACATGGGTCACTAGTAATGGTTTGGAGCCAAAATGATGCATTGTGTTGTAAATAATCCAGGCACTAGCTGAACCTTGTTCAAAAATCAAGCATGTTTCTAGTGCCAAAATTAGTAACTGTGCTTGGACCCCTTGTTTCTGACCATGCTGGCAGGAACTCCTTTTTCTGTTTGGATCTGCTTTGGGGTTTGCAGCCAGCATGGTCAGTAGTCCTCACCACTCTTCCCATCTATGTTTGGGCTAATTGTGGGTATGTGAAGCACATGTGCAGAGGTGGGAGCGCAAAGCAGGAAGGTCAAGGATTGTTCACCTGCAACCTGCAGGGGCTCCTCAATAAAGTTAATTTACAAAGGGTAAATTACTTAGGGCTCCCATCCCTCTAAGCCTTGATGAGGTATTTGATTAATGGTTCTGGAACTGAAACACGTGGTGTGCCCCCTTGGTTTTGAAGGTCGCAGGTAAATCCTGGCCTTATTCTGACTCGAATAATGCATTTATCTAAATGCCACATCTAAGTCATAACCACTCATCAGAGGTGACTGGGTAGTGCAGCAATTTCTGTTGGAACATAGAGCACCATGTGATAAATTGCATCTGCAAGATTTGTTTCATATGTCAGGCACACATTACTTCTAAATCAAATGCTAAAACATGCCTTATTTAGTCAAAAGTAAGCAGAATGCTGTAATTTATAATCGTCTTGAAGCACACTGCAGCGAAAATGAAAGCAGACTATTAAAATTTAATGCCTGTTTGGCGGAGTAGCATATTTCTGGCCACGTTTGATGCAGCATCATTTTCTCACGCCATTGTGTATGCACAAAAAGTCAGCTTGTGTTTGCCAACGTTTGTGGAAACTAATTGAAAAAAATTATTTAGCTGTTAAAGTCTGACATCAGGCTGGAAAATTATTGTCAGCAGGTACGGATGGCAGTGTCTCCTTTCTCCTCCTTTCACCCCCATCCACTTGCTCCTAACAATTGTCTGTTGTTCTTCAGCACAGCTCCCCACAGTACAGTTGCTAGCAAATATTCATTGGGGTGTCATCTCTGTTTAAAGTCTTGTCCTACACACCTATTCATCTGTGCTAAGTGAACAGCAGCATCAGCTCAAATTAAGCTGGCATGAAAACAGCCACTGTTAATAATTTCTGATGTGATTCAGCTCAGCTTTGGATAACAGGTGAAGATGTTTCATAACGGAGGCAATTACAGGGCTGTGAGCTCTCTCGGGCTGCCAGAGGAGGGGTGCTGTGGCTGCTGGAGCCTGTGGCTGGGCCAGGCCCAGCTGCCCTGACCACATGTGTTACCTGCCACACCGGGCGCTGCCGCTCCAGGCTGCCGAAAGGCTGAGGTGAGAGGGTGGAAGTCTTCATCTGAATTTGCTGCAGGCCTCTCCCACCAGATAAAATCCTTCCTGAGCACAACTCCTTTGGCTGAGTGGCAAATTTGGTGACCTGTGCGGGTGCATCGATGCCATGTGGGCTATATAAATGTAACTAAAAATAAGATTACAGGAAGTGCAGAGTTCTATTTCCCAAGCAAGAACATAATCCCATTTGCAAAATAGTAACAATTGGTGAACTTCTGAGACGATAATCAGGTCTGATAAAGAAGTAACTGTTTAACATCTGCTCATTAAGATGCAGCTGAAGGAGTAATATGGGTAGAAATTAATAACTAGCAAAATACAAATGAAGCCTGTAATTTCATGTGTGAGATGTTACGCTACTGTGATGGATTTTTAGCTTTTTTTTTTTTTAATTAAAGAACAATGTACTTCCATCTACTGAATCTCTATTGTTCTATTATTTAAGTTATCTTTCATGTCAGTGCCACATGGTTTGAAGTATATTAAAACATAGTCGTATACTTAATTGTGTGGATTTGCAGATGGTTCATTTCCAGCCAAATATTTTTTCCTTAGATCTCAGAAGAAAATGTCTAGCAGCCTAAATTGAATTTTTATACATTATGATTTCCAGAAATGTACTTCTTAATGGTTTCTGATGTGCCTAAAGGCATGAATCTTGAACTACTTTCTTAGAAATGTGCAAGGGAAAAACTGAAAAACGTGTTGTGGTTTGTTTTTTGGGATTGTTTTTGGTTTGTTGGGGGGGGTTGGGGTTTTTTTTGCTTTTTTTCTGTGATAAAAATAGTGAATTTCAATTTTGTGTGTTAACCTACTTTTATTGTATTGCTGTAGTGTGTTCTTGAGCACTTCCAATAATGAAAATATAACAATGTATACTTCAAAAGTCCTTGATAACAATTCCACCCTATCTGCAAAATGTGTAGCGTATATTGATTTCCAGAAACAAAAGACATGTCTGTTTCCTTTTCAAGGAACAAACCAAGTTCCTTTGAAATACTTGAAGTTTATCTCTTACAGAAGGTACTGCTGAGCTTGACCTATTTCCATATTCCATTTTTTTTCCAAATGTGACATTGAAGGATTCTCCTTTCAATTAAGGGAAAATATTTTTGCAATTATTTTTAAGTGCCTGAAAGATTATATTGGTTGTGAGCTTGTATCCATATTCAAATTCTAATCTCCTCAGCAAGTAATTGTTTTATTCAGTTCTGACAATGCTCTATCTATTGTCATCTCTACTGTGTTCTGCATACTGTCTCTTCCCCTGACAATTACTGCTGTTCCTTATCCCCGCAGCCTTTAAAAGCTCTGTGTAACATTAGCCTATCTAGCCTAGTGAAAATGTCTTTACAGATTAGTGTAATGTTAATACTGCTGGCTCCCTGCTTTTGACCTGAAGTGGAATATATTGCACTGTTGGAGCAGATGGAATCAGGGCTTCGTCGGGAAGCGGAGATTGCTTGGCCGCCTGCCAAAAGCGCGGTGCTGGCAGCGGCTGCCGGAGCCCCTCCACCGGGAAAGGGAGCGGGAGCGGGGGGAGCGCAGGCACAGGACGGGGATGGAGCCACTCTCTCCCCTTGCAGTAGTGGGCGGGGGACAAGTGGAAGCATCATTTACATTTGTTTTGGATCAAAGTATGTTTGAGACTGCTCGTCCATAGATGCAGTGTTCAGAGGGGAGATGAACATTTCTGCACAAAACCCTCTCTGATCTAGGGTTTTGTAATTTGATGGGAGCTCCTGCGTTTTCTCAAATGGGAAGTGTGAGGCAAGAGAAGTATAAAACATGGAAAATGAAGTTGTGAACTCCTAATTACCTTCTTAATGAATGTAGATTGGGTTATAAAGACAATTCAGTGTGTCGTTCCTTCCTATTGCTTTTAGTGAATCAAATATACTTCTTTTCCTTTATTTTTGTTTTGTTGTTATGTTAGGTTATTTTAGGTGGAGAGTTACCAAAATATTTTAATATCCCAATGAAAATTATTTCCCTAAAATGTTCACTGTTATACCTCCCATGATGCTCACATGGTACTAAAAAGTAGAAAAGGTTGGGAGATCAGGATGGACAACTCTTCTTCTGAGCTCTAGTTCAGAGTTGAAATACATTAATCACAACACGCACTTTATTACTATTATAGCAAAGAAACCTTTTGAGCATCCCTATTAAATATGTCACACTGGATTTCTACCTTTTTGTCACTTCTTCAATCATATTTTTCTCTTAAGTACTGCATTTCACTAGCAGTAAAACATATGCTGTTTTCTGCCTAAGTAGAGGGATAATGTAAGCTGTGATGTGGAGAGTATTTTTTCTTATCATTTGCTTTTTGAGGGTGTAGTTATAGTAACATATATGTGCTTTTATCTGTGATAAGAACTACCATCTGGTAGCTAAATGTGCACAGCTTATTGCTTGAAGTGCTTATACACATTGTGAAAACACACAGCTTTTGTGTATGTTAGGATGCTGCCTATATGTATTATTAATAAACCCACATATTAGCTATTTGAATATGTCAAATGATTGTAAAATAGAACAGTGATTCCAGACAAGAAGGATTAGGCCTGGCACACTGCCAGATGTGTATTTATTCCAGCAGTATTATTGTGACCTTTTAATATCATATTATTTGCAATCTCTTCCAGACAATAATTGTTTGAGGGGGGAAACAGAGCCACTTTGACAAAGGAAAAGGCCTTTGTTATACTCAAGGAGCTGAAGCTTTCATCCTTGGTATACCGATTCACAAAGATGTGTGCTGAATGTGTGCAAGAAGCAAGAGAGACAGAACATATAAATTTGAGTTACTTTGACCTTTAATCCAAAAGACCAAGAAGAGAAATGCACTAGGAAGGCTGGTTTGTTGCTGTCTGGAGACTGATAAGCTGTAATAAAGGTGCACTCCGTTGCAATTCATCTAAAGCTTCCATTGCTATCATCCTCTTTTTTCGATTTTTGTTACCTCAAGTACTTATCTAAATCCCTTTCAATGCCAGCTTGAATGCACTTTGTATTCTCTCCAGCTGTGACTGGTGCTGTCTGTGTGTGTCAGTGTGCTTCAGCATACACTCTTTTCCCTTGTTTGACAAGAGCCAGTGCCAACACCTAATTAAGGATAAGCCGTGGAGCTCTCGGCTCTATCTTTGTCAACAGCTATGTTCCCAGCTTTCTGCTTAGTTGAGCTTTTATAACAAGAGCAGCATTTTGGGTTCAGACAACCTCTGGCCTCTCCGTTCCCCATGTGAGAACTCAGAACAACTTAACACAGCGGATGATTTTAGAGGCATTTATGGTCACAAAATCCGCAAATCCCTTCTGTCTCTTTCTAAAGTACACACATTTGTACATAGATCTGTCTCTGCACATCTATATAAATGGATATGAATGCACACCTATAACCGAACATAAATTGGACATCGTCCAGATTTCCTTTTGTCTGGCTTACTCTTGCAAACTGTTTCCTAGGAGATGATCTGAGGGGTTGGGATAGG
Organism: Phylloscopus whistleri; assembly: GCA_017589585.1. Taxonomy (NCBI): domain Eukaryota; kingdom Metazoa; phylum Chordata; class Aves; order Passeriformes; family Phylloscopidae; genus Phylloscopus; species Phylloscopus whistleri. The sequence goes on along the minus strand of JADMLD010000679.1, from coordinate 3,934,525 downwards.
ATTCTTCTTTTGCAAACACTGTCTAAAAAAAACCAACCTTATTTAGCAGAACAGAAATCCCATATTTCAGAGCCAGTTGAGTTGTTTCAAGCATTTTGTCTCAATAATACAGGTGAATTTAGGTCACAAAACAAGAAACTCTTTCAAAGGGTTAAGCATTTGATAAGCTTTAAAATCAGATTAACATGACTGATAGGTGACTACCAGACAGCCAATTAAATTAGTACATGAAATAATTTTGTAGGAAGATTTAAGTATATGTCTGTCTGCATAACCAAGTTAAATTACTTCAGAGAGCAGATTTAATTTTCTTTTTGTTTTTTACCTGCGGCCAAATCCTTGCATCCAAATTCTGATCTAAATTTTATGTAAGCCTGCATAGCTTGCCAGGCACATAACAACATGGCAATGGAGGTACACTGGTGCAGCTAAGAAGAGATTTTGATTCACTGATCAAGTAAAAATTGTGCAAACTTCTAAAATAAAATTTTGGTTACATAGTGGAAGCCTTTACTGTTAAATACATACATAACTGAAGGTAAAAGGAGTGATTACTGTCTTCAGTGTTTGAGATCCTGCTTCTTCTGCTGTTAATATGACAGGAGGGAATGTCAGTGTTAATTCCTACCAGCAATGCCTGAATCTTAAGTCTGATAGTTCTAACTGAAAATCTCACCTGTAGAGACAAGGGTCATCTGAAAAACTGCTATGGACAATTAGCAGTTAATAGAAACTAAACAGCCCTTCCAGCTATACTTTACGTTCTGGCTAGCTCCTAATTTTGGATGAAAGTTGTTTAGGATCATTTCCCTTGCAACTATGAGTTCATTTCTTCCTTGAGTTCTGCCAGTGACAGTAGCCTCTGACCTGCTCTGGCTTTAAGATCTTCCAGTTAGTCCTACTTTTGTACACCAACCCTTACTTTGTCATTGCATTGGGAAGGAAGAGAAAGTAGTTGCTGGGAAGTCAATTCTCTGTGCCACTCATAGCTGTCTTCATTAAATGGCTTTGCATTTGTGTTGAACTATTGCAGAGCTGACTTCTTGGGATACTAGAGCAAAAAGGAAAGAATATTTTTTTACATTCTTTACCAGCAGTGAGTAAAATCATTAAAATAACTGTGTGTTATGAAGTGCATAAAGACATTGTCTTATCATTGAGGTATACTATGATAAACCTAGCCTAAACAGTTTTAATTGCTCAGGTATGACAGTGAGTGTCATGCATTTCACAGTACTATTCTCTGCAGTAAAAACAGTATTTCCCAAACAGTAAATATGCAGAGAGCTCTCTCGAAACCAGAGAAGAACAGAAAGAGTACGCTTTACTCATTATCTTAATCTTGCATTTATTTGTTTATTTATTTTATTTTATGTCAAGCAGCTCCCCAGTCAAAGCAGCTGGAAGCTGAAAGTTAAAACCTGGCAGTGAAAGAGGCCATAATGGGCCCACATGTGCTCTGTGTGCTCCAGAGGGAAAAATGGATTTGATTTAGCTAGGTTATGAGCCTTGGAAAACCACTCTTCACGTGAGATCAGTGCATTTCACAATTACAGTAAAATTAGTTTCAATTATGTTAAATTCTTGAAGTAACATAGTTGAATTTCAAATTTTTACAGGCAGAGTATATGGTACCTGTGTATTTGAGTTTTTAAAAAATTGCAAACAAATGAGATTACATTGTGCTATTTGAGAAACAATAATGTAGACACACTATAAGAAGTTAATTTTATTCATTACAATTACAATTACATTGTAATTATGAGAGAAACTCAAGCTGGTGATCATCTTTGGTCCCACAAGACTAGATGATGTAACCTTTTATTATGTTACTGCTTTCTTGAAGCAGTAGATATGCGCTGATGCCACTCACCAAAAATACTAAGAATTTTTATGCCCCACTCTGGTGACGGTCTGCTGGGATTACTGCAGCAGACAGTTGTGTATTACAAGAAGCAGCCGCTTCATCTGTTTCCTCACACTGCAAACAGGCGCTTGTAAATTGACCTTGCATTCTAACACAACTGAAGTGTGCAGATTATAAAGATCCCAAAGTACATGTCTATATCAGCAGCTTTAAGCAGAACGGGCTTGAGTATTTTGCACGAGTATTTAAATCTGAATAATCTTCCCCCTGCCCCCCACTGCACTTCATCATAAAAGACATGTAAAGAGCTCAGCTGCAGTTTCCTTCCTTCACTGTTTCAGTTGAACTACTGCAGGAAGATTGCTGGTGTGAACACAGCCACTGACTTGTGATGAGACCTCTATTCCTTCTTGTTTGAGATATTTCTAAAAGCTATTTTAGTGGCTTTGGAAAATGTTATCCAAAGAGATGACAGACTTATCAACTTTTCTGTACATACTCATAAAGGTTACTATAGAGGAAGAAAGAAAAACGATAGTTTGAGGTTTACACATAGCCTTAACTTTGTGGTGTTTCTGAGGAGAAGCTGCAAAACATCAGTATGCTTTCTGTACAGACAATGAGTATCTGTGGGAGTGTACACTCAAAACAGAGACAGCTGAGAAGTTCCTACTCTGGTTGTTCCCATTCCAGTGCATATACAGCAGGAAAAATACACAAACATTGTTACTACAAGAAGTAGTAAGCCAAATTAACAGTAAATCCCCAGCAGCAGCAAATATGAAATCAAGACCATTTTTTGGCTTTAGGAAGCTGCAGTGAGTTGTTGTGCGTGTCTGTATATGTGTGCCTCTATGTTATGCTTTTGGAAACTGGAATTCTTACTCCTCCCAGCACAGCACATGTGCATGCTGGAACTGCTCCAGATTTTCCCCACCCCTGGGGGTTCCTTTGTAGTTAACTTAAATAACAACAAACACGCCTGCCAATTTTTTCTTTGGACCTTGGCTGCTTCTTGGTCTGCTCTCTGCAGGACCTCCTTTGTCCCTGTCACTATTTTCCTGTGCTCCAGAGAAGCATTCACAACCCATTCCAAATCCAGGGCTGACGCCAGAAAGATCCACCTGCTCTGCCTGTTGACAGGCCAAGTATCTCTGCTTTCTTTAGGAACTTCCTGATCTTGACCACAAGAGTGAACAAATGAAATAGCTTGGCCCTTCAGCACAAGGTATAGGTGCTGCTGCCTTGTTTACAAGGTGCTAGGAGGTTTCTGTACACTAATGCACCCTGGCTGACAGAAGGGGCTGAGAGGGATGGCAGACAGAGTTTGCTTGAGTAGTTGGTAGGAGCATTTGTGTTTGCAGTTGTCAGGCCTTGTCATCTCTGCAGTCGTGTTTGCCCTCTGGGATTTGTGCAGGGATCAGCTCTGCTGCTTTCAATCACATGGCACCTTTCCCCTCAGTCTTTGTTCACTTCCAAACTCTCCTCCTGTATCTCCCTGTGCTTTAGGCTAGAAGTTGGTCAACTAAAGAAGCAAATAAGTCCTTCAGATGCATTTACATGCACAAAGAGGGCTTAGAAACAGAGAATGCTTATTATACCAGCTGTTGTTCCTCAGAAGTACTTGGAGGTACTCTGTTGGTAACTGCAAAGCAAAGAGTGGTAATAAAAAAAATGTTATGTGGGGTGTCAGCTTCTGGTTTTCATAACTTCCGTGGAGGACTACTGTGAACACACATTGTACCTGATTTACTGGTATCTAGTTTTCTTATGGTAAAATGTGTATGTGCATTACAATTACCAGTGTGAAATTAAACATTCTAGTATGACCGTAAAAAGAAGTTGGTCCAATCCTGAATGTGTTTTTCCCACATTTTGTGCAAGAGAGGGGGCCGATTATATGCCTGAAGTTCCAATGCTACCAGTCTTTCTCATTATTATTACTGACCTCAGGAAGCAAAGATGTCAGCATGACTTTTAGAGCATTTTAACAACAGTGGCTCCAAGGATGTAGGACAAACCTCCAGAGTTAATGTTATTAAATGTCTTCAAATAACAGTCAACCTTACTTGCTTCAGCTTGTCTATGCTTTGGCAGTGCTTTTCTAGAAATGCACTAGAACCTAGAGGATATCTCAAATCCCAAAACCTTTTCTAATTAAGGTTAAATGCATTCTCTGTTTCTTTAAGTACACATAACTCTTTTTAAAGGAATAATGTGTAAAATTTCTCTTAGAACACGAAATGATAAGCTTGCTTTTGGTTGGGGGTGGGGGGGAAATAACAGCATCTTATTATGGTGACTTGGTCAGAGAGATGTAAGTTAGTTTCAGCTATACAAGAATCTGATGTCAGCCTGGTAATTACTAGGCAGAGTCAATAATACCTCTCCTCAGTATAATTGCAAATCCAGTACAACCATGACCAGAACTAAATTGCTTGAGAGCAATCAATAGAAATCTCCTGATTGCATTCCCTGGTGTACACATCAGATATAAAAAGGAAAACTGTCCATCCAAGCAAAAGGTCAACTTTACAATGAAAACTGCAGCATAAGGCTGGGAAGAAGTCTGTCCACACAGAAGCCTCCTGGTTAACTCTGGCCAGAGGTGACAGACCTAAATGGGAAGATGCATATTTTGAAGGTAATAGGCCATATCCACATGAACAGTATGATGAAACTGGAGTGGAGCAATAGATTAAATGTAGTTGATGCTGAGTTCCTAATATTTGTTCTCTATATGGTTCGTGACTTTTAGTCAGGCTAAATTCAGTCTGTTTTATCAAACCCAATATCTCATCACAGGTGGCTCAAAGCTGTCCAAAGCATCAATCTTTGCCCCAGATTTCTGTGTCCCAGCAACAGACTGGGCATCATCAGATTTGCACCTGGACTGGAACTTCTGGCTCAGCTTTCTCTGAGAGGAATGTGGTTTAAGTATGCCAAAAACTACTGTGAGGACCAAAGCAAAGCATGGTAAGTGGGGAAGTTCAAGGGATTAATTTTAAAACCTCACTGTTCCTTGAACTAAAATAGTATTGCAGATGCAGCAAAAGATTTTCTCCAGAAACCCTAATTGTTATTTTCCTAGATTCTAGGGCCTCATCCTTCTGCTTTTTCCTTTTTCAATCACATTTTCTTGTACATAAATCCAAAAATAAACACATTGTACTTAGTGCCATGCAATTCTTACAACTTCTTCCTACAAATAATAATCAAAGAATTATCTAATGATTTAGCAAATGCAAGATTAAATTTTACCTGTTATTATGATCACAGACACAGAGGAAATGGGTGAGTTTAGTGCTGATATTATTGCTGTGTTCTTTTTAAAAAGAAAACCGCTATTTCTATGTACTCTTCAGGAACTGAATAAAAGCTTTGAAAAGTGCTGAAAACAAGTCCCTTGAAACTTACAGAAAATTTCTGGGTGCCAGAACAGTGAGAGCCCAACTATTTACTTAGAACTCTCAAAAACAGTATGGAAAACAGGATACTAATAGCCTCTGAATTCTTTTTGAATACCTGCCCCTGGTGGCTGATGGATCCTGAGGAGTGGATTGTTAAATTCTTTACATATATATATATATATATATATAGGCGTTATATTACCCAAATATTTGTGGTTTGAATTGAGTGAAGTGGCAACTGTTATGCATTCTGTCTGCTACTACATCTCCTTTTGAAGGCTTTTGCTGCAACGGATTAGTTTTCTAAACTGGCTGGAGTTTTCTGGCAAATCTGCACTAGCATAAAATTGTTAGTTTTCTCACTACATCAAATTATGCTGTCCACGCTGTACACAACACACAAAAAAAAAAAAAAAAGGCAAACAAACAAAAAACCCCCACAAACCTGCACAAAGCTGTAATGTGGGAAACATCAAGAGTATTTTTGCTTAGGCTCTGTTGACAGAAAATGTTTTCTTTTCACTGCAAGTCTGTTTCATTTGACATGTCTTTTGTTACAAGTTTATGAGCCAAGTGTTTTCAACAGGTGCCAGATTTAATTTAGGGGTTTTTTAGATATCTCTGTAATCCCATAATAGTAGAAAAAGCTATTTGCCCCATGAGAAAGTTTTTGTAGAAGCCAATATTAAATTCTACTCATCTCTCAACAGAAAAAAAAAAAGTGACAGGTATTGCATTTGCATTATGGTATGGATTTAAGTACTGCAGTCAGAATGGCATAAAAAGGCTGTTAAATAGCTGATAATTTTGTCATGTTGGAACCATGAGCAGAACTACAATGCTATGAACATTTTCAATTATCATGCTTAACCTTGCTAAGAAGCTAAAATGAACACTATCAATACAGTGTGGCAGGAGTAGCACAATAGCAGCCCAATATTCTCTTGCTTTCCCTCCCTCCCCTTCTTCCTCCTTTCTACCAGAAGGGAAATGTGCGGACTCTTGCCCACACCACTTCTAAATTGCTCAAGCAATTGTTTCCTGCAGATTAATTTGTAATTCTGAATCTCAAGAAGAAGGAAATGGGAGCACGTTCCTCCCCCAGGCCATTTACAGATCTGGAGTTCTAATGTAATCTAAAGCAGAGGCTGAGGAGCTGACGCGCACACACACACAAGGAAAGGGAGAGAGGCAATGGCAAAGGTGACCCCAGAGTGTTTCCTTAGCAAAGGCTTTTCTTTGTGTACCAAAAAGCCCTGCCTCAACCAATGCTTATATCTTCCTTGCCCTATTCTCTCATGCAAACAGGCTTATGTAAAAAAGCTGTGGGTTGAATGTGTGCACACAGTGTACATACACACACAGGGCTGCATTTCAAGGAGGCCGCTGTGTGACTGCCTTCTTTGTTTGCCCATGGTTGCTCTGGTGACAACAATTTCCTTACAGAAAGAGAGATTAAAACAAACAAACAACTTTCACCAACACTGACGCTGTTCTTCATACTGTCTAAACAGGGCAGCTGTGAGCTGTGAGCTTTTAAGGTTATTTAGAAATGAAAAGCAGCAGATAGGCAGATTTCAAGGGAGAGTTAAAAAATGTAACAGTGATCTGAACACTGATGCCTTGCTACAGCTAAAAGCCCCTTGAGTGCCTATCTACAACTCTGTTCTCTAAATACCATTTAAAATCTGCCATTCCATGAGGACATTCCCCATCTTCACTTTCTTCTGCCTTTTGGGATTATTCAGAATAATTTAAACAATTTTATCCATATCTGTATAAGCTTCTTTTGTTCTACTTTAGTAGTGAATATTCCTGCTCACCTTGGACTGAGCAGTCCACAATAAAAGAGGTATAAAAATGGAACAAAGAAGACTAAAGGGACCCAGAAGAAAAAGTGTTACAAAAGAGAGGCTGATAATTCAGCTTTTTGCAAGCTTCCCAGAAAGCTTTCCAGAGGGGGGTTTCCGAAAAGATGGCATTGTTCTCTTCCACTTCACAGAATGGAGAGAAGTCTCCAGTGAAAATGAATGAGAAGTCTGTGTATGTGATTACGATGAGCTTTTAATACTGCAGAGAAGTCATAAACATTAAAGTAAAAAAGCTCTTGAGAATTTCTGTCTTTAACAATTTTCTCAGACACCTGCTACCAGTTTTCATCACAATATTCCAGGGGTTGTTTTACGTTAAGGATATTTTTGCCTCTGCTTGTAAATGGGAAGTTAGAATCCCTGATGGCAAGTGTGACTTCAAGTCTCCTGTCTCAAGGTTACCCCTTCTGTCCTGCTGAAGGACAGCCTTTTAGGGCTTTTAGGGCTGTGCCTTCAGCCCACTGGAAGATTCATGCCATGGGAGAAGGCAAAAGGCATGAAATCAAGTTGTGTTGTGTCATTTCACCTGTGGGTTCTTATGCTTTGATCTAGAGTGTCTGTAACTAAATGGCCTGAAAATTGCCTAAATTTCTCCTGAAAATTGCCAAAAAGTCAGTTGAGGAGACAGGGATGTTTAGAAAAAAAAAATAAATCTGTAATATTATCTCAGGGACTGCAGACAAAATTTTCTTTCCTTATAATTTGGCAAGGATTGGTGTTGATTTTTGGTTGCTTAGTAAGTTTGTTTCCATTAGAAACTTCAGGGAGTATTGTTAAATAAATGTTTAATATTACTGTGGACTCTGGAGTGTCCTTGTTTCAGAGAGGTGTTAAATTCCTAGCCAATCTATTTCCGTGCAGGGAGGAGACAAGCTTATCTGTTCTCTGCCCAAGGCGTATTAACTCCTGCCAAAATCTCCTTCCTCAGAAAAGAATGTCAAAGCTCACCCTGTAACCATCCATAAGGCAAGAGAGGAAAGCATGAAACAAATGGACATCATATTAAGAGGAGTTTCTAGGTGCTGTAGAGCAAAGGAGAGAGCCTTCCCAGGAACGACCACCAAGAACTGCCTTGTGCTCCTCTTGATCAGTTTCCCATGGTACCACAATAGTAGAGAAAACCTCTGAAATCCTATATTTTCCATCTATAATGGGGATCAAACTGGTCAAAAAGAAAATTCAGCTGTGTTAAGAGGACACTAAGATTGCCCCGACCACATCCTGATTCCTGAAAACAGCTGGATGCTTGAAAAAGGGGCTCAGGAACATGGAATAAAGGGACATGTGCTAGAATCAGGAGATTATATTTGGATGAAGTTTAGCCATCTGCTTAAGGTGGAGAAGCAAATCTCATTTGGGAATGAAGGACTCTACAACATTTGTAATTTATCTTTACTGTTTTTCATGGATCTGTTTTCTAATGAGAAATACTTAGGATTTCCAAGATGTAGCTGGTATTCACTTTAGAAGCTGGACTAGAAGCCTTCTGCAGGTCTCTAATTGCAGTTGTTGATTTGCCAAGGAATTAATTGTTTATCTTGATTTATCAAGGAAAGAGAAAGCCTGACTGAGTACAGACTACTGTCTTATAACTACACTATGTTTATGTCTAACTCTTATCTATTCACTTAACCTCTGAATATCTCAACTGTTTGAGTCCAGTTTGGTGAGTTATAAGGCTCTTTCATATTCAGATAAAACATATGTGTGGGCCAAGTGTTGGCCAAAGTGTACGAGTAATCTAAGAAATTCAAAGCAGATGTAGTTCAAACATGAGATTTATATGTTGAGGTTAAATCTAATATGGCAGCCTTGTGAGGCTTGAAAGGTTCCTGCTTTCCTCTTCAATAGTTCACACTTTGCATGTCCTATGTGCAGATGATGTTCTGGTGCTGACCTTCACAGAGGGAATGCTGGTGTGCACTCCTGGCTGGAGAGGACATGGTCACTGGTGCAACTGCCCCCAGCCTTTAGGCTGGATCTGAGGCCTTCCTACTGCTTGGCACAAGAGAGCTCTGCCACTGGGTTGGAGTCTTAACTGTTTTGTATCGCAATGCAATTCAAAAGAGAAGGAAAAAAGTAGTAGATACAGCTGGTCAGTGCCAAGCCGTTTCCAACTCTATCCACAATTTCCTCTTAATAGACTTAGATCTTTCCAGGGCGACTTTTCAGATTATCTGATGAGGTTTTAGAGGGAGGACTCTGATACAGGAATCTCGCACTTTGAACAAAATGGCAGCTGTGTGAGTTCCTTGAAATATCTGGACCTATTCTTTATGACATCTGTACTCCACGGGCCAGAAGAATTTACTAGAAGCCAACATTTATGCTAAAAAGGCTGAAAATTGTTATGTGGAGGCAAGTATTGCACTGTCCAAAAGCTTTTCTTCATGACTTATTGTCTATATTAGAGAACTTGTTTCAATAGAAGAATTTAGAATTCACTGCCTTGAAATTCAAAAGTACTCTACTTTTCTGAGCTTTCTTGAGCTTTCTGAAATGGTTGCTGAGATGGCTTTTTACCTCAGCAAAAGATTTTTTTGCTTCATACACTTTATCTGATAATTTGTCTTTTCTCTTTATATGTTCCCTTAATTTTTTCCTGCTTGGAGTCTCCTTGCAATCTGACTTCAAGAACCCATCATGGGCTTGTTGTTGAAAGCATTCAACTCCCTCCGCTCAGCATGTTCACTCCACTTTACCTGCCCTATAGTCTTGTTTATTGTTGTTTAACATTGATGTTATATGGTACTTAGATTTTTCTGTTGTACTGGATCTTTGAAAGCTGGCAGGATGAATTGCTTGGTTTCCAGTCTTTAATGTTTATCTCCCCTTGGATCTCACCATCTGTTCCTTTTTGGCAGTGCAGGTAAATGACTTTTTTTTCAACTTCCTTTCATTTTCCCTGTTTCCTGCAGATACTTAGCTGTTGTTTCCTTTCTCTCTCCAGATATCATCCAGAATGTTTTGGTGGCATTTATTGAAGGTGATGAATCTGACTGAAATTTCCACACTGTATTATTTGTTACAGGATTTACTTAGAGGGGAGGAGGTAGGGATTTTTGTTTTATTAGGGTTTATATTCGCTATCACATCCTCATGGGGTATAGTACAATGACACACACAAAGTTTGGATAGGTTTTTTACTTTCATTTAAGTTTATTCCTCCTAACTTCTTCCACCTGCCTTTACTCCTCAGTGTTACACCTTTGAGCACATTAGCAAGCCACATTACCATTATTTTGGGAATCAATGTCTGTTTTGTAAGATTTCAGTTCCACTATAGTCCAACCCCAGTCGCAGCTACCAGAGGTGACCCACGCAATGGAGTCTCGACCTCCAAAGAAGGTGCACTTTGCTGCTTTCAATTTTTTCTTATTTATAGCCAATCTCAGACTCTTGTGGATTGCAAAAGGAGGGAGAGTTTTTAAGGGAGAGTCTTGAAACTTGACGATCAGTAACACACTTCTGCATACTGTTGAAACAACAGAAAACAAGGACAAAACACAGGATGTAGAAGGGATAAGGCTTTATTTTTCTTTTCCTCAATTTTATTGCCCATCACAGGAAAACCAGCTTTGAAAATCTACTCTCAGTTTTGTATTTGCAAACATTTGGAGGTATGAAATGCTGTCTTTCAGAGCTGGTGTTCTTATCCTTCTTTGGCCTTTTACAATGCTCCCTCAGAGCATCTCTACTTTCACTATTTTTTAAAGTTGAAGCTGAAATCAAATGGGATCAGCTTGTGGTGTATGCCTTAATGAATTACTGAAGGGCAGTTAAGGCTCTGCCGTGAACGGATTAATCTGAATGAAAGCCGACCTGCTGTTCTCTTTTGTCATTCATAACTGTCCTCAGATTCTCTTCTCGGTCAGACCTATGAAATAATTTGCCAGTTGTTGCAGTCTGTCAACCATGCCAATTAACTAAATGTCATTTCCATACAACAGCTGTCCCTTTGTAGCTTCTGTGTAACAAGTAGGTTCTCAGCCCCCTTCCAAAATCAGAACCCACAGACATTTGGCATTTTGTTGTGAGTAGTTATAAAGAGCCCAAGACCCAAGGCACCAAGGCTGAGTGCCATTCTGAGAATCCAAGTCCTTCCTGGGGTACTCTCTAGGATCTTCAATTTCTGTCTAGTTCATTAGGTCAGAGATATGCTGAATGGGAACATTTGATTTTGTGTAATTGTTGGTAATAACGTTTTATTTGTTGTATGGCTAAACAAAGGGATTTGATTTCAGTTCTGTCAGACAAGCATTTTTCCCTAACTATGTTGTGCTCTCAGGACTTTTATTACAATCTCCTCCTTCTTTTCCAACAACTTTTGCAGCTCCCATAACTTCATGCAAGACCATGAGATCTTTTTGACAGCTTAGCAAGAGGTGGTCATTTTTTCTGACAAAACCCAGAGAAGAAATACTATGTGTTACAGCAGTGTCTGGACTATTGGCACAGGTAGTAATTAAATTATGAATAGTTGCTTAGACATTAACATTCATTTACTATGAATCCTTAGACATTAGGATTCATAATGGTTTTGTTTCTCAGGTACTGATAATTTCCTGATAATTACTGTCTTCAGCCATTTTGCAAACAGTCACAGGTTACTCTAATACAAGACAACTGATCTTCAGCTTGATCATATCTGGTCTTTGGATTGATTAATGATTTCAGGCTTTTTTCCATTTGGCTGATATGTAGATTCTAAACTATTCTCAGAAAATATTTATTAAATCACTTAAGCCTGTATTATTTGTAAAAGCATTTCTCAACTTCAGTCTTTCCTGTTTGATTAAAAAATCTGTCTGCTTTTATTTCCTCAAGCTTAGACTAGTGCCTGCTCTTGTTGATTTACCCAGTAATTTTTCTACACTTTAATGTCTGTGTGAAATGCTGCTTGTTAGAGTGAAAAAAAAAGCAGAAAACACCAATTTGATTCTTTTTTATTTACTTTTAAGACTTGTTACTTAAGCAAGAAAATATAGATTTCAAGGCTTTGCTGATGTTCTGTTATGTCTTCTGTCATCAAGTTCTGGAATACATTTTAGACTTGGATCTTAGTATTGGATGAGATGTGTTTCTCCTATTAATGTACTTCAGCAGTTGAGGTAAAAATGAGCACCTGAATCACCACATGCTCTCATGTTTAGTTTTCTGCTGGTGCCCCTTGCCCTTCTGTGCGAGTTATGCGCCTCTCAGTGTTGGCAGAGTGGAGGGAGACCTGTGTGCACTAGGCACCCTTTCACTATCGAAAAACACTTTACATCTCAGTTCTCTAATGAGCTACACTAAACCAAAGCCAGAATCACCACACAGTATCTCTGAATTTACTGTATTGCTTGAAAACACTGTTCCGACCCAAATCAGGTGACCTTGGTGAAAGGCCATAGCTAGACATACTCTTGTGTGTTGCAACTGGTTGGATTAGGAGATGAGTGAATGCCTTTATGTATTCTCAGCTGGTCCAGATTTTCTGGATTTATTGCATTTGTAACTGCTGAGAATAAGCTCTTCTAACCTGCAAACATTTTAGTCTTTTTGTTGTATTACGACACTTTCTTCACAGAAACTGGTGAAGGTGTCACTGCTTGTACACTTGTGCTAAATAGCTGAGGGAGCAGATGTGAGACAGAGGAGGGGGTGAGCAGATAAGGACAGTGACCTCTTAATCAACTTAAGCTGTAGCCACAACACATCCGATTCCATCTTGAACAATCTAAATTAATAATAATAAAAAAAATACAAATGTTGACATGGGGATGGCCAGGAGCCAGGGATGAAATTCTGGCCACTCTGAGCATGCAACTGAAAGGAATTTCCCAGGTCAATAAATCCCATCCCATGTTTTTCCAGGAAAACATTCTTGAACTGATCATGGTCCACATTAAAATTTATTTGGTCCATTGATCTGCTACTCTTGAAAGCCAAACATCCCATAAGACTTCATTGGGCTGTGATTTTATTTCAAGTGATAGTTCAACAGAACCATAAATATACACAGAAAGTTTCTGATTAACTCTTACAATCAATTCCTTCCCCACTGCACACCCTGATGACATCCCAGCTGGCATCCTGCTTCTTAAAGACACACCTGTTCAAAGTGCTACTCCATTTGATAGGTAAGCAGCAGAATAGCTCTACAATTTTCCATGAGAGGGTTTTCTGGACTTTGAAAGGTTTGGCCCAGTAGAGCCCCACAAGCTTTGAGGCTGAAGCGTCTGTTTTCCAGCACTAATGTGATGTCAGGAAAAGATTTCTTGTTCCTTCTTTTACACAGACTCTACCCTCACCCAGGCTGTTTTCTGATGATTGGTTTTATTCACAAAGCTAAAGGGCATCGCTGAGAGCCACAGAGGTTAGGAACTAACCTAGCCTACATTTTTGCAATGTTTTCAGTAGGCCCTGTGCTGGAAAGGGTAGTTATTTCTCTTTTCTCTGTACTCTTCTGATTTCTTTCTCAGACAGCTCATGCCTACCTCACAGCTGTCCTAATTTCTCCACCAGCCTTGGAGAAAACTTGTCAGCTGGGCTCTGACCTTTGCTTTCCTAAAATTACACATCTGTGTGTTCCAGCTTTCCTTTCAGCATATGAATTTTTTTTTTTTTTGAGTTTGTTTTCTGGTTTTGTCTTTTCTATATGCTTCTGAAAAGCAGTAAAAACAAAGACAAGGAAACTAGACCATTTGCCTCTCTGGCAAAGGAAATGGCATGATTTTAAAATGGTTGAGCTAAAGAAATACTAAAACCTTCAAAACATTCTAACAGTTGTTCGGATGTTTTTGTTTATTTTTGGAGCTGTGGAATATCTATGATTTTCAGAGTTATGACCTTTATTTTGAAGAACGTCGTAATTTTGCCAGCAAACTCAGCTGTCAATATTTTCATTTCACACCTCTTTATAGAAGTTCATAACCGACCTATAAATTACACATACCAAGCATATGTGGTCTCAAGCAGGAAAAATATTAAATAAATAAATAAATAAATACATAAATATAAATGTGTTTGTTTAAAAGTTATAAAGCCACCAGAAAAAAAAAAAAAGGAATTGGTGATTTCAAATGCATTTTACAGTCCTGTAACTCAAAAGGAAGCCAGTCAGAATTTTCTTCTTTAAATTCCAGATGATTAACTTCTCAGTCTTTAATGTGGACTGATGCAGTGCCTGTGGCCATCATGGCAAATAACCATATTATTGCATTTGGGAAATTAACTACTGTGTGCTTGTGGTAATTTTTTCTCCATTAAAATAGCTCCCAAATTTTAAGCTGGCGGACTTATTACAGAAGTCAGTTCTGCTTTTAGGTACACACCATCTTTGTGCATTCATGTAGATTCACCAAAGTGTATTTGAAAGGTTCTTTGTCTACCAGTTTTAATATTTAGAGTTTTTCTGGTGAAGGACTGGGGAAGGGAGGAGGGAAAGTGTCTAACTTTCAGAATGCTGCATGTTTTAGAGGAAAAACATTTCACTTTTAAAAATTTCTCTAATGTTTTTCTTTGCATGATTCACATTCATATTAGACTAAAATAGGTCTGAAAGAGTTGTTAGGGTGTTCTAATTTCCAGCCTGGAATATGCAGGGTAAAAATGTTACTGTGTAAAAGTGATTGTAACATTCATAGGAACTTTAATCTTCTACTCTGCACCTAGCCTCCTTTCATAAAATATTGGGACCACCCAGCTATCTTGTGCTTCTGAAAATTTGGCATAAAACTACCGTTTTTTAATGAAGCACACATCCTTATTTAGCTTTCTCCCAAAAGAGAGCTAAGTTTAGTGAAGTGCTGTATGGCAAAATCTGTACAAGAGGGAAGAGGGACTGCGGCAGACTGAGAATATTTTATACCATGATGATATTGTGGGTGATAAATTCTTCCATTCCTTTTTTGCTCATTAAATAACAACCTGTTGTAAACATGGAGAAAAGCAGCATTGACCTCTGAATACAAATTCATGGAAAGATCAGAGTTTTCTTCCAAAGAAAATCGAAGAAGGAGCCTCTCCCATATTTTTGTGAGAATTTTTTTCCCACCATAAATCCAATCTATTTTTGTGTTGATTTGGGCAAGGCTTCTCCAGAATACATCTCAAACTGGCTGACACATTGTTCAGTCAGTTTTAGCAGGTCAGTTTCTTGGTGGCCTTTTGTTGTCCTGCACACCCTGAGCAAGGTTAAACAGTAGTGTGTAGAGCTCTGCCATACCCATGTTTTTTCTGTTTAGGGAACCATGACTTGAGTAGCTCAAAGTTTGTTTTAAACCTTTATTTTAAGGCGGGGGGGGGGGGGGGGGGGGGGGGGGAGTGGAGAAGTAATGTTGTCCAGGCCTTCAAGATTGCTGAATGCCTTAATGTTTCAGTTTGCAATGAAATCCTAACCCGACTATGCTTTGAGTGGTTTTCTGTTTCAGTGAAGGGAGTTCACATAGTTCAAGTCCTAAGGTTACATTAATAAGGCAATATGTTGAAAATACAAAGGCACAGTGTCTCTAAATAAGCTACACTGATTCTGTGCTAGGAATACATGAGTTTTGGGTGCTGTGAAAATCCTTTGAGGGTCCTCCATACCTAAATACTTGATTTCCCTCTTTTAACAGTTAACTGATTGATCCATTTAACATTGTATTCATTCTCTTACAGATGTGAATTAGCATGCTTTCTTGCTAGAGCTTTACAGGACACACTAATAAATCTCAAGAAAATAATGAGCATAGATGTCATGGAAACCAGTCTGGAAAAATATTCTTTATCCCAAAACCTATGTTGTAGGACTAAGTAAATATTTGATAACTCACAGAAAATGTTAGGTTTTCCAGCATTTCCTTACCTCTGTAAAGTGCAAAAATAGCCCATTTCTTTAAAATTTATAGGTTTTTTTTTTTTATTTTGCACAGCGCTACAATATGAAGTGAAAACTAATGTCAGCCTTTCTATTGGAGATGTCTACATCTGCAATAACAAAATTCCAAATGCAGTGAAACACACCTGATTTCAGATTTGTTTGCAGTTTTTGTTGAATTTGTTAATATCAGTGACCAGTGTACAAAAATGAGCAGGTTTGAGGCATTTCTTCACAGTCGTTTCATACTGACGTGCTTAGGGGTCCAGGAATGGGTGGGTGATTGTGCCTTGGAACTTGGTAGCTGGTTTTGGCATTTCACTGGTGCTAAACAGAGAAAAAAATCTAGCCAAAGATGTGAACATTTCCATATGTCTGCCAAGAACTCAGATTGGTTTCCCTGGTTTGGAAAGGAATCCTCCAGAATGACAAAGAAATGGTAAAGATGTCCTTTCGGACTCCATATTTCAGAAGATAAAAAAATATTTAACAAAGTAGTACCAGCATTTCATTTTATGGACATCACGTGTATTTCACAGATTTTAATGACTTTGTTTATTATTTCTTTTATTTCTCTTGGCAGAAAGGTTTCACAGATAACGTACAGAAATTATAAACCTCAGCTGGTCTTAGCAGAAGACCATTCTCATCTTATTATGGAAATTACAGTTATTGCATCTTAATGTAATATCTACCCACTATTCAAGAGAACTATTTTAATTTTATATAAAATAGAACACGCAAATTCAGCTTTGTCATGGTTCAATTTATTATGAAAATTCTTGCTCATGCCATTGAGCATGAGCATTTGGGCCAGGCAGTACTACCTGAAGATTTTTGACTAAATACAGCTAGAAACTTGACCTATAAATCTGAAATCCAAGATCCTCTGCAAAGCCATATTCATGGAGTCAGTTGTTGTATGGTGTGGGAGAAATGTCACTGGGCTCTCAAAAGAGGGCTGGGTGAAATGAACAATTCTGTTACTTAGCTATACACACCACTTAATAATCCTGTTGTACATATGGTTGGGCTCATACCCAAGAGTCACGTTTATTGGAAACTAAGAAGATGAAGAATCTTTGTTGCTGCTAGAGAGGAGGCCGCCAGAAATCCTGCAATTGAATGCCTTGGAGAAAGCAACAGTTTTGCAATGTGCTCAGAGGATTACAAATAAAAGACAGAGTCAGATGCTATACTCTTCTGAATAGCTATTGATTGGCCAAAACACTTAGGGGATAAGGACCATGTCCTGCAGGCCACAGAACTGAAGGCAATAATATATAAAGAAAAGAAAATCCTGTTCTTTCCAAAGCTTGGCTGAGAAACACATATCTGGGTGTTTCTGAAACAGGGCTTTATTAAAAGAGTGGAAGCACAATATTGTGAATGCCAGGAGGCTTAATCATCAAAGACAGGTGTATATGTCATTTAGACAACCTGTTAAACAATTTTCTTGAAATCTGGTAGATGATGCTTGAGTGAATTGAATTCGGGGAGGGTTTTGCATAATAATATCTGATTAATTACCTACTAATTAGAAGACTAAGTAAAAGATATAGAAGACATTGTTTAAAATTAAACCAGCTCTCAACTTTTCTCTTTGGGAAGGAGTGAAAGGGGCAGGGACATGGAATTTTTACATCTTATTTCTAATGTTTTTCTTACATGGAAAATTTTTTGACAGTATAGTCTCCCCCTGTGTAGCCTGCTGTCATTTATATATTAAACAAAATAAACCCCTGAAACTTTGTGTGATATGAGCATACCTCATAATCTGCTAATTTATTGTTGTTTTCATATCCAATTTCCTTCTCTTCTTTTACTGTTCAGAACTCATATCACGCTTGTCTGGATATTCAGCTTCTTTGTCTCTCTGTAGATCAGAGGAGCATAAGGCAAATATTTTTGTAACACTGACTTAAAACTGACCGGTCCCTTAAAAATTGAGCAATATCAGAACTCATGAAGTGCAAATAAAATAAACACAGAGAGGAGCAATGGGAACAGTAAGGTAATGAAAGCGAATAATATTTTTGCTCTTGCTAGCAGGAATGATGCAAAGGTGGAATTGAGCAACAGTGTGCATAAAACAAAAAACCTATCTTCCAAAACTCTTCCTGCTAAAGTCCTATCTATCCACTCTCACAACTCCCATCTCACAAAAAGAGAAGAGGTTCAATGAAGAGAAAATAATTTAAAAAATATTTTAACAATCTCCCCCAAAACAAATAAACAAAGCAGGAAACCAAATGTGCTGGTTTGGGCTGAGGAAGGGTTAATTTTCTTCACAGTGGGTAGTTCAGGTCTATATATTGGATTTGTGATGAACACAGGGTTGATAATACAGAGATGTTTTTGTTATTGCTGAGCTGGGCTTACACAGAGCCAAGGCCTTTGCTGCTCTTTGCACTTCCACGCTGGTGAGGAAGTTGGGAGTGCATGGGAGGCTGGGAGGAGACACAGCTGGGACAGGTGACCCCAAATGACCAAAGGGATTTCCAGATCATGTGATATCATGCTCATTACAAAAAGCTGAGGGGAAGAAAGAGGAAGGGGGGAATGTTTGGAGTGATGGTAGTTGTCTATCTAAGTAAGTGCTACATGTAATTGGGCCCTGCTCTCCTGGAGATGGCTGAACACCTGTCTGCCCGTGGGGAGAAGTGAATTCTTGTTTTGGTTTGCTTGTGTACACGGATTTTGTTTACCCTATTAATCTGTCTTTATCTCAACCCAGGAATTTTCCAGCTTTTACCCTTCTCATTCTTTCTCTGATCCCACTGGTGGAGGATGAGTGAGTGGCTGCCTAGGACTTGGCTGGTGCCTGGGATTAAGCCACAGCACCAAACAAAACCCAGACCAAACCAACAAACAAACAAACCCAACAAATTTTAGTTCTTTGAATGATCTTTTTAGTATGTTGTGAAGTGTGTTACAAAAGAAAAAAAGCAATTCTGTCTAGGTCAGGAGAGAAGAAAATTCTTTTTCCCCTACTCATTATTTTCTTTATGTTGTGGGTTTGCTAGTCTTTGCAGAATATTTTACCTAACTTTCATCATAAGGAGCTGATTCAAAACAGATCTCCTATGGAAATACACAATTATAAAGCTAAACTAAGTATTAAAAAATAGAAACAATCCGTTTTGAGGACTCCGATTTATCTGCAGGATTTAAATACAATTGAAGATGTCATCACTTTTTATATGGAAGTAGCAGGAGACAAAAGAAACAAAGATAAACTGATGCACAAGTGAGAAAAGTCTTTAGGACATTAAGCCAATTCAAAACAACATGGAAGTAATCAAAACTCAGTCAACAAGCCAAATAAATCTTTGTAAAAGAAAACTACATATTAAATCTGAGGCAGTTTAAGGAATGGATGACGTTAAATATAATGTGTTTACATACTGGTTTGTGAGATTATACAACAAAATATTAAATAATAGCATTGGTTAAATCTCAAAAGGTTTGGAGGTATTTTTTTGGCTAGAAATAAGCATCAAAATTTTGGCTGCTTTTCCAAATCTTCTCATGGTTTCAAGAAGCTGATAAACAAAACAAAACCAAGGAAAAAAACCCCAAACCTACATAAAGGAAGAATATACACAGAAATCCTTTCACTTTCTTATTTCAAGTGTCTCCTTCCACCTGTTCTGGTATATCTGCTAATGCTTCCCAGAGGTACATAAAAAGTGATAATGACCGTAACATTTCTTTAAACATCTTGATTCCTAGGTAGCATCTCACTTATGAATGTTTACATGTACATGTCCTTCTTCCAGAATAACTAGGTAATTTTAAAAACTTCTTGTTAGGGAAATATGTGTGTTATCACCAAATATATTCATATGTAGACAAAGTGGATAGTTGATGTTGAGGAATGTGGATAGTTGAGGAAAGGTAAAACATTCTGATTTTTCTGTTTTAATGGGAATCAAGGAATAGGATTATTCCTGTTCCAAATAACAGCAGGTGTTTAACTTGTTGTCAGAAGATGAAAATGCAACAAAATGTTATAAATAGAGCTGCACAGGAGAAAAGGAAACCAGATGGATTACATGTTCTGCATCTGACTGAATTATGGGTAACACACTGGTGTTACAGCTAAGGCTCTAGCACAGCAGCTCTCCTGTTAAATGTGCAATTAGACTCTTAGAGGCTGAACCTAGACAGCACTGTGGTCAGAAATTCTGGCTTCCCAATTATCCTCACAGCATCTTTTTGGTGCATGACCAGAATGCTCCCAGCTTTCCTTTGCCTGCATTTCCAGGTCTTACGTTACAGGACATGGCTTACATGGATTCAGACACAGGAATGTTCTTTGTTGCTTGCAGTGACTCAGCTGAGTTTGGAACAGTAGCAGGAGCTAAAAGGAGCCAAGAGAAACTGGGGATATCAAGATTGTGACCCTAGACTGTGCCCCTATATCTTTTGTAGTGAATGGGCTTGGAGACGCTAAAGAAGTTTTATCTGCTCCTTTGTCCCCCTTAGAGCTTCCTAAACATTTATCTTTTTTCCCTTCTGGGACAGAGTCCTAGGTAGCTAAATCTCCAGATGTAGTTGTATGTCTGCACTTCAAACTATCTCTGCATTTTACTGTGTGGAATGCAGACTATCTCCCTACCTAAAGTAGAGCTATAGGTACTCCAGATAACACTGGTTCTTCCCCTTATCTGTATTTATATTTGACATACTTGCCAAAGCTAGTAGCTGCCTACTTTTACTACTTTTAACTTTTAGGATACTTTATGATAAAAGTGTTTATATACAGGAGAAAATTTGTGTACTTTGATGGTGTGTTAGCCATCTACTTTCTTTTTACAGATCAACGTTGTATTTGCTTAATGTTAAGACTGCTAGAAACATAGCTCCCAGTCCAGCCCTGTCTATATTTCATTCTTCTGTTCCAGTTGGAACTAGGTGATCTTTAAGGTTCCTTCTAGCCCAAACTATTCTATGATTCCATGATCAGCTGCTCTGAATTATTCTGTGAAGCAATCCCTCCCTCCTACTCCTGGCTATGTAACAAGTTTAGGGAGATTAACATCCTACATTCAGTGCCTAAAATCAGTTGTGTAAGTGTCATTCCTAGCACTGTTTCTGCTGTAAAAGTATGTGAAACAACTGCAAGCACAGAGTCTCACAAGCTGCCAAAGTACTTTGTGTCAGCAGTAGAATGACAGCTTCCACTCAGAAGATGAGGCCCACTGGATGCATCTGCTCTAATATCTAGGGAAACACCTAAAACTGGAAAGAGATGAGCCCTGCTAAGAAGGAAAATGCAAACAGCGACAGAAAACCACTGACATTTTCCATGAGCAGGAAAATGACATAAGCTTCAAAGTGAGACCATATTTAGAGCCAGCACGTATTTCCGCAGCTATTGCCAGGTATCAGTTATAAGAATCTGTAAACAGCAAAGGCCACATCTTAGTTTTGGCTTTGCTAGACAACTCTTTCCATGACACCTTTAAAGGCCTAGGAAGGAACTAGGAAATTTTAAAGGGGTTACGTGAGCATATTCTCAAAGTATCTAGCAGCAAAAGCCACAAATTTAAGCACATGAGTTAAAGAAGAACTCATGATTTCAAAGTAAAAGAGGATACACAGTCAGTTGTAGCCAATTAAAAGTTATTTTTGGTGAGAGCTGTACTTTGATTGTACGCCTAGATTTACTGTGTTGCGAAACATGTGTTCCATATTTTGCATGTCTGTTTTCCCAGATGCTTAAAATCTATTCACCAGCCAGACTCATTGCAGAAAAAAATTCATCCTCTGTAGATAGAAAACCTGACTCTATTCTTTACGATATGACATTAGGCATAGGTTTTAGTCATTTGTACTTTCCATCACTGAGCATTATCTTAGTACTGACTGAAAATTTCATTGTGAATTATTGTAATTGTACCCTTTTTTCTACTTCTAATAGCACAGTTTCAGTCAAAATCAGTGACATCTATCAAGAGGGGATCACAGGTCACTACCTACTCTGTGCCATGAATTCTGTACAATTGGCAGGTTATCTGTTAAACTCTTGACAAAGAAAAAGTACAAGGAATTAAAGTTGTCAGGAGTTGCAAATAGGTGAGGTACAGAGTAAGTGGCTGGATTCTGAGAGGACTTTAACAGATGTGAAACAGCTGTGTTCCTGAAAAATCTTGAAGAGGCAGAGGATGCATCCAAATGATCTTTATGCAAAACTTTACCTAACAGACAATAAGAGGGCTCATTCAGTTCAGGTATATTTTGGGTGAAGAAGCCTTGTGAATTGTAATGTCTATGTCTGTAGCACAGCTGCATAGTCATGGCATCTCTCCAGGTTTCAGAAAATTTTTCCCATCTGTGTAATACTTAAGCACCAATTCTGTGAATCACTGGGGGCTGACTGGAGGCTAAGAGAATTTCATTTCTCGCTGTCACTCACTTGAAAGCAAGACCTGGCCTTAAGAGTATTCCAGTCATAGAAAAAAGTAACCACCACAACAAAAGGCTGAACAATCATTTGTGGCTGGTTTTGACTATTTTTTGAAATAAAGAGGATTTGGGTACAAAACTACAACAAAATGTATGTTACTAATTTATAAACTACAGAACAAAGTGCCACATTCTTTTCTTTCTATTCTTTCTATTCTCATTTCTTTTTGTCATTTTTGCAGGTAAATATTCATAAAATATTTATCAACAGTCTCATTATTTTTAGCTAGAATATATTATGGAGACAGCTGAGAGGCAAAGAGTTTTCTGTCAGAATGTAGTTTGTCTTCAAATACAGTATATACTGCCTTCATTACTGAGAGGTGATTTTGCTTTCCAGGATCACTGTGAATAATACCTAATAATAACAACCCATAATATCCACACCCAGGCCAGTAAGGACTGCATGAACAGCTTTCTATTTTCTTTAAATCTTTTTTTACCCGTTCTCACAGTCTATGTTTCTCTAATTTGTCTGATATTTAAAATATTCTGTGATTGACTTAACACTCCTTTCCAAGTAGAGCAGGAAAGGCTCCCAGAGTTCAGTGATTGTTTGCCAGGACTGCTCAGATTAGCCTGCTAAGGACAGGTGTTAATTTTTATTGAACCCCGGAGAAGAAACAAATTTCTATTTGTTGCATTTCTCACAGTCCTCAAATTTGGGAAGACCAGAGATACAAATGTAATTTTGCTGGCTGTTTCATATACAAAGAATTCAATCATGCAAACACTTAAACACATGCTTGGCTTCATGCAGATGAATAGTCTTATTAAAGTAATCTATTACATTTTAAAGGTGAAAAAAAAAATCCATTTAGACCTCTCCATAATTAATGCTACCATTATATTTTATAATTTAATGAACACCTATAATTTAAATATACTTAAAGTTTAATTACAGGTTTGCCATTGAAAAAGTCTAAGAGAAGAGTTATAAAGGTATTCCAGTAATCCGGAACTCATGGTAAACTCATTATGTTCCTTGACATCGAGAAAACTTACACCACGTTATTGGTAATTTGACATGAAACTTATAGTGCATTACAGCATCTAAGTAAAATGAAAGAAGGTAAATAAAGGCTGTGCAAACCAAAGACTTTCTAATAGTCTTGGAAAATTAGTAGCTTTGCACTTGTTTGCTAGAGTAAATAAAAAGAAAATACAATCATCTTGAAACATGTCTGAGATAAACAGCCAAATCCTCTTTCAGTGATCATGAGTATAAAATTAAAAATGCAATATAACTTCAGCCCAAGAAGAAAATTTAAAATATGATAAAAACCCAGGAAATGCAACTGTGAAAACAAGGGTACTCTATGACAGGAAAATCTGTATGACTATATTATTCTCAGTCAGAGTTTTGATGCAAAAGCACATAGAAATCCAAATCCAACTGCATAAACAATTGCCTCACTGCCTAACAAAGAGAGGACCACCCTAACAAGGATGGATGTCAGTAGCATGTGCTGCAAGCTCCAAAATCAGGTCAGAAAGTACATGCCAGTATTGAACCTATGAAACTGCCACCAAACTAAACTAGGCAGCATAGCAAACAATGATTTATCCCCAAAGTCTATACACTTATATTCTGGATGATGATATTTAAACAGAAGGGCTGTGTCAGGCTGGAAGGGATGATACGGAATGGTTTAATAGCTACATTTCTGTTGTTACAGCAAGAAAGCTAATAACTGAGTATCAGTATAGGCTTTCATTATTATATTGGGGGAGTACAGGGACTTATAAAGGTCTGGTTTTTGTTGAAATTTTGAATTACTTAAGTACTTACTTTTTAGCTGTTTTTAAGGCTGTTTCTCACATGTTAGCATAATATGAAATTAGATAAATGGATGTATTATGTGGTGATTCAGGGTATTTCAGAAAAGTGTTTTTGTAATGCTCATATGTGTTGCTTGAAAAGTCTCAAAATTACACTGCCTTGTATAACAAAAAGCTTATTTTTCCATAATGGTAACTTGATAGCATGTGGGTGGAATGAGTGGTTCCCAGGGCATTAGCAAAGCACTGGTATAAAATATTTTGTTTTCTGTATTGAATTGTATGCACAATAATATATATACATCAAGGAATTGTAATTCGCATTTTTGCCGTCATTGATTAATGCTACACACAGTTACTTGTTAACCACAAGCAACATCAGGCACCTCTTCTGCACTTAATACACCACGTAATATGTCTGGGACTAAATGGTGTTTCTGTTTTTCTGGGAAGCCCATGTAAGCATCCCAGCAAGCAGATTCAGAGAATCTTCTTCTCAGAGAATCACAACATGTACAGAGTTGGAAGGTATCTCCAGGTGTTGTCTAGTCAACCTCCCTCCTCAAAGCATGGTCAGCTCTAGCAGGTTGACACTCAGGATTGTATCTGTTGATATGACAGCTACTCCAAGCCCTTAGCCCTCTTTGTGGCTCTTTACTGGACATGCTTTAATATGTCCATGCACCTCTGCTCTGGGCAGAACAGAATGGGACCAAGCACCAGATGTATCTTTAATCCCATGCTACAAGTTCAATTTGGTGTCCACCGGGAAACTGGTCTTCTGCCAAGATGCTTTTCAGACTGTTGGCTACCAGTGGATGCTTGTGTCTGGGGTAATTTCAGCAAAAGTTCATGACTTTGCAATTCTCTTTGTTGAAATTAATGACGTTTCTGTGGGCCTCTTCCTCCAGCATTTTGAGCTTCTTCTAAATGGCAGCACAACCACCTGAATTGTTCAATTTCCCTGGTTTTATATCTTCTGCAAGCTTGCTGAGGGTGCACTCTATCCCACCAACCAGGTCTTTAACGATGTGGTTAAATAGTTCTGGCCTAGGAGCAGGCCTGAGGGTACACCACTGGGACTGGGTTGCAGTTGGATTTTGTGCCACTGCTCACAAATCTTTGAGCCCAGCAGTTCAGGCAGTTCGCTATCCCCCTCCTTGCCTGATTATCTAACCCATACTTCATCATTTTGTCAATGAGAATATGATGGAAGGCAATGTCAAAAGACTTGCTGAAGGTGAGATAAACAATATCCACTGCTACCCTCATCCGTTAAACCAGACATCTCATTGTGGAAAGCTATTGGGTTGGTCAGGCATGATTTTCCCACTGTAAAGCTAGGGTGATTACTCTCAATCACCTTCCTTAAGTTTCTGAGCTGTTTAGTCTGAAAAGCACATAAAGGTTTATGAACTTCACCCACATAATTGTGATTAGTTTATAGCTGTTATGATATGGTAATTGTAAAATTCTTATACATACCAATCTCAGCATTAAAAGCATGATCTTGATGTAAGCATTGAGTCTGTGGTTAACAAAAAGTGAGAGTTAGATGAAGTCCAGACAAGATTTATACTAAAAGATGGGTTTGGAAATGCTATTTGGAAAAACAGTTGTCTATCTTTTCAGGCTGGCCAGATATAAGAAATGCTTTCTTTCTCCCCTTTGCTGTAGAAGTTAAATGATTAGCATGATGTGTTTGGCCACAGCTCAGCAACTGAATCAGTGCAAGATTATGATCTCTTCATAACATTGCTTCCCTAATCTGTCTAATCAATGTGGCAGTATTCCTATAAAATTCTCTCTGGGCTAGCAGCTGAATGCTCGACCAATGTGTGATTGTGGGGTTGCAGCAGCACAGAAAGTTACATTGCAAAGAAAAAATATATTCAAATTAAGATTAATCTTGTTTACACACCATGGCAAAAGGTTTGGATAGTTCAAATAGTTCAGTTATTAGAGTTACCTAGAACATTTTTATAGAATGGCTGCAAACCCATTCTATAAAAACACTGTCATATTTTTCCTCTCTCCTTACAGTTTAAAACAGAACAATAAAATTATCCCATTTCTTTCCTTTCATTATCTCTAATTGTATACAATATATTTACAGACTGACTGCAACTGTAAATCAACAGTTGGTGTAAAGCTCTGATCTCCCTTGTATTTGCTGACTTTTGAGGAGTCTGTTTTCCAAAACAAATTTCCTTCTCCTCTGTATTTGCTGCATTATTGGAAATCTGTCTGCTAATGCAGCTCAGTGTCTGTAAGTGCTTTCATTAAGAACCCTCTGTTTGGTGTTCATAATTCAAATGTTCCCGTTATTCTTAAGCTGAATTAGAAGCAGTTTCTTAGCCAAAGAAGAGCTTCCATAATCACCCTTGAATACTGTTTCTTTTCTTTTGAGCACACACAATATTTGGACAAGTTTTCTGGAATAACAGAAATCCTGAATATTACTGGATTTAGATTCCGTTTCTCTATTCTTAGAGCACCAATCAAGATTTTTCAATCTCTATAGTTTATTTGAGAGCTAATTCATAACACAAGTCTTAAATACAGTCTAGATAGAATGGTTTGCAATTGTTTGAAGAAATCCTATTCAAAGAAAATTATAAATGTTTAAGTCCATATTGTTATTCTGAAAGTCTCACGGTTTGAAATTTTGTCTTCTAAATGAGGTAACATTTTTTTCATGACAAGGAATATTCAGCTTGCATATAAGGGATGTGGGAATTTTGTTCATATGCGTTACAGTGTCCCTCTGAGGTTTTGTATCACAGATTTGTTATTAAAGTTTCAATTATCTTTGCAGAAGAGTGCCATTGTTTTGGTGAACTCTGTATGCTACTGTCATCTTCCTGATATAGCTTCCACCTTCAGTGGGAACTGATGGTTCAGCATTCAAATATTACCTTTTCCTTACTGGCATACATCCATTTGTGTATGGCTTATGATAACACTGGCCACGATGTGTAAGACATCACGTAGTATTACAACTTTTCTTGGAAATTGTGTGTTGTAAAGGGTTTGAGAAGTTCCAAAGAAAAGGGAGCTCACCCTCAACCTTTGGCGTGTGAACATCCCTCAGGCTGTTGGACTACAGAGCAGTAGCAAATGATCTCTTATGCAGTGGTTGTGAAAATTTTCTAACTGCAGATTTCAGCCCGTGTCTGTCACATTCCTTCTGATTTGGTGTAGTGTGACATCATAAAAAAAAAAAAAAAAAAAAAAAAAAAGAAAGAAGCTGAAACTCAACTACTGTACTGCAATTCTTTACTAAGAAACAGAGTACTAATAAGAAACAACTCTTGAGACACTGCAGTCATCCTTATTACTGTGCTCTAAAGCTATGCACATCCAGCAGAGCTGTTAAGCTGGGGATCACCAGGGGTGGAGACCAGGCAGGGCAGTCCGGGAGCCAAGGCAGACAGCAAGGCAGGTGGCACCATGCCTACTCCCAAAGGATGCAGGCAACAGGAGCCCAGGCAGGGGTCAGGTGTGCTTGTGGTACTGGTATTTTTCTACCCACAGGGTGAAATTTCCTCCTGGGTGAATCTCTCTGGGGAGACAAGAGCAAGATGTGACACCCCAGGGCATAATTTCAAAAGTTTTTTTACATATATATGTATCTACTCATCTTCTACTGATTGTAAGAAAATTAAAACAACACATTAGCAGAAATAGACTAGTAAATGCCTCTTTTTATTAAGACTTGTGTCTCCTTTTGGTGAAAGATCATCATCTGTCTGTTACTCTGTTAGATAAGCATTCTGACTCAAGAGGGCATTTACACAGGTCTCCTAAGTTCCAAGCTCTCATTGCAGTCACCAGTGCATTCAAGACGTGTGAATTTCTTAATTTCTTTTGTGAAGAAAAATGCCTACAGTGATGTATCTATAAAATTTTCAGTGTGGAGCAAAATGCATATTTTTGCCAGACAAAGTCTAGCTAGGTTTAAAAAACGTGCATGCGCATATATGCGGTTAGCTTTTTAGAACAATAAATAAATAAATACATAATGAGGCCAGATTTTCTAAATTAAATGCCATTTCCTACAGTTCCTTTAGTGGACATACCCTTTGCACATGAGGAGGAATTCAGACACTATAGTTAGGCAGAGAGCAGAATCTCTATAGTCATTTTCACTGAGAAGAAAACAGACATTTTCTTGTCATATGAACATCAATTGGCTTATTTCTATTTTTATATCAATAAACAAAACAAACCAAAAAAACTCAAACCCAAACATTAATTATGAAAAAACCAAAACCAAACAAAAAACCCCAACAAATAACTAAATCATCAAAAAAGCCCAAGACTTGTGTTGTGCTGCATTGTTATTTTCACTTGTAACTAAAGTTACTTTTTTGTTCTTTGATAACATTGTCAAAATTTCATGTTGTCTCTCTAAGCAGTAAAGGAGGCCTTGGAGATCTTTGTGTGTGAAAGGTGAAGCAGCTGTTATAGCAGAAAGTTACTAAAGTGTAATGTGTAAGTAAAACATTAAAATAACTTATAATTTTTGTGATTGGAAAAGGGACATCAGACACTTTTTAATCATCAGTCATTCATAACGGGAGTAGGATACTGATAACTCTTTGCCACATCATCCTTACTTTCAAAAAGGGGAAAAAAATTAAAAATAGTTGGGGACACAGGGAAAAAATTCTAAACCATCGTCCCTTAGTTCCCCTGAAAAAACAAACAAAACAAAACAAAAACAAAGCCAAAATAAACAAACAAAAAGGTGATTTTTTCATGTGAGATATTTTCTTAAATTCTGCCAGCCTCCAGTGACAAAAATGCATTTTATTTTCTCAATCAAATATAAATTCATTTATTTACCCAGAAAGTCTTGCAATTAACAGAAGGTAACTCAGTTTGGCTCTCAATCTGCCTGTGAATTTGTGAACTTAAAACTAGCAACTGCTTAGATATCTTTATCATGACCTTACAGTGCTTACTTTTGACAAAAAAACACACCACCAACCATTGCTGTGTGTTTTTGGGGCAAATTCTTCAAACTTTAAAGCAATGGACAAGGGAAGTAAATTTTAAATGGAATTTTATTCTGTTGCTCCTAGCTCTCAAAACATAGCTGTTAACAGAGCATCAATCAGCAACTCTTTCTGCTAGGAGACAAATTCTTGTTCCAAAAATAATTTTATGAGCAAACCTGAATTTTGATATCATATCTTTCCTGCAAGTATTTCAGATGGAATAAGGATTGGTCCAGCAATAAATAATAAAGAGAATAATTATATATATATATATATATATATATATATATATATATATATATATATATATATATAAAATTTTTTTAATGGAAAACTGACCTGAATCAGCTGTTTAAGCAGCTAGGGTGCAACTCAGGTGTGCTACAACTGATGCATGTGAGGACAATGACTCCAGTGTGCTACTGAGAGACAGGAAACCTGCTGGAAAGCACCTTCTCTGGGGGTGCTTTGGGGTAGCTGATGATAACATGCAGTGCTGAGATCAGGAAAGCCAAGGCCTGATTTAAGAATGTAAAAAAAGTTAAAGGGTGTGAGGGTCACCTAGATCTGAATACCTAACCACTCATGAGGACATTCAATTCTTTGAGGAGAGAGGTGGTTTATTTATTTTATACATCCAACTACCTTGAGCCAGAGACCTCATGCAAAAGGAGAAAATCTCTGAGCAAACATATTAAAACTGGGTGAGAAAAGTGTAACAAGTTTCAGTGGCTAAAACTAGGAAATTATAAAATGTTGGGCATTATCACCAAGAACTCAGGTGAAAAATTGCTATCAGGAGCCTTGGAGTCAGTTTACTCTGAAATGATCTAGATGTGAATTTTAAACTGTTTTCAAGAGAAAGTCTATAAATTTTTAGTAAATATCTAACGTAGGTAGTATTAGTTGTTCCTTCCCACTTTGGTATCTTTGAATGTCTTATCCTTTGCCCTGAAAATATTCTTTTATGGGCCTTAATTGTATTTCTCTCAGCAATACCATGGAGGTTCCTGCCATGAACTTAGCAAAATGTCAGTATATTTAAGAAAACTAACCAAATGGTCAGGAACACTTTTTTTTTAGTTTTCCTTTTTTCCCCTACTGTGTAGTTGACCAAAAGTCTTTTGGTAGCATTTTCTGTCTTTTCCTGTCTTTCTGGACTAAGGAGGATGGTGGAAGTACAGCCAGTGGAGAAAGAAAATACAAATTAGATGTTCTGATTTTTCTTGTATTTAGAATTAAATTGACCACAATTTTTCACTGTAAAGGAATGCTTCCAGCACACAAATTGATACAGTTTGGTAGGGCTTACCTGTGTAGGAATATTATGCTTGGTGATACCTATGAAGACTCTTCATTAATGGGACTTGTTTTCCCCATTTTTCCTCCCAGTGGTCAACAGATATGGAGATCTCCAAACCTGTAAATAATTATGCTGTCATTAATTAACTCATTATGGAATCACCTATAAGTTAAAGCAAAGGAAAACCTATGGTATTTAGAAAATAAGGCCGGATAACCTCATCAAGGACTGCATGTACTTCTGAATATTGTTTAGTATTTTCCATCAATAATCTTTAAAATAATCTGGAAAGATAAGAAGGTTTTAAAATTATAGTAATTTTCAAAGATGAATAGTTATAGAAAGACAGAAAGACACTTGCTATGGATTGGTTCGGTTGAGAGGGAATTTACTCCAGGATAAATCTTATGCATTTTGACAGTTACTTTCAAATCCAGACATTATTATTAATGACAGGTTGGGTAAGTTAATAAGATCTGATACATTATTTCTTGTCTTTAAATAATATAAGACGTTTATCTTAATTCATGCAATTCTTTTTTAAAAATATCAATATTCACATATGTTCAATTAAACATATGAAAAAAGTTGCCATCTTCAAAACATTCGCAGCAACGACAACCTGAATAGCTCTTTGACTCTCCTACCTGCTCTACTTCTGGTGTTAAATTTAGAGAGAGAGTTTCAGATATATGTGGCAAGGCTTACCAGTACAAGTAACAGCTGATTAGGATAACACTAAATCTTTGTGGAAATCAGGTATAACTAATTTGCTATAGGCAAGAGGAAAAAAAAAAGACACAAGAAGGTTTCACTTTACACAATATTTGCAGCTAGGCTGAAAAATACAGGTTTTCAACGTAAAAAATATCAGCACCAATAAGAAGCTATGGAATTCATAAAGGATTATTTGTTGGTTTCCCCCACCCTCCAATATTCTTTCTGCTTTTTTCTCCTGCCATCTACCTTATGTTCAAATCAATACCATCTGGTCTTTAGAAACACAGGTTTGTGATATCCTGACTAATTTTCCTTCACAAGTGGGTGAAATTCAAAATAAAGCTGTCTTCCAATCCATAAAAGAAAGACCACATTGAGTTTATAAAAGAAAAAAAAAAATGTTGTGCCTCTTTAAAGGATTCTTTTTCCTGCCAGTCCCTGCTCAGAAGTAGCTATGAAGGTTCCTTCTTATGTAACTTTGTCCACTGCAGGATAACCAGTTGACTTCTATGCCTGTGACTTCTTCTGTTTTAAAACTACAAGTGTGATACTTCATCATCAGCATTTGCAAGGGTTTACAAAAAGGCATATTTTTAGAACAATTAGCTTCCTGTGATGTAATGGGCATTTGAGTAGTGCCATGTTTTGGTTATTACTCTAACTTAAAAACAAAACACTCATTAGATGATTTATGGCTGTAGGATTTCCTTTGCTCTCCAGAATGTGATAGTCTCCCAAGTTGTTCACTGGAGATTGGAATTTGTGATTTGTAGTTATATTATTTTGGTTTTACTTTTTGTCTCAAAAGTGAGAATTGCCAAGAGGGACACTGTTTCTCCCCACCTCTGTCAGTGGAAGAGCACTGGAATTATTCTGGCATGTTGCAGAATGTGTAGCAATGTGTAGCATGTTCTCATGGATTAATTCCCCCATATCCCTAATAATGGCCTAACAAATTTCAGCTCTTCTTTAATGGTAAAGTACATATCTGTCATACCTGGAAGCACTGCTCTTTGGAAATATCCATAATATTGATTCTCCTTGATAGAACCAAGATCACACTTTCTTTGAAAATCAAAAACCAAAACCAAAACCAAACAAACAAAAAACAAACAAACAAACAGAAAACCTAGAAAGGGCTGCAATGTCAACATTTCAGTATTCCTTGTGCAGGTTGCTCCATTGTTCTAATTTTGTGTCCTTTATAATTACATCAAGTTGTTTAGAATAATGTGATCCAGGGTAGTGAGTTCTGGGATTCTGGGATTTTTTTGTGGTTTTGGGGGGGTTTTTTGTTTGTTTTGGTTCTTCTTTTTTTTTTTTTTTTTTTTTTGGTTTGTTTTTTTGTGATGTTTGGTTGTATTTTGTGTGATGGATGGTAGGTTGGTTGGTTGGTAGGTTTGGGGTTGGTGGGGTTTTTCTGTTTGTTTTGTTTTGGGGTTTTTTGGTTGGTTGGTTGGTTTGTTCTTTTATGGGGGGGTTAGTATTGTAAGTAAAACAGTGTTCTCTTAGTGTTCAGAAAAAGGCTTGTTTGGGTTTGTACAACGGATGCACACACATGTACAGCAACAGACTTCTGGCTGCGGCTGCAAGTTTGTGCTTGTAATTTATGAAATATCAAACAGTAAATGGCTAGAGCCTGTAAATTATGCTATTTCATGT
The DNA here is from genome assembly GCA_017589585.1 of Phylloscopus whistleri. Taxonomy (NCBI): domain Eukaryota; kingdom Metazoa; phylum Chordata; class Aves; order Passeriformes; family Phylloscopidae; genus Phylloscopus; species Phylloscopus whistleri. Next base: position 3,901,588 of record JADMLD010000679.1, on the reverse strand, counting down.
GAATCTGCCAGAGCACCAGCCTGGTGCTACAGATACCATCTTAGCCATTGAGTTCAGTCCCTTGCAGGCACAGAACTGTACATGGCAATAAACAGAGGATCCACAGAAACCTGGGATGTGCTGTGACACACCTACAGTCATGAACTATAAAACTAAAACCCATGACAAATTTAAGACTGTAAAAAAGGCTTCTGAATCCAAATCTGACAATTATATCAATTGAACCTGAACAGAAGTGATAAATTTCAGTGTTAGCAAGACCCCCATCACACCTTATCACCTCTAATAGCTGATCTCAAAAGCATCAGAGGAAACAAATTCACCCATCATGTTTTTCTCCCTGGGCATGCATCTAAAGTATAAAGGTTTTCACAGCCCCATGGAAAGCCAGCAGAAGCACCAAAATTTTATGAATATTTCAGGTAATATCAGTGTAGCAACATAGCAGAGAGCAAGTTCCTTCCTCGTGTTGCATTCTCCAACAGATTCCCAGATTCCAATACACCACAGGCATTAGAGCTCACATTGCAATTTTATGGTCCGTTTTCAAGAATTTTCTTCTACCATGCAATTCTTCCTGTAAACTTGGCTATCCCTTTGTTCATAACAGACAATATATAGTTTAGCTGCAATTTTTTCCATTACATATGTTCTCCTAAAATTTCTTGCTGATTTTGGAATGCAGAATTTGAGTTGAAGTTTTATTTGAAAAATTATGAGATCCTTTTCTTACATGTTGGTCCTTTTAATGCCTCTTTCATCTTGTTATTGCATTTTACCCTTAGTATTCTATTAGTAGAACTTTTTTTTTTTTTTTTTTTAATATTGGTCTCATATACTTTTAAGAATTGAAAGGTTGTATCGAACTGGCAATGTTTTGAGATTTTTTTTTCCAGAGGAAATGTTTTAGAATGCATGGTAATTTTCAAGATGACTGGGAAAGGTGTCTAAGGCATTGAAATACAACTTATCTGCTTAAGTGGTTACAGAGATCCTTCTGAAGAATATATGACATCTGTAATGATACCATCACATTCCAGAGGTTGAGGAACAGTTGGTGGCTTGAAGTGTCCAGGGATACATAGGATTAGCAATGTTTGATTTTGAGATGCTTGGTAAAATTGGTATTTTTGTAACTTATAGGTTGTATGTTCATTTTTTCAAGACCATAAACACTACAGATAGGCAGAGTGTTCATTATCTAAAATCATACAATACATTTATGCTGGTTATGTACTTAGAATAGAGGAAATTTGCAAATATTACAAGTACAATTTCTAGTATACTGAGTTGAGTAAAAATTTCTGTGTGGAGGTGATCAGCAATAATCCTGGAAAAAAAGATGTTTTTGAGGCATAGTCCTATGTGTAGGCAACTACTTTAAGTCAAACACGATTTGTAATTTTAATGCAATTGCAAACACAGTTTTGCTGTGATTTCCTCTAACTCTAGCGTCTGTGTTTGGTTGACTTAAATCATACTCGTGTTTCTCAAATGAAACCACTAGCTAACCAAAGTCAGTTTATTAAAATGTTTGTGTTGTTCTGTAAATTTCTAAGCAACTTACAGAACATAAATTTAAAATTAGGAGGGGTTTCAAGACAGAGTTACTGCAGGGAGCAAGATTGGTTCTTGTGTGGTTGTAAATGTTCATAAAAATTCCCTCAGAGAATGTTTGAAAATACTGGAAAGTCTTGCATCTTCTCATCTCAGTGCTACAGAGTGTGCTGCACCTTACTGGAACTCTTTTAAAAACTGCATTTTGGTTCCTAGGCTGCTACAAAACCTACAAAAATATTGAAAGGTTAATAGAAGAATAGCATATTGGAACATGGTGAAAAAAAATGATTAGAGATTGTGATATTCTCTTTGAAAAGACTTTGTTCTGGGTTCAAAAGATGTAGTAGAGTTTGTAGGAATTATTTGAGGAACACTGATTTTGGTATTTGTTTTTAGAGGTTTTGGGGTTTAAATGCATTTCTTAAATTGTGTAGTTTGTGTTTCTGGCTACACAAATGTGTAATGTGCTTCCTAGGAAAAGAATCACAGCACAAGCAAAGGTATGAGAAGTAGGAGAATAAGAAAGAGTTAATTCTTAAGATTTTGCTATCAAGACATGGTTTTGTAAACTGTCTCCCTATTGCTCTTATACACCTTTTCTATACTCATGTATAACCACAGATACTTAAGAATTTAAAAGCCTGCAAGGGACCACTATAATTGTCTTCTATCTGATCTTGGTTTCAAGATCTTGCACAGCAGCAGACCAGCATTTTTCTGATTGTTATTTTGATTAATAGAAGCTTTTGCTACTATACCCCTTCCAACCTAGAATTTGACTAGTACATAATCCTCCAGCCATTGGAAGATTTTATTATGTCTTCTTATGCCTATCAAACCATTTACAACCAGATATCACTTTTCTTTTTCAATACCTTGTCACAAGCAAAACAGAATTGGATTTTGCTATGCCTTCTTATTCTATAGAGCCACTTTGAATCAGCTATCACTTTTTGTTATGCTGTCACAAGCAAAACAGCCTTCAGTTGGAGAAACATATTTGAGTCATCATCAGTAAACATAAGTTCTGATCTTTGATTTGAGTGTTGGAAGTGGGGAAAAAATTCCAAAAGCATTTATACAAGTACTTAGATAAACATTTATTGTTCCCTTTCCTCAGCCTAAAGTTTTTATATGCTTTCTGCAAATTTTGCTCAGTCCATGCTGGTTCACCCAGCGAGGGGGAGGTGGTATGGCAAACTGAGATGCTTTGTCCAGTGGCTTTCCCATGTTCTGTGCCGTGGTTTCTTTCTGCTGGCTGATGCTTCACAGATTTCTGACACTCCATGTGCAACCATGTCTGAGACTCTTGTTTGTGCTCCGGGGGACATCATCCACGTCCTTCAGGTATGTACCTACTCCCTTTTGGCACAAAAACCATCCCAAGAGCATATTCCAGTGTTTCTCCACATTGTCTGAGCGGGACACCTCTTGCTTTACTGGTCACACATACTTTAGCGTGCAGTTGTAAAGTTTTTGCTTTTTTCTGCTGGTGCTTAAACAGATTTCAGCACTAACTGCAATAGCTTCCATCTATCCTTCCAATCAGTTCACAACTCTGACCCCCTGTTCCTTAAACATTTAAATTCTCTCTTTTATACGATATATACAACAATGCATAATAATAACCCCACTATTGCTGCTTTTTCTGGATAAACAAATAGACTAAGGCAGTTAAGTGTCTCAAGGCCTGTCTTACAGACAACAGACTTTAATTGTACTTATTTTCACAGAATCATAGAATAGTTTGAATTGGAAGGGACCCAGAAGGATCATCAAGTCCAACTCCTTAGTGAATGGCCCATATGGGTTTCACACCCACAATGTTGGCGTTGTTAGCACCATGCATTTTCAAGCCCTTTCTAAGATTTAACTACCATTTTTAGAGAATTGAATGTGACATGCTGGTATACTTTATTTACCATGTGTACAAATGCCAGTCTCAGTATTCAGATTAAAAAAAAAAATTCCCTACGGGGATATCTACCATTATTTTGGTTGCGGCTTTGCTGAGCACTTTAAGCTGAGACTGATGTCCTGTGATTTACCTACATTTAACACAGTTTTCCCTTTCTGAAGGAAAACAGTACAGCTCTCTTGGGACAATTGGGGTATTCTGTAGAACTTCTTTATTCCTACTGTTTTATGTTGTGTCCCGCTTGATTTAGAAGCTGTGCTTAGTATGACTGATTAATCTTAGTAATCCATTGCTGGAGGTCTTGCAGCCAGGGTAAAAGCTGTCCTACACTGCAAATTCATTTGTGCAAATAAATTGCAAGCAATGTCACTTCTATCTCAGTTTTTTAAAAACCAAGGGTATCAAGAGTGTTTTGTACCAGTCTTATGGTACGAACCAGAGCAGCTTTGCATACTATGAGGGTAATAATCCTCTCAAAGACCACAGGAAATGTTTGCTGGCCTTCAACTTCATTAGACATCTTGCAGTGAACTTAGTTAGCATCAAGCACCAATTATGGATAATTATATTTCAGATATTTAGGAAGAAAAGCTATCCAAATTGTGCTTTGGCTTGGCTTCATAGGACCTCTTGTAAGTTCAGTGCCTCCAGTTGTACATAGCAATATAACTGCTAGCTTGTGACTTTCAGGAGCTGCAGCTTGCTGGAGCCTGGTGGAGCTTTTCTGTCACTGTTGACTTGCCTTCTGCTACTGCATTGCCCAGGCACAAACCTCAGGGGACAGGCCCCTGGCATGTCAGGATCACTCCTACACCCTTCATTCTCGCTCACACAGCAGAGGTGTTGGGAGGACTGACACTGCTATTCAGGTCTCTAGGTTGCAAGGAAAATAATTAAAGTGTAGGATGTCAGTGGGCATTTTTTTTTTATTCTCCCTATTACCTGATTTTTCCACTTTCAGTCAACTTATTACTCTCAGGCTAGGAGAAACTTGTTTGCTATTGCTGCTCCAGTTAAAACAAAAGAAATTAAATAGCTTCTTCCAGTGGCGTGCTGCACAGCCTCCTGTAACTGCCTAATTGGCCCCCTATAATTATTGCCCTAGTTGAAACACATTTATTATTAGATGGGAGGTTTATGTAGGTCATCTAGTTTTCTGGAAAAGTTGGATTGTACTCAGGCATGAAACCAATCTACCTTATCATTGACCTTTCTGATTTGCTAATGTTTTATCTCTGCCACAACAAATCTGGTTTTAAAGGAAAATATATCTTTTGAACACAGATATCAGTAATTTTAACATATTTAGAGCTTTAATAGACAATGCTGTATGAAATAACAGTCTTCATCTGGATGTCCTTTCCAGGAAGCTGTTGATGTATTTATGGTCATGCATGGGCCTGTGAAAGTTTGACACCCTCTGGGAAAGCACCAGCCTCAAGCTGCAAGTCAAGACCACATGTAACAGCTCGAGTGGGCATACACTTGCATTAGATGCATGTAAACACATGCAAAACAGAATTTGTCTTGCTTCTAGACTTCGGCTTTCAGTGTTTTGGTTTATTGTTTAAGATCATCTCTCATACTGCTTTCCTGTTTCCTCTCTGGATAGAGATATACACCTTAGATTGTAATTATCTCATAGTTTAATTGTTTTAGAAATAAAATTATGTTTATCATTAACTTGTTTTGAAATTAACTGGATGTGTAAAGAAACTTCAAGTTCTTCTGGTTCCTAAGCATTTTATTGACAGAAATCTTTGAAATACAGGGATCAATTCTTCCATTGTCTCCTAAAACCATTAATATCTTATCTTTTAGATTAAAACTAAGATTATCTAATCTTACTTTGCTTTTGTTAGAGGAGGAAAAAAAAGTCCTTACCAATATGAAAAACTGTTTAGCTAAGTATTTTCCATTTTTATTTTCTCCAGTTAATTTTGGCTTTAAATTCAATGCAAACTTTTTATCTGATTTTTGTCTTTGTCTGTAGCCATATTTCACTAGAGTGGAACTATCATAGAATCACAGAACATGCTGAGTTGTAAGGGACCTGTCAGGATGACAGAGTCCAGCTCCTGGCCCTGTATGGCACCATTCCCAAGAGTCACACTGTGTGCCCAAGAGCATTGTCAAATGCCTCTTGAACTCTGTCAGGCTGGTGCTGTGACCAGTTCTCTGGGGAGCCTTTTCCACTGCCCAGCCACCCTCTGGGTGATGAATCTTTTTCTAATATCCAACCTCAACCTCCCTGAAACAACTTCAGAACACTCCTTTGGGCCCTGTCACTGTCACTACAGAGAAGAGATCAGTGCCTGCCCCTCCTCTTGGACTCACAGGGAAGGTGTAACTGCAGTGAGGTCTCCCCTCAGTCTCCTCTTCTCCAGGCTGAACAGACCAAGTGACCTCAGCTGCTCTGCCAGATGCACGAGGCCTCCTCTTCAGATGCTTCATCATCCTCATGTCCTACCTTTGGATACCCTCTAATAGCTCCTAGCCTTGCCTAGAAATGGACTCCATTGTTTTTTACTATGTGCCAGGGGAGCACTCGAAGTCCCTTTCCTTCAGTGGCAGTTTGAGAGCTAAAGGGCTGAGAACCTGCACAATTATGGGAGCAAAATTAATGCGTCAAAGCAGGACTCATTAGAAACCTATCTGTATGGCTAGTTGGGCTACACAGGTTTACAGATTTCCTTCTGTGCCAAGATACCAGCCAGAAGCCTTGTATGCACACATCAGGATCCCAGTAAATTATACTGAGAGCAATCAGATAATGTTGTTAATATGACTCACTTCAATGCAATTTCTTTGCTCCTCCCTGTATGATTAATTACAACCAAATTGATGTTGCCAGCAATGATTAATTTACAAGTTGAGATGCAGAGTAAATGAGCTAAGCAAAGCCGAGTTGGCATTGCACCTCATTTAAGAAACTGCACAAGGGATCACAATTCACAGCTAACCTTGTGACCCATTACTGTATTTGCATAAGAATTGGCTGGGTTGAATAGCTGCAAACATACAGTTTATTATTTTGTGATAGCTGTTTAGAAAAAAAAATATTTAGTTTAGCTAAATCAGAAAACAAAGAGCATCAATCAGGCTTCTACTGAGAATTTTCTAATTCAAATTCATGATCTGATAATATGATAATGCCAGGCCTCTGATAGTGAACTGAAGATGAGGATCATATTCTTAATTGGAACCCTGAATTTCTCTGAGAAAAAAAACAAGAGTCTATAAAAAGAACACTGAATTAATATATATATTACAATATATTATAACTACTTTTTTTTTAGTGATAATAAGTCTGTCCTTTAGGAATTACAATTACTTCCCATTTTGTATGTAAGTCAGAATTATTGTCTGTATTGAGATGAGTGCTAGAGGCTGTCCTAGGGTGACTTTATGGTGCTTGCATCCCCAGTTGTCTGTTCTGTTCATGCTGGACATTAAGTTTTGCACCTTTAGGACTGGTTCTGAGAGCAAAGGCGCAGAAGAAGGTTTGCAGTTTGTTTTCAGACACTGCACCCGCTCCTCTGCATTCCCTCTCATGGACTGCAGCACTGACAGTGGGACAGAGCTCCTCTGCTTTTAGTGGGTTTTTTAGCTAGCTGAGGCAGAGAAGCTCCCCGGACTGTGCCTTTTCTTTTTCTTGGAACTGATCGGCCCTGCTGGACTGAAAAGCCCAAAGAACACCGGGAGCTCACAGCTGTGTCCCACCAGGGCCCGGGACGCGGCATTTTCCAGCACAGGAGGGACTGGTGAGAGATGAGTGAGTGAGCTACACCCACGACAAGGACTGTCTGAATTTGCCATCTCTTCAGAACAGCCAGAGGTTTTATTGTTTAATAATATGCAATTTTTATGCTTGTGAACACTTGGCTTGTTAAATAAACAGGGTTTTTTTCCACTTTTACCCAAGGAAATCTTTTCCTGAACCAGCTGGGGCACAGGTCACTTGAAATGGCTTTCTAGAGGGACCCCTCTAGAAGTTTTCTCCAAATGTGCCCTTAACCAGGACAGAAACTTACATTACTGTATATCACCAAGTATGTGAGCATCTTCCACATATAATTAATAGCAGTAGTAGGTTTGAGGAGCATGCAGAGACTCTTACTCTACAAAAATCAAATTTTTAAAAATCAGTTTCCTTGTGGTGTGTACATTTTATATTATGTAGTGTAGCTCTGGTTCGTGCCTGAGATGTTTTGGTTTTCTGAAATTCTTTTCCCAAAGAATTTTCTGTAAGCAAAAGACATGTTTTTCTAACTGTAACTTTGTTTACATTCTTTCCCTAGAAAGGACTTCCTCTTGATGTCCCTCTAGTTTGACCAATGTGATTGAAGAAGTTTGTCTTTGTTTCACCAATCAAATTGTTCTGTGTAGAACAGTATAAAAGGGAGACATCACCAGAAATAAATATAGTAATTTTCAGCCTTCTGAAGTCAGAGTCTGTGCCATTGTGGCATACAACAACGTCAATGTAGAGGTGAATTTCAAAATATGGTCTTTATCTTGAAGAATTTTCATCTCATGGCAAGTATTTCTGATGAATGAGAAGAGTGACTGGTAGCCTAATTTAGGCCCTTTTTCCATGACTTTACCTTTTTTTTTCTTTTTAAATAGAGATGTTGATTGAAAAATTAAGTACATTTTTACCCATAGCTATTTGCAGATGCATAGCAGGGGAGCTCTTGAGGGTTTGAAATCAAGTGTTGAAGAGAGGTGAGATCTGGAGTGAGAACTTCTCCTCAGTATGTGCTTTTCAGAGAGAAAAGTTTTTCATCCCACCCGGCACTAATTAACTCAAAGGAAAACTCACTTCTAATTATGAAGGCCTCACTGGAGGCAGTGCCACTTATCATTTCCTTTACAAGTTCTGTCCTTGAAGCTTCTGTTTCAGTACCAGCCACACTGCCAGACAGCTATTTTCTAGGTGACTATCGATGCTTTTGAGTGTTCTATGGCAGTCTCAAGGCAAAGGGAACAATGCTAGGCTGAGCACCAGCAGGATGGATTAAAGATTCAAGGGCACGGTTAAAAAGAAAAATAGCAAAAAGCTTTGGAAACACCTAAGACAACATCCATGTGTGTGAGTCAACTTTTGCTTCTCTCGCACTCCATATTTGAAACCATTTGCCCAGATAAACAGTCAGTCTTTGGACCAAGAACTGCTGTGTCCCATGAGAAATTCATAACCTCTATTCTGAGCAATTGATGTCTCCCTGGCCCAGTGCATACACCCCTTCTTACCCGAAGAGGTACAGCTCCAGTAGGCAACAAAAAGAGATGCTCTTAAAAAAACAGCTATTATTTGGTGCTAGTCAGACAAAGGATCTGGCCTTGTATGCCTAAGTATATAAACCCAATCTGTTTGCTCTTTGGGTTGCACATACAGGCTACTTCTCTCCCTCTCTCCGACACAGCCAAATGAATACTGTTTTGAAATGCCTGAGATATATCCTATCACAGAAGGGAAAAATTAAAATTTCAACCTTTGTGTGGAAGGGAAAGGCTACATCCCATCTCTCTCTAAATCTAATGCCGAAAACGATACAAATATCATTAACAACCAAATCAACCTATAATCCACTTTCTGCATCTAGTGATCAGAAAGAAGACCTTCATAATAGGTTTTTAAAAATAGCTTACACTGCTGACTACAGAGGGACACAGTACAGAGGGATATCTAGAATAGACTTTTGAAATGTCTTAGAATAACCTAGTCTGGACGGAGACCATGTAAATTTGAGCAGTAGAGTGCTGGAAAACTATTTAAACTGAAAATGGAACTTCACTGCTCAGCTGTTCTTAATGATACAGGGAACTTTCAATAGCCACAACTTAGTGGCTCCCACCATATAAATTTTGGTTGCCAAGAAATTCTTTTTAGTTGCTGTACATCCAGCATGCTAAAATTTGTAGTTCGTGGGATGCATCAGTTTTTGCCTTGTGAAGCTCCTCTGATTCCATCAGTTATACAGAACACAAATGCTTATTGAAGATTATTTGGATGTCGACAGCACACATAGCCTACATTAAGTTTTCAATTTCTTAGTGTTTGAAAAAAACTAGGTGGTTTTGTTTTTTTCTTTTGTCCTTTTTTTTTCATAAACCAGAGAATCTGTGTTACATTTTGTAATGACAGCATATGTTAGCTCATTGAAATGAAAGAAAGCATGTTCTCAGAAAACACACCACACACTGCAGAAACCAGGGATATGTGTTGGCAATACATGACTCTGGCAGACCTTTCATCTTGGTGTGTGTTTCAGGGATGAAGAACTGCTGAATGAACTCCTATCTGTAATGTTGGTTTCTGGATCTTTTGAGTTAGGCATAATGTCATTAAAAATAGACAGGCTTTTGTGTTATATCAGATTGAATTACTGGTGCTTCCTAGCAGAGTGATGGGCTAGAGAAAAAGAGCTGAGTTCAAAAACGTCTGGATGATTTTAATAACAGATTTCAAGAAAATATACATATCATGTATTTTCACCTGCATGTAGGAGAGAAATTTATTAATTTATGCCTATCTTTACATTCGTCCCAGTCAAATAGAACAATGAACAACTGAATTGAGATTACTGAAATTCAAGTCCTTGTTCAAAGCCTAAATGTGTTTTCTGTGTCATTTTATGATATCCATGTAGCAGTTTGGACCTTGCTGACCTCCTATTGCTGTTGCAGAGGCCATCTGTGCAGGTTCCCTGAGGGACAGGCTCTGCTGCAAACAGTTTGTTACACAGAGCTCCCAAAATGCCTCTCTCTTTTCAAACACTATTGCCCTTTTTTTAACAGGATAAAAGTTAAACCCTTTCCTATCAAATGTACACTATTTTACTGTTTTCCAACACAAGCTATTTACTGCTTTCAAATTAAGTTTATTTTGTATATCCCAAGCCTCTCTACTTTCTGAATCTGAAGTGGATGACTATAAAGTGCTCTCTGCACACACCACATAGTCTCAGTAGGAATGCAATAACAGGGAGAGAAAAATTGGATCTGTACTAGCATCAGATTAATGTTGCTTCTGAAATAATATTGTATTAATAATTTATCTCCTTCACTATAGTAGTGTCCACCTCTCACAAAAGAAACATAACCACAAATGGCTTCTAGTTCCTGATTCTTGGGTACACCTTGCAAAAAGCCAAAAGATTAAGTTCATAATAAATATACATTCTCATATGGGCAGTCAAGATTGAGATAAGGAACTTTCATTTCCTTATCGCTTCTGCCAGAATCACAGCTCTGGATGTCAAGTGAAAGGCTCCTCCAGGGTTTGCCATCTATGCTGAGATTACTGTAACCTGTTCTGCATGGACATGGAGTTCCATTCCAAAGTGCTATCAATTTGGATCTATTCAAAGCCTCTAAATCCTACTTAAATTAATACAGATTAGTAATATTTCTCCTGAGGTGCATGTAAGATGCTGACAGAAAACAATGAACACCCCTTTTTAGATTTAAAATCCAGCACAAACCAGTGTCCTCTTCTTGGGAGCTCCAGAAATTTTGAGACCATGTTGGAGTTGTGCTAATGATCGTTTATTTCTCTCTTCTTGTTTATAATGCAAAAACACAAACACCTTCTAGTAAACAGAAGAATAGTGAAACAAATTAATAGAATAATTGTGTAAGCAAGTTGCTGAATTTGTAGAGGTGGACATTCTTAACCTCCATGTATGGATGGCCCATAATGCATATTTTCTTCTAGAGGAAGAAGGCTTCCCAGCTGGAATATTAACTCCTGAGAGAAAACGCAAGATATGTCTTTCTGCCCTGTCTATCAGAGGAAAGGTTTATGTGTTTACAACACCAGCAGCAATAGGAAAGTTGTCTTTGTGTTCTTTTCTAATCATAATTCAATACACATGGCTATTTTAAAGAGCACAAAAATGCAAATGTAAAGCAAGGGCTACTTGGAACAGTCCTTTTGAAGAACACTACTTCTAAAATTTTGTAATTATTGATTGAAAAGTTATTTTTTATGTTTTATACCAAGCCACTCAGACTGGAGCATATCTGAAACAACATTTTGTTTCAACTTCTGTACTCAATAAGCAATAGTACCATGATCCAGGTGGCATTGCAATAGTGTTCCCATTCCTTGTGCAGCACTTAAATATTGTATATCTCCAGCGACTCATATGGGAATAAGACATGAATATCTGAGGGCCTTCTATACTAATGTTGATAAAGATTGGAGATTTTTCCAACACAGAAAGAATTTATACCCTTAAAATAATATGAATACTACTGTTCTTACCAGAAACTGACTCAAAAAACTAGGGTAACTACATATACAGCAAATTCTACTTTGCTTTTGTCCCTATCATTAATATCAATCTCATTGGCTTATTGTAATCTGGATGTAACAGGGAAATTTTTATGTGAAAAATAGTTCAATATGATCAGATTAAATTTAAACTAGGCCTACATTAAATTAATGGTAGATTTATAGTGCACAACTGAAAATTAAGCAACTTCAATATTTTTTTTAAAACATGTTAAATGAGTCCATTTCTGTCATTGAGAGTACGTACTTTTTACTTCCTATTGCAAGTACTGTATCAAACTGATTTGCAATCAAGTAGCCTTTTTGATTTTTTGCAAAACTGCGGTGTTTAGTAAGAAAATCAAAATTTTTCATTTATTTCTAAATTCAGGTCAAGATTTTAACAAGGAGACTGGAGTAACCATCTCCTTTCTGTTACCTTTTGTGACAAAGCCATTTCTTTCAGGTTCAGTGCTAGTTCAAGTGAAGTTTCAGGTTATATTCTTGCAGTGTTATACTTTTTTCCCCTTGGTTCAACCCCAAACAAAAATGTGCTCACACAGCCCTAACTATGGGATTGTGTAAACACAGAAAACATAACAGTAAACATGGGGGTATTGAGAAATGTAACAAGATACATGGTATGGTGAGCTGTGAAGCAATGCAACCCTTGAGGCCTGGAAAAACTCTAGATTTGCAGTACTTCTATTGAGAATCTTTCAAGATCTCTCTATAGTAGTCCATTTAAATCTCAACTATAGTAGACCATTTAATACAATATACAAATGTGTGGGTTTTTTCTGTTCTCTTGGCTGACATAAATATTAGTTTTAAATAAGGAGTTATGATCATAACCTTTGGGTCCCAAGACAGATTCAGTCTTTTTTGGGAAATTATAAAGATGCAGTTTTGAAATTAATTTGCACTAAACTAACTGGGGTTTTAAAAACCTTGCTTTTAATTTTATCCACTGCCAACAGTCTTGATTTCATATGTAAAAATACTAATATTTAAGACACAGAGAAATTTTTCTAGATTATTCATGCAGAACTTTTTCCTCTCATATGAAATTTCATTGACCCTGCTGTGCTCGTTACATCTGACATTCAAGTCCTCACTGAAGCTAATGAACCCTATATTATTGATTAGGTTACTTATCTGCCTTAGAAATTTTTGGAAATATAACTTCTACTCAGTCAGTTTGGTTTTTTTCTATGAAATATAGGTGTAAACTGTGTTAAGGCCCTGGTAGACATTAAATTACAGATCCATTAACCTGTATTGCTCAACTAACTTTTCCAACAAGCTTGGAAAGTATGCATTCCCTTATTGAATAAAAGAGCTCAAAGAGGATGGACTGAAAGATTCCCATTCGAAATTAATAAAATTGAAAGGGGTTTTTTAATAGAAATTCCTTAAATCTCTGCCTGCAGGAATAAAAAGAAGCATTTCAAGTAATATATTTTCTATATATGCTGTTTTCTTGAGGTTATAACTTACCATCTTACAGCATGCCTTTTTATGCCATCCTTAGCAGCTGACTGAGAATTCTCCCTTTTTAGAAAGTTATTCTTTATTGTAGCTTCTTTATATTCAGGGTTTACTTATTTCTCTTAGGCCTGACTTCACTGTTTTTAAAACTACCCTCTTCCCACCTCCATTTAAATGGCTTCAAAAAGGATAGTTGAACCACAAAGGAAAAGTCTTGCTAAGGCCAGTAAATACTAGTCTGCACAAAACAGCTCCACAAGCCCTCAGCTGCTGGTAATGGGTGAAAAATGCCACAGGAAGAATGTCTGTCACCATTCGTTTTTCCAGTCTCACCAGTTTCAGAGTCTGTCAAGACAGAGAGCAATGGACTGGACCCAAACTTAGAGCACTGCATCTTCTTTTATGCTGTTAAACATCTATTTACCTGTTTTCTTTATTAAATGCTCATTCTTTCAGTTTCAGTGCTCCTATGTTCAGTACTGCATCTTTTTACCTCCCAGAGAGGGGCAACCTAGCACTTGATAGCTCAGGCATAAATATTCCCTCAGTATAGATGTCTACCTTAAGAGGTCCTGTAGAGATGCAGTAAGCTGAAGTCTCTCTTGTGCACATGAGAGGAGTTTGTTACACTTGTGTTTCAGCAGGATGGGCAAAAAATTTGAACTCAAGGGAGACCACCCATACTTTGATTAGAAACCAAAGTGGGTATCATCACTGTCTTCTTTGGCAGCAGAACAAGGACCGCACAGATAGCATGTACTTCTAATACTCTCAAGGTGCCTAATTAGTCATTAGCCCTGCGTGTCTACAGCACTGGGAAAATTCTTGAGTGGTGGAGAATAGTTGTGCTTCAAATTAGGGTGTATGGTTTTGTGCTTCTTTGTTTCTTCTTTCTCCTTCTTCTCTTTCTCTGTAGAAGAAAAAAGAAAAAGAAAAAGAAAAAGAGAAAAAGAAAAAGAAAAAGAGAAAAAGAAAAAGAAAAAGAAAAAGAAAAAGGAAAAGGAAAAGGAAAAGGAAAAGGAAAAGGAAAAGGAAAAGGAAAAGAAAAAGAAAAAGAAAAAGAGAAAAAGAAAAAGAAAAAGAAAAAGAAAAAGGAAAAGGAAAAGGAAAAGGAAAAGGAAAAGGAAAAGGAAAAGGAAAAGGAAAAGAAAAAGAAAAAGAAAAAGAAAAAGAAAAAGAAAAAGAAAAAGAAAAAGAAAAAGAAAAAGAAAAAGAAAAAGAAAAAGAAAAAGAAAAAGAAAAAGAAAAAGAAAAAGAAAAAGAAAAAGAAAGGAAAAGAAAGAAAAAGAAAAAGAAAAAGAAAAAGGAAAAGGAAAAGAAAAAGAAAAAGAAAAAGGAAAAGGAAAAGGAAAAGGAAAAGAAAAAGAAAAAGAAAAAGAAAAAGAAAAAGAAAAAGAAAAAGAAAAAGAAAGAGAAAACAAACTGGCCAAAGGGCAAATATCACATTTGAAGGTTTTTCTAAATGCTGCTACCAAGACAGTCTAGGGGAAAGAATGAAAAACACAGGTTTAAGCTTCTCCATTTCTTGTGAAAGTAACAAAAAAGTAAAATGATATGATTTTTCTAGTGTTTGGTTCAGTCTTGTGAATTTTGAACATAGCTATGATAATCTTGATACAATTCACTTTAAGTGAGAGGGTATTTGCATTTTATTTCATATACTTAGACCAAAGGTACACTTCCCATGATTAAACAAAATATCATCATCCTTCCAATCCAAGCCATTCTATGACTTTGTGCATTTCTCTTAAGGCAACACCATGGTACCAGTACATGTAGAAATTTAATGAAACTCTTCCTCAAGTGTGAAAGGCTTAGGGTTTAGGGTATGAAGTGTAATTTACCTTTAGCCAAAGGAGAGAATAAAGGAAATTAGACCTTTTTTCCTCATTGTTTGTATCACCTCAACTGAGAATATTTAAGGAACCAGCAACTCTTGATGAACTGTGGCTCCTACGCTTAGCCAGCATCCTATAAATGCCAGAAGATGGAGGTTTAAGAATGAGAATATAGTTCACAAGCAAAGCAAAAGTCATGAAAGCAAGCAAGGCCTAAAAGTTAAGCAATTTGCAAATTAGTTATCCTAATCTTCTGAATGCTTTCTTTGAGGGGAGAAAAAAGTTATAAAATGACATTTTTAAACAAGGCTAACAGAACTGTAGAGATAAAGAATAAAGGATTTTCCTCTTGGTGTTTCAGATCACTATCTCCACTCTAATGTAATTTTAGCTGACCAAGCTGTGTGCTGCTCCAAAGCCAGTGATGTGGCATCTTGACAGCCCTTGGCTCTCTCTAGGATTCTTCAGTGAATGTGACCCAGCTAAGCTTGGCAAACAGCACTGAGTTCAATTTCACATGCCATGTATAGTTGAAGCTCTGTGAGTACTCTCTTTTCTAAGAAAATTATTTTATGATGTGATATCCTTTAGTATATATGATGAGCAACAGGAATTCAGCATTTATAAGCAGGCGTCTGTCATCATCTAAAAATTGTTACTGCATCTTCTGCTGTACGCTTTTTTGTTTACTTCAAGACAATATTTAAATCTAATGGTAGCAACTAATGATTGTAAAAATATGAATGCAAGGATTTTTTTCTAGGACTGTGGAGAAGCAAAAGGAATGAAAGAAAGACAGACCATATGTGTAGTATATTTGTTGTTACAGCTTGCACTCATTAAAACCATGTTTGTCATATTATACATCATTGTACTGTAGTTGTAGTAAATGTTCCTTGTAATGCACTTTCAAGTACAAAAATTGCCTCAGAAAAGAGCGTTTAGGAAACTAATTCTATTGAAACCAATGAAGTGTTGACACATTGCCTGATGTGGATTTGTTTAAGGAGGCATATTTTAGGTTATAAAAGTACAGTCCTTAAGGCAAAAATCAGTGACTGCTTGGTATAGTGACTGAGAGAACACTGCAACAGTATGTTCAGCAAGAAACCCCTCATTAATCCTTTCCTGTAATTCTACCCTATTCACCTTCCCCCTTGCCTGACTCAATAGAATTTAAAACCTGCTGTCAGCACAGTAACTAACCCAGAACCCATTCATTACTCAGTTAAGGCATTTGAAATGTTTGCTGATTTGTCCATGAATGGGAACACAGTGTAAATCTGGACTGAGGAGAGGTTTTTTTCCCCTTGTCAGTTTAATTGCTCCTGTGTGATGTGTTCAAGTGTTAGGAATCATCAGGGGCTTTGACACCCTTGTCTGTTTGAACAGCCACAGCATTTCACTGCATCCAGCCCCCGAGAAAATCCAAATGTTTGCAGCTGAGAGGAAATATGCATCATTTGCTAAAATCTGTTTATTTACGTCAAACCAGACAACTATCACTCTCAGCAAACTTCTGGTGTCAGAAGCCTCTTGAAGAATTAAACATAAAATACCAGGCATCCCCCTGCATTCTAAAAAGTGCTCCAATGTGACAGAATTAAGCAGCGTAGTGATTAGAAGAGTAGAGAATTAATTCAGTGGCTCAACTGCTGTTACAGGACTTGTGTCAAATGGACAAAAAAATAAATCAGCAATTTGTGGATTATTTGCATGGTCCCTAGTAATTCCTGTCTCAGTGAATGACCTGTCTTGACTCAACAACCAGAAATACAGTTGCAAGTAAGATGCTCAACTGGACTGCAAGAAAATGTGTATGTCAGTCATTTGCTTGATATACTAGCACCATTTGGTGATGACATTTCAGAAAGGCTGCAGGGGACACTTGGACATCTGTGATGAAGCTTGGAGGGCTGCTCCTTTTGGCAACACCATGACAGCTTTTTGTATGTATCCTGCCTCACAAGTCAGTCTTTGTCATCTGGTGGAGTCTCTTGCTGTTTGTTACTTTGCCATCAGCAATACAGAGTGGAGAGGGCAAGTAAGTTACCATTTCTATTTTCAGTCAAATAATAAACTCATTCAAGAGAACTTTCCCTTTTTTGGCCCCACCATTTTTTATTTTCCCTCACAAACATTTCTAATTTTTTTTTAAATACAGCTCTTGCTCTGAAAGCCTGTCTTTACACCCTGTATAACATTATCAGCTTTGCTCCTTATGTTACAATGGTGTTCACACACACATACCCACACAGCCCCGGCCTGCAGTGTCGGCATTGTCCAGCATCAATTGCTCATACAAACCATGCAGCACCAATGGATCACTGAGACAAGCCAACAAATGCAGTGCTGCCAAAAGACCAAATAAATCATGGGGGCAATTTTTTGCATCTCAGGGGAACTTCTCCCAGGCTGAACGTGACACAAAATCTAAAAGTCCTCTCCATATGAGGCTTCAAGATTGGTAGTGCCGCATTACCTTTCACCTTACCTGCCCTGAAGAGAATGTTTTGTTGCAGAAGCTCTTGTCCCTATTGAGCTTGGAGTTCTGATGCTGCTTTCATAAATCTCTCCCTCTCAGGCAACTGCAAATGTAATTTCTGATGAGTCTGTTCAGCAAATGCCTTTCTAACTTCCAGTATAAAAGAGGCAGTACTTGCATTAATTATTGTCTAGGCCCACGTTAAGGAGTTTTTGCACTGCAGTTTGGAGTTTCATGCTGATCCAGTTGACATAGCTTGGATCAATTTGACCTGCTACTGCAGTTGTTCTCCTTTGATCCAGAGCGGTTTGTAATTTGACCCATTCAGATGACTTTCTTATAATAGCCCTAGCAAGACAAAACCAAATCAACTCCATTTATCTTAATGGGCTTTTTTTTCAGACATGAGGCCTTGCCGATCTTTTGTACAGAAGAAAAAGGAATCTGTGTATCTGATGGGCTTTGAAATGCCATCTGGTGTTTAATGTTATTGTGCTCTGTTCTCATAGTGCCTGTGCTGAATCATATCTTAAAAGTTCAACAAGCATTCACTCACAGCCACCATTCAATACGATTGTGTCATTATCAAAGATTTGGATTTATCGAACGCAGCCTGCAAACAAAGCAGATTTTACAGACCCTTCTCCCTGAGGCTCTGCTGGCAGAAGTCTTCAAGTATGAAACCTGTGTGCCTTACATCTTTAGCTGCCATTCAGATGTACGACAATCCTCTTTAACTCCCAAAATTATTTTTTGAGACATAATCGTATATGTTAGAAGAACAGGAAAGGCTTTTATTAGGGTTGTGTTAATCTCCTAGAGGCTGTTTTTCAGATCCTACCTATTTAGATGAAACTAAACTAGATTTCTAAACACTCTGCACCTCTCCCTTTGAAATGATGTTTTCAATACTTCTTTATTCATTCAGTATTTCAATGACATTAAAAAAAATACAAACATGTGTCCTTTTCTTACTGAAAAAAATTGTATTACACGTAGAAAACAGAAAAACAGCTCTTCCTCTCCCAAACAAGATTGTCCACCAACAGATAACCTACATGTAATAGACAGCTTACCAGCAAATACTTAAATACTGTCCTCTGCTCCTGCCTCTTTATATATTACTACTATTTATTATTCTCTGAACAGAATCTTGACATCCCTGAAACCAGTGACCAGTAGTACAATGCCCAGTGACTTCAATAGGGTCAGGATTTCACGTTCTGTGTATTTAGTTTTCCACCCTGTTTACTCTGAGCTCCATTTTGCATTGCTTTTATTTGGGGGAGGGGGTGGGGTTGTATCTGTATCTTGTGCCTGCTTCTTTTGTTTTTTCTTCCACTTCACCCATTTTTGCTGAAGCACAATGTGAACCAAAGGACGGCTTGGATGAACTTGCAACCTGTCATTTCAAAGAAGTTATTTCACATGATAGAACCCCAAACTTCTAATCCCTATTTTTAACAAAAATATGTATTTATCATGTTTCTGTCTTTGGTGTCCCTACACTTATATTTTTCCGTGTAAGTAGATATAGGTGAATATTACTAATTTTTTCTTTAAATTAGAATATAAGTTAATCAAGCAAATAATTTTTTCACATTTAGTCAAATTAATAAACTTAAAAATGTTAAAGCTCCTTTATATAAATAGTTGTTAATTTTTCCTTTAAAGGCACTTTAATTCCTGATCTTGTGCTTAAAGCTTTTAGAAAAACTATGTAGCATTCTGTTTTTATTTAATAATGTTTGGAATGCTTTTGTATGAGACACAACTGTGGAGCATTTTTTGCATAATATTCCTGAACTATTTCCCCTGAAATGCATTTTTGTTTTTATACCTCAGCGAACAGCTCTGTTTGAGTAAATGATCCATCCTTGACTCATTGTGTATACAGAGAGAAGATCTGCCTTTGATTGTTGTTTTAATAAACTGGAAGTCTGCCAATGTTCTCTGGTAAGAGGAAGAGAGCATTAATGATACCACTGCGAAGCTCGTCCTTTTCTGGTCTCATACTAAATTTAACCCCCACTGATCCTTTTTTCATACTGAAATGGCTGTTCAGCCTAGTCAAAAAGCACAGAGCAATACTGCTGTGATTTGAAAGCAAGAAACTTTTACAAGTGCCAAATGCAGTACATTTTAAATTCTTCTTATAGCGCTTAGAGGACAGTGATTAATGAGTTTGTTATCTATCAAAACCCTTCAGTTTGTGTTATCTATCAAAATGCTTCTCTCTTGCTGCCTGGTGCAGGACAGGATTTATGGTAAAGAAAAACCTGCCATCCATCCACAGAATCTAAATTTATCAACTCCACACATTCATGCAAATATTGTTAAACGATAGATATGTAGCTATCTGGAGCTTTAAAACAACAACAACAAACTAACCCAAACAGAAAGAAGGAGAAATTCTGAACTGCGAAAACAGTGATCTTAAAAAATAAATTAAGTTGTTTTTTTCCAGCAGCCTGAGCAATAGTGTTCTCTTCGTGCCACCAATTTCCTATTAAAACTAAAATATGAAATTGTCAGTGATCAAGAGACTTTGTTAGCAATGCTCAGTAATATTCCTGATTGTTTTATTTTACTCTGTAAAATTACTTCTCTAGAAGTCATCTGCAACATATCTGATAAGGGCCTTAGATTTTATACAGAGAACTCATAATTGCTTTGCTTTGTTCTCTAGCTCTTAAGCTTTCACAGAGAAAACCGCCTGCACCTTGCATAAAGTACACTTCTCTCCATCTGTCAAGCAGGGAATTCTCTGTATGAGAGCAGCAAATGCAGAAAGAGGAGAGGAACATATGGCCTGTCTTAGTCCTCCCACCCCCTCCCCCTGCTACCTTGTGATTGCTCTCTCTCATGCATTTACATTTTTAAATCAATTCGTATAATGGTTTACCAAGCACAGAACACTAGACAGGGATTGCAGACATGCCAGTTTCTGCCGTGTAGTGTATATTGCTTCATGGTGTTTGCCCAAAAGGATGGGACCTCCATTATGTCTCCCTACCTGGTAGGGAAACCATCAGCGTTATTTCTTTCGTTTCACAGTTGATTTAAACTTTGTGCCTTTAAGATTTTCGAGAGCATGAAAAAGGCACAATAGGAGATTTTTGAGCCCTTATTTTACATATTGTGGCCGTGAGATTTCTGAGGTAAAAACTTGTGTTTTTCACAAAAATGCATTTGTCACTTGCTATTATATCTGTTCAGTTTCCCACTCATGTAAAAAGCTGGCTAGCATATCATAAAGTCTGATTTACCAATGATCAGCAGCAGTGACTCAGTAAATTTGTCATGTCCCCTTTGCCATGCTGTGCTCACATCATTACCAAGTTATCAACCAACACCCACAAAAATTTTGATATTGAATAAATACTTTGGGGTTTTTTTCTGCACTAAGCACAAACACAAACAATAGCTGTCTTCAGAAGACAAAAATGTGTTTCTTTTTTCCAGAATTATTTGATGTAGTCAAATTCAGTGAAATTATGTCCTCTGGCCTAATTCCAAGCACCCATTGGCATGCTCCAGATGCTTCAGCCATTTTTAAGGCCAGTGTGAGATCCATATTTGAGGTTCTACACAATTAAGGTTCAGAGTGACCACCAGAAATTTCATGTCTGTTTTTAAGCTATTAATTTATTTTTTTTGTTGTTAATTAGTGGAATTAAGAAATTATGTTGGTAAAACCTGCTCTCTTTCATGCAGTCCAGAAAGCTTGTGGAGGGCAATTGGAAAAACTTTCAAATCCTAGGTGTGCCACCCAAGGGTGGTGCACTCCTGAATGTGCTGCTCACTGCCAAGAATGAGCTAGTTGGTGCTTTTTTCTTAAGGGTTTTTGGGAGGTAAGGTGATTACTTCTTTGTTTTAAAAAATTACATATTTAAAATAACTTGGCATATTTGCTTGTGGAAATATTAAATTGTTTAGCCATGGCAACAAAATCATCAAATGTAAGGAATTAATCAAGCATGAAAAGAAAGGAGGAATGGCAATATTAATTGATGTACCTTTCAATCCTGACCATTCTATGATCTTGAAAAAAATCTAAAAAACAAAAGCTGAAGCATAGCAATGAGATTTTTGTTCAGCCCACCTGTAAATTAGTTAGTGAAACTTGACATACAAAGTGCCCTAATGGGTGTAATTAAGTCTAACTAGTCTTGGCTTCTTTCTCAAAAAGTGTAACATGAACAGTGAAATAACTTCCCTAGACGTACTTGTTTTAAAAAGTAAAAACTAGAGAAGTTCAGAGAGATGAATTATATTATGATAGCAATATTTTTGTTGAAGTAGATTTATGTGCTGTTGCTGTTCTCTCCCATGCTCTGGTGATAGAACTCACATTCCCTTCCACCATTTCTCCTCCTCCTCCACTCCATCATTATCAAATGCCTCCATCTTGTTTAAACAATATGATTCTTAACCCCTGTTTGATGTTGAGAATGTAAGGCTGTTGAAATTTCAACTAGAAGGATATGAGAGTATGTATGGATATGTATTCAAAACCATTAACTTTAGAGCTATTCACCCAATTAACTGAGTTGGAAGCTGTTAAACATATCAAATGTTTTGCTCAAAAACTGACCAAATTAGCAATAGTTGACCTAATATATCAGAAATTATGTATATAATGCTACAAAATGTTCTTTTGTTAGGGTTATATGATGTCTAAAATATGAGATCTTTCCTAGTTAGGTATGTGTCTAGATCTTATAGATTAATTTTAAATTGTGTATTTCATTATGTGCATAACAGGTAGGTAAAGAACAGGAAGATAAGTATGAATATCTTTGTCTGAACACCATGGGGTGTTTGGCAACTAATCTGGAAAGCATAGCTCCTTGGTTTCCATGGTGCCTCATGGAGGAATATTGTGGGTTGTCTTGTGAGAGGGAAATGAGGTTTGCTGATAAACAAAGCTATTATTCCAGGACTTTGCAGATGTGGAGCACCAGGAATTGTTCCGAAATTGTTAAGGCAGAGGGGTGAATTTTCCTTCCAAGTACCTTTTCTATCGTATCTCGCTCGTCTTCAAAAGAGCAACCATTTGAGCCTGTTGCAGAAGTGACATGATGTCACAAGAAGCCTGAGTTTAGACCCTGAACATGATAAAGGGCAGGATGGAAATTCAAAAATCCAATAACATGGTCAGGAGAGCCAAAGGAAAAGAAACTCCCTCTCTTCTAAGAAGGAATCAATAAAACATCTAAACTACACAACAGAGATAAAGGCTGCTTTTCATCATACGTTAGCTAAAATAGGTTGTGCTTTATGTGAGGTTTCATACTTCTGACTTTCATTTTTATCCAGCATATATTTTTAATTTAACATGAAAAATCAAGGAAAAATAGAGTACAATTCATTTTGAAAAGCAGATTTTGTGAATTTTTTACTTTGCAAATGCAAAGAAAGCTTAATAGCAGGTTGTAAACTGCTTCTCAAAGGCCTGTAAGGCCACAATTTATACAGACAACCAAAAATATTTCACACTATAAGCAATAGGGAGGTTCTGGAGTTCATCAAAAACAAGTGACCCAAGTGATACAGCAACAAGAAAAGGTGGGTGCTGTGCTGAACCTCAAATACGTCAATAGGAAGGGATTTCTTGGGGCTGTGAAGGTCAAAGACAAGTCACCATAAGATGGTGGAGTTCAAGATCTTGAGGAGAAGGAATATTAAAGGTCAAAACATTCAAGGTCAGCTTGAAAGTGTTGTAAGTAACCTGATTTAGTTGAAGACATCCCTGTTCATTGCAGGGGGTTTGGATTAGGTGTTCTTTGGGGGTCCCTTCCTACCTCAATCATTCTGATATTCGGTTCCATGGAAGGCTGGTGGAGACAGGCAGCTTTTGGCAGTGCCCAGTGACGGAATAAGAAGTAACAGGCATAAAATCAAACACATGAGGTTTCCCCCAGACATCGCAAAACACTTTTTCACTCTTTAGGTAACCAAGTACAGGAGGAGTGTACCCAGAGAAGTTGTGGGGTCTATATCCTTAGAGATATTCAAAAGTTACTTGGTATGGTTCTGGGCAACTGGCTCTAGGTGGCCCTGCTTGAGTGAGAAGGTTGGATCAAATGACCTTCCCTCCCAACTCCAAACATTCTGTGGCTCTCTAAATCCAGCAACTAAAATTATTTCTTTTTTCTTTTTCTTTTTTTTTTCTTTTTTTCTTTTTTTTTTCGGAAGATTACTTATCTTCTGTTAGTAAAGCTAATTTATTGGAAATAGATTGCTCTTGTCATTTTCAAGTGACATACAGCTGAAATTTTGCAAGCAGGTATGGCAGTTTTGCTTCATATGTGTATGTAGCAAGCAGCAAAGATGCAATCAAACATGGTATGAGAAAGACTTTTCCATTTATGGTTTGCTATTTACATTGAGCTATTTCAAAATTCTAAATTCAAGCTTAATATGTAAGATATTTTAAATAATTGATAATGTACTTAAATAATTAATCACTGGAAAGATACTTTTTCAAAGAGAGGATGCATCTATTTACATTCCACAGTGCCTGAGAAAAGGTGGTGTTGCCTTTGAATTACTAGAGTAATTGTCTCTGGTGACATGCAGAGACACAAAAGCTAATAGCATTAAAAGGTGCCTCCTGCTGATTCAGTGTGAGTGAATAACATGGATCACCATGTCAGAAAGAGTTAAAATATATATATTAGGGCATAGGTACTACAGATGCACCTCTCCTCTTAGTCTGCTGATGGAGCAAAGAATTAGCCATTGGGGAGATGGAAGAATGGGAGCCTTGTCTCACTTTACTCCTTCCCATTCTCAGCTTGGAAACATTCATGCTCATAAATAATTTTCCTATTTTTGAGGTGCTGAAGTTGCTGGCAAAGAGCTTTCCAGGGGGAGCTTACAGCTGTGACGGTGTTTGGGTTGCTCTGGTTTCTCTGGGGAGATCTATCTGGGTACTCAATATTAGTGCCCAGATGAAAACAAAAAATGGAATTTCACTTTGCATGTAGGAAGAGTTTTGAATCTTGAAATCTGATTTCTCAGCAGGTAACATCTGCAATATCAAAAATACAAATATGTTTGGGATGTTTTAAGGCATAAGGGTTTGTGATGAGAGATTTGTTCTCCTACACAATCCTTGCCACAGCACAGTGAAAATAATGCCTTTTAAAATCCATCCTACGCTAGTAATTTGTGCATTTATTTATTTCACCCAAAGGAATGCATCTGATAAATTACCACATTCACTGTAACTGAAGTAAAGTTTGTCCTCAAATTCCTATTTCATTCAAGAAATTGAGGAAATAGATGATCTGTGCAAGGCAGCTTTGGTTAGGTCATATGTTTGTGACTCTCTTACGTGTACAAGTTTCTATTGATATTCCACCATAGGATGAACTAATGCAGTCTGCGTGTAAAGTAACATTAAGCTCAGAAATAAGCTTCCCCAGCTCAGGGCATGCACATATTAAGCACCCAAACCTTTTGATTCCTTACTGATTCCCTAAACACCTTTTGAGGTAAAGAACACACCAAAATGTTTTCCATTTCACCCATGATATGTGAAAACATAGAAATATTCTCCTTTAGGCCAATTTTTATTCTGCTCTGTCAGTTTATTTCTGGAGCTGTTTAATTGTCTACTTCCCTTATTGTTCTATTTTCAGAAATAGATCTGAATTAATTCACATAAATAAAAGAGCTTGCAGACTTATTTTCACATGAGTTCCAAAAGTCACATACGCAAAAATGTTTGTGCAAAAAAAAAGTACTGGGGACTGTTATTGTGCCATGCATTCAATAATATTTTCCTACTTTAGTGATGTTTCTCATCTTTCACAAACTCTTATGGAATGAATTTTCATTAAGAAATTGTTAAAAGTGCAAGAAAGTATCTCATTTTTCACTATAGTAAAGCTTAGCAAGATTAAGACTTCTTTTATTTTACACTTTCTAGTAGGATTCTAAAATATCTTCAGTTTACACCAGCTATTCACTCAGCCACAACAGCAGGGAATTCATATACTAGCTTGTGTTAATTGCTTTGGACTGCGTTGGTTCTGGGTTTCCTTCACTATGTGGTTCACTACATGTTGGCAACAACATTCAGCAAGATGAGCCAGAAATACATACTCATGGAAAATAAAAAGTAAAGTTACATTCTTAATCTAAAAAAACCCAAACCAAAACACAATCCTAAGTAAAAACTCGACCAATTAAAAAAAAAATCATGGGGTTATATGGAATTCAATTGTTTCAGATGTTTGTGTTGCTCTTCTGATGCTGAATGGCAGCTTTATGCTGAAGAGACGTCAATTCAGTACTCCTAAGGAGTTGCAAAACTAATCCTATCTTACTGGAAGTTTCTTTTACCACATTTCCCATAATTTCAAACACCCATGTCTGCATAATGGCTACATGCTTGTGATTTACTGTAGCCTTAAAGACACAGTTGTACTTTGTAGGGAGTACACTATCAGTTGTCTTAGCATCAGGCATGTTTCAAATAAATATATGATTTGCTGTCTTTTACCATGTGTTTTACAAGCAAGCTGAAGATGACTTGAAGAATGATCAGCTGCATTTTTCATCTTAAATCAGCTGGATTCCTTACAATGACAATAACGTCTGTGTTGAAGGTGTTGGACCTTGACTGTTGACCTGATACGAGGGTAATAGGTATGTTTTTAATCATCACTTGTCTTCTCCAGATGAGTAGACTCTAAACTGATGTGTCAATATTATGTGCGATAAGGACAGAATTGACTCTATCTTCCTTTGTAGTCTTACACTCCTAATAAATAAACCACCTGATTTTGTCATATTTTAGGCAGTAACTATACATATTCTTTGTGGATGCAAAGTACAAATTTAAATGGACTTCTGTCTATTAGAACAAGTACAGGGGGAACTTGGAAGTCCGCTAAATTCCTGATAATTGGGAAAGGAGGGGACCCTTCTCAAACTCAGATGGGTGATGGAAGATAACTTCCATGCCCCTCAACTATATGAAATTTTCTCACAAGGAGAGCTGAGAGTGGGGGGAGAAAAAGTCCTCACAGTTTATAGGAATTATTTTGAAGCTTGAAGAGGATAGCCCCTGTTATGCCATACCCCAGCATTCAAGTCCTTGTCGAAAACGAAATTAGGATGCAACGCACAATTTCTGCAGGGCTCTGCTGGATGCAATTCACAACGGTCTAGAAACACCCTATAAATCCTGCCATTAAAGCCAGCTGGGATGTATTAGAACAGCAGTTGTGAATGAGAATTCACCTTCAATAAGGATAAAAGAGGAATTGTCAGGATTGTCTACAGAGTGTGCCTACATAAACCTAAACTTGTAAGAAACCTCTTCACCCTATCTCTTTTCCATTTTCCATCTCAATAATGCTGAAGTACTGAAAAATGGGTTGTGTAAAAAAAAAACATAAAAAGGGGTGGCAAGGGGACAAAACTCCCAAAGAACAAAACAGAAAGGGTGACACAAAAAAACTGCTCTGGACATTCCATCCCTACTCTGTATTCTGTATTTTCCTGTCTAAACTTAGGCAACACCAGAATATATTACAGCAAGTGAATCTACATAAACATAGATGTTGTCTGTAAAGGCATGTCCCTATAAAACAAATAAATTTGAGTTGTTATTAGTTATTTCTAGATCAAAATTTTAGACCTTTTTGTGATTTTCAATTGTGTAAAATGCAGTTGAAAGGAGATCAGTTTTCATCAATGTGCATTTACAAACAAATTTAAATCTGGTTTACTGAACCTCTAAGATCTACACATTTCAGCAGATGGTCTCTTGTGTGACATTTTTCCCAGGAGAGTCCAGGTGCATTCTACTATAGTGCATAGTATCAAATGAACAACTGCTTTCATGGCTGAGTAAGTACTTTCTAAAAAGAAAGACTGCTCTATGAGAAAGACTGCTCACAGATCTGCTCTATGTTTGTGAAATATGACACTACTATCTATTTCAGAACAGATAAAAAACCACAGAAGCACACAAACTCAAACATCATAAATAGCAGATCTTAATCCTAATCCTATTCCAAATCAGTAAAGCACTTCTGACCTGCAGTTGAACTGAGATTTTCAGCTGAGGCAGAAAACCCCATTTCCTCATTTCTATTATTTTCTTCTAGAGACAGGCTGTTTAGAAGAGTTTTTCTACCACTCATGATAACCTACAATTGAGAAACACAGGTTCCAAATATGTAAAGTTGGAGTGGAAGTTTCAATGCCATGTTGTGCCTTTTGGAAAGGAGAGGGGATGTGTTTGGAGAGGTAAAGTGTAGCAATTAATGTCAATCAACTGTTCTGGCAAAACTAGGAGAGAGGTATTACAGAACCTCTTGACTCTAGGTGATGACCTGGGGTGTTTCCAGAACCTCTTCACAAGGGAGCACATAGATATATGTGTGTGTGTATATGAAAAGCTTGTTCTAACACATGTACTTCCCAGGTAAAGGAGGCTCTAACTATACCCACCTCCCAAAAAAAAAAAACCCCACACACACACAAAAAAAACAAAAAACAAAAACAAAAACAAAAACAAAACAAAAAATCTGAGTAAGAGTGGATGGATGTGTTATAAAGTAACCATGCCAGCAATTTAAAAAAAAAAAAAAGTAACTACCAGTGATATGATGATGGTTTGTTGGTTTTTTTTTCCAAATTCATTATTGCCTTTTATCTATGGACATAGCTACATTTCTGAAGAAATTGCCAGATTCACAGAGAAGGGTGTTCTTAAACTGCTTCAGGCACACCATCTCTAAAACAACTGCAGCTTGTGAAGGTGAAAATACAGGTGGGGCTCTGGATGCTCTGTTGTGACTGAAACAACCAAGCAGATTGTCTTCAGTTACACAGGGAGCAGGTCTGCTGATTGGTGAGGGGAAGCACAGCCCAGAGCAAACTGAAAAGAAGGAAAGAAAAAATTGCCATCTGGAGACTGAGCAGCCTATCAGATAAGTGGAGAGTTATTGAGAAATACGGAGAGCCCTTGTAAAATTACCCCGCTTGGAAATCCGACTGAATAGCTAAATTCTCCCTTGTTCCTGTTCAGACATGCTGAGCAGTTAGTGGTTTTAGAGATCTACAAAAGGCTTGTTTCTTTTGTTCTTGGTTTGTTCCTTATGTTTAAACCAAACAATACTTAGCTTTGAAAACGTTGATTAATCACAGCTGTTAAATACCATGTATTGAAGAAAGAAATACACCAAAGAGCAGCTGAATAGTAGATTTCAAGGGAGAGCATGACAAAATGGCACTCAGAAAGATCAGCGAGGGTCAAAAATGTAGCTGGGGCAGCTGGTGAGCAACTAAAGCTTTTCAGAAGGACTTAAAGTAAAACAAGGATTCTGACTGGCAAAAATATCCCAAATAATTTTAATTTTTCGTAGTTATATATCATGTTTCCTCATTCTTTTTATTTCTTTTTGTTTTTAAGTGACAGAAAATTGTACATGCTTGTGCTGTGTGTCCAGCTGACTATGTGAAAGATATGTAACTATCTTCTCAAATTCAGGCAGAGACTAAATGGAGCAGACTCAGAATGCACCCCAAATCAAACCATTAACTCCACCTTGTTGTAAAAGGTCTGCTGTAAACACAAAATCTTTCCCCTAGCTGTAGATGCCACATAGAGACAGTTTTGCTAAGCCAGTGAGTTCCTGGAACCAATTTTTTGTACTTTCTATTTTCTGAAAAAAGTTTCACCAACAGTTTTCATCTGGGCCAAGCAGTGAACTCTGCTAAGGAGGAGTTATTTGAAGAAGACAAGCTGTTTACCCTTATTTCTTCCAGAACTAATGTAACTGTGATTTTGCACGTGTGTGTGAATATGTAGATTACAAAGGTTTGCCCTTTCTATGAAATTGAAAATGAACTCCCTTGTCTTGAAATCTATGTATGGTTCCTACATAAATAATATGAAGCCTCTTTACTTATAGATGACTTATAGTTACGTGCTGTAAATTGAATTTCTGTGATGATAAAGCAAGTTTGTAGCTGTTGCTGTATTGCAGAAAAGCTCTTCTATATAAAAAAAAAAAATTGTAAATGTTCTGGATTGATTTAATCTTTTGCTAACTCTAATTTTACCAGGAATTATTCTGTCCATCATAAATTGGTGGTGTTGTATATTAGGCACAAATACAGCTCTATCTACTTCATCTCATTTTATTGTCATCCTTCACCACAAAAGAAAACAAGGTTGAGAATTTCTAGTTTTTACCCACTGCTCCTTCAGTCAATTTTGCTCCTCTTGTTGTCCACAATGCTTGCTCTCAAATCAGCAATTGTGTTGATTTTTTGACAAACCACAGTTTACAGTAAATGTCATCCTAGGGTAACATTATCTGAAGCACAGGTACTGAGTGACTGAGTAGGAGTTGTCACAATGGATTATTCATACCATACTTTCCAAAACCTGAGTGCATCTTGAAAGGACAAAACCAAGGAGAAAGATTTTAATATTTTTTTTCTGGATATTTATCAGTTATCATCTAGGTGCAAAAGAAGGAAATTAGAAATTAGATGGAAGTTAGTGACACTGTAAATTAATATTTCACTGAACCGAATGCCTTCAGGATCAGAGAAGCACAAGGGTGATTTTCGCAATTGTTCTTTTAAACCTGTATTCTATCTGAATCTGTCTTTGCATATGCTTGTGCAATTTTATTATTCTATCTTTGCTTGATAATTGAAACATCCAGTGTGGATTAGGTCCTGCTTCTGCTTGAGTCCAAATAGTCATACCAATTCCAATCTGCCTAAGCTTCAAATTTCCATATATTACCTTCAAATATTGACACATTTATACACCCTTGCAAACAAGGAAGTAAAAGAATTCCTTAACCCTAAGCACAAGTGATTGCTTTTCTTTATCCTTACAAAGAAAAGTCTTATGCCTAATAACTGGATTTTTGCTCCTCAGATATTTCTTGACTGTTTTCAGCTACAGATGCATCAGAGAGAGAGTGCAGCATGAGCTTGTTTTGTAAACCAAGCAACCTTTCTTCTAACCATGTCAGTTATATGAGAGGAATTTTAAACAAAAGCATTTCCAGCAGCTAGATAAGCAAGTGTCTTGCTGAGAAAGATGGAAGGCTAATGGTAATTCTTCTGCCAGAAAGCATTGGAAAATAAGAGCTGTCATCTAGAAAATGACAAAGCCATTTCTAGTCCCTGTAGACTAGCACTCTATCTTTCGCTGAACAAATATGCTGTTAAAGGTGTTGGCCTGCAAACCAAACACAGAAAAATGTCACACTGGTATCACAGTGGAACTATTAATCTGTGTTTGAAATGTATTATAATTGCTAAATTGTTTGCATTAGGAGTAAGCCTTCCTAGAAACTCTCTTCTTAAAGACATAGACAAATCATCAAATTGCTGTAAACAAAACACTTCTTTTCCAAGGAGCTTGTGAACAAAAGTATCATAAGGTGGCCTGAAGGGGGGGCGGGGGGGGGGGGGCCGGGGGGGAGTGGGGGTGAGGAATCTTGACCTGGTGTTGATTAGGTCAGTGGCAGAACCAGAGATAAAGCATAAATTTCTCCAGCTCCCCATTTAGTGACCTGTTCACTTGACCACAGAGGCTGATAAGTGATGACGTTCACATGCAAAATTGTTTGAAATGTCCTCTCTGTTTCCTCTGAATCTTTCTCTGGTAGCTGTTTACCCCTGAAACTCTGTATGTTTCTGACTGGGTAAGATTTTACCACTGCCCTTCTAATAGTACTTTTTTCCCTCTCTCATTTACCTGCTAAGCTGGTTATTAAATGTTTTATGTAGCCAGTCTAAGAGATTAGCTACCCATGCAGGGGTTTTTTTTAAGTGATTCCCCTGCTCCTTCCTCCTGTCTTTTGGTCAAAAATATAGTTTCTATCTGATTACAGCTGGCCTCTGCTCAACCTTTTGTAGGGCTGATTTAGATTTTCCAGTTCAGTCACAGCAGGAAAGATAAACCCTGAACCACATGATGATGTTGGCAGTGTCAGACAGTGGAAATGAAGTCTCCAGGGGATACCAATTGACATTTCAACACTTTGCCTGCCAAAGAACAGGCTTGCACACATTTAAAAAAAAGTTACAGAGCGGAAAAAAAAAAACCCAAAACACACACAAAAAAAACCCCCAAACCATTAAATGTCTTGAAAGTCGAAAGCACATTTATGTGTCTTTACATAATAGATGGATACTGACCTGAGGTCCTTCCTGCCCTCCAAAAATACACCACTCAAAGTTCCTAGGAGTTATAAGTAACTCAGATGTACTTTAAGTGGAGAGTTATATTTAAATAAGGGTGATGATTGTTGTTTTTTTGGTTTGTTTTTTTTTTTCCAGTAAGAATTACCTGGATTCAGAGCTCCCTTACAAATTTAATTGTACAGTGAGATTTATAATGCAGTAGGCTTACATTTTTTTTCTACATTACACCTGACTTACTACCACAGATTGATGACCTCTGTTATCTCTAATTCTCACAAGCAGCAAACAAGAATCTTGCTGAATGTTTTTGACAGAGAGAGGCTTTTTCTCATCTGTCTCCTGCATTTTAATTTTTCTTCAAGCTTTAAGTTACATTTCTTTCTTTCCAATTAGAAACAAAAAAAAGAAAGTGTGAGAAAACAGAAGAGCATATTCAAATCATACTAAAACCTCTGTTTGATTTCTCCCACCCTCTTTTCTCTTTCTTCTTCCTTTTCAATGACATTTCCTATGATGAGCGCTCAGAAAGAATAGCTATTGCCTCTCTTGTCAGTTTTGTTTTGTCAGCTCTGAATGCTGGGTCTTGCTTTGCCATTTTCAAGGTCTCTTTCAATCCCTTGAACACAGCTGGTGCTTCAATCAAGAGCTCACACCGTGAAGAAGCTGGCAGTTGATCCCCAACCAACTATGTGGAAGATACATAATATATTTCACAGTACACAGTGGAATACCCTTTTCATTTCATCATTGAGAGAGTCTGCTTCACTCAGGAGTTCTTCTATACAAAAATATTAATAATGTCCCATTCTCCTCAGCGATGTGAACATTTGAGGATTGAACTTCAGTGACCCCTGCTTGTCAGGTTGATGTGACTTTAACAAATTCAGTAAAGGAAGTCCTTTTGAGCCTCAGTTTATGGTTTTGTTAACTTCACATTTGAAAATGGATTTTTTTTTAATCACCTCTTGGAAGAAGTTGTGGGAATTGAACGCTGTGAAGAAAGCCTTTGGATACCCAAACACCACAGAATTGCATAATTGAACCGTGCTATGGAAGTAATGCTAAAGGAAATGAATAATCTCAACTTTGTTTTTATTAATTATATTTCAATTATCAAAAACACAACTGAAAAGTCTTGCTTTAGCTTTTGCTAGTTGTTTACTCTTTAATGTATTAGTTGACACAGTTAGAAATTGTCACTGGCAATCCCCACTAGTTAAAGTAAAGACTAATGTAAGTACAAAACTAAGAACGTTGTGAGAATTTTTGCACCAAATCCTCCCTTCAGGGCTAAAAATCAGCTGTCAGTGAAGCATGATGAACAGAATTCACAGCAAGCAAGGCTTTTGTGCAAGGATGGCTCATGAACCAGTGTCTTTTGCAAACCATTGTTTTGAGTATGGAAGAAGGGATTGCAAAGGCCAGGGTGTGCACAGGAAACCTGACAACAGGTCTCTCTCTCTTCTCCTAAGATAGAGAGGATCTCTGTGTTACCCCTACTTGCCTGTGTTAGTCTGGTCCTGCAAAACACGTGATTCTCTGAGGTGATTGAGAGTCCTTAGTTCCTATTAGCATGGTTCAACCTTATTGCTTAGCACTCAAGCAAGAGAATTCATTCAGCTCTGTTTTCTTCTTATGCAGTGAGTTAAAGGAGTTTCATGAAGAGCTTTCTTTCTTGATTTACACATACAATCAAAAGTTATGTGCTTGTTAGCATATTTGCTTTTAAAATGTGCACACTTTCAAGGAAGTTGGAATATATTAGAAATACTCCTAAAAGAGAAACAATCACACTCCTTTTACATAGGCTGTAAGTATTCATTGTTATAATTCTTTATTTTAGAATAGCAGAAAACAAAGACACTGGGGGCTCTTAGAATTTAAAAGAATATATTGAAAAGAAAAAAATCCATCTAAGTGTGAAAAATCTGAAGCCTTTTTAGGAATGAGTTTGGGGAACATTCTAATTTTGCTTCAAACACAGAAAATCTGCCACATGGGGTCCATTTTCTGCAACATCCAAAGTCAGTGAAATGTACAATATTTACAGAAAACAGCTTACTTCAGTGATTTGATGGGCTTGTAGGACACTTTTTTCTTCTTTTAAATTTTTTATATTTTCTCCATTTCTCCACTCCCTTGTTCCCTTGCATGAAATGACAACCGTGGCTAGTTTAGCAAGTTAAGATGTCTGTGGGTTTCCTTTACTACAAAGGAGACATGCCACTGTTAGCAACTGATCTAACAACAGGCACACTGGCTTGATAGTTGAAAGCTGTTCAAGCTGTCCTTGGGCTTTTGTCTTTCTTCTTCAACTCTTCAGAATAATCCTACCTTGTCTGGGGAAAGGCTTCTCTCCTTATCCTAATACCTTTATGCTCATTGTAAACAAATTGCTTTTCTCTAAGACAATTCAAATTTTAAATTTTCCCAATGCTAGTTCCCAATATTAGTTCAACATTAGGTGAAGCATTCTGCACATGTTACAAAGGCTTAAAATCAGCACTCTAGACAACATTTGTAAGGGTAAGATGCACTATCACTATAGTGAGATTTGGTCAGTCTGGGAATGTTTTCAATAAAGCTAATGAATTGACATGAATAATTTTGTAATTACTTGACCTGAGGGAAGACAGTTCCCATCTTAATTTCTCTAATTTTATTTTGAACATAACAATTCACCCTTGTATTCAGTTATATGTTTAATTAATACAGAAAATATACACTATGTATATTTAAACAATTTGATATGTTTGCATGAAACAAATATTTTGGTTGTTACACAAATTTGTGGTGAATCATAATAAATTAAGATAAATGGTCCACTTTTTCTAATTTTGTACACACAGCTGACACAAATGGAAAATTCAGACTGAGTAGGAATTGCTGATGC
Organism: Phylloscopus whistleri; assembly: GCA_017589585.1. Lineage (NCBI taxonomy): Eukaryota > Metazoa > Chordata > Aves > Passeriformes > Phylloscopidae > Phylloscopus > Phylloscopus whistleri. Next base: position 3,866,911 of record JADMLD010000679.1, on the reverse strand, counting down.
CTCATTTCCAGGCATTTTTTAACAGTCAATAGATGAAATACCTTATCTTAAAAATAATAGCTTTCCTAAGAATTTAATTAGGTCACCTACAGGGGTTATCTTTGGCACTCTGAAATTAGCTTTGTTGCAGACACTTGGGAGGACAATTAGGACCCATCTTATTAGCACTGAAGGTTAAAACTCCAGTACTGTCTTGTATCAGGACATAATCTTTCATGCTTCACAGCTTTAGTTCTCACAATGAGTTGCATTGGAAACAGTAGAGGGGAGAAGTGAAAAGGGCAGACCTGAAACAGCTAAATAAATATCCAGTTTAAGGAAGAGCCTACAGACTTTTCATTCAGTGAACCTAATAAATATGACTCAGAAGGAACAAGTCTTGCAGGAATTGGTGAGCTGCAGTTAGATCTAGCAAATTATGTTAATCAAGTTCCTAAAATTCTTTTCAAAGAACAGTGTATTTATGACGTTGAAGTACATCCTTTTTGGTGGGTTTTGGGTGCTTTTTTTGTTGGGTTATTTTGGGGGGGGTTTGTTTGTTTGTTTTGGGGGGTTGTTTGTTTTTTTGTCTTGTTTTGCTTTTTTGTGAAGGAATGTTAACTATAAATTGCATTTAGAATTCTTGTGGTAATCCGATATGCTTCCTCAGAATGAAATGGTTTCATTTTCATTTTGGTTGGGAAATACCATGCTTTGACAGCCGTGCTGATGTTGCGCATGAGAGTCATGACAATGAGTTTGTGCTCACATGATAACTATGGAAAAAAGCACATCTCATAATGCCTACTTTAAAATTCACACTATATTAAGCAGTTGTTGAACATGGTCTCTTTCTAGATTTAACATAATCAATTATTCGTAAAGATATTTACTTCAGGGAAATAACTATTTTATGAAGCTGCATTTTTCTGTGGAAAAAGGAAGTCGTATCTTGCTTGCTGGCTATGCACAGCCTTTTCACAGGAAGCCTTCCCACATGCATTGTGCAGTAACAAGTAAAATGACCCTCCAGGGTCATGGGATAACACTATAACACTTATGCTTTGCTGCCTGCTTTTTTTTTTTTTTTTTTTTTTTTTTTTTTTAGTTACACCAGCTGTGTGGTTCTCAATAAAAATAGGGACTGCTTGCAGCTAATCACAGATGTTTTACACACTGGAAAAATGGGCAGGAAGCAATCACTATAGGAAAAGCAGAGGCAGTGAGGAGGACAAAGGAGGAAAGAAAACCAACTTTGTTTTACATTTTTTTTTGCATTTTCTTACTCAGCAATTATCAGGTACTTTTCTGCTGTTTAGTTAAAATCTTGCTTAACACATTCAGAATGACTTTGCTGTTACACTCTTCATTAAATCTAGACAACCAGTAATTGTGGGAAACAGTCAATGCTTGTTTGGTTTTCTTTTTAATCTATAAATACACAAAAAATACAATAATACAATGAAATTTGCTCATATTTCTAATTTTTTTATGGTTTTTAAATCTCTCTTCATACAGTTTTATCTGATTTAATTATATTTGTGTAGAATTTAAAAACAGCAGACTGTGGAAATTTATTTGAAAGGCAACTATCAGCCCTATTTAGAAGAAAAAATATTTTGTGAGATGCCTTTTCAGACACTTTTGTGTCTGAAATGTTTTTATTTTGTATAAAAGCTTCTCTTCTCCCTAGTCGCTCCATGTTCCTTCATATAAATGCAGTATATTTCAGCTTTGGATAGCTCCAAGACTACAAGGGGAAAGAAAACTTGAATTAAAAAAAAAAAAATTAAGGATTTTGGCATTTATGATGTACTGAAAACTGAAGACACGTGGATATATTTTCTGATGCTGTAGAACAACTTCTCATCAAATAACTTTTCCATTGATCAAAGGATCTTACTAGTTTTATTAACTTTGTTAAGAAATTCCAGAGACTGATAATTATTAATAGAAAACCAAATACAGCAGAAATAGCACATAAAGCTCCCTTTATTTGTCAGTGGGTTTTGTTTGTTATGAGGGGCTATTTATTGGTTTGTAGGCTGACTTTTTTACTTCATATTCTAAACTTTGCATTGTCTTTCAGAATTACTGAACCGTAAATTCTCTGAGTTTTTGCAGAGGGCTTGTCCTATTTACATGGGGATCCTGTGTCTTGGTCAAGCCATCAGGACATATTCCAAATACAGACATTGTCTCAGCCTCACTGTCAGGAGGTACACCAGAAAGCTCTGAGTACAAGGCTGTGACTGTAACCACCTCACAGCAACGACCTCATGGGTAGGTCTGGAGGATCATTGCCTCTGGGATGACTGTTTCAGTAAGTTCTTACCAGGGATGTCTTGGGACAGCACAAACTGTTGTTTGCTTGGAAACAGCTGAGGAGGAAATACAAACTTCAGAGTGGTTTAAGGACATGGACATGTGATCAGTTTATTTCAGGGTTAGTAAAGAAAAAAAGGCCAGAAGTACCTAAGCTCAGGTTCCCATAGACTAAAGATCTGGAAGATGGGTTTACTTCAGTTTTTTCCCCTACACTGTTTACCATTTACTATTTCATAACTCTTCTCTGACTGTTCTATATTCCTATGGCTAAGATTAAGAAAGTGTTTTGCCTTAAGAAGACCCTGAGGCAATATATGCTTTTCTTTTCCTTTGTCGTGTCGGACATCAAACTATAATGTGTCTACTTGGCAGGCAGGACTGTTGCATTGTGCAAGGTAAGAGCATCGTGGTAAGATAAAGTTAAACAATTTATGGCAAAATGAAAAAGGAAAGAAATGGAAAAGATGGAAAAAAGTTGTCACTGTTTTTTACTTTCAGTGTATTTTCACACAGTTAGACATATTTGACCACTTATGTCAGAGGACTGCTCACAAAAAAATCTAATATGTTGCAGCTGTGTATAATGTTGTCTCTCTCAGATTTTTCTTAATCCTGATTAGATTATTTGATGATTTTGTTCAAGGCAGCATTGGGAGGTGGGTGCTTTGTAGAGCAGTAGACAACTATCTTCTGCAGGCTGATCTACTTGACTGGCTGGCAATAGGAATTTCTGACAGCTGTGGTTAAATGAGTTTCTTTTCTCTGGCATGAGCATCTTGAAGGAACAAATCTGTGTAATGACCACTCAAGGGTCTTCCCCAATCCACTAGGTGAGATGTGCATCCCTTCTCCAGGACAGTTAACAATGTCCTTCCCATCACATTGCTCATTAGCCCTTTCACCAGTGATGTATCTGTGGGTATAATTTGCTAAGAATGACAATTACTACTAAGCATGAAGCGAAAACAAATATCTCTGTGAAGCAAAGCTCCACCATCTTACTATACAATATATTTACCTTTCACACTGTCTAGTTTCTCCCTTCTCAGAATTCTCCCTGGTTTTCTTCAGTAAAAACAAACCAGATTTCATCAAGTTTCTGAGAACTGAGTTAGTACACAATTCTCTGTATTTGGAGAAAGTACTGAAAAAACACAAGGGCAAAATCAGAAAGCACTTTGCTCCAAGTAGATGAGATGATGGCATTGAAAAATTCTTCTGGGAAGAAGGTTTCAGGGAAAAAAACGAAAATGTGACATCTTCAGCCACTTTCAATAGAGTACTCTCATAAAAGAAAATTACTGACTGTGCCTGTGCAACTTGCTACATTTCCAAGAATACACACTCAGACCAGTTAAAAGCTCTTCTGTAAGGTTAAGGAGGCAGATGACTGTCTTCTTACTGACTTATATAACTCTGGCATTTAACACATGTAATAATGAAATAAAACTTCTTCAGCCTCAACAACATATCTGTCAATATTTACCCATTTGAACAGTCAGACTGGTTTCAGGTAAATAAAGGAGAGGAAATAATACCATTTTGAACTAAGAGTCCTAAAACAAAGAGGCCTTAAATTTGTACAGTCTATTCTAAACCTTTTGCTTCATACAGAGGATGCATGGATTTGTCATATCCTTTAAAACTGTTAGCCTTGGGTAGGGAGTGCATAAACTGTATATCAGAAATATTGAATTGTGCTTTGTTTGAGACTGTAAAATTTTATATTTTAGTGTGGGAAAACTAGAACCATGCTTTGATTAAAGATACTACTTGTCTGTACTTGCATTTTTGTGAAATTTGATGTTGCAACTGAGGGTTTTTTTCCTGTATACCCTTTCTATGCACCTTTTTATGTAGTATGACTTGCCAAATTGTTTCCCAACATTACATAAGAATTTTAATATACTTTGTTAAAGATTTTCATTCTTATCAATTTTAAGTGAGAATGAGCTGGTTTTTGTGTGCTGAGAAGTGACAAAGGGTGGTTTTGTCAGACTATGTCTGCACAACAGAAAGCAGGCAAAAAAGAACTCTCTCCAAACCAACTAGACCTGAACTTGGTCCAGACTAGAAGCTGTGTAACCACATTAGCATGGCTCTGAGCCCAAGCTAATAAGCCCTACTAAGAGGCACTAAAGCAGTTACACAATTTTTAGATCAGAGCTGGTTTGCCTCCAGCTATCTTGGAGTGTAACCAGGATGATCTCAGGTTTGTTAGGATAAGGCAGTATAGACAGAGTCTCAGGCCCCTGAAACAAGCAGGCTTAACCTGTTCTCTAAATTTGGGTTGTAGCTTAAGGTAAGAAAGAAGTATGGAACAGGCATGTGTGAGAACAGCATAGTTTAGATGGGGATTTAGGGTAGGAAATAAAACAGTACTTATATAGTACAGTTATTATTTAAATAGTTGCTATTCTTTCAACTTGTTCCATTAACAGATCAATTTGGCAGATGGCTTTTACATAACATTTAAAGGATACGCTCATAAGACTTAGGCAAAGTTAGTAGAAAAACCCATGTTGTTTAGGTCATTCATTTTATTTTGTAACATGTATAAAAACATAATTTTTATTTTTTAACTCAGTTCAAAGCCCCTTCTGCTTCATTGTCTCCTGTTACTTTTTCTGAATGTCAGAGTTCATTCCCATATTAAATGTATCTGGTTTTGTGGCTACATCTTGGGATGAATTTCTTCTAGTTTCATAAAATAACTTTTTGTGAGCTTGCTTGATTTTATTGACTATTTCTTTGTTTTCTATGTGGCAGAGAGACTCCCTTTCTTGTGGCCTCCTCCTTTGACATTGTTGGTGTGGAGTGGTGCTAGAGGCAGAGTCATCAGACCTAGAAAGCCCTAAGCATAATTATGAGTATTCCATCTCTAGACACCTGAATGATGATGTAGTGATATTCAGATGGCCACAGAATGGTTTTGGAAAGACTGATCCTCTAAAAGGATACTAGCAGAGCAGAGCGTCAGGTTCCTGTGTTTGTCTGTCATCCAGTGTGACTTCTAATGTATTTTAATTTAAGTCCTATTTGGTCTTCTATAAAGCAAATTCTTTAATAACTTGTTCTTCACTTAAATCACATTAACAATATACTCCTAAAAGTATTCTCCTGAGCAGTCCCATTTAAAAAAAAAAAAAAATGACAGCTTCTCTATAGAGAGGAAAAAGCATTTGAAATAATGTTGGGTATTTTGCCAAGTCTGTCAAAAGAGTAACACTTCCACTTTCTCAGCTCTGTCTCATTAAAATTGTATTCTAATTCTGTCTCAACTTGGTCTCTTTGCTTCATAAGTCATTGCCTGCTCATTACTTGTAGTGTGAGAGATGAAATTTATTCAAACCTGATAGCATGAATAAAGAATTGAAAGGCAGGCAGCTGGGAGAAATGAAATTAGCTTATTCTAATGCTTTTTTGACAGGATTTTTTTCATTGCCATGGGTTACTATAAGTGTCAGTTTGGATTTGTGATACTGTCTTTGTTAGGTTTGTGGGGGATTTTTAAAGCAGTCTTAACTGCTAAACTATGCTTTCCTTTGTCACATCCATTGAAATAATGTTCTGTGTCTGTGTTGATAACATGGTCCAGTATTACTTCTACAGTAGTCTGTAATTGTTTTATCATTACAGTTGTCTAACAAAGATTAAATGTTTGCAATTGTTTTATAGTAGATTCTTCAGCCCAGTATTTAGATAAATAAGATACATTCAGAAAGGTCTGGAAAAATGATAGACAATGCAATATAACTTACATGCAATTTAATGTGGAATACAGAGGGGAGCTGCATTTTCTAACCCGATTTTTTTTCAAGCTTTGAATGTCAAAAGAATACACCTAGGAATTTCTAATTTTGAATATAGAAGAGTATTAGAACCAAATTGACTCAAAGCACAGCACTTTTCCATTATAAGATTGAGTTGTTAAGAAATTATATGGTCTAATTACTGAACTTGATATTTTTGACTACTTGGATTATGAACAGATATTGTCATTAACTAGCTAATTAAATTGACTGCAATAACAAGCCATAATTTAGAAATATGTTCTAAATTAGTTTTTATATGAAAGCAAAGTATTTGTTGATCTGAGCATGTGATTAATGTCAAGTGTCATGAATTAGCTCAGGGATCTCTGGTGCAGGAAGGGCATCATAAAGAGAAGTATCTGCACATTTGACAGAAACAGATGCAGTCAGAAGAGTGATTTATATTTGAATAAAAATTTGAATTAGAAAATGTTAATAAGACTGCATACGTATATTTTCTGGAAGCATACAACATAATGGCTCAGTACAGAATGAATTATATTCTTCACTCTAAGGGCAGAACATGATCTCAACTGTGATTCTCCTACCCTACAATCTTCGTGCTTATGTTATTTTAATATTCTGCTACTCAGAAGAAAAAAGTATGGGATTCTTAATCTTTATATATTTATATGCTATAAATATCTTTAAGAAGTTGGCTGTTAATATCTAAAATGACCTGTTAATTAGGCATGGCGTCTTAAAAGCTTTTAAGAATATAAACATGGAATGCCCTACATATTGCATTTGGATTTGCAGTTCTGTCTTTGTTAGGTTTGTTTATTGTTGTTTTCAAATGCACACAAACTTAAATGTTTAAATGTACTTTCCTCTAGCACATTATTTGAAGCAATGTTCAATATCTGTGTTCAAAATATTCACCCCATATGTACTTCCAAGAGGAGCATCTTGACCAGGATGCACTGCAGAAAATAGAGGACCTACAAGCTAGATCAGTAACTCTGGGAGTCTTTAAGTTTTTCTTTATTTTACTGTGCAATATTCATGGCACAGTACTTCTGGAATTCTTGTTTCCTGTTTAGATGTTAGATTCTTTAGACTAAATGATTTAGACAGGAAAGTAATTGTGAAAGCACAAAAGCTGCAGTCGTAATAGTGGAAAAGAGAACTGTTATAGATCTTCGGGGGTAATACATTATAGATGTTACCATATAATAAGTCACCTGAACTGATTTCTAAACAATATTTGACACCAATGAGATAACAGGAGATGAATCTTAGAGGATTGATGAACTCAGTCTGCAGCAATCCAAGCGTCACCATTCTCAGTAATCTCAGCTGGGGACAGAGCAAAAATGTCATCTCAGGTATCAGTCCTTCTTTCAGTAATAAAGTCTCCTGTAGGGAGACAGGGGAGTGGTAGAACTAGAATTTCTTTTTTAACCACTTATCTTTATAGAAATGGAGAAGTCCTTGGCAGTTTAAGATTTCTAGAGTCAATTAAGGCGGGGATTGGTAGGCAGCTGTAAGCTTCCTCTTTCAAACATCACCTTAAAATATTTTTAACAGAAAAACTGTAATTCTGAAAAAAATTTTATATTATGCAGCTGTGTATGCTCACAGTCACATACAATAATTTGGGCAGTGAATTATAAAGATAATCTTATTTATTTTGCACTGATAGATAAGAACCAGACTTTACATTTATGATTCAAATACAAATTCAGTGAATAATTGATTCTTCAGCTTGATCATGAAAAATCAAAACACGTGTACCTAATCTTAACTAAAATGGAAGTAACTTTTTGTAGGAAACAATTTGCTGAAAAAATGTTTGAGTTGAACAAAATGTTTCACTTCATTGCATGGCAGCACACCTCTGAGCTGTCAGAGTGGACTACATCTCAACCCCTGTTCTTGAGACAAATAGACTAAATCCACCATAATTCTTACAGCTTTCCACTAGGAAACTGCAACTCCATTACTAAGTAAGGAGGGGTTTTTTTAATATATTAACCAACTTGATAGGTGGTTGGTGCACAAAAGGCAAATAAAAGACTTCTATTTAAGAAGGAGAACATTAAGACAAGAAATAATTTGAAGAACTTGCAAAACTTTAGAACAAGTCTAAAGGAAGGTAGATAGAGGGAGAAAAGTAAGAGAGAAGTAAATTCTGTTGGCATTTTTAAATTATTTCCTGCTGGATTAACTGTCTCTGTTTAGAAAATTGTATGTGTTACCAAGGGATGGATAATTTTACCTATCATGACTATTAGTTTGCCAAGGTGGTATGGTTTTCCAATAAAAGTAATACAAGCAAAAACTTTAAACAGACTGATAAATGTGAAAGGAGGGAACCAAGGAAGAGGACATCGTACAATGGCAGCTGGGTGGATTTAATGACCTAGGAAGAGATAAGCTCATAGCATGTGTTCCTCAGTAGAAGGATTTGAAAGAAATTCTAAGGAGGTCTCTAACAAATTCTTGGAGAGTTTCACGGGTATTCATGGACCGTGAATATTTCAGAGTACTCATTTAGAGTAGTATTTGTGAACAGGGGAGGATAGCACAAGGCAAGTTCTTAAAGAAACTATGGGAAATTAAACAAGAGCAGTACAATGTACCAGAAAAACAGCTGGATAGTAGTAAGGGATATCATGTCTGAATCACTTTAGTACTACATGTGTGGGTGTATCTCTTCTTCTGACAATCTAACTCAAAATTCTTCTTGAACCTTGAGTACAAGCCCATAGCACTATGCTCTAGTTGAGGGGGAGGGGAGTGGCAATTATTTATGATTTTGAACAACTATATAAATTGCAGACAGAAATCAGCTGAGGTGCAAATATACCAGGAACTTCAGAAAGATGTATTACAGAAAATTGTCAGAAAATTGGACAAATGATATCTAAAAAGACCAACAAAGGAACTGTTCAACATTGTCTTGGGATTATGGAACCAAAAATGTGTATTCTATTTCATCTGCTGAAAGCAGTTGGGGAACTGTTCTTCTTTATCTCTTGTAACTCTGGAAGAGGGGAGTGGGTGCCTTTTGATAATGGGGCAGCTGTTAAAACCAGGTAGGGCATTGTTCCTTATCTCTTTCACTGCCGGTCCTCCCTCCAGAGGAATATTTTCTGCTAATGGACCATTAAGACACCCCTAAAAGCACACATCCCCAAACTTACCCTCCCCAAAATAGAATATCCACATTCCATCATCCTATTGTGAGATGCTCCACCCAGTGGGGGGAGCCAACCATTCCTACCTAGATAAAAACCGAGACGTAAGAACAGAAGCTCTCTTGCTTCACCCAATGCCCAGAGGAAGACTGGACCCCTTCTCACCACCCCTGGACCCTTTTCTACAGGATCATCTCTACTTCAACAGAACCACATCTGCCACTCCAGGAGGACTCACTTTTGGACTGCTTCCAACACCCTGACCAACAGGGTGTCAGGTTGTAGCTCTGACTCTGTCAGGGTTCTCCAAAATTGTTGTTTGTTTGTTTGGTTGGGTGGTTTTGTTTTCTACTACATTTGTATTGTTAATATTCCTAGTAAAGAACTGTTATTCCTATTCCCAAATCTTTGCCTGAAAGCCCTTAACTGCAAAATTATAAATTGGCAGGGGTGAAAGGTTTACATTCTCCGTTCTAAGGGAAACTCCAGCTTTCCCTGTCAGATACCTGTCTTTCCAAACCAAGACAAACATGAAATCATATTTTAATTTTAATGTGGAAGATAGAATTCTTTCATGCATAGGAACCAACAGCTTTTGGTCATATTTTTGAAGCTACCTATTCAGCTGAAATGACGTATGAAACAAATATCTTTTTCATGGTCAGAATTGCATAGAAAAACCCCCCAGGGTGGTCCAGTTTGAGCAGGCCTGGATGGTACAAGTGAAACTTCTGAAATTGCTCAAAATAAACAATGGATAGAGAACAATGAGTATTTCAGGTCATCCATAAATCAGGTTCAAGATATTTGAACTCAAGAGGAAAAGTTGCTTCTTACCAATAGACTCCTTACAGATAATTTTATATATAATTCATTGAGTAGACATGAAATAACATTTTCAATCACAATCAACTCCTCATGAAATACCCAGCGAATTGTTTAATGCAGCATTAATAAATGCCTCCATTCTGCCATTCTCTTTTCTATTTCAGTTTGTATTGGTTTAGGATAAATTAAGGGGAGAATCTCTAAAAGGGAGTCCCCTCAAACAAACCTCCACCACCCCTCCCCCCCCAGCCCGGGGTTGGGAAGGAAATTCTTTGGAGGAGGAAAAAGTGGAAAAAACCGGTTTTATTGACAAATGAACAAAATTCTCCCCACCCCGAGTGGAATGAAAGGCGCCGGATTACTCAGGGGGAGAGCTCCAAGCTTCTTTGGCAGGCTCCGGGTCTTCTCAGACGTCTCGGGTCAGATCAGTTCCAGAGCCGGTCCAGTCTTGGGGGGGGAGGGGGGAGGAAAAAGAGGGGGAAAGAAAGAAAACGGAGAGCAGGCAGCAGAGGCAGCAGCAGCAGCAGCAGCGGCCGAGGCAGCAGCAGCAGTAGCAGCGGCAGCGGCAGCAGCAGCAGTAGCAGCAGAGGCAGCAGAAGCCAAGCAACAGCACAAGCAGCAGCTGAAGCAGCGGCAGCCAGAAGCAGCTCTGCTCGGGGAGCAAAAGCCCCGCGAGCAAAACAGCGCTGCTAGACATAACAAAAACAGTCCACTGATATGGGATAGAGGCACTGTCAACCCAGAACATTCCACCCCTTATCCCATATAGTGGACGCACAATAAAACTTTCATCTCACTTACTCAAACCTTAGACACTTACACATCCATCTTACTTGCTCAGACTTTTGACGCTTGTACGTTTCCTTCTGACATATGAGTCTTACCCCACATTCAGATCTCCCTGAGGTACACATCGTGTTGTTCCATCTTTCTGCATTATCCACCAGGTATAACCCGGTCCTTGAGCAGAGACAACTCCACGGATGGGTTTGCCTGTACTCGAGGTAGGGTTGATCCACACTGTCTTTCCCAACAAATCTCTAACATGGGCCACTGGGACTTTATCTCCATCTACTACATTACGGAGCTGAGACTCAGCAGGACCCGCTCGGTTGGTAGAACCTCGGGTGTTGACTAACCAGGTGGCCTTTGCTAAATGCTGCTCCCAGTTCTTTAAGGACCCCCCACCCAATGCTTTCAGGGTGGTTTTTAACAACCCATTGTACCTCTCCACTTTACCTGCAGCTGGTGCATGGTAGGGGATATGGTACACCCACTCAATGCCATGCTCCCTAGCCCAGGTTTTAATAAGATTATTTTTAAAATGAGTCCCATTGTCTGACTCAATTCTCTCGGGCGTACCATGCCTCCAAAGGACCTGCTTTTCAAGGCCCAGGATGGTGTTGCGGGCTGTAGCATGAGACACAGGGTAGGTTTCCAACCATCCTGTGGTGGTTTCTACCATGGTCAGCACATGGCGCTTGCCTTGGCGCGTTTGAGGCAGTGTGATGTAATCAATCTGCCAGGCCTCGCCATACTTGTACTTAGACCAGCGCCCTCCATACCAGAGGGGCTTCATCCGCTTGGCCTGCTTGATGGCAGCGCACGTCTCACAGTCTCGGATAACTTGAGAAATGCTGTCCATGGTTAGATCCACCCCTCGGTCTCGTGCCCACTTATAGGTGGCATCTCTGCCCTGATGACCTGAGGCATCATGGGCCCATCGAGCTAGGAACAACTCTCCTTTGTGCTGCCAATCTAAGTCTATCTTAGACACCTCTATCTTTGCAGCCTGATCTACTCGCTCGTTGTTCTGGTGCTCCTCATTAGCCCGACTCTTGGGGACATGGGCATCTACATGACGGACCTTCACATGTAGTTTCCCTACTCTGGTGGCAATGTCCTTCCACTCATCAGCAGCCCAGATTGGTTTTCCCCTACGCTGCCAGTTAGCCTTTCTCCACCTTTCCAGCCAGCCCCACAGAGCATTAGCTACCATCCACGAATCGGTGTAGAGGTAGAGCTTTGGCCACTTCTCTCTTTCAGCGATGTCCAGGGCCAATTGAACAGCTTTGAGTTCGGCAAGCTGGCTTGACCCACCTTCTCCTTCAGTGGCTTGTACAACTTGTCTCGTGGGGCTCCATACGGCTGCTTTCCACTTCCGGTTCATCCCTACGATGTGGCGGGAACCATCAGTGAAAAGAGCGCAGCGTGCTTCTTCTGCTGGCAGTTGGTTATATGGTGGAGCTTCTTCAGCCCGGGTTACCTGCTCTTGTTCTTCTTCCTCGGTGAGACTGAAATTCTCCGCTTCCGGCCAGTTGGTGATCACTTCCAGAATCCCAGGGCGATTCAGGTTTCCGATACGGGCGCGCTGAGTAAGGAGGGCGATCCATTTGCTCCAGGTGGCGTCAGTGGCGTGATGGGTGGAGGGAACCTTTCCCTTAAACATCCATCCCAGCACCGGTAGTCGGGGTGCCAGGAGGAGCTGTGCTTCCGTGCCAATCACCTCTGAGGCGGCTTGAACTCCTTCATAGGCAGCCAAGATCTCCTTCTCCATGGGAGTGTAATTGGCTTCAGACCCTCTGTAGCTTCGGCTCCAGAATCCCAGTGGCCGGCCTCGAGTTTCACCTGGCACCTTCTGCCAAAGGCTCCAGGATGGACCATGGCTCCCGGCTGCGGAGTAGAGCACGTTCTTTACCTCTGGTCCCATCCTGACTGGGCCAAGGGCCACCGCATGAGCGATTTCCTGCTTGATCTGTGTAAAGGCGTGTTGCTGTTCTGGACCCCAGTGGAAATCGTTCTTCTTGCGGGTAACCAGGTACAGAGGGCTCACAATCTGGCCATACTCAGGGATGTGCATCCTCCAAAAGCCTATGGCACCTAGGAAAGCCTGTGTTTCCTTTTTGTTGGTCGGTGGGGACATGGCGGTGATCTTATTGATGACCTCTGTAGGGATCTGACGCCGTCCATCTTGCCATTTTACTCCCAGGAACTGGATCTCTCGGGCAGGCCCTTTGACCTTGCTCTTCTTGATGGCAAAGCCGGCTTCCAGGAGAATCTGGATAATCTTCTGTCCTTTCTCAAAGACTTCCACTGCCGTGTTTCCCCACACAATGATGTCATCAATGTACTGTAGATGTTCCGGAGCCTCACCCTTTTCCAGTGCAGCCTGGATCAGTCCATGGCAGATGGTGGGACTGTGCTTCCACCCCTGGGGCAATCGGTTCCAGGTGTACTGCACCCCCCTCCATGTGAAGGCAAACTGGGGTCTGCATTCGGTTGCCAAAGGAATGGAGAAAAATGCATTGGCAATGTCAATAGTGGTGTACCACCTCGCTGCCTTGGACTCCAGCTCATACTGGAGCTCCAACATGTCTGGCACGGCAGCGCTCAGTGGTGGTGTCACTTCATTCAATGCACGATAGTCCACAGTCAATCTCCATTCTCCTTCAGACTTACGCACAGGCCAAATGGGACTGTTGAAGGGTGAGTGGGTTTTGCTGACCACCCCTGGCTCTCCAGCTCACGGATCAACTTATGGATGGCGATCACAGCATCTCGAGTCGTTCTATACTGCCGGCGGTGCACTACTGAAGTGGCAATGGGTACCTGTTGATCTTCCCCCTTCAGAAGTCCTACTGTAGATGGATCCTCAGACAGTCCAGGCAAGGTATTCAGTTGCTGGATGCCCTCTGTCATTACAGCTGCCACCCCAAATGCCCACCTGAGTCCCTTTGGGTCTTTGAAATACCCACTTCGGAGGTAATCTATGCCCAAAATGCATGGGGCCTCTGGGCCAGTCACAATGGGGTGTTTCCTCCACTCATTTCCAGTCAGGCTCACTTCTGCTTCTACCAGAGTAAAATCTTGTGACCCCTCGGTCATGCCAGCGATAGAGACAGACTCTACCCCTACATGTCTTGATGGAATTAATGTACACTGCGCACCTGTATCAACCAAAGCCTCATATTCTTGTGGTTCCGATGTGCCAGGCCAACGAATCCACACCGTCCAAAAAACACGATTTTCCCTAGCCTCTACCTGGCTAGAGGCAGGGCCCCTCTAAGCCTGGTTATCCTTCTTTCCTTGGGCATATGTCTTAGAAGTTCCCTCAAGGGGCTCGGACACGTCATCATCATCACACTTGGCAGTTCGGCTACGGGCAACTGGAGCTGCTTCCCTTCTAGTGGAACTTCCTCTCTGAGTCTTGCCTTCCTTCAATTCATGCACCCGTTGTGCCAAAGCAGCAGTAGATTTTCCGTCCCATCTCCTCATGTTCTCTCCAGATTCACGCAGGAAAAACCACAACTCAGCTCGTGGGGTGTACTTCCTCTCCCCATCAAAGGTGCGCCTGCGTTGGATACCAGGGCCTCTAATTTGCACTGCTGAGATTTGGAGAAGGTCCTCTCTAATCTCCTCCCTAAGTTTCTTATGATTCTCCTCCAGCTTATCTTCTAGTTTCTGGAGACGTGTTTCCACTGCTGCGATTCTGGCATGTGTTGGGCCATGCACAGCATCTGCATATGCTCGGAGCTTCTTTGCCATATCAAGTACAGTCTCCCCTGTGTCCTCCCGCTTCATTACTGCTAAGGCAGAAGCATATTCTAATGGCCCAAGCCGTATAAGTTTTCGCCACATCACAGACGTACACGGTACCAAGTCTGGGTTCCTAATATTTATGTCATCGGAGAAGATCATCTCTGCCACTGCCATTTCCCTCAAGCGTTGAATCCCTTGTTCTATGGTCTTCCATGGGGTTTGCTGCATATAAAGATCATCTGCACACAGGTATCTTTCTGCCACACTTCCTAGGACCCGTACCCAGAGGCTGCGTGGATTAGCCTCTCTCATCATCTCTTGGTCGATGACTGGATCAAGTGACAGGGATCCCAAATGTCTCGCTTCAGTGCCATCCAGAATTGTAGCCTCTCCTGCGGCATCCCAAAGACGGACTAGCCAACTAATGATAGGTTCATCAGGCTGTCGCCTGTAATCCTTTCTTAGGCCCCAAAGGTCCTTCAGGGAAAAGGAATCAGTGTTGGCTTCTGATCCTGTGCCAGGTGCTTTGGCTTCGGATCTTGGTGAAGGTCCTTCTCCTGGGTCATCATCGTCCACTGGTCGGTCAGTTTTGTGTGTATGCTTCTTTGCTGGAGCAACTGCCAGGGGCTTAGGCTTACTGTCAGGTTTAGCTGCTAACTCAGGCTCAGGTTCTATCTTAGCTGCTGGCTTCACAACTGGGGTGCTGGCTGCAGACTTAGCGACTGGGGTAGCTGTTGATTTACATTCCTGCCCCCCTGCCTCCATCTGCTGCCCTACAGTATCTAGCAGTGTACGATAAACATATGCCAAGGCCCAGCTCACTGCAATAATCCTTTTCTCTTTAGTATTACCATAACACTTCTCTCTCAAATACTTGGCCACCTCAGCCGGGTTCTGAATCTGTTCAGATGGGAAGTCCCAGGCTATAGGATCAGAGAATTCTTTTAAAATTTGGCCCATGTCTTCCCATTTTCCACTCCAATCAAGATTTCTTCTACTTGGCTTTTCCCTTACATCAGAGGTCTCATTAGCTCCTTTGGAAATCTCAGCTCTCAATTTACATAAACTGCAGACAGTATAGAGGAAGCTTACTAAATTAAATGCCAGAAAGATGGTTTCCTTTACACTCAGGGAGAACTGAACATTCTCTAATAAAGATATAAACAATTCTGAGGAGAAGAGGGAAAACAGAGGCTGAAAGTACTCTGCCCCTGCCCCTGCTTCTCTTCTCACAAACTGAGTGCCTAACCTTAACAACGAACCATCAAGTGTATTTATAGCCTTCCTGTACATCATTACAAACAAGCCTAGCCCAATGAATATTCTGACTAGTGCCCCACGGCTACATAAACTACATATTAGGAGCAATACCAAAGCTATTTCAGGATAAGGAAATAGCCCTAGGTACCACAAAGGTAGTAACGCCTCAAAAAACCCTAGGGACCAGAAATATTGGCAGGCTTTCACCCCGAATGACATTATGAGTTCACAAAAAACCATCCCGATACACCCACAAAACAATCAGAACCACCAATATTATTATTAAGGTTTTTTCCACTTTCTTGGGTTCGTTTCCCAGGCCAACGCACCAAAAAGTGTATTGGTTTAGGATAAATTAAGGGGAGAATCTCTAAAAGGGAGTCCCCTCAAACAAACCTCCACCACCCCTCCCCCCCCCAGCCCGGGGTTGGGAAGGAAATTCTTTGGAGGAGGAAAAAGTGGAAAAACTGGTTTTATTGACAAATGAACAAAATTCTCCCCACCCCGAGTGGAACGAAAGGCGCAGGATTACTCAGGGGGAGGGCTCCAAGCTTCTTTGGCGGGCTCCGGGTCTTCTCCGACGTCTCGGGTCAGATCAGTTCCAGAGCCAGTCCGGTCTTGGGGGGGGGGGGGCGGGGGAGGAAAAAGAGGGGGAAAGAAAGAAAACGGAGAGCAGGCAGCAGAGGCAGCAGCAGCAGCAGCAGCGGCCGAGGCAGCAGCAGCAGTAGCAGCGGCAGCGGCAGCAGCAGCAGTAGCAGCAGAGGCAGCGGAAGCCAAGCAGCAGCACAAGCGGCAGCTGAAGCAGTGGCAGCCAGAAGCAGCTCTGCCCGGGCAGCAAAAGCCCCGCGAGCAAAACAGCGCTGCTAGACATAACAAAAACAGTCCACTGATATGGGATAGAGGCACTGTCAACCCAGAACACAGTTCAAATACACAACACCAAGGTTTTACTCAGTACAGAGACTCTAAGTTCAGGTAAGCAGCAGTAGGGTCAGATTCAAAGGTCTCCCCATGTTACTTACTGTGACAATATTTTTCCTCAAATTCTTTGGTAGGATTACCCACCCATTTGATTCTGAGCAGAAAAGTCCACCCACTGCTAGTGAAATGGGTTTACTTGAAAGTTGCTGTCTTCAGAGCAATCAGGACTTAACATAAAAAGCTTCTTGATATTTTGATATATTAGCCTTTTTCTTTTTTTTTTTCTTTTTTTTTAAGGATTACCTTCTAATGAATTACAACAGAAGAAATGCTGTTAAAGCCCTGCTGTCAAAAGCCAGACATCTGGTTATTAGAAAGATGGTAGGCCATCTTCGTGTTTTGCACTAAGCCAAAGGAGAGATCCATGGATTATGGATCCTACCTGATCTTCCTGAAATTTAACTAGGACCATTCCCAAGTTTTCTTTATCAGCTAGTAACAGCATCCTGCTAGCAATCTGCAACTCATTATTGTTCAACCCATGGGCTCAGCAGTCAACACCTCACAAGAAAGACCATTTATAGGACCTGTTATACAATCTGATCATAGTTTAAAGGGTACAAATACAAGTGCACTGATCCTACAGCCTTCTTGAGGACAGCTGGCTTATTTCTGTTTGTGCCCACAATGTTGTGCATGTTTGCCCACTCACTGATCATCCACGATGGGAAGAGCAGTGGCAACAGGTTTTGGGTGACTGAGTAGCTGAGCAGCTGCACAGGTCACTGTGACAAAAGTTGATCTAAAACAAAGAAGTGCCTCTGCAAGCAGAAAGGTGTTCTAAGCCATAGACAGTAGTTATTGATAGCCCTGCATATGAAGGAAAATATCCTGTCATCTGTCAGGGGAGTGAGGTGTCACCATTGCCACCCTCTCCCATCTCTCTTGCGTCCTTTAAATCGACTGTATTACTTTGTGATTGATGTGTTGAGTCATATTTGGTTTCAGAAAAGAAAAGAAAAAGGTACAGGTTCTTACTTTGCCATATAGTTATATACTTAGGGGTAACCTTCAAAGTCGCCACCTTGTCCCATGACACAAAGATGTGAAGACAGGGAGAATTTAAGATACCTCTACATTTCATGCCTTTGCCACAGGCAACATCTGTTTCTAGAAAGGTTTGATCCCATAGTACTTTTTCCTGTTGCTTGAGGAAATGGTAATCTCTTGCCTTTGCTGAAACGTTTGCCTGTCAATCTCCTGGACATCTTGAGGACAACTGGCCTCTCCTCTGAAACAATGTGACTAATGCTTTCTTGGCTTTGCTGACCCCTTCTCAGTTTATCTTGACTAAATGGACTTATATAGTACTGGTTCCTTGCATATTTTCCAAAGGTTCTTGTAGGTGTAAATCTTGCCACAATGCCCCAGCCAAATATCATTCATCTGGAATGACAGCCACACGTTTGTTCTAGCTGTCATTCTGCCATTCCAGTCAGCTGCTGTTGCACTTTAAGGCCACCAGCAACAAGCTGCTACTCCAGCTGCTGAGGAGGTAGCCAAGCCTCGCTTACTCTTCCTCTCTCTGTGTCCTTCTGCTAGCTCCTTTGCTCCTGTTTTGCATTTCAGTGTAGCAGTATAGCAAGACATGTGGTGGAGCTGCTGTTGCCAGCCCCATGTTTTGTTCCTCGTTCTGTCTCTGACTTGGAACACGATCTCTGTGCCTCAGTTTTTACAGAGCATTTTACAACATTCTTTGAGATCTACAGATGCAATAGATTACTCAGATACAACCTAGAAATTCTATGTTTTCAATTAAGATATAAATGACAGATATGCATTCTAGTATTATTTCTGGAAACCATTTTAAAATATCTTTGGAATATCATTTGTGACCCTGTGAAAACTGACACTAGGTTTTAAAAGCAGCTTTTGCTTTTGCCTCTTTAAGTGAAACCCTTTGTGTTGACACAAAGTTATATTGGGAAATAAATGCAACTTTGTCCAAACTTGGCTAATGGAGCTTTAGCATGAAGGGAAGGAATTATGGCACGTTGGGAATTTTGGTAGGAGCACAGATACAAAGAAGTCGCCACATTTGCTTTAAGTGTGGTTGTAAGTCTGGTTTGGGAAGAGACAAAAGGGTAGGATTGGATAGTTACTTTATGAATGTGGATGTAACAGAGAGAGCTCATTGGTTTCGTAGGTCTGTGTTAGATTCCCACAGCCCCGAACAAACAGCTCTCAGCCTTATATTTTCTAAGCTTTTGTCTTCCCACTTTGGAATTCTGACTACAGGCACATTACCAAGCCAACTGGATTCACTACAAAGCTCCAGTGTAACTCTTTTTATCACAAAGATCAAGACAACAATTGTGTGCCTACAAGAAAAGAACAACTAAAACCATCGAGCAAACATTAAAAGAACAATTCTAGAGATAGTTGCCTTTGAACTGCAATAATGGGCAACATTCAGTCCTGAGATTTGAATTCAGAGTTAAAGGAATTCGTTACTAACTGCCTTTCCTTGTAATTATCCAAGCTGATGGCAACATATATTTTCAGCAGCATTAATTTTGCGCAACGTAATATTTTGTAGTTGTGCTGAACCCCACACAAAGGCAGCATTGTAAATCTGCTTTATGGAGTTAGTTTTGTTTATTATAGAGTTCGTATATGAAAAAGGAAGAAATCTAAATTTTGTTTTGGCTTCTCCCCAAACCACAGAAAATGGAGTATTGTTTTACAAGAGCTTGTTCTGAAATGTCACTTCCCAGCTGTAAAAGAAGAACGATGTATTTGCAGATGCATTCCACAAGCATACAGAATGTCCAGCTGCAAAAATATAGTAGAAGCTGACTTTTTTTTTTTTTTTTTTTTTTCTAGAATAGCCTTTTCACACTTTTGGGAGAGCTGAGGAGTGTGGGGAGAGAACAGCAATTTTAAAATAGATGTTCCATTTTGCAATGCCCCCAAAGTAACTTGAGTTGAAATCTGCCAGACACCAGTAATTCAGAATAAGCATTCTGTCTGAGGATCCTTGACCACTGTTATTTTAGTCCTCGTACCAAAAACCTAAACCATAGAAATAGTTTCAGTAAATCATTAAGCACTTGCTTATTATTCTTCCCCCATCTCTGCCCTGTTTTTTTAATAGATTAGCTTTGGAGTCACTGTTAATCAGATCCCTGAAACTTTATTTTTTTCTTTGAAGAGTGTTACATGATTTTAAGAGTTCTTCCCAGATATTTTGAGCTTAATAGAAATATTACAGAATATGAAGTGACCTGGAAACCCTGAATTTTAAACTGGTAATTTTGGCTATTGCATGAATAGATGATGAAGTATATATGTGATATGCAATTTAAGCAAATTGAATGTCATTTGTGACCCATAACTGACAGAGAGGACAAATTTTTTCACTTCTATCCATTGAAGTATGGACAGATTTGCAGTCTCTCTTTAGCATCTTCACCTCCTCTGGTCTCAAGAGGAATGCAGAAATGCAATGGCAGCAACTTCTATGGTTCTGTGGAGAAACAATTAGCTGAGTGACCATTCCCACTAAATGTGTGCCAGACCACTCAGTTTCACGTTCTCACAGTTAAAATGTTATAGTAATTCAGCATGGCTATATATTTAAAGAGTTTTCTTTACTGACTACAGGAAGTTGATACAAACTCTGTGAAAAGTTCCATCTGAATAATCTAGGAAGCTGATGAAGAAATCACTTCCCTTTGACCACTTTTAGCACTACATGAATCTAATATAAGGGAGTCCTTTAAGAATTGAATAAAAGAAGCATTAGTGTCCTGGAAAGCTGAGGTACAGGAGGACAAATTGTATATTTCACAATACTGGGTATCCTGGATTGTGCTGTTCAGTGTGACTCAAGTGAAATTTGGGTTGTATTTTGCAGATCACACTACATTATATAAATCCTCCTTCTTGGGAAGCATTTTTTTTTCAAGATGCGTTTTTAAATTGGATTTACTTGTGCATGTATGTGCAAAAAAAAGAGAATGTATGTAGTATCTAGAAAATATGAACTATAAATAAATTGTTTGTAAGTTTCAAGTGGAAGCTTGGGAGTGGATATCCTCATTTTCTCAATTCTGCTCTGGCCAGGCCTTATAAATCATGCTGATGGGTTGAGGCATCAACAGAAAATAGATCTTCCTTTGATTTGATGCTGCAATTGGTCTAGATGGGCGGTTCCTCTCATTTTGGTACAGCTCACATTTAGGATTGCCAAAAGCCGTGGTACCAGGAGATTAAATTAATACCAGGAAAAATCTATCCTGACATTGCAAAGGCTCTCTGGTACACTCTTTTAGCAAGGACTATTCTGCTCTCCTTCTACCAAATGGTTCTCTTTCATAGTTGGATTTTTTTCCAGCACAGTCCAAGAACTACTTTTCTTGGTGTTACACACCTCTGAGACCTGGTTCATTAGTGTTTATAAACTTCTGAGAAAAGCTAAAATGAAAAAAAGGGTTACAAGAAACTGAATGCTTATTTTTCAGTCTACTGTTTTAAGTTCTACAAATTCCATGTATCAACAAATACTTGGGAAAAAAACCCACAAAACTAGTGCTTCTCAGGCAGTTAGCACACTGTCCGTGAGGTCATACTAAGAATTCAGTTATAGCCTGAAACACCTGCGTGACAAGTTTATGTTTTATTTCAATTTTTCTCTGAAGGTAAGGGTTTCCTAAAACCTACACCACCAAAGAACTAAATTTTGGGATTCCACTTTAGTTAGAACTTTAGTTCCACCCTGGTATGTACCTCCCCATGACAAGGAGGTATCTAGCTTCTTGGAAAACAGTACTGAGACTCTCCTCTATTTTTAAAATTATTTTCATTGGTAAATTAGCACAGGTCCAGCCATTTCAGCAAATAATTTGACTATTTTTGCAAGCACTATGAGACAGTAATGCAAGTGCATTAAATGTCCATCAAGTGCAATTCAGTAAAGGCAAACAAAATTCAATAAGGTAAAATGAAAAGAAGTGATGCAACCACAGTATATCACAATTAGATTCTTAGTAGATATGCCAAGTTTCTTGTTTTAAATTATCTGATGTTAATAGAAAGTTGCTAATTCTGGCACGCCTACAAAAGCATCATAATAATAATCTAGCTAGAAAATTAAATATTATTCATATTGTATGTGTGAGAGGAAAAAAATCTATTGTAGCTTTAATATGCAGCTGTAAGAGGGAGAATTACCATCAGGAAATGATAATATAATCATGCATTATTCATATAGTTATAAGAGACACATTTAGTATCCTGAGGTTTAGAGTATTATTGTGTTATTTACCTTAAACTGCAAGTCTTCAACTTATTAAACATAAAAGCATGGACAGTCATTTTAAAAGAATATTATCTTAAGACTATATATTTTTAGCATAGCTTTCAAAGTTTTAAAAACCCAAGAGGAAGATATGATTCCCTCAGTGTTAATTGCTGTTTTACTAAATGAACTGTTCTTATTTGTTTTAAAGCCTCCAATCAGAAATCTCATTAAAACAGTGCCAGGCCTCCATTCTAAAAGTGAGAGGGGGGTGCTTCTGGGAAAAAAAAAAAAAGGAATAGTTATCTAAATCTTCCAATCTGTTTTGCAGCTGTGCTTTACCTAACTTGTTAATGAAACTGAGAGCTAAAATATTACAAATTAGTTTAATTTCCTCTTCATTTTTGCTTTGCATTTACCGAAATGCTTCTAGTCCTGGATAGATTAAAATGTGGGTGGAAGTTTAGACTTACACATTTCTAATTGGACAGAATTTACACCAGATTACTCAATGAAAAACAATATACAGAGCTCTAAACTTTTTGTTTAGAAAAAAAAATATTAAAATGTGTAGAAAGTATAGAACACATTCAGGTCATTGTTTTGTGCTTTTATGCCTTGAAAGCATTTTATATCTATATACATTGCTGAAACCTGCAGACCCGAAACTTAATTATATCAGGCCTTCAGTGGGATCTGTTTAAATAGAGGATACCCCTCAACAGTTTCTGGCAAGCAATAATCAGTCTGAAATGGAGGTGCTGGAAGATATTTTTTGCCATGTATGGGAAGAAACAACTCCTTGTTGGTAGTAGAACTAACCCAACAGTCTGGCATTTAATCCATTCGTGTCTTTGGGTGTTTTCTTAATACGTGTGAAATTTTTATTTAAAAGCTAATGTGGAAATGGGGGTGATTTGTTATTTCTTTTAGAGTGGAGGATAAGAGCCCTGAGAAGGCTCCAGTCTCAGTGGTAGAAAGGGCTAAAGGCCAGGGAAGAGTCTGCACAGAGACAGATGAGAAGGAGAACAGTTTGATAACCTTTCCTTCATCACCAGTGAAAGCAACAGTAATAGTAGAAAAGACACATGCCATGAAAATTTCTTCAGGTCCAAATGTGAGGTCCATGTACAAGAAGTGGTAGGTGTCATGTAGTCCCCTCCATTCGCTTTCAGTCCTGGATGAGCCGCACTGCCTGTGGTAGGTTAGAAATGAGTTAATCATTGTGAGATACACAGGCACCACCTGCCAAATAATCGGTGTGTATTCACATCAGATTGTTGAAACTTTCCTTTACTTTCCATTTAAAAAATGCCTTTCTATTCATGCATTTGTGCAAAGCAAGGGCTTAGTAGACTCCATTTAAGAGGTGACTTACAAAAGATGATGATGCTCAGTGCATGTGTATATCTCCTGTTAATTGGAAATCTGCAGCAAGTGGTACCTTCTGGGCTGCTTTAGGAGGAGTTGCCAGCAGTCCAGGTAGGTGATCCTTCTCTCCTTGCTCAGTATTACAGAGAAACACCTCAAGTGTTGGGTCCAGTCTGGGCTTCCCAGCACAAGACACATGGACAGACTGGAGTCAGTCCAGCAAAGTCTGGCAAAAGGCTCAGAATATACAACATGTGAGGAGCGGCCAAGACAGTGGGATTGCTCAGTGTCTCGGTTTGGAAAGACAGGTATCTGACAGGGAAAGCTGAAGCCTTCCCTAGAATAGAAAATGTAAACCCCTCACCCCCCGCCAAATTAGAATTTTGCAATTAAGGGCTTTCAGGCAAAGATTTGGGAATAGGAATAACAGTTCTTTACTAGGAATATTAACAATACAAATGTAGTAGAAAACAAAACCACCCAACCCAACAAGAAAACAAATAAACAAGCAATCCTGGAGAACCCTGACAGAGTCAGAGCTACAACCTGACACCCTGTTGGTCAGGGTGTTGGAAGCAGTCCAATGGTGAGTCCTCCTGGAGTGGCAGATTTGGTTCTATTGAAGTAGAGATGATCCTGTAGAAAAGGGTCCAGTGATGGTGAGAAGGGGTCCAGTCTTCCTCTGGTAATCGGGTGATGCAAGAGAGTTTCGTGTTCCTGAGTCCCAGTTTTATCCAGGTAGGAATGGTTGGCTCCTCCCACTGGGTGGAGCATCTCACAATAGGATGATGGAATGTGGATGTACTGTTTTGGGGAGGGTAAGTTTGGGGATGTGTGCTTTTAGGGGTGTCTTAATGGTCCATTAGCAGAAAAGAGATAAGGAACACTGCCCCATCTGGTTTTAACATTTGGCCCATTATTAAAAGGCACCCGCCCCCCTCCTTCCAGAGTAAACAAGAGATAAAGAAGAACAGTTCCTCAACTGCTTTCAGTAGATGAAAATAGAATACACAATTTAGGTTCCATAACCCAAGACACTCAGCCTGCAAAAGAAGACTGTGGGGAGTCTCATCCATGTGAACACACACTGGGGAGCAGGAGGAACTTATGATGGTGGAGCAATGGTGCCCAGTGGCTCTCTTCACAATGGCGTCCAGTGACTGGGCAAAAGATATAGGACACAAACTGAAACTCAGCAAATTCCAATCAAGTTGTTTGTTTTGTTGTTTTTCCTAATGTGAGAATGATCGAACAGCACAACAGGTTGCCTGCAGTGGTTACAAAGCCTCTATCTTTGGAGATATCCAAAGCCCTGAGCAACCTGATCAATCTGATCCTGGTTTGAGCAGATGGTTTCAACTGGGTGATATCCAGAGGTCCCTTCCAGACTCAAACCTTCTGTAAATCTGTGACTTGCCAAGAATTATTACACTGTGAGTCAATATGCTGGGCAAAATTATTTCTTGGTTTTTTGGGGTTTTTTTTATGTCTAATAATAATATGAAATGTACTTGCTTTGTCATTAAACTCAGATGTATACAAGTCTTCATCTTGGCCCTTTTTTTGAGCCATATTCTCACAAGACTTCATTTCTTCTACTTAATTTCAGGTTCTTTTTGTTTTGTTCCTGTATTTATTATAGGTGAAAGACTTGGTTCAAGCAGCTGACCTTTCTCCTTTCCAGGAGAGTGTCAGTCACAACTGAAAGCTAAATAAAGCAAACTTTTTTCTTCCATTTTTTTAATCCCTGTGTGGGTCTACCATTGTTAAGAAATAGCATGACACGGCTTTGAGGTATGAGATGCAAAGGAGAAATAGTAGACTACTCTGCCTGCACTACATGAGCAAAATTGCTTGGCTAAGTGCAGACTAACAGCAGGAGCAGGGGGTGGCACCTTGGGGAGAACAAAAGCCTGCCTTGCTCCCCTCCCAACTTGTAAACCAATGCATGCCAAAGGAGCTCTGAAATTCAAAACCAACATTGATCATAATGGAAAAAAACAATTTTACCTAAAGCTTCTTGCATCACTTGGAGCTCAGCCTTCCTGCTCTGCCTGCCCAGTGCTAATTGCCAACATCTCCTTTCTAAAAACCAGTAACAGTGCTTGAAGACAGTTATTTCTGGAATGTCAGTGTGTATGTACACTGTATAAATTTCTCCAAACTACATGTAGTGAAGTTACATTGTTAATTAGCATGATGTTTTGCCTTACTGTGTGGACCCAGAGAAAGTATCTCATTAATGTTTTACTCATTTCCTTTTTTTTTTTTTTTTCAAAAATTATCACTCTCAGAAATAATTAGCAGCACTGTGATGATCAGGGGATGTGGTAGTTTAGTGGCATTTCAAGCAGACTATCACTGTGAGAAGCTTTTGGATGACCACAGCTGGCGAGGGGGCAGCTCCAGGGACACCTCCAAAGCTCTCACCCTACCAGTACTAAATCCTGATTCTGTGGTTCTAAAATCCTGAGACTGATGTTAAGAAGCCTTTTTGAAGGTAGAAGGAAAAAAAAATCAAGCATTTGTTTAGCACTTTAAAATCATAAACCATTTTTTCTACAATAATGATATCCCATAATGAAGCACATCAGATGGAAAAAGTGCAGTGTCATGATTTCAAGCAGAGCGATAAACAGAGAAAGTTTGTACATTCTTTTTTTACCAACAAATTTTTCTTGATTCTTTTTTTAAGAAGAGGTTTCCTGTTCACTTCAGAAAAAAAAAAAAAGTTTACTTCAGTGATTCTTGTGGCCACTGCCCAGCTATTTGCTTTCAATCAGCATTCCTGAAAATGAAACAAACAAACAAAAAACCCCGCTTATATAAATGTTTATGGAAAACAAATAAAAACATCTCTGGATGCCATCAAAGTAGATACATTGTTTTTATTCCAGCATATGTTTATGAATACTTTCTTGATGTATTCTGCCAGCTCTAGCCTTGAATTTGGACTTTAAAAAGCATTTCCAAAATTCTTTTCCACTTCCCTCTGAACCACCATGTTTATTCACTCACATTGGTTTGTGTTTTCCATATGTTATCTCTAAAAAACAGGATTCCACAAAACCATGAATGCAGTAAATCTTGAGGCAAAGAGGTATTTGACATGTTTTCCTTATTAAAATCTTGTGATATGCTTCAGATATATAAAGCCTAAGCCCAAAAAGCACTGACCAAAACTGTGCAATTACTGGATTGCCAGTTACATAAAACAGTCTGCCACCATTTTAATGGTTACCAAGATGTTTGAGGAGTACAGGGTCTTAATGTTAACACTGATCTGCCTGGGATTCATGCTGATTTTGAAAGCCAGATCCTGGCTCCTGATCACATTAGTGCAGTGTGGTACCTTTCCCTTTTCACAAGAAAAAGCTAACTATGTACAGCATTAATAATTTATATTCAGGAAGTAGCAAGAGTGATAAAGCTCTGACTGTCAGGCTTCCACAACTGCGCAAGTGTCTTTGCATGTGCCTTGGCAGGAACATAGAGACTGGATGTTAGTATACAAGCACAGGCCACCTATAGAGACATTTACATTACAAATCCTGCTTTATATGCACTTGAAAATGACTGTCTGGCTAAATCGTGTTCATATACTCTTGCTTATACCTTCCTATAAGGCCAAATCTGAGCATTTTTCTGTATTGTGAAGGTTCTTTTACTTGTGCTGGTACTTGGCCTTTTTGCTTTGAGAATGTAAAAAAAAGAAATGTATTTGATTAACAGCTGCATTATTCTTATTAACCTCATATCTGCTAAACGCTTTTGTTGTGTTTAAATATGTGCTTAAATTATGCTGCTGTTGTTACAGCTGGTGCTGTGGTTGGTAACAGTACCACTCCAAGCAAAGTGGAGAGAATTTTTACTATCATATGGTGTACACCTATGTCATTATCAGGGTAAGGCTATCTGTAAAAAGGAGACATGAAGAACAAGAAACACTACCTTACCCTCGTACGTCACTGTATTTAGGAAGACCCACTAAGTATCTGTACAAAATTGTCATTTTCTAAAGGACAAATTCTGTTTGTATTACTATAATATCTCAAAAAATATGCTTCTGGGTGCTTTTTTAAACTATACTGTAGATAACAATACAACGTTGGTGGTCTTTATTGTGTTTTGGGGGCGGGGAGGCTATTTGCTTGAAAGCTGTTCAAAAAAAAAATAATAGGATTATTCTCATCTTTCATTTAGTTTAATAATACACTACATACATTTGTCAATCAAATTAGAATTACTGTCAGACCATAATAATGCATTTTAGTTTAGCCAATATCAGTCAGACCTGATTTATTTGCTTAATACAAATCTAATTGACTTTCAGGCTGCTCTTCTCTTTTCAGCTGTTAACCGACCAAGTACATCTTTTATTTCCAAGACCGATGGTTTGGTAGCAGTTGAGAGGAAGAATGATTTGCATAAGGCCCCAGAAGGGTGCCAAAACTCTTCACGCTTTAAACAACAGCCTTTATTATTCTGTAAGTGGATGTGTTGAATTTTCATGCTTTTGTTTCCAGTTCAGCCCTGACAGAAAGAATAAAGTAGATTTTGCCAGCACCCCTGCTGTGCCCTGAGGGAGAAATTCAATGTGCCTCATTTGTCTTAATTGGAGAACCGCCCTTAGCACCAGCTTTTTCTATGAATATATTAGCATAACAGACAGAAAAGTCTAAGACCACCTTTTTTTTTTTTTTTTTTCTTTCCTTGGGGGGGGGGTAGAAATATATTTTTTTTATTTCTATGAAAAATAAAAACTGAAAGAAGAAAAATATATGCATCATTTTCCAGTCACCTTACAATTATTTTTGTTGTAAACCACACTATATTGGAAAAATGCATCCAGCCTACTTCATCTCCTCAGCGTTGTTAGGAGCTGGGTAGAGAGAAACGTGATAAATATCATCCAGGAGAGAGAGCTGAAAGCTGCTCTTTATTCTTCATAATGTACTAATCCTATATATTTGTTCTTTGTCTGCTTGTGTTGCTATTTTTTCTGATGGAGGAGATAGTTTTACACAGAGACGGATGGACAGTAACTAGGAATATATCTAAGAAAAAAAAAAAAAACACAATCTTACAAAACTGAATTTATTAACACCGAAACAAAATGCAGTTACCTCTGTCAAAGGAAAATTTCAAGCCCCATGCCTATTCATTTGAGAAATATTAAATTCATATTCACGTTTTTCATTTCATAAAACAACTCTAAGTCTGGACAAACAATCTGTGCAGTGTAAATCATTTTTAAATCAGGTGTCTTTTAGTGTCAGATTGAACTAATGAGATTTAAAAGGCAGATTTTAAAGAAGAGGTATTCAGTTTACATGTTTTTATGACTGATATTAATCCTTATATCTGTTAAATCAACCACCTATTGCTTGCACATGAAAAACATGGGAAAAAGGTAATTTTTGATAGAGTGTGACATATACTTTTTCTTGGAAATGTGGCTGCTTTTTTAGAAACTGATGAATCCATATTTAGTCTTGATATCTTTCCCTTGAGGCTCCAGTGCACTGCATTCGTCACATAGCCACTTAAATAAAAGCTTTCCAAGTGTGTTAGAATAGAAGTTTGGCTGTTTGTGGGGGGGTTTAGACATCTCATAGACATTATGAAAAATTAAAGTATTGTTTGGGACAGGATTTTTTTCAGTCAGTCAGCTGATGAGTTAATGGCTTAGAGGTTTGATTCCAGGGAGAGCTGGGGTGGGGTTGTTAGCACAAACCCTGGAGAAACAGGAGTCTTAACTCTGGTACTTACTCTTGCCAGTTTTACGTGGCAATTTATCTCAGCCAGCTGCCACTGTAGCATTAGAAGCCTTTCACACCTCTTCCTTCTCCTATTAGTCATTACCGCACCATTTTTCTTCTACATGCATACCCTCCCTAAAACATGCTCAGAGACTCTTGGCTTTAATTTTCTTATGTCTTTACAAGTGACAATACAACTGCTTTATGCATTCTTGTGCAAATGGGTGTGAAGAATAACGATTTAGCATGATGTATTTCTGAATGTATGTAGGTGTCTTTGATTGGAATAAGAGTTCATTTGTTCAGAAGAAATGGTGGTTAGACCAATGACAGTAGGCATCCCAGTCTGAGTGGTTTCATTTATGTTTCAAAAATGGCACTGATTTATAGTAATTCACCTGATAATTCAAACTGTTCCACTGAGCAAACAACCCAGCAAATCAGAAAGACAAGCTTGTACTCATCATGTCTCTTTGCTTGCTCCCTCTTTATCTCCAGTGTTCTTTGCTTTGGTTCCCAACTGCAAGCTTTTCAGATCTGCCTAGATTAGAAGGGAGAACTTTCTAGGATATTTCTCAGAATAATTAAAGGGAGTATCCTCTTTGTCTGTGAATTTCCAGGAAACTTCCTGGGGTATTTATTTCTAATATGGTTTGCTTCATAGGACAAAATTTAAAATCTCCCAACGCAACATCAACAGGCTGACAATAATATACATCACTTCAAAGTAATGGGACAGTGAAGGAAAATGTCTTATCTCCACACTGTGATCTGTATATTTCCTGGTTTAAGCAAATTGCAACAAAAAAATTTGCATTGAAAAAAAATTCTAATATAGGTAGAAGGACACATTGCAGGGTTATATCATTGTTATTTGTTATGGTGTTTGGAAGCTTCTATGAATAGCACCCTTTTGATGGATCAAAGCATCCTCTCACTTTTCACAGCACTAAACCTCTTCCAGTGCTGAACAAACAGATGGTCACAAACCAAGGAATGTACACTTTAAATAACTCTCTGCTGATTATTTGCATGTGTACCACAGTGCACATTCACAACAAGCCCTTGTTCTGTCATGTCTGTCTGTGATTTGAAAAGTGTTTGATTTCTAGAGTTTTCTAGGATTATGTGGTCCCCAGTGAATCAGATCTATTGTCACAGATAGGTTGTGGAAAGCAGTAGTGGGTCCTTCACAACTCATTTTTCTCAAGCCTCTGAGTGACTGATTCTTAACCTAAAGACTCTACTGTCATATCTATCCATACTGTCTCTGTAGATGGGTGTACTTTCCATCCTTATTGAACAAAATAATGTGGAATAGCAGCTGGCTCCTCTAAGAGTCCTTGGGATGAAGTCCATACATGACAGCACTTGAAAAGCTTTCCAGGGAAGAATAGTCACCGGATTCCATACAAAGTGAGAGTTAACTGCTTTCCAGATGGAAAATGTGAATTTATGTGGGAAAAGTAAGTGGTGTTTGATGGAGACACGAAAATATCCACAGCTGGCTGATAAGAGGGAGCATATATAGAGTTAAAAAATATCTCTTCTTGTGAGTAATCCTTTGCTTGGGAACCATAAGCTCAGCTCAGTATTAATGAGTAGGTTCTGCACATGTTTATTCACACAACCACCCAGGTGGATGAACAACTGTAAAAAGGAACATGTATTCAGCTCAAATTTTTTCTTTTCCTAATTTGAAAAGGTATCCACTTAAAAAAATAGCTCTCTGCTAAGTTTTAGTGTGCACAAGCACCTAATCATCTGTTTCCAGTTATACCACTCCATTTATGAACTTTTGTGGATTCATGAGGCTGTCTGCATGTGCAGTGGCTTTAAACATTTTCTATTCATTATGGAAATGAATAAAAGTCCCATTTGTGATGTTCACAAGGCTATCCCACATTGGTAGCCATTAAGTTCAATATTACCCTTGCAGAGTACTGAAGGAAGTAAGGATATGTTATGTGTTCCAGTGGGTGCCCAACCAAAAAGAGGCATTCACATCTTAAACACACAAACTGTAACTATTCATATGTAACATAAATAATGTCCTTGTCCAGAAGTATGGTTTTCAAGACATACCTGACTGAGGGTAAGATGGTGTCATTTTCACTGTTTATGAATAGGGCAGTGTGCAAATCCACAAGCCACATACCTTATGTGTAGCATCTGTGTCCTAAGAAAAGTTCTCTCCGTCTCCATGTCACACAAGGGTTACAATCGTAAGTACTTATTCCTAGGCATGCTGTTGAGTAAATAGGCAAATAAAAGTGCATGTAGTGTTTTGCCATATTCTGAGCTGTTTATTCCACAGACCTGTAGTTAATAGAACACAAGATTTTACTAAAATGTCTGAAATATTTGCAAACTCCTGGTTTAATTCCATTTTTTTTTTTTTTTTTTTTTTTTTTACTGATGCTTGTTGGTAATTTTGTGGGATTTTTTTTGGTTTTTTTTTTTGGGGGGGGTGTGTGTTTGTTGTTTGTTTGTTTGTTTTGGGGGGTTTCTGGGGTTTTGTTTGGTTTGTTTTTTTTCCTAAAGAAGTATATGTTTCAACAGGACCAAATAGAGTTTTGGTGTATGGTCATGCTGGGTCTTTGGCAATGAATTACGCAAATAAATTCTACATGGAGAGATAAAAGCCCTTTCTAAATATTTTTGTAAGATTAAAGGCTAGAACATTTGCATTGGCACATGCATAATATAATTAACTTCTGTGAACGTATTCCTAATGTTCAAAGGATGATTTAGTGAAGAAAAGATCTTTCTTTCATATTGTTTTCATTATTCAGGAGCTGGAGAGATATCAGTGCCCAGCTGATGTCTGTTTCTCAATGGTACACAAATAGAGCACTGAATTGAAAACTTAGTGTAAGATTAATTTTTAAACACTGATTGAATTACATGGAAGAAACCAGAATTGCATATTCTTCATTTATTAACAGATTGCAGGAGTATGTGTAAATACTGGTGCTACGTAGTAGGCTGCAAAGACAATTCTCTGCAGATGTGTCTTGTGGTAAAATTACTGCTCTTATCAAAAAGGATCTGGAACTCAGATCCTGCTATAGTGACTCATGTGTTCAGCTTTCTCGAGGATATTTAATCCAGCAAGTTACTGGCCTGCCAGAGAGCCATCAAAAGACATTTGTCACTGGATCAAAATCAAATATGTATCCTGGCTGTTAAGAAGGGCTTTGTTGGACTAAAAGACTGTACTGTTTTAGACAGTGCTGCAAGATTAATGATGACACTGGTTGTCCAATTTTCACCCTTGAGGGAGTGTTACAGAGATGTGCCCTTTCTGTGCACCTGATGTTACGCATATCAAATGCATCATTCCTTCTGCTGTGAGTCTTAGTAATGGTCCATGTTTCCTGCTCCCCCTCCACAGAGAATATTAACGGAGTGTGGAGGGGGTTGCTGCATAGAAGTGTACTTGCTGGAGTTATAAGGGTTAGTCACCTAATCACAGAGAACACTTAACAAGTGCATGTCTCTGACAGAATGAAGCCTCTAGCACACACTCTTGAGCCAATGCAAATGAACTGTTCCTCCCCATCATCATTCTTCAATTGTAAAAGGTATCAGTGAG
This sequence comes from Phylloscopus whistleri, assembly GCA_017589585.1. Taxonomy (NCBI): domain Eukaryota; kingdom Metazoa; phylum Chordata; class Aves; order Passeriformes; family Phylloscopidae; genus Phylloscopus; species Phylloscopus whistleri. The sequence goes on along the minus strand of JADMLD010000679.1, from coordinate 3,834,065 downwards.
CAACTTGTCTTTGATAAACCTTATACTCTTTGACATAAGCCAAAGCCCTTGCCTCCTGTGTTTATTTTGTTGGACCTTAATAGTAACTGTAAGCATAATTTCACAGAAGAATTCAGAAAATAATATGCTTCATGAGGGCATTTCGCCCCATCCATACAATAGAAGACTGGTGTATAAGCATCACAGCTGGCACCACTCAGGATCTGTGCAGTGCTTTCCTCCTAGGTCGTACACTGAGCCACTCTCCAGCGTTTCCATTTGCCTGATAATGACTTTACATGCAACTTCTAGCTTCATGATTTTCTTTCCATGTGGTATTGAGCTGCTTGTTCTCTCCTGTTGCTCATGTCAGAGACAGATGAACTTGCAGGTCAGCATGAAGAGAAAAGAGCAATATAATGGCATACCACAGAGGCCAGATGTTTATTAAAATCATGGAGAACCTTGTCAGGAAGCACTATTAAAGTTCTTGGGAGATTCATCACTTTCCCAAAGAAAACTGGAAAATAGTATTCCAAAAGACAGTTGTTCCTTAGCAATAAAATGCCAAGGGAAATAACATGTCCCTATTTTTCCTCTTTAGTCTATTTTACACCTTCTCTCTCCTTTCTCCTTCTTAATTTCTTTCTATTTCTTTGTGATCCATCTATAGTACAAATTATACCTGACAAGTCAGAAAGCGCTCTTAATTTGTGTAATGTTCTTGTTTCTCTTTGCTGCTATGACACATAATGAAAATATCACAAAATTCTTGGACATTTATTACACAAAAGCACAGAGGAATCTTCTCTTTAGACATGGTCGTCCAACAGTTTAAATCAAGAAGTCAGAAATTTTGATATGTTTTCTACAATATTATGCTGTAGCTAACAGAACTTGTGAGTTCTGAGTTTGAAAAACCTGTATGAAATACAAAGCTAATAAATCTAGGCATCAGCTTCTTGAATATCTGAACTTAACATTCACTTTTTATCATTTCAAAAGAAGCATCATAACTAGGAATGAAAATGTGTTTGACTAAATCCGAGTTAACAACAGATGAGCAGTGGCCAAAATTATGACATCATAGAAAAGAATTCATGTCAAATGTAATTTTTAAGTATTTTCAATAAGAAATACAAAAATATATGTAAGTGTATGCATGGATATAATCCCAGCACTTCTGCTATCAAAGTGCATAAGAAAGAAGGTACTCACGCTTATAATTTTACAGACTCAGATTTAAAACAGCTGCTGAAGCAGAAAGCCTGAGGTCAACACACACGTTTGGTACTTCATTAGTGAACTGGCCAAGTTCAACTTGTGAGATGGGAATTACAGTCTAGTAAGCACCAGCTGTCATCTTCATTGTTACAAAAGTACAAATGAGTGCACAGGAGGAACAGATTTTTGGTGCTGACCAGCTAACTTTCTGTGATAGACACTGAGAGCAATTAAATGAAGCTAGGCTGGATGAAAGCTGGTAATTTTTTTCTGCCTTTCCCACCTTGGTATAATTTCTTACTTTCCTTTTCCTGCTTTCTATTAACATTCTTACTCTAGCAGTGGTAGTCTGAAGGGGAACTGACATTTTCAAATAAATTTAGCATCTTACTTCCATTTTCACAGTTGTGAAAACTTCCAGTGGGAGAAACTTGGAGGACAAGCTTGCATGGACACCTTCTTCTAATTCCATCAGTGTTTAATTACTACTGAATGAAATTCTTTTAAGCAGATGGATGTTCTAAAATCTGTACCTGCAAAATTTGGTGGGTTTTGTTTTGTTTTTTCACTGTAATCTCTAGATCCAGCCAGACACACTTTTAAAGGCTTCTCCTCAGAAATAATGTTAGAGCTGATATTCCTTGGGAGTCATCAATCAGGTTTCTGCTCCCATATTTACAAATTAATTAAAACGAATTTCTTGTTTGGTCTGACCAGTCTTCAGTATAATATCTGCATAGTTAATTATATGAAATCTAGATAATAACATACAAAACTTAGGAGTTTCTTTGTCTTGAAACAACACCAGTGGAAGTGTTGGCTTTCCTAAAAATGTGTGCTAAGAATTTCTTGTATGGAATAAAAGCTATTTAGAAGGAAAAAAATGCTGCAGAGTGGTACCTATGAGAACTCAGATATCTTCCTTGACACTGCTGAATATGAAACTACTTTATCTTCCTGACCCCAACACTCAGATCAAGTAAATTCAGCTTTATGTTGTAGATTCTAGTAACAAATTAATCAACGGCAATCTCATCTCTATATCAGCTTATTTTGTCAAGCTCAAATTTCAGTCGTTTTGCTGACAGGACAAAGTTCTCTATTTCAAGGGAGACAGAACTGAACTGTACTATTCACCCAAGAAGTCATTCCTCACCAAAGTTTAGATCTGTCATATATAGTACTAGCACAATAGTGTCTACTCTGTGTGTTTGAATAGCTCTTTGCACTGAAATGTCCTTGTAATAGCCTTTGTCAGTGATGTTCAGAGGTGAACCATAAAAAGCTACTGGCAATATTATGTTCTTCCTCAGTTGTCAGCTGCTGATAAGTTGGGCAGTTTCTGTCTTCACTGATTCTGAGTATGGGAGGATGTGTCATTAGATTTCCTATGTAATGTAGATATGACAAGACTTTTCAAATAATCTTAACCTCCACATAATTTAATATAATTTAAGTCTCTCATTTCCCACCTTGTAATTAGAATATATTAAACTGTTTCAGTGATCCTGAATATGAAAACGCACAGGCATTAAAGTATTTCTCACCCTAATGTTATCAAGTCTAATATTTTAACAGGGAAAAAAACCACAACTAAATGTAAATTCCCATTCTCTTTGTATAACATTTATGCAGTAAAGAATGAGTTGAGTATACAATTTTTCATTTCTAGATAGCTAGGAATAGTAATGCATGAGCTGCAGAAGAGAACATTAATCTCTCAAGATGCTAAGAAATTAAATGTCATATAGAGTAACTTGTTCGTCACTGGTGATTTCTCAGCATTGAGATTTTTGGGGTTTTTTCCTTATAACGTTCTTCATCAAAAGAAAAAAAAATTACACTTCTGATTTTATTAGATTAGGGGAAAATCATAATGTCTCATAAATTGATTCAGATAATGTTTTTGAAGTTCTCATGTATCATTCCTTTCTTCTCATGGGTAAGTAATTTAAATTTGTAGTTCCCAAAGGCAAGTAAGTGGAAGAGGAATGATCTGACAGTTTTTTACATTTATTTTATTATGTCACAACAGTGCTAATTTCTAAATAGGGCATTTTTTTTTTAATGTTTTCTATGCTTCTGTTTTTAATTCAAACTAGCAACAACAGTTATGTGATGTTTTGGTTCACTTGCAGGCATGAGTGCACACAGATAAATGCCCATGTAAGTTAGTTGGAGTGAGCCTGAGGATACAAGTTTCTGTGAGAAAAATGTTTGATTAGATCCCCTTCCTCACTCTCCAGGCCTAATGCTCATAGGGGATCAAATCCTCCTCTCTTTAGTGGTTCTGTACCACTTTTTGACACTTTAGCACTGTTTTTGCCTTTCTCAGAGGATCTAATTGGAACTTGAGAGATGTGGAGACCCTTGAGGGAATTTCTTGCTTCCATTCAAGAAACTGGAGAATAATTCATTTCTATTAAAATGTTGTTTGTTTGGGGTTTTTTACTAGAAGCTGTGAATTTGATGGCGTTTTATGAGCTCCCAGCAATGATAACATCCTCAGAGATGTAATCCTCCCAAGTGTTGACACAAAGCTTCAAATTAGTTGTGGAATCAGTTTTGGATCAGATTATATTATTATTATATAACAGTATTATATACTGCTCTGACACCACATATATATAATGATGAGGAAGTAAGAAGTCTGACATACAATGATGTGTCATATTTTATCTAATGAACCACTTTTGTTAAATTGCAGAAATTCAAGATACCAGAGGTGCTCTTTAAACCAAGCTTCATTTATTTCTGCGCATCTTCTCTACCTTGCATAGTTCAATTGTAAAAATTCAGGGTAGCCTCTACTGCTTAATTTTCTGCTCTGCTACTCAGAGACAACTCCAGAAATCTCTGTGCAGTTTAGAACATTCAATAACAGTTTAGGAAATCTTGCCTGTCAGGACGTCTCAAGTGTCATGGCAACGCAGAAACTGACCTGATTTCACAGAAGGAACTGTAGAAGCGTTCATGTGCACATTAACTGCTCATGTGTGGCTCAGTGACCCCCAGCAGAAAAATCAAGCCCTTAGAGAAACTGGGCCTTCCATCACACAGTTCTGCCTTTAAAATAGAAGTGAACCTCTTGCAGAAGTTCACTATGAGAAGACAGAACATTGACAAGTATTGTAGTACATCATGAAAAGAGTGGAAGGCAAAATATTGTGTGTAAAGGAGAACAATTCCCCAAAGCAAAAAACATCTGAGATTTTTTATGTGAAAAAGGAAAACCAGGAGATTTATCAAACTGCTAAAATGTCTTTATATACACATTCTATTGCCTTATGTTTGCTTTTTTCTCTTTTTTCTTCTTAGGCTTCAAGTGTTTACACTCTATTGCTAAGACACTGTGGGCGTCTTCTTTAACACCCACAATGGCGTCATGAGCTGTTAGATAGATGACATTTTAAGGATGTGCCAGAGAAGAGCAAGATCTTGAGCAGGATATCAGACTTTGTCTTGGACAGTTGTATCTACCACTACTGAAATAGATGGAACTTCAGTGATGTGCTTGTCAGTGTGACTGTAACGCTTTTTGCAATCTATTCCACCTTAAAAAAAAAAAAAAAAAATCAATATACTTGCCCATTAGATTTGGATGAAGAAACATTCCTCTATAATAAATTGCTCTTGCTTGTTCCTACAATAGTCAGCTTGATGCCACATCACCTCCTTTCATACCAATAAATATTATATCTCTGATTTACTTTGTTTCTTTAGCTGGTGACAAGCGATGGGGAAATTTATAATTCAGTGCTGACTTTTCAACTGCTGCTTTAATTTAACTGTTGCTTCTTCTAACACTTTGTAAAGAACTGCAAGAGACAAAGCATATTTCAGCATTATATCGTCTTTGTTGGTAATCATGGCAACGTAATTTCATATCTATTCGTAGAATTTCAAATAGCATTCACCTTTTGATCTAAATGAAAATATCTTAGCCATGTTACAAAACTTTCTTTAGGATATGTTCTAAATCTATGTTTAGAGCCTTTCCACTGGTTGCTCAGGATTCCGTGTTAGTTTTCAAAGACCAAAGAGCAGAGTACTACTGAAGAAGAGAGGCAGGTGTAAATTAGCACATCTTTTCTAGTGCCTTTCAAGAAATTTCTCCACATGTTTGTCAGTGGATTAAAACACCCATAGAGATCATCATACTCCTATGAATTGTTTGATGTTTTGTAAGAAATTATCATAGATGATCAACAAACGGAAATTCACTTATCAGCTGCACGATTCTGGTAAACTCCTGTAGAGTTAGACAATTCATTGCTTTAATGGATGCTATTTTATGTCTTGTCATTTGTCTTTGAACAGCGGCTCATTCCGTGGGAGACAAATTTGTATGTTCCTCTTTTATGCTCCTTAATGTTTCCACTTTCAGAAAAACCACTAAGTATGTTTGGGCGGTATCAATCATCGATTTGCATCTTCTTTCCATTACTGTTTGTTTGCCGGATGGTATAAAATGTAACACATACTTGGGGATTTCTTTATACTTTGTGACTGTGATGTGAATATATTGTCATAATGAAAATATTATACAAACTAATACAAAGACCCATACTTTTCTATGTGGTATGGGTGTAAGGAGATTTTGAAGAAAATTAAATCAGTTTTATACGAGAAAGTACTTAGTTCTGAAATTAATTTCAGAGTATCTAAAAGCTGTTCACTACAGCACTTGACTATGGCATCCTGCTTTACCCTCCCTTTCTTGTAGTACTTGTGGATCCTACATTGGTATTCTGGAATTACTATTCTGTCTTCTCTCCCAAACTGAATTCTGTCTTGCACATATTTGTCAAAAGGATAAGGATCTTGTAAGCCCTTCTGTGTTACTACCAGGTGTTAAAAACATATCAGTTCCTCTAGAAGAGGGACCTCTTCTTATCACTTTAGATTTTGATACTACACTAACTACTGTCCCAAAAATATTTACTGGCAACAAGCTAGTCATGTCTAAATGAATGAATAATTGTAACTGCAGAATTTAATTTTTTTAACTATTTTATGTATGTTGTTGTATTGGGTTGTGGAACCTAGGATGTGTATTCTGTTTTCATCTGCTGAAAGCGGTTGGGGAGCTGTTTTGTTTTATCTCTTGTTTACTCTGGAAGGAGTGGGGCGGGTGCCTTTTGATAATGGCCCAACTGTTAAAACCAGGTAGGGCATTGTTTCTTATCTTTTTTTCTGCTAATGGACCATTTAAACACCCCTAAAAGCACACATCCCAAAACTTACCCTCCTCAAGATAGTACATTCACATTCCATCATTCTATTGTGAGATGCTCCACCCAGTGGGGGGAGCCAACCATTCCTACCTGGATAAAACCGGGACTCCAGAACAGGATATTCTCTTGCTTCACCCGATTACCGAAGGAAGACTGGACCCTTCTCACCATCACCGGACTCCCTCTCACCACCTCTGGACCCTTTTGGCTACAGGATCATCTCCACTCCAACAGAACCACATCTGCCACCCCAGGAGGACTTTTGGACTGCTACCAACGTCCTGACCAACAGGGCATCAGGTTGTAGCTGACTCTGTCAGGGCTTTCCAAAATTGTTGTTTGTTTGTTTGCTGGTTTGGTGGGGTGGTTTTGTTTTTCTACCACATTTGTATTATTGATATTCCTAGTAAAGAACTGTTATTCCTATTCCCAAATCTTTGCCTGAGAGCCCTTAATTGCAAAATTATAATTTGGCAGGGGTGAGGGGTTTACATTCTCTGTTCTAAGGGAAACCCCAGTTTCCCTGGCAGATACCTGTCTTTCCAAACCAAGACAGTTGTGTTCTTAGTGCATTTGGTTTTTTACGAAATTATGAGTTGAAATTTTGCTTGAGATGCTGCTGTGTTAAAAGCACCATTGTGAAGGATAGAGGGCTATGCCACTGAAGATCTCAAAGGCTATAAAACTGTTGTACTTCTGGTTCAAAAAGGCCATCTTAACAAGGCCAAGCAGGGAAAACATAGCTTCAACAAGCTCTGGAACAGAGCAGCTTGGGAGAGCAGAGGGAATGTATCTCCTAATTCATAAGATAAAACACATGACAAAGCAAAACATTCTACTGTAGCTCCTGAGTATGCAGGGGTTGAAGAGGGATGAAAAGGAATTAAGGGCAATTTTCAGAGAGGAAAAATGTTTATTCACACTATGCAAGTAAAATACATTGCAAACAGCTTTTGAGACAACAGAAAGTGTCATCGATTAAATGCCAATTTCACTGTGATGTTTATGTACATGTATGTATATCCATGCATTCATGCATAATATAATACATATAAACACACACATACATGTACACCAATGCATGTATATCATATATGCATTAAGATACATCTGTAGTTCTGACCGCCCAGAAATCTCAAAGTATCATGCAAATGTTAGCCACTATATTCTCAGAGTAATCCCATAAAATCATTTAACCAACAAGGAAAGGAATCTACAAAGAGTTAAACAATCTTCCTCATGTCAATATAAATCAAGTGTGTTCATTCCCTGTTATTACTAAATATAACAAAGCTATCATCCTCTATTGCTGATGAAGAATTGTGCTGTAGGTACGAAACAGGGAAGCTACTTCAGGATAGGAATGCCTGCAGAACAAGTTTTATTCTAAAATAGTTTTAGGAAAATAAAGTGAGCAGAGATGTGTGGAGCAGAAATTACTTAGTGCAAAAAGACAGAAAAAAATAGGAGAAAAGAAAAATAAAAAAAAGAAAAAATGGTGAAAAAATTCTTCACATTCAACAGGGTCACTGCATCATTACTTTCTTTTGGCCCAGTCATGGTTTTTTTAATGTTATGGTGAATTAACTTTTTGACATATCCATCCAAAGTGATCAGGACAAATAATATGCCAACAAATGGTGTAACTGGAGTTTTTTATTCACCTGCTTTTCTGCATCAACTCTTAGTACAAAAGTGAGGCATCTGTCATGTTAAGTGTGAGCTGGATCAAAGGCTGGGAATTACTTGGCCTTGAAATATTAATTGCAATCATAAGAGAACATCACAGCCTTTTATTTTCTGAAGCTGTGTTTGTATAAGGGCTCTAGAACATCGTTTTTATGTACAGTGAGATATATTTGTGTTTAAGGCAGATAATTGTCTGGCCTTGCTTGCACCTTTGCAAAGAGGGAATACCAGGTAGAGGGATGCTGTGCAGCTCCATCACACAGTAAAGGGTTTGACCATGCTATATTTTCTGCTGCTTGAGTTTAGGGTAGATGAATGAGACAGGATTAGAAATAGGATGTGTATTGGACTTGCTCCCTCAAAAGGCATCTGTAGAACATATTGAAGTTTATGTCTGTATCTTTGCCAGAAGACCCAGTCAGTTCAATACAGCCTAGCTGTCAGCAGTCCCACTCCCAGGTTAATGTGCTCTTTTTTTATGCTGTGATGACACTGGGATATTTATTTTGCCATTTATTTTCCTGAGCTAAATGGAACTGCTCTATAATTTCCTGATCTGTGAAAGAGTGGGAGGAACCAGGGCATTATATGAATCCTCAGTGAAGCTCAGGGGAGAGATTTTTGCAAGCATATGAGAGGAACACAGAAAGGTTTGAGGTTTTTTTGCTATGGACTTTGAGTTCTTTAGAAAATTGAATCAAAATCCAAGTTACTTTATTAATTTAAGCTCTTCTTGAGACAGTGACTGGTTGGCATATCTTTTCCACATCTTCTGCCTATAATTTCTTCAGTTTCCTTTTAAATTGGACAACTAGACTTTAAACTGAAAATTTCAGCTTCTTGGACTATTTACATTTGTATCTTTCTTTGGGCATAGACCCAGCCATATAAAATAACTCTGCTAATTTCTTTCTTTCGTATGGTCTGCATTTGAAGGAGCCGAGCAGACTCCTTCCTTTTTCTATGGTGTGTCAAGAATTTCTCAATGATCCTTTCTCTTGTGTGCAGATATGGGGCCAGTTTATGACATAAAATCAGGAGTTCTTAGCAATCGTATTGATTATTTTCTGACCTGACACAGGTTTTGTCTCTTAAGATTGTGTTTGTTTGACCATTTCTGAATTTCTTTGTTTTTCTAACAATAATATTTCCAATGTTATTATTGTCTTTTATTGAACAGTTGTGGTAATTGAGTATGTGCTCACTTATCACTTCCTTTTTTTAGGATATTAGGCCACGGTCTCTGAGCTTTCATGTCCCAGACCTAAAAAAGCCTTGTGCAGTTGTTTAGGTTTAAATTATGTGAGACAATTTAGGATTATAAGATAATTGTGAGGGACCTCAGGAGGTCTCTGGTCCAGTGTGATGTTCACAGCAGGGTCAGCTCTGTGGTCAGAGCAGGATGCTCAAGGCTTCATTCAATTAGGTTTGAAACCCACCAGGGACTGAGACAGCAAAACTTTAAAACCTGACGACATATAAAGCAAATCAGAAGTGTACATTCTTGCAAGACTACTGTTACAGGGAGAGGTGCATGGTATTTGGGGATGCCATGTCATAAATACTACTAAACAAAATCATACTTGGAAGTTTTGTGTTGGAAATGCTGAATGGAATGTATGAATGAGTAAAAATTAATTAAGCTTGCAGATTATCTTTAACAGAAAGGCCTCATATAAAAACAGACTTTTTGACAATACATGCATTTAAGACACCTGTTTTTTTCAATGCTGTTCTCTCTCTGAGGCAGCTGAGTTGTCACCTTACTGACACTTAATATGAGGCTCAGAACTACATCCTTAGGCTGCACACAATCTGAAACTATGAAAGTTAAAATCTAAGGCATCATTTCTAACCTCTTAATACCACTGGAATGAGTAGGTCTCACCCTCACACACTTGTTTCATTTCCTTTCACTTTTCTATATCTGGCTGTGTAATCCCAACACCCTCCCATACCCCCGCCCCCTGCCCAGGACACTCCAACAAGTTGTTAATGATATATTCTCTTACCCTCACTAGGTCAGTTTTCTGCAGATTTAGTCAGCTGAACTTGGACAACAAAAGAATGAGGTAGAGAGAGGATGAGGCTGCTCAATTCCACAACATCATGACTTTAGATTTCTCATCTGGTGGTGATCTGCACCTCTATAACCCTTTTAAAATAAGTTTTTAATAAAATTTTTATATAATTAAAAACATTATTTAAGTTATATTAAGTGGAATAAGGTCTAAAATATTCATTTTGAATCAAGCACTGTTGACAGTGTAAAACTCAGGTTTTGGTTTTGCTGTTTTAAAAGTGTTACTGGTATGTATGTGCACACCTTTGTGTGTATCATACACACACACAGCGCATGAATAGTCTGTGGAATTTTCCAAATACTTTGGCGTTGTGGTTATGCACCAATCCACCTCTGTGGAGTGCGTGTAGCAATAGCTGTGGTGTATGTCTTAGAAACCTTATAAACTTCTTGAAACACCACTGGAAGATAGACATTGTAGTCTGGAATTCAACTCACTAAAATGCACAGAATTGTTATCATATTAAAATAAATAGACTGTAAAATATTGGGGGGAGGGGAATTTAACATACGTTGTACACAAACTGAAGGAAAAGTTGCTCAATAATTCTGAAGACTAATTCTGTAATTAAGGACTAGTATAATTTAAAATGTTCATGGCACAGAGCTAAGATTGCGCATTCTGACCATTGAAAACTTAACCACGGTACCATAATATTCTCCTAAGTATAGATTTTGAATGGAATAAAAAGAAAACCATTAATGCTGCAAAATAGTTCACTCAAATATCTATCAGTTGTAAGATGCATGCTCTCTCTTAGTTAGAAATTCCATTCAGATTGTAAAGCCAAATAAGGAGAGATCTTCATGTCAGAATCAGAAACAGAACAGAAAAAAATGTCAGCTGGAAACGCTTTTTAATGTGTAAAAACCGTTTACTTTTTTACTCACTCCATTTTCCTCATAAAATCAACTAACTTTTTTTTTCCCAAGAACCAAAAGTCTAGAATCTCTAAAATAAATGAGGATTTAAAGGCAAGAGAGCATTTTTTAATACTGAAATACTTGAGGTCTGCTTCAACTGCTATGTCCAAACCAATTCCAAAACTATCAACAATGGCAGATAATTAATGAATTATGAAGCAGATCTATCTCATTTGTTGGTTCCAGATGCAGGGAGTCCATTGTGATTTTTTAAGTTCAATGAGACACTTGTTTAATCATGTTTTAAACTAGATCATTAATTGCAATTTGTTTCATTGTTGTTGAAAATTGTTCTCATACAATATTATTAAGAGTTAGAGAGAAAATAAAATGTTTGATTTCCTAACTGACAGTTGGAAAGCATGTTTAAAGATTCTCATTTTTTAGACATCAGTCCATTTCCAATGAAAACGGAAATATAAATAGAAATCTTTACTTCTCTTGTCATCCAGTGTTCGTTTCCCATATTTAAAAGTACCAAGTGAGAGATACCAGACAACTGAAGATGAATATCTGATTTTCTTCTTCCGTCACCGTTTCCCTGATGGAAAATAAAATCTTTTCACGACAGTGCACAATTATATTAAGAATGGAAATTGGTTTAATGAAGAGCCAGCAAGCTCGTTTTGCCTGTTTTGCTCTGGCTAGTTTATTTCCTTGAGCCGGTGGGAAAGCGGAGGTCTGTAACCAGGTGATAACGTTGGGAAGACGGCATCAGTAGACAAGACGACCTAGTCATGACCATCGCATACATGGACGCGTTTATCAGCTCCCAGCTGACGGGACACAGGGCTAGGCAGCACGGGAGGGTCCGGGGCAGCTCCTGCCGCCTGGGCTGTGTGAGGAGCCCTCTGCTCACCCACCCAGCCAGCCAGCCACCCGCGGGGCCCGGCCGGGCGCTGCCCTGGCCAGGGGCACGGGCGGCTGCTGCCCCGCCGCTCTGGGGCACTCCGTCCGCGCCAGCTGCAGAGCGGCCTGGCATGGTTAAAGGAGGATATATGGGCCAAGGACGCTTTTTCTTTTCTTAATTTGAGTTGGAAACAAGGTCTTCACAGGTCTGTTTGCAGGGCAGGCTGGCAGAGGTGAGACTTCTGTCAGGGCCCCCAGGTGATGCTGCGGTGTTGGCATGCAGGAGGGCAAAGCCGCGGTGCGAGCAGTGGCTGAGGGCTCGGAGCCACATGGCACGGCAGGGCTGTGCACAAAGCCGTGGTTTAGGAAGAGGGAGACGTGTGCAGACACATCATCCAGCATAATCTGCTCCAGGACAAAATTATTCCTGATCCAAACAGAACTAAAATGTCCACGTTTGCACAAGGTGCTGCAGCCAGTTTGCTCCAGGGTGAATTGCCTGTAGAGGTGAATCCCAGCTCAGGGATTTCGTGAGAGCCTGCTACTCGCTGTGCCTAAACTCACAGTGTCAGCAGCTTTTAATCATATTAGCTGTGGAATTAGTGAACGTCTCAATGCAATCTGCATCATCCACCGTAAAGAAATCATTATGAATGTGTAGTTTATTCTTTAAAGGAAAGATGGAGCAACAGAAGGGATCAGTCCGCAGCAACTTAGAGTCCCGTGTCATTTCATCACAAAGTCAATAGCTCTCTTCATCCGAGGGTGAGAATGCTGCAAAAACAAACTGCTTTCTGTTCTGCAGCGACGCCTGAAAGAGCTTGCGTAGCAGTAATCCCAAATCCAGGGGCAATCCATTAAGAACTCAGCACCACCGACCCTGAGAATCAACCGATAAGCACATTCTCCCCCCCTCCTCCCCCGCCTTTTTTTTTTTTTTTTTTTTAACTAATCCTCTTAAAGATTGTGCTAAGTAATGAAAGGATGGGATGAAAGAGGCCTTTTTCATTACTACCACATAAACCGCTTGTGTAAATGTTTCATTAACACACTGCTTGACCAGTGTTTGGCGCTCCCCGCCCCCACCGCCGCTATGGCTCTGCCGCAGCCTGCCAGGCGAAATGTGTGATTTACACATGTTTAAGAGAAACATTCCCACACTTGAATGCCGCACTATTCTTTAGGGAAGGAGAGACCTACCAAAAAAAAAAAAATCCAACACAACAACAACAAAACCATTGTGGAGGACATTTTAATTTACAATTTTTTTTTTTCATACGTGCTCAAAAAGATCTTTCAACTACATAGGGATTGTGTTTTATAGTTTTGCGAGGTTCCTCTAATACACGTTTGTCTCTTGCAAGCACCCTCAGGCAAGATGACATTTATTAAACATGATGGGTTTGAAGAGATATTTATAAGTTTTTATTTACTTGGAGAAAAAGGCAAAGGGTTTCAAAGGAGGTTTACCCTTTTGTATGCCGAACTACAGGCAACATGTTACCTTTTAACCCCACGGGTACAGTCAAATTCTTCAGAGCAATGTAGAGAGAGAAAAAGGTTTTAAATTGTCACGTTAAGGCATACAGCATGTATTTGAACCATGTATTTGAGGCAATTTTGCAGTATTTCCTGCTTGTCTTATGAATGTACACATAAGGTTCTCTGTCCTGCAGCTAATCCTGTATACAGCCCATTTTCATTGCATTATTGAAAGAGAAATAAGGCATTATTTTTCACACGGTTATTATTTCTGTAGAAATAAACAGCACCTACACCGTGCACTGCTTTCGTGCTAACAATGTCCGACACGTACGGCCAGCTAGACCTGCTACATCAACATCAATGTCAAGTAAACCTGTTGGAACCAATGCTGTTGCTCAGGGAAAGCTTTGCTGGAATTTCACTAGGTTTACACAGATGCCATCAGAAGTGGATCTGGCACATGTTGAGTAACATTTGCATAAAAAAAAAAAAAAAACAAACAAACAAAAAAACCCACAAAACAAAACAACCACTCAAAACCAGCAACAACAGCAAAACCAGCAAAAAAGTCACACACACACAAAAACCCAACAAAACCAATTTCTCTTTTAAACCAGGCTTTACTTACTAAGGAAAATGAGAAAATAACAGATCTGTTATCACAATCAACCCTCTTCTTTTCAGACGGAATGTGTGAAAATGTTATTATAATTTCATTCTATTGCCAATACCCTTACCTAAAATTACATAAATAAATGGAAAATGGAACTAAAATACAGCTATCAGGTGTTTATTTTCAACCCTATCTTGTTGCATTAAAAATAGCACTTGCATTGCTAGGAATTTGACAGTTACTATGGTTAGTGTAAGTTCCACATTTAGTTTGGTATATGTAAGCTTGTTTGCCACCATGACCATGATCTGGTTTCAAAGTGAATAGATTCATTTGGACCTACAGTCCCTCCAGGGGTAAATGCTTAAATGTATTTTCAAGAGCTGAAAACATCAATACCTTCATAAAGCCACTTTGATTTTTATTGACTAAAGTTGCGATGCTAATTCACATACATCATTGTATACTTCACTGAGCTTTTAACATGGTACTTGATTTATAGAAAGAGTGATTCAATTTCTACAAAGAAATGGTAGGGTAAGTTGTCCCTCAGATTCTTTCTTTAGCTCAGAAATGGAGGAAGTCAAAGGAAGACTACTTCTGCAATATAAAAATTGCCCAATAAATTCTCATGTGCACTACATATTTTACTTGCTTGGTAACAGCTAATAGCAATGTAGATGTGTCAGATAAGGGATAATCAATTATCTAATCACGTTGCTAATGTGACTGCAGAAAAACCATTGGATTATTTCTCATCAGAAAATGTCTCTGAAGTGCATTTCTCCTGCTGTATGCCATGTATAAGGAGGAAACACTTTTTAAATACTTTTTTATTATTGTTTTTTTCATGAAGAAACTATAATTTAAAGATCCCCTGCAGGAAGTCTTTAGATCATATTGGTAAAGCCACATAAATAGCATAAATACCCCCATACAAAAAATTGGAGTACTTACATTTGGTATGAGTTTAAAATGTTTGTTTGATGTTATACCAAACACGGGCTTAAAAATGTCTTCTGTAGATCATTAAGCAGTTACAAACTGATAGTTATAAACAAAGGTATAGTACAATAAATGGAATGGAAAATATTAATAACTTTGAATGTATTCTTATATGTATTTTTTTTTTTTACAATAAGAACAGTCAGCATCAGAATGATCTCCTCAGGGCAGTGGTGAATTTCCCAGTGCTGGATATTTTTAAAGATTCAGCTGGACAGGTTTCTTGTCTAGAGCATGCTTTAACAAAGTAAGGTTAAAGCATATGGTTCTTGAGGTCCCCTTCCAACATGGTATTCTATGATTCTTTAATTTTATATCTCAGTAAAGTTTGCCTGAACTATACTTTTTCAATTTTTTTGTGGTTTGAAGCCAGATCCAACAAATGCATATATATATATGCATGCACATACATTGTCTCACAGAAACAGTTCTGTTGAATGAAGCACAGTCAAAATTACAATCAAAAGTTCCCAGGAGTTTGAAAAACCTTGCTTGGACTCATCATTTGGGCCTCAGCGAGGGACGAATTTTCTCCTCACCACTGCCGCTGGTAGCACAATAAATACCCTGGTTCAACTCTTAGTCTTCAACAAAAAAGCCCAAATACTGCAAAGTTACCCCGTGCTCCCAGGGGATCTGAGGACATAGCTGCCTTGGGAATAGCACGTTCCTCATCAGTGAATTTCCTACCCGTCATTTTCAGGAGAGAAAGAGCTTTGAGTAGCAAAGCTATAAGGCAATCTTTTGTAGAATTTATAAGCTGTATAACTTTTGCAGGGGACAGCTGAGCTTATTTAGGGGCTGAAATTGAAGGCTTGTGTCATAGTGATGGTCCTGACACAAAAGCAAAGCAAAAATATAAAGCAGTTACTTTGTCAGGATAGTATTTGCTGGATTAAGCTGTTCATAAACACAACGTTTTTGCAGCTACAAGAGAAGTCACTTTTAAAGGCAGATGAACTTAGAAAGCTTAGGCATACCATAGGGCCCATCAGCATCTCACAGTTAATTAAAGGAGTGAGTGGAAAGCATCAAGGCTTGCCCCCCTCTGCATGAATAATTCACCGCCTGTATCCTTTATTAAAGCCAGTTACTTCTCCGCAATGATTTCCAGCCTGTGATGCACTGGTCTCAGAAATGAGAGATAAATTGCAACAAGGCCTGCAGCTATATTAATAAATTGAAATGAACACTTATTTGCTCATCTAATTAGAACTGTAGTTTTTTCCAAATGGTGTAGTAATGCATTACCTTGGCAGCCAATACCTGCTGCAAGAAATAATTAACAGAAACACTTTCTTAGGAAATTCTATTTCACTGAAGACAAAGTTTTCTTCCTGATTTTTTTTTTCTTTAAACTATCTGTATTTAACTATTTTGCGGTAGAGATCTGTTGCGGATTTTGCACTGCTAAAGAGGAGAAAATGGTTGTGTTTGAAGTGCCTGTAAGTATTCATAAATTTGCAAATAAAATAAGAATGCATTAAACTACTTTCACCAACTCTCTTTTAAAGGTGTAAGTGCATGATATACACTTTGAACAATGTACTTGAAGAATGCAAGTACTTGAAGAATGTACTTTGAACAATGTACTTGAAGAATGCAATAATTTTTTCAAAGCTTTGGTTAATGTCACAGCCAAATAAAATACTTCAAAACTAATAATTTACTGATTTTCCATCTGCATATGCCTATGAAATCTATTACCTGTGTCTGCAAATCTCATCTTCAATTCACTAACTTCACCTCTTTTTACTTTCAAATATATTTGCTTGCATTACCAGTTAGAAAAACGCATTGTCAAATTTTTATGACTGTGGAGCTGGCTGTTAAAATAAGAGAGTTGCAATATCTCCTTCTCTGCAGGTGCAGTTTGAATTATCAAAAGTTTAACTTTTCCACTCTTCAGCCACTCACAGAGTAGAACAATGTCCAGGTCTCTGCATTAGGTTTGCAGATTTATGCTTGTCAGTCCCATCTTTTGTTATCACTGGTGCCGACATGCAGACCTAGTCCTCTCATCTTCTCCTTCCCAGAGCAGTATGTCAGCAAGAACTTTCCTGAGCTTGGCTGGAAAATGAGAGCTGAACCACAGGGTTCTGATTATGTGTGCATGTAGGTATCGACAGAGGGTTCCCTGTTGGTTTCCATAGAAACCTCAATAGATATGAAAGAGAGAAGTATATGTGGGAATAAGTCAAACCATATGAAGCCCAACTATTACTCAGACAGATATCACCATGAGGAAAGATGGCCCAAAGCAGCAGTGTAGAGTCCTCAGCAGTTTCAGCAATGCTTGGCAGAGGTGCATAGCCACCACAGGTGGACACTGGGAATGGCTCAGATTACAGAATAGGGAGAAAATTGAGATTGATGATCAAAGGAAAGATCTTTTCAAACAGAATAATTTTATTTCCTTTCTAATTTTTTAAAAAATATCAGTTACTAAATTGTAATTGAAATTGTAAACTACATATGACCACTAGACATGTTATTAAAAAAAAAAAAAGCTGAAATTTTCTGTAGTTAATTTGATAGATTTTTTGAATAATCATTGAATGGTTTTAGGGCAATAATTAATCCGTGGATACGGAGTTAGACAGCGTGGCTGAGTTTGAGCTTGCAATTGTTTTTATTTGGGGATTCAGGCACATAAAGAGATTTGAATGTGCCGTCTGCTTTCTCCTGCATGCATTCATCCAGCATGGGAATGCAAAGCTTGTGTGTTTAAAGAAGCATGTCAAAACTGCTTTGTAAAGAAGGGGGTAAAAAGCCCCAGTCCAAGTGACAGGCCTAAGTTTAGTGTGCTAATCATATTCATTCTTCTTGTAACTGAGAGAGCTCCACTGTAGAACTTAAATGAAATGAATGGTGTTTCAGACACGCGGTTAGTGATTTTATATGGTCAGTGTCATTTTTCTTCTTCTGGGAATTCAATTTGTTCCTATTATGCCAAGGTCAGAGATTGGGAAATCTCAGACTACATTAGTTCGCTGCCTTTGATGCAAAGGGTCAGTGGTTTAGTACAAAGGAGCATTAATCCAGTGTGCTGGATCACCAAATTATATTTAAGTCATTTTTAATGAATGACTAGGAGTTCCTATTCGTTTTCTTGAAGAAAACAGAAGCAAGCATACAAACAACTGCTTCATAAATGAATATTCAAGGAGAAGTATGACTCCAATGTCAGGTCTAATTGCGAGTTTTACCTTATTAGTAGAAGCTTTCTGCAGTTGAATTTGACATACATTTGTTTGCACACTGTTACTAGTCAGGACTCAGAGAAGTCATGTAATGAACACCTCCACATTATCTCATGCAGTGAAAGCAAAGAGTAAAATAGATGACTCACTTTGTTTCAGCTTTGCTCTTGTTTTCTGATACAGAAGTACTTAAGAAGCTGAGCTCATCAGAATGCCATACGGAGTCAACAGGGTTTTTAGGAAGGTGTTCATCATAAGAGCTAAGCAGTAAGGCCTCATCAAGTCTCAAGTCATGGTGCTGCTGCACACTGGTGGGGTAACAATTTACCAGTCTGGGTGACACTTAAAAGTATCAGCCTTTGAGTCTGACTCTGCTGATGTCAGTCAAAAGACATTGTGTCTCCTTGTGTAATTAATTCCCTACACAATGAAGGGAAATGATGTATCCATGCAGTCATTCCCTCCTGTGCGTGACAGTGTCCATACCAAGGAAACTGTACATTTTAAGCCATCGATTCCACAGCATATGCATGTTGTGAAGTCATGCTATGAGTTTCAGCATAAATTATGACATGGATAATGCCTACGTTTTACACAAGAATTTTCCACGCTTATCATTCATGTATTATTTGGGGTTAGAACACTTCACCATTTTCAGGTGTAAGCTCCTCACCAAAAGTCTAATATTCTTAAACACAATTTCACAAACGGCCATAGGACAAATTCACCAGATTGCAGGAACATGCACTTTAAATGAAGACATGATTTTCTAGGCATCTGGTTTCAGGAAAATCATCCTTTTAGGTGATATTTACCTCATGTAATTTGTCTGCTGAAATTTGGTGCTGTGTATAAAGAACTACTCCTTTTTTTTTCCTCTTTTTTGCAACGTTATAATGAATGGTGGAAAACAAAAAATACAACCCTCAAAATGAGAAAAAGTCCCACAATCCAAGATGGCTACAAGAATATTTTATTTAAACCTCTCAGTGCAGCCATTCAGTTAACAAGTATTCCCAAAGCAATATGAAATCCAGTCATTAAATTATTATTGAGAGCTCGGCTGACTTAAATACTCAGATAATAGCAAAGCTTGTTTACTGGATGGAAGCCGGCCAAGAACATTTGAAGAATTAGCATGCACGTGAAATTTCCCACAATTATGAAATAGCCATTAGAAAAGGAAATGACTGAGTGCAATTGAATCCCTCAGAGCTGCTGTCTTTGGTTGTAAGTATTTGCAGCGCTGATAATAGAGCCCCACAATTTGCTGCCGTTTGCGTCATTACCACCTCTATTGATTTAACCACCCCACGTGCTCCTGCTTTATTATTTTGCTGCTCAAGAGTAGCATCTTAAGTGACGGGGTCAAAATGTTATCGTATTACTGTGATTTGGAGAATTATTAAAGATGGGTCACTTCATTACTGAGATCCCAGAGGTGCTGTATGTAGCAGAGTTGGGTAGTTAAGTTCAGTGGAAGCTGGCGGAGGCTCATGCACGGCTGGGGTGGTCTGTCCTTTACCTTAAGACTATCAATGCTGCTACTGATGCATTTTTAGGTACATACTGCTGTGCATGTTCAGCGAAGCTAAAATGGGTTTATATAAACATCAGTGGGCCACCACAGGTTCTTCAGCTTTGTTTGCAATAGGTCATAGCATGGTGTAGCTTGTCCTGAAATAGCATCCTGCAATGGATTTTAACCTTCAAACAGGATTTCTAATAATAGCATTGCTTCTCACTCTGGGCACTGTCCCAATTGCTACAGACATCCAGAATGAAGCTATAAATTAATCTAATCAGAACATTTCTAGAGGGTATAGGCAGTAATCTGGGACACTCTCATATTCCAGAAATACTCCTGAGAGAAATGTTGCTGAACTGGATTTGGAGTAAGTACATCCCTTGTTTGATTTTTCCAAGACTGAAAAGAACCGAGTACAAATCCCAGCCAAGGGAATTACTTACACAGGCATTTTCCTCTCTCTCCTACAATTGGTGTACTGGTGGGCTCCAGAAAATCTGCAGTGAGGGAAAAACGACAAGTGCAGCTGCCTCAGTGGAAGACTAAAGGATGGACATGTGGTGGAGATTATCTTGGCTTGATTAGGAGATTACTACTGGAGTAAACTACAATTTATTTTTATATCCTCTGTGTTTGTACTGGCTGATGCACCAGTTTCGTGCCACTCCCTACAGAAACAAGGATTAGCCTTTCAGGTGGAGCAAGTCTGTCTTTATATCATAGGTAAAACAGATGGAGGGTGAGCTCCTCCTCTCACCACCACAAAGACCTGATGTAACCAGTTGTCACAGTGGATCCCTGACCCATCTCCATCATAAGGACCCCTAATGTTTATGCGTTCCACCACCTCCCAGTATTTCTGTGGAAAAGGATAAGGCTGTATGGCATATGCACTAGCTGAGGGATGATCACACCAGCTAAAAGCCAAATTATACCTTTGTATTTATTGTATCATGGTGTGTCTGGAATGGAAGCTCTTTTCTTTTCATACTTGGTGCTATTAATGCACAAGTTGTTATGGACTATACACTAAGAAGCTTGTTTGACATTTAAAACACCCGAATATTAATATTGGTTGTTACAAATAGCTTACATCCATTTGGTTGGTTAACCTGAAAAAGAAGATGAATGGTTTAAAACCTGGTAATTAATATGGTAACAGATCTTTTTCAGTGAGGTTATTGCTACCGTAAACTTTAATCAACGGTTAGTAAGCAGCAGCCTCTGGTTTTAAGTTCTGACTAATGATGAATTAACTATTTCTTAGTATTTAATAAAGACTTTTCACCAATCTGCATACAGAATACGATTTCCTCTGTTGGTAATTAGCATTGTCCCCTGGGTGCTAAGTCCATATATCTATACTAAAATCCTCACTGGCAGAGATGAAAAGCAACAAATTTAACACCATTTCACTAAAGATTTATGGTTTTGTTCTTTTTAACTGGCTATGTAGCAACCAAAACTAGTTTTAAAGAATACAAAATCTGGCTATTTAATGGGCTATTGTTTGCTGAATTATATTAATTATACCATTGAACTTCACTCTCCCCCCTTCCCCCTTTTTTTTTTAATACACTCAGATCTCAAAAGCAAGAGTCTGAAAGTAGTTAATGATCTACAAAAGTGAAAAGGGTAGGAATTTGGGATTTGTTTGATTTTTCTAAAAGCTAACTGGAGTTGGTTAGAAAAAAAACACCACAGAGCACTAATAAATATATGCCTTGTAATAGTAAAAGGAAAAAGGTACACCTAACCTTTCTAAATAGCCTAAGGGCAGAGGTTTGCTTTTCAATGAAAAGGTCATCTAGAATGAATTAAAGTCATTTTCCTGCTGTGGTCTAAGCATGTGGCTTCACTTTGAAGGTTAGAATGAAGTTGTTCTTACCCGTGTATATTGCAGATGTAGTTTTAAAAAGTGCATTCCAAAAAGCTGTCATAAGTTTTCAGTCTGTCCAGGGAAACAAAAATTGTGATAATTAATATATTGTCTCCCAAGACTAATCTTCTAATTTGCTGTTAAAGGTAAAATACTTTTATGAGTTAGTCATTTTGTGGTCTTTTAGGGACACTCTTCTGACAATTAATACTCTTCATATTTAGTATTTTTCATAATTTTTCTGTGTTAAATGTTTTAGTTGATACCTTAGCCTGAATGGAATCACCCAAGAAAACACAATAGCAGGAATTTTGTGCTACCAGTATGACAAGTATAGACAGTGGGACAGCAGATTTGAAAGAGAAGATTTCTATACACCAAACTAAAATGTATTCAGACAAGTTACAGAATGAACTGTTTACGTTGTAAGGATTTGTTTTCAAAAATGTAATTTTTCAAGGGTTTTACCCAAAAGACCATATCCGCAAGGATATATACTCAGGAAACTAAATCAACAAAACATAAAAGAATACTATTTTGCCTTTCACAGGGCTTAGAGACATAACTAAAATTTCCCAAAGAGCTATCAGTATCACTAAGGATACCAAGAAAAAAAGACTAGAAGAGGAATCAACTATCATCAAAATTTATCAAGAAGAGAACTCTATAAAGCATTCTAACAGCCTTTATCCTTCATCCTCTATTACCTGCTGTGGCATCAACTGAAATGGTTACCAACAGTTTGTTTTGCATTGGTCAATATTTTCATAAGGAAAATGACCATTTTTTTCTTTCTCAAGCAGCATCAAAGGAATGCTAGAAGCACATACCCATGGCTGAGGCAACATGGGTTCTTGAGTGCTCAAGAAAATAATAAAATAATGCCCATGGCTCAGTTCAAGGCTTGAAGTGTAAGGATGGGAGAACAGTAATTCCCCTCCTGCTATAATCTCTTATGACAGATATTCCCACATACAAATCTGGATGCCTGGAGTCTCTCATGGCGTGCCTTTCAGTTGTGCAAGGGAGAAAACCGATGAAGAGGTGAGAACCCACTGACTGTCTGAGCATGGCACATGT
Source organism: Phylloscopus whistleri (assembly GCA_017589585.1). Taxonomy (NCBI): domain Eukaryota; kingdom Metazoa; phylum Chordata; class Aves; order Passeriformes; family Phylloscopidae; genus Phylloscopus; species Phylloscopus whistleri. The sequence continues at coordinate 3,811,287 of JADMLD010000679.1, read as the reverse complement.
ATCTACTGTGATTTTGGTGGAACACCTGATGTTAAGATTTTACTGATAAAAGCGGATTTACGGCTAGACTTCTTCATACCTATGGAATATGAGAAATGTGACAAATACCTATCACAACAATAGGTAGTCGTCTATTTGGAAAATTATCAACTGCCTCCCTTCAAAATAATTTCTCTTTATCCCTTTATTATTATTGCTTTTCTCCTTCTTTTTTTGGGAATTTGCCCTCTCATAAAATATATGTCTGTGTGTTTTCATTCCAAAGCATTCCTCTGTTGTGGTTAGGTTCCACAGGAGGGTTCCAGCTTGTAAAGGTTAACTGTGCAGAAATCAAGGCTTTGTGCATTTTTGCAAAGGTCACACTCATCAGTAGTTCTGGGAGGACTGCTGGGAAGGGCTGTAGTAAGTACCCAGTGATTGAACCACGGCTCCAGGTTTCATTTCCTTTAAGAATACTGTTACAATCACTGGTTGTGTCACTAAGAGATAAAGAGGCTGCTCAGTCACTTGAAATTCAATTTGTACATTACTCAAATCTGCTCCACCTCCTTCCTTCACGGTGCCTGGCAGCTGCTTGCTGGCACTCTGAATTTCAAATGCCTGAGCTGCAGGAAGCAGTTTAATAAATGGGATAGGTTTTGATTAATGTAACAAGCTGAAAATAGACAATGATGCAATGCATATCTCAGCAAGAATCACGGACTCGGATCAAATCTTTGTGTGCTGAGGAAGGCTGCTGTGGCAGAGAGTTCACCCAGAGATGAATATTTATGTTTCGATAACACCTTGAAGGTTCAAAAACTACCAGTACATAAGATTTAGACCTGTAATCCTGTTAAGTCTCTGAGCATCTCCTACAGGTGACTACACAGTCATGAAGTTCAAGTCTAGATTAAGCATTTGACATTGACTGAGTTCCAGCAAGGGCACTGTGCACTTCACCACAATGTTCTTGTTTTATCTGGAAGACAGAAATGCTGCATTTCTTTCAGTATCAAGAATGTGAGAAATCATTTGCTGTGCTGTATACAAAACAGTGACTTAAATTTGTCAAGATTCATTAGCAATTCACCATCCTACAAAAAGCTGACGTTCTTTGACACAGTTTCAGACAAGCACTCACTATGGAGTTAACAGTCATCCAGTGCTGATCTGTGGCTTTAATGCTAGGAAACCTATTCTTTCCCAGTGCCTGCTTCTCCAAGCCACAGACATTCAGAGCACTCAGAACTGGCATTATGTTAAAATTCCTCTTCAAAAACTTGCAGAATCACAGTCTTAGACTGTATGTAGTACTTCATCAAGACAATAGGCAGTGGTACCTCACAAATGGAAGGAGCTGAAGATGTCGCTGAAGATGTCACTGAATATTATCTCCACTGTCTTACCTATGAAGAAAATATCATTTATATATATTTACTGGAAAGGTCTAAATTATGAAGCTTTTTTCCATTTTTTCTTGGGGTCTTTCAATGAGATATAGGAAGAGGCTGAACCTGGAGAGGCAGGTTGCTTCCAAAGGTGGCAGTGAGTGAATGTCAGGTCTTTGGGTTTGAGTACCACCTCCTTTGTAATTCCCCACTTTTCTGTGAAAATATATTCTATGTTATGATTAATCAGATTTATTTGATTTAATTTTGGTTTTATTTTCTTAATTTGAAAAATCTAATTATGCTCTCAGTTGCCTAATATAATGCTATGCAAGTTAAAATCTACATCTGTTTCATTAACACGTCCAGAGAGTAAATTTTGTGTGGATAGTCCTGTAATACTACATGAAGTACCATTGAAAGTGGATTAGTTTCTTAATTGAAAAACATTGGAAAATTTTAGAAAATTATTGAAAATTGAAAACTATTACAAAATTTTATGGGATAGTTCTGTTCTCATAATTACATAGTGTATGTTCATCTCAGTGATATTACTTACATATTTAATCACTATTTGTGAATAATTAAATAAACACTAGTTCTGTAATTAAAGCATCTGATCTGCAAACCAGAGAATTTAACATTTCAGTGCATGTAAGACATTATCTTGACACACTGGGCTGTGGATTAACAATGTTGTTTTTTTTTAAAAAAAGTATTACATTTGAAATGTCTTTCTGTGTTTATTTACATCCGTTTTCAAAGTCAAATATACTATGATCCTATAGTCTAATTTCACACATTTAATTTTATCCCAGCTTCATTTTTATCTGGGTTATCTATGCTTCTTCTCCTCCTACCCATTGAAACTACTTCCCATATACTTCTGAGTCTATTGTTGTTTGTTTAAAATTTAAAAACCCTGAGGACTATAAATCAATAAAATGTTAACTCTCTGATAAGTCTTATGTCATGAATAACAAACATTTTCAGTCAGCAGTTTGCAAACAAGCCACAGGCTAATATTTGTTTGTGTAAAACACTCAGCACAGAAGCATAAAAGATATTTTGTAAAAATCAGGATTAGTTTGCAAATTATTCCCATGCAGGGGAAAAAGCTGGAATCATCATCTATTTCATGCACAATTAATAACTAAACCAGCATGTAAGGATGCCGAGAATATCGACATGCCATAATTTCCAGTGTTTGTATTTTGGTGGGGAGTTTTGTTTGTTTTGGGTTTTTTTGGTTTGGTTGTTTGTTTTTGGTTTTTTGTTTTTTTTTGGGGAGGGGGGTTCAATAATTAAAAACAGGGAGAAAAAACCAAACAAACAGAAAATTAAGTTGTCCCGCTTAATTGTGACACGAGTCAATAGTGTTATGGGTAAGAAAGAGAAGAGCAAAGCAATTCTGATGAACACACTTGGACTTGAACATCAGTTTCAGAGCTGTTAAAGGTGAAATAAAAAGGTGCATTCTGTTCTTTCCAGAGTTTCTATGGAAGTTTGTTTGGTTTTTTATTGGGTTTTGGTTTTGCTTGTGTTTTTGTTTTGTTTTGGGTTTTTTTGTATTGAGATAGTTTTTAGGAGTTTATTGAGAGAAAATGAGGGAATGGATATATCTGCTTTTATCTCATTTGATGTATCTTTGTTTTCAGTGTGATACACATTTTTCAGAGAAGCAAGCAATGTTTCCCGTGTCTGTGGAAGAAGCATGCTTTATCTGGGAACCTATGTGGGAAAATAAATGGAAAATAAAAGCATGTCTGTGGCCTGTTTTTCAGAGTTCAGGAAGTAATTTCTTTCTGTTGATGTATAAACAAGAATAGTAGACAGAAAAGGAAAAGGATTTATGAGAAGGAGGAAAAAAGCAGTAAGAGAAATGTAAATAAAAGGCAAGGTGTCCTCAAAGAAAAGTATCAAGAGCTTCAATTTGCAGTTGTATTTCTGTGTGGATTTCATCCTGGTAGTTGAAACACTGATCTAAAGGTTTATTTATGTATGTATTTATGTATCTATATTTACTTTTCAGTGAAATGTAAATAATGAGGCAGTATTTATTGCAATTTTCACAGGGAAAGGTAATAGGTACTTGCGTGCAAGTTTTAATTGTTGAAAAAAAAAAGTCACTGGATTCTCAACATATTGTGAAAAGACACCTAGCCAGTTCTTGAAATGGTGAATACAGGGGGTGAGGGGGGGAAGTGCAGAAATTATACTGACAATTTAGAAGTCCTAAAGGAAAGAAGCAAAATGAATAATTGAGTCAACAGCAGTACCAGACAAGGGAGGAAGAAAAGTGCTGATGTGTTTCACTTTGCCACGTGAAGGTTGTCCTAGTTTACAGCTTTCCTGTTCCTTGAAGTCACAGGAGGAGGTTCAAGAGTGCAAAAAGTGGCGTGGGCATGGCCTTCACCCAGATGAAAGTTGGACTGGTTTTGGCCTTAGTCTCTTTTTCACTCTTCTATTTATGAAGGTCTCATCAGTGTGCATTTTGAGGTCAAGTTTTCAATTACTGGATACACACAATTGCATCAGTGAGCATAAAAGAAAACTTTTATTTAACCTGTCTGGTTGTAAAAAATTTTAAGAGGTTCTTTTTTACTAAATTGTGTAGTTAATTCTTTTCTATTTTAACTCTTTATATTTTATGTGTTTTGAAGGCACTGCCATACACATGACAGGAATTATATTTATTATATACACACCCTCCCCATTGTGATAAAGTATGTAATTACGAAATATCAAAATTTCTCAAAGTGTTCACATTTTAAACTGAGTGGATTTTATGCACTGATAAACAGATGAAAAGTTCAGCTGTTAATTGCACTCTGCTGCTTGATTGGTATTGGATGTTTCACCACCAGTTGAGTTCTATACAATTCTTTTGGTGACTTGTTGCATTTGCTTGAGATATAAAGAAGCTCTTTGCTCAAACATAGAAGATTTTTCTGTCCTGTGAACTTCAACTGCTCTTGGTGTAACATAGAGGAATAGCCAGAGGAAATGTTGCATTTGAAACACTCCCATTTTGTTTTTTTTTTTTTCACTGTAATTATGACAAATATGTCAGAATAATATGTATTAGTCTCTTATATAACACTTCTTTGCAATGCGTCCATTTTATCTACTGTACTTCCTATATTATTTCAATTATTATTTAAACTTTCTAAATATTGCGTACTCAAACAATAATAAAGCCAGAGGGGTTTGGGGTTTTTTTCCCCTTTCTAATACCAGAACTGCTGTCTGATCTTCGTCTTTTTTAAAGCAGAATTCATTACCTTAATCTTGTTAGTGTTCTGAGGAGCTTCTTTATATAGCTCCAGTTTAATGTTGGTCTGCAAGCGTTATGTCTTAATACAAATGCCATCTGGTTCAGCTACATATATTTGTATAATGGCAACACCATGGAAAATCCTAATTCAGAGTAAATGCATTAAATAAGATCAGAGTACTTCAGCAGGTCAGGGTCCTGCCTGTTGTCAAGCACCAGCCAGGGCTTACCACAGAAGGTATCAGTTCTCTTGTGTCTTTCTGTAGAAATTTATCTAACTGAGTTTTATTCCAGGGGAAATAATATAAATTTTCATTAAAGAAAACACTATATTATGACAGCACTAAATGAATCATCTTCAATCACTTTTAAAATAGTTGATTTATTGTCTGCAGTTGGAAGGCTGTAAGTTAGGAAAACATTTTTGCTGTCAAGAATGAAATATAGTTCATATCTAAATAAAAAATAAGTCCATGTCTCTATCTAGGGAGAGTGTGTATGTGTGAGTGCATGCATTTGTCATACCTGTAAATATGTAGGTAATCTATGTGCAAGAACACATGCATGTTTTGCCCACATCAATAAATACTCAATAGAAATTGCTTCTCTAAAGTAAAAGGAAAACAAATTTACTAACCAGCACACATTAAAATAAAATCCATAACAGAAAAGAATATTTTCTTAGAATTATTCATATTCACACATCCTTCAGTGAGACTTTCATATATTTGGTGACATTGTGAAATGTCATTGAAGAAAAGGCATTTCAGTTTAGCCTTGAGCAAACATGCACATACTAGAAGAACTGTGCATATGTAAAGGCTTTTTCTTCCTCCAAAAGGGACCTGGTTTGGCTATATTCATAACTGAAGCTAAGCTTAGGCTAGTGAGGTCCTGCATGATAAGAACTTGGTTAGCAAACACATTGAGGGGTCGAATGACTTGAATAACAAAATCCCCAGCAGTGTGTTTCAGTGCAAACTGCATTTGTACTCTGCAAGGAGATCAATGCTTCACCCTCATTGATTTCTGTCAGTGGCAGAACCAGGATTATGCACAATGTGAAACTGTATCCCCAGACATATTCAATCTGATTTCCTAGTCAGTGCTAAAAAGGCATAGTGTTGTCCTGAAAACATAAGGTTAGAGAAGTGTAACATAAAAGACTTGTACTTCTGGCAAGCCTGCATGATAAATAGATTCATCATCATATATCCTGAGTGTCATGCAATCCATTCTATAAAAATATTACTTTGGTGATACAGAGTACGTATGCATACACATATACATATACGTATACATAGATGTATGTTCAAAAATACTGTGCAGCGATACCAAAGAGATAATTTGAAATGCATTTCATACACATCACTTTAAAATGTAGTATAGCTTTTCTCTGGTAGACTTTGGCTTCATTGTAAACACATAAAAAGAAATAATTTCTTCAAAAACTTCATAGCAGGAATGTAGTACATCTTCAGAACATAAACAACCTTGTAATTTACAATGTATGCCAGTTTTCAAAAAGTAATAATTACAGTAAAATATATCAGTGGGAAATGACAGCTGACAGGAGCTTTGTTCTGATCTGCAATTTCCCCCTGTTTGTAGCTTCTCAGAGAAGCCATGGGAACATCATCAAATGCTGCTCAGCTTTACTTCAGTTTGAATACAGAGATGAATTGAATTAGCTCATCTCAGACTTTTCCTAAGCTATTTGTTGGTGGACATAGGCAAAACAAACAAACAAACAAAGACCAAAACCAAAAAAATCCAAACAAACAAACACCCCCCAAAAAACCAAACCAAAGAAACAAACAAACAAACAAAAACCCAAACCAAAACAACAACAACAACAACAACAACACAAAAAAAAAGCAAACCACCAGAAAAAAAAAAAAAACAACAGAGGAGCAAGAAAGAGCAGTGATGGCTTGAACAAGGAAATTTTCTGTCCTCAGCTTCCAGTCTTTGGAGAAGCAAACACCACTCCCAGAAAGTGTAAGCTGTTTATGGAAAAGGGTCAAAATAATGCATATCCCAGAGAGGCATGTGTGTACTTTATAGACATTTACCTGGAAAATGAGCACTGTCTACATTTTGTAATTTAAGATCATAGTAATTTCTTTCTGTCTGTGTTTATCCAGTGCTACCACTCAGCTAGACACATATTCACACCTACATCAGGCCTCACATCATGCAAATTTAGTAAATGGCTATTAGGAAGCTTGAAGTTACTGCAAAATAAAAATTGGGGCTGATGATTCCATAAGGTTAATAATTCTTGGCTGATCAAGTGGATAGGGTTTTTTAATTTATTTATACAGGACCATGTGAGTGGAGAGATAGAGCAACTCTTGAAGGCACTACAGAAAAAAATCCTAATTTCCTTAAGTTGGTGAAGGGAGTTGTATGTAACTTGTGAGCTAAAGAGTGACAAGCATTACACTACTTCTATCAAGGTCTGAAGAGCTGAATAAATGTGATGAGAGTAAACAGTATCTTGGAAGCAAAGTGTTCTCTTAAACATGGGAAAGTATTCCTTTGCTTTAATGTAGCATAGACAAAAGCCAAGACATAGACCTCATTGTTTGTTGGTTTTTTAGTCCTGGATATTTTAGTTGATATTGAATATTTGATCAGGAGAGCACTTATTAGTCTACTTGGCCTCTAAACATGAAACAAAATCCACTGGCCTATGCTCTTAAATGCTTTTGTTGTAAGGGGGCAGATATATGTACATATTTAAGTACTTTCAAAAAACGAGCCCTTAGTTTTCATATAAAACTCATTGTAATAATTGAAAGACTTTCCACTGTTCCCCATTCATCAAGCTTGGTACTTCATTCTTGAAAAGCCACTTTAAAAACCTGTTTCTAAGGTGACTCTAGCTCCATGCTGAAGATAGACACTAAAGCGGTTCACTGAAAATTATCTTGTTACTGGGGAAATTGCATTTTTAGGACCTGGTACACTTGAACTAGATGATATCAGTCTAAACAAACAATGTAAAGTAATTTGATTATGAATAAGTAGGAGGATGCACAGAGAAAACTAACACCATTGTTTAACCTCAAAACTATGCTAATAAGTAGGGTGATAGACATGAAACTCCGAATAATGGAGCTGTTATTCTAGCCCACCAGGCTGTCTCAGGGGACTCTTAAGTGGATTTGCTATGCCATGACTAAATGTAGCTCCAGTCCAGTGTTTTGCATAGCCTAAAGTATCTTGTTGCAGCATAGTCTCACATTTATCTAACTAGATCTTTCTCAGAAGAAAATATATTCTTCCAGTTAGAAAGGCATATGTGCATGTCATTACATACTATTTATTTGCTTGCATGTAAAATGGAAGAGTCTTCCAGAAATAACCTCTTTGTTAAAAAGACTGCCAGTACAAAAATATCAGTGTGTCTGTTAAAAACGAAAAGGATCCTTTTGAAAAAAAAAAAAAAAAGATAAAATGTGAAAAATATCATGAACTAATGAATGTACACATATGCACATGTGTTTGTCTGAACCAAAGCTGATGGTAATGCAGAGCATACTCCAAGAATTATCTGAACCCAGTTTAGGTTGGATTCATCTACAGTTACTTGGCATTGAGTGGTTACTGTATTTCATTTATTTTTACAACAGCCACACTCTGCCAATAAAAGATCAAACAATTTTGGTTGCTGGGTTGAAGTTTTTAAAAGTACTTGATGTTACTCTTGAATCTGCTCTCAGTTACAGCTCACTGAAGGGTCTGGCCCAGTGGTGGATCTATAAATACAAACATAAGCTGAAAAAGCTGTTTCTAAAGCAGAATGCACAAATCTGAAGTTAAGTGATTTTCACTCTACTCTATCTTGTTTATGCAGTTTCCAGTTCTGAAAGTGGGTGGTTATGCAGAATGAAAAAAACTAAAAATCTTGTTTGTGTACTGCGTCCAATTTTCTGTTGGCCTTTTACAGCAGAGAAACATACAATTACATTGCACTTAAAAAGCACTTAGATGAACCCATTCCAGTTTCCAATACATACAAAGTAGTGTGTTTTTAGAGAAACTAAAATTAAAATGAAGACAGACAAGCAGGAGATTGTGTGTTGTGATTTTATTTTGATTACTGCAAGTTAACTTTTTATCTGCTTCTTTACTTCTCCCTAAAAGTATTTAAACGCAGAGGACAAGAAGAGCTAAACAAAACAACTTCTTTGAAAAAAAGAATATGTTCAGTTTTTGTCATCTTCTCATACCTGTTATTGCAGTATCATTTTTGTTGGATAGAAACCTGATCTTCCAGTAATTCATAATCATTAAAATCCCTTTGTTTATTCTAAGAACATGGGGCTCCATGGTCAGTGCCTGGCGTAATTCCAAGTAAAGCACAGTGAAAACCGTTGTAACAACCATAAGCCAGCCTAGTCCTAGCTCAGCTGCTATAACAGGTGTCCGCTCAGTGAAAGTTTCACTGTCCTTTTTTTTTTTTAATTTCACACACACCATCACCACCATTTAACTAACAGGCTGTATATGGAAGCCTTTATATTTGAAGGCTGCACAAGAGTGTGGTCCCATGCAGTGGCCATGGGGAAGAGCATTTTTCTACTCCTGTCCCGTGTCCTGGAAGAAAATTTCTTCCTCTTTTTTATCCTGTGACTGGATTTTTGCACTCTCTATTTACTATCATGCTTCTCTGTATTAATTCTCTCAAATGTATTAATTCTATCTTGCTCAGCCACATGGTCTCTTACCCTTTGTATTTTCCTCATCCCTTTATTAACATATACTGACCATCTTTGTTCAAAAGAAGCACCACTTCTCCTGCATGACCTTGATTCCTTACTGCCATCAGATTTCCATCACACTTTCCTTGTTCCTACACCTTCTGCAGTTCTTCCTCTTCATATTTCATGTTCAGGTTCCCTTCCATGTCCTTTCGACACCAGAGGCATGAGTGCATGCCTGGCTTTCTCTTGTGCCCTTCACACCAGGTTCTTTTTGGACTGTCCTGGGGGGATTACTTGCCTCATGGTGTACTGGGTAGCCCTCTCTCCTAAAAGCAGCCCCAGTGTGGTGAAAGAAGCCTGCACATGAAGATCACGCAGGTTGTGGCTCACAGAGGGCCCCAGGGATAGGTTAGAGGGCCCTTACATTTGCTCTGACTGCATTTACCCCCTCTTTTCTTCAAATGCAACAATATTCATTTTAGTGTGCTGAATCTGACATTGTAGACAGAGAGCATTCATTAATGCTCAAAATATTAGCTAAAAATTGCTACATATGGTTTTGCCACAGTTTCACTTTTTATCTGATCAAAGCAGATGATGGAAGGAGCAGTGTGCACAGACCGCAGGTGGTTTAGAGATTCAAAGACACAAAGCCAAAGTCTGTATGAAAAATGTGAGCACAATTGCTCAAGTGGTTATTTTATTCATATATACGACCACCTCAATTGCACCTGCACAGCAGGTGCAATTCACATGTGCAGGATAAGAAAATATGACTCTAACGACCAAAAAACCACCAGCTACCTGGCGTGTCCTGCATTAATGAAGGGAAGCTTTCCTTTACACGAATTGCCTTTGGTTGAAGCAACTTTATCCATTCTGCCTTCATTCTACCTCTTCTGCTTTGTAAGACTGCAAGAAAATCCTATCAAATTTTGTCAAAAAAGTATTTCTGAATTGCAACTCAATTAACAGCCTATATTTCCAATCAGTAATGCACAGGTGTTCCAGTGGCTGGTTTTGGTGATTTACAGTCATAGGAATTATACAAGAAAAGCCTTAAGCATATGGTAACAGTAAGGATCTCTGACTGTAGTGCATTTAAATCAAACAATATCCTCATTAGCATCCAGGAAACAGAGCCATCCTTTAATGTTCAAGAATGCACCACATAGTGAATGGGAAGTTATTATGTCCCAGATGCAAATCATTGCTTTCATTTATTTTTTTTAGCTCAGTAGGCAGTTAAACATACCAGGGTAAATGAGAGAAAAACTAAAAATGCACGTAAATAACCACCAAGATCCTCAAGTTCTTTAATTCCATAATGCTCAGTAGCATTAATTATTCCCTAAATCTGTGTTGAAGTGTATCTAAATCCTAATTCTAATGTATTTAATCTTATATTTCTATCATTCCAGAATGTATTATAAAGTCATTACTAGCCCAATATAAATAAAGGAATTCTGGGCATGGAAGTGGTGATGCTGGAGACATAAATTGAGATGGATTAGTTAATTGTTTTCCTTATTTTCCTCTTCTTCATTAAATCAATATCTCTTCTAGGGGCAGGAAGAATTTGTACAGTATTTGAGCCAACACAGTGAATTTAACTCATAAGAATCTGACTGCATTTCTTAGGCCTTCAGTTATATCTTCTCACAATATCAGTGGCCACAGAGCAAAAACTGGAACAGAACATGAAAACACTGCATAGCCCATAATTCACATTTCTGTAAGTGGAGGACTTTCCAATAAAATTCAGACACTTGAGAGGTATGGAAACTGCTGTGGCTCAATAAAGTTGATTGAGTGCCCTTATCCTCTTCATATAGTACTGGTTGAGGGCCAGGGTTGGGGTGGGGGGAGGAGGGGAGGAGAGATAGGAAATAAAAAACAAAACAAATCAAAACAAACCACCCTAAAGATTTACCTGTTAGGTCTCTAGATTTAATCTTCTGGAAATTCCCAAAAAGTCTGCAAATCTCATCATAGTACAAACAATTAGAGGCTGCACTAAATGTAGTGCATGAATAATGTACCAAACCGAAACAGAGTGGTTGATTGATTTGGTATATGACTGAAGGTTTCTCTTTTCTGCAATCAATAACATAAACCTTTTCATTTTCTTGTCTCTCCTGCAGCTCCCTAATATTGCCTCTCTGCTGGGTGCTACACTGTTCTGGGAAAAGTTGCCCAAAGTATTGTTCTGAGATTAGTTTCCTCTGGGACCCTGATTCTGCAAATAATTGCTACCAATCTTAGTGCCAGACAGAATGATATTACCCTTCATGGAATTTAAGAAAACCATTTTGTTCAAACTATTTTCATGATCTGACTCTTAATTTTCTTTAACATAGCATTAGGAATGCTGCACCTTAACTTATAAAAATTTGCATAGCAGGGCTTTTATGTTTTATGTTAAGGCATTGAGACAAATAAGAGCAATGAGGGACAGATGCCTGAACACAACAACATACAAAAATCTTTATTTGTGCCTAAATCTCTGCAGTGACTTGCATGCTTGTCTTGCCATGGTGGCTGTTTGTTCATCTGATAGCAGAACAAGGTAATGGTGGATTGCAGAGAGGAAACGAAAGGGGCCCTTCTGGAAAATGCAGCCTGTTGAAAGACCGATTGAACATCAGCAGAGAAATTAAAACAAAGACATGTGTGGGGCAAAAAAAAGATTATGGGAGAAGGTAACATAACCCTGCTGTGCCCACAAATGCCTTCGATGGGGTTGAATAACCACCACAGTGGAGAACAAAGGTGGAAAAAGGATACACTTTAAGAACATGGTAAGTGCTGGAAAAGGGGTATTTGGTATGTGATTTTTCAGGGATGCAAAATCATTCAATTTGAGTTGTGTGTGCTCACATGGATAAGTTACAGCTGAGAATTTGATTTTTGTTGCGTGTTGATGTTGAGGAAGGAAATCAGCTATGTCATCAGTCACACATGCCCTCAACAAGTCTTTCTATGAGGAAAAAAAAAAAACAACAAACCAAAAAAAAAAAAAAAACCCAACAAAAAACAACATAAACCAACTTTCAAGTCAGCCGTCTGTACTGGAGGAAAAATATTTTATCTTATAACAGCATAATCTTGTTCTGCTTAGTTATCCAATACTTAGCTGCAGGGAAAAGCAAAAGAATTGTGCTGGATTTGGCTGGGATATAGCTAGTTTCCTTCACAGTGGCTGGTATGGGGCTGTGTTTTGAATTTGTGCTGAACACAGGGTTGATAATACAGAGACGTTTTTGTTTTGGCTGAGCTGGGCTTACACAGAGCCAAGGCCTTTTCTGCTGTTTGCACTTCCACGCTGGTGAGGAAGTTGGGAATGCATGGGAGGCTGGGAGGAGACACAGCTGGGACAGGTGACCCCAAATGACCAAAGGGATATTCTAAAACATGTGATATCATGCTCATTACAAAAAGCTGAGGGGAAGAAGGAGGAAGGGGGGAATGTTTGGAGTGATGGCATTTGTCTCCTCAAGTAAACACTACACATAATGGGGCCCTGCTCTCCTGGAGATGGCTGAACACCTGCCATGGGAAGTGGTGAATTAATTCCTTGTTTTGCTTTGCTTGTGTGCACTGCTTTTGTTTTCCTTATTAAACTGTCTCTATCTCAGCCCATGTGTTTTCTGGCTTTTACCCCTCCCATTCTCTCCCCCATCCTGTTGGTGGGGGAATGAGTGAGAGGCTAGCTAAGGCTTGGTGTTGGCTGGGGTTAAACCATGACAGAAACCCAAACAAGCTGTTTTGAAATCCCTGCTTTCAAGGTGAGGCACAAGAAACAATGTTGTGACTTTGGTCAAGCTGAAATGTTAAGCTGCTGTCAGGCAGAGTTGTAAAATGTAGTGTTCCCATTTACCTCTCAACTTCAGAGAAAGAAGCATGCTGTGACATAGTGAACATTTTGATCTCTGAGAACTTTCTTCAAATTTCAGAAAATAACCGTGACCTCTTTGGATCTTTAAACTACAGTCTGGGTAAAATGAAATGAACATGGAGTTGAATTTAATTTCTGATCTTTGTCCAGCCAATCTCAACATTTTAACCTTATCTCTGTAGTTGAGACATCTGAAGAAAAGTGCCTAGGGAAAGCTCCCAGGTGGCGACTCTGTGCTGGCACTTTGTGTGCCCTTTCAGTCATTTAGGTCTCACAGCTCAGCTTATAGAGAATATTATCTAGACTAGAGCTTCAATGCAGTTTTCTACATTTGCTTCCTCCGTTTCCTTCATCAGAAAGCTTGGCATGTATTTTGTATGAAGTCTCCTTTGCACTGTCTGTGTTGCTCTGCAGAAAATAAAAAGCATCATTAAACAGAGTTTCTCATTTCCACATATATTTCTATGGTCAATCCTCAGTACTTTGCTTTTAGTACACACTTCCCCAGTAGTAGGTGGCAGAGAAGATAATTTGTAGATTGTTCAGCATTTATTTCTTTCTCTGATCGCTTTTCTGACTTTTCTGGCCATAACTAATCAATAATGCTACTGATCTGAGAGATGCCAAAAATAGTTTGGATACTTGGCTTTTGACAAAGGAACTTCTTTGTCTGGGTGGAGGGAGATTCCTTAGGGTGAAGCCAGGAAAAGAAAAAGAAGTTCCTTCATCCCCTACCTTTGCAGGGTAGCCCTTTGTTTGCTGTGAGCACAAATGTGTCTCAAAACAGCATAAAAACAGCATTCACTTAGACCTGTCTTCTGCCAGCACTGTTTTTGCTTTCAACATTGAACTCCCTCCTCTTGTCGTCCTGCTGTTGCCACCCCTCTTTTGACTTTGCCTGTCTTCCTATCAATGTCTTCTGCTACAACATAAGAGCTAAGCCTGCATTTGTACTTATAGCTTGCATTTAATTGAAAGTTTTGGATGTTTGCAATGAGAAACTGAAAATTAAACAGCTGTGTCTTGACAGCTTTGGAAATGCTGCTCATTGAACTCCCTGAGCAATTCGGAAAACATCTCTGCAGAAGAACAAAACATGGCTTATGTGGCTGTGTTACAGCAATTGGAGGAAAGTACTAATGCTATGAAGGCTTTTTATTACTGTGCATAACTGGCATCACAACCTTTGTTTAATATTCAAGCAAGATTATACAGATAAAAAAGGAAGGCAAGAGGGAGGAAAACTTAAGCAAGCTATGGTTAAGACAGTCTAAAGGTCAAAATTGTAATATTAAATAAATCTTACATGCTTTTATAAACCTTAATTTATTGTCTACGTGCAACTGACATTTTAGCTTTGGGTTTAATACCAAGTACTTCAAAGTATTCTTGTAGAAGAATAGTCGATAACCCTCTTACACAGTATAATTGGAATTCTGCATGTTAGAACATTTGGTTTCTGAAAGATTTTTGTAAATGTTAATAGCTGTCTTTTAAAATGGTGTAAGTGTGAAATGCTATGAAAAGCAAAGGTTTAAATGTCACCATGTCTATAATTTTCATATTGTAAAAACTAAATAAGCTTTTACAATTTGAAAAACCTAAAGGCCTGCTGCAAGTTTGAAGATATAAGCTAGCTCATTATTAGTTTTTTTAAACCGATATGCCATACACATTTTTTAAAACTGTGCATTTTAGTCTCAAACGTAAAGTTGAATATTTAATTGTCTGGAAGTGTTACTACTGCCAAATCTTCTTATTTAAAATTCATGATCTGAGTCTGGCAATAAAAGGACTTACCTGGGAAGCCTCCTAGAGTGTTACCAGAAGTATGCTCCTCATATAGTCCCACTGGCACACAAACTGAAAAGCTACTCATATTTGTCTTGGTTGAGCACTATGATTTGTACCCACTAAAAGGGTGCTCTGCTACAGCAATAGGATGGGAATGGAAAACACAGGTGTTTTAGATAAAGTGTGAAAACTTTTGCATTCCCTTGGGTGAAGCATAGTGATGTGAATTTTGGTGTACTAAAACTTGGGAAAAAAAGGATTTTCATAGCCTAACCCTCTGCATTCTTCATTAATAAAGTCAATAGTGCAGCAATGAACATGCGAAAAAAACAAAAGACAACTATTTATGACTTATTTATCCTGCCATATTTCAATATCTTTTAACAATAAATAGGTGGCTCAAGACAGTCACAGTCTCAGCACTTTTTAAGTGCTACCAAAGGTATCAGTTTATCTTCCAGCCTGCCTAAATCAAAAGGACAATAGCATTTAGGAAAGAAAAAAACCCAACCCTATATTATAAAGAACAGATAACATAAACAGAAATCACACAAAGAACACCTTGTCCTCTCATGTAGGTTTTAGGAAGCCAAAACAATCTTTTCCTAACATGCTGTAATTAGAAGGATTTACTCTAAGCAAAACAAGATAAGATAATCTTTGTGAGTTAAAAGAAAGAACTATTTTAAGTCTCATTGCAAAGTATGTGATTCCTTACTCCCTAAGCAGATTTCTTTAAATAAACTTATATACAAGGTTTTTATCAAAAGAACGCATTAAGAGTTTCCACAATTTTGGCACTCACATCCAGGAATAAAACATAAAAGGGACAGAGAGCACATCCTACAGCAAACAGCTAGAGTGTAGGGGACAGGAGCATATATCAGAAGAGACTCTCACAACTGGTAGTAGATTTATCACAGTAAAAAAGCTTCTGTAACTTGAGTTGCTGAAGGGTGTTAAGTACCTCCACATCAGAAAAAGTATGTGATGTGTTGCAATGGTTTCTATCACGCTGTGTGGATCTCAGGTCTGAAAATTCTGGGAATAGAAGGGCAGGCAGGGAGAAATCTCGGAATGGGTGGCAGGGAGCAGAAGAAGAAGAAATGTCAACATTCACATAGAAAATGCTACCATGAAGGTTTGGATGAAAAAGGATATTCTACGAGACTGGAATTTGTATAGCATCATAAGGTCTACAGTTTAGAACAATAGATTTTCTGATATTCTTTTTCATGGTTTCTTATTACTGGCTGCCATGTTGCTTCTACGGAACATGAGAGTCTGGATCTATTTTTGTACTCTTCTCATTGTCCTAAAAATTACAAAGAAATAATACAAAGAAAACAGGTTATAATTTTGCAAGGTATCTTGTACCCAGCTGCTCTAGAAAAGTGAAACTCTGTCAGAGAGAAACTAAAGCATGGTTATATTAGTTTAGGTTTTATAAAAGATACTGACTAGACAATAAGCAAAAATCTGAGAGTTTTGTTTTTCCATCAAAGAATGTTTAAGGCACCAGAACTCTCAGCTATTACCTTTATACATATATTATTGTTAAAAGGGATTTATGCATATTAATTTATAATTTTCAGGTTTTTAATTCTCCTGTTCCATACTCATATTATCAGTCTAAGAATTTACACCACTTGAAAATATATTACACATCCTGAAAACCAAGCAACTGACCTTGTATAATGACTCATTTTCTCCTGTAAGAAAATATTTTTAAAAATTATAGGGGCAATATAAAAGACAGCTGCTAGCACCAAGTTTCTTATTTACAATATCAAGGGAAACTTTCATCACATGCAGAATCCAGGTTAAAGTGAACATGCAGTAGATGTTAGCTAAAGTATATCATGTTAGAAAAGGACATTTGTTCATTTCACATCCTGAATGATGCATGATTTTATGATGCCATTTCTCAGTCTTTTCATTTTCCTTTTTTTTTTTTTTTTTTTCCCCAACTTCCATCTTTTCAGTCAAAGGAAATCATCAAATGACCTTGAAATCTGCACTGGTATTTTCCTGGCAGAGAAAGAAGCTCACTTTTCTCATTTGCAAAAATGAATAACAATTTGATCATTCTTAAAACTTCTAAAAGGTTAATTATGCTCTCTCCATGAGCACTGAATAAAAACCTGCTTTATCTCTGCCCAAATGAAACCCACAGGGCTCTCATTCTCTCTAACTCTGCCTGGAGAGGAAATCCTGCAAGCTGTCAATTAACTCCTATCAGTTCATAGATCTGTGTGAGCTGCCGATGATTTTTTCATCCAAAAACTATGACAGCTCTCCTTTGCCAGAGCTGTTGGGTGACTTTAAAAAATTCACAGCAGGAAAGTGTTATCTGGCTTTGGGCTTGCTGGAGAGAAAAAAAAAGAGTGAGAAAACGAGAGGCAGAAAGGTCCTGGGTTATGGAGAGTTCATTTCTAGCTCTAAGATTTCCGTCTGCTTGCAAAACCCCACTTGAACTTGAATTGCATGTTTTAAACAATAATAGAAACTGAACATGGACATGTACTACAAAGGTGTTTCCTTGAGTGTTTGGGTTTGGTTTTGGGTTTGGGGTTTTTTTTTTGTACTGCTGCAAAACAACAGTCAGCCACAGAGGAGATGATACTGGCAAAGTACAGAATTAATAGAACAGGCAACCCAATGTGAAGTATTTTGCCTGCTGATATTATTTCCTGGTTGAAAAATGGCTTTATAATTTGGAAGTCAGAATAGTAATCTGAAAAGAAATGAATGAGAGACCATAAGAGTATTGTTTCACTTACTGTGCAAGATGAATGTCGCTTCCAAATGAATAGAAAGAGAAAAAAATGCACTGAGCATTCAGTGATCACTATATTTCTGCCCACTTACTTTATTTTTGTATAGTAGGGTAAGTTCTTGAAGAGTTAGCCACAATAACCTGCATCAAAGCTGTAGGAACAGGGGCTGATGGCTCTGTGTTAATTTTACTTCTATTATAAAGTGATAGTGTTACAACCAGCATATGCATGGGACTTGCAAACCTGGGCTTTACTCCTGGCCTTGCTTTGACCTGTGGAAAGCTGCTCATTCTCCCACTCTGATATTACAGGGTTAGCTGTAAATATCAGCATCTACTCTTGTAGACAAACAAAAAACCAGTTCAGGTGTACCTCAGCATCCACTGCTAGACACTGGATCATTCAATTAGCAACTTCAAAGAGCAATGGAAATTACAAATTTTTACTGGAAAGAAAAAGAATTGATCCATCTCTTTCATTCTCATTTCCTGTAGATTAAGAAGGAAGCTCTTAGGGACAGACACACTGAGACCTTCTTTTGGATGTTTTTATTCTAAAACCCAAAAGAATCAGGATTAAATTCATTACTCTTTATTTGGGAAAACAAATTGAGACCTAATTTAAAAAATTAAATTAGTCCTGATACAGGTCCACATTTATAAGATATTCCTTTTCTGTTTCTGTCTTTTTCAAACTTTTCTGACGTGGTGAAGCTCCATCAGGCAAATCGTTCTCTAGATTAGTTAATTGACTGATCTCAGCAAAGAGCAGGATGCATTGCCCCCCAGAAGTATCTGAATTGTAATAAACTTTTACTCTGAATGTACTAGGAGAGTCCCACTGCTGTTAAACACACCACAATTTCATGTAAGTTCTAATAATAATAAATGACAGATTCTTGGACATTGTACAAGCCTAAAATCCACCTCAGTCAATTAACAGAAAGGGGGAATCAATAGTAAAATAAAGTGAGCTAAAGGATAACTACATTGAGAATAACTTTTGAAAGAACAAATGTACCTACAGAGCTATCTGCTAATGTGGTGTCTGAGTTTGGGGACAGTACGGGATTCCTTTTTAGCCTTGCAGTTTATCTTAAAAAGTTATTAGTATAAGTGTTCTGATGGGTTTGGCTGTAATATAATTAGCAATGTGGAATGAAATGATGGATCTTTTATTTTTGACAAATTTCTAAATCAGACTTCAATGTGATGTATCAAAACATCTCCATGAGACTTTATCTTCCTCTCATGAGGCAGCAGAACAAACCATCATGGAATATGTGTTGTTTATAGGGAAGTATTCTTCCACTTCTTTGAAAAGAACTAATGAAAGCTGCAAATTCACAATGATTTAATTACATTTTAAATGCACCAAGAAGCCATAATGAAAAGATTTAAGCATCTTAATTATGCTATCAATATTACCTAATGTAGAGAGAAAAGGAAAACCTACTAGGCAGTAAATAACTTAAATGGCTGAAATAATGTGAAATATTCAAGTATTATCTGATTTCACTTTCAGGTTCTAAAAAGCAACCATAGAAATTTTCACCTTAAGATTCCTTACAGCAACACACTTTTTCAGAAAAAGTCCTGGACAACTCAACTGAGAGCACAGTATCATTTAACAATGTCACAGTGGTAGAATAAATATGAGAAATTGGAATCCAATGTGTAAAACCTCTGAACACCTAGTAAACTGCTACATACTTTTATTTTTTGACCTGTTAGTCTGTATATGAAGCAATACCTATTCTTGCTTTCTGTCTGTTACTCTCTTGAAGGTATTGTGTTCCCTTCCTTTCTCTTAGTTTCTATCACAGCTTTTCCAGTTTCAATGTACTTGTCCCTGGATACTTTGAGGTGAGCCTAGCTTAGTTTCTACCTAAAGTAATCAAAATTCAGAAAAATCAGTAGGTTTTGGTTTTGTTTTTTTTTTTTGGGGGGGGTGTGTGTGTGTGTTTTTTTTAGTTAATGAACCAGAAAAGTGACAGGAATAAAATAGACTACTATGAGAAAAACACCAAATACTTCAATGAGGTAAGTGTTTAAAAGTTTCATCTGCCAGAAGAAGCACATGGCTCATCACTGTGATATATGCAGCTCATTCATTAATGGTGTGATTTTGGGATCCATCAAGTAAACAAAATCAAAGTTAGCATGATCAGGACAGTTCAGTCAACTAAAACAGGTGGCTTTAATCAGTCTGGGAGCAAATGGACTGGCTGAATGTCCAAACAGTTCATGGGAGACTCAACAGAACACTTCATGCCATGGGTTAAGCTGTGCCCTCCAAGAGAAGGCCTGACCTCTGCCTGATGTTTTGCATGTCAAAAGGAAAGACCGTGCACAGGGAACAAGGAAGATGCTTTTTTTTGTGGAGACTAATTCTCCTTGCTGTGTTACAGATATGAAAATTCTCCTCATCACAGATGAACCAGTGTCAGTCTGGAGTTGGCAGTGTGCTGTGTGTGGACAGAAAGATATCAACAGTCCATATGTGGGAATGCCAGCTCCTCTTCCCTTGTCACCAGTGTGCCTCTTTCCTCCATTTAGTCACTGGATTTGCAGGTAGGTTCAGCTGTTACTTCCAGGCACTTGTAGGACATTTCTTCAATATTAAATGTAGTTGGAGGTCTTAGGGGAAAAAAAATTTGAAAAGCTCCTGGGAGCCAAAAGTAGTGTCAACCTACTACCTGCCTTGTCCAATGGAATTAGCACATTCATGTGCTTTTATCTTGAGAGGTGGGGGCAGAATTTGGAAACAAGGGCTCATATTCAAAGTTTGCCGTAACAAGAGATGCAGTGCATCTGCAAAGCCCTGCAGTTGTATGTTCCTGCCAGGTGCAAACGTGGACCCATGTGAGAAGGTTTCAAATGTTTCCTATTATTTGCCAGTTCAATGTTTTTAGCTATATGCCAGTGCAAAACCACCTTTTATTCAGAGCTCAAAAAATGCTGGTGTATATTCCAGTTTCTATTTTGAATTTACATACCATTTTTTTAAATGCAAAGTAGGAACATATGTACCCCTAGAACATTTCTGCAAGTGCTCATAAACACGAGTAAGTGCACTCAGCTCTTCCGCCAATGACAAACTGGTTTTCCTAATTTTCTGTTTTTCTTGTGCTTGTGGGTTTTTTGTCTAAAAGCATTCTGAATTTCAGATAATGATTTATCCAGATAATGATTTATGTAATGTTCCATGTTTCTAATAAATAGCTAGATTTGTGGAATGTATTAAGGACGTAATAATGTTGGTATTACATTTCTATCCAGTTTCCATTATAATCAGGAAAAAATTCCCTTTGATTTCAAGGACAGTTCTATCAAACCAGGAGCACTTAATTTTTTAAAACAATGTTAAGTGCTGCTGTTTGCTGACATTGTTTCCCAAACACCAACGATTGTTCACTGACCCAGATGTGAACTTGGTTTTTTTCTGCCTTTGTTTATAGACACCCTTTCTCTGTTGTGCTTATCTACTCCACTCAGAGACATATTTGACTTGCTGGGATGTTGTGATGGACCAAATTAGAAAACCAGTGAAAATTGTTTATAGCTGAGTATGTCAAAATCAGTATTAAAAAAGGCACAAAATTAATATTTACATAGATCAGGGACCTCTACTTTACATTCCTGTTATTACTCAAGTGTTGGAAAGTGTGATACTTGAAAGGAGGAAAAAAAAGCAGCCCACTTTGTAATGCCTAGACTTGGGAATGGATATCATTCTCTGCAGCTCAGTACTCCAATGTGACAAGGAAATGCACTAAGTTTCAGGAAATTCACTGTCTTTTCCAAATGCCTGTCCATAATTGTGAGCAAAGTTCCCTCTTGCAGGACACAGAGACACTTCTGCCTAGCAAACAAATCCCCTCCCCCTTCCGTTTTTTTAATTATTATTATTTTTATTTTTTCTTTGGGTTTGGGGTTTTTTTCAAGCTGACAAGCCTGTGAAAGCTGGAAAGGAAACAGAAACAAAATAGAAAGAGAGGCATTCCTACCTGCAGTCTGCTTCAGATGTAATGATTATAATTATAATCAACAATGACTTTTCACAGTACAGTACTTTTGACCACAATTGGGTTCTACATGAACTTGCTCTTATACACATAAACACTGTTAATGTGTCACAGGAAAGCTGCATGATGTTTCAAACTTTCCATGCCAGATGTACTTGCAACACACTCCCAACACTAAAAAAAGTTAGGTATACAATGATACTAAAGACCTTTCCACTTCAGAAGAGTCATTTTGCCTGTGTAAATGAGTGCATGTTTTTTCTTCACTATTATTCATTTAATGAATGTTGAGAATAACTAGGGATGAGTAATGCTCTCAGGAAATACATCAGTTCAGAAAATGAAGAAGTGTTCTCATTTCTTCTGTTCACATTTTTGAATGATCTCTGAGCTTTCCAACTAAGTGAAAATTTCAGAAAAGTCAGGGCTAACTACCAGATAAGTACTTTCCAGTCCAAACTCAGCACAAAAGGTACCTTTTATCAGGAATGAGATAACAGACAAAAAATAACATATATGCTCCCTAGTGACAGATGACACAATATCGCCTTTGAGACCTGTCCTGTTTTCAGAATACTACAAAACTGATTATCATTGTGGTCAAAGCTCAACAGTTGTCTTGAATTTTTGGAGGATTATCTTCAATTATGAGTGTTTTTCTGTGACACGAGGGACACAGAAACAGCCTCTATGTGGGAAAGCATCTAAATCCTCCATTACTGCCTGTAAAGTAGCAGTGTAAATCAAATCAGTGAAGAGTTTTATGGCAAATATATAGAAGAACATTTAGGGTTTCTTTATTTTCCGCTACAAATCTTTAGACCAGATCAGTGTACGCCTGCTCCTGTATGCTCACCAAAATGTATTGAGGAACAGACCTGGTGACTGTGCCCTATGCTGGTTGTATGAAATTACCACACTTATCCAAAATATATTTACTGGGCAGATATATTTTAGAACATGTTGAGCAAACAATTGAGCTGACACATTTGAGTATTAATCTCCAGCAGGAGAAAGGAGCAGAGTAGAAGTGAACACTGAGATAAGATACTGTCTTGAATTGGATCTCCCTTTACATCACTACTCTTTTTGCAAACAGCAAATCACGTGTATACTGGTAACTGATGTATGTGACTAGCTCAGAAGCATAAAAACTGCAAAATGTAAAAATAAACCTGGTGATTGTCCTGGCGCTTTCACCGACATAGAAATCTGTGCATTTAGAAACTGAACACTTGAAGGTACATGACAGCCTGTGAACTTCATAGATTTGTGTCCCACGCTCACTCCAGTTTCTACAGACTGGTATTTATCAAGAAAAAAGATTACAAGAAAAAATTTGAGGGATAAATGTCTAAAATAATTAGAATAATTTTAGTCCTGAAGTACATCAGACTGAATTATTTTCAACTTAAATGACAGTAGATTCTTTGCTGAAGTGTTCAATGCCTGATCATTGGTTGCCTCTGTAGTTAGCTTACTGATAACAGTAGATTAATATCTGACTGATTTGGCCTGACTTAGTGCTCAATTGGTTATACTTATTGCCTGCTTCTTCCATGCTTTTGAGATGATTTCAGACAGATCTACTGCCTGAAAAATACAGGCTCATAGCACTGTCCAGACTGTGGGGATAAGGACAGCTTAGAAAGCTATAGACCTCAATCTGCATGCTCAGTAAAGTCAGTTGCAGAGAGAACCCTCACAGTTTTATGTTATAACCATTAAAGCTGTAGGGTGTAGCCACAGTTTGTGCCTGCCATGTTTTGGTTTCGGGAAACTCTTTTCCCAGAGACACCTGTTGTAAACAAGAGCATGTTATTGTAAACTATCTTGTTTTTCTGCATTCTTTCCCAGAAGAGGGAATTTGCTTGATGGACCCTTGGTGTGACCAATGGACCAAAGGATCCCACCTTTTAGGTGGGCTCCTTGGCAAAATCTATAAAGGGCAAGTCATGATGTAATAAAGCCAGACCTCGAGTCTCACAGCCTTCTGTAAACAGAGTCCGTGTCGTGCTTTCGTGTTCTACAGCGACAGTAGGGGATGGTCCTTCTCTTTTCTGTATAGCATAGAGCATTTGAATACCACAGGAGCTGCATCTCCCTAGTCTGTCTTGCACTCCAGTTTGGGATTCTGTTTCTCTCGCTGACCACAGAGAATACCTTTCCCCTCTGCTGAGAAGTACATGGACGATTTTAGTGCACAACATCTCCCTTGCCCAGCAGATACGTATTAATCCACTTGTAGGCAGGCACTGCATGACATACAAGATACGACATTTTACAGAGCGATCTGGATGGGGTTTTAGCCATAAAAAAATGCTATAATGGATTTCCGTAACAACCCTCTTGCACAAAGGCTATTCCACGTGTGAAAGTATTGTCTTTAAAGAGTAGGGAGGCTTACATTATGCTAGACTACAACAAAGATAAACGCACCAGAAAGGCAGCATGGCCTCTTGGAAATTGTTTCTGTGTAGGCAAGAGGAGAATGTCATGCAGTGTTGCACAACTGGACATGGGTTGTGTTTTGTGCTGTGCAGAAAATTGATTGCAGTCTTCTGATTACATTTACAATAACATTTGCTGGAAAAACCATTAATCTGACTGTACGGACTATTGTGCAACATCTACCTCTTTAACATCTGTGAAAAACACATATCATTAAATTACTGCGCTGTAAGAAACACTGTTAAAAGCAGATTTTAATGGTTATTTCTTAGCAGCTCTGAGGGAGCACTGGCAATCATATTGTTTCTTCACGGGAGCTAGATGGCTTGAATCACTCAGAGAGGCTTTGCAGCAGTGGAAGATAGGTTACTGAATTTAAATGATCCAGTACAAGCATTAGAATTCCTGAAAATGTCTACAAGTCATTGCACACAGGTATTTTCAGATTACCCCTTGGATACAGGAAGATTGGCAATGAAAAAAAAAAAAAAGAGATGGATATGAAAAGACTGCTAGGCAGCCTTTCTCTGTTACAATAATAGACCCAATTCTGGAGTTGCTAACTACTTTTGCTGCTATTTAGCAGTTACAGCTTCAAGAGAAATAAACAGCACATACTAAGAAAAGCAAACCATTGTTGCATTCATGACCTTATACCAAACATCCTTCATACTGAGCTTGACTGACTGGCATGCAGATTTGTTTCATAAACAAAAAGTAGTGTTTTCTCTCTAAACAATTCATTGTGAGCAATTTGTCATTGCAAACAGCTTCTGGCAGTTGACCAACTCCTTTCAGATAATCCTTCTTTAAACCAACTGGCCATTAAAATCTTGCCTCTCAACAATGGCACCAATTAGTTCCTAATGAATAATTTGTCTGGATTACTGTATTTGCTGGATGAGATGGAATGAATCTTGTATGTCATAAGCAAAATTGTTAACACTAATTTATCATTTAATTGCCTTTCTCTTCATCTAAATAATCCTGGGTCATTTTTAATTCTGTCTTTTTCATGGGCAGCAACTGAACCCATAGCATTTACAAGGCCAAAGGAATGTGTTTGATGAGAGCTATTGATTAGGTCCTACATACACATACTTCAGATTTTAGGTCATTATTTTCCTTTTATTGTGTGGGAAAAATGTAGTCCACAATAAAATAAGTTCATAGAAGCAGTAAATCATTATGATTTAAATTTAGTACAAAAATAGGGAAAGGATATGCATGCATCACAATGAATGTAACATAATGAATGTTTGAAAACAGGTAAATAGACATTATGAGTCTACTAAGTTCATATCTCTCAAATGTGGAACTGCTAATTATAGCTTGGAACATAAGAATATGAATATTCACATTTACACTACATTCTTTAAAATCTTAAAATACGGCTTATATTTCTTTCCTTTACCCCTTTTTTCCTCTCAATCAGCAGATTTTTATTTTTCTTTTAATGGCTGTAGGTGTGTTGAGTGAAATCAATTTATATTAACTGTATATGTCAACTATCTCTGAAAAAAGACTGTTAGAAGTTGGATTGAAAAGTAGAACTGAAATTCAACTTATATTGTCATGGTGATCAATTTTTGTTCAGCTTCCTGTGTTCTCTGTGGTCTGAAAGAAGCCATGTCTGCAAGGTGTGGCTCCATTTTCTCATCTGAAAAATGAAGACACTAATCTTTCTGATCTCCCAGGTGATGTCTGATGGTAACCTCATTGGTTTCTATGAAAGCCATAGATAATTTGGAGATGAGAGCAACAGAAAGGTCTATAAATAAGATAAAATAAAATTCGTGAAGGAAGCATTGATTTTAGTCAGGACTGATAATATTTCTTGTCAATACTGACATATTAGTTTCATTTTCCATTATTTCTAGGTGTTTTAGTTAAGCTAAAAAAGTATAGCCTCTCAAACAGAGTTTGAGAGGTCAAATTTATTGGATAGAACCAAGTTCCAGAGGCTATGTAACCCCAGGGTAAGTTACAAAGTGTGATATTATATAAGTATAATACAAGAGGTGTATTTTTCTGTTTCAGCCTTCAAGAATACAGAATCAAGAACACAAACATCATAACTAGTAGATGATGTGAACCAGAGACGTCCCCTTGTAGAGAAACATCCACCTCTCATTGGTTGCCTGTTCCCTGTTCTATGACACTACGGCTTTGCTTACGTACTTCTAAAGAAATAAAAATGGCATGAAAAGTATATTGCCTGAGATAATTAAGGCTGTTATAATTTTCAGACTTCTCTTGCATTGAAAATTAACAAGTCAATAAGATTTTGGAAGGCTAAAGGGCTGGAGATGAGGTCAAGCCCAATGTTAACATAGTGCTTCTTTGTTCTTTGGGTCTCATCATTCATTGATAATTACTATGGAAAGGATCAAAGTATCTGAAAAGAATTGCATTCTTACTGCCAAATACTACAGCCAAAAAAGTGACAGCTATTAAAAAAAAAAAAATTAGACAGAATGGAAACGGAAAATGTTGGTCTAACCATTTCTCCTTCATATTACAAGTTTGATCCTTGATACATTAGTGCACCTGTATCACAGGGACTATATTTTTATCCATGTCCGTAATCCTTCCTGGCCATTCCACAAGACATCTGTAGTAGAACAGTCAATCTAAAAAGATCCAGAGAAAAACTCTGTCTTAAAATGCAAGACTGCCTTAATTCACTTTCAACAAGTGCTAATTCTCAGACCAAATGGCAACCACAAGTCTTCTGGAACTGGCAGCAGGGTTCACCAGGAAGCCAGTTGGCATAGTTAAAAACACCTTAGCCACAGTCTCATTTCTAGGTCCTGAGGAAAACAGAGGAGTTACGACCTCTTGGATTGAGTGGCACTAATGTATCTTCACGCATAAGTAGTCTTAAAATCTTTTTCACTAAAGCCAGCAAAATCTACTGTGTGACAAAACCAGTTGAGAGCATTTGATTCCAGAGGAATTGCACAGGATTCTCACCAGAATGAATATGTGCAACGAAACATACAGTCTTGATTTGTTCTATTTTTCAATTTTCTTATATGTTCCTTAAATCAAAGACCTTGTGAGTAAATAGATATAATGTCTGTGGATATGGATACCTAAATGCATATATATTATGTATATGCATGTATACATATCTATATGTACGTAAGCACACACATACATATATATAATTCATATTTATGCTTAACTACGTATGTGGCTTCTTTATCCAGATATCAGTCCTGTATGCAACAAGACTCCCAGAAAGACACTAGGAATTATTAGGAATAATTCTCTAAGAAAAAATATCCAGGAGGCATATCCAGGACTAATTTTTTTCCTTTTTTCCTGAGAGTAGGATTTCTATGATTTTGTTAAGCATGCAGAGAGTTTTCTCTTATTTACCTGTGTTGTTAATGTTTATTCAAGGATAAAAAGTATGCACTTTTATTCATATTTATGCAACGTCATTGAAGGTGACAGTTTACTTAAATGTTAAGGACAATTGAAAGCTTTTTATGAGCCCAATCCCTTTTAAAATAGAATGCACTTATAATTATAACTTTTATATCCAAACACGGTCAACTGACAATTCAGAAGCCATTAGTAATAAAAGCTGATTATCATATGGTTTGCATCATGTCTCTGTGTGTTTTAAATCTCCTACTTCCTTCAGTAAGATCAGTCTTTGGGGCTAATCTCTCCCACGTGAGTAATGCCATAAAATTGCCTTCACTACAGAGCAAAAGAGAAATTGTTTAAGTAAAGATAGAGACTGTATAAATCATAAACCACTCTCTCAGATAAAGGCCATTAGGTAGGTCTGTGAACAAATTTGACACTTTGTTTCCTTGCCTTTGACAGCCATTTAGAAAGGCTTAAATATACAAGATCTGACTAAAGCTTTCAAAAATTCATCATGGAATATTTCTTAACCTTGTTGTCCGTGATAGCTGTAGAACAACGATAATACTCTTCAAATGGAGATAAATTACAGTCTTTCAAAAGATTATCACCAGTCTTAATCGAGTTTGCTCCTACAGCTGAACGGTCAGTGACCTTGTTACTCGCACAATAAACATACCTGCTGCTTTACGCTCAGGGGGAGCAGGTTTGCTCCAACCAGGGGGCTGAGAGCAGCTCCACAGGTTTGTTATGGCTCAGAATTCGGCAGGTAAGTAAGGAAATTCAGCTGGTTGAAGGACAATCTTTCAATTACTTAAATACCATCATTCGTGACACTTAGTTAAATTTCCAGTGGAGGTTGTGTATGCAGATCAGCTGTTCTACAGACCCGCTGAACGCTCAGCAGATGTAAATCGGCATGGCCCTGGAGATTTCCAGGACGCCATCCCACACCTACTCCCACTTCAGCTGAGAGGCTGCCCAGGCAGCTGGCTGCCCTTTCCTTCAGCAACAAAGGAGCTCTGCACAGATAGTGAGGGATTCTTAACATGTAGCTATGTTAAGAATAACAAGGAGGCTTTCAACAGCCTCTTTTTGGTTTTGTTTTATTTCAGTAAGAGTACTCGTACACCTCCTTATTTGACATAAACATTTCAGCACCCATTTTTTATATTATAACACAGTGGCTTGACAGGAACTGCACTGCAGGGAGTTGACACTCGAGCCAGTTATGCCCTGGCTCTCCTTCTTTGCGGAGTAGTTGGGGTGGAGATTAGATTTTCATTATCTCCTAATGGCATTAAATCCTGCACTGTATGAGTTTGGGACTGTCCATACCAGCCCATATTCACCAGAATCAAATTAAACATCACAATTTTAATATGCAGTTTTTGCAGAGGGAGCACTTTTCTCTTTTTTTTTCCCCCTATTAGCAACATTACTTTTACTGGAATCAGCACCTCTTGATGTTGGACAATGGCACAGCATGCTAAAGGATGAAGCTGGGGTGAAGGAACAGCTCTGCCTTCTCTGAAGCAGCTTGTGCTAGTGGGCAGAGCTGTCTGAGCACAGTTCAGTCAGTCCTCACATGAAAGTTAAGCCAAGGCCACTGTAAGATAAAGCATTTGGCATTACAGCCACTACATACATTGAAGCTACGAGACTCTGCTTTCTTCTCTTCTTTTTAGTTTAATAGCTATTGAGTTTACTGATATTTTTTTCATACTTTTAGGGGGGGAAAAGGGCCCATTGTGAATGCTGCTGAGTGCTTCAATGTCTCAATGACAGTGCAGGTCACCAAGTAGCACATAAAATCAGGCCAGTAGCAAAGACATCCTCAAGAATTGAAGAAAAACTCCAAAATACCACCAGCCTCCCCACCCCCCCACCAAAAAAAAAAAAAAATCTTAAAATTGCAGCCAAGGAAATAATAATACTCTGCTCTCACCCTAGAATTTCAAAAAATATTTCAAGGACAAAAAGAAAAATAACAATAAAACCAAAAATTTACTATTGTCACATAGCCTGATGATGAACCTTCATAAAAAAAAAAATGAAATCATGTTTTGCTGTTTGACATTCCTCTGCCCTCTTTCAAATCTAATTGGTCTCCCCCTTCTCATGATTTCTTTCACTTCTTTGATTTTTAAACTGTCCCTACAACTTTCCCTTATACACTTCTACAGCAGGCTTTTGGATAAAATAAATTTTAAAAAAATTGAGGCCTTTCACCCATTTACTCACCCCGCTGCTGCATGAGTTGATTTTCCCAGGACATGGTTAATTGTGCTAAGTGTTTTTATACACTACAGCAAACCCCAGGATTTGACTGTTGCTTTTGTAAGTGAGCTCATGTGATTTTATTTTTTTAGGGGAGAGGAAAGAGTCTGTTTTAATCATATGGCTATGCACTGAGCTTCATTTTCTAAGAAAACAGCATATGAGACTTCCTTCACAAAAACAACAGTAAACCTTAGATCCACAGGGTGGGGGTTTTTTGTGGGTTTGACACAAAATTATTTTGCATAACCTCAGAATTATGCTTACAAGGCACAAATGAGACAAAGCTAAGCAGATTCCAGTATTTATCTTTTTTTAGCTATGCCTTTGGGTCAGCTAAGTTCTACTTTATGAAGAGATAGTTGTGAATCATCTCTGCACCCTCCTTCCCTTGCTTGCTCTGTAAAACAGCCTAGGGCCCTTGGCAGGGCTGCTGTACTTACTGAGGTCACGTTACTTGACTTGTTTTGGTTTGTAATTACCAGCAAACCCCACTAAGCTCTCTGGGTCTGAGGATTAGACTGGATTGCATAGCACCCATGCAGGCACAATAACTTCATGCCATCAGGGTACACAGAGCCATGGCATCAGTCACAGGCCCCTTGTTCAGCTGCTTTACAGAGCTCATTACCCCATTCCCTGGGGTAAAAATCACTCACCTGCAACACTCTGGCTCAGGAACTGCAGTGGAGCCAAGCAGTCCATCTGCAGCTAGCCTTTGCTGACCCTTTCAGGCCAGTGACAAATCTCTGATGTGCTCCTTTAGGACTACAAAGCTATCTTAACACATGGCTTCTGAGGGCATCTTTGTTGTAGATTTCAGCTAGCAGATTTAGCCTGGTGAGGCACCTCAACACTCACATAAGTCTGTGCAAACAGAAACTTGCAGATCGTAGCTAGGCTTACAAATTCTGCAGGTATCTGGAGGCACATGTATACTTTAGATATTCATCCAAATCAGCTGACTGTTCTTTTAAATTTACTCACAAAGGTCTTGTGAACTTAGGTCACTTAATTTTACAGAGTAAAAATGCTGAGCGTTTTCAATTTTCAATTGAAACCTTCAGAAGAGGTAGTGTGAAGAGAGACTTCACACTAACAAGGAGCTGCTAAAGAAGAAAGCTTTGTTTTCTTTGCAGAGATAACTGCATTATGATAGCACACTATTTTACACTAGTGGATAAACAAGCAGAGGGAGCCAAAAGAAATGAAATCTTGTGCAGTGGTGAGGTTTTTATTATGCTGCACATCTATTGCTTGTGACACCTGAGTTTCTGCAAGTTTCCAACCAGTACATTCTCTTAATCAGTAGCCATAATAGTGCTATTTGTTTGCACTCCCGTGTAAGAAATTAAAATGGAGAGTAGAATTTTCTTTGATCTCCTTTACTCTTTTCCTGTAGTTTATTCTCACGTTGTTATTCTGTATGAAAGGCTTGCTACCTTGCTACAGCAAAGCATTTTGGGGCAGGTCATATTCATGAAGCATAGGACTCAGTGCTTTTCTGTCACCCATAATCCCAATGGAGTGGGTGATGGCCCAGCCTTCAAGTTCCTGGCATTTTCTGGGCAAGATCTTCCATCATAAAATACAGGCTGAGCACTCTGTTTTAAAGAGTCAGAAATACATTGCACATGTAAGCGCGTATGTTCTCTAAACAAAGACTGAGCACGTGAATTTGATATTTGCAGGTGGGGAGTTACGTAATTGTCAGGAGACAACTGCATGCAGCAAGACTGATCCACTCTCAGCTACGGCAACTCACAACAGGTTAGACCAGCTACCACACGCAAGGGGTTTCTGCATGATTGCACATTTGACCTTTCAAATTCTATTCTATGAAATGTCAGTGATAAATATTTTTGTTTGTTATACAACTCTAGTGGTGTAATTGTTTTTACTACTATTCTTTGTTTTTATTATTATATGTGGTTAACCCCAGGATTCTAGAGGAATCTTTGCTTGTTGTTGCTTATTGTGCACATTTTTTCCCTTTGCATGACTCAAAAATAAGGCGCAGTGGATCTGTGGCAAGTAGCCACAGTTTAAGAGTCTATGGCTCCATGGAGTTGTTTGTTCAAAGGATAGCCAGGACAAAACTGGTTTGCAGAGTTTTTTCTTTGACAAGAAAGCACTCTTTTACAGAACCATTCTTGAAACCTGGACTGTAATCTATCTCATGGAAAATGTTTGTTTGCTTGCTTGGGGTTTTTTTTTTTGTTGGTTTTTCTTCCTTCTTTGCTTCCTTCCTTTACTTCCTTCTTTGTTTTTGCCTTCATCTGTTCATCTCCTTCCTTATTTTATGTCTTCCTTTACCTGTGCAGGAAACATTCTTCTTGTTGGAAGAATGGGATAAAATCCCCTTTTCTTCACTGATCTTTTCATACCAGGACATCTGGACCATGATAGCTTTTGTATAGCATCCAAGTGGTTAAATTAAAGATGAGTTGAAACTTGAGAGAAGTTATGTATAGACCACCCCTAGAACTTGGATAATATTTATTACAATTGTCTACTGTCACAAGCTATTTTAGGCCTTTCCCAGTCCTTCCAAAAGTCTGCAAAGCAAAATAAAATTCTCTCAATACATCTGTGGCAAAATTTGGCTATTGTTCAGAGGTTTCTTTGTGAAGAGCACCAAAAAAAATAAAACGACCATATGATGATCCTCATCTGCAGGATGAGGACAGGTCCTCACCTGCAATTAACATATCTAGCCAGACACAATTGTACATGAAGACACACCTTCAACATTCCCTGAATCCTTGCAAACGCAAATGATAAATCATTTACCTAACTAGATAATAATATTGGAATCCCCAGTTGGAAGTCTCAATTTATATCTATAACACAAGAATTCCTGTATGATTTTCAGCACGGACTATGTATAGCAAATCCATAAACTCCATTTGGGATAGCCTTTGGTCATGTTATATAAAACCTCCATATATTCAATACAGTGACTTACCCAGTAAGTTTTTCCTGGGAAAATATTAACATTAGGGCTTCTTTTCTTCCACCAGTGTCAGCAGAATTCACCTGCTGCACCTGCTCAAATGCAGATATTTTAAATGTTGCAGAAGAGAGAACATGGTTCCAGTACCAAAGAGAACTTGTCCCCTACTTCCATGGTACTGCAGTACCATATTAACACACTTCCTAAGCAAAATATACATTTTCACAACTATGACTACCACTCTAAGATCAACTGTTTTCTCAACAAAGTCACAATGGAATATCAGTAGAATCTAATTCCCCAGGGTGGCAGAGTTTAAGGGCAATATCCTTTATATATCATGCTGTGTTTCTATCAAAATTCCCTAAACTGGAATGTTGGACTTCAGTGGTTTAAGTACCTGCTTTGTCAGGCAGAACCTAATTTTCTCTGTTTGGTAAGGAATGTAGAGTAAATAGCCTTCCAAAAGTAAGTGCTTTAATTCAGGGGTTTTTTTTTCAAAATTTTATCATGACACCTCTTCCCCAGATTATTTAGGGCCAGCTTTTCCTAACAGCTCTAGCCACAGCAGACTACTTTAAATTGCCCAGGTTGCTGGATCCTTGAGTGAGCTGCATTTGGAGGGCTTGGGGAGAGCTAGGCACATCCCAAAGGGGTGCAGCACAGCCAGCACACAGAGCACTGGAATTACCATCCTAACCAGACAATTGGCACAGCATCCTTGTTCTGAATCTCCGGGCTGGAACACCCTCCTGTTCAGGCTATCTGAAACCTTTCCTTTGATGATTATTTCTCTCTCCTTTAAATAGGAATTGTAAAACTTGCACAGAAAGTAATCTCATCAGGTGTCTCACCAGGCCAGAGGCAAATTAAAATGTCACCTCCCTCTCCTTTTTCACCACCCAAATCACCAAATGATAGGGCATTTATGGTCTGAGGCACTCATAAGCCTTTTTAATAGCTGTAGCTATTTTATTTAAAAGAAAATAATATAAGATTACCAGGACCACAAAGTGGGAACAGATTGTCTAGATTTTTTTCTGATTCTTTCTTCAGGTGCTGTGCATATAGGCATGGAAAGGGCCAAAGATAGACACAACACATCTTCTTAAACAGACAGTTTTGTTATATTAGCCCACAAAGGCGGAGTTAGAAGACAGTGGGATTTCATAAGTGCATGAAATACTGATGTTAAAAAGGACAAATATAAACAAGTAAAGCTAATTGCAAACTGATGAGAGTACCAGGGAGCATCAGAAGACGTTTAGTCAGAAAGGACAAAGAAAAAGTAGAAAACTGAAAAGAATACAGACAAACAAAGCTATAAAAGCCAGAAGCTGTAAACAGTAAGAAAGGCACTAAAGAGGAGAGCAATTAAAACATTTATGAAAAATTATCAGGCCATTAGTGATTTCACTGCTAAAAGAAGAATTGGCTTTGTCTGATAAAATGAGTCTTACATCCACCTATTAAGCAAAAGAGCAAATGTGGATCATAATGAAAATTACACCACCTACTCTGTGGATAATGATTCAGTTTTTTCAACAGTTACAAGAAAATTGTTGAAATAAATTGAAGAAATACCTTTTCACCCAGTGATTGTTAAAACTCACCTGAAGAAATGATCCTGAAGTTTCTTTTCTTGCCTTTCTGTCTCTTATATACTGAAAGGGGAGGAAAATGACCATTCCAGGTCCTCAGCCTGAATAGCATCCATCATAGACAAGTCTGCCTATGATGCCATTGAATCCAGGATGAAATCATGCCACAAGTTGAACTTCTAAATGAGCAGACCAAGCTTCATTGCACATTGTTTGGTATATTTTCAATTCTACTTTTTCTCATGAGCAAAGCATAGAAAATCTGAAGATGGCAGATACACTCAGACATTAATTGCTGCTTCAATTGCTTCTTGTTCAAGATGTTTCAATAAAAGTCTTGTAAACAGCAATGTGGAACAAAAGTTCAATTTTGGACATTTTATTGGTAAAAAAATGGAGCAAATCAACATAATAAAGTCTACTGCAGTATTTTTAATCTCCAGAAATGCTTTAAAGAACCACTGTGACTTTCTTCAGATGATGTCTCCAGCATAGATTTGTCTTCCAAAAAGAAAAATCACCCAAATTGTTTTAACTAGTTTAATTACTAATTATTTACATTTATATTAAAATAAGTAAGCTAATAATGAAAATGTTTAACTAATAAATAAATTAAATATTGTTATATCAAAATATTACCTACAAATAAACAGTAAAATAAAATTTATTAGTATATATATAAATTTTATCTTTGTGTTATTCATTCATTGGCTTAGGGGGTTAGATGAATGTCCATTGAGTCTGAGAAAACCTCCCCCTCACATTCTGGAAAGCTCAGGATTCAATGCCCAGCAGGATACTCTTGCCTGACATCCAAGTCACACTTTTGAGGAGCCATGCTGAGCGGCACCTCTGGCCTTTGCACATAAAAAGTGAATTATATTATTCCTGGATTTTATAAAGTCTTCAGAGAGATTTCGTTTGGGACTAAAGAATGCTGACTGAGAGAAACCAGGACAAAGAAGAAGCTGCAGAAGTTTTGGCAACCATATAAGGAGTCACTGAAAAGACTTTAGCATCCTTGCTCACCCCCTCTGAAGCATTTGCCTGCCTACATTTATTGAGAAAAAAATAATAGTGTCTGTTCTCATGCATATATGGTGTTCATCTGGACACTACCCTTCCATAGCTCTTACATTTTCCCCAAGACTTTGCTGATTCACTGCTTTTATTTCTAATACAATAAAATCTTTTGTCCTGACAGATATTTAAGTTAATGGCATTTCATGACATAAGAACTGGGTTGTCACTTATTTCTCTGGACTTCCTAGTATCCATAATAGCTCCTGCAGAATTCATAAGAATTTTTTATTCTGTAACTTGGGGAAAACAACAGTATATAGAAATCTCTTCTTGAAAGGTCATAACTATCTATTAAGCTGGACAATACGACCAGAGAAAATTAATCACAACTTTCCTTGATACACCACTTGTGAATTAATTTATTTAAAATGTATATTGCTTTTCATCAAAGAGCCTTTAATTAAGAGAAATCTTACAAAGTATGCCAGAACACAAAATATGCAGATTTTCCCTACATACATTTTCTTCTAGGTTTTCACGGCACTTTTCCTCGGCAGTTCTCTTCATCCCAAAGATAACTACTTCTTTTTACAGCAATGAATCTGAAGGCAATTTTTTCACCCAAATATTGGAGATGTCCTCTAAACAAACAGTAATGCCCAGCTTTTTGTTTTGTTTTTGTTTTTGTTTGTTTGTGGCTTTTTTTGTTGTTATTATTGTAATTTCCTGCTTGTGTGAAAGTACAAGCAAGCAGACAAAGGACAGGTGGAGGGAAAAACGTCTCAGCTTGTTTCATCATCAAACATGCAACGTAATTCCAAGCTGTAGTATATGCAGGTTACCCTGTCTTTTAACTTCTCATGAGGCAAACAGGAGAAGACATGAAGCTGTGACTTGAAGCACTGAAATAAATGCTGTGACAGCAGAAGTTAGGCCATTTTCTATTTTAGTCTGTACAGAGAAGGTGGCACTTTACCTGCTGACAATATGCAGGTGAAATGGCAGAGAAGGATCAGTGTGAGCATATGCTGTTTACTATAGTGCTTCCCAATGTGAGTTCTTAGAAGCTGCATCTTCTTCCACATGATCAGAGGTCAGGAATCTCTTGGAATGACAGCAGTGAGAACCAGCGCTGGCAATTGGCACTGTTAAAGCAAGTCTTGATGGAATTTATGGATACTGAGATACTGTTGGAAAGACATCACTAGAGATTTAGGGATTGCCCACACTGAGGTGTTTTGGAGTCATCCTCAAGGAGAATTTCACATTCTAGTTTTATATAGATTGTCATAGTCGGGTAAAAATTGGTCTGAAAGGAAATAAGTTCAGTTTCAAGAGCAGCTTCCAATAATAAAAGACTTGACTTTGCAGAAGTTTAGCCTACTAGTTTCTTCCATGTCCCATGCTGTGCATTCATTACTCTTTGGGGCATGCCACAAAGCCCTTCTTCTCTTTCATAGGTATTTAGCAAGTCTGCAAGATTGTAAGAGAACGAGTTGAAGATTACAGGAGACTTTGCTGATTTTTTATGACATGATATTGCCACACCTTCTTCTGGAGTCTGTGAGAATCTGTTAACAGGAAAATTCATAATAGGCAATTTAATGAATAAGGGGTTTTACTGGGAAATACTACATTTTCTGATTGAGTATTAAACTTTAGAGGATTCCAAGAAGTCTGGAGAGTTACCAGAAAATAAAATAAAATGGAATTAAATAAATAATTCTGATCAGTAAGATATGAAGGTACAAAACGAGGTCAAGTCTAGATTAAAATATTTAACATTGTTTAAAGAGCTCCATCACTAACTCTTCCCTTGACAGGCTTATTCCTATAGCAAATATTTTTTGAAATATCTCTTTCCATGTGGCATTGCCATATGTTTTATATTGCTTGGTTTTCCATAAACAGAGCACATACACACATTTTACAGGCTATTGATCTTTTTCCTGCTCTGAACAATGTCAATGAGAGGGTTTTCTTCCTGACTTTTATGGGAAAGGTTTTGTTTGGTTGGGTTTTTTCGGTTGTGGTTTTTTTTGTTTGTTTGTTTGTTTTTGGTTGTTTGGTTGGTTGGTTGGGTTTGGGTTTTTTTGTTGTTGTTGTTGTTCTTTTTGTTGAGTTTTTTGGGGGGGTTTTGTGTTG
Organism: Phylloscopus whistleri; assembly: GCA_017589585.1. NCBI lineage: Eukaryota > Metazoa > Chordata > Aves > Passeriformes > Phylloscopidae > Phylloscopus > Phylloscopus whistleri. The sequence goes on along the minus strand of JADMLD010000679.1, from coordinate 3,773,583 downwards.
TGTTTTTTTGTTGGTTTTTTTTTGTTGTTTTTGTTTTGTTTTGGTTTTTTGTTTTGTTTTGTTTTGTTTTGTTTTTTTGGGTTTTTTGGGGGTTTTTTGGTTTTTTTTTTTTGTTTGTTTGTTTTTTTTTGTTTTTTTTGTTTTTTTAATTTTTTTTTTATGTTATTTTAAAGACTGACTTATATCATGTGCTGTTGAAGAGGTTAGTACTTTTTTAAGCTATTCCTTGTAAGTAAAGTCTAATAGACTTTCTTGTTTGGAAGAAGTACTTCTGTCAGTCAGCTGTCCTGAACACTCATTTCAGTAAATGAGGTCTCCCCCGAGCTCCGCTACAGTCACTGAGGTCAGCTGGGACACCTCCCCTCTCTGTGGCTAGCTCACATCAAGGCCTCGCTTGTCATCTCTTCATGCACTGACACCACCAGTTTGAATGCTTCCACTTCTACCGTGAGGCATAAAAAGTAGGATGCACTTTTCCGAAAACGCATCTCGTAAGGCATGCAGTTCAGCAAGGTGAATCACAGCCATGGATGTATCTCTGAGCAGTTCTAATGCTGCTGTCAGATACACTTAGCCAATTAACCGTTGGATTTTGTTTGCTATAATGTCAGCTTCCCTTAAATAGAGAAGAGTTGAGGGAAGAATCACAGAAGTATGTCAGAAGGTTAAAGCCGTACTATGAGGTCCATATGCCACTCCTGCTGCTGCAGAGGTCTCTGCCCTCTTAGCTGCTGGCTGATCCTCTCCAGACTGGTGTCACCTTGCAGCCAGAGCCACCACAAGTGCTTATGTGCTTGTGCCCTGAGATGGGATCAGGAAACTGATACAGCTCAGAGACAGCCCATGTCTGTCTCCATGCATTTCAGATGGATCAGTTCCCTTATCTGCTTTAATCTCTGTTTCACAAGTGCTGCTTCTGGCAGGCTGCTGGTCAGCACAGTGGAGGGAATGGGCAACGTGAAGTGTGCATGGGAATGGCTGTGATTTTGGCAGCACTACCAGTTCACAGGTGCCTAATCCTGCAGCCTAAGATTGTCAATAAATGATGAGGCTTCATGACACAAGGGTTCCATGGATTCTTTTGTCATATAAATTAGTCATGACTGAAAAATTCTGTATACTACTGGTACAGAACTTATAAATAAACTAAGAATGGAAACACACAGGAAATGCAGACTTAGCAATAATTTACCAGAGCTATATTTGTCTCCTTTCTGTCTCTGTTCACAACACTAAGTCTTTCAGTTAAGCCCCCTCTTTATAAATCTCTTCTTAGTTGTACAGGAAGACCTTTTCTTATGACCTATTTTAATGACAGAAACAATACAGAGTAAAGATAATACATAGATGCAGGATCTTTTTCTCAAGATTATCCCAGGTAGTGCTGAGGTGAGTAATCAATATATCTGTTCAACAGAGAAGATTTTCATCATATTTCTACTAATATATTTCTACTAATTCACAAAAAAGTCCTCATGGTAGGGAAACATCTTCAGAAAGGGAAAACTGACGCAACTTGTCACACTCTGAAAGGATTGTATGCAATTAGTAGAACAGTAATGAGAAAGTTAACATTTATATTCATGTATCTTTCTCCACACAGGCTATCTAGCTGATTATAATTGGAGGATTGTTGCCAGTGGAACATTTTTACAAATGCCTTATTTCCCATGACCTGTCCAGGAAAGACCAGTAAAGTTCATTTGTATTTAAGGGAAGGGAAAAGAACAGAATTTTCCATTACAATACCATCCTAAATCTTCCTTTTAAGGCCATGTCTTTCAGTGATACACCATGATGATACACTTTACAGAACTCCCACTTCATAATTACTCTTTTAGAAAATGATAGCCACTGGAAAACAAACAAACAAATCTGACCAAACTAACAGAGAACACCACCCACAGCTGAAAAGCTTATGTGAACCATTTGAATAGCATTTGTCTCTAGCAGACATCACTGCAATGAAAGAAAAAATGGTGCCAATTAATACAACTGATTTTAACCACTTTTCCCAATGGGTCAAATGTTAACACGGCCAGGGAGATGTCAGAGCTGGTAGGGCTAGAGCAGTGCAGTCCACTGGGGTGTGAACAGCTTCCACCATCTAAACAAATCCCTATTTCATGTTAATTCAGCTGCTCTTGAATCCTCAGTTTGTTTTGCCTTGGTGAGGTCTAAGTTTTAGGACCTTGCCTAGAGCAATGCTCTGTTTACATGTGATTTTTAAGTGTTGGCTACTAATTGTATTGCATTTGAAGATACCTGAACTTAAAAGATTTTGAACAAAATTTTATATCTCTTTTCCTCTTGCCATGCAACAGTAACACCACAAAAAAAAAAAAAAAAAAGTCCAGTTGCTTGTCATAGTTGATAAAATAAATATGTTTTTCAGTCCGTTAGTGATACAGTGCTTTCAACAGAGGAGTGAATAATACCAGGTGTTCTGTGGGATAGAGACATTGTACTCACATTTCGTTTCATAGGAAACCATGGAATAAAGCCATGTTTGCACTCTATAGCTGGAAACAAAGAAGTGTATACTCTTGAAGTGGCTGCCTTCAGTGTGAAATGTGGAATGAGAGAGGCTTTGTTTACTGTGAGGAATGTCACTACCAAGTTTCTTAATCCTTTGTCAACACCGAGCTAATTCAGCTTTCATAAAACAGGGTAGGGCAATGAGTAAATGGATCAGTTACATTCTTCTGCTATCGCACTGCATTAGCATTAGAGTTTACAGGTTGCTCTGCTGAAAGGGCTGTCTAAAATTTATGTTTCACAGGGGGTTTTTTTGCTAAATATTTGGCAGACTATGCTTTCAGAATACAAGCAAGCAACAGAAGATGTCTGTGAAATAAACATGATTTTGCAATGATCTCAGCTGTGCAGTAATAGCACTTAAAAGCTAAAATACCTCAATGGTCACTACAATTAATGCCATTAAAGTAATTAGGCTCAGCAGCTGTAGGGTCAAATAAAGACAGCTCTGTAAATGACAATATGGCAAATGAAAATTACTGATATTTTCATCTAAACTATATTCCCTAAATTATCATCTTAACACCAAATAAATAAAGCTATGATAATTCAAAGCCAGCTTACAGATGGAAACTAGTGTAACTAGTTGCTCCAGAGTTGGCTAGTGTTAAAATTTAAATGTAATTAATAGCCTTTACTCACTGTCTCTGGTTATACATGGTGTTTCTCATTTACATTCCTTTGAAAGATGCTGACAGCACTAAACATCTGAGAAGAAAGATCTCACCCACTGGAGGAAAACGGTTCTTCATGTTATAGTGCTTATAATGGACATGGTTGCTGCACTGTTCTAATAATGACCAGGAAAAGGAATGTGGGAGAGGGAGGCTCTGCGCTGTTTTCTTTTCAGTTTTGTGTTCCAAGCCTTTCCTGGAGTCAACGTGAAATGTAATTGCTCTTTTGACCTCTATCTTCTCTCTCCCCAGGTCTGAGGAAGAGCTACACTGGTTGATTATTGCAGGAATGAAAGGCACTCTGACCTTGCCGACCGAACGCCTTGCTGCTTTCAATGTTGCCCATTATGCTGAAGGCAGGCAACTCCTGGAGAGAGGCTGAAATCTACAGGAGCGCTGCTCGCCGGGCAGGCTGCCAGCAAGGACTCCACCACACACGGGAAGCCAGCTGGGGGAGGGAGCGGGGGGAGGCTATATCAAAACATTGTTAGCACAGGGTATAAAGAGCTCTCAGATGCTGATCACAGATTGCTTCTTCATTAATAAGACTTTACATCATCCACCTGAAATGAAAAGGAGCAGGAGACGTAAGGGAGAAAGAGGAGTACAGTAATAATGTTTTGGCAGTGGAATGTGGCAGTCGTTAAATTAAAAAAAAAAAAAAAAAAAAAAAAAAAAAAGCCAACAAGCAAAACAACAACCAAAAAACCCCAAACCTAAGCCCAAACCCACAATTTTCACAAGAATAGATAGATTGTTACTGTATAAGGATCCATTGAAAATATTCCTCCAAGGAAAACAGGTCAAATATTCAATTGCTATAACTATGCTAAATTGGAAAACATTCACCATAAAATCTTCCATAGAATATTTCTGGAGCTGTAAAAGGCTGGAAAACATACCAAATGTTATGTTTGACAGATTCTCTCTTTTCATGTGCATGTGTTTTTATATTTATATATATTTCAGAAAACCAAAACCTCAGAATTCACAGAAGTAATAAGATATTATTTGAAATTATTTCCTATTACTCTAACTGTAACTTTCATTTCCAGCCACGATGACTGGCTGAATGAGGTTTGTAATTTGACCTGAAGATAATATGGAGCCTTAGGTTGAGCTCTTGAAGGGCACTGATAGTTTGAAGACAGCCCATTTTAAATGAAGCTGTCCAAAAAGATGTTCAAATAACATGGGCATTTCATTTAGAAGCTGAGTTTATCCCAGCAGGGTCACTAGTATTTCAATGTCATCATGACTTGAAGACTGCCTACTGACTCATACAAAATGATTCAGTGGCTCATACAAAATGTTTGGTGGTTTCTGCTTTCTTTTTTTTTCTCAGTCATTTATCCCTATCACAGAAAAACTAAACTAAAATACAGGCAAGAAACACACATGTTGTTTCCCTAGGCTGATGCAAGGGCTGGGTGACTGCTGGACCACTCCCACAGAAGCTAATGCTGCTCTCCTCAGGGTGGGAGAGCCGCCGCCTCGGGATGACAAGCACAGCACACATCACGCATCCAGCGGTCACGCCGCGCTTTCCCCAGCCCTGCCAGGTCCCCGTGCGGACTGCCAGGCTGTGGACAGCAGTGATGGCTGCTCTTGGTGGCCAGAATATGCTGCAGCCCCTGCATTGCCCCTTGCCATTCCCCATCTCTATTCTAGAAAGCAAGGCGTGTGCTATGTGATCATTGGAACTTTCTGCCTTGAGAAGGTGGTGTTATCAGGTCACTGCTGCTCAGAAAGAGAAGCCCTGCACCACACTGACGCCGTGCTGCTAACCAAGAAGCCTGGAGGAAGAAAGCCAAATAAACTGGTTGTAAGTCATGACCAGAACTGGGAATATATTCAGTGTCTGGGCCAGAGAATTTCGACCAGCAAGGGAGAATCTATCAAAAGTCTATGCATATGGTAAAAATAGTTAATGACCCTTATTTTTAGAAGGGATGCTGCCTATCAAGATGGCATTGAAGTGATCTGACTTCATCTAAGTTTATCACCAATGCATTCCATTAGAGTTATATCTCTAATGGAGCTCCATATCATCAAATTCCTTATAGGAATTTGTGACTATGACCAAGGCTCTCATTTCAACTTCTCTGTGATAAATAAAACTGACGGCACATCCCAAAACTTACACAATGAGGCCTGTTCTACAGTCTTTCAATTTCTCTTCTAATTCTTCCTGCATTTTCTCTGGAATATCAACAGCTTACTTGAACACAGTGCTCCTATACAAACTATCCTACTAAAAATATCTTGAACCTTATTTGATAATCACCCAGCCTTGTTATTCAGTTGACTATTCCCCACAGGCCTCCACTCATTTTCAGAGCTGCTGAAGTCCTCTACCCTGAAATAGTGGCTTCTATTATTTGTTCCAAGCTGAATTGCTATATGGTATGTCTGGTTATTTTCTCCTTCCTTTTGTTAGAAAAAGAAAAGCCATAGTGTTGTGTCAAAAAGAAATAAGCCGTGCTTTAAAATACCATGTGTAAAGAACCTGAGTGAGCAAATACAGGGGATCCTTTCATGCCGTGACCATACCTTCGATAGTTTCTCCATTGAATAAATACAGATTATATTCTGTATTTATATTATATTAACACTTCACCTTATAGAAAAAGGGCATTCATATTGAATACTATTTTTGCTATTATTTTAATTAATGCCCTGTACATTTCAAGAAGCAGTTAGCAGGATTAGTGAGGGAAATTGGAGCATATTGTACAGGCAGAATTGACATAGTAACAACAATGAAGCCAGGTGAGCAGGAGTCTAACACAAAAATGAGAGTAAATATATTTTCTTCAACACACTAAGGAGCTAAGATACTTTTCCACCCATTCTTTACAGAGTTCAAATCCCTGGCAAACAGCTTGCTGCAGCTCAGGTTATTTTGTTTGGAGAAATCTAAAAAGGTTAAGCCAACTAACACCATGAAACAAATGGATCAGAGGTATTTGAGCTCTGGAAAGTCAAAGTATTAAATAAATTGTAAGTTCATACTGTGCCAGTTCTTAGCTTTCATTGCTTTAATTTGAAGGATGAAGAAAAATACAACTATGTTAGATAAAACATAACAAAATAAAGAGGTATGAGTAAAGGACACGACATATATAAAATAATAAATAATTGTTTTCACTCAGTAAGTTTACACAGAACCTCAGCAAATCAACTTATTTTTCCTGAAAGCAGTTCAAAGAACACCAGCTGCCATTTGTACCCTGTGTTTTTTGCATCTTCCATGCTTGCTACCTAAATGCTTTTTATTGTAGATACAAAATAGGAGTTTTGACTGTGAAACCTGACAACATATTCAGTGGGTTTTGGCTGTCTCTACGGGTGCAGTTCTCCACAATACGAGTATCTGCTTAACACAAATGGCTTATGAACAAAAAGACCTGTGTGCACTTTCAAAATCAAATATTCCTGAATATTGAGTGTGCTTTGCACACATTGGCTTGAGGCACAGATACTTGTTTTGCCTGCAAATCAGGCCTAGTATGTACTCAGCCTAGAAATGCATACACGCTACATCACGTGTTCTCCTGCCCACCTGATCCCTCACTCTATGAAAAAATAATAGTAAGTGTTGTTTTTCTAAAATATTGTGGTAAGTTCACCATGAAATCACTGGTAGACTAAAAAAAAAATCTATATATATATATAAATTACCTAGTATAGCTCTAAAAACAACTTAAGTAAGATTTTGTCTTGGTCCAAAAATAAAAACTGAATAATAGTAAAATTGAAAAGATACAAATAATTTTCCAGTGTGTGTGTGCATTTTGGTGTATAGTCTATTTGGAATTATCTTTAAACTTTTGGGGTGGTTTCTCCTCTTCGTTTTGATTGCCATTTTTCTTATACATATAACACTTTCTATGCTTAAAGCTCAAGAGAAGGGGTGTTAGTGAACTTCATCAAGATGATCAGAGTGAAATCCCTGAAAAATACATAAAAATGTTGGTTCTTGTCCTATCTGTCAGACCCTGCAAGATGCCCAAGTTTTACTGTTGTCATTGATCTGATCTGGGAGAGATGATAAACCTCAGGAAAAATCATGCAACACTGAGTCCCGAGTGTGCCTACGTGTTCAACAGCTGTTCTTGATGCAAACATGCAATCTAATTCTTGCTCTTTGCTTTATTTTAAAGGTTGGAATGTGGAATTTCAAAAACATAATGTCAGATAAGTAATAAGTGTGAATGTTAAGGGTTTGCTGAATATCAGATTTCATCCAAGGAGGTGAGAAAGACATAATTTCTGCAATATTTGCTAGATTATGGCTTTTAGTTTTGTAGGAAGGGTGGCTGGCAGCTCCCTGTCAGCAGACGGGTAGGAGTACAAGAAGCTTCCTTGTGTTCAGTATCAGCAACTCTTGTTTAATTTGCATTTGAGGGAGTTTTTTCCATAGCGTATTCATTTGCCAGTGAGTTAATATGTCCCTGCATAATCAGATAAGAATGGAATAGAATTACTAATGATAAGAGGAGGTGGAATAAGGGCATGCCAGTAGAGCAGCCTTTCCTTCACCCACTTAATCTGAGTAGATCATAATTTCAACTATCTCAAGTTTAGGTTGGTCTTATTTCTTTTCCCAAGGTAGGAAGTTTTGTTGTTTGATGTTTATTTTTATGGGTTTTTTTCCCCCCTCAAAGGTGAGTTTAGAAAATTAAATGCTGTAGATTGGCTATGACAGCTGCTACTTCATTCTGTGAAGCTGGAGAATACAGAACTTATGCTTGCAGCTAGAAAAATACATAATTTACCTCCTAAACCAAATAGAAGAGCACACTAATTAAAGCAGAATAAAAAGTATTCTCTGTAAAGAATGAAGTGAAAATCAAAAAAAGCCCAGAAAAATGTTGGTCCCAGTGCAACATAATCTTCATACATGCAAGTCAATAGCCATACTTGCATTAGAGTAAATGCAAATGTCATAAGCCTTTAGGGTTGTAATGTGCCATTCATGGGACAGCCTGCACAGTGAAGGAAGGAGGACTTCCAAACAGCTTTGTCAGCTGCTATTGTGCCCCTGGGGCTCAGCAGCTATGCTGTGAGCAGCAGTGCGTGAGCTGCCCTGCCAGACTCGTTGGTGCTCAAGAGGTGGTGCCTTGACCCCAGCCGGGAGGTCACGGCTGCACCGCAGGGGTTGGTGATGCAGCCAAGGACAATCCTCCAGGCTGCTTAGCAATGCACTTGAGGGCCCTCCTGCAGCCTCTGGGAAGGGGCACGGTGACCAGCAAAAGCCTGCAACACGAAGCTGCAGCACGTTAAAGCACCCGCAAAACTCCATGAATTTACCACTAGTAAATTCATCCCGACTAGTGTCTCTTGGACAAAGCAGCAGTACAAAACCCTGGAGTTTTATGTTGCATTATTATCTAAGCTTCTGTAACTCCACATAGATTATCCCTTCTAGCTGAAATACTTTGTAATGTAGATGAAGCTACTTTTGAATCAAAGAGACAGGTGTTAATGGCCAAGATGCAGGAGGTCCAATTTTAAACTCACGTATGATGTAATTTCATTTGGATTAACTCAGCTCCTAATTTGGTTTTGTCTGTGCAAATTCTCAGTGAACTCAGTGAGCTACACAATAGCTAATGCAGAAAGTGGATAGGACACATATTCACTTATTCTGCTTTATAAATTTCATTGTGATTTTAGCATAAAACTGTGAGTATATAAGCCATGATATATTAAAAGTGTTATGAATATCCATAGTAGTATATAAGCAGTTTGAAAGAAAAGGAGGGGGTAAGAAGGGAGAGAAAGAGAAAAGAGAAAAGAGAAAAGAGAAAAGAGAAAGAGAAAGAAAAAGAAAAAGAAAAAGAAAAAGAAAAAGAAAAAGAAAAAGAAAAAGAAAAAGAAAAAGAAAAAGAAAAAGAAAAAGAAAAAGAAAAAGAAAAAGAAAAAGAAAAAGAAAAAGAAAAAGAAAAAGAAAAAGAAAAAGAAAAAGAAAGAAAAAGAAAAAGAAAAAGAAAAAAGAAAAAGAAAAAAGTGCAGGGGTAAGGGGAGAAATGGAAGGGAATGGAAGGGAAGGCAAAGCGAGGCAAAGGAAACAGTCTCTAAACATGTATTTTGTGCCAAACCTTAAACAGTTTCTTCAGCTTAAAGCATTCCTGTAGATTTTGCTTGGGCCCCTTAAAATTCTTGGATATTTCCTATTTGAATATCATCTGCTCAGCAGGACAGATATGCCAGCTATAAACTATTCTGCCTAAGTGACATAAACTACATGACCTTGCACTGGCCTTTGCAAATGATTTGGACCAATGATGTGTTTAATTGGGAATTTAATGAGCGAAATAGATGTTCCTGTGCTTTTCCAATTCACAATTATGCTCTTCTGCTTTTACTTCCAGATAACTCTACTGACTTTGAGGAAGTTACAGTTAGAACACAATAAATAAATAAATAAAAATAAAAATAAAAATAAAATTTAAAAAGCAACAACCCATGAGAACTTTGCTGCTGAAAACAAACAGGATTTACACCATGATAGAGCAAGCAAATCTAGATGTAAAACATGGCAAGTAACTATGGTGTCTGCTGAAACAGCCTCCCCAAAAGGAGCAGCAGATCACTGAGAAATGTTTCAGCCACTGACACTAAACTAAACTTTGAGATTGCAATTGAAGAATGCTTGATCCTGTCACTGAAATCACAAGCATCGCCCTCAACCAATACATCCCAAGAATCACCTTAAAATTACAACACTATAGTCCTTTCTGAAGAAAGCCTACACTTGATGCCACCAAGATCAGCAGTTCTAGTTACTTTTCTTTAAAACTTTTTTTAGTAGCTTAATTGAGAAAAAATTATAGCTATCTCAGCTAAATGTTTGTTGTGTTGGTTTTTTTTTTCTTTTTTTTACACTTGGACCATCACTGTAGTGCTTGAACATCTAGCTGTCTTGAGAAATATAGCATCCAGAGTTACAGGGTTACTCATTCATATAGAAATATGCTTCAGAAATCACACTCAGAATTCAGATTATATTAAAAAATTCTAGCTTTGATCATCTTCAAAGTCACCTTATCATTAGCAAACCACAGAGAAGATGCAATATGTAGGACAGGTGAAGGTTTGAGATCCAACACAGAACAGAGAGCAAGTGGGCTCATCTCAGACATTATTTAATGTAGAAGTGCCAAGCTAAGGACATCTAGCATCTAGCATCTAAGGTAGATACTCATACAGGATGAACAATCCAAGCAGAATCCTTATTCTAAAGTTTTAGACCTTAGATATGGACAATGTCCAAGATATGGACAATGTGTTCAGACCACAGGGACATTGGGAGAAAAAGGTTCTGCTTCAAGTACAGCGTGCTGTGAACAGATTTTACTTTCCCACTGGCTTCTACTGGTGCCACTAAATTTCATTAAAGAAAAAAAAGTCATGCTCTGGCTGTGCCCACACTAGTATGACAATGATTAATTGCTAATTTTCACTCCCTTGTGGAGTTTATTTATGGTAGGCAACTGATAAAGTGACAAGAACTACATGCCTCTGATTTTTAAATATCATTTTGTTCCCTTTGTAATGAAGATTCTTTTCATTTAGTGAATGAGTAAACTTATAAGAACCTTGGGTCCACACAAAATTTTCCAATAATAGGTGCAACTATCTTTCATACTTCAACCTTCCCTCAATCCCCTAAGGGACTGGTGTTGCCCTTCAGGTACCCAGACAATGTCTGGGAATGTCTGTGATCTTTAGAATATAAAATTCCAGCTCCAGCTCCAGTATTTGTATGAAAGCCAGTTCTGCATTTTTCCCTAAGCCATAGAAAATGTCAAAAGCCGTAAGGCATAATGACAGAGTTAGAGTCCCTGCTGCATTATTTATACACATTAAGATATGTCACAGCAATTGTCCTACATAAAGAAGCCCAAGTAGCTTGTATTTTTAAAGGTCTTCAAGTGGATATTTACATGACAATGCCTGTTAAGACGCAGTAGGTGTGTTCTGCTAGGAAAACCTCTGTGAGTCACTCGTTTCTGCAACTGGTGAGTGGTTGTTACAAAGTGTTGTAGGAATGTCTACAAAGTTGTCAGGTAGCCAGGAAAAAAAAAATATATATATATGCATTTTAAGAAGGATTTATTCATTCACGTAACTAGACTTCAAAGCTGTAAGTGGCTGTATGCTTCCCTTGGTCCCAAAGCCGCCGCATGTACTTATTGAATTGGCCCATTACAGATTTTAAGGCTGGTCAGACCTGTCTAGTTTTTAGTGCAAAGCAGAACAATTAATTTTGTTTACACAAACCACTAAGTTTACAAAAACCACTAAGGTCCCAAGTTCATGCAAGCACAGGTCTGTGTTTAGGATCTATATTATCAAGTCTCTTCCCTAAACTCCATCAACAACATAGAGGCAGTAAGACGCAGAGTCTTCTAGAAAGTTATGCCAAAGCCTCTGAACCACAAGGATTTTGATTCAGCAAAGACAATGAACATCCATTCCTGCCTATTCATAAGTCACCAGAAGGTTTCTAAAACAGTGAACTTGCTAGGAGAAAAGCCACAGACTAACAAAATGGATCCTGATCCTCTGTGGAAACAGGATAATCTCAAATATGGTTTCTGTGACTGCACAGTGAGGTGGAAGGATCAGACTTCCAGTATGTGGGGAACCCTCTATTGCTTTGTATCTGATCGTTGCTGCCCAGGCAACTTCAGGGACCTGCAGGGCTGCTGAGCAGCTTTGTAGAGATTGTACAATAGGTCCAGCATTCCTGGGGTTGAGCTTCCTGCACTATCTGTTGGAGCCTCTGAGAATGGAGACCTGCAACCCCAGGTGATTGTGCATAGCAGCAGTAAGAGTGAGGAGTACTCAGAAACAAGATTCATTACCCTTTTGTTTTGGTCAATTCTTACTGATTTGTGAAAAACAGACAACGTGACCACCTTTATGCTTTTGAAATGTATGTGGTGATTAAAGATGTACATAAATTCTGCCAACAAAGTTAATTACCCTTTTTCTGCTATAGCATGTCATGGTGACCTATAAAAACATCCAATGGGCAACAGAGAAAACACTGCAAAGACGAGGAGATGGCATTAGCAATCAGGTGTTCAAATATTTGTTCTTTTTTTTTTTTTTTCTCCTGGTTTTTGTCAAACAACTGCAAGTCAGAATTAAAGTATTTGATTGCAAAGTCTTGTGCATCATTCTGCATTACTGGTCATATTGTATTCCTTCAGCAGGGCACAACAGACACCAGTTACTATTGGCAGGTTTGGAGATGTGTATGTTTATTACGTCTTTCCTGAAGGTTTGAAATAAAAGCATTTTTTTTAGCTTATTAACATTATGCAAATGACAACATAACTAGTCTTGATTTGCTGCCACTACCTTGGAAATATTTAAATACTATTATTACTGAGCTCGAGCTTTCAGTTTTATCTCGGAAATTTATGCTTTTAGGCTCAATTTATGCTTGTCAACAAATAATGATCATAGATGTGAGCTGGTTCATAATCCAGAGGTACTAGGTTACAATGTGTTGCCATGGAAACTGTGTTTTATTGCATCTTCTGTACTTGATTTAAGACATTTGACAATCATAGCAACTCTTTGCCTGTCTTCCCATATCATAAAATATTCAAAAACACAACCTATAGGATACATTCACACAATTCTTAGACCTCACCATAAAAATAATAATAAAAAAAAGAAATTACAACCTTGTATTAAATAGGGACCTTTTCTGAATAGTTTATCTCACAGAATGTCAAAGAGTGTTGGAAAATTCAATCAGAGGTTAGTCATCGAATGGACCTGTCTTGCCTGTGGTTCATTTTGTTTATTGCATCATATATCTTTTATGATCACTGGGACTTTAGCCTGAAACAGCATTTTCTTTAACAAGAGCCATGTTTCCTCTAACGTTGTTTATTGCATCTGAAACATTACTCTTTGAAACCACAGTACATTTTCAATTGAGCAAAGGTCTGTAACAGAATACAGCATGTCTGTGTTTATTCAGGATCGTGAGCAAAAAATATCCCAGTTCATGTAACATTAATCACTTCGCCAGTGTTCAGCTGAGGTCATTGCCACATTCCTAGCAGTATTAAGCCAAGTCAAGATTAATCACGTACATTAAACCCTGCAAGGAAAGCATGTGCAGCGGATCTGAAATTAGACATTTGGTGAAGGACTAAGAGAGCACTGTAACAAAATATGCTAGCAGTGTTGTAGCAAGCTTTCAGAACAATTTGAGATTTTTACCTCCTATGTTCTTGTCAGCTCATCTATATGTAAGGCTTTGTAGCTGTGTCCTTCATTTTGCCCATTTTTAAGAAGTTCTAAATAAAACCACTAAAATTGTTTTTAGATTGCAGGAATGATTTTCCCCTTTTTTACTAATTGATACATTAAAAAATGTATTAATTAATGTATTCTTATGTGACTGAAATTTGGCTTCTGAGCTTTTTAATAAACAGGTAGTAAAATGTAGAGGAATTTTCAGATAGAAAAGTTAACAATCAAGTAGTATTTCATATCAATTAACCTTTCATACTTTCACTTCTTTTTGGATGTGCACAAAATCCCAAGGAGAAAACCCTGTTGTGACATGAAGTTTACAGTCAGTTATTTCTGTCTTGAGAATATATTGACATGTCAAAAAAACTAGATTCATGTTTAAAAAAAACCCAGGAAACTCGGTAATTCAGCAACACAAATGAGAACTAAACTGCTGAACTATAAAATTAAAGGAAGCAGCTTAACATTATTAACATTATTTTGCCATTCTGCAATCACTTAGCGATGGCCTTCTTTTTTTTTTCCAAAGATAACAGAAAGTTTTTTCATACAGCAAACATCCAAAATCTGGGCTTGACATAACTGTAACTATGTACAGTTGTGTCCTTATACAGCAGTACAGGGTCACAGAAGTATATAAAACATCATCTCACACCGACTCATCCAAACACACAAAATGCTCCCAGCTGGGGATGGAGGGACTGCGCATTGAAGGCAATCCTTCTCTGCTTGGAAAGCTCACTGCCTGCCTGACTTCTGTGATCAGCAGGAGCAATATCCCCACCTCAGGGTCCTCAAGAGAAAGGCTGTATTCTACAGGAGAGGTAAGTGTCTTCTCATGTTGTCAAAATCTCTCTGAAAAAAGGATGCCTACCATTTTCTGAAAGGGTCCAGACACTATGGCATTTTTAATCTCCTTTTTTTATTAACCTTCACTCAGCAAAAGTGGGCTTTTTGTAGTAGACCAGCACAGAAAGAAAGCAGTGAGAAAGTTTAATGCTTCCCTGCACTTAGAGAACAACATTCCTCTTGTGGATCATCAGAGGCACTGGTCACAGCTGAAGGCAGGAGATGCCTCTAGCAGCCATGATATTTATGAGACATCTGTGTCATGTGTGTTTGCCACAACTTTATGCTAAACTGATGTCTGGAAACAATCCTTATTCAGATCTAATTGGCATATATTCTTCATGTTCTTCCAAGAATTAATCTTTTTCCAGTCTTTGTGTGAAGTTCCTCTCTGCTGCAGACGCTTACAACATTGGATAAAAAGTTTGCTGCCCTCCTTGGACATACTATAGCTGTGTCTTTTCATGTTTTTATGTATGTCTCATATTTGCTGTAGGACTTAGGGATGAATTCTGTGGCCTTTGATGTTTCAGTAGTATGTAGAATATATATTCTATGAACCTCCTAAAATACTTATTTCAAGGTTTTCTACAATGGCAGGGATAGGGATTTGGATTTCTTACACAGCACTCTCTCCAAACCCATATTCTAGGAATTCACTGATTTTGACTGTTCTGCCACAGACGTTATGCATGACATTTGATCTTGTTCTTCTCCATACTATTTGCAACCTAGCAGTTTGTCTACTAGGTGTCTGTAATATTTTGGCTTCTGCTTCATATTCTAAAAGAGTATTCATGAGAAATAAACACACCTTCTCAGTTTTTTTAAAACTCTTTGTAGAAAATAAAAGTTAAGGAAACTTACCAAAAAACCCAAAACACAACATAAAAAGAAGTGCTGGTCTCTCTTTTTTTTTTTTTTTTTTTTTTTTTGGGCATTTGCTCCCAAAAATTTTATTATTGGAAGTTAAAAGTCAACTGGAAAGATCTTGCATGCCTGTAGTTTATCAAACTACATATGTTTCCCCATGTTTACCACTGGCTTTATTCAAGACCAAATTCATAGACTCACAGAATACGCTGAGTTGGAAGGAAGCCATGAAGATCATTGCATTTAGCCCCTGGTCTCATGCAGACCACCCCAAAAGTCACACCATGTGCCTGAAAGCATTGTCCAAACACTTCTTGAGCTCTGTCAGGCTGGTGCTGTGACCACTTCCCTGGGGAGCCTCTTCCAGTGCCCAACCACCCTCCAGGTGAACCTAAATCTCTCCTGACATAACTTCAGGCCACTCCCTCAGGTCCTGTCACTGTCACTACAGAGAAGAGATCAGTGCCTGCCCCTCCTCTTCCCCTCACAAGAAGGTGTAACTGCAGTGAGGTCTCCCCTCAGTCTCCTCCAGGCTGAACAGACCAAATGACCTCAGCCACTCCTCACACAGCTTCGCCTCAAGGCCCTTCACCTTCCTCTGGACACTCTCTGACAGCTCAATGTCTTTTTTGTGTTGTGGCACCCAAAACTGCCCCCAGCACTGGAGGTGAGGCTGTCCCAGCTCAGAGCAGAGCAGGACAATCCCCTCCCTTGCCTGGCTGTGATGCTGTGCCTGATGCACCCCAGGACATGGGGCCCTCCTGGCTGCCAAGGCACTGCTGGCTTGTGTTCAGCTTGCCATTGATCAGGAACCCCATTTGTACCATTACCTGTGCCATTGGCTTTAGGTGATGATGTAATATTATGCTAGGGTACAAGTATTAACACAGTCAAAGTTTCATCATCATAACCTGACAGTGTTCTTCTGCGTCTGTTTTGTTTTGTTTCATATTTTGGGTTTGGGTTTTATTTCAGTTGCTATTTTGTAGGAGGGAGATTGTTTTTTTGTTGTTGCTTTTGGCTTGTTTTTGTTTGCTGCTGCTGTTGTTTTTGTTGTTGTTTTTTTGTGGTTTGGTTGGTTGGTTTTGTTTGTTGATTGATTGATTGATTGATTGATTGACAGACTGAATGAATTACTGATACCCTATTATGGATTTGGAATGAACAGTGAATCTATGCCAGTCCTAAAAGTAGGGACGCCTCTTAGAGATAATTATCCATGCTCAAATTTAGAGCTAAAGAGACAAAATGAATGTGTCAACAACACTACTAAATGGTCGTAGATTAGTTAAATTCATCACAGCAAAGATAAGACTACTGAAATTTGCTGTGAAAAAAATGTGAAACTGTGGCTTCATGTGTGTGCAGTGAATGCTTCCCAGACTAATGTAGTGAATGCCAAGGGAGATACCACACAAAATATTCCTCATGGGTAAGTCTGATTAACAGGCAAATAGCCTGCCCGGAAGACCTGTAAAAAGCCAATGGGTATAACATAGCAAGAAATCAGGTTACTTTGCATCGAGCCCATGTACCTGAAAGAAGTCACACAAGATTTACTTTGGATTTCTAAGATTTCTTACAAATTTGGGAGATTATTTTGTAGTCAAAAGCCTGAATATTCTCTCTGACTTTTCCAAATCATTTGTCTTCCAAACCATTTACTGCCTTCAGCTCAGCTCATCTATTGCATACGTTTATCTCACAGCCAAATCTCCTTAGTCTGCTATGAAAGCAGGTTTATTTCTTCCCTTCATTTGCTTAGGATTTCCCATGTGTCTCCTTCAGCTCCACCTTGATTTCTTTGATATATTCTTTTCACTGAAAAAGTTACTGCAAAGTATACTGTTGTGAATTTATAGCACAGTCATTCTTCTGCACTAAATCCCTCACAATGCTGATGCTCTAAGGACAGAGGCAGATCATTTCTTTTTACTGCAGCTGTGCCAGATGAAGGGATTTCTATCCCTAGGTACAAAATTTTTTTAGCTGTTCCTCTGAATGAGGATTATGAGTATGACTTAGCCTGCTCTTGGAAACATGAAAGGGAGTGGGTTTTGCCTAAAATGTGGTTGTTTTGGAGGGGTTTTTTTTGCAATTCGACCCACAGATCTGGTGATGGTAGGTCTCTGTCCGTATTGTACAATTTTATTAAATGGCATAACCAATTTTCACGGTTTTTTGCTATTAAAAGGGGTCATCTTGCACTGTTTTAGGCCTCAATTTCCTCACCCTCACTACCACCTAAACTGTATGCTACCACTGACCGCCTTAAGAGGTGACACATGTGGTCCCCTGATTGCAGAGTGCACTCATTCAGTCCACTGAGCCAGCAGCAAACTAACCCCACAAAACAGTCAACAGTTTTTGTTGGCTTAACAAACTACACCGACTCACTTAGGGGTCAAATGAGTGCCAGATCTGTGCAATGGAGAGGATGAGACCACACAACTTGAAGGGCTGGAGAAAAAGTGGGAAAGTGGGGCCTTAGAGAAAGGGACTTCCTCTTTTGGCAGCAGCAAGCTGTTAGAGCAGCTGAAGTGTCTGTCTGAACTGCACCCTCACCGTGCACAAAGGATGCCCACACGAGAAAGAGTGCAGTAGTGTGCTGTAAAGTCACACCCCTGCATACTTCGCAGTAACTTCACTTGAGCCATAGCTCTTTTGTTCTGTGTTTGTTCTCCAAATTCCCTCCCTGCAGGCAGGTAAGAGAAGTAGCTTCAGCTAATCCCTTAGCATACCTATTGTCTGTCTAAAGTACAGTCATTATGTTCAACAAGCCTCCATTGTAACGAGTCTGGGAGAGAGAAGACACAATCCACGTGAGTTGGATACCCATTTTGCCAGGGCATTCAGAAGTACAGAAAACCTTCAAGCTCACCACACCAACCAGAAATCCTAAATTTACCCGTTCACCCCATCGCTGCATTTATGTCAGAGTTCAAATTACTAGACATTGATTAGGTGGGAGAAAGGTTTGCCAGAAAACTCTTCTGGCTGAATGCACATATACTGCACAACAGAACATGTCGGGCCCCTTATCTAATTAATTCTGTAATTAACAGACATTGCCCTGTTTTGGAGAGATCAGCCTTTTTGTGAGCGCAAGTAATGCCAGTGACTGGGATAGAAACTGTGGGTTTGAATTAAATTTTCAGTGACCACTTGTGACCTATTCCCTTCAGTAATTAGCAAGAATATTCTACTAGAATCAAGGACTTAACAACAATAGAGGCAGCTCCAGGAAATTACTATTGGGCTGTAAACAACCATTGCAGATGAAATAGAGTTATTTTCTAAGTCTGTTGTGACTTGTTTATTACTGCACTCCCATGTCTTTTCCCAGAAGTACCTAAATATCATCTCTTCCAGGAAGAGCCCCCTCTAAATCACTTCTGCCGAAATGGGTTCGACTACTTAAGCAGTGGGGAAAATAGTTTTGCTAATTTGCCTCATTTTGGTTGAAATGATCTAGAGTGCTCAGGTGGAGGGAATATGATGTACTGTCCCCAGGCAGATGATGAGCTGTACCTCTTCACTGGCACAGCTATTTGCGGAGTACATTGTTTATCTCTACTGCTGCAGTCTCCCAGGAAGACAACCAGGGATATCTTCAGAGTAAGAAACTTTTAAGGTGCAATTAAATATATATCAGATAAGCCATTAAAACATCATTTCATTTTAACGATTTGTACCTGCAAGAGGATATAAATTGGTAATGGCTTATCAAACTTTAAAATTATTAAAAAAGATTTCTGAATACTAGGTGTTAAAAACCCCATACACATATACGTATGTATGTATATGCATATAGTCTCACACTTATTTTCCTACAAAAAGATCTAAAATCAACTGGTTTTTGTCTCTCACAAAATAAATGGCTCACACATGTTGTCTGTCTTGAAAGTTTCCAAGAGAGCTGATTGCCAACAATTATTTCATGTTTTATGATGCATTCTTTCACTCTATATTTGGTTTTGTTCATATGGAGTGCTCAGTGCAATACAAAGGTTTGTATAGGGTTGGAATTCCTAGATTTTTCCTCAAAGCTTACTGCTATTAACAGAGATTGCTTAAAAAAACTTTTCGATAGCTGCTGGCTGCTCCTGAAATGCATAACAAGATTTCAAGGAAAAAAACCCAACTCAACAAAGAGAAGAAAAAATGAGAGGACACTAATTTTCCTCATTCTGAGTAGGAGGTATAATGTCTTTATAAAGTAATAATTAAAAAAAAATACAAAACAATGACTGGTGCCTTATCTGGACCTTCCAGCTATACTTCCCCCTTTTGCATTAGCAGTGTGTGTTCTAAGGTTATGAAAAACCATGAAAATTGCATCTTAAGAGGAGTTTTATTCTTTTTCCTAGGATTTGATTGAAACAGACAGCTACATTTTGTGTATATATAATTAGGCAGTAAAATAGGCTTTGAAGGCAGATTTCTGTTTAGTATGTGAGTCACATGCACAACAGTCTTTCATTCAGCAACGAAAGACTGATCTTTTTAATGCCTCAACTCGCTCAACATGTTTCCTGAATGCTACATCTTGCAGGGAGGAAAAAAAAAAAAAAAAAAAAAGACAACCCAAGCAGCTTTAAAGCCATATTTCTGGCTTTCTTTCTGTTTTTTTTTTTTCCTTGTTTCCCCAAATGAAAAACAATCTGAAAAGCCAATCTACCTAGTCTGTAGTGATTTAACCTTATGACAAACTGATTTTTATCATCTTTCTTTCCAGATTGTTGTCCAGGGCAGCAGTGAATGCTGCACCAGCTCCAGGCGTATCTAATCCCTCTCATAAAAGGCCATTGTGGTAGTAAAACTGAGACCAATGGCTTTTTCATTCTCCACATCTCAGCTCTCCAAAGTAATGGCAATGGGGTCTCCTCTTCATGTTTTTCTTTTCAGATGCATAATTTCTCCTTTTAATAAGGCTAAAATAGAGAGAAATAAAAGCAACACAATCACATTTTCCTCAAAGGTCTTTCTATAAATACCTTCTGGATAACTGAACTTAGGAACAATTATCTGTATTCTGAGTTGCTCTGACACTGTGAATACAGCAAACTATGCATAGAAGTTTCTGATCATTATGAAGTATGTGAACATATTCAAATTTTGGGCACTATGACTTAGGGCTTCATATTTTCTGCTTAAGGTCACACTGGCATTCTTCTTCATCCTAATGCCTTAGAATGCAATAAAGGTAATGCTCAATACCAGGACAGTTCTCGTACTTACTTCATGCAAAGTAATCATGTAAAAGCAATTAACTACCCACTTATTTTGTACATTTGCAATGCATTCCTCTCAACAATATTTTCCCTCTATCATAATCCATGTATTTTTACAGAAGACAACTAAGAAGGCTAGACAGCAAATAATCTCTGGAAAAAAAAAAGTGTATTTTCCTTTTTGTTTCCCTCCCCCACAAAAGCCTTGACCTCAGTGTTAAACGTTTTCATTAACAATATGTTAACGTATTATATTTCAGAACTAGTTCACCATTTTAAACAGTAGTATGAGAGAGTTGGTCTGCATTTGATTACAATTTTTATTTGACCTCAGAGGAATGCTTTTAACCAGCAAAATACAAAGTGCTAGATAGAAAGATTTAGAGCCAGAAGCAGTTCACATAAACTCATTTCTCCAAATAAAAAACCACTGCATTTTAATGCACCTGATTAACAGTAATATACTTGCAGATACCTTTTTATATTATCATTAAAATTAAAACCCAACAAATCTGTCTAAGTAACATAAAACTTTGATTTGGGCAAAATATTAATACTTTTTTTTTTAAATTCTGAGAGCATTACATTTGTGCCCTTAAAATTCTAGAAGTGTAAAATGAAAAAGCAAAATTTTATAATAAGAAATATATAATTTATTACTAAATTTTAAATCTGGAGACAAAAGGAAGGAGAGGTATTTAGTCTGCAAAATAATATTTCATGGGCCAGAGTACGGAGCAATTCATAAGTATCCTTATTTTTTAAACACAAGAAATCTGGGCACTCTTGATGAACATGAGCTAGAATATGGTCTGCAAAAGCAGTGATCCTCACAGGATTTCTTCCAGGTTCTTTTGTAGTACATCTGTGGGAAGATGGTTGAAACACTACTAGCTCTAGGACACCACAGACAACCTTAGGCTCCAGAACAATTCCTAAAAATCTCCTAAGGACTCGACTTCTTTCATGAGAATCACAAAAAGTGCACCAGATTTGTTTTGTTGGTTGGTTGTTTTTTGGTTTTTTTTCCACGTCCCCAGGCAGTTCAGAGAACAAGACAAAAAGTCTGCTTCCATCCCAGCTTAAAGGGTTTGAAAGCACAGAGCATCTTTACATAAGGCAGATAAAACTGAGACCCCTGTGTGACTCTCGGGACTTGTCATTCTTTTCTCTGGTCCCAAAGAAGAGAGCGGTTGCAGTCACTGGAAGGTCTGCTTTAATAACAGCTACTTGCCATACAGGTCTAAATCTAATGCAGATGTTCTTAATCACATTACACTTGATCTCAATATGCTTAACAAACAGTCCTCAGGGCACCCTGTAAGGTAAGTAATCACTGTTACACAAAATTACAAGTGAGGAAGCAGAAGCTTTGTGATGAGAAGACCTGCAGGTTTCAAAGTCCAGACTGCGCAGAGGCTCACCAGCTAAACAGAACACTTCTGCCTTCTTGTCTGACACAAACGGTGCTACGTTTGTGTCAGACACTGCTTTTAAAACAGACAGATGTGAGGTGTTCGATTTAGCTACAATCACAAATTGCTTCCATTAATAAGAAGAATGATCACGCAGATATGATTATGTTACCTTCTTGTACCACAGCTGTGGTGTGTCACATCAGCTATGTTTCGTGGCCCCTGCTGTGGTACAAATCATCAAAGTTGTACATAAAAAGGTGCATAACAAGACTATCGAAGTGTTACACACATACCACATATTAACAGAGTAAGAACTCACTGAAATAATTTGGAATGCTGTACAATATATCCTAGATTCCCAGGTGTTTTACTGCCTTTAGTGGGAATTCCCACTGCAAGTTTTGTTGTTCTTGGGTTTTTGCGTGTGTGTGTGTGTGTGTGTTTGGGGTTTTTTGTTTGTTTTTGCTTTTGTTTTTGTTTTGTTTGTTTTCTTTTGTTTTTTTTTTTTTTTTTTTAACTTGATATTCCTTATTTCTATCTTGGTGCATTCCCTGGAGTTTTTTGGTTTTGGTTTGTTGTTGGTTTGTTCTTCAAGGGTTTTTTCCAGTTTTGGGGCTTTGTTTTTGGTTTTGTTTGTCTTGTTTTGTGGTTTGTTGTCATTTTTTGTTGTTGGGTTTGTTTTGTTTTCATTTTCCCTTTTATTTGCCAGGCTTCTTCATAAATTAAACTCTTGCAATCATACCTCAGAAGAAAATATCTAAAAGCTGGATGGGTCTTCTCTTCAAATGTCAACAGTTCTGCAATGTTTCAGGTAGCTCCAAGGAGAATGTAAACCTTGAAATGAGTAATGTCTCACCCAATTGTGTTTCATCATCCACGAAAAAACACAGCTGTATTACTTTTGGCTAAAGGAATCACCGATGCTTTTACATCACTTGTTGCTTTAGTTACTATTTCAAGGCAAGTTGGCCAAATCACAGAAGCTGTCACATAATGATTGTCAGCTGAGCCCCAATTCCCCATCTTCTGTACTAATCTTCCCTTTTTGTATCTACATGGTCTTCTTTATTGTCTCCCTCTCTTGGTCTCATCACCCCCTCTCCTCTGTCTTGCTCCCTGTTTCCTCACTGCTTTTAGAGCAGGTCCCTTCTTGTGTAGTTGAGTGTACAAAGCTTTCTTTGTGTTTCTCCCCTGCCCCAATACAGCAAAGGAAATAACAAAAGAGCAACAAGAACAGTCAGGAAAGCAAGAGGGCACAGTTGCCTGCTCTGGTACACATAGAGAAGTTCTTAGGGTTATTCTCCTCACTTGCAGCTCCAGTAGCTAATATATTTAGTTTGTCTAAATGCTTCTCATCCTAATTATCAAAATCTTCAGTATTTGTCTTGTCCCAGAGCATAGGCTTTCTCCTTCCACACCTCTGCAGTTTTTAAACCCAGTGTGTTTAAACCTAAACCCAAACAGACTGATTCTTCTCTGGTGGATTTTCAAGGGTCATTCATCTTCGAGCTCCTTTCTGTCAAAAATGTAGCAGCAAGTTTTCCTCACTCTTCCCCCAAGGATGATATACCTAACCTTGTCTCTGAAAACTTTAAGAGTCATTTCTCCTTTACCAGACAGTATGCATTCTGACTGTTAGTCACCTTTATCTTACTCCTGGTATACACTATCTGATCTTAACTCTGGCGTATTCCTTCTGCTTATTCAACTCTCCTTCACATTGGGAAAGTCCCTCTCAAACCCGCTTCTGCTGCAGACTCCTTATGCCTAACTGACTACTCCTCTGCAAATTCCATTTCAAGACTCATCTTCCCTCTTCCTGGCCTATGACTCCTAGCCTTTCCTCTAATAAAGCAATCCAATCCTATTCACTAAGCTTCAGTTTCATTTCCCCATGCTCATTTGTTCTCTCTGAAAATGTGAAGTATGGTACCAGCCACTGTCCTTTTGTACATTTTTCACCAAGACTACAACATGGAGATGCTGTCCTACTAAAATACGGAAACTGCATCCATCATTTCTATTACAAATTATAATTGACTCTGAAACATTAAGCTCAAGCTATGACAAGACTGTAACAGATTTCAACATGTATTGCTTGTTTCCCAGAACATATCAATTATGAAAGAAAGAAATGTTTTTAAAGTTATCTGAATGTTTACACAAAGCACTACATAAATAAATATGCTGTTTAAGTTACTTGAAAAATTGACTATCTATACAATGAACTGAAGGCTATACTCATGTCTAGGTAAAAGGTTTGTAATTCAAATTCTGCAGCAGACCTTCAGAGAGCTGTTAATTTACAAAATAGAAAAGACTTACTGGGTCATTCAGTCCACTCTAATGCCAAGATGGAGTAATTGCCCATATTATTTATTTTTAATGCTTTTTCCAGCCTAATTTCAAGTCCTATGGTATGGGACTTAGGAACTTCCTTTTTATTTATTCCTTCCATATTTATTTCACCGATTAGCACATTACGCTTTTACGATTTTTTTTTCAACTGTTGCTTTCTTTTTTCCTCTTTTATACTTTTATTTTCTTTTCCTTTCGTTTTTTTAAATATTTTCTCCATTTTCTTTTCCCACTTTTTTGTTTTGTTCTCTTTTGGTTTTTTGGGGGTTTTTTTGTTTGTTTGTTTGTTTGTTTTTGTTTTCTTTCCTTTCTCTGTGCTCTCAGAAGGAGAGTTTTTTTCCTGTTTACCTTTTACACTCTCTCTGTACCCCCAAATAAATACACATACACACACAGAGGCTTTCATAAATCATTCCATCTAGTTGTCAGGTCATCCTTGTTGCTCTTCAATAAACAACACAGCAGTACTTTGTTTCCATATAGAACCTATATTTATATGCTAAACATCAGAGACACTGACCTCTAGATTAGGTATCAAACTGAGACTCCTTGTGAATATGCAGATAAATGTAAAAGCCTAGAGAAGAAGGAAACATTGTCAGCAGTGCATTCTGGAAAAAAAAAAGAAAAAAAAAAGGGAAAAAAAAGAAAAAAAAAAGAAAAAAAAAAAAGAAAAAAAAAGGGTGGTATCTAACAGAAGTATCTGCCAAGTGTATAATGATTCCACTGTAGTTTGTATCATCAGTTCCCACACTCTGATCTATGGATCACTGGCAGTCAGCAATGCTATAATAAATTACCCACAACTAATCTGCAAAGCCAGTAGTTTGTGCACATCAATTGAAAGTTTGTCCATAATACTGTGAGATATTCTGAGGGCTCCAAGCATGCACTAACCCAAAATTTTCGGATCAATACAATTTCCAGTACACTGCTTTCAAATCTTGCTATGAAAAAACTTCTGTGTGTAAAATGTTGTATAGGAGAGAAACGACACTCACTGCCTACATAATTAGTCTGACAAGGTAGTCCTGATGAGAAATGGATTTTTGCCCTCTCTTTGGTGCAAAGTTGACGAGAAAGAGAACGATGGATTAATCTTTGCAGACATGCTGTCTATAATGTTGAGATTGGAGACACGGCGCACCCGTGCTCCTGCAACATGGAACGCGGGAACAAAGGGAGAAGTGGAGAGAAGCTGAATGAGGGGAGGCAATTAACGCTTTGCTGCAAATGACGGTAGGACTAGGATGCATTACTGCCGTTTAGCCCGGCAAGTTTAACCCCAGTAACACCAGCGGTGGTGGGCCGGGTGCGGGGCCCGCACTGCTTCCCTCAGCCGCGGTGCCGCCGCTCCCCCGGCGGCTCCCCCAGGCCCCGCGCGCGCGGGCACGGCGGGCGCGCGGCCGTCGCCCCGCCCCCCGCGCTGCTGGCCAATAGCGAGCCGCGGAAGCGATTTCTGGCGCGCTGATTGGGCGCAGCCCGCTCAGAGGTCGGGGGAGCGGGCCGCGCGCGGAGCCCGCGGCCGCGGGAGGGGCGGGAAGGAGTGTCTCCTCACGGCAGCCGCGGACTGCAGCCGGCCCGCGGGCAGGGAGAGCGGCACCGCGGGCCCTCCGCTAAACAAAGAGACCTTCGATGGTGGTTTTTCGTAGCGTATGCGATGCATATGTCTGGCAAGATTGAAAAAAAAACCCAAAACAACAAAAACCCAAAACCGACAAATACCAAACAACCCTCCCAACAAAACAAACAAAAAAACCCAGACAGGGACCAGGGCGGGTGAATGGTGATCTCCTTTGTATTATTAGTGGTCCGCAGCTGCATCAGTTAACACGGATTTCCTATTTTAGACAAACATCACTAATTTATTGGCCTTTTGTCAGTCTTGTAAAATGCACAGAAATACGAAGTTGTAATTTAATTTGGCGAGCAGGTAGAAATTAAGGCAGAAAAGCCACTAAATCACACAGCGGGCCTTGGCCGCTTTTTGAAATACTGGCGTTCGCAACCTGACAAGACAATGTGAGTTAAGCGGTCCTTTTGCAGCCACTCATGGGAATCTGCTGCTGCAGATGCACCCACCGGCCGGCAAGTAGTCTTGCTGTAATTTCTGCCAGAGAAATTGATAAATAAAACCCTGCTTCGGTAACCATGCGGTACGCTGGACAAGCTCCTTCCCTGTAGACTCATGCACAAAAGCCAGGATGGAACGGGGAGAGAGGGGAGGCTCTTTTTGTGATCTAAAGGAGGGAGGTTTTTGTGATCTAAGGAGATTTTTACGGATACTTTACCCATCAGTTGGTCTCTGTGGTTGGAGAAATGGCTCTTCCACTGACCGTTGCTTTCAAAAATTAAAATGATGGTGTAAGGCAGATAAAGCAGAGGCATTTTTGCAATAGCTCCCAGTGACTGTTCCTTGGCTAGTTAACAGACCATCTATTCAGAAGCAATTTTCTTTGGGCTGAAATTATGTGCTGACCGTAGCAGATCACTTCCCATAATACCCCTTCCCCCACCCAACGCTAAATACAAACCGTCTCCTACTCACTGTATAATAATGTGAAAATGACTGTAATTTTGCAGACGAGAAGCAGCCCAAAGTGAAACGTGTCTAAACAGAGGTCGATACTGAAAAAAATCAGGGCCATTACCTAAATCTGAAAAACACATACTGTAAGGAAACAGGAAAAGTGATCCTCGACTAAGTAGACCAAAAGCTTGCTGTTGCTGATCTTAAAATTTTGCTAGCCAGTGAATGACATCACTCAAGAGCTACCCCGGGGAAACCGTGATTTTCGATACTTTGTAACATTATGCATGCCCACTCCTCCACAAATTGCAAATGCTGGGCACAAGTGTCTCCTCCCTGGGGGAAGGGTGTCAGTGTCTCCCGCCGTCTCAGCTGCCCGGCCGGCTGGGAAGTGGCCGCTTGCAGGCCCTCCTTGCCATTGTCCCAACGCCCGGGAGGGCGGGCAGGGATGTGTTCACTGTTCACACCTCAGCATTTCTTGTTTGTGCTACACACATGCCATGACTTCTTGGGTTTTTTTTTTTTTTTTTTTTTTTTTTTTTGTTGTTGTTTGGGTTGTTTTTTTTTTAAACTCCCTTTCCCCCGCCCCCGCCCCCCCCCCCCCCCCCCCTTGTAATGGCTTAAACATTTAATGTGATCAAGGGCCTCCTTGACAATGAACATATCCCTGCTAATAAACCCTTCATTATCAGCCCCTGAAGGGGAAGTATTTTTACACAGGAGAAACGGAGCAGTCTCAGACCGGGCAGCCTCAAGGCCTCCCAAGGTAGCGTAAGTTGGTGACCCCAATGCCCCTGGCGTCAGGGGCTCACAGGATCTGGAGGGCAGCTTTTTCTCCCGGGGCCCCTGGTCACGGTGACCTGGTGGCCATAGCGCGGTCGGGTGCCATACCACGGGCGGTTTTTACCCCCACCAGTCTTGTTTCACCTTCCGCAAAGCCCCCGCAGCAAAGCCGGGTCTGAGGGGAGTTTGCCCCTCTGGTACCTCTCCACTAATCGCCCCTTTGATGGGAAGCCTGCAACGCGGGGACGCTGACGCGCGTGATTTGCTCAGTTGGACGAAATCCAAAGAGGTATTTTGTCACCCTGTCATGGCTGTGCAGGACATCGTAAATGCCACGCTTTGACTTCTTGCCGGAAATTTTGACTCGGGCGATGCGTACGTTTGGCAAGAAAAACATCCCGTATCGATTTTCCCAGGGAGATCAGTCCTAGCGAGATCAAGGGGAAAAGGAAGGCGGGGGTGGGGGGGAGGTTGGGAAGTCAAAGAGAGGAAAAAATTTTAAAAAAGGGGGCAAAAAGGGGAAAAAAATAGTAGATCGTGCTTAAGGATATTAAAAGGAACAGGGTGTCTGCGGGGCCACAGGCAGTGCCCCCCACCTCCCGACCCCCCGTGTCCGCGGGCGGTGGCTGCCGCCATCCCCATCCCACCCCCGCCGTCCGCGAAGGGTTAAACGCAATTTAACACAGTGGTGTAGCATAATGGCTCCCAACGTAAACAAAAGGAATGATTAAGGGGGATATTTTCGAACTACACAAAGCCCGATAGGGAAGATTTGTGTTACTAATTCCTGTGAAAGGATGTTCACGTGGTAGTTATAGGGTCGCTGGCATTCACACTTCAGTGCGTGCGGCAGTAAATCAGCAGTCTGGAAACAAAAGGGTTATTTTCTGCTCCCCTTCCTTCCGAAAAAGAGGAAGAAAAAAAAAAAAAAAAAGGAAGAAAGAAAGAATAAACCCCGACCTGTCTAACTTAAGCCATATTGTAAAAATGAACATGTAATAAAATACATGAGGAGCTGGAAAAGTGAATGCAAGAAAGAGGGCTGATCCGAGAGCTCAGCAGCGCCTCGGTGACCCCCAAGCAGAGGTGGGGGTGCTGCCCTGCCCTGAACCTCCCCTCAGCCCCTTCCTCCAGACACTGTTTGCTTTTCTCCTCCACTAAGCACGAAAATAATCGCACATGTGTATCAGCAACCCTCTCTCGCTGGCTTCAAGCTGTTATAATTTTGAATGAGGGGGCATTTAAAAATTATGACTGAGATTCTAAATTGCCTCTTTGAAACCGGCACAGAAAAATCATTCATCATGGTTTCGAAAACTGCCCTGAAATTAAATTAAAACGAAATGAGGGAGTCTTCCTCCCGACGTGTGAGTCTTGGCAGAGCTACATTCCACCTTGGTTTTCTATTTTTTTTCCCCTCCTCCCCCTCTCCTTTCTTCCGCCCCCCCCCCCCCCTTTCTTTTCCTCTCCCTAAGCCTTAAATGTTATGTAGGATAATTGAAATGGGAAACACAATTTGTATCAGGCTGCAGCAAGGAGGTTCGGTGTCGGCTGCGGGCTGCAGAGCGAGGGGCTGCGTGGCGTGTGCGTAGTGTGCGTGAGAGTTCAGAACGTGTGAGTGTACAATGTGTGTGGGGGTACCGGGCTTGTGTGCGGGGGTACAGTGTGTGCGGGGGTACAGCGTGTGCGGGTGTGGGGGCACCGCGCGTGTGTGCGGGGTGCGGCGTGTGCGGGTGTGAGGGCACCGCGCGTGTGCGCGGGGTACAAGGCGCGAGTGCGAGCGGGTGCCGGGGGTGCGAGCGGGTGCGTGTTTGTGTCTCTCGCCCTCGCCGGCAGGCAGGAGGAGCGGCGGGCCAATCGCAGGGCCCGGTTTCATAAAAGCTGGGTGCTGATTGGCCGGCAGGGAAAGGGCATCGCGAACAAAGAAAAGTCCCTCTCAGGTACCGCGCGGAACGAGGCTCCCACTCCCCCGCCTCGGCCGCTGCCGTGGGGGCAGCGCCCCTGTCCCCTGTGCCTGTGTGTCAGCCTGTGAGGGGACAGACACACATGCCGGGTTTGCCTTCTCTGCCCAGTTTTTATTTTATTTTGGTTTCTTTTTTTTTGATCGTTGTTTTAATTTTGTTTCTAGAAAGAAAGGAAGGTTCATGATATCTGGTGCTCTCTTCCTCCAAACACAATAAATCTGTTGAAGACATTAGATTTTTTTTTTTCCTAAAATAAAAAGCGGCTGCAACAAAAACACACTCAATGCAGTTAGAAGGAAAAGGTCAACTCGATCCAATACAGACCGTAAGTACGGTTGCGTGGTGTGTCTATAGCACTTAGAGGGGATTTTTTTTTTCTCTGCAAACGGGGGTGTTAAAGAGTTTTGGGAGCTGAGATAACTAGGGTTCTTGGGGATTTTTAAAGGAGGAAAAAAAAACCCCGAAACAATCCCACAAACAGGGTGAGTTATTTGAGGGAAGTAAGAGGGTGAAAGCACTGTAGCCACACAAATCATACTTGACGGTGCACTTGGGGGGCGTTAAAGCGTAGTGCCGTTTTTGGGTTTTAACAAACCCAGTGCGGGGGAAGGGGGGGAGGAAATAAAAGTGACACCATTACAGCCAAGTCTGCATTGCTTCCCCGCCCCACCCCCCCTCCCCCGGCCCCGAGAGCACTGCGCTCGTTAGCAGGAGCGATGGGGCACCGGCAGACCGGGAGGCACCTCGCATGTGTCACACCGAGACACCAGAAACGCGAGGCCGGAGCTGGGGGGTGGGGGTGGGATCGTCCGTCGGCGGCTGATGCCTTGGCCTCTTCCGTCGCCGTCTCGTTCTGCCGGCCCTGAGGCGCAGGGAAGGGAAAGCCCTGAGGTAAATGCGCCCCCCGGGGAGGCGGCGGGGGGCTCGGCGAGGCGGTCCTGAGGGGCACCCCGAGGCTCCGGCAGAGGCTGCGGGGCCGGGGCAGGGCGCGGTCCGCCCCGCCGGGTGTGTGAGGGGCGGCCCCGGCCGCACTCGGCGGCGGCCAATGGAGCCCGGCGGCGTCACGTGACGCGGGCGGCGGGACCCGCCGCGCCTCCCCCTCCCCCCGCCCTCCCGCCACCGGCAATTCATTACGGCTTTTAGCTTCCCATCGCCGGCTAATTAAAAATACTAAGCTAAAGCTCCGAGACCGTCTGACTCGGGGAGGGAGGAGGGAGCCATAGGGAAGGGGGAGGGGGTGATAACGGTAGACTGCGAGGTTTGCTGAAACAATAAGGTGGGAGCGATCTGTCCTGACAAAAAGGTCGTCTGCTTTATCTCCTCGGACTCTAATTACTGAATTACTTACCGCATGACTGACTAGCCCAAGCTCACGGGTTTTTCGTTGTTATTTTTTTTTTTCCCCCGAGACAGCAATTCGAAACTGATACGTGCCTATGCTGATAGGGTTTTTTTTTTTTTAATTCCTATTTTTATAAAGCGCTGATCTAAGGCTGGGAGGGGAGGGACGGACGGGGACAGGCACCCCCCTCCCCGAAATCTTACCCCTGGGAAAATTTAGTTCGTTTGAGAGCACGCAGTCCTTCCTCCACTCCCACAAAATGTTTTGATAACTGGTTTATCAGATCAGTGATTCCCCCCTCCCGCTCCTCCTCCTCTTCCTCGCCCCCCCTCTTCCCCCTCCCCCCGCCTCCCCCGCCCGTTTCCCCTCAAGTTACTTCAAGAAATCAGATCTGTCAGGACGGGCGAAAAAAATGCCACTTCCCAACTAACAGGCGGAATCCAGCCCAGATTTTCAGTCCTTTCTTCTTTTTTTCCTTCCTCCCTTTCACTAATTTATCCCGATGTTAGCACATTCTGTCTTGTAACACCCGGGCGCCTGTAGGTTTGTTTCGTGGGATCATTACTTACTGATCGGGATGGCTCCCAGGTCCGGGGCTGAAGACGGAGTGTGAAGTTGGGGAAACATTTTTTTTTTATTTCTTTCTTTCCTTTTTTTTTTTTTTTCTTTCTTTCTTTTTTTTTTTTTTTTTTTTGGTTATTTTTCCTGGGGTTTTTTTTAATACTGCTGTGATGATTATTACCTCTCGGTGCTTATTCAGGAAAAGCAAACAAACAAAAATCTGGTCCTTGATGCTTCACTTCTGAAATACTACCTCCCAGCTCGTAAAGTTGTGAGGCACAACATTTTTTTCTTTTTTTTTTTTCTTGTATTATTTTCTTTAAGCAAGGACGAAAAAAACCTAAACAAACAAAAAAAGGACTTCTGATCCGTGTTCCAAAGTAGGGGGAGATATGGTATTGACCGATTTATACTGGCTGAGATGATACTTGCTTTCTACTTCTTGATCACTTGCTCTTTAAGTAAAATGAGGCACAGAGTTGTTGCTGAGACGAGTGGGAACAGCATTTTGATTTGCTGGTTTAATTAAAAATGATAAAGGATTAAAGGTAAGCATTATGCATATCTATGTATAAATATTTCGGCAGTCGACTGTAAAAGGGAGAGATCCCTTTAAAAATCGTTTTAACTAAGCTTTGTCAAACACACACTCATTTGCGGTCACTGAGGCCACCTTGGTGCAGATCACTTAAAGTGTATGTCTTAATCAGTTTCCTGTACAGTCAGTAATACTGTATTTAACAGACCTAACAATTGTGTGACCTAGGAATACATTAGAGCTGCTTTTAGTACTGTTACCTTAAGGATATTTTTTTTAAAGAGAATTTTTATTTCTTCTCATCATTTTTTTTTTTTTAACCTATGGACTTTAATATTTTCCAGTAAACATTTGAGTTTGTGGGTTGTTGTTTTTAACAGAAGGTGTATTGTGGCAGGGAAAATGAGGTTTCCCACTTCCCTTAGCACTCTCCTCCCCCACCCCCCCAAGAGATTAAGTGGAAGGGGGGGGTAAAAGATTATACAGGAGAGTCACAAAACTTCAAGGGTCTGGTTTAAAGCCACAAAATCCATGGAATGCAGTGAAGAGTGAATCCGTGTCCTTCCTTTTCTCCTTTTCGTGCCTAGGTGGTGGTCCAAGGGGTTAGATTACAACATGTGCTCCAACAGCTAGGCACCACTTCTATGACTTCTGTATTTCCTGAACTTCGGGGATTTAAATAATGTAGATAATTTTTTTCTTCCCCCCCCCTTTTTTTTTTTTCCTTTGTTTTTCTCTCTTCTTTTTTTATGGACCTGGGTTTTTAAGAGAGATTGTGGATGTTGGTATACAACTAGATTAAAATTGCTCGTTATAAAAACACCACAGCTACTGCCTCTGGCTTAACAAATTTAAGAACGTGGCAATGGTGAATGTTTTTGCTCCCCCCTACCTTGCCCCCTCTTTATTGAGTGACGTTATATTGTGGTAACACCCAGACAAGAAATACTTGACTTTTTCCCTCCTCACAGGACAACGTGGATGTGGACTGCAGGTTGTGAGCTTAGACACACCTAGGGGAGGAAGACAAGAAGAGTTGAACTTAAGAGAGAGCCCAACGGAGATAAACGAATGTCCCCACATCTCCAAAGGAAAGTTCATCGGATTTTTACTCTAGAGATCTCATCTTCAGGATGTCATTGAACACTTCCACTGCAGGAAAAGGTGTGGATCCAAACGCAGTTGACACTTATGAC
Organism: Phylloscopus whistleri; assembly: GCA_017589585.1. NCBI lineage: Eukaryota > Metazoa > Chordata > Aves > Passeriformes > Phylloscopidae > Phylloscopus > Phylloscopus whistleri. The sequence continues at coordinate 3,740,429 of JADMLD010000679.1, read as the reverse complement.
AGTGGTGATGATTGGGAAATCGGTGTTGGGAATTTAATAATCGATTTGGACGCCGACTTAGAGAAGGACAGACAGAAATTTGAGATGAATAATTCTAATACCACCAGCAGCAGCAACACCAGCTCCAAGGATTGTGGGGGTCTGGCTTCCAGTGGGGCTAATGCTACCTCAGCCTTAGCTGATGGCCTAAAATTTGCTTCTGTTCAGCCCTCTGCTCCCCAGGGGAATTCCTCTCACAAAGAGACTAGCAAATCAAAAGTGAAAAGGAGTAAAACTTCTAAGGATGCTAATAAATCTCTGCCTTCTGCTGCCTTGTATGGGATTCCTGAGATCAGCAGTGCTGGCAAAAGGCAGGAAGTCCAAGGGCGCCCTGGAGAGGCAACTGGCATGAATTCAGCACTGGGTCAAAGTGTGAGCAGTAACCCAAACGGCAATAATAACAACACCAGCAACACCACCGTGTCCTCTTGTGGGAAAAACAAAGAGGAGAAACCAGGTAAAGCCCCAGGCAGCAGAGGCTCCAAGCGGGATAAGGATGCAGGAAAATCCAGGAAGGACAAGCAGCATGACTTGCAGCAGGGCCACCCCAGTGGCAGTGGGGGTGGCAATAGCCAAATTCCCTCTGGGCACCTCTATGGCTTTGGGGCCAAGGGAGGCAGTGGTGGAAGCAGCAGCCCCTTCCACTGCACCTCCTCTGCTGTGGGGGAGGTGAGCAAAAGTACCCCGGATTCAGGGTTAATGGGGAACTCTGTTTTGGTAAAGAAGGAAGAGGAGGAGGAGGAGAGCCACAGGCGAATCAAGAAATTGAAAACAGAAAAGGTAGGACAAAGCTCCTCTCCACCTCTTCTGTGTTTCCCCATGTCTATAATAAGTGTCCCATGAGTGTCCCATGACTGTATGTCTGGCTCCTCTGTCCTCTCAGCTGTGTATTTGTGACACGCGTATGTCCTTCCTCCTTCCCGTACAAAAAAAAAAAAAAAATCACAAACCAAAAAACAACCAAAAAAAAAAAAAAAAAACAACAAAAAAAAAAACCCAAAAAAAAAAAAAAAAACCAAACAAAAAAAAACAACCCAACCAAAAAAAAACCCCACCAAACCCAGAGACCTCTTCCCTACACGGAAGATACCATGTTTCCAATGTGCTGCTCTTCCTTGTGATTTCCTCTCCCTGTCTTCAGACCTGGAGAACATTTCTGTTTTGTCTGTTCATTTTAATTGCACTTGCCCAGAGGGAGAAACGTAGAGATGACCCTGACTGAGCTGCCCCCCATTTTAGCAGAGAGCAGCACTACCAGTGGGATGGCATGTGTTCGCAGGCTGGGGGTGCATAGCTTAGGCTCCAGGCGCAGCAGGTCTTGTATGTGCTGGCTCTTCCACAGCATCAGCAGGCATTCATGGCCATTCCTCTCCCAAAGACTAAAGGAACCCCTCTCCTTTCTCTGACCCACTGCCTAGAGCTGAGATTGTGCTTGGGGGAGGAAACAGGAACTATCTACCGGCAGAGACCGGGGCTCCGCCGTTGTGCTTCATGAAGATGCAGGATGCTCATTGTGGTGGGGGCTTCTGTGGCACTGCAGTCCAGAGGCCACAGAAGCTGGTGTAGCGACTGGGAGGAAGGAGCCAGCAGACAGGCAGTGCTTCTTGTCTTTCTGGAAGGAGGATGCTGGGAGTAGGGAAATGCACCTTGTGCTGAGAATTGTGTGTGCAAAACAGCTTTTGGAACAGAGTGGAGCAGTTTGTCTCCTGTCTGGGGGAGTTTTCCTCTCTGAGCCACGCTGGCTCTTGGATTTGAACTGCTTGTTTATTGAGTGGTTGAAATGTGTGAAAGAAATCAGATGGGAGAGTGTGATTTTATGTCTTTCTATTACAAGGATGCTTTCTGTATGAATAGATGGCTGCTACTCTATTCTTCGGGAAAGGTGGAGGGAGACCTTGTTGTCTTTTGTCAGCTGCTGGTTCAAGGACGTTCTGGTGTTGGTGGGAGTTCTGTCCCTAGGGCAGAAGCCATCTTCTGGGGTCCAGAGGGCAAATATTGGCCCAGGATTACAAGTATGGTAAATTCTACAGGTTGTTAAACAAAAGGAACCTGCTCTGCCTGAAAAATAAAGCAAACCAACATCTTCCAAATGAACAATTTCAGAGTGTTAGATTGTGACTGTATTGTCAGCTGTTGGTCCTAAATTACCTGCTTTTACAACTTCCCCAAGTGAACGTTCATCAATGGGGAGACTTTTGGGTCGGTGTTAACTGGATGGTCTGCAAGTGTCTGGGAAAGGCTGAAGGTCTCAGGGAGCGGGGAGTTACGTCTTCTTATGACTGCCTACCAAGCTTTTTGTATTTCAGTCATGAAGATTTTGTAATACTAAGTCTACTGGAGAATTAGATTTGGGTGTTTGTGATATCAGATATTTGTTAGTACTGGAAGATAATTCCAAGGGATTCGTTCAAGGCAAGGAACAAATTAAATTTCATATTGTATACATATTATTGCTTTTAAGATAGCATATCTGTGAATGAATTTGAATGAGCCTTATGACCTTGTCTAAATGCAGATGAGAAAACCAGATTGCTGTGTAATTCACGTGTATATGTTTGCATTTTGATTTGTGAAAAGTGCTGTTCATGGCAGAAAGGTGTCCAAAAATCTCATGGTCTCTTTATTAACTTAGTACAGTAGGCATTTACTTCTGTTGCCAATAGTCTTCAAATTGCAGTTCTCTAATCTGTTTTAACTATCTAGATAAATTGCCCTAATCCGGTCTTCACAATGGCTGTGGTTAAAGAGTCAGAGCCATTTGATTGGATTCAGTGGCTGCCTGGAATGTGGGAGGTACTGCCCTTTTGCAACCCCCTTAGCCTTTTAATCTCTCAGCCAAATGTTCACATTCAACAATTTTGTTTAGCTGGCAATCTGAACATTTCAGTATCTCAAAGGCTGCTGCCATGGCAACAGAGATTAGAGGGTGGTGTGGTTTCTCCCGTTTTTGTGTTCTTTCAACTCCCTAGTCACACAGGAAATAGTATGAAGAATCTATATACGTACGAGTAATCTTATGTGCAATGTAAATCGGATGGCATGCAAATTCAGAGCAAACACGCATGGAGGAGTTCAGCGTCAGTGGCACACTCTGTGTGTTGTAGATGTCGCTCCAGGAGGAGGTCTGGAGCTTGCATTTCCAGCAACAGCCACTGCTGTTGGCACACACCGACTTTAATACAGGCTTTGCACATCAGAGTCGTGCAGCCTTGGCCATTGTCTGGCACAATGGTGTGCTTGCTTGCTGTCTTAAGTAATGTCCCTTAGCATTTTTCTTAGCAAAGAATGTTATGTTTTAGAATAATAATAACAACAACAACAACAGTAATAATTATTTAGCTTGTTGCTGATAATTGTTGATACTTTAAGTCCAGGCAGTGGCAATATTAGTAACATTCGAGTGTTTTATGTTTGTTATTCTGCTTTTTTTTTCCCCCCCAAAATGATTAATTGTCATTGGAAAGAATTCTTTAAAGGTTTTAGATTGTTGAAGTGTTATTGCTCTGACTGTTTGTATGCTAGAACATATATGCCATATTTGCACAAAGCAACTTATATCTATAGATAAATACATAATTTTCAGGCTGCATGTTGAAATCAATGTTCAGTTCTCTTACTGTTGTGATAGACGTGTCTCATGAATTTGGAAGTTTCCTTTTAGAATCAAATGAGTTCATGACTGCTGATTCAAAATCTACATGTTTTTATATGTGGTGTGGAATATAATACTGCATTTGTTTACTATTTGTGAAAAGCTTGGAGCAGATTCCCAGGAGTTTTAGTCACTGTTTAAGTTTCACAGCATGCTTCAATTATATTTTTAGTCTATTTATAATGTTTCCTTGCTGCAGAAAGTCATGTAAAACATGATAAATTGGATCTTATGAAGCCTAATTAAATCAATGACTGTGTTCTGCCGGCTCTTTTATGCAGAAACCGCAAGTGTGTTGTAAAAGTCGCCACTCCCCTAATATGTGGATAAAGTCAAAGTGTACTGTAATTCTAAGATGTTTGAGCTATATTTGTGCAGTCCATTTTGTGGCTAAGCCACCAGTGACATGTCTGAATAAGTAGCTTTGACAGGTAGGCTAACCACTCCTAAGATTTTTGGTGTTAAAACCTGTCTCCATTTTCCATTTCTCATCCATAATTCTTTTAGCACAGTTACTGACTGTTTGTTACTGACTCTTCATCTGTTCCAGCTAAGTTTTTTTGTATTTTTTACAGCTGTTACATTGAAAAGTGTTCAGAATAGCTACAAAATATGCTTTGTGTGCATTGTGAGGAGATTCTGGAATTCATTCAGTCATAATTTACTCTGAGATATGGAAAAACTTTATTTGGTATGTGAAAATCAGTATGTTTACATGAAATTAATGTAGAAGATACAAAGCTGTAATCAGAAGGGTTTCCTTGCAGTTCTAAATGTATCAGTCTAGTGATACTCCAGGATGGAATTTTTCTCCTTTTTTAGCTTAGTGCTTCTCATTAAGACTGCATTTCACATTTGAAAGTTGTCTTTAGCAAATTAACATGTTGGCTAGAATTATTTATCTTCACTTTCTTTGTTGTGTTTTAGCATTAGGGTTTGAGAGTATGCCGTCAAGAATCTCTGGGTGAATTTTACCTATTGATGTAAATCATTTAAGTACATGCTTTGATTAATGATGTTATGGAGATATGCTCTTCATGTACTTTTCTTGCCGGCCTTGTGTGTAGTTTATTCACTGTGAAATAAAAGGGCAGGGAGGTCACTTGCTGTAATTAAAGAACAAAGTCTATTGTTGTTTGACAGCAAACTGTTTTGAAAGCTACATAAGGGATTTAGCTGTTAAAAACATTGATAAGTATGGGTGCCTAACAATAAGCACAGCTCAAGGTTCTTAAAGTTCTGTAGTGCTGTCTAGTAGTGTGACGGTGCTTTTTGAGCTGGGTGAAGAGGTGTTGCCCTTTGGCCGAGGAAAGCTTTCCGTGTGAACCTGCTGACCTCTGCCAATATGTATGACCAGATCCTTTATTGAATTCCTGTGCAAAGCAAGAGTTAGTGTAGCACAATGGAGGCTGGTCTAGAACATCTATCAAACAAAGTAGGGAAGCTGACTATATTTGGAACTACTGGAAAAATATTTCACTTTGGGCATTAATAATTTTACAATTTTAATAATTTCATGAATACCCAGTAAAGAGGAAAGGATTGATTGTCCAGATGTCATGAGGTTAACCGTGTTCTCCATGTTAAAGGGCTTTCCTGCAAGGCTGTTTTAATTATAGCTATATAAAGACTTGTTTTTCCAAAGTAACATTTTATAGTCCAATAAATGAAATGTATGTTAAAAGTGCTAAGCAAAATCTCCCGTAACCATAGAGGTGTTCAATAACCAGATTCAAGTAACATGGAAAGTACCATCTGTTTCTAGTTTTCAGCATAAGCCCAGGAATTGAAAAGCTGAGATTTGCTCGTATTTTTCCGACTTTCTTTTTTTTTTTAATTATTATTATCATTATTTTAAAAAACTTCACCTGAAACTTTATAGAAGCTTTCTGAAATGCAATAATATAGGAGAGACTGTGAAAACACATGTTCGTACATACAGTTAACCAGTTCCACTTTCATTTAAAGAGATTTCCAGAAGCTCAGTCATTGAAGAATTTATAATAGTGAATCACCTCCTGCAGGCAAACACAATAAGGGTCAGTTCTTCAAAGGTCTTGCTATTGAGGTAGAACCTGATTTGCTCTCTTTCCTTACGAAGTAAAACGAAGGGGAAAAAAACCCCACAACCTCCCGAACAACAACAACGACCAAAAAATCCACCCCATCCTCTTAAAGGATAACTTTAGCAAGCTCTTATCAGTTACCTAATTGCATATGATAAAACCATTGACTAAAATTTTCCATGCATACTTTACTGCTGTTCAGCGAAGTGTTGTAGAATTGTTCATAGGGAGAAAATCACTCTTTTAAAGATAAGTTGTTCTAAACTGTTAGGCAATGAGATTCTTGGCTGCAGCCTGTGAGCCCTGGATAAAACGCCATCCGGCCTTTGTTTGAGGTCTTTTACTGAAGCTAATGACTGGTCTTGTGCCGCCCTGAGATAAATGACATTATCTCTGAGTGGTCTGACAGGAAACAGACATGTTAATGGTGAAGCTGCGGGGAGGATCTGCTGTAGTTCTGACAAAAGAGTAAAGCTTGGACCCCTGGTTGTGATCATTAACACAGAATGCATTCCTTCATAATTGGAAAGCTATTTTTATCGACAACAACGTAAATCACAAATCTGAAATCTGCAGGGTTTTTTTTTTTTTGCGTGCTAAAATTGGTGCCTTTTTTCCTCCACCGTATAAGAAATTGGTTATCTCTATAGTACTGACATTAGTGGGAGAGCCTGGCGTCTGCTTTCTGTTAACTGGACACATCCTTTGCACACTGAATGCAGGTTCCCCTTTATGTGCCCTGTGTTATCCATGCGATTTGCATTTCTAAAAGAATTTTAAAAAAATCCCTGTGTTTCTTCACATCTTATACTCTTATTGATACATATGACATTGAACATGTTTTGAGTATTGTTGCAGAAGTGCTAACGCTTCAGTTAACCTTCACCTTTACTTGTATTTTGGATAAGTACACATATATATTTTGGACTCCTGTCACCCACCCTTGAAAAAGGTTAGATTTCTTCTGCAGCAGTTTAGGCAGCTTTGTGTTATTGCCACTTGATCTGTATTTCTCCAATATAGAATTCACTTTTTGAGTGGCATGTTCCAGATTTGTTCCACGGTATACAGTTGGAATTGCTGAATGTAACCGAGTTTTAGAGTCTACTGTGGTCTGAGCTCATGTGCTTTGTACAAATGATCCAACAATCAGGTTATTGTTTTTATAGTATTCTTAACATTGTACCAACTTTATATTGTACTTATATGATGTTCTAATGCACATGGTGATATATTGCTCTGTTCCCTGAATGGCTGGAGAGTGTCTGACTTGTTAATTGTGCTTCATTTTTTACAACAGAAATACATCTTGCCCTGAGTCCTCAGATAGGCTCACACCTGTGGATCTGTGGATTGGCTTCAACTGAAGGGCTTGCCATGTTTTTTGTTTTAGTATGTTTACATATCAAGGAGTTATTTTTAGTTCTTAACAATCACAGAATATATATGGATATTTAAAAAAATGTAGTCTGTACATAATATTTCCTGTTGGGTGAAAGCAAAACAGTCGTGAAAATTTCTCATTATGTCATAATTGCAAAAAGTAAATACCTTTTAAAAAATCAGAAAAATTAATATGTACACACACACACACATATATACACATATATATAATGTTTCATAAACCTTTTTCTGTTTCTCTTTTTGTACTACTGTTTCTGTCCGGTATAGCTCCTTTTCAGTGCAGCCTTTCAGCAAAGTGAACAGTAACACAATCTATAATTTTTTAATTTGCTTAAAAATATGTTTGAAATGTGGTAATTTTAATAAATATAATTACCAGTTGTTATAGCAGGATTTGAGGGGTTTTCTTAAATGAGGTTTTAAATTACAATTTAAAAAAAAATTATTACATTCTCGATTTAATACCACAATTTACTGAAGGCAATGAGTAGCCATTTGGGCAAAGAGGAAGGTCAGAGAATGACTTTTGGTTGTGCTGTAGGATTTCAGTAAGCACTCTCTGTTGCACTTTCTCTTTTAACTCTTACAAAATGGTCTTGGCAATTGGAACAAAGCCTTTACATTTGAATGAAAGGTTGTAAAACTATTCAGAGCGACTTGACTGACAAGCCAGGTTCTTTGTAATTTTTTTTTTCTTTTTCGAAAAAGCTGAGAGAAACATCAAGGAATGGAATAGGTAGTTTGCTCTGATGCCCCACGTACATGTATACTTCCATAACATTTATGCTTATGTATGTATAACACTACTTTACTTGATTGAACAGTTCAAGTGACTGTTCAGGCCACGTTGCATGCAATAAAGTAGAAATCATGTCTGTGTAGATAGGTTTTCCAGCTCTAGGGTCACTGTGGTGTTGATTAAATTTTCTGAACTCTTAAGCCAAAACTGCAAGTAAGAAAGTTGCATTTAGTGACAGAGGTTTATAATATGTCTGCTTTTACAGTAAGTTGACAAATACTGCTAAATCTCAAGGTGAAAGGATCAATTTCTCTAGCTTCTGCCTGTAACACCTATTAGGAATTAAATGTGAAGCTCTTTGTTTCACTAATTTTGAAGTGAAATTGTGCTACATTTAATTGTATGTCCTTTATAATAAATCTTCGTCAACAAGTCTTCAAAAAAAAATACCAAACATTTGGTTCTTTTATAATCTCACAGTTTCTGATTCTTCTTAGCCTAAATCTCACTTTTGTGCACAAACACAGCATGGCTGAGGTGTGTGTCTCCAGAGAAACTCCACCAAATAATACTGGAAGGAAAATGACCTCATGAGGATGTTTGAAGCATATGCCAATAGTGGCATGTGAATGCAGTTTTTGCAGTCAAAAGAGCAAACTAAAATCTATTGATTGTGGTTACGTGGTGTTTTCAAAACACTAACATTCTAGTTGTTGAGTTGTCTTGTCATGTTAACCAAGAAGCAGATGGCATAACACCACAGAAGTGTATTTTTACTTAAAGAAACTTTAGAGGTTTTGATGTGTTTTCTTTTCCTCTTATTTCCCCAATGGCTTCTTTTTATTGAAGAGTAACATGAGGAGACCTGGTAGCAATTTTATTGCTTTCCCATAACAGTTTGAAATAATAGGTTGGTCTTTGGTTGCCAGTCAAATTTCTACCAGTCAGCTTGATTCTGTTTTTTATCATGTGGCAGTGGAATATAAAAAGTATATGTTTGTAGTTTGCCCTCAGAAATCGGCTTTTTTTTTCCATGCTTCAATTAGCAACAGAAGACTAAGCTCCAATTGGTCACACTTTCGTAAACTCTGAGAGCTTGCTTTCTTCATTCTGATAAAAGAAAGCGCCAAGTTTAGGCTGTGTTTCCCAGGAAATTTTGAGGCACATCTGGCCTCTTTAACTGTGTTCACTAGACAGTTTGATTTTGCACACATTTAGTCATTTGCATTATCCATTGAATTAATTCAGAGGTTTTGTTAAGCCTATCGCCTTGCAACACAAGTTCACGCTATTCAAATGCCACCTTTATTGATGAATTTCAGTGATGCTGTGCTGAACTCTGGTAGAAATAGGTCTGTAGGTACCACAGTTGTTTGTTACGTAAGCATAGCTTTCATAGTTTTCACCACTTCCCTCAACCAGTAAGAACAGTGAAAAGCAAACTGTAATCTCCTTTCTCATAGTGTGCAGGGCCAAACCAAATTATTTTTGGATTTCCTGTCACCTCCTTGGCTGATTTCTGTGGATGGCTTATGTTAAAAGCAACAATAATGTTTGAATTGGAAGGGTTTGGTCTTCGGGTTTTCATTCTTCATGGAGAACTGTTTATTTGAGTGTGGTTCGCCACACTACACGGATAGCACTACCAAATCTGTGCTTTATTATAGGCTTGTAGCAGTGAAGTAATGGCAGTACTTGTATGTTTCAGGGTTTCATGTTCTTGCCAATTCTTTCTTTTTGAAGGAGGGAAATGAAACTAGATCTGTATCTCTTCAACAAAAGGTAATAGTTAGAAGCAAATACAATTAGAAATGGACCTCCTTACTTTGTTGAATTTTGTTTTGCTGGTAGGAGTTTAAATCTGATTTAGTAAATGTTGAGGCATTTGTTTAGTTAGCTTGCACTGACTATAAGGATTCCAGGAGTATTTATGGATATAATGAATGTATTTGACATAACGTTTTGATGGTTAATTTTTGCTCTGGGTTTAATGTTGTTAGGCACTATATGTTGTATTGCACTGGAGTTCTGGAATTTGAAGGAAAAATACTGCTGCATTTTGATAACAATGAAGGTTGCTCCATATCCAGTTTTACTGAAAACATAAATTGATGTTCTTGCCCACTTTAGCCAATAGTGAGGTGCAATACTATGTAATAGTGCTCCTAGTCGCTGCTTAAGGAGAGGGTTATCCAGACACGTGTGTGAACATATATCAATATAGATATTCATGTGTATGCTCGAGGTGTCTATATATGTATATATACACACACATATACATACGCACAAAAAGAGATCTGCTACTGTTTTATAAATACAGCAACTGAGTTTTGGCTAATAGTTTTATTTACATTTCATGTCCAGATCTTTTAGCAGTCTTTCCTGTGATGCTGCAATGGATGCCAAGCACTGAAGGAGAAAGCTAGCAGCTGTTTCCATTACAGCATTGGTACATTAGCCTCTGCACTTTATTTTCATTTTATGATCTCCTCCAACCTTTCCTAATCACCTCCTAAAAAGGCCTTTCCCCTTCTGCCTCTGATTTATCTGTCTGCAGAGTTGTGTGTTTTTCTTAGCTTTAAAAATGTAAAATCTGTGTGTGTTTTTTTTTTTCAAAGAGCTTAATGCTTTGACTCTTACTCACACTGAGCAAGGGCTTACTGTCCTTTTTCAACTCAAGTAAGTAGTTCCTTGTGTTATGTGTCTGTAATCCCTTAGTTGAGATGAGTCCAGGTTGCAGAACAGGACCTACTATGACCAATTATATTATTCTTGTAACAACTTGAGCCACTGTATGATTTTTACAGGTTTTTTTTGCATGTCACCTGAATAGTGTTTTGTTTGTTCTTCCTCTTTCCTTCACCATCTCTCTGAAAATTGTTTCATGGCAGTGTGCTCTTATTGCTGAGATATGACTGAAAACTGCATGCAGTACAGTGAAGCACATTCATTTTCATCTAGTACCCGTTTATTGCCTTGAGCACTGTAAATCTGTCAGCTCTTCACGATGCTTTCACCTCTTTCTTCATTTGCTCCAGCTTCTAGTTTGACAATGTTCCCCTGAGGCAGAATTCTAATCTGCTTCCAATTAGTTGCAAAATGTGACTCAAATTTCCACATTATGGCTGCTGTTTTACTTGCACGCACACATCTAGAAACAAATTAATGCTCTTGAATATTTATTTTTGAGCCTTCAGATTTACTCTAGGTGGAAAAGTTGCCAGGTACATTCAAACTACATCCAAGATTTATATTTTTTCTCTAACTGAAATATTTCTTAGAGGTTTCAAATGCCTCTTACTGCTTAATTTTAACAAACCCTTTTCAACTAGTTGGTAATTATTGAGGGTACGTTGTATTGCAATAAATTAAACAAGTTAACAATACACATAATAAACATTTAAATATGGATGTAATTGCTATGTTAGTTCAGGATGAGAGACATTTCTTTCCTGCAGGGTTAGCACAATTCCTTTTGGAACCTTTAAGTAGTTTTTCAGGATGAGTATACATACCTGACACCTGTCTGACTGCCACCTATTATCTGCAACTTCAGAAGTTGTCTTTTGGCTGGAGGGAGGGACTCATTTGATCTCTGGTGAGTCTTAGTAGGTACAGCTAATGAAAATCTTTTTGTGTGTCCTTTTGTATGGACCTATGCTTGTGTATGCATCCATATGCATGAGTGCATAGGTGTACATTTAAAATATGAGACCTTAAATTAAGAGAGTTTTCCTGTAGTGTTCGTTCTCCTAGGAGTAGCTACAGTATTAAGTAAGGAAGAAGTGAGATTTTGAGTGGAAAATGTGGAAATCAGGACTAAAATCCTGAGGAGAGGACTGGAATCTAATGAGAGTCAGAACTTCATTCCTTATTCAGGCAAAACTAACATGAGGTGGTCTCTGAAAATTCTGCTCTATTGCCCATCCACCTCTAACGCCTTATGTCTGTAGTTGCCTATACAGAGAAACACAGAGTATTTAATTCAAATATACCAGTAGCTAAACTTGTAGGTGAAAATCTTTAGTGGAGATTAGCACTCTAAATCCTGGCAGATTGATGTCAGCAGCCGTAATAGACTTTAAATAGGCTTGCAGAATTTCACTGGAAGTGTATTGCTGAAATTGAAATGGCTAAGTACCTGTCATTTCTAAATGAGATTTACACCTGTAAATTTATCTATCCACTTACGATATTTTACTTACTTAAAGTATTAAGTATTAAAAACATACAGACATGTTTTTTAAAAAAAATATTTAATTGTCTTTACTGTCTTGAGGTGGTAGCCTGCTTATCCCATGTTGTATGTAGAAACATCTCCATGAAGGCAAATATATACATGTTGTGTTCTGGTTTTAATCCCTGAGAACTGATTTTCCAGAAAGAACAAAACCTTAAAAATAAAGGAAGATTATCTCAATGTTATTTTCTCTTGAGTCATCAGTGACTTTTAACTGCAGAGATGAAAAAGCTAGTTATTTATTTCTCTGAAGGTTTCACTAACTCTAGTAGGCTCCTGTGATTCACAACACCATTCTGTAAAGAAACAATATTTGCAAACATTGTGAAATGCTGCAGTACCATGGCATTTTTTTCTCATTCAACATCAAAGTATTTGAGGTTCAGCTTTGTAGCCATGGTGAATCGCAGTTCCTGTGATTGTCAGTTGTTGATAAAAAAGTACACAGTCAATTAAAATTCGAGTGAAACGTATGTATTTCAGCTTACAATAACTGATTTTTAAAGACAGTGTCTAGTGAATAACCAGGCCATATATATAAAAAACCACCCCCACACATCATCCACATGTATGTGTACAGAGATATAAACATGTAACTACGCATTATCAAATTTTCAGGCAAAAAAATCACAGTGCTTCAGAGAAGCATTAAATGCTTTTGTTGATAGCTTATAGTTTTATAAACTCTAAATGAGCTTATTGCCTTTTAACCAGCACTAAATAATAGAAGAACCTATGAGCCTCCACACTGGACAGCAGCCAAGCAGCCAAAGAAAGAGAGGGAGGAAAAAAAAAGAGAAGTGAATGGCTTAATTGTAGAGCAAATCATTTGTTTACAGATTAAGACCTATTTGGTAGCTAAATCCTATGGACAAGGAGGTGAAAGAATGAGGCACTAAGGTACAGGAAATGAGCTTTATATTTTGTGCCTAAGTCCTGCTATTTTTGCCTCCTCCTAAAGCAGAGGAGGCAAGGAAAAAAATGAATTGTTTAACAGCAAAGACTGCTGAACAAACCGCACATATTAAGTAGGAACAAAAGAGTGGGAGAAGGGAAGTGTTGGAGCACTTATGTGCTGACAGGAACCTGACAACTGGAGCTGCTTCCAGCTAAGGGGCACCAGTTTGTGGCAAGAAGAGCTGCCCTATTTTGTTTTCCTTTTGAAAGGGGTGGGGGAGAGGTGCTTCTGTTAACTTGAGCAAACATAATACATTTTCTTGAACCTCTCTCCCTAATATACCATTTGGTTTGCTTACTAGAACTGCCTACCCCCCTTTTTTCTGTCTTGCTTTTTCTCCTCTCTTCTTTTTAAGAGCAAACGTTGCTGGTTTTTTGGTTTGGTGTTTTTTGGTTTTTTTTTTGTTTTTTTTTTCTTTTAATTTTTTTCTGATAGGCCATTGTTTCAGTGTCATAATTAATTAGTTGACAGTTCAAATGGTTAAGAAGTGCTTGTGGTTCCTGCTTTACTGTTGTACAACATTTTTTTAAAAGACTCACTTACTGGTGGCCTGTAAATTTGAAGATATCATTTTCATGAGTCATTGGTTTAAAGATCAAAGCAAGAAAGCATTATAGCAGAAGTGGAATAACCTCTGCAGTAAATGCTGTTTAAGCTTCTTCAGTTAAAACTACTTTTTCAGTAATTTATAGCCTTTCAAAATTCTTACCTTCTGAGTTGAATTTTCTATGACTTCTTCTCTTTGTCACTGCTGTGAAAATGAATTTACAAAGTCTGAATAAGGGAATAGGTCCATAGGTCATGGAAAAGAAAACGTTTTATTTTATAGAACATCCCTGCTGTCGGTATCTTTGTCAACAAAGCCTTCTGAGAAAACAAGTCATGATTAGTTGTGTGGAAATAGGTTTTCATCTGATCAGATTATAAACCATCTGAAGAATATGTTTGGCCTATGTAAAACAACTATTCCATTTTCTGTCTTCAGTGGCTGTAGTAATTTATATGGGGAAAAGAGTAGATATAGCTGAGTAAGTTGTGTCTGGTCATCTCTAGTAACAAAATACTAGTAACAAATTTTTAGTTGGATCCCCTTAATTTATAATAAAATGGACATTTTTTTCCCTTTGGCTAGTGGCAAGTTTCTATAAAGAAAAAGCAAAAGATGCATGAAAAAGGATCCTGTCAGTTGTTCTTACTTGAAATCCAGTATAGAAACAGGAAAGTTTTTAGTGTGTAATTTTCATAAGGGGACAAGGAAAAAGTTAATGAGCTTCAGGTGTGACCTTTTAAGTGCTTGGCAATATTGTGCCTTGTTTTTTTAACATACTGCTTGATTGAAATTAACTTATGTGATATAAAATGTTGCACTTTGCTTTATGTATAAACAAATGCAGGGTGTGCTGCCAGTAGGTTGTGCTATTAAGAATGTTCTCCCTCAAACTAGAGTCTACTAAGTAGCAACCTCGAGAAAAATATTCTTAATAGTGTTTCTTGCTTCAGATTTAGTTTCTGCTGCATTTCCTGATCACAAGAATGAGAGATAGTGAACAGAAAAGTGCTCCTAGCTGCATTCCCTAGTAATAGGCCACTTTACGCATCCCCATGTAGGCACAGAAGCCGATTGCTTCAAAATGAGCAGCAACAGAACACTGACATCTCTGCAAGAAGAATGCTGCTGTGGAAGTTATGTAAGAATTGTGCCTTTTCTATGCAGACTAATTATAAACATATTTGTGCATGTTTATATGCACGCTCCTTTGTATTCTCCCCAGGCTCTGAAATGACTGTGTCTGTGTGAACATTAAACAAGGCTGTTATCTGATATCTGTTTGGTAAAGTGAGCATTGACATATTTGAAGTGATTGAAAGCAGTGTTCTTAGTGACTATTAAGGAACTTTACATTATGTGCATGGTATGGTGATTTTGTTCACACTGTATTTTAAAACCTGTATAATGTGACTGGCAGAACTATAAAACCACTTTGTAATAAGAAATTTGCAGTAAGAATATTTAAGGCAAAAGTTAGTAATTTTTGCACCTACGTACACATATATAATTTCCTTGTTATTATTGCTTCTTACAGAGGACACAGTTGGTCTTCAGACTGCAAGTTAAAAATTATAACATTGAAATAACAAGTGAAGTTTCATAAATTTTCAAAACAAAATTACTCTTTTTTTGTGCATGTATGTAAGTGAGGCTCAACTACCAGTAGACAAATTCACTCCAGGATAAGTCTTTCATTTTTGATCAATGTAGTGAAGTAGGACCATATTTTTCTTTATTTTTACCTTACCAAGTACTTGATTGACTTAATAAACTTGTTTGTATCCTTGGCAGAATGAAAACCAATGATTAAGCAATGTCACCCTGAATGTGGGTCTCAGTAAATTCAAAAGGAAATCTGCATTCTAAATCAACAATTAGACAAATAATTTAATTTTAGGATTTGGAGAAATTTGATAGAAATTTGTTTTACTTTTTTGTTATTGTTCTTGTCCTGGAAGCCAAGGGACTGGTAAAAAGGAGCTGCTCACACTTTAGCTCATTAGGATAACAATAGCTCTGGATAATATTTATGTTGTCATAAGAGCTCATCTTTCTTATAATTATGTTTATGAACTTTTAATTCTTTCCGGAAGAGCCATGCTAATACAATACTACTTTCAATATTGAATGGGGAATGAGTGGTGTAACTTGCACTGGCAGATTTCAGTATTTTGTAGAAACCAAGTCTTTGATAAGTTTAAGAATAGAGGTCAAAACACAGTTTTCTCTGTCCTGTTTGGCTAGCCATTGTTGCACAATAAGTCACTGTGTTTGCTTTTGTGAATAAAAATCAGCTCCACGAATGAGGAGTGTGACACTTTTGTGGTTTATTCCTATATTTTAAGTGCTTTCAGTGTTTTGACTTAGAGAAGGTCTGTTGATCTGGAAGCCTCAAGTCAGTATACCAGGTTTGTCAAGTAATTAGGCTAATTTCTTTTAGTTGTTACTGAATTTATAAAGCTTTTGCTAACAGACCAGGCTATGAGCAGAGAGGAAATATTACTTAGAGGTCAAATGAATCTCCTTTTAAATTGCAGCTTTATTTAAAATCAAACTTGTAGCCCACTTTAGAGTTGAATTACTGCTTTTGTCGGTGTGGGGTGAGAGCAGAGCATCATTATATGTCTTTAGAGTATGAAAACATATTTTCCTTGGTTTGGTTTAAGTTAGGCTGCACTTAGAGAAACCAGTATATTCAAGACTAACGCCTCTTACAGCACTACAGAAGTTTTTCAATCTGGATTTTCCACTGCAGAAGTGGCCTATGGTAAATCTAGTTTTCTTCAGTTCTGGACACAAAAAGTCGTGTTTTTTCTCAGTTCTCCCACAAAAGCCGTATCTGTGGCTTGATAGGAATGGAGCAGTGCCGGGACAAAACTGGAGCAGAGCATGCCTCAGCCTGCAGGTATCAGTGGAACAGTTTTGTTAGGTTTCTGAAAATTAAACTTGTAATCCCTTGTGGGGTTCTAACAGCATCTACCCAGAATACTATCAATATACGTCACTGAGGAATATTTCTACAAGGTGGGGCATTCCATAGCCAGGAATAAAAGGTCCAGGTGATCCACAATAGTGTGCTTTTTCTAACATAGTGTCAAAATTGACTGGGGTGAAAGGGGAGAATACACAGACAATGTAAAGGGAAAGGCAATGATCTCCAGAACAGCTATGGAGGGGCTGGTGATGAGTACCTAGCTTTGATACCCTCATTTCTATTTGCCTCATCTGTTAAAGGGTATGCCGTTAAAAGTGACTGCAACCTAAATCTGTTGAATTTATTTGGGCATTTAGAGTGAACAGCAATTCATTAAAAGAGTAAGCATTACATTGCATGCTTTCTTCATGAAGGCCATCACTGCTTTATGTATAATTCTTTCTCCTCTTTCCATGTGATGAACGATTACTCAGACTTTTTCTTGAATTTGTGACATACTTTTGTTCCTTGCACATTGTAGTGCGTTTTAATATTTTTCCCATCTCATTCCACATTCAGTGTTAGTAGAAGTGGAATATAAGAAGAAAAGTTTTCCTCAAGACTCCCCTGTTCATCTGACAGGTTGTATATGCAGTCAGGTCACCGGTTCCATGCTGTACTGTGCCTGTCTGCCCTGTTGTTTCTGTGAACTTGCTAGCTGGTTACTGAGAAGAGAAAAGTATTTCCAAATTAATAGGAAAATATGTTGTGAAACCGCAAAAATGTACAGAAGTCTCGAGGGTAAGCTGTGTATCTGGAACACTTTGTCAGGGGTTTCCTTTTTTAAAAGCTTTCATTAACCTGCAGGGACAGTGCTTGTAGAAACCTAATTGCTGACATCCCTGTCTCTTTTTCCTGTCCTGCTTTGGAACTCTCCATCTCTTTAGCAACCTCTCTTTGGCAACATTTGAAATTCTTATCTGGCTGTCTGATGGCTAGGTGCTCTGGATGTAACTAGGAAGAATATCACAGATGGCAGAAGGACATATTTTTCAGGCATAGTGGTCGGAGTTGGAACTGAGTCACATGATATAAATGAAGCTCACTTAGATTAAAATTCACACAAGTTCTTCAAGGGAAGCTTTTTTTTTTTTTTTCAGTGAGGTTGGGGCAGGAGTGCAGCTTGAACAACATCTGTTATCTGGTCATGAGGAGTTTGGGGGCTTTTTGTTGTTGTTTGTTTTTGTTTGGTTTGTTGTTGTTATTTGGGTTTTTGTTGTTATTGTTGTTGTTGTTTTGTTTTTGTTTTCTGGCCACTGTTTTCACACCACCAGACTCTGGAAAACATTTGCTGTAGCTGGCTTGAGATAGGAACAGCCTATGTCTTTATGTTTAACAGTCTTTTGCTCCTTCATTGGTCTGTCAATTGGTCTTGTGTACCCAATGAATTAATTTATGATAACCTATGGAAACAGGCATATAGTTCCTAGTGCAAGTGATGCAGTTTGACAGATTCTGTGTTTAAGTGCAAATCTCTGCTGTTAAGGGAGCCAGGTGTGACGTTGTTTCCTCTGCATTTAATACACATTAGGTACCTTTCCATAAGATATTCAATGATGAGGAAATTAAAAATCACCTCTTTGTAAAGGAATAGGAAGCAAGTGACTGTAAGCCTTTGGCAAGGGAAAGACAGTCTCTCCACTGACAGGGTTGCCCATCTTGTAGCACAGAAGTGACTCTTGGCTTCTTTCTCTCTGTGGTGTAGGGCAGATACTATCGATGGTACTGTGTTTGATGCTGAAATGTAGCTTCTCAGTAACCATTACAAATCAACAAACATTTGTAAGTTTCTTCCTGTTAGATGTGTTTTCACAGTGCAGAAAAGGCTATGGCACTAATTGCTGAAGAGTTAGTTTTTCCTTCAGTATGCCAGCATTTCCATATAGATGCTTATGTGTGTAGTTACTTGGATTTCAAGCTACTTTCATCAAGAAAAGCCTACGAAACACAAGAGATGTGTATTGACTGTGTAAGTACTGAGGGCTGCTATCAAAACACTTTCTTTCTTTCCTGGTTGCAGTTAACCTCTGGTTGAACTCTTAACTGCTCAAACTGGCACCAGCCCCATTTCTTCCAGAGCTTCCTCATTCAAATTTGTACGTACAGCTATGTAGGAGTTACTAGGATGATGACAGATGCCATTTACAGGGCAGTGAAGGGCTAGCTTGATTGACCTGATCTAAGAAATGCGCTTTAAGTAGTTGTAGAGACAAAGGTATTTAATGTGAGAGGCAAACAAGCCTAGTAATGACAGTAGCTGCCAGACTGTTCTCCTTTGTCTAGCCTAATTAAAGATCCAGAGAGTTGTTTTATAAGCTGTGTATTGTGCAGAGAGCCATCGTTACTTCCGTAAAACTAAGCTTAAAGAAGTGTGCATAATTGGAGGAAAGATTTTGGTGGGATGGGTGTGGCTGCAAATCTTGAGAAAGGAAGGCTGTCTGTGGTTTGCCCGCAAAATCTGTGGTTAATCTAGGGGATAATAATACAGCCTTTGATTATCAGTTTCAAAGTAGAGTGACATATTGTTTGTTCCCAAGCTGTTAACTTTCTGAAAAGTCACTGTATCTCAGTTAATTAATGATGTTTATAGGATCAGCATGTTGTTCAATAAGCAAATCCTTCACATTAATTAAAATGTGAGTGTTATAATCTTAAAATGCAGTTATATGACCTTTTAAAAGAACGGCTTGTGTGCTACTCCGTGCCACTGTTATATTGAGTTAGAAATCAAAACCTAATAATGAGTATGTTTTCTCTCTAGTGAAACTAAATGTGGAGCTCTTTTCTGTGTGACACTGCTGTTACAGTCAAGGGTGTTGTCGGTATTAAAATTTAAATACCACCTCCTCCTCCTCCTCCTCCTCCTCAGTGTGATGACCCACCCGTAAGGGGAAGGTGGGTCATCACATTCAATCATCACCGCTGAATAAAGTTGTTTTTGATTGTAACTTTACAGATTAGCAGTTCCTTAGTTCCCATATTGCTCTCCAAAACACAGGGGTAGCCTAAAATGGCTGCAGATTATGATGTATGACTGCTCTTGTGAAGCTGCAGCTGTGAATCTCAAAGAGGATGTAACCATGCAGAATCGCTCTTTTAGATGGTCATTAGCGCTGCATAAGTACAAGCCTCTTTTTCAGACAGCATTTATTCTTCACGGTTCTTCTACTAGTATGTGATGGCAATGTCATTTGCCAAGCATTGAATAACAATGAATGTTTTATTGAAGTACAGTATTCTGAACCAGTGCTTTTTTTAAGCTGTTTAAGTGCTTAATTTTCGTTTGACTGCTCCTTTTCATGCAAATGTGAGTGTAGCAGAAAAATGCAATACATCCTCCTCCCTTGTGCTTGTGTGATGTATTGGACTAAGCTGAAGGCTGGTGTGTGGCAAAAGGAAACACAGCATAATTTATCAGTTATCCACTGGCATCCTATCCTATTTGAGTTTTAGTTGTCTTTTCTTCATTTTGTTTAGAACAAACATGTGCAAAAAACCAGACCAAACAAAAAACACCCGAAATTTTTCTTTGTGATACTAAGGAAAAGAACAAGTCAAGAAACAGTCTCTTCCTTTTACCCCTAAAATTGCCCTCAGAGGAAAAATTAAGCACAATATTCAATTTTTTTTTTTTGTGAACGAGAAGTGGAATTTGGTCTAAATATTTCAATGCATGGTTATTTAACTCGTCTTGTAAGGACCAAATTGCAATTGGAAGCATTATGACTTCACTTATGAAGGACAGGTTTTTAATGTGGTTAACACCTACAACTTCAGCAAGATTTTTTTGAACAGGGTAGCACCTCCTTTTGCCATTATAAGAATCTGAGGGAAAGCTCATGTACCCAATGTGCTTTGTCCTTTTGAACATCTGGCCCCTTGTTTTGGTTTGTGAGCTATCTTGAAAATCTGGCATGAGTTCTGGGGTTTAAGTTCTAATTAAATAAAGTATACCGTCTGGCCATAAGCTTTGCAATACACTGAGGAAAGGAAGAAGCGGGGTGAGGGGGGAGAGCTATCTTCATTTTATAGTCAGTGAAACTGAGATGGCGAGACCACAGTTACCGAAAATGGCCAATATATTTTGATACTGAGTATTTCCTTCAAAACCGGCTTTTAGTGCCTACATACAGGCCAAAACAAGTGCGTCTGTGGTCTCAGAATTCCTAGGTTTTAAAACCACAAAGCAAGTTCTGACATTATGGCATGAAAATTAGACATGCCATGATATAGTGCAATACAAGATTGTATCCATTCCTGTATTATTATCAGACTCTTTACCATGATTTGGGAATGCAAAATAATTTTCAGTTGTTTGGAGGCAGCACAACAGATACTGTGTTTGTTCTATGGAGCAGTAGACAAATACTCATCAGAATTCAAGTGCTGTGACACTAATAAATGCATGCTCATTTTCTTCTAATTAAACAATATGGAAAGCAAGTGGTCAGTTCTTCAGGAGATACTCAAATTAATCCTGTCTAGGGTAGCTTAAATACGTATTTCTTTGCTATGTAAGAGAGAAGAACTTTCTATATCATGCCCATTGAGATCAGAGAAAGTTGTGTTCATCCGATTTTTTTTTGCCATTTTTTCCTCTATAGAAAAGTTAGGTTGAAATGTAAGAATGTTTATGTAATAATGTTTATAAAGTTCTTTGCTTGTATTCAAAGATCTACTAATTCTACCTCTGTATTTTGGGTGTGTGATTTTTCCAATGTCTGGGTGTGTGTGCCTTCTTTGTCTATCAAACAAGCAATGCTTCTTCAGGTATCTTTGATCCAGTCTTTTCTGCTTGGCCATTAGTCATATTGATTCTCCAGTGATAAAGGAAGCTTTGTTCTCAATGTAGTTTTAACAGTTCAGCGTCAAGGTCCACCATCATATAAACACTGTTGACATCAAAGAATTCGCAAAACCTGTCATTTTGCAAAAATAAAAACTCAGTTATATTTTGCCTTTTTTATTTGAGATAGGGAAAGGAAAACTGAGCAGGTTGGTTTTAATATCCAGGGGGAGGGAAATTCCAGAAGCAAATAAAAACAAAGCAGCTCTCTCAAAATGGAAAAATAAACATATCCTTCAGTGTCTGAAAGTAGTTTTTGAATCACTTTGTTTGCAGGTAGGCTTTGAACTAAAATACTGTTTATATACATACTGAGAACTGTTGTCAACTGGTGCACTTTTTATATTCCTGCTTTAATCCATTTAATCCATCCAAGAGTCAGTCCAATGAGAAGGAAAGCAAAGGCAGCAGAGGTGTAATAAACACTGATTTAATTTTTACAGCACAGTACATTATAGAACTATAAAATTGTGTGATTAGCCAACTCATTAACACTGTCTTAAAGCAAATAAGTGTTTAGAGCTTGACACACTTAGTGCTTAAAACCTTTCTAATAGTAAATTTGAAAAGTAACCAGTGTTGCTTGGAATAAAGATTGTGCTGCTGTGCATCATCAGGAGCTCTCTATTAGGGCTGTCATCCAATTATTCCATTCTAATGCATTCCCTGTTTTACAGCACTCCTGTCTATACTGTTTTGACACTTCCTTGAGAGTGGTGCCATGTAGAACCTGAAGAGCACTTTGTACAGGACTGCCACAAAAATAACTTAATTGATTTAAGTACTACCCTCCACTTTATAAAAGGGTTTCTTTGCACTTGCTCTTTTGTCCTGCGTTTATTAGTAGTGATTTAGGAGGCACAGTAGAAACTAATATAAAAGTCATTGCAATCACCTAAACTTTGCTTTTCTGGTAGAAACCTATAGATCCAGATGCTGTGTTAGTTGTTTATGCTCTTAACATTTTCAGTGATGATTTAAGAGATCTAATCATCTGGTATGAGACATCTCAAAATTCCCATGTTTTGGACAAAGACTGCTCATGGAGTGCTTTCTGAAAAGGATGTATTTGAGCTGGAAATTTAGAAAGTCTTGACCCCTTTTGTAAGAGTCTAAAAATAGATAAACAGAGTCTTTAGATACTGGGAGGCCTGTCAAACTAAACTCATGTCGCTTGGTTGGTGCATTAATTTCAACATTTGGTATTATTTTGTATTAGTTCGTTCTTTGAAATTTGAAAACATCTGAAATTTGAAAACAATGTTAGAGAATACCTGGAAAACAAATTTACTGTGTCAGCCAGCTTAACAAAAACATGGCCTATTAATTTAAGTTCTTTGACTCAGATTTTTTTTTTTTTTTGGTCATTATCAGTTATACAATGGTTCAATCACTTTCTTCTTTTAATGCTGTGCTTATAAAGTTACTGCCTTGGATGAGGTCTGCCTAATGAGTGTTTCCTGAGGTAAACTTTTAGGCAATTGAATTGCAAGATCACATCACAAAACGACATAAAAAGGGAACTCACTGAAATTAAAATCTTGAGATGTTTTAGGGTGAGGCTCATAGCGTGGTGTTCTTTTTTGGGTGTATTTCAGAGATAATTTTTTAAAACAGATCTATTCCAAAATCACATTTAGGACAAGATAAAATATATTTCTAAAATTGTGTCAGTCATTGAGCTACAGGTGATGTGTCTTTAAGGACCTGTTGTGTTTGAGACATTGCTTTTGCTATGGAAATATAATTATCAACCTGAGTGAACAAGGGGACTCTCAGACACAGTATTAAGCTCTGTGATTAAGATCACTGATGCTTAATCAAGTGAGTTTAGGATATCTCTCTAGCAGCAGTTGCCATCTCTATGTGCTGACAGAATGATTGTGGGAGAGAGTTCTGCCCCCTTTGGTGCAATACTCACAGTGAAGCTGTGGTTCCACCTCTGCAGAAGCTGATTTCAGACTGAGCTGTCACTGCCACACCTTCTCATGGACCTTGTACAATGAACTCACCCATCAAGATGAATATCACCAAAAGCATGAGACGAGTTGTGGGATTTAGGTCAAATCCCACAAGAGAAGAGACTGTACCCTTAGTTAAAATTGTCATTACAGGTGTCCCCTGGAGCAGTAAACCTGTGGAAGCCAGCATTGGTATGGCTGCCTGAACAAACAGTCTGGGACTGACACCTCCTTAGTCCAGCTGTTTACTAAAGGAGG
The DNA here is from genome assembly GCA_017589585.1 of Phylloscopus whistleri. NCBI lineage: Eukaryota > Metazoa > Chordata > Aves > Passeriformes > Phylloscopidae > Phylloscopus > Phylloscopus whistleri. Next base: position 3,716,742 of record JADMLD010000679.1, on the reverse strand, counting down.
AGTTCCACAACATCAATCTGTTGCTTGACATACTTGGTGCCTTTATGTGCTTCCTCGAGTAGTTAAGACCCTCTTAGCTGTGTCAATTTGACCAACAGTATGCCTTCCTGAAGTAGGATATGAGATGTGTGGTACTTCAGGTAAGAAACGTGAAGGGAATGATTGTCTGGAAGGTCACAGCAAAGAGGGAACTTTTAAAACTGGTTCATGTCAGAACAGAATATGTATTCTGGAGCTGTGCCTAAAGCTACTGGCTCTGGGACAGTGAAGAGTCTAAAAGGTTCCTGCTTCTTGCTTCCTCTTTGCTCAGAGGTTAATTACTGGCAGTAACTGAGATAGCTTTCTTAAAGGTAGCTCTGGAAAATCCCCACAAATAAATTCTCTCTTCCCTTAAATACACAACACTGGCAGGATTGGATTCAGATTGCTTGCAGCCATGCTGTGAAAGCTCTCTATTTTTAGACCCTTAAGTAGAATCCAGAGAGGGAGGACAGTGATGGGACTAAACCATACAGCTAAAAGTGCTGCATTTAAAATGTCAGCAACAAGTTGTTTGAGGTCCATCTTTATAGGCATGTTTACTTTCATACAGAGGAATAACAGTTCCCTTTGGAGTTACATTCTTGGCTTGTTTCCATTCATTTATATGCAAGAAGAGTAAACCTCTAGTCAACCACACTCCATAGAAGTCAATAAAGGCATAATTGTGGATTCCCCCCCCCGCCCCCCGACACGTTAGAAGACACACATAAACCTGAAAACAAGTTGGTGTTATTTCTACTTCAGTTTTTCAAAATCATTAGGAATACAGAGTAAATGCATGCCTTGAAGTCTGGCTAATTTGTATATAATGGTAAATACATCTGGTTTTGAGGATGAGAAAAGTCATCAAGCACTTCTGTGTATGGATGTTCATTTCCAAATATCTGAATAATAGTTGCAGGATTGATATATTCAGGAAAGGAACACACAGAACTTGTCGCCTTTGTCCATTAAATAGAGCTTTTCCAGCCTTTCACAACTTCACATATGTTAATGAAAAACATTTTCTGAGAAATTGGCAGCTTCGTGCTTTGTAGCTAATGCCAGCTTTTTTCATGGACCAGTTCAAGGCAGAGCAAAGGGAAAAATGCCTTGTTTTAGTGCGTGAATTACTCTAACAAGCTTTCACATCGCCCCTCCTCTTATTAATATTCTTTTTGATGTGAGCTTGTAAAACAGAGGATTGGCTGTTAATCTCTGGGATCTCAAGGGCTTTTGGCAGTGGCCCATAATTGATGTGTTCACATGGCTGTTGTCTGACTACTAATGATTAGACAGCAGTGTTATCTCCCAGCTAAATCAGTGTTGCTTATAAATCACACTTGATAAAGTGCAGTTTCATTTCTTCAAAGGGTCTGTACATGTCTATATAGTTTGATACAACTGCCAGAGCCGTTTCATGATTTTGTGACAGCTTAGATTAGGTTTATTGTTATGAGCAAGATATTTGAATTTCTACCAAGCATTCAAAAATGTTTCTTTCTATTTGTCTTTGTTTTAAGCTTTTTATGCTGTGGGTAGAATAGAAAGGATATGCACAGTTAGGGCAGATCATCCTAGAAGGTGTAAGTAACTGAAGGAAATAACACATGAAAAGTGGAATACTTGGACTGTCAATTTCTTTTCCTTTATAAGAACAGAAAGGGAGCCTTGTCTGTAGTACATGTTGATCATGCTGTTACACTATAAAAAGAGTCTGTGAAAGTATAAGAAAAGACATATGGAAACACAAGGCATTTCAACAATGGAGCCTGGGATTTTCTGGATGAAATCTGGTCCTTTGCATGCAGCAGGAATGAAATGAAAAATCCTTATTAAAACTCTTCAAATACAAACTTCTGTCTGTGTTTCGGTTCTTAGAAAGCATGCTAATTAGGATCTTAAGGTACTAAGGCAAAATCAGTAGGTACAAATGTTGTTGAGATAGGGACATAAAAACAGAGATCTTAAGGTGACCAGAATTCTGAGCCACTGAAAGGGCAAGGTTTGTCTGTCTGGTAGCTTGTAATCAGATAATGTGGATGTTTATAGTGTAGATGCTCCCGTGAAAAAGAGCAAACACTAAACCTGGGTTTCTCCTCTCTGTCCAAACTGAATGGCCTCAAGGTTGAGGCAAGCAGGTAAGGAAATTTTGAAAGGTCTTTCTTGCTGACTCTGGTTCTTGTGTTTACCTTCACACTGTAAGATTAATCCTTCATCTCATTGTTAAGGGTTTTTGGACACTTTGTGTCAGAAACTGGCACCATAATTGGCACACTAATTTGTAGGGAACAGATAATAGTGGCTTCCTCCCCTCAAGGATTATCTTCCTTTAAAAAAATCTTTACTGTGCATTTTCAGAATTCTTTTAGAGCTTTTATTTGAAATGCTATCTACTTTTGTCCCTGCAAAAACAACCACTACAGTCCAGGCACTGATCACACTTATGGTTCAGTGGACCTACTCTGGATTTATACCAGTGAAAGTGTACACCAGTTAGGAGAAAAAAAAAAATAGATCAAACTGCTTTTGAGAATAAAGATTTTAACTAGATATCCAACAGTGGGTAATTTCAAGGAGAGCTAACAATAATGCTTCAGGTTGAACTGTCACAGTGAAAAGGAAAACTGAAAGGTCATTTTAGAAGTTTTTTCTTTAGTGACTTGCTAAATAATCACAAATGTTTATGTCCCATTCCCCAAAGTAATAATACTGTCTTCTTCTTTAAATAAAATCAGGACACGATATCCTATGCTTGGTAGTGTTTGTAGCTAATATCGTGAATATTTAAGGTCTAAGGAATACAGAAAAAACGTAACTGAGACAGCTCCTACACCCTATCAAAAAGCACAAGGAGACCTCTAAGGCAGTAATACGGAATATATTAGTCAAAGACCCACATGTCTTGCCTAAGAGGCCTAAGGGCTTTTTAAATTTAAAATTTTAGGGCTGTAGACACCAATAGATATGGCGACATTAAGTCAAATGCTCAGGTTTCAGAATATGCTAAAAATGCCATCCATAAGAATGTAGTCAGGCCCATTAAAGCTTTTGGTATACACAGGCCATCAAGGAACTTCAGTTCTGTTCCTGAGGATTACAGAAGATCCTTCATAACCTTTTGGAACAGAAATAATTAATTTAGACAAATTTTCTTAACAAAAAATTATTGGATTAAGGAAGCAACAGCCTCAGTAATAATATGTGCAACTTTACACTTACAAAGTGAGTGGTCAGCAAATGAATAAAAGGCAACAGTGGGCTATTGACATGCAGAAAGTAAAAAAAAAAGTACAAAGAAACCATTTGTCTTCTGAGTTTTATTGCCACTTTATTGTATATTGTACTGGAGTCCTGGAAGAACTCACAATGTTTTATTGAATGTCATCTGTATTCCAGAATGGCTGAAATGGCAGCTCTTCCACCAGACTGTGGTCACATCATCAAGTAACTGAAACCATCTTTTGGAAGTGGCGAACTTCTGCTTCGGAGTGATAGGGTCATGATTTGTTTGGATATTAAGAATGAAAATTTGCAGTGGAGCAGTTAAATGATGATGCAATCAAATTAAACATTATCTTCCTATATACAATTGAGAATGAGAAAAATTTTCCTTGGTCTGTTGGAGTCTTGCTCTTACATAGAGCAACCATACTTCCTTTCTCAGGTTAAAGTCTCACATACATTAGAAATAAACATAGGAAAAGTGAGGATATATTTATTTATAATGCTATGAGACCTATGTAAGCAAATAACCATTTGCAGGCTCAGAACCATGAAAGGTTGAGTGTAGCAGAAACTTCAGAATAAAAAGAAGTGATTGTCATTGTTAAAATGAAAAGCTTCTAAAGACTCATGCATAAAGCAGTATCTAACCCTCACCAGCAGGTGAACATGCCTTGTTTTTTTACCATATTCAGTTGCATGACACTGACAGATACTGGACATCATTTTGCAGTTTCTGTCTAGTCCCAGACAATACAGAGAAATTTCTTCCTTGACTATTCAGAATAATTCCTTTTTTGATTGTGGAAGAGTGTACCTCTCCACACAGGATAGGTATCTTGAGTGAATTTTAGTACTTGTTCATTTTGTATTAAAGCTTAGCAAAGCTTAGCAGCTGACTGAAGTTTGGAAGTGCAGATTGACCAAGAGAAATCAAGATTCAATGCTGTAAGGTGTTCTAGAGACAAGTATCTCAACAAATGTGATTTATGTAGGCTGAATGAGGAGAAATGTCCCTACAAGAAATTTGCAGGTGGTGATCTGGGCATCCTCCCAGATCTCTGCCAAGCATTAGAGTTGACATACAATTTTTCACAGACTTGGCAGAAGGATATCACTGGCAGCTGTCAAATGCTAATCTTTCTCACAGTAAAATGGGTGAATGGCTTGGGAAATCCCACTCATCTGAGCTAGAATAGGAGATCCAAGAGAGGACAAGGAAGTTTCCTTGCCTGTTGTTCAGCACTGTTGTGCTGCATAGACCCTGAACTTTGACTTTTCATCATAGTCTTCATTAATACTGTTCTAAAAATAAAGAACTAGCATTGTCATGTTTGTGGAGGTGCTGCAGATCCATAATATCACATAGTCACGTAAGGTCTGAGGAGGTCTGGAGGACCTTTATATGGAGGTCACCATATAAAAAGAACATGCAGCTCTTAAAAGATGAGTTTGCAGAACTCTGTGTGCTGGTTAATGCAGCTGATGTGAGCGGCAAAGAATATCTTTGGTACAATGGGGACTTTTTTTTCCTTGTTCCCAGTATTGAAAGCTTAATAGCACTGTAAGACTTTTAAGTGGATTTTTTTTTTCTTAATAGCAACTGCTCAGAATATTGAAATCATTCCAGATGTGAGCGATCTGCTTCTTTACTAGGAAAAAAGTAACAGTTCTGTTAATGTCTTTTTGCTCTCTCCAACTACTCAGTTGATTGAAGTGGAGAACTTAATTTTAAGAGTAGGAAATACTTGAAAACTGCAAGTAGATGCTACTTGTGTTACTCAGTTCAACACAATTATGCATCAGGTTTCTTGTTCAAAGTACATTTGTAAAGCACAAACATTTTTTTAAGAAAAATATTCTCAAAAAAAGGTTTCAAAGTGTGAAATTTGGATGGAATTTAGGCAGTTTGAATCACCTTTGTCATTCTTTTATATTTAAGCTCTTGTGATTCTCAACTAAGTTCACCAAAATAAGTAATTTTCTTAGTACCTCTGACTCTCCTGAGCTTTGAATGTAAAATATGTAATAGATATGTCTGTCCTATAGCACAATTTCCTTTCTATGTCCATGTCTTACAGTATTTCTCTTTTTCTGTGCTGTCCTTTATGGCACTGACCTTTTTTTCCTCCAACAATTTGATGCAGAATATTTGAAGAAAACAAAATACTGGTTCTGTTAAGCCTGATGTCACAATGCTTCTGAGTTGGCCTCTGATATGATTTATAGGCAAGAAATAATGAACTGAGATTAAAACGAGATCTTTGAGACAAAATGGAGATTCTTCATAGTGGTAATTCCTGTTACATGGAAGAATATGAAAGATAGCTTTAGGTTTTGGATATGTAAATTCTCTGTGTGGCAAGGTTTGTAGCAAGAGGAGACTTAAAGATCGGTGAGATGTCTGGAAGTGTAGACATGCTTCTAAGCACACAGACATTTTTCTCATGTCACATTCTCCCATATTTGTTCTCTTCCAAAGCAGTTAGATTAATTTCATTAAAATTACTTCTGATTTATGATGCTGTGCATGAGATTACAGTGAGGTCTTCTGGGGTCACCGCTGCTTTAGAAAATTAATATAGAGTCAAGTATACTTTATGTATAAACAACCTAGTCTCCTTTTCACCATAAAAGCAAAAGAAAGCAATTTGTAGGATTCAAAACTTCCAGATAAGGCTGAATTCCTTTACTTCCTGTTTTCCTTTCCAGACATAGTGATTCTGTGAAGTATTAATTCATAACTCTAAAGAACTTGTTAATGTAATTTTCAAGGTTAGGAGTTTCTTAGTCCTTTCTGTCTTTGTGTTGCTGTCTTTTAGAGGGAGGATTTAGGTTTGCAAAGGGCCAGGCTTGGTTTTTTAGTTAGATCCTATAATAGGATTCAGATCTTCTTTTCACATTCTTTCTATTAGGGCAGACATTCCCACTGGGAATGCTTACAGTAGATTTTTCTTTTTTTCTCCATTTAAAAAGCGGTGCTTTCTGGCAAGAGCTTATATTTAGCCTTAAACCTGCTCCTCTGCCTTTCTCCTGGCTGTGTTGGTAGATGGATTAAATGGCTTTTGGCATGTACATTTCAAAATCACCTGGTGGATGACACTGCAGTAATGTATGACCTACTTTGGTCTTGGATATGTAGACTATGTTATCATTGAGATATATCTTCAAAGACACACCTTTATTAAATCAGGAATGTGAGTTTTGATACACAGAACTTGATTCCAGCATGTAAAATGCCTGAGTAACTGAATGGCAACCTTGCCTATTAGAAAGTCTTGCCTATTTCTTGTTGATATGATATTTCCTTTCTCTTCCATGTGTGGTTTCTCCTACTGATGAATGTTATGCAGCCACCAAAACAGACTTTTTTTGGTAAATGTTCAGATAAAGGATTGCTCCATGGAGCAGTAACTACATTGCTTGGCAGGCGGTCTTCATTTTCTGTGAGCTCTCTGCTACTAAGCATCATAGCTCCCCGATAGGATCACACACTTGGCAGTGGAAAACTGCCATGGATAACACTGCAGCTTTGTAGCCTTTGTCACCAATCAGCTCTCAAAAGCTCTTGGAATTAGGTGAAGAAAATATTGCTTGACTATTTCTGTCTTTTTGTACTCTTTTGATTGTGTGTCTAAAGAGAGCATCTATGTAAATAGCCTTCTTCAGATTCAGATTTTCAATCTCATATTGGAACCTCTTGTGTGATAAACAGCAAGGCTACTGCTCAGTATGCGCCAACACCTGGCAATAATAATGAAAAAATAACAGTGAGAAACTGCAGAGCATCTGTTCTTGACATTAACTTTCCTCAGTTTGACAGACTGCCACCACCAGATGTTAGTCTTATGTGCCTTTTTTTCCACTGGAGATGGTGGCCTTCCTGCCTCTCTTTGCCTCTAATAGCTTACATCAGTGCCCTTTGGAGAATTCATGAAAACAATTGTGTCACCACAATGATCTCTAAGAACCACCACTTTGCAGTGCTGTTATGATTATCAAACAAGATGGGATAATTTAAAAACATGGAAATCTGAAGCAATTGTTAAGCTTAGTATGTTTTTTTTTTTCTTGTGACTAAGGTCATACTTGTGCAATGAGCATGTACCTCAGTGACAGTAAGTATCTACTTATTTCTCAGCCAAAGGTTTACTGTTTTAATTCAAAGAAACAGCCCCATTTAGTGCAAGCGTCCCTATTTGGCCTTGTCCTGAGTGAATGTTTCTAGTGGAAAACATGGACATTTATTAGCAGGTCTAAATAAAGCAGAACTGAGCACAAATATTTGTAACAAAGAACTTAATAGGATACACTGTCAGATCCATGCTTTCGTTAGCTCCCCCTCACTGTTTATAATACTCATAAACGGAAAATACCTCTGTCAATTTAGCCTACATTCATTTAAAACATTGGCTAGTTTAGTATGACCACAGCAAACACTTTGGATTTTTCTTGCTCTGGTTTTGTGATGAGTCTATGTTATGGAAGAATGATGTTGGATGTGTAGTAGGAGGTTTTGCATAGCTTTACAAAACACCATGTAAACTATAAAATAGGCTATTCATCAGCATTTTTTAGGTTTATAATAGGATGTGGCTTAGCTTTTCTGACATGCTAGGCTCCGTTTACCTGCCAGTTACTGACCCTGGTTCTCTTCTAGTTTGAAGTAAAGTATGTTAAGAACTTCTAAATTATGCCTGGGGTACAGGCTGACCCCGTTTCACTGACAGAGCACCATTAGACAGCCAGTGCCTGGGAGCGGGCTCTGTGCCATCCAACCGTGTGCTTCCACTTGGCATCAGGCAGCAGGAGCTGCAGAGTGGAGAATCAGTGTCTCCCCACGCACAGCATACACAGTTATGGTTTTGCGTGATGTGTGCTATTAGATACTGCCAGTAACAGCTGCTCCTGGGGGTCAGTTGGTGTTTGACTTTCCTGTGTGCATTCAGTTCTGCTCTGGAAAGCTTTCTGCCTGTGCTTTAACTCTGCAACTCTGTTGGCATAAAGAGAAGAATAAAGACATCATTGCTTGAGTGCATTGTTCTATGCCACAGGAACTCTGCTTTAACCATTAGAATTTTTATGGTATTAGTAGGTTTTTACTCCTTAGGGAAGCCTTCAGTATTTATGTTTTGCTTTGGTTTTGGTGTTGTGGGGGTTTTTGTGGTTGTTGTTTGTGTTTTTTTGTTTGGTTGGTTTTTGTTGTTTTGTTTGTTCTGGTTTTTAATTTGGTTTATTGCATTTGTTTGTTTCTGTTTTTACTTACCTCTAACCTGAAGATTTCATTCTCAATAAAAAAAATCCCCTCTAAGTGAGGAATACTTTGGAGAAGATTGTGGTTATAGGTCCTTCCCTCTCCTGCTTAGTTCTAATGTAATTGAGATCAGAATCCAGGCTAGTCATATAAAGATCATGCAAAACATTTTTATAGTTATTGAAAATTATTTAGCACACATAAGGCTTGCACACACGATTAAAAGCCTTGGCTCTCAATTTGCATTTATGAATAATGCTAAGAACAATAGAATTGTTACGAAGGGCAATGGTAACAATTGTTACAAGTTTAAAAAGTTCTTCCTAATTTGTCATTTTGTTTTCTCATTATGAAAAGTGTCCATTTGACGAAGTGAGCTGATCAATGATACATGTATAATACCTTTTAGTCTGTCCTTTTCTTTGTATCCTTATTTTGCTTTACAAGAAGGCAAAATTAAATTGATCTATGTTAAGATACATTTGAGCAAGACCTAGATGATGTACAGTGAGTCATTATGTCTTTTCTGTTGAGTCTTCTTATGAGGTCTAAAATTAAAAGCAGCATGTTCTTGAAGACATTTGATCATCTATTTCAATGCCGCTAAAAAGCAGCTATTTAAAAAAAATCACTAGGCTGAAGAGTGATTTCTTTGTGTGATATCTGTCATCCAATGGGCCAAATGAACATGAGTTCCAGGTGGTTTAGCTAGTTGACTGGGCATACTCACATCCTTACCTAGCTGTCTTTTATGCGACAAAGGACCTTAGAGCCAGAGCGCAATATTGAAAACCCTCAGCCAAGCCTTTATACAGAAAATCTGCTACTGAGTAGTTTGGAAGTCATGTGGGAGAGATAACTTCTTGAGCACATTGTCTCTGTGAATTGTCTTGTGTTCAGACTGATTGTCTGACAAGATGTATTCCTCTAAATATGCATTTTAGAAACCCTGAGACATTAGATGGTTTGGCTCAATTCTTATAAAAGTCCTCTCTGTTATTCAAAGTAGAAAGATCTAAACGGTATCTATAAGGTATTAGGTGGATCGTCCTAAATGATGTATTTAGGATACATTTAGGATGAAGTATTTTAAATACTTGGTGATTGGTGATTTGGGTGACGAGGTTGTATTTGCTGCCATATGAATTTTACAATTGTTTCAGCTATTAATTTCTCTATGATACACATGAAAGAATAGCATTTGTGTCTTTGTATCTGTCTCTATAAATGTTTTTCTTTAAATAGGTAATGAAGTTCCCAATTCACAAAATTGATTTCCATCCACAAATCACTCTCTGTCAGTGCCAAGAAAAAAGTAAACTTAATCCTTGTTTTAAAAACTTGTTATTATTTCATACTAACAGTCTATGACAACAGGGAATAGTCTATTAGAAACTTAGAAAGTTGCATTGTTTAGCATGTATGATAGGTATTTTTGTACTTGGTTTTTCATGTGCAGCATTTGGGCTAATGTCAAAAAATTTGAACTCCTAAGACGGAAATTACCTGTGGTACACTAAATCCCTACATAAAGAAATGCAGTCTTGGCAAACTGGGCTTTTTATTACTCTTTTTAAAATAAATATTTTATTTTATTTTATTTTATTTTATTTTATTTTATTTTATTATATTTTATTCTTTGGTTATTATTTTTAATTTTTTTTAACTCTCACAGCACCATTATAGTAAGTTTGTCTGTTGTTTTCAGGTTGATCCCCTGTTTACAGTGCCTGCACCTCCACCTCCGATTTCCAGCAGTATCACACCTCAGATTCTGCCTTCCTACTTTTCCCCATCTTCATCCAATATTGCAGCACCAGTCGAGCAGCTTTTGGTACGGACACGTTCAGTGGGTGTAAATACCTGCGAGGTTGGAGTAGTAACAGAGCCCGAATGCCTTGGACCCTGTGAGCCTGGGACCAGCGTGAACTTGGAAGGAATTGTGTGGCATGAAACTGAAGAAGGTAAATTGTTTTTTTCCATTAGGTTTGTCTCTGAATGTGTCAACAAGGTGGTATATGCTGTATTTGCCTGGGTGCTGGCTAAAGGCTTGCTAATCTGTTGGGACACCATTATATACTGTGACACTCACAGCTTTACAGCTCAGCTACTGTGCTTTTATTTTAAAACCAAGTGGCAGGTCTTTCTATTATTTAAAGCAACCGTGCTTTCCAAATGACCTACCACGTAATGCCAGCTAATAATAGAATTGTTTCCCCTGTCTATATATTAAGAAAAGCGTATGAAGAAATTGCTAATAGAATAGCACAAATGTGCTATTTAAATGTACATTGTGAGGGGGTGTTTGTGTGATGGGAGTGGATATATGAATAGTTTAGAGGAAAATTTAGAAAACTGAATATTTCACCACTAAATAACAATAGAGGCCCCAGAGACCCTGCAAAAAAATCAATTTGATGTGATTATTTTTGCATTTTGGTTATCTAAAATATGCTTTAAGAGGAAAGCTTTCAGCCTTGAAGAAAAGTGTTCCATGTCATTGAAGAAGTGCTATCAAAACCAGATTGATTTCTTTAATATCCTTTGAAGACATTTGTCCAAGTAGGAGTGCTGGAGAGCTTTGGGGAGCACTAAACGTTGATTTGCAATGATTTAGAACAAAGTGAGTAGGAAGGGGATTATGCTGTGATATGCAGATTTTTCCATTTTGGATTTCAAAAGCTCATTATTAAAATACCAGCTTTCTCCTGCTAAAAATACTGCATGTGTACACTAAACTTCTGCAATTTTTCATTTAATAATAGCAGATATTTTCATTTATAGCTGTGTGAAAATCTTCCTGTGATAGTTCTTACATTTCTTTTGAGGATTATTTAATTTTTAGTGATCTACTTTCCTCAACAGTGAAAACAAGATTATTTACAAAATGATATAATGACAGAATACAGCAGTGCATTGCTCCATGATAAATCCTGACATGCTTCAGACCGTATGCACAATGGCATTTCGTCCTTTGCAGTGATATATAAGACCTCACCAAAGTGCTCTACACTGTCCTCTCAAAAATCAATAGAGAGAGTCAGATTTACTTGCTTTTGTATGCTTTCATCCATCCATCTTTCTCTCTGTGTATGTCTACAGCAGATTCATAAGGTAGATTGATCCTTTTAGATTGTTTTTAAAGCACAGTATAAATTCTGTTTTAAAATATCCCTGCAGAGATGACTGCCCTTAGCAACTCCAATCTTTCTTGGCTGGCCTGTATTAACCAGAGTTGGAATGTGTGGGTGTTAACTGTGTTGACATGAAAGAGCAGTAGCTGTTAACAGTGTTATTCTTGCTGAATAAACTAAACTTCTGACCCGCACTGAATTTAAGAGGCCTTCCTTGTGAAAGGTTTGGCAGCAGAAATGAAGTATTAAAAAAAGTGCATTCTGGTCAGGGTGACATTCCATTTACCAGTATCTCAGCACTCTAATGGTTTAAAAAACTCTTGTAAGTTAATGGAAATTAACTCCCTTAGCCTTTTCCTGGTTTGTCTAAAACAATTTGCTGAGACAATTCAGTGATTGGCATGTTTGAGCGAAACTGTTACGAGTGCGCCTGTTTTCATATCTTTACAAACACTCTGGGAACACTACAGCTATGAGTGACTACAAATATAGATAAAATGGGATTCTAAAACACTCTAGGAATATAGCTGGAGTGTAGATTAAGAGACTGAAGATAGCTGATATGACATCATATGTGTGGTTTGTACCATGCTCTTTGTGTTTGAGTGTTTCAGACCCTGCTGACTGAAGAAAATAATAGAGATTTGATTGTTTTATCCCAGAGTCCGCAATCAACACTGTATTAAGAAAAATTAGTTCCTGATTTTTGTGATTTAATTACATTTTTAATTTAATTTTTTTTTTTTTACAATTTACATATGTTTTGATGTTTGGAGCACACATATAAGTATATATTTATGTGCTTTCAAACTTTGTGACATGTTCCTGAAAGCCACTCTATAGAAGCTTGTATGGAGCCATTTCTGCTAAATTCTCGGAAACAGTGTACATATGGGTCTTCTTTTTAGCTTTAATAGAAAAAAAAGTATTATCAGATACCCATTTGCTCAAGGTCTGATTTTGACTTTAGGGCAGAACACCACCTTTCCTAAACTGGCGTAAATCCAGTTTACTCTAACCAAAGTCTTTGTAACTAGGCACATCTAAAACCATCTTGATGTTCATGATGACATACAAATTTCTTTTGTGATTTTCATGTGTTTCTTTAGTTTTCACTCCCATTACTGCTTTCCAACACTTAATAAAAACACACATGCAAACTGATGTTTCTCTGGCTGTCTGATAGCTTCTTAACATACAATTTGAAAAGCTAAGGAAGGTACAAAAATTTCGAATCCTGGCTTGTGTTTTGAGGTATTTGAATTATTTTGTATCTAGTCTAGCCACTCTGTAAAATGGGTTGTGATAAGGATAGGCTTGTAGGCTGACTGCATACTCATAGGAACCAAATGTGCTGCTGAGCAGCCTTCGTGTGCTGCAGCAGCTAGTTGTGGAAGTGCAAATACAGAAAGAATCACAGTTATTACAAGAACAGTAGCCTGAGTGGAGAAACATAAAATCAAATAGTTTATGCAGAACTCCTTATTAGCACAAATGTTATATATGCTTTATAAAAGAGAAGGTATATACTGAGAATTCCTGTTATGGAGGTATCTGAAATAACCTGTTTCCTTTTATGTATGTTGGGCAAGTTGTCACATTCTGTTTCATTTGTTCCTTGAGTTCAGAAAAAGGATGATGTTCAGGCTTATGAGTCATATTTTTAAGACAATCACTCCAAGGGTGGGGGGAAAGGGAAGAAAACAACACTGGATTTCAGACAAAATTCTGAAAGATAAAAAAGGCATTGTTACAGCTCTTTTCTTAGTTCTACACCACTCTATTTAGTTGATTTGATTTACGAAATCAGACCATTTTTTCCCAGAGTGTTTTAATCTTAAGAGGTGTAGAGGGAAGCTGGCATCTGTAGTCTGTACTATTTAGTTACAGGGGGTGGTAACTAACCATAGGTGGTTACTCCTACAAGTGACTGAGACTGCTCGTTATCACATGGGCATTTCTCAGTTGCTCCACTAAGCTGTGTAGTGTTTAATTGCTACCTATGTATGCCATACGCATTGTCATCTGCATAACAACCTTGTTTGGATATAACCTGGTCGTGTGTCCAAAGTGGTGGTAATGGCTGTGAAACGGAGCACTGAAGGGACTATCTGAGGCTACCCTGTGGGAAAGAGAAATTATTATGTGGGCAAGTCAACCTGAAACTGGCAGCTTGATGTGGATATTTGACACCAGAAGCTATCTGCAGTAAAAATCCTTCACAGAAAGCAGCTTGGTAGTGTTGACTGGAGTGTGTATTTTGGTTTGGTTAGTTATTATAATGTTCTGGGAAACAGACGCTAAGAGTCTCTATTGCTATACTGAGAAAAAAGTTTATCTTGAATCAGGTACTTGCTAAGTTGTGTGATTATCTTCTGGGAAAACAATTTCTAAGCGAGCAACAATTGCTTCTTACTGCCTGGAGGAAATAAAAATGACCCAGAAAAAAGGGAAACCACCAAAACCAACTTTCTAAATTGCTTAGAGCTCGTGTTTTTGTTCAGATTCTCACACACAGCTGCCCTGGGTCACGTCCTGGTTTTGGTTCTGCATCTAGTAGTAGAGTCTGCCTTTAGGTGGGAACCAGTAGTTCTGATGTCTCCTTTTCCTTAAAACTGGGTAGTAAAACTTGCAGCTTTGTGTGCAGAACAAGTAATCTACGTGTGGTGACATTCTTCCTCTTTGTGCAGATCAGGTGCAACCTGCTGTTGTTCAGTAACAAATAATGGGGAAATGAGTTGTGTTTTTTAATTAGGGTTAGCTTCTTGGTCTTTAACTTGAGACTGGTTGCCAAATAGAAGAAGCAGGAATCTGCTGGATCTCAGAAACCTGATGGGATCATTTCTAGGGTATTCCAAATTTATCATAGCATCAGTTCTGACACTACTTTGCAGACTTTTTAGAGAGATGTAGTAGAAAGGAGAAAGCTTAGATGACAAAGAGGCATGCTGGTATTTGTTGTGTATAGACATTTCCAGTCTTTGACTTTTGCAACTAATATGCATAGTTTGCTTTGAAAATGTTATCTGTTGCACAGTACTAATGTGTATTCCTCTCTTCCTTAGTATGTGGTCTTGCATAGTAGTTTTGCAAAGACTACTACTTTAAAAGAACAGTCTGTTTTAAATAGCTTTGGTTAGATATGTGTTTGTACATGTGTGTGTAAGTAAGGGCGTGTATGTGTCAACAGAAATAGAATTAGAAGAATGAGTAGTCTGGCTGCCTGTTATTCCTGTAAGCAATTTTTGTGGTTTAATAACCACATTTTCTTACTTTCACAAATACAAAGACATGATGAAACAATGAAACTTGTAATGGTGAAAGCCATGTCAAATAAGTAAGGAAACAAATGTAGAAATCAGAGATTTTTATCAAGTAACATTACAACAATTCCTAGAAATTTAGAAAAACATGTTAAATCACACTGTTGTCTTGAGCTCAAGCAAGTTTTATTGAGAGAGACAATACGCTTTATTAAACCCAGTGATACAGTTGTAAAAAGCAGGTTCACTTTTAGACTGGGTGCATTTATATTTCTGTGTGATGTAGACCTTTGATTTGCTGGGTACAGGGGGTTGGGGTAATGTTAACCACATTTAGTTCAGAATTGTGTATTTATATGACAGAAACGTAAAGAAAACTACTGCTCAAAACTCAGGCTTTATTATGTCCACATTACAAAGAAGTGGAGATAGTAGGGTTTTTTGGCTAGCTACATTAACAGAACACCTAAAATCCAGCTGTTTTCTCCTGCTGCATGGGTCGTGTGCTGACCCAGTATGAACATCACCCACTATCAAAATGCCATCTGTCAAGAAAAGGCCTTTACATGTATTTATATTTTACATATTATGTTTAGATTTTGCTCTTTCTACTGTATATGATGCCAGACCCAGTAAATCAGTGGATTTAAGAAAGCATTAAATACGTGATTTTTTTATAGTCTTCAGCTGTCTCATTGTATTTTCTCAGGCACTTGGAGTCTGACACGTATTATGTGTTACACAGAAATTTGTAGCAGAAGAGATATGCTCTGCATCCCACAATGGAAAGCCACAGTCTTGCATAAAAATGTTTGTGGTTTGTGGGAGCTCTACCTACTTTACAGAAGGAATCTGGGATGTACACAGACTGTCTGAAACAAGTTTTAAGAGTTGTAGGATTCATACTACAAGATGGATTTAGCTGTAGTTAAACCAAGGTTTGTCGTGTCTGAAGGGGCCATTTTGATCATCTCAGCTGTTGGCCTGACCTTATCAGAGTATGCACTTGTTTAGGGACACAAATTCTGGCATTGTCCTCTAACTGGCTTCTGCACTGTTTCTTGTGAATTTCCTAGAAACAGAGAGTGCTGGCCAGTGTTAGAGCCAAGGAGTGCCTACTACTTGTAGGCTGTTTTATATGGTTTTCATCTAAAATAAATGAAGCAACTAGTAATTTTAGAGTATCCACAAAAGCCCCTCCATTGGTTTTAAAGCATTGGGACTGACTCTATGAACCAGGTGCACATGGTTGTGATGTGGCTTCAGTGAGTTGCCCTGAATCAGCTGGGTCACAATAACCAAACCTTTGCAGGCTCTTGGTTCTCAGCAAAAGTACATAAATCATGTCAGTATAAACATTAGTGAAGCAGAAATTCAAAATAGGTTATAGATGGTCCCTGCTGGCAGAGGAAGGGAGATGGAGATATTTTGACTTTCTTGAGTTTTAATTTTGATTCTGTTCCAAAGAGCTCCTTTTCCCAAAAATTTCAATTAGTCATTTATATATAAACATAAATTTAAGTTTGAAGCTGTTTGTCTAGGCGATGTAAAGCACCACAGATTAGTGAAGATCTGTAAAAGGAAAAAAAAAAAAAAAAAAAAAAAAAAAGAGGTGAAAACAGAACCACTGTTAATTTCCAGGCTAAGTGCAGCAGACCAGTTAAGCTAGCTCATCACCTTTTCCTTTTCTTTCCAATACCGTTGCTTCAGATTTTTTAATACTGCTGACCAACAGTGGAAGAAAAGCACTTAGGAAATTTGTGCTGTTAAATGTTAAATTAGGTATTTAAATGTCAGCATTCCTCCTTGAACATAAATGCCCCACAGGGTCTAGCCAGTGCTAGTCCTACAGATTTGTTTAGAGAGGCTGTACGCCTCTCTTGTATGGAGGAATGTGTGATTTCTTTACTGCCTAGTGCTTCTCTTGTTGGTTCACTTTTATTATACTGATGTAATGCTAAGTGAACTGTAGGCACAATACTGTCACAATAACTGACCAAAAACATCAGAAGTGTCTTATTTACCCTGGCTACCAACAGGCAGCTTATTTAAAGGAACCTTGCAACATTTTCCAACTGAGTGAGAATCTGGGTCTAATTCTCTTGGTATAACCCAAAGCAAAGGATGAAAAAACTTAACAAATTCCAGACAGTGCTTACATAAAACTCTGCATATTGCCAGACTCCTACAGAGGAAGACTCCCTGCGCTGCTTGTACATACATAGAAAATTATCCGTTTTACAAACAAGCATATGGGGGCAGGGAGGGTGCCTAGAAAAAGGAAGGAGGATAATTGAGTTTGGAAACATTTGCTTGGAGCTATTTGAATGTGAAACTGAGCCTGCTCAAGCAGTGAGGTTATGAACACTGAAGGAGTTGCTTCAAGAAAAGCAACAGTTTTCAGCATTTATTGCTCAAAAGCAAAATCTCAGTAGCAGCAGATTGCTTAGAAATGAGACTGTTCCAGTAAAAAGTACTTGGAACATGTGATGTTTAGATTTGTAGATAGCAGGGGGAGAGATGACTGCTAATGAAGTGTGTGTGCATCCAAGTGTTTCCTTACTAAATAAATACCATTGGAGTAGGGAATGAAAGCACAACTGAAAGGGCATCTTTAGTTGGTGTGCTTCAGGAATTAATCCACTTACTTAAAGATGTTCTCTATTTAAAGAAGGTCACTATTAATTTTGTACATAGTTTAAATACGTATGCAGAACGGGACAAGCTGGTGTATTCCAGTTTTGCTACACTGCTAATCACCGCCAATCTTGTGCAGTGATGAATGAGAGGTTCTCTCAGTTGATAAGACTGTATGTTTTTACTAATACAGATTAATATAAATTTTTTCACAGTTTGAGGCTGCATCATGAGAAGCTGCTTTTGGCATCGGGACTAACTTTCCAGTATAAGATCAGTGGCTGGCCTAACAAGCAGCTTTTCATTTTTTAAAGAAATAGCATACATTTATATTTTGGTAGCCTGAGGCATATTTGTAATTCTTTTGAGTTGCTACTGATGTAGTAGTAACTACCGATGTAGTAGTAACTAGCTACTAATCTGGAATTTTTGGTGGCAAGTAGCAATCCAAAAGGAGAAGGAAAAACTCAATTAAAATTTTTGAACAGTGAAGAGGCCTTTGACCCTCAGGGTTAATAAAAGATTATTACTTATGTTTTTGTTCTAAAAGAAGGAGGCAGGAAACACAAAGGTTGAAAATGTAGAGGTTGAGGGAGAAGAAAAAGAATATATATAAAAAAAAAAGCTCAAGGGAAATAGCTTTCTTGATTTAGTCTGAAAAAGTAGGTCTGGATTTACAAAAGCTAGTGTTGCAATGGAAAGCACAATTGAAGTTCATCAGTTTTATATCCCCAAGTGCCATGAAATTTAGGGTAATAAAACCCCCTAGAAACATCTGGGATGAAAAACAAAAGGCCAGTATTAGAGCACTTTGGTTTAATTTGGATTTTTTTTTCTTGGGGCGGGGGGGGTGGGATGTTTTCTTTTAAGGAGTATCAACTCAAGCAAAACACACATCCATCAAAATTAGCACTGTTTTGTGTTTACTAGTTGTAAATTTAAAGCTTAATATTATTTAAAGGGATATAGCTATGGAAATAAAAGGCTGTAGAATTAATTTTTAAGGGCAGATTTTTTACCATTCTTGTTAAAGATTTAATCAGAATAAAGAAGAATATTTAAGAAAAGCCTTAAACACCTTCTTTTCCCTTACTTTTTTTCCTTTCCCCCTGTTTTAAGATGTCAGTTAAGTTTATTTGGAATGTTTACTAGGCCTTCACTTGGGTGAGCACTTTGTGTATTTATTTAAGTGATTTTGTTTTGTTTGAGTTTTGTTGCTTCTGTTCGAGTGCAAGAGGCAGATCAGGCTATTTCCTATTTCTGTAGTAATTTAGCTAATAGTATAACGATCTCCATTAATAAAATGGAACTGACATTCGTTGTCAGGAGATAGCAATTCTGTAGCCAGTCCCTAACACTGAGGATAAGTGTTGTGGAAAATCAGTTTCAAGCGGGGGTAGTTCCAAATCAATTTTCAATTAATCTAGTGGTGGGGTTTTTTTTCCCCCCGTCACTTAAAACTTCTTCATTTAAGTAGGTTGAAGCAAGTAATTATGTTTTACTGCTTGTTTACTTTCCCCTGCATTGACCGAACCTTTACTTCTTAACCTTGCATTCATATTGAGCTGGCTTTTGTGGATCTTTGAAAGCCCTGAGGCTATGTGACCCGATCTAGCTGGGATTTAGAAACAGTAAGAAGAGTCTCAGGTTTCACTAAAGGAGCTGTTTTCCTTAGGGAACAGACAAACTGATGTCAACTTTTAGCAGAGTATGACTTCTAGTGTGTTACAGATTTTAAAAAGAAGCTTACTTTATAGGTTATTTGCTACAATTTTATGAAAGTCCTAAAAGTTAAAGGCTAAGGGTTCTGTGGAGAAACTTTTGCAACAAATACTGCTTCTTGAGAGATTTTGTTCAGATGTCACCCTCACCTTTGACAGTGAAGGCAGTACAAGTTTGTCTGCATCCAGGCCAGTTTCATCCAGAAGAATCACTAGCTGTTGGTAGACTTCATGTAGCTTCAGACTAGGAAGAATCACTGGTTACAAGACAGAGCAATTTAAATAAATAAATAAACAAACAAACAAACAAATAAATAATACTCCCAGGTTCCAGCAACTTCCAGCCTGACACCTTTATTTAGACATGATACAACCAGAAGGAAGGCCAATAGATGCTACTAATGTTCATTACTTTAATGAAAATCAGATTTCTTTTGCTGAATGCTGAAGAGAGAATGGCATCTCCACATAGTTGCACACATTTGAAAAAGTCTTTCATTTTTTTCTGTTACTGTGTGAAAGAAAAAAACCCAAAAATTCTGTGATAGTCTTATGAAAATTTAAAATTCAGCATTTTTAAGCACATGTGACTCTTAAGTGGAAAAATAATTTAGTCTTTACAATTTCTGAGATTTTTCAATTTCATAAAATTTTTGCCAACCCCATCTGGGCCCCATTTCTTTCAGGGTGCGAACTACTAAAGATGGGAGTGAAAGATCTGGGGTTTGAACAGAAGTTTCTTTTGCATTAAACTGCATAGTCAAGATTGGTTAAAAACAGATTTATCTGGGAAAATGTCCAAACATACTTCAGGGCTGGGAGAAAAGGTAGCAGCAGTGTTGGTGTGGAAGTGTTGCTGGAGATCTCCACAGCATTTGGCTTTCTCTGGCCAGCGTACACATTCTGTTTGAGAGCAGTCTCCTAGATAGATAGATAGATAGACAGAGAGACAGAGAGATAGATAGATAGATAGATAGATAGATAGATAGATAGATAGATAGATAGATAGATAGATAGATAGATTTTTTTTTTTTTTTGTGTGTGTGTGTGTGTGTGTGTGTGAATCCCAAAAGCCGGACAGACTGGCTTCTTGAACTTTCCTTATTCCAGCACCTAAACTTCTGTGGGCCTCAGCCACTGTGCTGTTGTGCCAAGGTACTGCCACTTGCTGAACAGGGAAACTGTAGGGTGCCAGCTGACTTGAGATGGGTTTTGAATGCACCTCCCCACAAACACCTTCCTGTTGACAGTGGGCATGAAGCTGTATAACATTTTCATAATTTATTTCATGATACTCACTGAAGGTTCTTCTGCAAGAACTGACAGTCAGTGTCTCCCTCGGATAAAGATTAAAGGCAGCACAGAGGTCCAGTTTTATTAACTGATGCATTTTCATATGAAATATGAATGGATAGGCTGATGCCATTTCTTTTTACTTTGATTCTGCCCACACAAGTGGCACATGAAATTTGTACAAATGAGGGGGAAGAGGGACTTGAGGGGCAGGAGTAAATCCGTACTCTTGGTTTTGCTTCAAGGCAGTAGGTGGTGTTTGCATTACAAATGATGGTCTAGACAAGCAAGTGACAGGAAATAACTTAGAGAAAATGTTTTTGTATCCCCAAAGAGTTATCTTTGGGAAGCACAGTTAGTAATGCTGTTGTGAAAAGAAACCTCCATTTAGACAGACAGCTTGATGCGGGCAAAGCTGCTAATTTGTTTTCAGCTTCAAGGAGATTTAGTCTTTGCATCTTTGGCAGTAACACACAATGTAATTGTCTCTTTTCCCCTTAATCTTCAGTCTAGATGCATTGGCTTAATGTGGCTAGGAGAGGGCTGGAATGTTGACTGAATTAGCTGCACCAGATAGCTTACCCTAACAGGTGAGGAAAAGTTATTCCAGCACTCTTGACTTTGTAATATGAGAGGCAAACACTGGCTGTTCTTTTCATCATTGCATCTAGTGGCAGAAACCCTTTTAAGCAGAATGGAAAATAAATTGTGGGGTATGAAAAGGAGGTGACAGAACTAATGTTCTTGCACTGGCAACATTACTCAGCTATTAGGGGCTCTCTGTAAATAACAGCTTTGCTTTCGTCTATTTTCTGCCTCTTTCTTTCACAGAAGTAATTTTGTAACACTACAATTTTTAAGTACTGCAAAAAAAAAGCTAACTGTGCACCAGGAGATTTGTTTGCATTCCTGTTACTCAGTTTGGCATTGTTGGTGGGCAGCAGCTGCTTACACTTTTGGAGTATTTGCCCTTAATATATCACTGGTTTAGAACTAGTTCAATTCACCAAAATGACAGTCTTCAGTAAAGGGATATAGCACATCATTGAGCAATTAAATTATTTAGTCAATCCAGTGGTTAAGCTTGGGTCAGCTTTGAAGGGTAAATTTCATTGCTGGGATACATTCTTGGCTATGAATGAATGCATGAATAATCTGTCTTTGAACCTTAAGATGCACAATAGACACAATAACTCTTGAGTTGAACTCTTGAGAGTGGGCTGATTTATGGGCAGCTGTTGAAAGTGCTCCTAGTCAAATTATTTTTTAATCTGTGAAGTAGAAACCTGTAGTGTATTAATTACTGTGTATGTACCATTCCAGTGGTAGACAGAAAAAAAGCTGTGTAAGATTTTACAACGGCTTTTTAATTTATAAATTAAAGATTAAAAGGAAAAAGTAATGATTTTGACATGGTACATAGCCATAAAATGAAAATCACTTGTCAGGGCTCCAGCAGACAAATAGCTGAAGGCGTTGTTGACCTCAGCTGCTCAGCCAGTTGATCTGTGTAAGTTACCTCCATTTAGCACAGGCAGCAGCAGGGACTGTGTGTGCTCCCAGTGCCAGCAAGTTCACAGACCCGCCTAAGCCAGCACTAGTTTCATTTACATTAATGCTGTTATTGCAGGTGACCAAGGATCTGACACACATTTATTTGTACCTTCCCTGTTTCAAGGTCCATAGCCTCAAGCAGAGGGCAGGAGCTGATGTACAGGAGGGTGTAGCATTCACTACACCCAGATTTGGCCACATTGGTCTTCTGGAGGGCACCCTTTGCTAGAAGGGTCAAGAGGTCACTTTTGTCATCAGCAGTAGTGGCTTGGCACGGCACCTTTTCAATGCTGGGGAGGAGGGAACCCTTCTTGTCTCAGTACCCCTTTCTGAGCTATTGAGTTTACATTACACAGTGCTAACAAGGTTTACTGATTGTTGTAAGGCATTCTGAGTTATTAAAATTGTATCATGGAAGTTGGGGTTTTTTGGGAGTTCTGAAAATTAGTTACAGAAGGAGCAATTTGATTTTATTTTCTTTCGGCTAACAGGCCAAACAGATGGGGTAAGCAGACCTGGAGCAGTTTTGCTGGCTGGCTGCCACGATTCTGTAAATTTTGATTTGTATGGATATGTAACAGTTTTATTTTTCCCTTTTTGGAAATGTATGCTTGTAAGTCTTCGGGAAATTAATCACGGGCTTCCTGTGAAACATGCACTTGTAAAACAAATGTTGTAGCAATGTGCCATGCAGACCCTGTGTTGTGTCAATTAGGAAATGTGACATCAGCAAACTCCATAGACTGTCAAAGGCTAAAGTACTTTTCAAAGCATCGTTCATTCACAGCTCTACAGAGAAAGAATTTAAAAAATGACAAAAATTTGAACTGCAGTTCAGTACAATTTTATTGGTTTTCTTTGCCATTCAAAAGGCACAGGGCTTGTAATTCTGCCTAAATGAGATTTTTAATACCGTTTGACCTTGCACTGTTTTGTATTTGAAATTAACAAGACATTCATATTTTCAAAATCTGTAGTAATAACCAAGTGTGAGTTGATCAAAACTTGAAAATCCTACATTTAAAGTTCCAAGGGACAAAGAGGAAAAATACAACCCATGTTTCACCGTTGGTCTGTCTCCCACCACTTCATGCTACCCTTGGCACCTCCACACAGAACAACCTGCAAGCAAAAGTTAAAAGTTAAAAGAAGCTTTTATTAACTATGGTACTGATGATGATGTAGCCACTAATTACCAAGCACCAAGAGGGCTACATTTAACAGTAAAAAATTTAAGCACGTGACTGACTGCCTGGGTCATAGTCCTTCTTTTTGTAGCTTTTTCCCTGGAAATTTAAAGAATTGAGTTTCTTACTGCTCACTCAGCATTTGGATTGTGGAGATCAAAAGGCTTTTCCTTCAAAGAGTTGTATGTTGTTATTTAAATGGTAATTGGATCTATCCTCAGTTTGACTGTGAGTATTTTAACTTCAGTAGACTTGGAATTTTCATTATTTTCAGTTCTGTGCTTCTAATGGAGGAGGTGATTTGGGCAATGACAAAGATTAATTGCAAATTTGCAAGCTAGTTACTAGTGACAAGAGTTTAGGAAGTCACATAGGCTATTTGAGCAACATGTGCTCCATAATGAATGATTCTGCTACTCTAATAATTAGTTTCTTCTTTACTTGTGCCTTTTGCATCTAGAGTAGTTCCCTACTGACAGATTCATATTTTTGTACAGTGTGGACTGTGAAGTATACATAAATTATGGGATTTTTTAAACTATTTGCCTGCAAACTTTTGGTTTAATACAGTACACTCTCAAGAAAATTTTCATGGCCATGAAATGCTGATCTTCAGAGAGACAGTGCTTGAAGACTAGTAAGCTTTGGTGCATACTTTCTGCTGTAATCTTCAAGATTTTCTGGTTAAGAAAAAATGGTCTTTCCATCATGTCTTTGGGAGACAGAGCCAACATTTTGCTTTAATTCCTACTCTTTGCTGAAATGGACTTCAGTTCCTCTCTTCTCTTACCACCTTTAACTGTCAGTGTGATGAGGCAGCATGAAAATTACTATCATTGTTATCCATGGAAGACACTTTCCAAAGGAGATATGATATCACTGTCATCGTAGTAAGTTAAGTACTACCGAAGAACATGATGAGACTCAGCTGTATTTCCTGTGCTTGGTGCCTTGTTTTTCATTTTTCTCTGGGGAGACCCCAAAACATCCTCAGGTATAAATACTGTTAAAGTGGCTAAACTGTATTCAGGATTAAAATGTCCTTGTGCTAAACATTACACAAGAACCTGCAGACCTGAGTCAGAGAAACAGATAGTTGAATGTGACAGTTTTCAAAATGCAACAGTACAACTTCCATGTGTAAAGGAAAGAGGCATCTGAAGAGTCATCAGTGGGGTCTTAGTATTGGTGGTATAGCACCAAGGACTGTGTTAAAAACCTCTGATGTTTTCTAATAATATTAGATGTACCTTCCCTTTGAAAAGCTAATTTTCTTTAGACCACCCAACATCACATCTAACCTGCAGCCTTTTTTCCCCTGCAGTCTCCTTCCTACCCTCCCCCAAATGTATGGTGCATGTGGATTCATGTTTTTGCTTTCTCTTCACGGAGATATCCAGCTGGGAAAATATAGTGTGTACAATACTTTCTGCCTTCAACTGACATTTCTCATAAATTGCAACAGAAAACACTGCTATCAGCAGCTAAATAGCAGGTAGAATACAGCTCTACATAGCAAGTCTCAGCAGGACACAGAAACTATGGTTACCAAATTTCCAAAGAGAAAGGGTTGGGAGGGAGAGTTTTTATATAAGAATAACTGGGGAAGGGGAATGAGAAACATTTAAAATGGATTCATTGAAAGCTGCCTTTTTCTAAAAAAAAAAAAAAAAAAGGAAAAAAGGCTTATAGGAGCTGATTCAGTGGCTTCACATTCACTTTTTTGCTGAATTGTTGTTTTAGAAGACCTCACAAGAGGTTTCTATTATAAGCAATGCAAAATAGTCTTTCCTAGTTGGTCCTTAAAAACACCCCTAACCCTCTACACACATTCCTTGAAATACTTTTTGGAAAATATGTAATGTTTAACTGCTGCTGTAGTATATATAAAGTGTTTATGACAGAATGCCTGGGTCAGCCACAGTGCATTTATAGTTTGGTGGAAATTGACTAGTAAATATCATTATGTTCCTAATCACAGGATTTAGTAAGTTTCCTTTTGCCCTCAGCTCTATTCAAACTCAAATCTTGACTGGAAAAGGCTCACAGCCTTGAAAACAACCTCACAGCATAGGTTAGAAAATATATCACACTACTTATTGGCATAGGATTTTTTTAGGGTTCTTTTCATGTCTGGGTTTTTTGTTGTTTTTTTTTGGGGGGGTGGTGTTTTGGGAGTTTTTTTTGTTGGTTTGGAGAGGATATTAAGGTGGGTGAGATCTTGTTTATCACAGGTTGGTCTGTTCTTTGTGACCATGGTAGAAAGGACAGGAAACAATGATCTTCAGTTGTGGCAAGAGAGAGATTCAATGAGATATTAGAAAAGCATTTCTAACAGCAAGGATAATGAGGCTGTGGAGTAGGTTGTCTGGCAACTTGTGAAGCCTTCCACAAGAGAAAAACCTGTATGAACATTTTTCAGGATAGGTGCTGATAGGTGCTTCAGAAACAGGAGAGGGGTGGACTGGCCAACTCTTGAAATCATCTTCACTCTGTAGTCCAGTTTTGACAGCAGGATAGTTATAATTTGGTCTAGTTTTCATTTTGGGTTTTTGATTATTGTATTGTGTTGGTTTGGGTTGGGTTGGGTTTTTTTGCTTCTCACATGGAAATTTCCTAGGAAATTAGGGCATGGTGTGTCACCTTCTTCCTTTTTTTTCCTTAGATTAAAAATTAGTTGAACAGCATTAGTGAAATATTTTTAAAAGGCCATAAAAAGGAAATTGTTCTGCCTAAACAAGGACTATATATAAATTATAGCAGACAGCTATTAATCAAAGGCTCATGGGAACCAAATATGGAACAGAGAATAACACTCTTATGGACAGCCTAGTAATGAAGACCAACTGTTGAATCCATACAGCTAAAGGAAGAATAAGGAGAGAGTGCAGGTGCTGTTTGCTGGAAGGTTATGCCCCTGTGCTTGGCTTCAGCTTTAATTTTTCGTACCAGTACCTAGCTAGTAAATACTTTATCATTTTGAAGAATGCTTCTCCAGTAAACTTTGCGTTTGTGCAACATAATCTTTTAAAGCTGTCTTATGAAGAATGAGGGAAGGCAGCGTTGTAAACATAGTACAGCATATTGAGGTCCAAGAATGCCATCCAGTCTGAGGCAGGCACGTAAATAACACTAATCTTCCTTCTGTGAGGACAGCTACTGGTTTCAGTTTGGGGAGTAATGAGGATATACTGCTCTTCTTCAGTTTATCAAACTATCTTCAATGGAATGTTTTTCTAGCAGTAAGTCTTCATTAGCATTTTTGTTTATTTTTTCGAGTGGTATTGGCTGTATGCTGAGTTTTGCCTGGAGAGAACTAAAAAAACAACTCCTCAAGGTCTCAAAGATGTGGCCAGGTCTATTTTATTTATGCCATCCATGACAATTGGTAGACAGCCTTAAAGAGACAGAGTTTCACTCTTAGTCTTCCCACTTCTCTCATTCTTCCTACCATCCAGTGGTATGGAAGATTTTCGTAGTTTTGTGTTGTTTTCCCTGTAGCTGATTTCCCTGTGACAGAGAAAGAGTAATAGTGAGCTTTACCATTAATGTTCTCTTTGATTCATTCTTCAGTTGGGTTATTTCTGCAATCTTCCCTTGCACTCCTGAAGTTTAATTATCTCATATGAATTTCTCAATTGGTCAGCCATATAGTTTTGCCAAAGAGCAATCTTTATGCATTTTGTTATCTAACATGAATCTCCTTGGCAGTGAGCAACTAGCTTACGAATGCATTACATTTCTCTCTGCATTACAGTCTCTCTAAAAGAAAGAGTATGTTACCTCACAGACATCAAGAGAAAGCCCCATACTTCTCTAATTGTGTCGTGAGATAGTTACTAATCTCCCATTGGGAAGACTTCTAAAAAAATCTTTAACCAATAACCACATAACTTTTGATTGTGTCTGCTACATTCTCTAGGCAGGACAGGTGAAATGTTAGAGTCAAAAAAATAAGTTTAAAGCTGTTTAGAATCTAGACACAATTTCATCCTTTATGGCTGCATTGACTATCGTTGTGAATCTCTGAAATCTAGATAAGTTTCTTTAGAATATTCTTTATGAAATGCTTTTTCTTTCACAAACAAAGACCAAAATTGGTTTAAATCTTACTAGAAATGTTTTTTCTTGACTGTCATATGATTAGAGACAATAAATTATCTTTCTTCTCTCTGAATGTTTCTGACAGCCTTCTGTAGAGTACAGCCTCCTGTCCTTGCAGGTCTATGGGCTCATTTTCAGCAAGTGGATATATTAAACCCCTAAAGAAAGATGTATCAGAGAAAAAATAGGTCTTAATTTTTCTAAAACACTGGCTGTTGACTTGTGAAATTTAAAAGTACTTGAAATAAACTCTGTGGATGTAACTTTACGTGGAATTATTTCTGAACTACCTTAGTCTAGCTACTGAAATAATCACTTTGCAGTCTTCTAGTTTAAGGATGTTTTACTTCCAGTTGCCAGTTTTTCAAGTTTATCAGATTTGCCTTTTGACTTTTTTTGTCTGAAGCAGAGTCACGTCTTTGGATTCATCTGTAGGTGATTAAAATAATAAAAAAAAATCAGAAAAAGAACTTGAAACTTTTGAAAGAAATAATTGTTAAATTCATAATTAGGAAATATAGATTGTTTTATGAGTGTGCTTGTGCTTCAGGACCCTATCACTGTAAACAACATATGTAGAGTCCTTATGAACTCTTTGGTCTAGTTTGCATTTCTGGTGGAACAAATGCAGATGTGGAACAAATGTTCTTATAAATAGTTCTTAGTCACTTGGCAGTTTTATCAAGGGAAAAAAGGGCTTTTTCAGAGGACAGAAGCTAAAAGTAATATAAGTTTGCAAATCTTACAGTAAAGCTAGCATGCATCTGTTGCGCAACAGGGAATGCCCTAGATGTTTTTCGATAGAATCCTCCTGTTTTCAAAACGTTCAAATGAAAGGTAAAGGTAGCAGCTTTTTACCAGCCTACCAATCGTCTCAGCTGGAAAGACCACAAAAATGTGATGTGGATTTCTTTTGGTGTGTCAGCTCTTGTGTGTCCTCCAGCCTTCTTCCTTGGAATCTGATTCAGTTCACCACGCAGTCTTTTAATTTGTCTATCCCCAAAAGATGTCCTACTAAAAAGTTAATGTTTCTCATTGTGCATGGGCCGACGCAAAATGAAATAAAGCTTCTCAAAAGTAAGATATTAACTGGATTTGGGCTGTCTCTACAAACCCTCTACAAATGTATTCTATGAACACATTAAAATCCTAGTTTTGGTTTGGGGCTTTTTGTTTTGTTTTGGCTTTGTTGTTTTGGGGGCTTTTTTTTTTTTTGGTTGGTTGGTTTGGGTTTTTTGTGGGTTGTTTTTTTGTTTGCTTGTTTTGTTTTGGGTTTTTTGGGTTTTTGTTTGTTTGTTTGTGGTTTTTTTACTAGTCTAGTAGCCATTTTGTAGTTTCAGATATTTGTTAACAAGAGTATGTCAGTTCTTATTACTAAACCTGCAGTCTTCAAATCTTCACTGGTGTTCCTTGTTTCAAATGCAAGTTTCTTCCTATAGTAGTTTTCATACATAATTGTAATTTTCTTTCACAGTTATATTTATAGAAGATTTTCAAACAGAACTGGAAAAGTCTGCCAGGAGAAAAACCATTATCCCCTTACCAATGGACACCAGTCCCAATTTTGTTCAGTTCCCAAAAGAGGCAAAAAGACGTCTATATTCTTGTGTCCCTGAACAGCTGAAACAAATGTGTGGCCTTACTTTGATCTCTGTCTCTGTCACAGGGGAAAGTCTATGAGAAGAAATTCAGCCTCTGTAATCTAAGCAATTACTTTAATAAAATACTCAATATCATTGAGAGACCCTCTGAATACACTGAAACTGTGAGGATAAGGTGCCACATCCTTTGCTGCCTTCTGGGTGGGGAGAGGCTTCTGCCAGAGATTTGAAAAAGGCAGCCAACTGTCATTCCTTTCACACCTTCCTGAAGTGTTACAAACTTCTTGTTGTGGCATCTGTTGTTACTGCATTTGGTTGTCTACTGCTCAGAGATGCAGTTCATCAACAGGAACCCATGGGTGGAGACATATGGAGGTCTGCCTTTTTTCCCCATTGCCACCCTTCCTTTGTCAGTGCTGCTTTTTTACCTGATGAAATGCCCTGAATCTGAGAGATTCTACTTTATCATTCCTTTTAAGTGGCCTTAATCTGCTGGTGAATATGCCACAGGAAGCAAAAGAGAACAAAAATCAAGTACAGTATCACTTTTTGCTGATTACTTTTGTGGTTTCAGATGGTCATCTTCATAAAATTAGAGAATATGCTGTGTTGGAAGGGACCAACAAGGATCATGAAGTCTACCTCCTGGACTCCTGGCTTTATGCAGGATACCCCAAGAGTCACATCATGTGGCCAAGAGCATTGTCCAAATACTTCTTGAGCTCTGTCTGGCTTGGTGCTGTGACGTCCTCCCTGGGGAGCCTCTTCCAGTGCCCTGCCACCCTCTGGGTGAAGAACTTTTTTCTAATACAGAACCTAAACCTCCTCTGAAACAACTTCAGGCCGCTCTCTCATGTTCTGTCGCTGTTTACCATAGAGCAGAGACCAGTGTCTGCCCCTCCTCTTCCTCTCACAAGAAGGTGTAACTGCAGTGAGGTCTCCCCTCAGTCTCCTCCAGGCTGAACAGACCAAATGACCTCAGCCACTCCTCACACAGCTTCACCTCAAGGCCCTTCACCCTCCTTTGGACACTCTCTGACAGCTCAATGTCTTTTTTGTGTTGTGGCACCCAAAACTGCCCCCAGCACTGGAGGTGAGGCTGCCCCAGCTCAGAGCAGAGCAGGACAATCCCCTCCCTTGCCTGGCTGTGATGCTGTTCCTGATGCACCCCAGGACATGGGGCCCTCCTGGCTGCCAGGGCACTGCTGGCTCATGTTCAACTTGCCATTGACCAGGAACCCCAGATGCAGGGCCCTTTCTGCACTCGTTTCTTCTGTCTATTCCCCTCTCATTCCCCAGTCTGTCTGTACATCCAGGGTTGTCCTGGATGTACAGATGCAGAATCCAGCACTTTCTCTTGTTAATCTTTTTATGGTGGGTGATTACGCATCTCTTCAGGTGACCTTGTCTCCTGAAATACAAGACTCCTCTTCATAAGTAGGTGATTTGAAAGATCCTAACTATGTAAATAGTGTGGAGAGCCAAGAGCAGAAGATAGTCTTACCAAGCAGCTATCTCACAGCCAGTGGGAGGGTGAATATCCACCCCAGTGAACCCCCACAATCTCTAGGGATGTAAGAAAAAACGCATTGGCTAAATGAAACTGCATTCACAGATTAGGACTGAGGGAGGTAGATTTTACAAGGGTTTGATACATCACACTGGTATTTCATAAAAGGGGAGGTCCATTTGAGATATGCAGATTATTCTGTGTAGTAAATGATGGCATCATTTCCCTTGCTTCCATCCTGACAGAAACCATTAGCTGTAGTGGATTAGCTGCTGTCTGAGTGGAAGTTGTTCTGACAAAGATGATCATGTAAGGAGTGAGCTGTAGTTTTATATTAGGAGAGAGATCAGAAAACTAATGCATCAGAGGATTTGAAGAGAAAGAACAAAACACTCCCAGAAGCCTTGCTTTTATGGCCTGTCAGAAGCAGCTTTCTTCGTGTGTCCAGAAAGAGCATAAATGACAATAAAACATGGAGTGAGGGGTTGTACTTAATCTGACTAAATGCTGTACATAAAGTCTTTATCAGTCTTTTCTGCTCCTGCTGTTACAGGCATGTATTTTAAGGCATTCAGTTCATTTCCCCCTCCCTCTTGCTTCTAGGCAGGGGTTGCAAAAATTCAAATTTGTTGATACTTTCAGTATCATAAATAGAGAGTGAAGGATGTTATTAGAATGACTCTAGTTCAGACATGACATTTCTTTCCTTCCCCCCACCCCCATCAGTTATACTGCATTACTAAGCACAATTTCACAGTGTAGTGGTGATCGAGTTTACAAGCACTGCCATCGCAAAGATGGGAAATGAAAATATTTCTTGCCAAAATTTATAAAGAAGTAGCAGGTGAGGTGTGGAAATCAGAATTAGGCCCTTGGGGCTTTTGGTCAGTGTATGGTGTGCTCTCCAGCACAAATCTACATAACAGAATGAAGGGAAGGATTTTCCTTATTAATTCATGTGACAAGGAAGTGAAACAAACCACACAGCTTGTACTACAAAGTTTTTATTGCTTCATAAATTTTATTGAGATAGAAATTAACCAGTTTCCTCTGTGTTTTAAACAGAATTGGTTTGTGTTTATTGACACAGGGGAAGCTCATCTGTGTTCAAGAATAGATCTGTTTTCTGTTAGAAAAGGCTGCACTTCAGAGAATTTTGTAATGGTATAATGTATTAACTTGACATACCATGCTTAAGAATCTGTGGGTTGGGATTTTTAATTTAACAACAGTTTTTTCTACCTGATTTGTTTTAGGATAAGTATTGTGAAAGAGGTACTGAATTATAAGAAAACCACTCTGAGCTGCAACAGATGTGCCAAAGTAAAAAAATATTTATCTGCATTCCCAAAAAATTTTCAGCACTGCATCTACATTAGGTCTGCTGCCATGTTTATTGAAGCATTTGAACTATGTTTTCCTGCTCGTTTAGGGAGGACTGTTTGGTCATGGGCATCTTACGTTATAGCAAACATATTCAGGGTTGTCATTCATTTAAGCTGCATTATTCATTAAGAGTTTTAAGCTGCCCTAATAAATGCAGAACCTACACAGCTTTATTTGGGTGCTTCAATACAGATGTGTCCATATTTGAAATGGAAGCTTAATGATCTGTGACTATCTGAAAAATGAAAACGTATAGGCAGAGCCCTTGAAACGTCACCCATCTTTTTTTCTCTGATTTTTACAATAATGATTGTACAAGATGAGATTTGCATCTCTGAGCCATGAGTTAAATACTTCCAAATCTCCTTGAAATCAATCTTGTGTGTTCATGCATGCAGATTGAAAACCATGACTTTGAGATTTACGTTCTGTGAATAAAATTTACGTTCCCTGAAAAGCAAAGAAGGCTGTCATTTCATGCTTCCTAACCTTCATTGTCTGTTTTACTTCAGCAGTAGCCCTGTGCGCCTGCGCACAATCTTGAGGAACAGCTTTCTGCTCTGTTGATCTTTGTTTTATAAAAGCCCTGTTTTCTTTATTGCATTTACCTATTATTACATCTGTAAAATTTATTTAAGCTGTGACAGATTTCTCTTTTGGGCCCAAAGTCCAAAGGAGCAACAGCCATCAGGCTGTTGGTAAAAGATTTGTTGGCTACGATTGTTCATTAAATGGTATGGGTCTGGGGGTGAGTCTAGCTGTCTAAAGCAGCTCTGAGTAGGTGGGTTATGGGCTGTACTTAGTGAATATGCATCATCAGGGAGATAAATGTGCTTCAGCAGCCTTTTGTTTTGTTCAGCTAAAATGGGTGTTGATTTTGCAAAGCTCAGCAAAATCACTGTCATTTTTCTAAATTAGATATCATTCAGAGTACCCATGAAAAACAGGATTTAGGTTAAATATAGCAGCATTACTCGTCGGCTTTGTAAGTTGACAAGAATAGCATTGCATTTATTTCCCTTAAAAAAATGCTCATCCTGAAGACAGTGCCTGGGAATGAAAGCTAATTGACAGCACTGTAAACAGGAATCCTTGCACACTACAAGTCCTGTACAGTCCCAGGTGGTGCAGTGCATACCTTTTTCACACTGCTTGGTTGGTTTTTTTCAGTCATGTTTTATGTCCCTGTAGGGACAAGAACATTAATGTTGGTACTTTTTAAAAGAAAGGAAATAAAAGAACATTCGTAAAGATAAAACGTTACTAATATTGTGACTGTTTGATCCACAGTGTCTACATAAATAAATTGAAAGGCCCACTGTATTTTTATTTTTTATTATGCTACTCCAGCACCACCAGTGCTTACTGCTCTGTTTATTCAGATGTCCACCAAAATAACTGTGAAACTTCATATTCACCACAATCTAAAAACAAGCTATTTGATGGACTCTGAGTTATGAGTTCTTTTCATTCTTCAGGGCATAAATATGCTTTCAGCCGAAAGGCAGCGAGGGAGGGGAATCCTTCATTTGAAACAAGCTTTTAGTCTGCACTTGATCTCCTCTGGTTTTGTATGAAAAGCCACATTGGACTGAATGACAGCTGAAAAGGCAAGCTGCTGTGTCAGAGGATTTATCAGAAGGAAACTGCTGTTCTTTCAGCGAGCACCTTCGCAGAAAGCTCTCTGGGTCTTATACCAGTTCAGTGCACTTGTGAAGCCAGAGCAGTAGAAATATGTGGATGAAACAGTTTAAGAGAAAATACATCTCATTGCCTTAGTACTGGTATTCAGGTTGAAGAAAGTAAATCTTCACTTTTGGCTACCAATTTCTTGTTTGTAATTTAAAATTAGATGATCCTTTCCTAAAAGCTGAAGTTACAGTGGCAGAATCATCTAAGGCTACAGCTAAGTTAATTTTAAAAAACCCACCACTGCCCACCAGGAAAAAAAAAAAAAAAAAAAAAAAAACCACAAGGAAGGAAGACTTTGCCAGCTGCAAAATCTAGTCATGTTACACAATTGTTGGAATTGTTACACAAAAAAGGTTTTTGTGTATGTGGCAATGGCACCTGTTGGTGGTATTAAGATTTATACATGCAGCTGAAATCATACAGAGTTGTTTAAAATTAAAGTAATAATGAAGGGCAAATGTTTTCAAAGACAAGTCAGTGTTCTTCCATGTCACACATGTAGAAGTACCACTTAAATGATCTTCAGACCTCAGAACAACACTAGGAAAAATTAATGACATCATGGTGAGTTCTGAAAGTGTTTTTCCATTTTAAGCACAATGTGATATTGATATTGAAACACTATAGGGTGACTAAAGAAGAAAATATCCATTTGTCCACAGTTAGCATAGCACAACTCCACTAGGGATATTTTTAATCAAATCTCTTAGGGTCACTGGTTTTCTAATACACAAGCTATATTTTGGTATGTGACAGTGTACGTATGACAGTTCTGTGTGACTGAAGGGTTATCTTTCTTGGTGCACATAAAATTATCTTCCAAAATCTTTCTTGTTATGTAAAGATGACAATTCTGTCTGTTTCAGTGTTACACCTTTCTTTCACATAAGCGAGATTAAGGACTGATCTTTGTTACCTATGATTATTAGCAATTAGGAATGTCTTGCTTTCAAGAAAAAGGCTTTGGGGCCATTGTTGTACAGCTCAGAGTCAATAAAATCTGAGCTGCTCATAATAGCCTTTCTTTCTCATTGAAGCCTTGGACTTGCTCTAACTTCATCAGAGCAGAGGAAGAAAAGAATAATGTGAACAATAGAAGCCCTGGAGTTTGACTTAGGCCTAATGTGAGGAGGCTGTAAAAGCTGTCAGGGAGCTTGATTGATTGGCTCTTGGGCTGCAGTCCTCAGTGCAAAGCAATAATGTTCCTGCCTCTTGTGAGAGGGCTGGATGTGTCACCTGGGGTCAGAGCTTATCAGCCTCAGGGGCCAACATTTCAGATGAGGCCAAAGTGCAGTCAATAATTTATACAGAAATTTGTGTGTAGATTCTGGAGTAAAGCAAGCTTTATCTTGAAACTGTTTGTCTGACCAAGGAAATAATTAAGTCATGTCTGAAAGTCCAGTCTATTTTTTTTTCCCTCAGTGACAGGGGAAAGCAGTCTCCCAGAATAGAAATATGTGTTTCTGTCATTATGCTGGTTGTACTTTTCATGAGGGAGAGCGTGCCTATGATAATCCTTTAAGGGATGTTACATTGTCAAAAGAAATATAGAGATTTTTAGCTGATTATGTTCGTTTTCCTAGCATCCTAAGTTTTTGTCTACACTTTGTGCAACACTGGGCTGTCTTCGGTGTCTAAATAGTTTTGTTTCTAAACCCATGAGGGTCAAAGGTGGATCAGCTCCAGTGCATGAAAAAGCCAAGAGAAGCTGTAGTAGAGGCATAGATCACAGCAGGCCTGAGTAAACTAGCCAGGCTGCCTATTAGTAAGTGGAGAAATTGGGACAGCATGCACAAAGGATATTTACAGGAAAATTGTTCAACCAGCTGTGGGCAAGAGAAGGAAAGTCTCACAGAAAGTACACTCATTTCCAGCGGGTACTCATTTTGCTGGTAGCTTGCCTTTGCATTGCATCAGTATTGTCAAGCACCTGGAGTAAGCCAGCTGGTTAACTAGATGTCTTGCTAGTTTACCCACCTGGAAGATAATTTAAAATATAGGGAAGAAAATCGTGGTGAACTTCTCCGCAGAATTTTGACACCATTGAAGTAGGTTAGCTGACAAGTAGCCCACTTTTGTTCTGGCCCAGCAAAATGACTACTTTGCTTCAGTAGATGCTAACAAAAGCCCTTTTACCTTACTTCTGCTCAAGGAGAACACTATTAGTCACAGTTCATTAGGCTTGTTTACAAAACTGAGCTGGTATCTTAAGTGCGTAACTGAAACGCTTTTGACTGCTAGGGGCATCTTTTCCACCACAAAATGGCAAGAATTTTATAATGAGAAGGATATTTTTTGAAGAAAAAAACTAGTTTGTGGTATAAGAACTGCAAAAATTACGTAGCATATAGCTTTGGCAATGCATAATATTTGTTTCAAATCTAGAAGGTAAAGTTTCGAGCATAGTTTGATTTATAATCTGTTACCTATAGTAACAAAAGACATTAAAATTAGATTATGCCAAATCCTAAACTGAAGCAGTTATGTAGGAAGAAGAGCCACAGATTTGTAAGGTTCTTGATCTGCTTTTTTTAGACAGAGGAAAAATGGGAGTGCTGGACCTGGCCATGCCAAACTGATTCCTTTTTGGTGTATGAGTGGGAAAGAGTCAGAAGAAGGAGAATTCATCATTCACACTTCCAGTTTTCATAGGACTCCTATGTACACCCAATGCTTGACTATACACCACTTTCATCTTTATGTATTTTGCCATGAGGTTTCTTGGTGGCATATTACTGCATTAAGATCTTAATAGAGTTTATATCCCCAAACATAAAGGACATATCCCTGTGAGTCCCAGAAACTAAATGAAAGAAGAGTTATTTGTCTCCTGTTAGCTATTGAAAGAAAACCCAAGGGAGTTCTGCAGAAGAAATCCCAAATGTTTTTATTTCCCTCCCCTTTGTTTCGGACGTGTCTGTCTTAGGTGTTTACTTACCCTTTTCCCAGGCTGAAGACAATGAAGTCTTCATGAAATCTATGAAGCTTAATGCAGAGAGAGAAAGATGTAAAATGCAGTTCAGTAGATTTAAATGTTTTCAGCCACTGCTTTAAATTGCTATTTTAAATTCTAGTGAGTGGAATAATAGAGAAGTTATCATGTCTACTAACTGCAGTTGGCCTTTGTAAAGAATGTCTTGTTAGGAGGCTTTATGATTTACTGAGGCCCACAGCTGTCTGCCAGCAGAGCTACAGGAGTGTGTTCTCTCTTGGGCCTGGAAGCTAGAGATGAAAAGGATCCAAAGCTGGCACAAAAGCAAATAAATGCTTTGACTTTAAATAAAGCATCATAATTTATAAGGGGCTCTGCTTCTCAGTCCCAATGAGGTACATGGATCAGCAGCAGCTCTTTGAGGTTGAGCAGAATTGTCTGTCTGGCTCGACTGCAATTCTGGTATCTGCAGTCTACAGATTTCGAAGAATTTTCATGGTTTGGGATTGGAATTGTTTCTTTATTCATGCTGTTTCTTTTCCATAAATTGTCTCTCTTCCATCTTCCCTTTCTTTATGTTTCATTAGCTACTTTACTGTTCGATAAATAAATGTACCAGCGTTTGCACCTGGCAGCTCTTTATCATGATGTACAGAGCTGGGAGACAAATCACCAAAGACATCTGAAGGTTTATAGGTGCATTTTGTCATCTGTTACTTGCTTGGGTTTTACTCATCAAGTTCATACAGTAGCAGAGTTCAGAGCTGGGGGATAAACTTCTGTTGAGATGCCCTAATACTTGCCTTAGGAAGAAAAAAAAAATGTCTGAGCTCCTTAAGAGGTTTTGGGGATTTTGTCAGGGTTTTTTTTTTTCTTTTTAGACACATACACACATACATACATGCGTAAATTTATACCAGCTTCCCCATTTCTGCAGCTGTTTCTCAACAGTCTGCTGATGAAAACAGTATTTCTGTGGTCTGGTGTCTGAGAAGAAGAATAGAAATGAGGCAGATAATTCTTAAAAGGAACTCCTGAATGCTTGTCTGGGTGAGAAAAAATTGTTTTCGTTTTCCCTTTTTTTGGCTCTACTTCTTGTATTGAAACAATAGCTCTTTCCCCCATGCTCCAGACTTGTTTTGCTTTACTATATTTACTTGCTTTTAAGGGAGAAAGAGTTTGGGAGAGAAGTAAGTAGCTGAAGAGTTCCTGTAATTAATATAAAGTGCAGGAAGCAAGTGTGACAGATTAGTTGAAAAGCCTTGTGTTCTGTTGCTTATCTCAAGTGACATATGGTCCTGGAGTACAAGCAAAGGCAGTGGATTGTGGGGCTTCTTTTTTCTTTTGCTCTGCAGAGCTCAGAAGAGTGTCCATGTGTTCAGCAGGCCAGCAACACAGGAGCTGAAATAACACTCCTTGAGAAATGAGTGGGAAAGTCAGGGGATTACAAAACAGCATTTCCTTCTTCTAAACTTGAGACGGTGACACTTTTCAGTGTCAGGCTATGTGAATCACAGTTATGATTACTGAAGTAAAAAGAAAAAAATCTGCTAGAAACAGAATACTTTATTTCTGAAACAGATATGGATTTTTCAGAACACACAGATGTTAAATGATTTTCAACTTGCATTTTTAGTATCAGCTGAAATAAAGTAAGACTGCAGTGAAACAGTGAAGTTGTTCAGTTACTCTGGCCAAAGAAAAGGTAAGGGCTGCAGAAAAACTAGCTCTTTAGTTGTACTCCAGAGGTCAGAAGCCTATGGTTAGTTTATAATAACATTAATTGCACATTTTCCTGTAAACACTGCAGTCATGTGGTCTGACATTCAAGAGGTGTAACAGCAGTTTATCCAAAAGTTTTCCTAGTCCTGCCAAATTCTAATCATTTTGATATAAATCTGGCAGGGAAAAATTATGTGGGTTGTTGTGGCTTCATAGTTTTCAAAATCACCACTCTAAGTAGCTCATATTTTAGTAGAACTATTTAGTTGTGGATAAATCAACAAGCCAATTGGGACCCAACCTGATGTAATTTCTGGGGTATTACCCAGTTTTCATTGAGTCTGTTATTGGTCTTATTTAATGAGTGTGAAATTTAGCCTTGTATTTGATTAGGACCATTCATATTTCTTTTGGCTCTACATTTGCATTTTGATCTTGGTCACTGGTTATTTGTTAAGCAGGCAAGCTTTAGAAGAAATATATGCACTGAAAAGAAAATATAACAGTTGTCATTATAACTAATAAGGGACATGAGCTCTTTGATTAGGTGCTGTCTTCAGAACCAACCTGCCCCCAGCATTTCAGTCATAGGGGAACTGTCATTTCAGCTAACCTCAGCTACATGTCCTCCTAACATGCTGGGATTTTTTTTATACTAAAGCTGGAAAAGGATAATGTTGCTAGGGAGGCAGAAAAAAAGAAATGAAACCAGAGCTTCTTTTAGCTGACTGTTCAACTGAATATTGACCAGCTGTGTTCATGAGAAAGAAATAGATGGTGGTGAATAAGTGAGAGTCTAGTTTTCCAAGAAGTTCAATGATTTTCCCAAATCAATACAGCCCATCAGGCTTCAGAACAAAGGATGCGGGAGACATGACAGTGATGGAAGTAGCTTGTGTTCTTTTGTGTATTAAGTACATGGGCTCATGGGGAAACAGGATTTCTTCAGTTATTGCAGTGTTTATTCTTTTATATGCACTGGGATAAACTTCTAGATTAAGAGAATCTATTACAGTAATTATTAGGTGGGATTAAAAAGTTGTCTGCTTGATGGCCCAGCTCCATGTTTCCAAGAGCTACTCCTCACTGCATAATTGCTGCTTCTTTTTTAAATGCAAATGGGAGTATGTAATGCAAGTACAGGGGATAGGTTCTATAAAACAGCTATTTTTAAACTAAGGTGGTAGTTCCTACTTTCAAGATTACCTTCATTTTACCAGTTACTTCATAATGAAAAGAAAAGAAAGGGTATGACATTCAAATAAAGTGTCCATGAAATTTAGGTTGTCATTACTCAGAACTTACTGGAAATCACACAGATGTGATTTTACTCTTAGGCTGCTGCAGAAGCTACTGTAGTTGTAGCCCAGCTGTAGCCACTGGCAGAGCAACATTAACTAAAATAGCAGGGTTTAGCCTCTCAGGCCCTATAACCTTTAAACTTGCTATGCTTTCATAAAGTACAGAATACAGGATTAACACCACAGCTAAGCGCCTCAGTGGTTTCTGACTACACCAGCAGTATTTCATTATGCTCCTTTTCCTTGATGCTATCCAATCTTCTCATCTTCATTGCTGTACAGTATTTGTTCAGATAAAGTCCAGTGCCCAGGATGACTAATTGCAGATCTGTGCTCCAGATGGTATGATTACAGGATGTGGTCGAAGTGACTTTTCAAACATTCTCTGCAGCAATAGAGCTCTTGGGAAGGAAAAAAAGAAAAAAAAAAAGAAAAAAAAAAAAAAAAAGAAAAAAAAAAAAAGCCCAGAAAACCAAACCAAAACAAAAAAAGCCAACCCACCAGTCTTGCATTTTCAGACTACCTGACAACCATTACATTCTTAGGCTGGCTGATGTGGATGCCTGTTACATGTGTATCTGCTGTAGCTGTAGTTAAGTTCTTATGCCATGCTAGACAGAGAGTGTGATTAAAATAGTAAATAAACTGTACATCTCCCAGATCAGCATTCAGTGTATAAGATGTGGCTTCAAACGTAGAGTGTTTACTATTAATTTTAGATTAATTTCTGGATGGAAGCAATCAGGGAGAAATAAGCCATTTGCACTGGAAGTCTAATATAAAAAATTGTTCTGTTTTTTATGGCCAGATGAATTGCAGGTGTATGTGTGGATGTGGGATTGACGATGATGTGATGGATATGGCGGTTGTGAGGCAAATGAGTTGTACTGCTTTTACTAAACCTGTGGCAACAAAAAACTTGAGATAATACTAAGAATATAGATTTTCATCTTGCAGCTTTTTGCATTTCATATATTTTAGGTATTGTTAGAAAGTGATGTCAAATAGATACACGTGGGACCAAAAAAATTGCGGTGCTAAATGTGGAGTAAAACATGTTTAATTGGTGGTGGTGGTGTACTCACTCATGACAGATATGCCATGGTTTGGCTATCCCAGGCATGTCTGTTTTATTTGTACTTGGCATGGCAGGGACAATAGGCAAATCAAATTTGACTTGCAAACAAATTTGAGGATTCACTAATCATAAAGATACAAGGAACCTTTCATTCCATAATAAAATTTAAATACAAATTGTCACGGTTGTTTTGTACAGTTACCTATCAGAAGTGCTTATGTAAAATGGTTTTGTGCTCTTACAGGCCTGCATTAGTTTCTCGTGCCTGAAATTTTTTTGCCATTAACATTGTGGTTATGATTATGATGAGTAAAGGAAAAGAGCTCACAGTACACATACTGTGAAGGAAAACAGCAAAATACAGAGTCTTCTCTTGTTCCTAAAAGGCTGACAACATTTAGTGTTGAAGAAGCAGCTTCTCTTGACAGTGGTAGGCACCAGATAACATCCTGAGTGTACCATTGTCATACATAAATGCTTTTGGGTATGATCCTACCTTGGCTAATAATGGATTTTAGCAGAAAAACTACAATAGGTGAACTGTGAAACTTGTGGGTAACATGACCCCATTTTCTTACATTATAACACCATTTTGTAATTCCCACACTTAAAACATTCTCTACTTAGTATGTCTACTCTTTAATGATAAAGAGCAGCATGGTTAGTAACATCAGAACTTTTAATTTTCATATTCTTATTTGCTTTAATGTGGGACATATGTCACTGAAGACTGCAGAAAGTATTGCTAATTTCAGATATACTCTAACTGTGAATAGTTGCATAGTTTGCAAATGGAATGAGCAACTAAATTGAAGAAATTTATATCCATATTTTGGGGAGATAAGTTTTTCTCTGTTACATCTATTTCTTGTGAACAGTGCTCTGGTAATTGGTCAAACTCTTTAAGATGACACCCTTAGCTGCTTGAAGAAGTATTATATATTAGTATTATATTATTAGTATTATATAGTACTATATTGTGTAGTATATGTAGTATATGTATATGTATATGTATATGTATATGTAGTATATGTAGTATATATTCACTGTTGTTCGATCCAACCTCACAAGAACAGGTTGGGTATTTGGCTAAGTTCCCTCCTGAATTAGAATCTCAGAGTCCAAATACCCCCAGGTACATTTCATTACAAGCACCTGAATTTTTTCCCCATTCTTCAGTAATGAGTATTTAAAAAAGTTTAGCCTCTTGGGCATTTTTAAGGTGAAAACGCATCTTTGTGTTCAGGTAGTATGAAACCTGTGGGTTCTTCAGTACTGTCTTTGCATTTTCTCTCTTGTTCAGGCAATGTTAAATAAATTACTGCTGCATGATATGTAGTTTAATGTAATAGGAAGTCTTATTACAGGGATTCCTTATGATTTGACATAGCCCCCAAGAGGTTTGGTCCTGTGTGTGATTGTTCTTTACCAAGACAGAGGGGGGTGCATGGACACACAGGTGCACAGAGAGGAGCTGGAATGACCCAGAGAAGGGTTAGTGCATCCCTGAGTGCATGGCCAGTGTACTCAGAGGTGATACTGGGAGGTGAGCTGGACACTGCTCTAGCATTGCCTCTGGGACAGAGCAGGCTCAGCAGAATTTCTTGGTTTGAGCATGAACAGTGTGCCAGGATAAACACTACTCCCTGATTTAGAAGAGTAATCCTTTCTCTTCAGCACTGCATCAAGTACATTGTGTGGATTACCAGCTCAGTCGTCTCCATTTTTGTTTTCTGGTGTTTTGGCCTAATAATCTTCCACCAGTTGCACGTTTCCTTAGATCAGTCCTACCACACATGTTACTTACATTCTCCTCACCCATTGCTGTGATAATCTTAGAAGAGTAAATGAGTTACCTTCTCTGCCAGTTCTGTGGAATCTTAAGTGTGGCTGAACAATGTACTGTCCATTAGGGAGAGGAAATGTATTCCTTGCCACAGCTACTGTAACACAGTGTGGAGATTAATATTCCCTCCTACTTGCACAGGGCCTTTGCTATGCCTAACAAATGTAATGAGATGCTATATGTAGCAGGCTTTAAGGAAGGAACTTGTGTTTGCTTTTGAAATACTGACTTTCTTACACTGGAAGGTCATTTAAATGTCTTCTTAGAATTACTGAGATATGTATTGATTTCAGGAGATTTTATTATTTTCCCTATTCTGTATCTTCTACCTTGCCCTCTTTTCTGTCAATAGGTAACAAACTATCCCTAGGTCTGGTACATAAATAAATGAATAAGGTGCACATAGAGATAGGCAAGATTACAAATACCAAGGAAAATTGAGACATAGGTCAGAATAAACCTTCATTAACACCCCCCCCCAAAAAACCCCCAAAAATCACAAAAAAAAAAAACAAACACCCCCCCCCCCCCCCAAAAATAAAGGACACAAACTCAAAAAATCCCCAAAACTATAACAATTACTTTTTAAAAAAAGGATAAAGGTGAACTAGCTGGGGAAGAATAGATGACAAAGATAGTTCTTCAGTAATACTCAGTGGGATGTCAGAGAGTTCCCTTTGCTTGGTACTTTCAGGAGGGTGGACTAATGCTGGTACATTGGCTGGATGGATCAACTGTGCTGCTTACAGATAGAGGGGCTGCATGCTGTAATACAATTTACCAGTGGAAAATACTCTTGAAAATATTGTGACAATATTGTATGAAAATACTCACTTGGAACCTTACGGAGTCACAGACTACAAGCTTTTATACTGGAAGAAAGGCATCAAGGCTGCCAGAGAACCACCTTTACAAATCTCTTTTCTCTTGGGTGTGAATGGCAAGTGGGAGCATAGCTTGGAGTTGCTCATTGTAAGAAACCCCATTTCCACTGACAGATATTTCCTCTTGGATGTACTGGGTTGTTCTCCTCTTCCTCCTCCTCTTCCTCCCTGGACCCCAGCACCTCCTGGCCACCTCCATGCCTAAGCAAGGGGCAATGTGAAGCAGCCTTGGTGTCTTTGCAGGCTGCCTAGTTTGCATAGGTCATAAAAATACAGCATGGTATTTTAACCCTGATCACAGAATCAGTTAGGTTGGGAAGCATGTCTGAGATCAAGTCCAGCCTATGACCCAACACCACGCTGTCAAGTAGACCATGGGACTAAGTGCCACATCAAGTCTCTCCTTAAACACCTTCACCATGGTCCTTCTAGGTACTGAAAACCTGACTCTGACATTGGCTGGAAGTGCAGTTTCTCTTTTCCTGCTTCAAACCAGTTCACAACGGTGTAC
The DNA here is from genome assembly GCA_017589585.1 of Phylloscopus whistleri. Taxonomy (NCBI): domain Eukaryota; kingdom Metazoa; phylum Chordata; class Aves; order Passeriformes; family Phylloscopidae; genus Phylloscopus; species Phylloscopus whistleri. The sequence continues at coordinate 3,672,886 of JADMLD010000679.1, read as the reverse complement.
AAAATTCCAGTTGCCTAATGGCAATGAAAAACCATATGGGGAATAAATTTCAAATCTGTTACAGAGAATTTTCAAGGAAATATCTTCTTCCCTGGCTTCCCTCTTCCCTCTGCTAATGACATTTAAAATACTTCCCTGCTGCTAAAAGACCCCTGAGGAAATAAGCTGCTGCTTGCGTGTTAACTTCACCTCAGTGCAGCAGAGAGGGATGGTTTTAGTGCAAAATTAGAAATTGTGCTGGTCAGACAAAGCAACAAGATGGGATGGAAACATTCTGGCACAATGCCATAATCATATTTGTTACAGAGACGCTGCAGATAAAATAAGGGAAGTGTAGAGGAAAAACAAGTCTGTCAGCTGCAAGTTGGTGTCTTCACGCCTTTCATAAATTAGGAACATTTTGTATTGTGCCTTTCTTTGTTAGATAAAATGTATTTCTTATTTCAGTGTGTGTTCTAATGAGAAGAGATGTCTGGTTCAATAATACAACCTTCTGTTTATCTGTAGCAGTTAATGAATTAAAGGGGTCATTTTGCTGGTTAGTCCATAAACATTATGATAAATTATGTGAGGATGTGTTTGAGGGCAACATGAAAACATTTGAATGACATCCCCCACATTTATTTTCTTGTTACTTACAGTAACCTTATCATTCACAAATTTTACAGGGGTAATTCAAATAAAACAAAATTAGAATTCTGCTTTAGGCAAGCAAATTTGCATTTAATAAAAGTTGTAAGTGGAAAAGCAATTAAATTACAGTAGGTTTTTTGAAAGATCCCTCTTCCTATATAAATAAATATTGTAGTTACTCCTACCTTCACTGCTGTATGGTTAAAGTTTCGTGTCTAGTCCCTCACTTTCCACAGAAACAAAAGCAAGGCAAACAATACATTTTTCCAGCTACATCTGCTGAACAAAACTTGCAGTGTATACGTGTGTACGTTTGTGTGTTTGGATATGAGTAATTTCAAGTAAATAGAAGCATCGTTATCATATTGTTCAAAGCAGAGCAGATTATTCTTCTCAGTCACCTTCTGATTTAAACACTGTAACTGGTGCTTAGTTTATGCTGGCTGGCTGCCAAGTGAAAGCAATTATGTGCAATAATAGCAAAATTAAGAGGTGAGTGTTGCTGTTTTACAGCAGGACATGGCAAAACCCATTTCCTTCTGTCAGCTGTATCTTGATTACACACACACAGTCACACAGGCAAGCTGTCTTACACATACACACGCATGCATGCACACATTCTTGTTCTTTGTCATTTGCTGTCTTTCCTGTGGGTTTTAACTTGAGGTCACTGAAACCAGAAAAGAGGAAGAATATAGACCAGAGTGTTTGAAAGCAAATGAGAGTAAACATCTCACTTTGTGGGGGAAGGACAGAAAAAAAAAAAAAAAAAAGAAGAAAAAAATTAAAGAGCAAAACAAAAAGCCTATCCCAGTTATTGTTCTAACTGTGGTAATAATTTATTTTTCTCTCACGGACAGGTGTCCTGGTGGTAAATGTTACATGGAGGAACAAGACTTACGTGGGAACCCTGTTGGACTGCACAAAGCATGACTGGGCCCCTCCTAGGTAGGCAAACATTCTGAGTCTGTTTTTTCTCTGCTGTATTTTAACCCCTAATCTCAGGCAAGAGACTGGACAGAGATTAATAAAGCACAACTGGTTATAATTGAAAACATGCACCAGGGAAACTAGTAGTTCTCTCTTCCAGAGTGAAACATGGGGTGGAAGCTCTTTTTTATTTTACTTTTGTATTTTTGAGAGGGAAGGGGAAATACATGGGAGTCACTCAGTTAATTTTAAAATGCATTTCTGTAAGTTAGCAATTTTTTTTGCTCCATTGTTCTAACTAGGTGGATATGTCATTACCATTTTTGTCCTTTTTTAACGACTTTGCCTTTGACACTGTAACATTCTCATTTGTCAGAAGGACATATTTCCTTTAACATGCGTGAAGGTTCTCTTATGGGACGTGATGGTTTTTTGGTGGGTTTTTTTTTTTTTTTTTTTTTGGGTTTTTTTTTTTTAGTTCATGGCTCCTGCTGATGAAATCTATTGTTTGTACAGGTTTTGTGAATCGCCAACAAGTGACCTGGAAATGCGCGGAGGACGGGGCAGGGGAAAGCGGGCAAGGTCTGCTGCAGCTGCGGCTGTACCTGGGAATGATGCGAGTTTTGCAGAGTCCAGAGGACTTCAGAATAAAAATCGAGGCGGTGCCAATGGGAAGGGGAGGAGGGGCAGCCTTAACTCAAGTGGGCGCAGAACACCCCCAAACTGCGCTATGGATGAAGTCAAAGCCAGCCCCTCATCCACAAACAAGAGGAAAACCAAGCCTCCTATGGAGCTGGATTTGAACTCCAGTTCAGAGGACAATAAGTCTGGAAAACGCATTCGTACTAACTCTAGAAGCACTCCCACCACCCCACAGGGGAAACCTGAAACTACTTTTTTGGACCAAGGCTGCTCTTCCCCAGTGCTGATTGACTGTCCTCACCCCAACTGCAACAAGAAGTACAAGCACATTAATGGATTACGTTACCATCAGGCTCATGCACACTTAGACCCAGAAAACAAACTGGAGTTTGAGCCTGACAGTGAAGACAAAATTTCAGACTGCGAGGAAGCACTGAGTAATGTGGCACTTGAATGCAGTGAGCAAAGCACAAATTTGCCAGGCTTTGATCCACTAAAAGCACCAACATCTCCTTCCTCCATTGCTACCCCAGGGACCCCCAAGGGAAAGAGGGAACTGACCAGCAATGGCCCTGGTTCAGTTATCAGTTCCAAAACTGGCAAGAACTCTGGCAAAAAGAAGGGTCTGAACAGTGAATTGAACAGCCTTCCGGTAATTTCTAACATGGCAGCCACACTGGATAATTGCTCAGTAGCAGATGGCAATTTGCAAACCGAAATGCCAAAATTGGAGGCTGAAGGGTTAATTGACAAGAGAGTTTGGGTGATAAAGGCAAGAAATCGAACAATTGCAAAGTGGATAAAAACCTTTCCAAGCTGAAAACAGCCAGGCCCATTGCCCCAGCGCCAGCACCAACTCCTCCCCAGTTAATAGCTATACCTACTACAGCCTTTACAACCACAACTACAGGGACAATACCGGGACTGCCCTCTCTAACAACTACTATTGTTCAGGCTACACCAAAGAGCCCTCCACTGAAACCCATTCAACCAAAGCCCACAGTTATGGGAGAGCCAAGCACTGTAAACCCAGCTCTCACATCACTCAAAGACAAAAAGAAAAAGGAGAAGCGAAAGCTGAAGGACAAAGAAAGCAAAGAGACGGGCAGCCCCAAGATGGATTCTAAGCTGGGGAAGCTGGAGGATTCAAAAGGGTCTGGAAAAGACTTATCTGGACATTTTTTAAAAGACCATCTCAACAAGAATGAAGTGCTAGCCAATGGACTGTCAGAGTCTCAAGAGAGCAGGATGGCAAGTATTAAGGCTGAAGCTGATAAAGTTTACACATTCACAGACAATGCGCCCAGCCCTTCCATAGGGAGTGCCTCCAGGATGGAATGCAGCACTTTGGTGAATGGACAATCTGCCATGGCCCCACTGCATGTGTTGACACAGAATGGCGCAGACAGCACGGCCGCTAAAACCAACAGCCCTGCTTACTCAGATATTTCTGATGCAGCTGATGATGGTGGCTCTGACAGCAGGTCAGAGGGCATGAGGTCAAAGGCCAGCTCTCCATCAGATATTATTTCTAATAAAGATGGTGTTGTAAAAGGACATTCTTCAACTACAGCACAATCAGCTCAAGCAAAAGAGTCTCATTCTCCCTATTACCATGGCTACGATCCTTATTATTCCCCAAGTTACTTGCACTCTGGACAGGTCAGTGCCCCAGCAGCTGGGAACAGCAGTACCCCACAGGGGCTGAAGATTAAAAAAGAGACTGAGGAAGAGGCTGAAAAGAAAGAGAAGGCAGAATTGTCAGATGCCAAGAAAAGCGAAAGCACTTCCTCTAATTTGCAGCCACAACATCAGTCAGTAATAACTCAAAGACACCCTGCACTTGCTCAGTCACTTTATTATGGACAGTATGCCTATGGGCTCTATATGGACCAAAAGTCCTTAATGGCCTCCAACCCTGCTTACAGGCAGCAGTATGAAAAATACTATGAGGACCAGAGACTAGCAGAACAGAAAATGGCACAAAGTGGGAGGGACTGTGAAAGGAAGAATGACCCCCCCTTGAAGGAGATTGGGAAGGATGACAGCAAGCAGAAAAATATTCCATCTGCCACTATTTCAAAGGCTCCTTCAACTCCAGAGTCCAGCAAAAATAACACTAAAATAGGATCGTTAGTTCCTAACAAAGGTGAGGAGACAAGCAAATCACAGATCCTTTCCAATCACCAGCAGCAGCTTCAATCTGACACTTTCAAAGCCAAACAAATGGAAAACCACCAACTTATAAAGGAGGCTGTGGAGATGAAATCTGTTATGGATTCAATGAAGCAAACAGGAGTAGATCCAACCACAAGATTTAAACAGGTGAGATCACGGGAAATGGAACAAGAGTGTCTTGGTTTATCTTTTAAGTCATGTGAGATTTTCTTTCTGATTCTGCTACATTCTTCCACCTCTGCAGCCAAACAAGCTCCACCATCCTTTTTTCATGCTGGATGGTATTGTAGTCTGTGAATAGACCAATAAACCTTCCAGTTGAGCTGTTTGAAAAGAACAAAAAAATAAATTAAGAAGTCTAGTAAGGTGGTGACAGAGCACAGGCTTAAGACGTGAACAGACTATTTTAAATTATATGCATGAATAAAATAGAATTAGATTTCTCTTTTAGATGTAAATTCTAAGTAGTTTGCTTAGTTCAGAAATGAGACATTTCAAGCAAAATAAGCAGCTTTCATTGTGAGAGGACTTAAGGTAGATTTGAAACATGGTTTGAAGTGTTTCTTTTTTTTGTTAAATGACAGTTGGCATTTACTAAAGATGGGTGAGCTGGTTCTTTGAAGAGTTGGCTTAAAGCACAGCTCTTTATCTTAACCCAAGGTGACCTTTCTGAAGCAGTTAAGTTCCCCTTCTCTCCTCAACCAACCTCAAGCCCCTACAGACCTACACAATGGATGAAATCCTCTCTCCATTGAAGTCAGTGATAGTTTTGCCGTTGACTTCAGTGGAACCAGAATTTTATCCAGTGGCTTCATGCTGACCCTCGTAGATGTCACATTGCCTTCATTTGAGGCAATGCGACTGTCTCCGTGCTCTGAACTGGAGCCTCAATGCTTGATGCTTTCATGTTCTGGTGTATGGTACATCCCAGACTTCACCCTTACAGGCTGTCTTTCAAGGTACAGTGGGATCAGGGGAGTGGGAGTAGAGAGCTCTAAAGGAAGTGGGATGGTACAGCCCTAAGTAGGAGAAGATTTCTTCTGATTCAAGTGAGTATTTGAACCAGACTGTCCAAGCGTTTAGTTGCGTGCTTATATTTCTGTGGTATGTGCCACAAATATCTGTCAGTTGGAGAAAATGCTGACAATTAGCTCTTGCATATCCTGTATTAGAAAAATAAGTCTTCCTTAGTTACTTCCTAAGTTACTTCTCCATACCAATTTGGCGTGGTGTTGTAAAGAGCTCCCCTCTCTAGTTCTGTAACATGTTTATAAACTGGTCTGTGTAGTATATTATGTAAAAAAGTATTTACAGTGCCCAGTACATGTTCTTTAAACCATGTGATCAAGATCCAATAAATACTTGCCCATCTGTAACTTTATAAACTTAAAATAAGATTGTCAGCTGAAAAAGTCTGCTTAAATGTTTGACTTCCACAGAGTCCTGAATGTTTGTAATACCGGAGGCAGTATTAGAATCTTGTCAGCTAGATCAGCTTTTCATGTGCATTGTTCCAGGTATTCTAAGTGCTCTGGCATATCATTAGCCAGCTCTAATTTTGTGGTTCACAGACACTTTTTGTTCTCTAGTGGGAAAAATCTCTGTGGGCTTTAATTAAAATGTTTTATGAATAACATGGTCTCAGAACTTCATTACATTGCATATGTATTTCATGATTAAACTAGTTAAAGGCATGAAGAAGGATATAAGATGAAGCAATTGAATTAAATTTTGATAATAGACTCTTGCTCCTTCATGGGAATATTGGTTTGACTTTGAGCTCGAGGCACTCTGTGGCAAGCAAACCTCTCCTCTATGTAATGGGGATATGGTATTAAAGCAGCTATTAAAAATACATTAACTGAAATGTGGGAAATATCAATAACAAATTTAGTTCTACATCTAAGTTCAGAACAATTTTTTTCTCCTCTGTATTAGGATCCAGATTCACGAACATGGCATCATTATGTCTATCAGCCCAAATACCTTGATCAGCAAAAATCAGAAGAACTTGATCGTGAGAAAAAGTTAAAAGAAGACAGCCCTAGAAAAACACCTAACAAGGAAAGTTCCCTGCCTAACCTTCCTGTCTCATTAGCAAGCATTAAAGAGGAGCCTAAAGAGGTCAAGCGTTCTGATTCTCAATCAGTGGATGAGAGCAAGATAAAAAACGATGATCAAAAGACTCCTGTAAATTGGAAGGATTCTCGGGGTGCTAGAGTAGCAGTTTCCTCACCAATGAGTCAGCATCAGTCATACATCCAGTACTTGCATGCTTATCCGTATCCGCAGATGTACGATCCCAACCATCCAGCCTATCGTGCAGTCTCTCCTGTCCTAATGCACAGCTATCCTGGTATGTATTCCGAAACCTGCCTTGCACACTAGTTAAGATTTGCATCCTCAGGTTCAGTAAAGCCTGTATTTCAATATTTCTGTTGGTAGCTAGGCTAAATTAGAAGCTTCACAGTGTCAACACAGGTGACACTGTGTTGCTTGTGCTTCCACTGGGGAAAGTTCTGTAGATGAAACTGATTTAATACAAGATGTTACTTTTATGAACTGAAGTTTCTCAACACTTGACAGTCTGCTGTTGCTGTTAGACTGACGGATAGTTTATTGCCTATAAAAATATTCTAAGCACTTACTGTCAGAACCATTATAGTTACTATTCTTTTTACTTAAAGAGAGCCCATAAATGTCTGAAATGGCTATCAACTCAACCCTCTTTATAACCTCCATTCATCAGGGTAAATTAGGTGATGAAATTGAAGAGCAGTGGTGCCATTTGGCAGTAGTCATGTGATCTACTTTTGATGTGATTCTCAGTTCTGACATTGTCTCCTCCTACCTTGATATAATCAAAATGTAAAAACAGTAACTTGATGTGGTATTTATTGTTTACCCACAGGGGCCTATCTCTCTCCAGGATTTCATTATCCAGTTTATGGGAAGATGTCAGGGAGGGAAGAGGCAGAGAAGGTCAGTACCAGCCCGAGCATCAATGCAAAATCAACCACTGAGTCCAAAGCACTGGATTTGCTCCAGCAGCATGCCAACCAGTATCGCAGCAAGTCACCTGTTGTAAGTCTTTGTCTGTTCTTACTGAAGAGTGTCACATACAGGAAGGGGTAGAGGAGGAACATAATGCTGGGAAGCACACAATCTAGCATCAAGCTATGAATGCATGATTCTTCTTTATAGTTCTGCATACAATAAAAGCAGTTTATAGTCAGAATGCTTCTGTGGCATAAACTGGAAGTAACACATCTAACACAGTTCTGTGCTGAGGTTTCCTGTCTTGAATGGACTCATATAGAAATACAGATTCAGAGATACCTTCTGGTGCACAGGTTTTTTGCAGTTAAACAGGAACCTCCTGTTTGGAAACATAGTGAAATGAGAAGTTGTGCTATGGGATTTGATAATATCCCCTCCTTGTATTTGCCAAGAATCCACATTTCCAAGAAGCTGATTACCAGCCCCCATTTCTGAAGATTTACAAGCAAGATTTACAAAATTGAGACTAATACTGTTCTTTCATTTTCAGATAAGTTGTTGCTGGTTTTAATTGTGAGCAAGTCACTGACTCTCATTCTATTTTCTAAAAGGTTTTTCTGCTATTCAGTCAAAATTGATCCCCAGAGAATTTTAGAAGGTTGAGGATTAATTAACATCCATTTTTCAGCAGCTCACCTAGGCTGTTCAGGCATTGGCAAGGCAGCCAAGCTTCAGGGAGCCCAAAACTAGAAGTCACTGTGGTGTCTTCAAGATATAGTATGTTGCCTCAAAGTCTTTTTGCCTTGGGAAATCTTCCATTAACCAGAAAGATTAGCTTTAGATTAGAATCAAGTGCAAATATTCCAGCAGATATGCTTCTTCAGAAAAGGTAGCTTCATCATTTGTATTCAAAAGGTTTTTGACAGGTAGTAGCACATGGTTTTGTTGTGATTTTATCCCTTTTAAAATTCTCACGTCAGTTTTCTTTCACTTTCTGTTACTAGCCTGTGGAAAAGTCACCAGCTGAGCGTGAACGGGAAGCAGAAAGGGAACGAGACCGCCATTCTCCTTTCAGCCAGCGGCATCTCCATACACACCACCACACACACGTTGGAATGGGCTACCCCCTTATACCTGGACAGTATGACCCATTTCAAGGTGAGCAGAGAATCGTCAATGGGTTGGATTAGCTTGCCTCATGGAGTTGTTGCCTTGACACTGGAAATTGTGCCTACATGACACATTTTGAATAGAGATCTCGGTGTTAGAACAGAAGTGCTTTACGTTTAGGAAGAAGGCTTGAAAATTCACAGCATGTACTAGCAATAAATTAGTAGCTTCATGCCTGAAAAATACCAAGTTTTGTTTCCAAAACTGGGTGTCAGAGCATTATTAAAGATGTACCAGTTAGGCTGTCATCCACCTGAATGTTTTGATGCCTCCTGCAAACTGACATTAGCTGGCTGAAAGGCAGTAAAATTTTCAAACCAAACAACCTCCTTTTTGTATAATTAGGGTTGTGTAAGCAATGGAGCAAGTGTAGCAAAGACAAAAGCTTTTTATACTGAACACACTTTATGTACAAGGCATTGCAGTCACAAGGGTTTGTGCTTGTTATAATTTGACTGTTTGAAAGAGGACTCTTTGTGTTTTGGCAAATGCCGTGCGCAAAGTTGCAGTTAGGGAAAAAGCAGCACAGTGAGATACAATTTATTCTCCCTAGGTTTTATACCAGTCTTTGAATGGTTTTTCTCTAACCATGAACTCTAGCTGAATTAAAAGGAGGCTTCCTCCCATGCAGCAAAGTACGTGCTACCACAATTGGTGGCAAAATGACATTCCTTCTTTATATTGACTTGGTGCCTCAGCACTTATTTTTCCTGTGTAAAAGTCTTGACATTTTTCAGTGTGATTCAGTGATTCTAAATGCCTTTTGGGATGCATTATGCTTGTTCAGTAGTAAAACTGTAAAAATGGTAAGTTATTATGAAAGTATTGTATTGTGAGCAGCTGGCATATCATTTTTGTGTTTTGATTCTTGTTGTTTCCTGGTACCTATTATTTCTACCGAGCTTCTTATTAATGAACTTTCATACCAACCACTTAGCATCATGCAGTGCAGTATTTGGAAAGGAATGCAGTAAGTAGAAATGCTGTAATTTCTTGTAGAATATCTATCAAAGACAATTCAGTTTATTACAGAAAGGTATATTGATCATACTGGGCAGACTGTCTTAACAGTGTTGTCTGCAATATTTGTCATTTATGTAGTGTTAACCCTACCACATTTTCTGGTTGTTTGCCTTAGAGATCCTTCCTACCATTTCTCTGACCACTAAACTCCATTAAAACCAGAAGTACATCAACATTCCTTTGTTTCTTCTTTCCCTCAGGATTGACCTCTGCTGCCCTTGTTGCCACTCAGCAGGTGGCTGCACAGGCGTCTGCATCTGGTATGTTTCCTGCACAAAGAAGGTAAATAGCCAATAACTTATATATCATAACATAGAGAGGAGAAAGCAAATCACAATTTTTTTTAGCTTGATGATGTGCATTTCCTTGTATGACACAGATTTTAAGGTTGAGGAAAAACTTGGTACTTTGGGTTAATTGCAATTTTGTTCTTGGAATGACATTTTGTCCTTAGTTGTGTTCTTTAATTGTAACATTAAGAACGAACAAGTAGTCTGTCTTCTGAGATCTTCCATAAAGTGTGTTTTAAGGATTGGTATTAAGATAAAACAAGAGATTATGAAATATAATTTAAGGTCCACATTTTTAATAAAATTAGTTTAAAATTAATGTTTAGTTGGCTCCATGCATGACCAGAAAACCTTAGGTTTTTATCTATTCTGCAAGTCTGCCTGGCTTGCTGATCTTGCTTTTAGAGAGGTTTGTTTGGGAGCCTGTTTGAGATGACTTTGTATATAAGCTGCACACCCATGTTATACTTTTATATGCCTGAAAGCCTCTCAGTTATTTACTAGGTTGTCAAGAGGAATGATGATCCCATATCAAGTGAAAATTCCAAAGCACCTGTTAATGTTAGGCTTTCGTTCATTGCTGCCACGTTAAGACTCAGAGTTTACTGTATCGAATAGAACCATGAAGTTCCATCTTAGGGGGTGTCTGTCTGAAAGCTGATGCTGAAACAAGCAAACTTTAGCTAGAATTGTTTGAGTAAGAAAGGTTTATAGCCCTGGAAGAGCTGATGGGTGGTAAGGTTTCAGAACCCAGAAGAAAAATCCTGGCACCAGATTACTTCTTAAGATGCTGTTCCTGCCAGGGGAGGGATGAGGACAGGGCTTGCTGTCTTTTCTTCCTGGGTTTGAGCATACTTGTACAGATTTCATTTCATGATGTATTCAAGGTGCAGGAAAAAAAGTGTGAGGAAAGGATGCTGCTTACTAAAACCTTCTTCTTTCTCTTTTCAGAGAATGATGAATTTGGGGATGAACATTGTCATGTGACTGGATCACATGAGGAAGCGCTTTATTACAGACATCAGTTCCATGGTGTTAATTTGAAATGCCTTAATGGCAGGCAAAAACCAGTCATTTCATTTTTGTAAATTGCAGATTTTATCACAGAGTAACAAATGTTGCTGTAATTAGACTTCTGTTTTTATATATATATATATATGCGTATATATATATATACATATATATATAAAAATATATATATATTCTTTACTTTTTTTGTATCAGTACCAAGGCTCGCACACAGGGTCTGCTGCTAAGTTGCGAACCACACACTAAATGGAGATATGTATTTGTCATGTTTAGAAGGCGTTAACCGCAAAAGGCTGTTTGTTTCTTTTATCTTCTTCTTCCTTTCCTTTTTCTTCTCTCTTTTTTCCTTTCCAATTGTAAATAAATAATGTTATGTATCAGTGTGCCTGAACCTTGCATACCCTTCTGGTATTTCCCACAAGCTCTCAGAGAGGCTAACTGTGATGACACTTTGGTACAATGTAGATGTCTATTTGGTGGTTCCTATTAAGATGCATCAGTGTAAAATGTTACTGTATTCACTGTTTCATTGTAATTGTGTATTGTGAAAAAATATACCTTTGGAAGGCATGGGGATTCTAGTACCACAAAAACTGTGTTGTATATAATGTATAGATTTTAAATGGAGATAATGAGCATCTGTGAATAATGAAATGTCTTTTTTGATAATCTTGAATGGCAGATAACCTAATAGCCTGCATATGAGAAGACATCTGTGATTGTTCTATTACTTGAATAGTCCTGCAGTCTTTTTTTTAATGTTTACAATTACCCAGATTTAGAGGAGAGACTTTAATGCCATTACCTGTTTATTTGTTTTATGCTGTAACTTAGTTTATGTAAAACCTATATCAAATGCTTTCATTTTTTTACTTGCCTTAAATAATTTGGCAATCAGAATAATGAAAAAGCTTTGATTTTTTTAATTTTTTTTTTTTATTTTTATTTCTGGGTGTTCTTGAGCCACTTTGAAAGATGTGTCATAGCTGTAGATATCAGAGGGTGCAGCAATGGCACAGCTCCTAATCGTGCTCCTGCTGGGCCTGTGCCATTGTCCTCTCCCAGCAGGCAATGCAGGGTCCAAGCCAGATGGCAGATGGACCTCTTTCTTTTGACCCTGATAGGCTCAAAAAAGGCCCTTGGTAACACTTTGTATGGTATTAGTGGAACTGAAGTCTCTAATACCTGTTTTAGAGCAGCTCTGTATGCTATAAATTATAGGCAGTTTTTTCCTATTTTATCTGTATTTCCCTTCCCCCCAAAAATGGATAGATGCCTATAAACAGAGGACCTGTCAATTAAAAAAAAAAATCCTTTGCTGTGTCTAATCTGCATTACCACAAGATTCATATTTTATGTGGCTATACCACCTGTTTTGTTACAATGCAGTTAACACAGTACACAGTAACAAGAAATAACTAATCATAAAAAAAATCAGATTTACTGGTCAGGTTTTTGAGGCTTTAACTTTTTTCCTTTTCCACATATCCCAGTTACATTGATTGTCAAAACTGGTTTTTAAAGTTTTACTGGATTTTTTTGTTGTTTTGTGTTTGCTGGGGGTTTTTTTGACAGGGTGAATTACTGCAAGTTAAAGGTTGTTCTTGAAGTTGGTTCCATTTCTTCTACTTTGTGAATAATGAATACAGAAGGATGAATTAAAGATTCCCAACAGACAAGCACACTTGGACTTTTATATTACTATGATGAATCTGCCATTAATATTGCTATAATTGTTTTATTTTTATAGGCATAAAATCAGTTCCCTTAGTGAATAGTTATAAGGTTTATTGATTTTTACTACACATCATTCATCTGTGGCTTACTATTATTGTCTTGTTCTGAACACATTCAGAAGTCTCACAGTGGTGACATACTACAAGTTAGCCTCATAAAAAATGGGACGGAAGGGGTGTTTTCTTTGAAAAAGGGGATATTGTGAATGCAGGGCTCTTGAAATAATAAATGCCTTATTACTTCTATAGTAAAGGCTCAGATGGCTTTTGTGTTGAAACGTACCATTGACTTTTGTTTTTTTCCGCCTAAACCATTAACGCTACCACAGCAAAACAGATCTTATAAATTCACACTGTTGGTGGTTTTGATTTAGTGTGGTTTGAGTGTCATAAGTAATTGGAATGAATTACTCTGATTGATACAGGGTAAGCAACAGTTAAAATTACAATAATGTTACAGTTTTATTACATCCTTGAAGTCTGTAAGAGTGGATAACATCTATTGCCATGTATTGTCTTCCTCCACTTAAGATTATTATATCTTCCATCTAGCTTCATAGCCTTCTTTTTGGTGTAACACTCACCATCCTGACCTCCCTAAAGGCTGTACCACAGTGAGAGTCACTCTCTGGTTCATCACTCCCCAAAGCCAAAGAGTATCCACCCACATGTCTGAGCACTGATGTGCAGCTGCCAGGGTCATCTTACCACTGTGTGAGCATCCAAAGGAAGGACAAACTGAAGCAGTAATACAAGGAAGACAATTTATACACCTGGGAACTAAGAGCTGCAGAGACTGGTCACTAAAAAGGGACAGCAGAAGCATCATGATACAGACACATTTGCACTCTGTTTTCCACAGGGTGGGATTATACTTTTTGCTGCCTCTAGGTGACCTCTACCACCCTGCCCTTTCAGCAGCAGCTAACAGTGACCTTGTTTCTGGTCTTTCATCCAGATGTTGCTGGATGTCTTGCAAAGGTGAAGCAAGGCTTATGTAGTACACTCATTTGAGTTTCTAAGTCTGTCCATGTAGATGCAGCTAGAGAAATGAAAAGTCTGTCAGTGCAAGCCCATCACACAGGCTCAAAAAACCCAGCCAGGGAGCTACTGCCTGTGATATTTGCAGTTGGAAAAAAATGGATGTGAACAGCGAAGGAGGGAGGGGTGGGGTGCTTTTTGAGCTACCATGTAGCTCTAGGGACTGAAACAGGACAGGGATCTAACCAACTGAGCTGGCTGGCTACCAGGGCTAGCCTGGAGCTGGTGAAAATGGGCCTAAGGGAAACATAACTTCAGTTTTGTAATTTTAGAATTCCCTGGTGGCCTTGGGGAGCACCTGAGAAGTCACAGAGCTAATTCTGTGCCATGCATCCCCTCCTTGCTTCTGACAGGTGCACTGGTTGGGCCTAACCATTTGGTCTCAAGTCACACTTGTCACTCTGCTGTCAGAACAAGGACCCCCAAAGGACATGAATTTAGAGAATCTCTGAACCCATCCTAAAATATGCACGAGGGATTGTTGATAGCACAAAAATTGGCGTAAACAAAGGATGGTATAGTGCCCTTCTACAACTCTCCACTCTGGCTCTTCTCAGAGGTGCAGTGAGAGTCAGGCAGGGAGTCTAATTTGTATTTTGTTCCTGGCATCAGAGTCTTGTCACTGTCACAACTGACAACTGACAAAAGTACTGTCCTCATGTTTCCATCTCAGAATCTCACTCTAGTGTTTGTTTGCCACACTCTCCTCTTTTCTCCTCTCCTCTCTTTGTGCCACTTGCCAGCTTAACGAGCTCTCTTAAGTCCATCTGATACCATCAAAACTCTATTTGCACATCTGAAAGCTTTCTGCATACATTTGTGAGCTTGACCCTTGATTAGTTCTCTCTCTTTCCTTTTATCACAGTTGTCTGTTGACCTGCACCTTTATCTTAGACTGCGTTAATGTATCCTGCTTCTCTTTAGCCTACAGTGTTCGGGACAGAGAACATGTTTCACTTCAAATTCATATAGACTAGTTCATATTTATAGCTACCTCTTAATAACAGCCCATTGTAGATGATAGCACAAGATGCCATGAGTAGCTAGGACAGACCACTGTTAACAAGGAGTTTAAGGTAACTGAAAAAAAATTACAGTTTTAAAACGTATTTTGAAACTATCCAATGACTCGAAATTGTGAATGATACGAAGCCCACATAGGAAGTCTGAGCCTTTATCTCCCTGCATCAGAGGGAACTGGAGACATACAGTCATTACTTAATGTGCCAGCTTTGTTCTGCTTTGGAAAGAGAGCTCTGATTTCACTTTTAGCACTTTATGTAGCTCTCTGCATTAAACACCCTATAGCATTACTGTGAACTACAGTTCTCCCTCGGGAAGTTTTCTTTTTTCTAGGTCAGTATTTCCGAAGTTCTCATAGCTTCAGCCTTTTTTCCAAGGTTGGCGCCTTTTTTTTTTTTCTCTTTTTTTTCATTCTTTCTTTTTTCTTTTCTTTTGGAGTGGGTCAAAGCTTACTGTTACCAAGAAATGCAAGAGGTTTTCATTAAGGAGAGGAGACATCAGCTGAAGCTGTGCATGTTCCAGTGGTGGGGAGATAGAAACTATTAAAATTTCTTACACTGGCTGTTAGTATTTCCTGTGCAACATACTCTAAACAAGGCTTTCAGCTTCAATGACAACTCTGAAATTTCTCATCTGGACTGATAAATTAGCAAACCTAAAGGTTTAGCAAAGGTAATTATTACTTGCAGCCTAGAAATATTTGTCATGAAGAAAACGTAATCTCCACCTTAACACAATAGAAAAATGTTCTAGGGCTATGAATGTAGATTTTGTTATAAACAAACTCCTGCAGACCCAGCTGATATCTGTAGATCTGCTCACAGATGTTTCAGCAGCATTCTGTGGTCATTTTGAATGCTACAATGATGTATGTTAATTAATTATATGATATCTACCATTTGAGTTCATTGACAGTAGGATAGTGCTTGCTTACTACTTTGAGCATAATACTACAGGATTTCTTCATGAAACAGTGCAGCAGTGCCTGATAAAAACTAGAATTAAATCAGTAGGCAAAGGCTCTCTGAAAGCCTGTTTAAACCCTTAATACGGGAGACTAATTTTAAAGCATCCATCTTGACAAGTAAATTACTTCAGTTCTTTTAATTGTTTCCAAGGCCCTGAGGGTTTTACCAAGCTTTGCTCTCCCTGCCCAGCCTCCCACGGAGCTTCCTCTTCCCACCCCTTCTCAGTGGCTCAGGACTCCCATTTCAGTCCAGGCTGTTCCTGACTCAGGGATATGGATGCCTTGGGCTAGAGCTGTACCCTAGTTGTCCTGCCCCTTTGCTGGGGTCAGTGGGGTGGGATCTGCCAGCCTCCAGGAGCCCCCAGCCCTGGCTGCACCTTTAGAATTACTAAGAATGCACACTTTCTGCTCTTAACGGACTTTTGTTTAGGCTGTTTCTTACAAAATGTTATGCAGGGAAAGGGCTTCAGTAAGACTCCTGCTAATATTTTCTTAAATAGACAAATATAAGTTTAAAGAGGAATTTTGTCTTTATATGTTTCAAATCAAACAGTGGAAATGAGGTGTGGAATAAAAAGCCCCAGACTGAAGAGCCCACGGCATAGGTAACAGTCACCATGAAAAAAACAGTCCTCCTTTTCCTTATTTTTTAATTCTTCTTTTCTCAACAGTATAAATTTGTATTTGAGAGTCCAAGTGACACTAGAAATAACTTGAGGCTACAGGAGCATTTTTTTCCTCTCTCCTTCCAGTGAGAGTGACTGAAAGGAACAATTAGCTGTAAAAGGAGCTGGCTCTTAATACATGTATTCAAACTAGGCACCTTCTGTATACAGAACATGTTTCTCATTAATGAGCTCCCTATTCAGCAGTGGTCAGCTCTGCTGCCTGCTTCAGCAAGCTGACTGCCTTTTCCTTTGGGGCTCTCTGTTCCCCAGAAGAGAGTGGGAGGAACCACATCAAGGGCTACATGGACAGCAAAAAAAGCTGAAATTTCTGCTCTTCCTTTGCTTATAAAAGCCAGAACAAGGCTTGCTTTTTATGATTTCCTTTTGTTCATACCTTTTCCCTTTGTGTCACTAAGTCAGCTTAAGTATTTGCAGTGATGAGCCTCATCAAGCCACTGATTTTCAAGTAGAGCTCCAGACAGAAAAGGTCGTTAAAATGTCAATGACAACATGTTCCATGCCGTGCATTTGAACATAACAATTTAATACCAAGCTTTGCTACAAGTAGCTGCAGTCCTAATTCATGATCTTCCTGACTGAAAAGAAGCTGATTTCCTTGAACAGAGAAATCACCAAATCCTCAAACTCTAAATGACTTGTGGCTTTCCTGAAACCAGTTGACCACTTTCCCTTTGATCTGTCAGGAGTCCGTCCCCAAGTTTAGATTTATTTCCCCAAAGAAGGTAGAAGAAACTGCTAGACAAAGACAACACTAAAAAGAGCAAGACAGAGTCCAGTTCTTCATGCTAGAACACCTCTCATTAGGCTTAGGCAGGCTCTTCTGCAACTCAGATAAGGATTTTGTCTCTAGAGGCAGAGCAAGTAATTGCTCTTTGGTATAGCTCCTTCCTTTTTCCTTGAGTACATGCACGTGTACTCTCTCAGATGCTCATGTACTCACTCTCCCCTTTGTTACAGGGTCACATATAAATGCTATATGCATGATTTGATACCAATTTTCTTAGGGGTTTCTTTTGTAGCCCACTGGCAATAAAATAGCTCTCCAACAGCAGTGACTGCTCAGCTTTGGAGTCTACTTCTAAAAAGGTTAATGAGCATACACTAAAATGAACATACACTAAAATCCAGTTGTGTTAAAGGAGAGCAGGATATGTACATCAGTGTAGTGGCCTGGCAAATGTGCACCCAGAAAGGGGAGGGAACAATTAAATTTGGCCCTGATATGTAGGGAGGACAGGAGGCATTGACATGAAAGCGACTTGGCAGAAAACTTCTGAGTCTGCTCTAAAGACTTTGTTGCTGTGCTCTGTAGTGAAATACAGGGCTTTGGAGAGTTGTGGATCCAGCAAGGTCACCCAAGCAGCACAAGGAGCAGTGGTGTCACATAAATCACTGAGCAGGAGCAAGTGAATGCCCAGACACTGACACTACAAACTGCAGTGAGTCCTAGTAAAGAAAGCTCTAGCTTTCTGGACAGGCAGATCCTCACTGAGGAGGTAACAAGGAGCAAATGCCCTCGGGGCAGATCTGACTCTTCTGAAACTGTTGAGTGCTTGCTACATGCTACCAGCTTATGAACTGCCCTCTCAGCGTGCTGTGCTTTCCTCAGTGGCACAGGCCTGCAGCATCAAGGGACAGGCTGTTTACAGTCCAAAGAGAGGCAATTTACCCTAATACATCTGAGCAACTTACAGAAGATGAGATAAACCATCACTCTCTAACTTCAAGCATAGCCTGACGAAAAGTTGTCTTTAGAGAGCACTACCCGTCGCATTACTGTCGTGCAACTCTCCTGCCCCAAAGGACATGATTCCTCCTGCTTCGGGCTGCTATGCAGCGAGAATATACCTTCTCTCTCTGCCATCTGAAGGCAGGAGTGAATTACAGAGAAAGAGAACTTTATTGCAGAGTAGAAAATTATCAGTCAAGGGGCTGTATGTGGCAAATCAGAATTTCAATGTGTGGCAAATCACACTTGTGTCTCCAGTTACACTTCCTCTCATGGCAGCAAATTGAAACCTTTGGTATGGTTCTCTTTCATTGTTTGTTATCATTATCAATTCTTACATTCTTTTGGGCCCTGTTAAATGGCAGTATTAGATTACTAGTCACCAGTGTAAAGGGCCCATATCTCCTCATTAATAGGCTGATGTGTGTTTAAGAAGCCATTTTGAGTATTTTTCGCTGTAAGAAGGCTATTTCCATCATGGGATACGATCATTTTGTATTTGCTTTTGTTTTGGCTGTTCTGTTTTTAAATATTAGCACTTCAGTGTGCAGCTTCGATTTAGCTCAGTTAAATCTTCAGGATGCAGTATTTCATATATTCCTAGGCTCAAAAGTGGTACTATACTTTCATATTAAGTGCCCTGTATATTTAGTAATGTTTTACAGTCCTGTGATTTTGTTCCTTGTTGTGGTTTTGTTTGCTTGTTTGCTTGCTTGCTTGTTTGCTTGTTTGTTTTAAGCCTTGTTCAATTGAAAGAGGAAAATAAGTTTGCAGTAATTCCGCTTTGACAGTTTGGGGCCTTTCCCCCCATTTTTTTAAAGGACGAAATTAATTCCCAAAACATTCAGATTTGTGTCAGGATCTGGTAGCTGATAGGGTAAACAAATTTCAAAACAAGTAATTGATTTAATGAAGACAACATTTATCAATAATATTATTACCCCTCTGACTCATACTAAGGCTTATTTGACTACTATATAATGATCAGTAGGATGAGAATTGAAAACCTCGATTTTGAATCTGCAAGGCAAATACAGGACAATTTTCAGGAGGCTTTATCAGGGTGGCTAAGAGCAGTTAGGGATGCAGACCAGACCCCATCTCCCTTTTCACAACCCCACACCCCTTTTAGTTTATGCTTTGCCACTGACTTGCTGCGTAAATTAGTTATCCATTAGTCCCTAGTGATAGCATCAAGGTCAGGTGCTCTACTCGGATCAACAGCTGAATTACCCGTATCTTCTGACACCATCAAAAGCAAATTGCTAGCTAATCACTAAGGAAAGTAGACAACAACAAATAGTTCTGTGACCGGTGAGGCTAATAAAGACCAGTTTTCAGTGGATCGCTTTTCTCTTTTAGACTCTCAGATGTTCAATAAAGCATGATCTTCTTAATTTTTCCTGCATGAGGCCACTGACAGGCCATCTCTGCTTTGCCTTTTTAGCAATACTTGTCAAAGTAGAGACTATCTTTGGAGTATCTAGTTCATTTGCAACTGGTCAATGGGCTCAAACGTTTTGTGCTAGGGAAAGGTTGTAGGCTTGGTGTGGTCACAGGAACTGTAAAGGAGAGCTTTGCAAGAGTCTCCTCTGCATGGCCCTATTGTGTGTGTAGCCTGAGCAGTTAAAAAGCTGAAAGGTGGCAATGTGTTTGAGAGCATCTTTTCCTCTCACAAAGACGGGAGCCTTTCTGTGAAATAACTCCTCTCCACGGTCTTGCACCATGCTCTGCACCACAAGCAAAAGTGCAGGACAACTCTGGCGTAACAGCTGTTGTAAACAAAAGTAACTGGCTCAGAATTTATTTAGTGTTAGGGTAAAGTTATGAGCAAGGGAAAATGAAAAAAGCCTAGGTCGTGGCTCTGAGTCTTAAATCCATCAATAGTCATGAGAATACATACCTTGGAAGTAGTCCATTATATTTATGTATTTGTGGTAGGGTGACCACATTTAGCTATAGGCTTTTTGTGTCATTATTATATACACATAGGCAAAAAAAGGAGCCTGGATTTAAGAAAAGCTGTAGTCTCTTTTAAATGCTTTTGTGTGCCAGCAAACAACAATGAATTTTTCTAGGTTAATAATAAGCTAGTTAAGATACAAAAAAAAAAAAAGAACAAAGTTATTTTTGAAAGCTCTGGGTAATAATGGTTTCATTATTTAATGTTCAGTCACAACAAGGACAAAAAAAATCCCTTTTATGTATGCTGAAGAGCTTTTCAGTTTTGGAAAAAAAAATCAATAGTATATTCACACTAATGTTGGCTTGCATAAAATATTGACTGTAGTCACATTGGTGGCTTTACATAAAGATGTAAAAGCAATTTTGGTCGTCTGAAAGATTCTAATTGTTTTTTTTTCTTTCCTGAAGGAGTAATGAAAGGATGACTAAAAAGCAGAACTATATAGTTATTTTATAACTGGCACTAACAAATTTCGCCAATTACAGAGTCCATTCTGTAAGCAATGAATGTGTGGCTCCCAATTAATCTAGTGTACCTCCAGGCAAGGTCTAAATCAGCTGGATACAGCTAAAGCAATTTGCACACAGCTAAAAGCAAATTGGAAAATAAGTGTTCCACGCTACTGCCTATCTTTTCAAGCCAAATACACAATCAGTATTCTGGCAGCAGCACTCTGTCATGTTATTTGCAACTATCAATTTTAATTATAACAATTATTGATTAGTTGGGAAAGTGAATAATCTAATGCTCAAATGAGGTTGGCGCGGCTGCTGGGGATCATTTTTCGCTTTTCATGCATTTGTACATTCAGTGTTAAGAAACACCATGCAAAGAAAATACAGGCAAAGAATGTACCTGCACCACTGTGATGACTCAGATAACTACCATTAAATGTGCAGCTGTGATTTCTTCTTTTTTTTTTTTTTCAATTTGTTTACAAGAAGCATCCAGTTTTAGGATTCATCATTCTGCTGTACAGAAAGGGTGATATGAATTGAATTAGGGTGTGAAAGGACTCAGTGAGGAACATAAGCAAATGCTTTCAAACCTGGGCACCAAAAATCAAGCTCCAATTTTCTTACTTAACCACCCAGAGTACTCCTGTTGCCCATTGGCACGGGCTATTTTTCTAACCTATTTACTTTAAGACTCAAGCTGTTCCTTTGTAGAACAATGCTTCTCTTGGAACAGAGAAAAAAGAAATATCCAACCCTAGCTGAACTAACAAGAACATTATGTGTTTCAGCTAAATAAATAACTGGGGGAAGAGGGCATCCTGACTTGAGCAGTTACAGCCACAAAGGCTGAGCATGAATTCTCTGAATCTGAGTTCCTGGTACAGGTTCATCTCCACTGCTAATCAAATGCCCTGTGTAGTGTTTCTGAAGACATTCTGTTTCCGTTTGAAGTGACCCAGTAAACATTCCACTAACAATTACTGTGCTCCAGAGAAGCATTTCAGGTGCACTGCAGACTGCCTCTGCCCAAGCTGGGGGAGAACCAGGGGAGTTTTCCCATCACAGGTGCTCTGCTGGCCTCGTGGCTTAATGTGGCTGCTGCACTGGGGACACGTCCTGCAGCATGTCACAGAGCTGGCACCTGCACGTCCTGTGGGGCAGGAGGGGCACAGCCACCTGCCTGGCTGCTGCTCACACAGGCACGACTTTTGTGTTTTAAAAAGGTAACGAGGGTAGCTGGTGGTAGCAATATCCCAAAGCTCTGGGTCACCACCGAGGTCAGAGGAGAACGGATCAGATCCAGGATTGCAACACTGCCTATTTACCTGCTTTTGAATTTAAAGCAGTGTCCTAAGTAAATGGGTTTTGCACAGTTCTGCAAATAATGGTCAGTGGATAACTGGTGTAGTAGGTGGTGCATTGCACTGTTGCTGGGAAACTGAGGATGGATGTGAAACTGGGAAGGTCAGCTGCTGCAATTAGTTATCAAGAGAGAATAATTTCAAAGACTTGCACAAGGATTTAGCTATGCAACACCCACTGTCTTGGCAAAGCCTAGTACAGCTAATCATCTGCTTTGAAAATGCGAGGGAATGCGTCCTTGAGTTGGACAAGATCTCTCTGCCTATTCACCAGCCAGAAAAATGTGCTTACAGTGCCTTATACTGAAATGGAAAACAAGAAAGGAAAAAAAATAGCAAAGGCATGGAAATGAGTCCTGAGTGTGCCAAACATGGGAATGCCAGTGTCTGATAACAAAAGTGCTCTCTGAGAGAAAAAAAATAGTGAGATGCTTAGATAAGTATGCATATATGTGAGATCATCTGGTGATCACGTACAGCTTTGGCACACATGCACACACAGTGAGTGTAGTACTGTTCTCTGACATGCTTCCTGCTCAGTCTTTTGTCTTTCTGAACTATTTTGTTTGAAGCTTAAATTATTTTATCCTGCCCACCAGAGCTTCCAACCTGCTCAGCTTAGTGCTGCACAAATGCACTTGCAGGGAGGGGCCTGTCCCCAACATTTTTATTCTTCTTTTCTTTCTCTTTTGTTTTGTTGAGAAAAAAAAGCCCCACATATGGAAATTTCCTGTCTTATAGTATTTACTACTACAAGTATTCTTGTAATAGAGAATCATGAAAAGTTATAGACTGCAGTCCTTTAACCTGCTGTGAAACAGTGTGTTTTGTATTTTGTTAAGCCATAAATTGATAATGTCACACCTTCTCTATTATTTAAAACATAGTTTTAATATTAAAATTGCCATGCCTGTCCATCCATAACTTTGGGATCAGGTAGGTACCTCAAGGGATCCCACTCCATCTGCAATAAGTGCTTTTCACTTCAGATTAATATATTTTCATTTGCCCTGTCAGCCTATGCAGATGGAGCAGGCCTCAAACCACACGGGGTCAAGTAGGAGCCCAATTAGGCAGAGTTATTTTTAAGTTCTGGAGGGCACAGGGTCGGCACACTGGAGAGATTTAAGCACCTAAAGATGTAGATAGGTGTCTCATGTATTTTCAGAAGTGCTATCACTCTGCAGTCAAGGGGAGCTAGGCATCTGGTAACTATCTTGAAAGGCACATTTTGAGATTCCCGCAGAGCTTGAATCCTTTTGGAAGTCCAGCTTCTCCTGCCATAGGAAGGTTCAGACCACTTAGTTGAGGCCAGCAGTGGTTTCACATTCCCAGTGTCATCATCTCAGGTGTGCTGAGGTTTATCCTCATGGCCAAGCACCTGCAGCAGCCCCTGGACATGCTTACCTTGTTCAGGAGGTCACACGCGCATCGGCCATCCCAGGAGTCCAGAGCACTGCGTGGGGACCTCCTCAGGAGACAGGGGATCCATGGGTGAGTCAGCTGCACTCAGGCATGGCGTGGGGACCTCTGATGGATCTCTTGCCTGGCCAAAGGAAGGTCAGAGAACATAGACTCAGCCGCTTTCCGGCTAGCCCAGTCATCAGAAGTGGCCATGATTAAATGCCTGGAGAAGAGCAAGAGTAGGGAATGTTTTAATGCTAATGCTCCTCCATCTTCTGACAATTTTCAGTAGGGGGTTTCTAGTGTAGTTTCTCTATGCAATAACTAACAAATGTTTGTTGTTTTGTTGGGGTTTGTTTGGTTGGTTGGTTGTTGTTGTTGTTTTTTTAACACTAAAGGGCTTTTTCAATCTCCTCTTGAATTCAGTATGAGCTTTTTGTATCCACAATGTTCCTCCTTTGACAAGGGTTTTCCCACATGCATTGACAATCACACAAAGACCCTCTCTGTGTCCTGGATACAGTCCTTCTTACCTTTTTTTGACAACCAAGGATTCTTGTACTGAAAGTAACAGCAAAATAATTTCTTTCCTAGTCATCCCTGTACACCTATCATGATTTTACAGTGTCCAATATATTCCACCTTAAATCATCTCTGTTCTACACTAAGGACTCTCAGCCTATTTTTTTCTGTTTTTCCTGCATGGAACTTATTAAATGTCCTTGCCATCCTTGTTTGAAACTTTTCTATTTATAATATATCCTCTGTAGATGCAGGGATTCATATCTATCTTTCTGCTGTAGAACAGCCCATTTATTTCTGCCTTAGCTTCCTAATTTTAGCTGGGTAATCTTTCCTATGTGTGTTTTTATACTTCTTTAAAAGGCATGGTGAAGGTCCCATTCAAAGTCTTTGTGGAAAGCCAAACAGGAGCAGTCTGCTGGAATCACCCTTTATCATAAACATGAGTCCCCTGACTGTCAACAGGTTTGTGAGGCCGGACTTCCTTTGCCAGAAGTGGTATGCAGGAACGAACCAAGCTTAAAACGTTTCCAGCATGAAAGAGAAGTAGTCACTTAGAGCTAGAGGCACTTTGACATTTTAATCTTACACTGTGAATTATCTTGGGATTTTAGACACACTTGGAATACAGCAGTTGACACACAGTCCTTAGGATTCTTTTTAGGAAACAGCTTGGGAAAATGAGAAATGTGTACCCTCAGCTATATTTTATTAAATCTGCCTCCTTATTTTGCTCTTAAAATCACAGAATAATTTCTCCTGGAAGATACCTGGAAAGATGTGTAGTCCAGCATCTAGATCAAAAAAGTTTTGATTAGAAGAGGTTGGTCAGGGCTGAAGAAATTTATCTTAAAGGTTGGAAATCCCACTCCTCTCTAGGCTTCTGTTCCAGTATTTCACCACCTTTGTGGTGAAAATTACCTAGTTGAAATTTCCCATGTTCCATCTCGTATCTTTTGTCTTTTCACCCACCTCTGTCTAGCTTTGAGGAGGGTCTGGCTCTACTTTCTCCTCATCCTTCCACCAGGTAGCTGTAGCCAGCAGTCAAATCTCCCTTCCTCCTTCCTTTCTCAGGGCTGAATGCACTCAGACCTTTTTAGCCACTATGACCTGATGCATTGGTTTGACAGCACCAGCAGCAACAGCATGTTTCAGTTCTTGTTCCACATAGAGTTGGAATAAACTTTAAACATAGAGTTTATTCCAGCTCTATGTGGGTAACATTTGCATCCTAATCCTGGGACGGGACCAGGATGCAAATGTTACCCACATAGAGTTGGAATAAATCCTTAACAAGTTTTTTAATTAGGTTCCTCAAAAACAGGCAGTTAGATCTAAAGAATTTCACTAGAAGTCAGCAACTAATTAATTCCTGAAGCATTGGCTGAATGAAGTAATATGTACAGTACGTACCAGGGCAGAGAACATGTGCACTACAAAGTTAAATCCTAATAGAATAATCACCCCAGAGGGGGTCATCAAAAGCTAGTAAAAATTAAAGCAATGCAAGATTCTCCAGCTTAGACTAAAGTGATTTCCATCAGGGCAGATCTGCAAAGACCAGATGAGATTTTAACTGTTAGTCTGCATACTTGGGGTTTTACAGTATCCAGCAACTGTGTGTGTTGCTCTTGATGTTCCTGTGGTTCCCAGCAGAAGGGATGGAGTTGTACAGTGGGGAGGTAGAGAGAGTCTTCACCACAGTGCTGGAAGTTTCTGTGTTAGGTACTATCCCACTCAGTTGTCTGCCATTCCATTATTTTACATCTATAACCCTACCAGGGAGTAAAGTTGCAAGGTGAATCTTTTCAGTCTGCTGGTGACACAGATTCATATCTTAGTTGCTCACAGAGCACACAGAAGTACATTTCCTGGAGTAATGGGGTAGGTAAAGGCAAATCAGCTGAAATCAATCTGGAGGATAGCAAAAAAGCCTCTCCAGAACAGCTGCTTTCATAAAATTCCTGCTATTTTTATAGGAAATACAATTGGCAGCTTGAAATTTATTGCAAATCTTTACCATTTCCAGAAATGTGCATTTAGCAAGTATCAAAAGAGGAGCAATGCTGCAGATTACAAACCAAGCTCCAGCAGTCAGATGCACAACAGCAACTTGGTGAATGCTCCAGACAAGAAGGTCTGCCTAAATATATATTGATAGCTATGCAGGAAAAGTGGGCAAGTGTTCATGTGTTTGGCATACAGTTTGGTGACCTTGACACCTTTAGGTGCTATCATTCTGTTCTGGCTTCTTCTCAGATTCATTTTAGCCTTGATAGAAGTTTTGTGAGGCTCCTGGGCATACAAATCTCCTTTAAGAGAATATTAGTATTGGATGCATATATGTGTGTGTGTGTGTGTGTGTGTGTGTGTGTGTGCAGTAGAAACGGTTCTGCCTACAGGGACCAACTAGAATCTAATCCACTAAAAATTTCCAGTGTTGAATATGGCATTGTTTCCAAACTGTTTAAACTTCACATTTTTCTTTCTTCATATTTATTTCAGAGATGATAAGATGAATCTGGTATAATGCTTCTTCATCTTGGTTTTCAGAGATAACAGTGCTAAAAATGCAAAACAACATCAGCCAAATCTGGACAATGTGAAAAACAACTAATAAAAAGAAAGAGCAGCCAAGGCTGACCTTGACAGCATTACTGCTGAATGTGACCCAGTCTGAAAGACTCATCCATCCAACCCAAAAATTTAAGTCTCTTACAAGTGGGTTTGTAATATGACAGAGTATTGGTAAGATCTTTTGAAGAAGAGGAGAAAATGGGCTCTGACGTGAACTTTAAATGGCAAAAGGCTCATTAAAAAGCTTGTAATTAGACCAAATTTCATAGTCAAGTGTATTTCTTTCTCTGTTTTTCGTATTTCTAATGTTCTATGTATGTATTCATATTATATGTAAGTCTACTTTTAAAATTTTATATGTATAGATATTTAAGTACATATACATACACACAAATATGTAAAACTGCAACTGATTTTCAGACATTTAAATACATTTTATATTTTCAAAGGTATTAGTGAAATAATTCACTAAGTTCCCCCTAAGTGCAGAAGCTTTAAGGGCTGTTTTTGAAATAAGCCAGTTATTTTTGAATTAAACAGAGAAAGAATGTGGACATAGAAGTTGCAAGCTGCTGTTGACCATGAGCCCAGAATACATCCCAGCTCTGGCTGATATCTGTGGCACATTTCCCTTTGTGCTGCAGGAGCAATGGATGCCACCACTCTCATCACTGCAGTGAGGGTGGCACTCTGCCTGGATCCTCCCTGGCATGCCAGGCACACTGATCCTCTGGACAGGGGATCAGACCTCACATGTTTGTGGACAGCTGTGAGGTGAGTCTTTATTTGGTTGAAGGACATTTTTTAGATTTTGGGGGCTGTTTTGGGTTCTCCTCATTCATCAGTATTTCTAATTTTTCTAGAGGACTTTAATATGTCTAAGATAACATACTTTGGCATATGGGTAGCCAACACTCGAGAGAGGTCCTGCCGTTTTTCTTCCCCCAGAAGCAACACTCAGTCTGGGGGGGCAGTGCCAGTCAAGGGCAGGCTTTGGGACAGCAGGAACAGCATTTTCTTTGTATGCACAGCAGCCTCCTTTTGGGTACTTTATGTCCTATCTCCCAGGCATCTGCTCATCATTTCCTTCAGTGTTTGCATAGGGTAATGCAGTGCACATTTTGAGAAGGTGGAGGCTGCCACCACCAGCGAGGTTCAAAGGGATGATGAAAACGTTATGGTGGCTAAGTTTATTTTCTTATACTGACTCTTTCTTTTTGCTACTTCAGCTCCACTCCACTCTCAGCAGGTAAATTGTACAGATTTATATTCACTGTGCCAGAGATGCTGACCTCCCCAGTAAATTCAAATTCATAACACTGTCAAAGGTATAGAGGCAACTTGGCCCAGTGGATAAAATGCAGTGTAAAAAATATTTCTATTCCCATAGAAATTAATGGAATTTATTTTCACTTAAAGCAGGGCTGACTGTGGTTCAATGACACTGAATTTCACAGATTTGCATTGATTTACTAATGAGAAATTTACACCACCGTTTTCTTGCCTTTAAATTTGACCCTTTCACTTCAGCTTGAATTGATGATTACTGTGGGAACAGAAGGAACTGGATTCACTTCTCTGGAGTGAACATAATTCAGTGAGCAAACTATAAAAGAGTTTGACAGGAAAGTAATCCAAGGATTAAAAAAAGTCACCAAAGAAACAGCAGAAGAAAGAGTGTCTGTCTGGTAAATGATCACTGTGACTAGTACATGATCCCAGCACCCCTAAATGTTGGGGTGCCGCCCTCTTATCCAAAGCGAATGCTGTGGAAGAGGGCTGGCATTCACAAATGTGATTTTAATAAACTCCTGACGGGTGGTGTGAAATGCAGCCCACTTCCCCTCGATCCTGCAGGCTGCCGTGGGCCTGGCTGCAGGGATCCTGCTGGGAGCAGGGCGGAGGCCCCAGGGCGCAGGGCCCTCTGACAGCGGCGGCCGAGCCCGAGCCTCGGCCCCGGAGCCGGGCCCTCGGGAGCGGTTCTCAGCTGAGCCTCGGCACGGCTGACCTGCTTCGGCTGAAAGGAAGAAAGCCCGCATTAGCATGTAAGCAAAGGAAGTCAAAATGATCTCATTCATAGAGCTTTCTCCCATCTATGTCAGGGGAGTTGGTCCCCACAGAATAGCCTGTCTTTCTCTGGGCCACACAGGGCTGTCTGCCTAATTTTCCTCATTCTTAACCTTTGCCTCTCCGTAGTAGTGAAGTGTACGACAATGCCAGGACGCTGCATTCTTCCCTTATATCTTAGCTACAATGCTGAGGGGGTGGCAGGGTTAAAAATGTTTGCACACCCATGGGACAGCTTGAATTCAGGGAGCTGTTCTGGCATTGCTTTTCTGAGCTGCAAGAGCTCACCAGCTTGAGTACATGCATCTCTGCCTAAGCTTAACTGTAAGCTATCAAGTTTCAACTGATGGTAAAAAATAGCTTCTAAATAATAAAAGTCCCCAAAGCAAAACTTTCATCTAATACTACTAATTGCCTTTGAATGAGTTCTTCTCTATAATGCCACGTTAGCACAGAGGCACATTAATTATTAAGCAATATTTAAATCATTCTGAACTAAGTAATGCATTCATTTACCACCTCTATTAGATAAGAAATATCTCTTGTAGCATGTTACATTTTTAAAATCTTTATTATTTAAAATAATATTTTTTGTTTGCCTTTTTACCCTATATAGTTATGAATTTTTGTGAAGACAGTGCTGCAATTGAACTGCAGGTTCAGAAGAAAAGTATTTCTCATATTTTTAATCTTGTAACTAATTTTTTTTTAAGAATTATGCCTCTTGGCAAAGTATTTTTCTGCTGTATTGTTGGACAGCTTAGCAAATTGCTTTTTAAAGGAGTCTACCTGGATTTAATTAATTATATATGACACTAATAAACTAAGTATTCATAAACTGTATCGATCGTACCAACATAGGCCTTCAATCCATCTCACTATTGAATAGCTAATATTTACATTCCTCTGGAAAAGAATGTAGCCTTGCTGTGACTTTATGAGCTAACTGTACAGTGTAAAATGTGAAATAACCTTGCCTAAAAGTAAAGGCAGGAATATACAACAGTAGATATATTAGTCACAACTTAATTCCTTTAGTCCTCAAATTATTCTACCAGATCTATTTCTTCTTTTAGCATACATTCAAAATATAGCTTTGTTATTT
Source organism: Phylloscopus whistleri (assembly GCA_017589585.1). Classification (NCBI taxonomy): domain Eukaryota; kingdom Metazoa; phylum Chordata; class Aves; order Passeriformes; family Phylloscopidae; genus Phylloscopus; species Phylloscopus whistleri. The sequence goes on along the minus strand of JADMLD010000679.1, from coordinate 3,643,346 downwards.
TGTAAGACTTCTTTTGTCTTGTCCTATAGAAAAATCACCCAAGCATCTGTTCTATTGATTTTATCAAACAAATGCTTTCCCCCTGTATCTTTAAGGTGCTCAGACAAGAGATTCAGCTCCTGAACAGAGACATCTTAAGATGTAAGTCAATACCTATGTAGGTAAAACCTCCCAGGTAGCCAAACCCCCCAACAGATATGAGTATGTTCTTATGGAGGTCAGGCTAGTGAAGGTGCTGACCTCACAGGCATGCAGGGCTTCCCAGTGGGCAACACAATGTTGCACATGTATGGAGTTGCTGGGAAAAGGGGAAAGGCACAATCACTGGTGCTTGTCCTGACACATGGGCTGAAACCATTCTTCACAGTTCAGACAGGATTTTTCTTTTCACTCTAAGCTCTCCAGTTGTTCCTTGAGCTCACCTATAGAATGCTGTAAGACCCAAATGAACGTCTAAAGAGCTTCCTAGGTATTACAGGAACATCTACTTCTGCTGTGCCACTTTGCATGACAAGTGCTACACACAAACTTTGGAGGCCCTTCCTTTGTCTCTTTCTGCTATGTGTGGTGTTAAACTGAAAACACTTACAGGACATCACAATTAGATCAAAGCAGGTGTAGATCGAGGATTCTACAGGCTTTGCAACTGAGAAAATTATGGGACAAGTCCTCTTGAAGCTGTTTTATCCAGGCATGTGGAGGGCAAAAACATGACTGGGAAAACCAATACAGATTTACCAACGATAAATGGTGCCTGACCTCTCTTGTCACCATGTGTAGTGACACAACTTGCTCAGTGGTGAGCAGAGAGCTGAGGATATCACTTACCTTGATTTTAGCAAGATGTTTGATGCAATTGTGCCATTGTGTCCTGGCTGGCAACCCATTATGTTAAGGGCCATAAGGAGTATGGAAAACTGTCTGAGTAGCTTGTGGTAGGCAATGGCTCAAATTGTCTGCCACTTATAAACAGAGTTCCTCAGGGAGAATGCTGGGACCAGCAGTGCTCAGCATCCTAATAACCAGCCCAGATGATGGCACTGAGTTCACCTGCTGCTCCAGGTTTGCGTGTGACACAGCAGGAAGAGTTTCACATACTCAGAAAGGAATAGCCACTCTGCAGAGAGATGGGATTGGGTTATGAAGAGATGTGCAAAGTTCAACAAAGGGAAATGTGAATTCCTGCTCCTGGGATGCAGTAATCCAAAGCAAAAGCACAGGCTGAGAACTGTTTGGAGGGCCCTTTGGTTCCTGGTGGACAACGAAGGTGAGCATGAGCTAGGGGTATGCTTCAGCAGCAGGGCAGCATTGTCCTGGGCCAGATCAGGACAAATTTTATGCTTGCTGTCAAACCAGTTTGAAATATGCATAGACAGACACATATACCATGTCTGACAGGACACTATTTTTTCACTCTCAGATTTCTCCTTTTTAATCACTTGTTCCATTCTGGTGCTTCTGATGTTTGTATTCCAATTCTGGACTCCTGCAGGACTATACTGTCTTCCTCTGGATTCCTTACTTCATGCTGTTTGCATCTAGTTCCATGAAAAGCTCATTTTTTTTTTTCACTGAGGTGGTATTTTCCCACATATACTTCTGACATTTAAATCTTCAGGACAATATTCCCTTTGTGAGAAAATCCTTTAACCTCATAACCTCAGCCTTCACTAATATTTGCATTCATGTTGGAACTATGCCCTTTCCCCCAAGCCGTACATTTCCCCAGGTGACTAATAGCTGCAGAATATTCAAGTGTTTGATGGATTACGAAATTGTTTAGTTGACCCCCTTATAGGGCAGGATTGCAAGGAATATATGGAAGGATATCTGAATCTTGTGTCTCTAGTTTGTGATCCTTCCATGAATTTATTAGTCTTATCAGAACTAATGGAAGGCATCATGATATTGCATAAACATAAAAGCCTTCAGCAGAACTTTCCAGCACTAAGTGGGAGATTTTACAGAGCAGCGATGTGTAGTTTTGATGGATGACCTCAACACAGTAGACAGAAGAAATCATCTAAAACAGGACTTAAAATTGTGAAGCATGAGATTTTTCACAATATCGAGATAGTAGCATCTAAAGAGGGTCCAAAGATGCATTTGTCTTTGCAAGCACAGAGGATTACAGTACAATTTTAGAAACATCTAAAATCTGTTTTTAAATAAATTCTGACTTCAACAATTTTCTAAGTATGCTCACTCTTCAGCAACAGAAGGGTTTCTGTGTAAGTACAGCCGGAAATCTGCAAAGCTTTAAATCGATGCTTTCAGATGGAGAGTATGGACAACCAGCTGTTCTGCATTTGGCACTTTCAGAAATACTATAGCAAACTGCAGTCTGATGAGATTGGTGTGAGAGGAACTCACCTCTGGAGACAATCAGAACCTGGGTCACAGGCCTTAGCCAGGTTCTGTCTTTTGTTTTGTTTTGTTGTTTTCCTCACCCTCAATTAGTCGGTTCAGGGCTGGTTTTTCAATTTTGCCTTGTGACTACGACTAATGCTCTCTATGGGAATACTTTCTGGGTGAACTTTCAGTCTTTTGTTTCCAGGGGGTTTTGAGAATTTATGCCTGCTGGGACTTTGATTTACACCTTCCATTTCTTTCGATATCTGAACAACCTATGATTCTCAGCTGCTACTGTTTTCTGAAAGGTAGTTTGAAAATTGGCACTAATCAGCAATGAGTAAAAAGAGCAGCTGTGTCACTGGAACACTTAAGAGTTACTATTTTGTTCAAACTGAAGTATTAGATTGAGGAGATCACCTTTTGGGTAGGAGAAATATTTTTCCTACCCAAAAGGCAGGAAATACCATGTAACAGGCATGCTACATGGTATTTCCAGTGCCTGTACATCACTCATGAAGTAATGTCTATACATCACTGTGCAAGAAAACATGATGTTTTGTCTGTATCTCATTTCAGGCTGCGATTCACTGTCCATGACACTTTTCCTCTGGATTGTTTTATCCTGCTTATGCTATAGAACCAGATGCCTAATTATTTTTAGCCTGAATGTAAGAAGTAGAAGATGTTTTGTTTGCTGTCTTTGCCAAGAGCATTTGGACTGCCTAATGGAAGCCAGTTGTCTCAGTCTTTCTCTGAGAATTGGGTATGAACATTGTGACCAGGGTAACAAAGTGGTGAGTAACCTGATAGGTGAGAAAAAGTCTAGCAGGAGATGTGTATCTTCTCCAGACTTACCTGCTCTTTGTCCCTACTTCACTGATGAGATGATCTAAGAAAACAGGAAAGTAACAAAGGAGAAGAAAGGAGTACAGCTGCCTGAATTAGATATTGAGCCTGCAGAGTCACTATGGGAGGGATAAACTCTGTGTGAGAGACAAACACAGGTATTCTTGTTTGTGATGTGGTTCCTTTATTGTCCAAGAATAAAGTATCTTAAAAATTCCTTCCTTGTTCTTTTCTTTAACAATGGTTTCTAAGGAGAAACGCATTTGACAAGAGTGCTATAAAAGAGAAGCTCTTGGAAGATTATATGAACTACCAAGGAAACTTTGTGATGAAGGGCTTCCTCCCTGACCTGTCCAAGACCCTGTTCCCAAGCAAGAAGGATGCTCCCAACAAAGCACATGCACCCACATTACACACAGATGGGTCACAAGTAGAACATATTCGGGATCATTTGTGGGGAAATGACAAGATCCAGACCCTGGGTAGACTGACTGCCGAGCATGTGGTAAGACTCAGCCTATAGTGTAAATAAAGCAAGAGGTGAAAGAGTAAGGTGGGAGAAGAGCATTTCTGTCAATGTAAACGTATCCTCTGAAGCACTACAGGAAGAAGGACCCCATCAGGAATGAGAGGGTGGGAGACACCATATGTTGGATAGGAAAAGATATAAGATTAGAATGTAGGGAAATCCCCTGATGAGAAAGAGATAGAGGAAGGGATTCAATTGCAAGAAAAAAGAGACTTTGAGGATAAAGGATAAAGAAAAATTAACGTGGTAGGAAAAAAACCCCCAAGAAATAAAGAATAGAATGCAATGAAAAGAATCAAACAAAAGAAAATATGAAAGATCACTGGAAAAGGAGAAGTGTGTGAGTCAGTAAAGGGTGATAGGCATAAAAGCATTAAAGAATGAATGGAAAAGAAACATTCCTTTCAGAGAGAAAAAGAAATAATTACTGAAGAGAACAACATGCAGAACAATAAAACTTAAATAATACAGATGTGAATGAAATGAATCATAACTAATAAAAGAGAAGAGGGGGAAAGACTGAAGAGAATAAAATGAAGAGTCAATATTTGGGAAAAAAATAGATGATGGATTTTAGTTGTATTTATTTGCTTGTCTATATCTAACAGTCTTTCTGTAGGAGGCATATCTTCTGAGATTTTGGTATTAAAATCAGTGGCCATCTATAGAATAATTTCTATATTTCTATATAGAATAATGTGCTGCATTTATCACCTTTTGTCATTATAATGCTAATGGAATAGCTTTTACTAGTGCTACATTAATATAATCTGAGTAATAGAGGGAATATGTAGGAAAGCCTACCCTATAAGAAAAGTGACCCTCCCCCCACATTAATTATTCTAATTATTTTTTCAGGGTAGAATTGAATTTAATTTGGCCTCTTTTAATTAAGGGGCCAAAAAAAAAAAAAAAGCTCATTTCCTTTTGAGTCACATTTTTTTCTTACAACCCCACTATTTACAGTTCATCTGAAATCTGAGGGTCAGATGCCCTGCTCTTTTGCACACAGCAAAATCAGCAGCTTACATTTAAGATGTTTTGCTTCTTTTCTGAGCCTCTTGCTAGTGTACTTAGCAGAGAATGATTAAAACCTGTGGTCTGGTAGAACTGTTGCAGTGTTTAAACAAGGAAGTCTGTGTTTGTTTAAGAGAATGGGGAAATGGTTATCTTGACAGATTAGACTGAAAAAACAGGACAGCCACAGTCTAGCACAGATGTCCAAATTTGCCACTTGGCTGGTTTTTTGAGGTCCTCTAAACAAAACTTGCTTGTGTGTTTGTGTTTTTGCTCTGTTTGACACCTGACTGAGGAATGTGATTAAGCACTACTGCCAGGGATTACATGTCTCTCTTGAGCAAGTGTTCACAGGGCTGAAGTTTCCTCATGTCTGTCTAACTGTGTCATAGTCTGCTAGGGGAATAGAAGAGAAACATCTCAAAATGGATTAAAGTCATTGAAAAAGGTTGGATTGTAATGAAACGACTGTTTTGGACAGAAATTCAGTGAACATTTTTTTGAGCTGAGTTTTCTAGCATCTTCATTCACTTAGTGACAGAAGGAAGTGAGAAATATATAATTTGTCTGTGAAATACTGAAGCCATTTGCAAGACACATTGCAGCCTCCCAGACATAAAGCACATTTCGGTGGAGAGAAATGTTACATCCTTAATCAGTGTGAGATGATCATTTTCTAATACATTTAAGATACATGCTTCACTTGATAAATCCATACAACTCTCTACTCAGACACTTTATCAACTCCTGTTAACATTATCATCTTGAATTAGTTGGCCTCACATTACTTCCAGAAAAAGCACTTCCAAAGCCGCTGCCATTTAACTTCTTTAAAACATGCTTATCTGCAAATGAAGTTTTGCTTGGTTTGATTAATGTTAAGGTGAAAAAAAAACAAAAACAAGTACTTGATAGATAAAGGCTACTTGCCTATCAGAGGAGTTCATTGCACTGATCAGGCTGGTGTGTGTGTTAGGGTTTGTGTTTTCACAGTGCCACGTGAAAAATGCTTTGATTGGTGTGCATGTTCTGGGTATCACATACATCCTGTCCATGCACACAAATTTGGTATACACTGTAGGTCCCCAGAAATATGTCACAACTCTGGGCCAGATCCCAGTAAAACCCAGCAGTACATGGTACATGACAGCGGGGATGTATAAATAGCATTATAGTAATTGCCATTGATTCCAACCTTCAGAAGCACTCTGAGGAATTCCATCTTTATATGTCTGTGTGGTTACAGCAGTTTTTTGGAACTATTAATAGTGAATATACTGTTAGAATGAGAAAGTTCTTTTTTTGAGAAATTACTGGAGATATGTTGATGACTTGTTCAGACCCCTATTAGCACAGTGATGTTGGGCAGACATTTTATAAATCACCTTTTATTTATAGAGCTATTAATGCAAATCTTCTGTCTTTTTTTCAGGCTATCCTATATCTAGGTTCAAGTAGTGTTTTACCAAGACTAAACATTAAGGATATAATACCTAACATAAATATGAAGCACCTGATAAATATATGATAAATATATGATGAATGTGAAATGCATGATAAATACAAAAACAAAACTTCTTTGGGATTCAAGTTTCCATACAGCTAAAAGGACCCTGTAAGCAATTGAGTTTTATGATGCGTAGAGTTGTTCTAGGGCTTTGATGAAAGATTTTGATACCTGCTTTGATAATAGTTTAACTTGCTTCAGCATCTGCTGAAGTATCATGACACTATTCAAAGTAGTAATGAAATTGAAGCCACAGTATAGTTCCACATTGAAGTTTATCAGGTGTTTTAACTTTTTGCCGAGGACCTGTGAGAATTTTCAGCCTGGCATCAGAAGAAATGTGAGAAGGCTAAGGACCTTAAGGGAGAAAGTGTTTATGCCAGGAGACTTATTTAGTTGCTGATAGGCTTTTATCTGTTTCTTTTATCACCAGTTCCTGATTTTTGTTTTCTTTCCAAACCTTGGGTTTCAAAGCTATGATGGTTCTGAAGTTATGTGACAAACATGCTGTGAGAGCAGAGATGAGTAAACTGCTTATGACAGAAATTTTGGCTTGAAACCTCTGACTTGCTACAAGGTGCTTAAAAAGTCTCTAAATTTTTATTTTTTGCCTGTACAAGTGTGAAAAAGAGGGATTCTTTGCCAAAGCAAAACAGGAAACTGTAATAATTGGTTATCTTTTTTGTGCTATGGTGCAGAAATAATTCCACTACCTTTGCATGATGAAGGAAATGGGAATCCAGTTTAGTGCAGCTTGTTAGCTGAGGCTAGGAGGTGAGTTCGTATTTAAAGTCACAGAATAATGCTACAACAAATAGTAAAACATACTCTTTGTAATGACTTGGAATGTAAGAAAAACTTTCCAAATGGTATTAGAGTGATAATATAAAAAACAACTCTTTAATAAAGCTTTCAGGGGCACAAATGTGGCTCTGCACATATATGATAAAGTATTTCTACAATTTTTATAAAGTTAATTAATTAGTATATCTAGCAGGTACATCCAATAGGAGCTCAGTTGCCCCAATAACCCACCCTTGAGCCAGCGCCTTGGAGTTGGTCCAGGGACTTGTTAACCCCATTTCTTTTTATATCTCTTAAGTTCTGTTGGAAAACAAGATGTTCTTGTCAGAAATTCTCTTCTTAAGACTAAGACTAGACAGAATTTCAAGAATATGTTAGTAAGGGTTAGCTTATTGTGAGAAAGGGCAGGAAAAGTGCTAGAAACCATACAACTATATCTTGAAAATCTACAATGGTACAAATATATGAAAAAATATATACACAAAGCTGAAAATCTTTAGGCATCACAAGGAGTAGTGTAGCTGTCAACAAAAAAAAGAACAAATACTTATAAAATAACCAGATCTTCTTCGCTGATAGGGTGTTGGGAAAATAACACCAGATGTTACCTATCTTGACTGTAGTTAAGAGACAAACTGTCGATACATAGTTTGACTGTGTAGTACACAACACTCCCAAACACAGGTGAGAGAATTGTGGTGTTGTTAAGCTGTTGTGAAGTAGGAACAAATGTGACAAATAACTGGAAAATAACTATCAACATTTCTTGGTCAATCTACTGTGTGGTCTGAGAAGAGATCCCATTCAGCTGCTCTGAGACCACTCTCCAATATATTAATCAACAACTTACATATTAAAATAGAGTATGTACTCTTAAAAAAAAATAAAATATAGATATATATATATATATTCCAAACTGGAATGGGATAGAACTGGACTGCTAAATCATCTTCACAAACTGGAAAAGTGCAGTGCAGAGATATGTGAAACATGGTGCGTAGGTGAGGAAAATAAACTCGTATGGGTAGTGGTTAGGTAGTGGCTCTGTAGGGGTTTATCATGGATTAAAGTGAACAATGTCAACAATGTCATGCTCTTGTGGACACATCAACACATCATGCTGGGGTATGAAACAGCATGGAAGACATTAACTAGCAGTCCCTCTCCACTGAGCAGTGGGGAGAAGTCAGCTCTGTGCCCTCTCTTTTGGCCATTTACACTTCAAGCTGTGGTCTGAGTAGAGTGAGTCTGAAGGAGAATGAGAAAAGCTAGATGTGGAGGATTTCAGTTTTGAGAAAATCTAATCAGAGGTGGAAATCTTAAAACAAAGGAAAAAGCCTCCAAACTAGGAAAGCAACTTTACTTCATGGCAGTTGTAGGAAGACTGAGAAGTTAAAGCATGAGGTAGGTTTACATTACTCTTTAGAAAGGCAGAGTGTTAAGAACTGTCTTAGAGGGTCTTATAAAAATTCTTGTAAGCCAAAATACTGGTCGTATAGGCCATCATATATAGCTGTTTCTTGAAGCATTGTTAAGGTGCAAGGTGTAAGCTCTGAAGGCTATTTTGTGCTGAGATCCAGCGGGCATACATGTCTATTTTAAATACATATATATATAAAAATATATATGTATTTTTAAAATATATGTATATCTCTATATTAAAAATGTCATGGTGATATCTACATATCTATCTCTCTCCTAAGGAGGCTTTTTAGTTTTGCAGAACTTAAGCACGTGCAAACAGCATGGTTGCTTTAGTGCACCAAATGATGATGATGATGATGATGATGATGATGATGATGATGATGACAACAATGATGATGATGATGATTCTCTCTTTCCAGAAGAAGCATTCATGAGAATGTTGGACATAAACTTTCTGATTACACTGAATCTTTTGGTTATGTTTGCAGATTTCTGGAATTGCATGGGATGGATAAGGCAGTTTCCCTCTAGCTTGCTGTGCAACTATTGGAAAAACATTTCTGCTCATTTCCAGTTGGTTTGTGGTGTTTTGTTTTTTGTTTTTTTGGTTTTTTTAAATTACAATCATTTGTCACAAAGATTTACACATGCTGAGTTCCGTAGTGTTTTGTTTGCAGTCCATAATTGCATATTGCTGGGTTTTTCAGCCCTTCTGAAGTTGGATGATCTCTTAGCAAAAATATTTTACTGTTGAATTGCCCAATGGTATCTTGCGGGACCAATTAATTAAGCTTTGCTAACTCTCTGTAGCATTTAGTGCTCATTGATTTACCATAGATACAATCCTTTTGTCATCCTGATCTGGACACAAACAGCTCTCCACACAACCAGGTCAGTCAGGAATATCTGAACTGATTGGATTTTTCTTGTCTCTTTTTTTTCCAACTTGATAACTGAATACAAGTTGCAGGAAAAGCACTAGGCTGTAAAAGGAAAAGAAAAATGTGTAAAATATGATTTGAGTTACTCAGATGCTGCTGTGGTGACTACTGACCTTCCTTGTATTTCCTGCAAGTTTTTTAAGTAAAATTAACACAGAAGAAGTAGATTTACTCCATAGAAAGTTTCAGAAGCATGAGAATAAGCCTCCTGCTATTTCTGTACTGCTAAATTAAGGAAATCTGGAGACCATGCTCGGCTAGGCTTACCCATCCACACTGACACAATGCCAGGGTTCCTTCACCCCAGATTTGGCCCACACCATCTGCTGGGGCAGATATGGACCTATACCCAAGTTGTAGGTTTGGACTTGGTTGCCTTGTTTTGAATGATAGCATGATTTAGAGTAAAGAATGTGTACTGCTCTGTGTAGGTTGGCTAGAGGATCACCTTGGGCACACTGAATTTACTACCATGTCTTAGGCCATCTGTCCTGGAAAGACAGGAAGGAATTCATGTTTTACTTCTAGCAGAGAAGTTTATACTTCATGGTAAAGGTCAGTGCAAGGTTGCAGTGAAAACTATTGTCCTTGAGTTGTTTAGACAGTGACTACTCTTCCTCACAAAATCCGCCATCTCCCAATGTAACCGTGCTTTTGCTGTTGAGAGCACCATTGGTGATTATGAGAGGAAAAAGACACGGAGCTTTGTTCTTTTGTGTTCAACACTTTTGAAGAGCACTAAAGACAAAGGCTTAGAAATTATAGCTCATCTTATTTCTCAGTAATCACTAGTATACCAAAACATAGGAAGACTAGCCTAGCCAAAGTTTTCTGGCCCAGATATGCTTATAAATTGTAAGTATGTGGTGAGTCACTCTTATACAGCCACTGTCCTTCAGCAAAAATAGCTGGCAGCATTGTGTTATTGGTAAGATTTTCTTTTTTCCTGGATTAGAATATTATTAGAAACATTGACACCTTACAGAGAGAATAATGCATTCCCCCGAGACCTGGGATTTAACCTTGAAAGAATACACTGTGACTGAGTAGAAATCTGTCTGTACATCTTTCTAAGTAAAAGCAGAGGAGAAACAAACAAAAAGCTAAACAAACAAATAAACGAACAATCTGAAAATAAAAAAATTAATATTTCCCTACAAAAATAGCAATATAGATATTCACGTGCTGCCTTCAAAGAATGTCCAATATGTTTGCTGACAAAAATTTAATTTTTTGCTTACAAAAAATTAATTTATGGCAACAACTATGGTATTTATATTGTTAGCAAAGCTTCAAGGAATTAAGTTAGAAAATTTCGAATTAACTACTGAGGTAACATCAGTAATCATATCTTGCATATTGCTCCTAGACTGATAACAATGAATACAATATCAGCATTTATTTTATTTAGCAGCGTCCAAAAGATCCATGACAAAAAATGAGAAAAGTGTGACTACCGGGTAGCCTTTAGCTTTGTCTGGCAACTAACCCCCTTTCAGATCCACTCAAAGGAGCTTTGGCCTTGCTCCTCTCTTGACCGTAACCCTAAAGCTAGAATCACACTGAGACTCACACAGGGCTGCCAAGCCATTAGAAAAACTTTTTGTTGTTTTATTGGAAAGAAAGCAGATTTCAGTTTTCTGATTGTCAGGGAGCACTTGTGGGTAGCCAGAGCACTAGTTTAGGGATGTAGGCTGCTATTGCTTCGTGTGTCAGTACAGGATTCTGGGCCCCAGGAACGCTGCTACAGACTTGTCGAGACACCCAGGCTGGAAGCCTGGTGATCACTGATGATGAGGAGCAGCTGCAGCACCTGTCCTCCAGCTCCAGCTGTGACTGCCCCAACACCCTGTGGGCCTGAGCTCTTGGGGTGTCCCAAGGGATCAGGGTGCTCCTGATATCTTGGGAAGGCTGACCTGAAACAAAGACTGGACAGAGCTAAAGGACAAAGGACACATTCATTGAAAGGCCTCCAGGATCCACCTTGGGCAGGACAAGATCCTGACCAGGGCTACACCCAAGGTGGACTAAGAATGGTCACAGAGTGGCTGATCCATCACTAGGTCTTACATTTTTATAAGTGTTGGTCCATTTGCAAATTGGGGTTTAATTGTCCAGTTGCAGCTTCAGGCTGTGAGGTCCCATCATTCTTGTTTCTCCCTTCACTCCACTGTTGTTTATGCGTTTGGGCCTGAAAGTTGTAGTTGTTGTCCTTGGTCTTCAGCAGGAAAAGAATTTTTTTTGTCTGCCTACTCTGTGAAGAGAGCTGACTGACACTTAATAAGAGGCTCAGAGCTACACCCTAGGCAGCACAGAATCTGAAAAACATGAAAGCTAAAACTTTAGGCATCACACCAGCTGAAAGAGTTGTGGGAGGAGGTTGCAGTCACTGGGGTAGGTGGACAGGATCTCCCCAGGGACCCAGGGACCATGGTGTGCTTGTAGCTCCCAGTGTGAGGAAGGCTGGAAATCTGTGGTGGCTGGCAACAGAAGGAAACCCTTCCCACCAGCAAACATGTGTTTGCAGAATATCATCAGTGTCCTGGTGTCAAAGAGCTCTTCTGAGGGACAAGACATCAGAGGCAGCTAAACCAAAGCCAGCAGTATGAGTTGCCGGACCAGTTCCCACTTTTTCACCCCAGCGGTGTACAAACAGTGGTGGATGGAAGAAGGCAAAAAGGTCATGGAGAAGAGAGGGGAAGAGTGATGGTGGTGTTCTCAATGATCTCTTGGCGGTTCTGTGAGAACTGCTCATGCATCCCACTGGGAGGGCTGCCACATAATTCGTGACGTGCAAATCTTTTTGCTTGTTTCCAAATCTACTCAAGTCTATTAGGTTCCAAACTGCAGTTCAAAATCCATGCTATGCTTTTATCTCTGTGCTGATAGCTTTCACAAAATAATCAGGGAGAGAAGGAAGGAGATGTTTATTGAAAGAGGCAAAAGCAAGAGTGGAAATGTCCTCCTAAGTTGTCTCAAACCAAGGAAAATAAATAGGAAAATAAAATAAATCGGAAAATAATACGAAAATGAAAATTTTCTCTGCATAATTAATGCTCCATTAATTCTAAATTCTTAAATAAATATGATTCACATTGCTCATGTCTGTAACAATTCTGCTTTGCAATGCTTCAGAACACAGGCTGCTTCATATTCCAGTAAAGAAAACCCAAACCATATGAAAATACTTAAATGACTGTACATTTTGGTATGTTATTGCCTTTGTTTGATTGACGATGTGAGATTGCACACCTCATTGCGAAGTAATGCTTTTAACTTAAATCAATTCTAAGTGAACATGTTTTATGCATTTATGCTTGTAGTTTGAAAAAAGTGTGTCCTAAAAAACAATACTGGCTTTTAATTATCCAGCGAACAAGTCACTGGAGATGCTTGCATGTCTCAACTAGTGAACATTTACCTGTATTGTCATGCAACTGCTACAAGTTTAGGGCTCACAGAGCTGCTGTAGTCTTAATGAAGCAGTTAATGATGTGTGAATTATAGATCCTGACAGCCTCTTTTTAATAAAATCAACAGGACTGCATCCACAGTCTACCATAGCTGCTAAATAATGACAATACTGTCTGCCTAACATAACTGCAGTATCTTTAAGTACCATTCTTGAATGCTTGTACTGAAAAATTCTCATCAACATAAAGAGGAGTGTGAGCAATGAAGAACAAGCTGATACACATGACACTTCATTTCTTTCAGTTTGGGAAAGAAATGCACTAGCCACAGGGAATTCGCAAACGAAGCTTCATGTAAAGCAATGTGTTTTTCAGTGTTATTGTAACAGCATTTCTATGAGATCCTTCACTGAAGAACAACACAATGGATAATGGACTTCAACAGTCAAAAGTTTTCAGGGTGTTTTTGGTTTTGTTTTGGGACTTTTTTTGAAAGCATGTGAACTTTATTTTCCCAACAGCTTTCAATGAGCAATTGTCTTCACGTTGTAGGTAGCTGGAATGTGCTAGTTCCACACCTATTTGAAAATAGGTGCTATATAAAATATGTGTATTTCAAGGGATTTTTTTTTCCCATACATTCAGCTAATAGAAGAAGAATGATGGTTGTAAGAATGAAAGGGCTCTTTTCTTTTTTTTTTTTTTTTTTCTTTTTGATGTGTTGCTGATCAGTCTTACAGCTGTCTAACAATTCAGGGAAAACTTTATGTTGTCCTTGTGTATATTTTCCCCAAATAATCTTTACTGCCTGGTATATTGAAACTAAGCACCAAGGACTTTGGAAAAAATCAAGGCTATTTAATGTATGTGTTCTCTCTTGTTTGTGGTTTGTGTTTGGGTTTTTTTTTGTTGTTTTGTGGGTTTTTTGTGGTTTGTTTGTTTGTTTGTTTTGGGTTTTTTGTTTTGTTTTGTTGTTGTTGTTGTTTTTTATTTTATTTTTCCACAAAGATTTCAGGCAGCTGTCTTTCTCTCACTTATTTAGCAGATACTGAACCGAAGAAAAGGGAAAAGATCCAAGTCACATTCACTAGCTCGTGTAATCACTTCATTTGCTGTCTTGGTTCAGGCAATATCAGAGCAACAAAATAACAAAGGTAGAAAGAAACTGACATGTAAAACCCCCCTCTAACACAACCGAGCTACAAAAGAAGGAATTACCTAGCCTGTAATGAACTTGTGAATATATTCAGGATACAATAAACTTGGTCTGCTGGACTGAATTTACCCGAGCAAAATTTTTGTTGCCAGTAAAGAAGCTGCATTTTGTAAAGCCTGTTGCAATTACTGTGTGCAAAGAAAGCAGGATAACTTGCTGAGGAAGCACAGCCAAACCTTCCCTAGAAGTTCTAAGTATGTTTTCCTGCATTGCTGCAGCCATCTGTACAACAAATATTGGCCATTGCTGTATTCTTGAGCAAAAATCTTGGAAGTGCTTCATGTATTTGCATCTTACCATTCTTCTTTGCATTCTTTCATCTCTTGGCTCAATCCTGTGAGTAGACAGATGTGCACACATATTCATTCAAGCAGGTGTTTATGTCCTTTCTCAGGTGTATCTCTTAGTTTCCAGAACTTTAATCCCCACCTCTCTTCTATAATCTTTGTTCTGCCCTTCTCAGTTAACACCTTGTTTAGCCATCCCAAATAATATCTTGTATCCTCTTTATGTTGTACCTGTCTATATTTTCCCTAAATAATCTTTACTGCCTGGTATATTGAAACTAAGCACCAAGGACTTTGGAGAAAATCAAAGCTATTTAATGTATGTGTTTTCTCTTGTTTGTGGTTTGTGTTTGGGTTTTTTTTGTTGTTGTTTTGTGAGTTTTTTGTGGTTTTTTGTTTGTTTGTTTGTTTGGGGGGGTTTGTTTTGTTGTTGTTTTTTTTTTTTCCACAAAGATTTCAGGCAGCTGTCTTTCTCTCACTTATTTAGCAGATACTGAACCATTAATTTTCCTACAGGTGAAGACTTTTGGATGATGACAGGCCTTTCAATCATTTCTCTCTTTCAAAGCAAACCCAATTTTGTATGCAAGAAAACCAATGTGAAGAGGGTGGATGTACCTCTTGGGGAAAAAATTATCTATGAAGTGCTCTGGATAAAGTAGAGATGGTGAAGTAGTAGAGTGCTCAAGCACTTTTGAAATCGTATATGTGGAAGGCTTAGAGTCCTAATACCACTCATTATTTTTGATATTACTGCAGTAATGACAAACCCAATAGTTGAGACTCTTTGATAGCCAAATGCTCATCCTAGTAGCTTCTTTCATTTGTCTCATTATTGGCATCAGTGGCAGCAAATCCTTGAAAAGCAGCGGTAGTAAAACACCTCGGAGAGAGGTTGGGAATGTTCCTGCTCAGGAGCATGCACAACAAGAGCTTCAACAGAGTAGATCTCCCTCCAGTACAACATGCCATCCGCTCAGGCGTCCTGAGTGGTGCCATATGCTGTCAATATTCGTATTCACAGCAGTCACTTCCTTGGAGAATAAAGCACCACAGCTCCTGGGAAGTATGGGAAGGGCACAGGTCTTAAACTGGTAGTCTCCAGCACTGGAAAATCAGGAACAAGCATGAAAAAACTTAATCTGTGGACAAGATTGAAGCCAGCTTTATCTTTTTGGTAAGAGAGCAAAAGGTGCCCTGACATTTTACTTATTTAAGATTTTTTCATTTAATATTAAGATAAATATCACAAGCAATATTGGTTTTCTTTTCTTTTAGACCACCTAACTAAAACAGAATAAGAGATCCAATCATGCAATGATCATCTGCTTCATTACCACACGAAAGAGGTTTAGAAAAGCTTAGGATAAGCAGTGGGATTTGTGAGCATGTTTCTGAGTCAAACCTTAGAGATTTCTGAGGTTTGCTTACAATCCCTTGCCTTTTTCAGCAATCAGACCTTAGAGGACCCTTGGAGAAAGATAGGTCATTAAATGATTCAGTTCTAATCTATAATGGCTTCTATTGATATCAGCAAAACCTGTGCTTTCAATAAACCATATCTCTAAGCAGAGTTCTTTAACTAGAAAAATACTGGCCTATCCTAATTTTCCAGTGTGATTTTTTCACACTGGTACTTTTCTTTTGTTTCTCAGTAGTTTACATATTCTTTTGCTGCAGCATTCAAGAGAAAATCATTGTGAAAGTGTGTCTTGCACTGCAGATTGCCTTACCTGCTTCAGAGCTGGCAGTGTGATGTATCTGATTACAAACATGGCAGCATTTTATGATAGCAACAGAGAGAGTTAAAGGGTGAAAATCAGTAACAACCAGTAAGTTAAAATACATAGGTGTTTTCATTGCTACTGGTCTTTTTCGGGGTTCTGAGGAGGCCAAGCAAGTTTCATATGATTCAGGGGCTTTTAAAGTGGCATCTCAGTGCCTTGCACTGCTGTTTTTGTTATAGGACAGATCTCATTGAGGCTGGTGCTGTAGGGACTGTAAATTGGCCTGATGCCACCAAAATGAATGCAAATTTGCTGGGTTTTGCCTGGAGAAGCTTGCCCTGAGATAAAGCAAACTCAATTCATGTCCCATAATGACAAGGTCATGCACCACATAGAACCACTTTTAAATTTACTTTGAGTAAACTCAAATGAAGAAAAGTATGTCTCAAAAAAAAAAAAAAAAAAAAAAAAAAAAAGAAAAGAAAAAGCAGCACCAATGAAGGGTTTGGATGAGTCATTCAGTCTCACCTGAGAATACATGTAGATAAAAGAGTGTAGCTTTGATGGAGGCACTAGTGAATTGGTTATGTTTTCATAAAGACTTCTTTACATTATTGAATACAATGGGAACTTTAAGGCCAACTGCAATAACAGTTTCTCATGAAAAATTAACAAAGAATTTATGGAAATGTAGCAAAAGTCCCAAAGCAATTAGCTTAGATTCCTCTAGAGTCTGAGAAAAGCCTGGATAATTGCAGACAGAAACTGCATAAAGTGGCTATTTTCATTATCACAGGATACAGAAAGTCCATTTTCATCACAATGGGGCATAATGATGTTAAATCTAACATGAAGATGTGTTTAAAGAGGTTGAAGCACAGTTTACAGAATGGTTTGATTTACAGGGCATTCAGATCCATATTAAAGATCCTTCGCTAAGCAATGCGGTGTTTTTTACCTGCAAGGTAGGAAAGTAAAACAGACTGCAGTTTCAGGAAGCTAAACATACATTACGAGTAGAATGCAGTAGAAATCAGTTGAATTTAACTTGAATGGAGAAAAGGAAAATTTGGATTCAAATCGGTAGATAAATATAGATATGAAAGTACTCATTATATGTTTGTAACCTAATGTTGCATAGTTTTGAAACAGAATTTGTGCAGGTTAAGGTCATGTGAAAATCACCCTTAAAATCATAAGAACATTGCTGAGAGTGCCTGTAACACCTCCTCAGCCCCATTTCCTGTTTTGTCTGTGAGATCCATTGATGCATTTTATTTTATTTCACTAGTCTGCACATGGTGTGTCCTCACAGATCTAATTACTCCTCACAAGAACTGGAAAGTCATATTCTGGTTGGATGCCCATGCTCAAATGATTTATATTACATAATACAAGCAGCCTCTCATAATCACAGATGTCCTTTGCAATGTCACACATTTCGATCTACAGAGTATTTCTGCAAAAGGCCTCCATAAATGGCTGTAGGTAGAAGTTTTCTGTTAAAGCAGAGAATAATTTCTACACTATTACAGTACAGCCCTGTGGTAATTGTGTAGGTGAAGTTTGCATTGGTCTCCAAGGGGATTTTGGCTACACATTCAGGCCTTATATGTTCTCAGAGCTGAGTAGCATAAATAGCATACAGTCTAGCTGTTAGGCTTAATTATAATCTTGCTCATATCAGTGTAAATCAAAGCAGCCTTGCCAATGTTTTGCATCAGTGAAAGTCTGAAGTACAGATGGGCTAGCTTTTTTTCCCACTAGTTTGCCAGTTTACCTCTCTCTGAACACTGATATATATTGGTATAATTATAATTTAGATCCATTTTACATTAGACTAAACATGATTAATGTATGCTAATGCATGATCCTTTTTTCCTCCATGAATTTTTTGCTAATCTTTGTCTCATGTGCAAGTGAGAAGGATAAACGGTTTCAGTGCTTTAATTAGCAGGGAGTTAACATCATAAATCAGAATTCATGGGTAGCTGCTTATCACCTGCATGAGCACAAATGAATTTATTTACATACCCATCTGATCAGTTTTGTTTGGTTTTGTGTTTTCACTGCTTTAAAAATAAATATGCTTCTAAAAAGTTACCTATTTTATCCTATCGTACAGTTGCATTAACTACTATGTGAGACTGATAAGTAATAATGAGGCAATGCTTAAATATTGCAAATGGTTGTGACCTTCTTTTTTCCCCAAAGACTGCTTCACAAAAGGAAAAGAAAAAACAAAAGAAAGAAAAAGAAAGAAAAAGAGAAAAAACCTGCCACATTGAAAAAGAAAAACCCTATACAAAAATATTCCTATAAGCATGCAATGACCAAAACCCAATTTGGATTCACTGAACCAAAAGCTTACTTGAAACTGTGCTGAACACAAAACTGACATTAAACACCCTTGGATCTGAAACTCCTGAATGGTTTAGATACCAGTAGGTCAAATGAAGTCATTGCTCAAGGGCTAGTTTAAAACTACTTGTAACATGTTTTGATTTACAGATTATCAATTCAGCTGAGCAGCAGAGCAGCATATTCGGGGGAATCGCATAAACAAATACATTCAACTGTACTGCGGATTAACCTAAAGTGACACATTTATTTAAAAATCTGCCTACTACTTGTCCTCATTGATTAAATGCCCTTAAGAAAGTGAGTCTGATGAAATAGAAGCCATTAAGATTCAGCACACCTCCTCCACTCCTTTTGATGGTTGACACATTCCCTGGAGTGGGAGATTGGACGGCTGATAAGCTAACACTGAATTATAAGCACTTTGTGCAATGTCACCGACAAATGAAAGATCTACTGTTTTGCTTGCAAAGCAACAGTGCACCTTAACAGCACAAAAATATACATGGTGCAGAATTATTTCATCTCCTGTGCTGGGAATATAAATGAATGTATGTATATGCATCTATATACATCATGTGTGCATTTTTATGGCAGGGACCAGCTCACAGTATAATACAGCTTTCTTGGAGGCGAGTACCATTGATTAGGAAAACAGGAGAAACAGGAGTGTCTGTTTCAGTGCTGTCAGAAAGCCAAACAGGCATGGTGAGATATCTCCATTGTGTGTGTCATTGGAAGATTTTCCGAAGCCAGGTCAGGGAACAATGAAATGGAGAAATGTCCTTCTCCCTAAGTCTCATTGGGCTCAGGAGGAGATTATGCTTTCGTTTTAGAAGGACCAGATGAAAACAGTCTAGAGATTACTTTGAAAATGAGCTTTGGCATTTGGTACAGGTCTGCATAACCAAACAAAGAACTACGGTCTCCAGCTTTTTCCGGAGCTTGGTGCAAGCTCTGTCGTCTCTGCCACAAAAAACCCAAACCAAAACGAAACCACTTGACTGATCTTTAAATTGTTTTGTCGTAGTTCCAAGCATTACATAGATTTTATTTGTAGGTAGTTAATTGTGAGGTCCAACACCTGCTGTCAGCCCCTGTGTTAATACCTTATTGGTTTCTGTTGACATTGTTTATTCAGTTTGTTGTTTGACACATCTGTGGTGATGAGCCAGTTTTGACAGCTCCAGATCAGCTCACCTACTCATTTGGGTTATTGTGGGCTCCAAATCAGTCAATGCTGAACAGTATATATATTTTGAGTCATGCCGTGGGACTTTCACGATTATTAAGAACAGTTGTTGAGGAAAATGTTCTTAATAATTGTAAAGATCCTGCAGCATGACAAGCTCTGCCCCTAAAAACATTAGTCTAAGCTGTAAGGAAAAGGAAGGGCTAGAGGTGAAGGCATTTAGACAAACAGAATAGTCAAGTAACACATTATTGTTAGTTCCATGAGTTTACTGGTGATTTGCTACTGCTGTTTATAAAAAATAGATTTTGCCGAATAGGAGAACGAACGAAACCCACTTTTCTACAGAGCAGCATGCTTTATCCCACACAGTGCCATTCACGTAGTCAGTGCTGCCCCCCTGCCCTTCTACTGACCCTGTTGCAAGGGGAACAAGTCTGCTCCAGAGCAGCTCGTGCACTGCTGAGCAGACAGCTGCTGTTAGGCAGTGCCTGAGTATGGCCACTCTTCCCCTTTGCACAGGCACTGGGAGTATTTCTGTCCTCTACCCAGATGCCAATTTTCACACAAGTTCTAGGAACTTTATTATCCTAGATATCTACTCTGCTTTTAAATTCAATGGAATTGGCAGAATTACAGCATGTCTTTTCCTCCTTTATTACTCAACCTGCAAATTTCCCTTCTCAGTTTCCTCCTGGCAGTTTTATGCCTCAGAAATATACAAACAAACACTCAGCATAGCCCCACACACACCTTATGCTAAATACAGCTATTTGGCGTAGCTGTAAATCTGGACTCTAAATCATGACATTTTGGTGTTCATGACAGGGAGGACAAATAAAGAATGGACTAGCACTGAAGGTGAGGAGTGTTTAGGGTGGAGTGCCCTATAAGAAGCAGAGATAAAGGCACGTGCTTAATCAAGTGGGTGGCCAGGTATGTGCCACAAGATGACTTTTTTTGAGGCCGTCACCTTTGCCTTGAAAGAGACAGAGAAAGTTGTTAGGGTATCTCCTGATATTCAGGATTTGACTGTCTCCTAGAGTGTCTTTCTACAGCTGAGCACTGATGGAGACACTCAGCTGCTTACACAAGGATGTCAGGGACATGGTTTTCCAGCTGCCACTCCAGAAAGCCACAGGATTCCCAAACTCTGACTATGCACAAAGCTAATGGGTATCTCAGACACATGAAGGTCTGGGAATGGACATTTCTTAAGAGCACCTGTAGGTAGGCAGTGGAACTCATCCCCTCATTTGTAAGCAGTTCCATCAGTGTGTAAGGAGAAAGTGGGGCTGGGGTTGCTGGGTGTTTCGCTTGTGGGGTTTCACTTGTGAGACCACACCTGGAATGCAGTGTCTTGTTTTGGTTCCCTGGTGTATGACAGATGTGGGCCCACCAGGGTGCTCAGTGGGCTGCCGCATTCAGTGAGAGCTGGAGGAAACTCATTTGCTGTGAGAGCTGGAGGAAACTGAGTTAAAACTAACTAGTGTTTGCCCTGAGCAGCCTGATCCAACAGGAATGCATCTGACCTCCCTGTATCCTTTCCCTGCCATGCAAGCACACGAGACCCATTCAAGAAGTGTGGCACCTTCAGGTTGGGCCAGCTCCCCATCATGTGAGCCAGGAGAAGAACAAGCAGAAGGTTCTGGGCCGTGAGCAGAGATATCCAGAGACACTGCTGAGCCCTCCTCACGGCAGCCAGATGGCCTCTGGACTCTCGGCTCGTGCTGCCACTTGGCCTCTGCTATGGGAAATACTTGGCTATCCTGAGATGACAAATCTGTGGTGACTTGGGACACAGAGCTTGATCATCTGAAGAGCAGTCTTCCTCACATTTTGACATTATGATATCTTGGTTTCAAATGTAATATTCTGGAAAAGCTTTTAAGAAGCATCACTCTAATTCTTTAGCAGTTGCTAAACATTCACAGGGGGGAGTTCTGGCACTCAGACCGTTTCTTATCTAATAGCTGTCATGAGAGTGAACCTTATAATAATTTTTGTTCAGCTGCTATTGCTGTTTTGAAAAGTCCAGATTTACTCTGTCTACCTCTTACAGTTTCTGAAAGGTACTAGGATACAATGACAACTCTGTAATTATTTCTTTGCTATAAATAAAGTCATGCACTGTGTAAAAAAAAGCAGCAAATAACAGACTGCACATGTCCAGCATGGTAAGCTTACATCACTTACTTAACTGATCTCAGAAAACGAAAGCTATGGACGTAAAAAAAGCCAAACCAACCCCATCAAAAGAATCCATTGTTGTCTAATGATATGTCATGCCAGCATCCAAGCCCCAGGCAGCTGCTTACCCACTCCCCCACCAGCAGGACTGGGGAAAGAACTGGAAACTGGAAAATTCATTGATTGAGGTGTAAACAGTTTAATAGGGAAAACAAAAGCAGTACACACAAGCAAAGCAAAACAAGGAATTAATTCACCACTTCCCATGGCAGGTGTTCAGCCATCTCCAGGAGAGCAGGGCCCCATTATGTGTAGTGTTTACTTGAGGAGACAAATGCCATCACTCCAAACATTCCCCCCTTCCTCTTTCTTCCCCTCAGCTTTTTGTAATGAGCATGATATCACATGATCTGGAAATCCCTTTGGTCATTTGGGGTCACCTGTCCCAGCTGTGTCTCCTCCCAGCCTCCCATGCACTCCCAGCTTCCTCACCAGCGTGGAAGTGCAAACAGCAGAAAAGGCCTTGGCTCTGTGTAAGCCCAGCTCAGCCAAAACAAAAACATCTCTGTATTATCAACGCTGTGTTCAGCACAAATCCAAAACACAGCCCCATACCAGCCACTGTGAGGAAAGTTAATTCTACCCCAGTCAAAATCAGCACATTGACAAAACCTGAAATTCTCCAAAAATTTCACTGAACATGCCTCTCAAAAGACCCCTTTTATTGAGATGCACATTGACCTGCTCATGATGTTGATTTAAGAGGTCCTTTGGGGCAACAACATGTTTTAATCTGTTGAAGCCTTTGTAGACAGTGTCACAGAGAGAAAAGATGACCAAACATGGTCTTATTTCAAACATTGGTCCTTCATTTCGCTATTTCCTTGACATATAATCTGTACATGCTGCTGAGAATGTATATTTTCAGAGAATAAGAATATGTAAGCACGTATTTATTTGTTCTAGAAATACAATGAAAAATGGTTTATTCATTTTTAATGAATCAGTATGGTTTTTAATACTTATCAGTATGAATTTCTGTCAGAATGTTTGGGATTCAGAAAATATGACTGTACTTTGTAAATTTTAGCTTTGATAACTGAATGTAGGTATAAACAGCAAGAAATTAAAAAGGAAATCTTATCCATTTAACCAGTCTTATCATGCAGGTTGAAACTCCTTTAAAATAAAAGTCAGAGTGAAGGAAAAAGTTCAACCTACTTGTTTTTGCACCTTTAGACCAGAGCATAAAATTTTCAGCTTGTTCATTAAATCTTTGGAAAAATACCCGAGATTTTTCATTTGCATAAATATTTAATTACATTGATACGTGTTCCTCCTTACCTGTGCGGGTTCCCTTGAATAATCAATTAAATCTTCTTTAAAAACATGGAGGCTCTGTGGTTATGTACGAACAGAAGTGATGCTCCCACATTTGTGCCAAATTTACCACTAGACATTACTTGACCCTAACTGATAATTTTAGTTACCATAGGCCAGATTATCTGGAACTTGATCCACAAAAATAAAGTCTTGATTGAATGATACCTCTTCCCTCTGCTTAGAGTTTCTTAATAAAAGTTAGATAAAAATTATAAACATTTCAAAAATATTAAATACTTCAATATGGCACTGTCAAATGCTTTCTTTCCATCTAAGGATATAGGGATGGGAAGCCTGCCCAATCCCTCAGCAGACAGTCCTAAATAGGTCAATGCTTCTGCTCTCTAAATCTTCACTGGTATTTAGCACTGCTCAGGGAAAATGTTTGTCGTTTCATTTATTTCAGGTACATGTGTTCACAGTGCACTCTGTAAAGTAGTCCTAGTCCTACTCAATGCCAATTTTTTGCAGCTGTGATGTAATAAATCATGAAAGTAAAGTCTAGATAGTGAGCTTTCAAAATAAACCTGACCTCACATTACTCAGATTATAGCATACTATAACTAGCTGGTTGTATTCTGTTACTTACACTCAAATCTGAAAATTCTGAAGGAGCTATTAGAAAAATCTAACAAAAGACATAACTGTTAAATATTTATGAGTTCAGCAGAAAGGCATTTAAGGTATATTGCTTAAGAAAGTAAAATAAGAGTGTTTTTTAGGAGCTGACTATGAAGTTCAAGGTTGATGCAAATATGGAAGTTAAGGACATTTAAATGAATCAGATGTTCAAAGCTATCTGCATGTATTTGACTGTACTATTGCTCTCTGTGTGGGATTGTTTATCGTAAATTCAAAGACACATGAAGACCTAATATTTGACTTGGTCTTCAGCTGGAGGCACGCATATTTCTTCCCAGCTGGACTATGTATATACAGTAGGAAAATGCACACAAGAGCTACAGGAAGTGTGCATGCTGTTATAAACACATAGCTCAGAAAAATATGTCTCCAAACTACATTGATGGAGATTGTCTTGATATTAATGAGATGCTTTTCCAGCATGTATTTCCATAAATGCATATTAATATTTAAAAATGCCATCTAGAACTGGAAAAATTATTTTATGTTTACTTAAACTGCAGCTTGTTCCAACTGAAAAATACATACTCAAAACACAGTGCTGAAAAATGGATGCTGCAGAAGGGTGCAAATGAAAGACAAAAGGTTTCTACCAAAACCCCCAAATAAACATAAAACAAGCAAAATGTACTTAAAGATAGTATTTGGAAGAAGGCTCTTTCAAGAAGAAAAGAGCTAGCCATGAAAAGAGAGTAGTATTTGAAAAGGCATTTGAGTTGTGGTATGCTATAGCTCATTGGCGTTGCACTGCATGGCTGAAGTGAGGTTATGAGGAAAGAACCTCTGTGGGAAGACACTGAAATTCTCATACGTGTTTCACTGCAACCTGTACTGTCTTGTAAATCAATGACAGTCTCTGCGAGTGCAATGCTTTTTGAACATTACTTTTGAAAACAATTTGGTACCCTGCACTGATAGAAAATCTGTGATACTGTGTGTGCATTCTCCCTATCACTTAATAGACCATGGTAAAGAGAAACTTATTTATCTTACTTAGGTGGTTAAATATCCTAATGGATTTACTGCTAGTGGTATGAAAATGGGTAAGTGTGGCGATTTGTCCCCCTTTGATCTCCTTCTATCTACCTGTTACCTTTACCTTCCTCTCTGTCATCAACTTTTATTGTATCTATCCCTTAGACGATCTGTTCCAAAAGGTACTTGTGTCAATGGCAACCTCTCATTGACTTCAAAGGACTTTGGATCAACCCCCAAATTACTAATTTTAAGCAATTGTATTACACACTGCTTTTTTGTTTGCTGTGCAAAATTATTTTCTAAATACAAAGATGTCAGATGTTTGCCAAAATATTAAAATGAGTGATGAGTAAACCACTCAAAGGTGTTTCCTCTAGGCCTTGTCCAAGTTTAACCAGAGATAGTCAGTTTCTATAAATCCATTTACATTAATATTGATGCAATAGCTACTCCATATATTAACACAATGAGTATCACTGATATTAATCCCATAACAGCTTTCACCACGAAAAAAAAGCCCTGTACTTTTCCCCCATTCCCTCCTTAATATATTTTTTGTGGACTGTCATTGTGATAGGGGTTTAATTAAAGTTGTTATTAAAGCAGCATTACCTAATATTTTGTTCTCATACACAATGACACCCTTGAAAGCACAAGAAAGCAGAGACCACATAGTATAGTAGATTAACTGTGGGTTAAACTGTTTCATATGGATGTCACTGGCTTGAATGTAGTACATTTTGGAACAAATCAAGAAGCATCTGCTCTGAGAAACAGTGGATAATGCAGTGATAAAAATTCAGTCTGTGAGACAACACTACTTCTGCCACTGCTGCTTGGTCAGCAGTAGGAGATCTCCCTAAAATTTGAGAGCCATTTTGCCTTAGCTCCACATATTTTGGCAAGATATACCAGAAGCTTGAAAGCATAACAAAGTTATTTTTACTCACAGTTTATTCGATGAATGGTTTATTGCATGACAGGGATTTTCACAAAGCAAATATGAAATCTGCTTAACAGCATGGAATTTCTTGAGCATTTCTCTCTGGCCCAATGCTCCTGGAAGAGAGGATGCATGAGGCTGAATTACATCTTCACATGCTATAACAGCCAACAATTCTCCACAACTCATGGTATCTAGTTTAAAAGCAGGTGATAGTGTAAATGGGTTCAGCATGTGCTAACAAGACATCATAAACAGATACTATGTCAATTTTCAAAAATTACAGTAGCTCCTCTCTTACAGCTATGAACACTGCCAAGAGGGAAACAATATACTGCATTGCACGGTTCTTAGGGTAAGCTCATACACTGTAAAAAATTCAAATTAGTAACATGAAAATCTGTGCAGCTGGGCAGGAGTTAGACAATGTGTCTTTCATGTTGGAAATGATTGATAGGACTGGCAAGTGTGTATGGCAAAAATGTGAGGTTGGATTCCAAATAAACCATGTCACGCAATCAGTTATAACCCAGTAGTCACTGTGTGCTGGCAAACTGTTTAAAAGAAAGGTGTATCCTGTCTGCTGGAGGAAAACAGATCTACTTATGTCGCATATTTCTTAGCCTGAACTGGCTAACGAATATTCTATTACACATTATTATTATTATTATTACTACTATTTTTGCATGCTTTTGATTTGAAAGAAATGGTACTTGATCTGTAACATTTCCTTCTGTACTAAAATAAAGAACAAAAATTAGTGATAGTCTCCTATATTTGTCTACCTTCTTCTCTTGGCTATTTGTCAGAGAGACCACACTAAGTTTATTTTCATCTGACTCTCTGGGGTTCTGTGTATAGTAGTTAGCTAATGGTATGCTTTCAGGTCAAGCAACATCAGGATTAAAAATCTCCTAAGTCAACCAATAGAACTAATAGAGTTCTAAGCTTGAGAAAAAAAAAAAAAAAAAAAAAAAAAAAAGGTTGCAGAGTCCCCATTTCCATGCTTGCAGGAGCACTACAATTACAAAAACGCACCCTCTTCTTCCTCCAAAGTATCGTAGAACGTTTTGGGTTGGAAAGCCTCATCAAGTTCCAACCCCCACCATGGGCAGGGACACCTCCCACGGGCCCAGGTTGCTCAGACTCTCATCCAATCTGATCTTCCACACTTTTAGGGATGGGGCATCCCTGGGTAACCTGTTCAGTGCCTCACAAGATAATTTTTAAAAGATATTTAAAAATATCTTTTTTGCAATTAAAAGCTGTAGTTATAAGAGAGGCAGTAAAAAGATATCCTTAATAAAAAGATCATAGAAGCAATATATTAAAAAAAAAAATAGAAAATATTATTAGCCCTGACTAGACAAATCTGAAACCAAAATAAACAAAGCTAGAAAAGGTTTTGAAGAGCAAGTTATCAAAAGCCAAAAAAAAAAAAGTGCCTTTTCTTGCCTTTTAAGTGCATCAGAACCAAGAACATGTCTAGGGAGCTTGTGGAACTACTACATGTTTGATGCGGAAAAGAAAGATAAAAACCATAACAGAGATTATTTAGATGATTTTCATTTTTTACGCTCAGGAGAAAATCCTAAAGACTACTGGTTGGGTTCATTCTGCATGGCATGATTCTGCAGAAAAGCTTAGGCTAAATAATCAAAGAAACCATTCCCAAATCTGGGGGTGGGGGGGAAGAAAGGAACAAATTACTAGGTGGAACCACCTTGAAACAGCCTGGATCTAGGTTGGTGCTTGGCTTCTGTGCCTTATTTTCATTCCTGGCTTCTTCCACCTGCTTCTATTCATGCAGACTTATAGCCCCTTTGGGGATTTGTTCTGTAAGACTTTACTGACTGCTATCCAGGGAGTACTCCCAGGAGTTGATGGAACTCAGGCACCCTTAGGCATCTCTCAAGTGTTGGGAAGATGAACACTTCACTCATGCAGCCTTTTCCTATTGCTCTAGCCTTGCTGCCAACATTAACTCAACACTTCCAGAACAAATCAGATATGAACCTGACAAACCACCAACTGGGCAAAAGGAATGGTAGCATATGAAGAACTGAGAGTAGAGCAAAGATTTGCATTATGCTACTGTATAAATCCTTGAATACACTCAAAAACACTAATTTTGATTCCTAAATATATATATATATATATATAGTTGGAGTCCAGAGCATTCCCTTGGATACTCTGGACTGTCAGAAACCTGTGCAGAGGGGTTTAAAACCTGTACAGGGGGGTCTGGGATCTGTACAGGGGGGTTAGAGACCCTGGCACAGAGCCCAGGAAGCCAAGAGCTTTGACTTCAGTCCATGGGAGAGACTTACAACATTGGGAGAGGAGTTACAAGACACAAAGTGTAATAAAGAGTAGTATAGTTTTCACATTTCGGTTCCTAGAATAGGGGTGAATGGGGACAAGATCGAGGATTCTGGGCAGTGCCCTGGGGTTCTTCTTCTTCTTCTTCTTCTTCGTCTCCATCTTCTGCACAAAGTAGCTTTAGAGGGATTGGGTTAGTGTAGAAGTAACCTGTTTAGTATAGAATGTAGATATTGGTTTGTAATTGTAAATAATCAGTACGTAACTATCTGTATAAAAAAGGACAAGCCTACGTGAGAGCAGGGAGTCGTCACCTGTTGCCCGTGCTGTTCAGACCTTGGCTGGGCACAGAGAAAAATGATAAGAAATAATAAACAAAGCAAGAAACCTTGAAAAAAGAACATTTGAAGACTCCAGTTCATTTCTGCATTCGGCTTGGGGCTTTCAGAGGGCAAAGGACAGTTAACCACCCTAATCTCGGGTGAACAAGCCCAAACTCGAGAATATATATATGGTCACCTTGTCTGAGGAGGTTTCACGGGAAGAGACACCAGGGATTCTCAGGCACATGGAGCTATTTTTAAATACAGAAATTTAATTTGCTTGGAAGGTTCTGTGGGATAAGAGAGAAGTCTGGAGAAATGTGATGAACAGACATCTGTAAGATGATAAACAGTACTGAAAAGGAAATACTTCCCTACTTTTCTGGTAATACCAGGAATGGGAAGCATTTAATGGAAATCCTAGGCAATAACTTCAAAAGAAACAAAAATGACTTTTTTTTTCTCTATACCACTTATAACTAACATTGTCCTATTAATTTCTGCAGAGAACTGTGACGGCCTTGAGCATAAGGGAATACCAGAAGAGATTTGAACAAAATCACAGAATTAGGTTACTCAGTGACTATTAAAAATGAGGATCTTGATTCAACTTCCCATGAGAGTCTCTAGTCCATGAGTTGCCAGAAACAAGAACCTGCACAGTGCTGTAGGTCCACTGTGCAAAAGTATGCTGTATCCCACTCTGAAGCATCTCTTGCTAAGTTCTGCTTGTTGTACAGATGCTTGATTTGACCAGTTGCAGTCCTTTTTATTTCTTTATATGAGTAGACAGAACATGGAGCTAATATTTTGTTTTGTATGTTTTCATTTGTTTGTTTGTTTTAAACAAAATTACTTACATAGGATAAAATGTGATACCAACTCCAACCTTGCTACATACTGTTTCTTTAATGGGGAAACTAACTTCATTTTAACCTTAAAAAAAGGGAATAAAAAAGAGAGAGAGAAAGGAGCAGTGTACGTAATAATTGTGCTATTCATAATGAATAACCTTTTTTCACATTTTAATTGGAACAAATTGGCAAGCAGCTACTCACAGATTCACAGGTATTAATCACAGAATTCAGGCATTCTAAACATTTCTGGCAACATGTTCATTATCTTTTCTTTCAGCATTTTAATACTTAAAAAAACCCTACAGTTAATTATGCTGTTAACAGCAATTCAGTATACACAGACAACTTATAGACTAGGTGGAAAAAACCCTGAAATACAGAGTGACTCTTGTTTTATATAAACAAAAGGTCATCAAAAAGTAATAAATACATACACTCCAAAGTGTACAAGTTTTTTCTAATTTAAATTCTCCTTAGAACATACATTTAGGTGATGCGAACTTTAGTAGTAGTAGTAGTAGTAGTAGTATTTCAGCATATTGGAAATCACATTGTAGTTACTACTTCTGCAGAAGAAGATGTAAAAAAAGAAAAATCCTCCTTCAATCTGTGGATCAAGGAAGGGAAGTATCAGGTAGTATATAAGAATAGCTAACACAGATGATGAAACTTGCTATATGTTCATAGTGTGTCCTGGATGAATATCCTGGTTTTTGAGATCTCCTTCTGCTGAGACCACCTTCAGCATGAGTAGAGTCCGTGAATAACATTGACAATCCAGTTTCCAGTCTTGCAAAATAGCTTACAGACTATTACAAGTAAATAGGTCAAAAGGTCCTCACAAAGAGCGGAGAGAAGGTACAATTAAAATTAATAGAAACCCTACCAAAGTTGTGTTTTCTAAGCAGACCCAAAGCATTCAGCCACCAAGGTCACATGGATTTTTTTGGTGGAGGTTGTTGCTATGAGTGCAGTTGAGTCTCACCCCTGTCCACAGAGGAACATACCCTTTCCCTCTTTCTTCACGTGAGTTAGTGATGGAGAGAAACATCAAGAGATGAAAAGATCCCAGTGGCAACAGAGTACTCTGTGCAGTGCTTTTCAGGGCAGTGAAGGTGCTGAGATGCAGGCACTTTGAAGTGAATCATGGCTGCCCTGCAGAAAGCAGATGTGGAGATAGCTCACAGTGGGGCTGGAATTTCCTCTCACTAGCCTTTGCCACATGTGGCGTAAGAGCAGCAGGTCTGCCAAGTCCTGTAGAATGTCTGTGTGTTTTCAGTTCCATGCTTGAAAAAGTTGCACTATGGTAACACTGGCAAGTAGGCAGTGTTCACAATCCACAAGAGCTTCTTGGAGTTTTCTCCAGTGAGTAGCCCTCTTCCCCAAGTCCTATCCTGAACACAAGAAAGTTGTTGATTCCCTCCATCTCTTGTGTTCATCTGGAATAGAGAACTGGAAAGCAAAGTATGAAAACCTACACCTCCCCCCATTCTGCAGTTTCCACAACTGTGAAGTAGAACAGAACTTTTACTTAGGTGTCATTTTTAATCACCACACTGTGAAGCCAGTGAAGGGAAAACCTTTCTTATATTGGTCCACATATATTTCTAAGGAGCAAGTCTGACAGAGGTCTGCCAAATTGAGGGCTGTTGGTTAATACATTTATTAATTCCATCAAACTGTAGAATCAAATTGATCGAAGCTAATTACAAAAGATATTCCTCCACTCTACAAGGAAACATATTAGCTACATATATATTATGTGATATGAAATTAGGAGGAACTGCCACCAGTTCATATTTCTATGCATTTTAGAAAGCATATACTCTTTTTAAAAATAGTGGGAAAAATCATGTCCATGTAAAGTGTAGCCTTCGAAGTTGAGGGGCTCACATGTGCACCCATCTCCTGGCAAAATGAGGAATAAAACAGTAACAAAAAATAAAAAGTCAATGAGGAAAAAGCATAAAAAAATGTAGGGGTAGTAGTCCTCTCCCTCCTCAACTGAAGATCTATATGCAATGTAAAGGTGTTGCCTTGTGAAAAAAAATAGAGGATTTTTTACTTCCCTCAATTTTATTATGATGTGTAATTGAATTTGTCACTTTGCCAAGAATCCAGTTAAGGAAATCTTTTTAGCAGGAATGAAAGGCAGAATAACTTTAAAAGCAAATCTTTAAAAGTATATGCAGCTTGTTTGGCATCATTTGTTTTCCCTGGATAACCTTTATTTTCATTATAAATTACCTCTCTCACTTCACAAATGGTAACTTTCGCTGTGTGATGGAGAAATTATGCACACCCAGCTGATATGTTAATTGTGGGCTGTTTATTTAACAGCAGCATCAGGAATAAAAAAATCCTCTTCACTAGTTCTCTGAAAGCCTTAACAAATAACACTTATGTAAAACTTAAGGTCTGAATATTCTGTGTTTTGAGTAACAGGATATTATCATATTAAAATCATTACTAAGCTGGTGCCTGAATATTTGTTCTGAATCCTGTCAATACTCTAATGGCAGTAGTCTTGGAAACTACACATCTGCTATAGAATTAATTACACACATAAAACATTATCATTGCCCTGCATCTCCTATGAGGTAAAGAGGCTGCTAGAATGATTAATGGCTCTGTATGACATACAAGGGAATAAATGTAAATGTTACCCAATGGATAGAAAGACCTGTTCATTACTTATATTAAGCTGAAGGACCTTATTGGTGCAATATTAGTCTGTAAGGTCTGTGGTCAATGTTAAAAAATGTTAATCCACAAATTCTATAACATTTACTGTGTACTGTTGAGAGAATTTCTATCTGTCAGGGTATTTTGAAATACTTTGAACATAGGGTGTACGTGTGCTCACAGGTGTGTTAAACAGGTTCCATACTTGGTGAGTCACCTTTCCTGCTTATTGTAAATAGTGGTGATGCTTCCAGGGCCAGTGTTAAACCTAGGCCATTAGGAACTTCTGGCTTTTGGCTTAGAAGAGGTCTCCAGGCAGAACAGGGAGAAAACCATTTCCTTTTATAATACGTCAGGGTGGCATAGGTTCAGTTGTGACAGAAAAGAAGGAAAACTGGAGGAAATATTTAAAAGGCAGTCCATTGTTTACAATTAAAATTAACAGAACAGAGTTCAAAGGTGACATACCAGTATGCAATTAAGGCCATAGGCAGACCCAAGCAAGCAATTAGGTGAGAATTTTAACAAATGCAAACTGGAGCTAATCTATTGATCACATCACTTTTTCACGCTTCATTATCTCTTTAGACATCCTTTAATAAAGACCCCAAGTTGTCCTCCATACCTTTGTCACTGAAATCTGAAATACTAGATTACAAAGACTGAGCCCTTTGTTCATCCAAAACTATTTGTTTCTGTTCCTGCTAACTCATACTTCTTTCCCTTGAAGGATCACGTCCTACAAGAGGGACTGAGAGCTGTGGCAAATCATTGACACTGCAAAGCTGTTTGCCTTCAGCCACCTTAAAGCACAAGAATGTTCATCAGCCAAATAAATCTCTGATGCATTTTGTAATTTACACTTGCATTGGTACAGGCTTCTCCCCAAGTGGGCCACAATTTGTATGTACCTCAGCAAGCAGCATTCTGCAGGAGATCCATTGCAAAGTAATTGCAGAGAAGGTGGAGCCAGTTGAGAACCGACTGATATTCTAATGACATGGCAGAACAAGGAATGTGGGTGCTGAATGATACCATGACTTGTGTCATTACTTGTATATTAAGATGGAAATAAGATTGTCAGTGATCATTTGCATTGGGGTATACAGGAAATATTGCACAAGCTACCTGTCGGTGCAGATGGGAACTCCAAAAGTGAAACAGAAGGTGAAGGAGATAGTGTCCTATGTTGATATTGATGCAAAAGGGATAAGTGCAGACCGTAAGATATCCTGTCCCTTGATACAGCACTGATGCTTCTATACTTTCTTACCCACAGCCTTACCCTTACATGTAAGGTTATGTGTACTTCTGGATTCATTTCTTTCCACAGAGGTGTGAGAATAAGAAATGTGCGTTGATCTCCTACATCTGAATGTTCAAGTTCTAACTGCATGTGCTTTTGGTGCTCGATTAAGCAATGTGGAAACCTCAGCCTGATGTAAGATATAAAGTGCTTGGACCCACAGCACCCAGGGTAAAGCCTTGAAACAAAATAGGATGGTGAATTCCTTTTCCACAGTTTGTTACTTCATAACTGCATGCTTAAAGCTAATGTCAGACCTCACCCTCTGGTGTTACCCTCATAACAGATGTTGAAGTCCTGGCTTTAATTTGCTTATATATCACAGAGGTTTTGCTGCCACAGACACATTGCTACCAGCCTCAAGACCGCTTTTCTCCCCAGTGTGCACTGTCAGGGGCAGATTTTGAATGA
This sequence comes from Phylloscopus whistleri, assembly GCA_017589585.1. Lineage (NCBI taxonomy): Eukaryota > Metazoa > Chordata > Aves > Passeriformes > Phylloscopidae > Phylloscopus > Phylloscopus whistleri. The sequence continues at coordinate 3,609,686 of JADMLD010000679.1, read as the reverse complement.
ATTTCTGCTTTGCTCTTGCTGACTTTATACATAAGAACATTACTTTATCAGAGGAAGGTAGCCCAGTATCTCGCTAGTGTGACTCATCGGGTTTCTCATTTGTGAGGCTGCTATTGCTATTCCAGAAAATCTGGCTTTGTACATCTGAAACACATGAAGATACCAAAGGCACAGGCCAGCACTACAGACTTCTGCAAACAGACCTGTATTTAGCTTTTCCTATGGACTGCACCTGGATTTTCAGCATCTCTCAATTTGCCCAACTCATGGATAACTCACATGGCCCAGGTGCCTGCCCAGTTACTGGGAATCACAACATACCAGATGTGCTGTTGCACTACATCTCTGCAGGCTCATGTTTTTGTATGTCCAAATGTCTCTATACACAAGGCCCTCTGCTCCTATTATTTCTGCTAGGCTCAAAATTATTACAATGATTGTCACAGAAGAAGAGATCAACTCTTGCAGCCCACAGACCTTATAAGATATCTGGTCAGCTTTCCAAAAGGAAACAAAAAACCCCTTTTAGCCAATGTCCGTGTCACCATTTTGGACACTTAATTTACTCATATCTGAAATCCAATATACTTTAGGTCACTGAGCTCCTAAAACTTGCATAAGAAAATTATTACCTGTTCTACAGAAATGTTGTTATCCTTCATATAATTGTGTCTTTTTGAGGAATGTGTTATATTAGTGATGAGGTTTAGAGAGTATTAGTGAAGTTTGTAATTAATAACAGCAGAGATTACCAATTCAGATAAATAAAACTTTGAGATAAGCTTCATAACTACTAGCAGCATACAATACAAACGAAAAGTCTTGTGGTAGGATATAATGACCACATTATCCTAATCAGTACGGTTGTACTCATCGTTAAAATTTAATTAAGGTTTTCCCTTTGCTTTGTGTAATTATTAGAGAACCTTCCTGTGAAGTCTAATTGCCCTATCATAAACAAATAGAAAAGAGAAAGCCCTTTTGTCCAACAAATAAGCTTTCTCTTTGCAGCAAAAATATCACAGAATAGAGATTTTTCAGAAAGGGTTCAGGCTCCAAAAGATATAATTTAAGGTGCTGGAAGGGGAGAAACACCTACTGTAGGCTTAAGAGATTCTGTGCAAGCTCTGCATTTTTAGAAAATACAAAGGGAAGAATATGACTAACACAAACAAGAGACATCCTAACTTCCATGACTCTCAGAGAAGAAATACACTGACCTAGCACAAAGGAACTCTGCTCTACCCCCTCCCCACTCCCCAACCCTAACTAGACAGCGAAGTGGGATCTCTTTTTTGTTCCCAAATGCCAGCTATGCATCAGGGGGTGGATGCACCTCCTTTACATCCCATTATACAGCACATAACTCCTGCTTTAGACAAAAAAAGCACAAATGGGAGGAGTTTACCAGGGTTAAGTTTATCATTGTTTTTACCAACAGTAAAACGAGAGTCAGTTGAGGATATATTTATTTCCTTGTCAAATATTACCGTGAAATAAATGCAATGCACAATGGTTTTCTTTCTCTAAGAATTTCAGTGGATAAACGTATTAATCTACAATCGCTGTATTGCTAGTTTTTTGTACTTTTCCACACTACGTCTTTACAATAAAACATTTTTGTCTTACAGTGGCAAACAACACATTTTTGTTTTGCAGAGAAATAGATTAGGAAATGATGTTGATGCCTTATTGTTATTCCACAGTTGCAGGATTATGGAGTTTCCTATATTCATACCCTTGCAGAACACACAGTATAGGATAATGAGTGTTTTGTATGCAAAAAATGCAGAGGAGATGTCCATCAATAGCTGGAATTTTATGTGTTTCAAGATGATTTTTGCCTTTCTTGCTTTCTAAAGAAATCTAATCTCATAAGTGCAGTCTACTCCAGGAGATGCATTAGAGCACAATTATATAATTCATGTAACTGAATAATGTTTATGGTTGAAAGTGGTAGATATAGCCAAAGTTGCCTCTCTGAATATGGTGCTGGAGGCTCCAGAAAGAACACATTTTGTACTCTTCTGTGAAATTATTAGAAATTAGCATGGTTCCTTTTAATTAATAATCAATAACATGCAATCCTTACAAAATACATTTGCATAAAATCCTTAGATATGTCTCTTTGCTTCAAAATTTGTTTAGGATTGAACCTGTGTGTTGTGGTTTCATCCCAGCCAGAAGGCAACCCCAGGCAGCTGCTTGCTCACTGCATCACAAGTGGCATCAGGGAGAAAATTGGGAGGGTAAAACCCAGAAAAATCGCAGGTAGAGATAAAGAAAGTTTAACAGGGAAGACAAAGCCATGCACACCAGTTAAGCAAAACAAGGAATTAATTCACTGCTTCCCATGGACAGGCAGGTGTTCTGCCACCTCCAGGTGAGGAGGGCACCATCATAGGTAATGGTGACTTGGGAAGACAAGACTACCATTCTCCCACATGTTATATATAGATCTCATACTATATATATATATGTAGTGGGATTTGCATCCCACTGACCCCAAATAAGTACATCTTAAGTCGCCCACTGAAATCCCATTAAGTCAGTGGCAAAAGAACAGTAGTTACAGTCGGCTTCATTAATTTCTTTGCTTGTCTTGGCTATACTTAAGCTCATGTTTAAATCTTTGATAGATCTTTGTTTCTATTGACAGGCAAAGTTTTTTTCTCCCCAGCTGGCTGTCTGTTGCATGATGCAGCAAAACAAGCAAGGCTCTTCCAAAGAAAAGGTCAAATTCAAATTCTGGAAAATCAGAGCAGCTGTACTTGGAGTCAGGAATAAGTTGAAGACTGAAGTTTTTCAAGAAAGGGTTCAAAGCATAGGATGCATTTTGTCTCAAGTAGAAGACAATGTCTAGAATGGAAGATGACACGTGTCTTCCTCTGCCTGGCAAACTCTGGTGCTTGCTTTTCTTTTCATAGTTTGATCCTGGGGAAATCGCTTTGTGTGAGCTCACTGATCATCTTAACTTTTGCATGTTGACACCCTTAATGGCTTGAGAAATGCAATAATTAGATGCCTAAATATTTTTGTTTACAACATATGGAAAATGATGATTTTAAATGACAGAGACATAGTAAGGACCATTACTTAGAAAGGAGTAGTTACTGTTGTGCTGTGGTAGTTAGGACTGTTCATTTCTGACAAGGCTGTAAAAATGACCAGAGTGTTTTTGTGGGGAAACAGAGACCCAGGAACAGCCAAATGTAGGGCTGATATTATTTGGAATTTCATATAAAGGTAAATAAATTACTTGAGTTTCAGCTGGGTTTGGGTTCCAGCTCCACAGCTCTCATCGCATTTTCTTATACTTGAATTTTTCCCAATTGGCCGTTTCATGTTCCAAGTATCCATTTAAAGCACAAGGAAAATAGCTGGAGAAAAAATTATAAGGTGGGATCTTTTGTGTCATTGAAATCTCTCTCATGGAGGTGTCACAAGCAGCTCATCCCAAAATTCCACCTGAAAACAGACAGATTCTCTCACCATGTAATAGCACGTTCTCTTGACAATCCTTCCTGTGCTTCTTTTCAAAGGGGGAAATTTTCAGTAGATTCACAATGGTTTAAAAGTGAAACCTATATTAATGTCTGTGAAGAGGTGATGAGACCGCCCAGCGCCATACATGCGGCAACCATGTGATTAGAGGGGAAAATTAAGCTTTCTTATTTTGAAGTATACCTTTGTGACACTGTTGTACACCACAACGACACCGACTCCAACTTCAGAAGGCTGGAAATGACTGTGTTTATTTCTGGGAATCTCTTCCCTTTTATACTATTCTACAGAGAACAACTCAATTGGTGAAACAAAGACAAACCTCTTCAATCACATTGGTCAAACCAGAGGGACATCAACAAGAAGTTCCTCCTCCTGTAAACAAAGGTTACAGTTAGAAAAACATGTCTCTTGTTTACAGAAAACTCTCTGGGAAAAGAGTTTTAGAAAACCAAAAGATCTCAGACACGAACCAGGACTACACCTTTGTAATTTAAGAAATACAAATTATATGCAATACCATCATTACAAATCATCCATCTTTTAACCAAATTACTTTATGCCAAGTTTCATAAGGCATGTATCAATAAATAGATTTAAAATTAGATTATTTTTCAGATATAAGAATATTAGTTGGTCTGCTTTATAAAAAGTTATACAGCCTAATCACTGTCAAACACACACGTTGCTGTTTTACATACAGTGGTATCAGCTGTGGAAAGCCATCAGGATATCAGCTGTGTATCTGTGCAGGTGAACAAACTGAAGATAATGAGATCAATTTGGCACAGAATAATGTTGCAATGCATATCTTTGAATATCCGCTGAGTCTAATCTGACTAGCCTTTCCCTACTATTTGGAAGACTCTTGATTAAATTAATTGTTTTTTAGAGATTTACAACTTATTATTTTTACAGACATTAGGACAGGTAAATATATTAGACATGTTAAGACACTGCTAGTTTCCAAGACATTTCTCCAAGACAGACTCAAAATGTTTTTTCCTCCAACATTTTTCCCACTGCTATATGTTTCAGAACCATCTGTTTTTCAGGTAAGCTAAATACAAGAAACTACATGAGTTTGTAGAGCTGTAAAAATAAGCAATTCAAGCTGCCTGAAATGTGAAAATATTGAGCTACATGACTGGATACAATAAAAAGCATAAAGGACATAATCAGAGATGAGAACTTCCATATGAATACCTCTTGAGTAGAATGAGAACCAAAATTTGTTATCACAAAAGATGAATGACTGAATGCAAAATGTAACAGAAGCCTCTGAAATGCTGAATGACACAGAGGCTCTAGGTATGAAGATTTATGTCTAACACAATGTAAGAATTAGCAACCACACAAACAATACTGTTAGGCTTAAAGCTGAAAAAGGTGTGAGAAACAGTGGAACTTACCAGTACTAGTTATCTTAAATGACAAAAATATTAATGTATTCCATATGAAAATGGAACAATTAGATACATTCCCCCTTGGAAGAGGGATTTACCAGAATGCCCATGCAGAATGGAGGGTTGTGTACAGTTGTCCATGTCCATCCATCAGCAAGCTGACAACAAATACAAGGAGGAAGAGCTATGGTAGCTTTGATTCTCATGCTTCTTCCCATAGCAGATGTAACAGAGCATGATCAGCAACCGAGCACAGAACTCAAGAGAGCCTGATGGCAGTATTGTATCCTCATAATTGAAAGACTCTGATATATTAATTTATCAGATAATGTACGAAAAGACTTTTGACAACGAAGCTAGGAATTCTGGTTCTACAAACAAGTTAAGGTCTGTAGAAATATCTACAAATATGACTGTTTTAATAGAACCAGAAACTGTTGTACATTTCTGGCTAAATATACAAGTAACTAACTCATTGAATACATGACTTTTCAGTTTATTTTTGCGTCTCCTTCTGAACACTGTGTTTTACACTTTCCACATTCTTCTGAGATCCTTTCAGTTCTTACATGTGTTCCAGAATCTTGTGTTCCAGAGCAGCTATTGAAAACAAGCAACAAAAACCCATCCACATCTCTCTTTTGCCACAGAATGTTTTTGTATTAGTTGTGCAGGCATGCAAGTCCAGAAGGACTGAGCTGAAAAGGTGTGATCCCTGACTCGTTATGAACTGAAAATACAAAGAAACCTTTCAATTTAATTTAGGGGAAATACATATTTGACCTTGAATACAGTTTCCTAAAGTAATTCTTAGGGAGTGGTGTGGCTTATCTTTTGGGTTTTTTTGCACAGTTTCTCATACAATTCAAACAATGATAGTTTGTATCATTGTTTGAATACAACTGTTTGAAGTCTAAAAAAAAAAAAGATCAAACACAGTACAATAATGATATTGGCCATTCATTGTGTCATGAAACATACCATAGCTTCAAAAAAGACGTTATTGCTTGCTAACCTATACCAGCTAAATACACAGCTTGTTAAAAAACATGGATATCAGTACCGAGATTTTAAAATTACATTTCCTATTCTCAGCTACATCTGCAAGAGAAATTTTACTTTTCTGAATTCAAGTACATGTGCAAGTTTGTATGTGAAGTCATATTACATCCTTCTTGAATGTACTGTAAATTTTACAGCCCTTCATTAAAAAAAAAAATCCTTTTGACTTGAAATGGCTGTGGAGCTACCTTGTAGACAGATTGTACAATCCAGTTAAGAGCAACACGAGAGTGGGATGAAAAATAAAGACAAAAAAAACACCAACAGCAACAACAAAAGAAAGAAAATTAACTAAAATGTCCCTTCCAAGTCCCTGCTTATATTGGCTGATCTGTGGAAAAATAAAATGACTCTATAGAAATAAAAGTTAGACATCAAGAGTTGCTGACTATCCTATGTTAGAAGTCTTACATGCATATATCGAGAACATCTGAACACAAATGGTTTAGAAAAGTACAACCTATTCAATGAAAAATATAAATGATTAGTGTGAAGATTTTTCAGAAATTAATAACTGTTTTCTCTAAGAGTCACCAAAGAAAGAAGAGGAAAGTATTTCACATAAGAATGAAGCCACCAGGTCTGTCAGGCATGTCACTAGGCAGCTGAAAGAACCAGCAGAGATGACTAGTTAAAATAATTTCTCACTTGTTAAGAAGCTTTCAGAAAGACTGAATTTAAGCAACATTACAGCAATAGAGACATGTGAGAACTGGTGCAGTATTGACAATAGAGGTAGATGATCATGTGAAAGATTCACCCTTGGATATTGTACGATTGTTTACCCTGAAATATGAGCTGCTGTGTGATAGCACCCACACAGTTAGTTCAGGTGTTATGAAAATAGTAAGCAAGCTAGCGTGGAACAGACTTTCAATTGTTCACATTCAATTATGGCACATTACACAACAGCATAAGTGAAAGATTTTTCCTTTTGTCTCTAGTACGTAGTGTGTGCACAGTAGGTATGGCATGCAAGCTGAGGCAAATTCTAGGTAAAAGAGTCTGAGCCAAGTGATTTGGTGTAATGATACGATTGTGCATTTGGATTAAAGCCAGTTTTCTATGGAGGAAGTTGCCAAAAAAGTTAATACATGCACACAGACATTGCAGATGTTCCAATCTAACCTTTGAATGTTCCAACCTAAGATTAACCCTATCTAAAGGAATCCATACTCATGTAAAGTCTGACAGTCCTGGCTGAATGGTACACTCAAATCTAAAGTTGTTACTGTTGTTATTTTGATTTTTAATTTCTACTTTCTTTGCAAGAATTTTGTAAGCTTGCAGTGTGACAGGTATTGGTAGGAAGACAGTTAATGGAAATGAAATAAAAATGAGAAGAGCTTGGGGATGTTGGTCAATGAGAAGTTCAATAAGTCTCAGCAATGAGCAGAAAGTCCAGTAATTGCAGAAAGCAATGTGTTACAGTCCAGAAAGCCAAAAATGTCCTGGGCTGCACCAAAAGCAGCATGGGGAGCAGGGGGATTCTACCCCTCTGCTCTGCTCTGGTGAGACCCCACCTGAAATGCTGTGTCCAGCTCTGGGGTCCCAGCACAGGAAGGACATGGACCTCCTGAAATGAATCCATGAGGATGATAAGGGAGCTGGACCACTTGTCTTACGAAAACAGGATAAGAGATTTGGGATGTTCAGCGTGGAGAGGACAAGGCTCCTAGAAGAACTCATGGCACTTTCCAGTACCTAAATGGAGTCTACAAGAAGGCTGGAGAGGGACTTGTTTACAAGGGTGTGTAGTGACAGGAGAAGGGGGAGCGACTTTAAAGTGAAGGAGGTAGGTTTAGATAAGATATTAGGAAGAAGTTCTTTACTGTGATACTGAGGCACTGGGATAAGTTCTCCAGAGAAGTTGTGGATGTCCCTGCACTGCAAGAGTGCAGGGCCAGATTAGACAGGGCTTTGAGACACCTGGTCTAGTGAAAGATTTCCCTGCCTGTGGCAGGGGAATTTGAACCATAAGTAGTCCTTTCCAATCCAAATGATTGCCTGATTCTATGACTCTGTGAAATCCTATTTGCATCAGCAAAACACTAAAGTAAGCTCTCCATCATGACTTGAAGTTTTTTCAGAGCCACATGCTTATGAAGTTTTCCCATGCAAATAACAGAATAAAATGAAGCCATGGATTAACATAAAATAAAGCATGGCAATGACATGACAATGGAGGTCTAATGTCTAATTACCTGATAGCTGAACCATTGACTTACACCCTTGCAGACAATGGACATGTTTTAAAGAACTTGCACTCTTCATGAGTTACATCAAAAGTGCATATTGTTAAAGGTGGCTGATTTAAATATAGCCTTGTCTAGCAATGGTGTGTTTCTCTGTCCTTTTTGTATGTCAGGTATTGAGGGGTTTGTGCATTTGTATATAAAGGTGTTTATAGCACTTCCCTCATTTTTTGATGATAAAGCTCTTGCAGCAAGTACTGCACTATAAGGTAGAGCATCTGAAATCTTATATAGTCCTGGTTTATCAGATCCTCTGCTTAGGAGAGAGGAGCCTGGTGTGTGGAAGAAGAATTAGTGGTAAAAAGGCAAAAGAAAACAAAAGAAAACAAAAAGCTTTATTGAAAACAGAAAAAAAAAAAAAAAAAAAGACCTTCTGAAATCTTTGTTTGCATATGTATGTCTGCACATGTGGCTTTCCTGTGTTGACCTTCACCATAAGTGCAGGTGAACCCAAAATGACAGCAAAGTTATGTTTGAACTAAAACATCTCCTTTTTAATTTCAGAATCCCTTTGAGAGAGCGGAATTTGTTTCATCTAGCTTACATCTGAATGAATTGCTGAACTGTGGAATAAACCAACATTCTCAAGCACATGGACACATAGTGGAGCTTAAGAGCTGTTAGTTCAGCTAATATCAGCAAGCATGCGCCCCACAGCTATATTCTTTTTTACTCACACAGTCCTCTAGCTGCCATCTGTTCAATACAGCATGGGATAAATCCCTTTTGATCTGTGTTAACACTGTCCCTGGATAAGCATTAAAAAACCCAAAAAAACCCAAAAAAACCCAAAACAGAACACAGGAGAAAAAAAAAAAAAAAGAAAAAAAAAAAAAGGAATATTAAAGTGAAACTGTAACACAGTGTGAATAACAATGTATTGATCTCAGTGGTTAAGATTGTGAAATCTTTTTGGCACCACCTGCTGAGTTCTGGTGAATGAAGTGCATGTGTTTGCCCCTGAAAACAGGTATAATTTATAATTTTGTTCTTCTACTATATTTTAAAAAAAAATTCGATTTAAACAAAACCTTATTAAGATCTGTGGATACTTTTGCTGTCACTGACAAACCCAGTACTATTATTTACATTGTCTTGTCTTTTTGCTCAGTTGAAAACTGATGAGAATGTATTTTCTCTCATGCTTTTTTCTCAAAGGTTAAATGACAGCATTCTTCTTTACTTCAATGGCAGCAATGTGTCTATAGGTATAAACTTTTAGAAAAAATATATTTTCAGTAAGTAGGCAAGAAGTTAGCTGCAAGATCATACTTCATGTCCTAAGTGTGTAGCTGACAATGTGTTAGGACTTGGGGTAGACTACTGTGATGTTTGATACTGTGTAAGAGATCTACACAGTCACCATATTTATTACAAACTCAATTGAACTGTAATGCAAATTCTATTGAGGCATTAAGAATGATCCATATCTATAGAAAAAGGTTCTCAGCATTTTTAAAAATGTTTCTTTATTTTATTTTATTTTATTTTATTTTATTTTATTTTATTTTATTTTATTTTATTTTATTTTATTTTATTTTAATTGGGGAAGGGGAGGAGGCTGCCCATAAAGAAACCAACAAAAGATTCACAGTGTCCACTGCATGCTGGGATCTGCCTTTTGGAGATCCTTAACAGCATTCTTGATTAAGCCATTAAAAATCTTTGCTAAATGGCTCATTATTCAGTTTCATTTTTGGAACAGAGCACTTTGCCGTGAACTAGGACACAGAGTAACAGAGAGCTTGTCTAAATTAGAGTTGTATTTCCCAGCCATTTTGGTAATGAAAATTGTGTGGGAGTAGGAGATAAGGAGATTGATGAACTTGCTTTTGTAAACTGTAAAGGGGATAAATTGTACCATTGTACAGTCAGTTTGAGATGGGAGCAGCCCATGAGGCTGACTTCTTCGTGTGGGAAGGGAATGTGACATCTCAAACACTTCAAAATATCGCTTCACAAAGTACGAAAATATTGAGTTCCACAAATAAACACCCTTGTTTATTTGAAACAGAAGAGTTTTGATGAGCTTCTTTGTGATATATATGCCCTTTGACCTGCAACATTTAAGATCTTTCTACAAACCTCCATAAGTCTGAAATCTGCAAAAGCACAGCATGGTTGGTTTTGAGATCACCATGATGGGCTGTTAGAGAAAACAGAGTTAAGAACTTGGGGTCAAACCCATACAATAGTTCGAGTTGTTCATGTGTGAAAGAACTGGCTGATTCATAGGCATAGGAGCACCAACCTCAGCTGTCTGTAAAGGACAAGGTCAAAAGCTGACCTTCCCACTTCTTCAGAAATTCTGAATTTGGGAGGTGGGTAGGAGAGGGGATGGAACTGCCCCGCCCTGAAACACAAATGATACACTTGACGCTTTTCCATAGAAGAGGAAAAATAATACTTAAAAATAACCTATAGATTTTACATTTGAAGCCAACCCTGGAAAGTACAGCCTAGGGCTCTCAACTCTCTATTTTGGCAGGTTTGTGAGAAACCCAGAGTGCAGAAACCCTTCCTATCTGTCTGAAACCTTTGGTCTTGGACAGCAAAAGTGTTTCCAGGATCCTATTTTGGAAAATAAATGAACTCATTTCAGGATTGCCAGTGGATTCAGGGCACAGCTTCATCACAGGAGACAACATACTTCACCTGGAATATTTGGTAAATACCAAGATCTTCCTGTGTGTTAGGTCACAACTATGTGAAAAGCAGCATTTTAGGCATCATCTAGCATGGAGTGAGTATAGTTTCACAGAAAAATTATTGACTGGGAAACACAATATATTGTGTTATTTTTAATTTTAAGTATGTTTTAAATCAGTTCAGCATAGTTTGGTTTGGCAGGCATGGTTGGCAGATCCATTTTAGGATCAATTTTAGGAAATTGATCAATTTTATGAAACTGAATCCTGTGTCTTAGAAAGAGGCTGAAGATTTTGCTTCAGCTTTTGCACTGCTCAGAGATCAGCATGGTAAGTCTACAGCTTCATCATGATATGGATCTGGTTAAGTCGGTGGATTCTCTGTTTTGATCTTCACAGTAGGAAGTGGTTTAAGTATATTTATGTGCCCTAAGAAAGGGTTTGGATCCTGGCTTTCCAGTTATCCATTAAGAGCTCTGAGCTTTGTAAAAAACCTATTGAAAACGCCAGATTCTGAAAACATAATCCTGCCTTTTTTTTTTTTTTTTTAATTGATCTAGTTACATTCAGGTAGGGTTTAGGGCATGTTTTAGGGCATATTTTAGGGATAGTTTCAAACCATGTGATTGCAATGGCTTTCAATGATACCCTTTGTGATTTTGTGACCAGTTATATACCCAGTCAACTGATTGCATCAGAGATGTTTCATTTTATTTTGGATTAATTTTGTTTATTAATCAATTTGTTTTTTCTTTGTGTTTTGGAATACCTCTTAGACAGTCTACCAGTGTTTATAGCAGTTCACTCTACAATTATTCTACACGTCTGCAGTGAGACTGTAAAGAAAATTTACACAAACCAATTTAAATAACGTTATCAGTGTGTGTTATGAGATCTTACCTCATTAGAAGACAGAGAGAAGATTGGTCAAAATCATGATACAAGTACAGCTTGTGCATCACACAATGAGGAATCATTGCAGTTGAAAATATCATGAGAAGAAGAGTCTTCAGACTTTGCAGAATATTCTTCACTTCCTGTCTGGGGTTGGTGAGACACACACACACAAGTGACATTCAAAGCCAAAAATCCCTTTAGTTTATTGAAGGTTGATAAGACAGGCAAGCTTTTTCTTTTGCAGATTTTTAACAGAAAATTGTTTTCTAAGTAGTAAGCAAATTAAATATAAATTATTATATATCCTTTTGATAGGTTGTATTTAAGTCTTTACCCAGTCAAGCAACTATGTCAACATCACATGATTTGCTTGATCAGTCCCAGCCAGGCAACACATAGAGGAAATACTGAGTGCCAAGTATACAGAAGCTTTCATGGGGTAGTTTTTTTGGAATAAATTAGAATAATGAATATGTTAATGGAGATGATGATCTGCTCAGCAATATTCAATAGTCAGGAAAAGAGGCAAATTCATCTGCTCAATTATTCATTGTGAATTATTCGCCTAACTCTAGTAGTCTTGATTAGCGCTTATCTGATCTAGAAGGAGAACAGCAAAAAGCTGTGGCTCTAGGAAGGAAGGTGGAGAAAACCAATATTACTGCTATTTATTTGATTCACAAATGTCTGTCAACAGAAGGCCACAATGTGCCTCTTGTGCACTCTTTGCAGGAGACCACCAACTGACTCTAATCAGTAAGGGATTTTGCTGTGGCTAGGAGTGGAAAATATCCCTCACTATAGAGGGTCATAGCTGACATTTATTTTCAAAGGCTTGCTTTAGGTTGGAAGCTCTATTTTCCCTCATCCTTGTCTTATATGAAAATCAAGTTCATGACCAATGTTTTGTCTCTTTTCCCCCTCTCCTCTCAGGCTTGAAGCTTGAGACAAAAGATCCCCTCTATATTACCACTGCCATTCTTGGTCAGGAACCAGGAAAACAAACCATAGAATTGTTAGGGTTGAAAAAAGACCTTGAATTTCATTGAGTCCAACTGTTAACCCAGCACTGCTGTGTTCACTGCTATGCCACATTCCCAAGTGCCAGATCCACATGGGCTTTTATCATTCCTCTGGGCAATCCAATGCTCGACCAGCCTTTCAGTGAAGAAATTTTTTCCTAAATCAGTCTAAACCTCATCTGGAGCTGTTGCAGAGGGGAAGGGGAGGAAGGGGAAGGAGAAGGGGAAGGGGAAGGGAAGGGAAGGGGAAGGGGAAGGGGAAGGGGAAGGGGAAGGGGAAGGGGAAGGGGAAGGGGAAGGGGAAGGGGAAGGGGAAGGGGAAGGGGAAGGGGAAGGGGAAGGGGAAGGGGAAGGGGAAGGGAAATGTTTTGCAACCCATAAAATACTTATAGATCTAGTAATTTCAACAGATGTAAGAATGAGCTCAGAGTTAATTAACAGATAGAATGCCTGAGACAGACTTGTATTTGAAGTGATGGACAGAAACAGAGGTATGCACATGGTCTGCTGTCTACACTTCCTTTTTCTATTGCCTGTAAAGCAACAACTCAATGCACTTCATTCAAAGAGGCCCAACACATTGAATGTAATCTGGCTTCCTTTTCTCAGAAAATATGTTTTCCATTTTCCTTTCCACTGTCCACAGTGCAAGGCAATAACTCTCTGTTTTTCTCTTATTCTAACTCCTAACGAATTACTGCCTTCTTTCCCTATTCCTTTCATCCCTCCCATTGCCTGCTAGGGACTTCACTACAGTCTGCCACTTCCATCTCCACAGCTGCCAGCTTTGGGTTGTATATGGCTTTTCAGTACAGTTGTGTCATTCTGCCCAGTGACTCAAATATAAACAATTTCAGAGACCTAAGAAATTTAACCTGATGGTGTCCACAGTTTTCAGCACAAGACTTTGCAGCATAATCTAGACAAATGCTCTGAAAACTCAATTAACTTGCTTGGATTCATGAGCTCAGAGAGAGGGACTTCCAGGAACTGATCTCCAAGAAAGAAGGTACAGAGCCTGCTCTGTACTGAGGTGTTCTTGTCTCCAGACTAATGACTGTCTTTCAGCATAATGGCTGAACAATATTTCAAGGCTTTATCATCATGATCCTGTTGTCAAATGAGTCAGTGGTACGCCAGGAAGCTCACAGTGCATTAAAGCTGTAGTGCTCTCCCTAGCCGTGATAATATATTGCATGTCAGGCAGGCTAAACAACTCAGAGCAGGGTAAGCTGGAAATATTAAAAAGGTACTAGCGGGCCAGAAGCTTATTTCTATGTTCTAGCACAGTAGAGGGCTTTGTGGTCTTTAGCTACTTAAGTGGCTTTGAGAAATGTCTAAACTACAATTTCTTCCAAGATCATACTTCCCTGGAGTACATAGGTCTAAAATTGCTGTTCTCCAGTTTAATTATGCTTATTAAGTCCCAGTTCATTTCCTGTTTTCTGCACAAATTACACCCTAAAGCATTATTTGGTTATACGGTAGTCTGTTTAATGATTCTTTTTCTCCACTTCCAGATTCAAATAACAAATATTTGCCTTTAGCCAATAATTTGTTGATGGTGTTTATCTGTTTATGGTGCTAACATGAATGCATGAATAGAGCACTATGGGTTTGAAAATATATACATCCAACATAGAAATATACATGCATATATATAAACACATGTATAAATTTAATTTGTTAATTTCACTTTATAGAAATCATGTATGCATTCTACTGCCATGTAATACTCTATTCAGATATTTTCAATTCAATTGTGTTTTCATTGGCATTCCAAAAGGGTTTTTTATTGTAAAGCCCTCCACTGACACTCTGCTCATGCTTGCCTATTATCCTTCCAGCTTTGCCTTCAGCTGAACATACTCCTTTTTTCCTCCTTCACATGATTACTTGCACGAGGATTTGCATTTAAATGGATGTGGAAAGTGCATTAACAACACCTACAGTAACAAAGCAAAAGCTGCTCAATACTTGTTACTGTCAGATATGAATTCAAAACAAATCAATTAATGTTTTGTATAGCTGTTTTCAGTGTTTGCATTTAGGTGGAAACTCTTCTTTGTATTATGCTTAACACAGACTGTGCATATTTAACACAGATTATGCACAGAGAATTATTTATACGTCAGTAGCCTGAACAGAAAAAAGAGTGATGTTCAAGATCTAGAAGTCATGGATAAGATCTATTTTCTGTACAGATGAATTGGATCCTTAGAATCTCAAGATTAGATACTTTATTTCCAGTTTATATATTCACTTGTTTTGTAATAAAACCAGTTTAAATGATTCTGGCATTTGGAAATCTAAGCCATTAAAGCATTAATAATGTCTGTTTTTTGTTGTGCAGATCATGGAAATTTTGCAAATAGCTCAAATATATAAAAGAGACACAGCATGGTTATGAACAGAACTGTTGTGACTTGCATATAAAGTATGATTGTAAGATGTTCTTTTAGTGTTGTAAGTGAGAAAATTAAATTAAACCAGGCCAACCCACTCTATTGCAGAATAAGGCGGTTTATTTTTAATTTTCTTGTGCTTACCATAGCCTGTTTAAATGTATCTTTTTATACAGTAACACAAATGCATAACACAAATACTTTAAAAAAAATATAAAACTAATTTCTAATCAATCTTTAGCTTTGGTGGCTTGTAAATTTGCTCCATATAAAAGTTCTGCCAGGACTTTGAGGGGTAAAAGTTATATTAATTGTTGATTAATTAACATAAACATTAATTTTTTTAATGTGTCATTAAACTAAAAATGTGTCACAAAAGAGAAAAGGAGAAGAAAAGGTAGGCTGGGAGTCAACAGACAACTTATATTTTTCTTTCTCCAGAGAAAAGGTAGACAAGAGAACATCTGTCATGATTCTGAACATAATACACCTCGAGTCCTAAAATGCAATTATTGTTTATTACCTAAAATGGTTTGCTATATACTGTGTGTGCTAAAGAGAAATCCATAAACATCAGGGGTAAATCACTAACAAGTCTTTCTTGTTTGTACAAAAAACCTGAACAAACAAATCTGTTTTTCTCTACCTACTGATGTGGCATAGGTCTAAATAAAGCAAATTCATTGCTTCCAATGAAAGCTCCATTGCAGCAGTGAAAGAACATGATTTCAGATGTCATAGTAAATGCCTTCTATGTCTGTACTTTAAGAAATGTAATAAGTATGGCAGGTTCTAAAACTAGCCCTACAAAACCAGTCATTTACTTGCAGGTTGCAAGACAAAAAAAAAAAAAAAAAAAAAAAAAAATCTGTGAATGAAACTGTATAAGTGGAATCAGAGCATCCAGGTTCTGTAATGTTAAATCTTCCCCTGTAATCTTCCTTCCAGCTTTTCATAATTTCAAGGTAGCAACTAAGAGGGAAGGCAAAGTAGTAATGGCAGGAGTGCTTGTGTGTGCTACCTTCATCCACAGAGTGGAACGGTGCAGGGCCAGTCTGTCCAGGCAGGGCAAGATTCGGTGGCAAACGCTCCTCTCATTTACACTGACACCCACGCTGCCTGCAGAGGACACGTGCAGGAGTCAGGGCCAGCCCTGCCACAAGGGCCCTGTGTGCCCAGAGCCACTTCTGAAGGATTGCTGTACAAGGCATGTGTGTTGTGCTACTGCAAAGTAGAAACTAGGCTGGCAAATGGTTAGACAAATAAAGCAAACTCCCCCTTTCTCCCCGCCTTTATACCAATCTCTACCTCTCTTAAGCAATAAAGAACAGTTAGTTTAAACTAACTTAGATTTACTGAAATCGTTGGTATTTTAGATCAGAGGGAGTTCTGCCTCCAATGTCTTCACTGATGTTTTTATGTCCATTTAGTCCTCCTGATGTGAATTTAATGCCCAGAGTGCCTGAATCTCCTGCGCTCTTCCATCTTCAGAGCTGCCATCATGTCAATAGACTAATTTAGACTGAGAGGAGTTCTGTGTATTATTCTTAATATACTTCCACAGTGTGCAGTGTAATTGCTCCTTTGGAGCTGATAATGCATTTTTATTGCCTAAAAAACAATTTGCCGTACAGTGTGGTAATACAATCATTGGTTTATGTTGTGAATACATGTCATATATAGTGGGCCAAATTACCAGTTAGTTTGTATCCATGTGCAATAAAAGTAAAGCTGCAGAAGTAGAAGGAGTCCACCTCATAGCCTAAAGACCAAATTTAGAGGGACCTGGGGCTGTTCAGCCTGGAAAAAAGGAGGCTAATGGGAGACAACCACTCTCTACAACTCCCTGAAAGGAAGCTGTAGCCAGGTGAGGGTTAGTCTCTTCTCCCAGATAACAAGTGACAAGTCAAGAGGAAATGGCCTCAAGGTACCCCGGTGGAGGTTTAGATTAGATACGAGGGAAAATTTCTTCATGAAAAGGGTTATAAAGCATTGGAACAGAATGCTCAGGGAAGTAATAAAAACACCACACCTGGAAGCATTTAAAACACATGTGGATATAGCACTTGACGACGTGGTTTAGTGATGAACCTGTTAGGTTGTGGTAGTGGGCAGTTGGACTTGATGATCTTAGAGGCCTTTTCCAACCTTAGTGATTCTATTGTTCTAAGATTTTGGTCCTTGTATCTTACTGGTTTCTGGGCTGCACAAAAAGAATTGGACACTGTATGCCTCATTCCCAGCTGAGTGCACTGGTGCCTGGGCAGGAGTGCACCAGGAGGTGAACCACCTCCATCTGCCTCGTCTGTGGGGTTGGTTTAGAGCTTTTAGGTCAGGTCTCACTTGGTCAAGGCCTGAGACAAGTAAAGGATGGGCCCGAGCATGCAAACAAGTAGGAAGGACAGCCTGGAATAGCCTGGAAGACTACCTAAAACTTAAGTGCTGGGAAGCTTCAGAGTCGCCTTCAGGACTATGTGTGCCAGTGTCACCTGGATGCTGAATGTGATCTCTGTGGCTCCATGCTTAAGCCTTCCTCCATATTCCATTTATTGGATAAATAAAGAATGAGATATGAATGCTTCAGAGGAAAATAAAGACCAAAGAATACGATGAAGAATGTGTTAGCTTGTCTGAAGGTCTGAACAGAGTTAGATTACTGGTAAATGATTTCCAGATTGAACTGAGCAGACCAGTGGATGGATTCATCCTCTGATCCATTATAGTTGGGAATGAAGTGGGAAATCATACATTCAAAGCAAGAAGCTCTGCCCTATTCGGGGCTGGCAGTGAGTGTCAGGGAGAGAAATCATCATGCCTTCTCAGCCTCATCAACAAAGAAAGTGAGTATTCTGAAAAATCCATTGTCCTTTTTTCCCCCCTGATACTGGAGGAAATAAGAGGCCATGAGAGGAAACCTATGTATCTGCAATGGATTTTTAAAAATATTAAATTTATCTGTTTTATTTGATCTACAAATGAAATATGTTTGATTATCATTAATTGTCTCCTAAGAAAAATAGCATTTTATCTTAGCAAGACTGCAATATTACAATATCAAACAAAGAAACCTAAGGAATAAGCAGCTTTAGGAAACAAAATAAATAAACAGCAGTAGATTGCCCTAGGCACATGCTTTTACTAATTTTGGTTTGTTGTTGTTCATGTCAGTTAGGTTCAATAAACCAGCTTTCCGGTAATGATTTGCTTTCTTGTGTGACACTTCAAGAACCAGCTGACAGTTTTCTGTGTTGTCATTAGATTTTCTAGTTCCATATGGGTGTGTAGGGTCCACACATTGCCTAATTCTGTTAGATTTCTTGCAGTTAGTTTCAAAAGATGCTTGGAATAAGGCCAACAGCAGAATCCTCTACATGTAAGTGTTACTTCTGTGTTTTGCCTCACAAAATGTTCAAAGGGAAGTTGAAAATGTTGCCTGCTTCACCAGTTTGCAAAAATATGCTAATTAGAGTTGGCTAAAGTGTGACAAAAATATCAGACAGTAAAAAAAAAACTATATAAAAGGAAAAAGACAGAGAGAGAGGGGAAAACAAAAAGAAAAAAGAGAGAGAGAGAGAGAGAAAGAAAAACCTGCATTCCAATATTGCTTTCTTTGGGGATCAAGAAATACCTTATAGTATTAGGTATTAAGAAGGGAAGTCTGTTCCTATTTCTTTAAAAGTGCACTTTCTTGGAAGAAAGCTGATTTCATTCTTATCATGGATTCCTGTTCCATGTACTCTGTTCCAGCCACTTTCTTCTCCCTGTATCAACCATGTAAAGGAACCATAAGGCTAACAGAAGTTTTCCAGATCTCTCAGTGCAGCCATTAAAATCTAGTTGACTGTAAGAGTGAGTAACTGGACAACCAGGTGTTCTGAATATGTCCGTGTCTCTTACATAAAAATGTGCTCTTACCTGTATATTGTCTGGACACAAATTTTCACCAGAATAGATTCACATTCCTTTCCTCAAACCTAGAATAGTGTTTGCATTTACAGGAAAAAGGAAAAAGGAAGAGGAAGAGGAAGAGGAAGAGGAAGACCTGTGGAGCCAGCAACTGATCAAGGAAATAAGCAGGGAATGCTTATTGACTCCCTTGCAATAGAGGGACTGGGGTGCACGATGACTTTATGTAGCAACATGTTTAACGTGAACTTTTCACACAAGGCATGGTTAGACGGGAAATTTTTCTGGCACAGAACATTGTGGGGTTGGAAAATCCCACAATGGAAAAGGGAATCTGCTCAGACAAGGTCGTAGTGGGTAGGTTTATTAATGACAGCTGCATACAACAGCTTCTGCTGAAGCCATCATTCACCTGCTGTTGGGTGGATGCTTTTCCAAGTGAGTTCAAATTAGCTATCTTAGGTGAGATTTGTGCCATAGTAAATTTTAAAGATCTCAGGATCAATGGGAAAGTGCAACTGAATGAAAGATAATGTCATGTATTGTAATAGAAAGAAACTGTCCATCATATCACAACCCATGAATTGTTAATTCGGGAAAAATGTGCATGTCACCATGCATGACATTAAATTAAAGAAAATCCAAATCAATGAGGAGAAAAAACAGCAGAAAACAAGATGCAGTCTTATGCAATTTCAGTGCACAGAATGTTTCAGGTACAGTGAACTCTTCTGGCCAGCCTATCTCAGACAATAACATACTAGCTAACATGAGTGTCCTAGATTACAATGTAAAATTGTGCCTAGGGTATGTATTCTATCCCCATGAGCCGTTGGAGCCAAGGTGGGGCAGTGTTTTCCTTATCTTCTGTTAATGATCCCAACAATGCCTTGCCACATGAGTCATAGATAACTCCCTCTGGGAGTTATCTCTGTTTAATGGGCCATCAAGGACCCACTGCATGACTCATCATCCCATTGTGCGATGCTCCGCCCAGGGGGAGGAGCCAAACATTCCCACCTGGATAAATCCAGGGTTTGGGACAGCACAGATAGCTTTCATCCACTGGACTCCCAGAGGAGACAAGAGCTACCAGACGCTTCTACAGGATCACTGCTTTGACAAGACCATCTCATCTGGACTGCCACTACCACCCTAACAGGGTGTCAGGTTGTATTCTGACTCTGTCAGTGTTTTTTTTTTTTGTACTATTACTTTTATTTTATGTTACTTTTCTTTTATTTCTCTTCTTTTCCTCTTATTAAATTGTGTTTCTGACTTGGAGTCTTTCACTGGTTTTGCTTTCAAACCAGCACATTTTTTGGCGCCCAACGTGGGGCACGAGGTACTGAGAAAAGTCAGAATTACAATTTTGGGAAGAAGACACTTGTTCACTATGATTCTCAGCATGTTTACATGTGTCTTGTACCTAGCGCTCTATATCTTTCTGCACATGGGGCAGTATCTACAGATCTTAATGCTCCTATGTAAACCAGGGTATGGCACTAAAATTGCTTTATTGGTCTATTATGTCTATTGCATGATAACCTCCAAGGCAATGAGCACAATTCGGAATATGTACTCAATTTTGTTGTCTTGTCCCAGTCTAGGATGCTTTGTTTGGGGTCTCAACAATCTCACCCAGCCACAGTGGGGAGGCATAAAGAATGATTTTTTCCAGTCTTTCAGGCCTGATACAGCAGGTTTTGGAAATATTGAGTTCTCTCTGGATACCAAGGACAGCATAATGTTGTTGTTAGTACTGCTTTGTTTTCTCTGCACAGCCTACACCATGCTTAAAGTGCAGCGTTTTGTTGAGGCAGAGGAGAAAAGAACCAAATGCACAGCAACAGCTTTCATGTCTACACAGGTTGTCACAGAAGAGAAAGGAACCAAAAGCCAGGCAACAGTGTCTGAATCTACGCAGACTGTCACAGAGGAGAAAGGAACCGAAATCAAGGCAACAGTGTTCACGTCCACGCAGACTGCCACAGAAGAGAAAGAAGCCACATACAAAGCCACAACATCTGTGTCTGTGCAGGTTGTCACAGAGGAGAAAGAAGCCAAAGATGCCAGCATCTCCACACAAACAATCACTGAACTCGAACAGCCTAAACCGGTAGCAGTTGCCCCCGTTCAGAAGAAGAAATCAAAGAGCAAATCAGTTCGCATAGTGACTGAGGAGGATGCAGCAGGACCTTCGCACCCAGCAGAGGAGACAGAGCCAGAGATCATCACTCGCTCTCTACCTCTGGGTGAGCTGCGTGACCTGCGGAGGGAATTCACCCGCCAGACAAATGAGTCCATCCTGACCTGGCTGCTCCGCATCTGGGACGCTGCAGCCAATGACACCATTCTGGATGGAAGTGAGGCCAGGCAACTGGGATCGCTGTCCCGGGATGTAGTCATTGACCAGGGCATCGGAAGGACCCAAGGAACCCTCAGCCTCTGGCGGCGACTGCTGACAAGTGTGAAGGACAGATACCTTTGTAAAGAAGACCTCCAGGTGCATCAAGGAAAATGGAGCACAATGGAACAAGGTATCCGATGCCTGAGGGAATTGGCTGTGCTGGAGATCATTTTCTCAGAAGACGAAAGATTTCCTAAAAGCCCAGATGATGTCCAGTGCACGTCGCAGATGTGGTTGAGATTTGCACGACTTGGACCAGAGATGTACTCCCGTTACCTGGCAACGCTGCAATGGAGAGAAGGCGAGGACAGGGTGGGCGTCTTGGTCAACAAACTAAGAATTTACGAGGACACTGTCACCACCCCATTTCGTACCCATGTCTCATCCGTGGAAACAAGGTTGGCTGAGCAAGTCCAGAGCTTGATTGAAGAAGGCCATCAGAAACTGAAGAAGGAACTTGAGGAAGAAATTTACCACATCTCACCAGAACCAATAAGAGTCTCTGCCATTAGGAACAGGTGTCCTCCAGCCAGAGAGAGAGGATATACTCCACGAGGTAACCTCTGGTCTTTTCTTCGAGAACATGGAGAAGACATGAGGAAGTGGGATGGACAACCCACCTCCTCCTTAGCAGCCCGGGTACGTGAACTGAAAAGAGGGACACCTACCATGAGGAGCTCATCTAGAGTCAAGGCTGCTCCAGTCTCTCGTGCACAGAACTCCAGACAGTATAGGAATGGTGATGTGACTGATCCTCTTGAAGGGACCTCAGGAACATATTTAGAGGAGGAGAGCAACGCGCACCATGAGCAGGAATAGGGGGGCCCTGCCTCTAGCCAGGTAGAGGAAAGGGACAGTCGGATCTACTGGACTGTGTGGATCCGATGGCCTGGCACATCCGACCCACAAAAATATAAGGCTTTGGTTGACACTGGTTCCCAATGTACCCTGATGCCATCGGGGTATGTGGGAGCAGAACCCATTTCAATTTCTGGAGTGACAGGAGAGTCCCAGCAGCTGACTGTATTGGAGGCCGAAGTGAGTTTGACTGGGAATGGGTGGCAGAAACACCCCATCGTGACTGGCCCAGAAGCTCCATGCATCCTTGGCATAGATTATCTCAAAAATGGATATTTCAAAGACCCAAAAGGATATCGTTGGGCTTTTGGAGTAGCTGCTGTAGAGACAGAAGACATCAGACAACTAAATACCCTGCCTGGTCTCTCCGACGACCCCTCTGCTGTGGGACTGCTGAGAGTTGAAGAACAACAGGTGCCAATCGCCACAGCAACAGTGCACCGTCGGCAATACTGTACTGACAGAGACTCTGTGACTCCAATCCATGAGATGATTCGTAAACTGGAGAGCCAAGGGGTGGTCAGCAGGGCTCATTCACCTTTCAACAGCCCTATATGGCCAGTGCGTAAGTCCAATGGAGAATGGAAACTGACTGTGGGTTATCGTGGTCTGAATGAAGTCACGCCACCACTGAGTGCTGCTGTACCAGACATGTTGGAGCTTCAGTACGAACTGGAGTCCAAGGCAGCAAAGTGGTACGCGACCATCAATATTGTCAATGCCTTTTTCTCCATTCCTTTGGCAGCAGAGTGCAGGCCCCAGTTTGCTTTCGCCTGGAAGGGCATTCAGTACACCTGGAACCGACTGCCCCAGGGGTGGAAGCACAGTCCCACCATCTGCCATGGACTGATCCAGGCTGCATTGGAAAAGGGTGAGGCTCCGGAACATCTACAGTACATTGATGACATCATTGTGTGGGGGAACACAGCAAGGGAAGTCTTCGAGAAAGGAGAGAGAATTATCCAGATTCTGCTGAAAGCTGGTTTTGCCATTAAGCGAAGTAAGGTTAAGGGACCGGCTCAAGAAATCCAGTTCCTGGGAGTGAAGTGGCAAGATGGTCGTCGCCAGATACCCACAGAAGTAATCAACAAGATCACCGCAATGTCTCCGCCAACGAGCAAGAAGGAAACACAAGCTTTCCTAGGTGCCATAGGCTTTTGGAGAATGCACATTCCTGAGTATAGCCAGATTGTGAGTCCTCTCTACCTGGTTACCCACAAGAAGAATGATTTCCACTGGGGCCCAGAACAGCAGCAAGCCTTTGCCCAGATCAAACAGCAGATCGCTCATGCGGTGGCCCTTGGCCCAGTGAGGACAGGACCAGATGTGAAGAACGTGCTCTACTCTGCAGCCGGGAACAATGGCCTGCCCTGGAGCCTTTGGCAGAAGGTGCCTGGTGAGACTCGGGGTCGACCTCTGGGATTCTGGAGTCGAAGCTACAGAGGGTCTGAAGCCAATTACACTCCCACAGAGAAGGAGATCTTGGCCGCCTATGAAGGAGTTCAAGCCGCCTCAGAAGTAATTGGCACTGAAGCACAGCTGCTTCTGGCGCCCCGACTGCCGGTGCTAGGGTGGATGTTCAAAGGAAAGGTTCCTTCCACGCATCATGCCACCGACACTACTTGGAGCAAATGGATTGCCCTCATTACACAGCGCGCCCGTATTGGAAACCCAAATCGCCCTGGGATTCTGGAAGTTAAAACGAACTGGCCTGAAGGTGAGACTTTTGGATTATCCTCTGAAGAAGAAGAGGACCAAGTGACACGTGCTGAGGAGGCCCCACCATATAACGAGCTACCAGAGACTGAAAGACGATATGCTCTCTTCACTGATGGTTCCTGTCGAATTATAGGCGCTGACCGGAAATGGAAAGCTGCAGTATGGAGCCCCACACGACGAGTTGCACAAGCTACCGAGGGGCAAGGTGGATCGAGTCAGATGGCAGAGCTTAAAGCAGTAGAGCTGGCTTTGGGTATTGCTGAATGAGAGAAGTGGCTGAGGCTCTATCTCTACACTGACTCATGGATGGTAACTAATGCCCTGTGGGGATGGTTGAATCGCTGGAAAAAGGCCAACTGGCAGCGCAGAGGGAAACCCATCTGGGCTGCTGAGATTTGGCAGGACATTGCCACCCGAGTAGAGAAGCTAACCGTGAAGGTTCGACACGTGGATGCACACGTACCCAAGAGTCGGGCTAATGAGGAGCATCGCAACAATGAGCAGGTAGACAAAGCTGCCAAGGTGAAAGTATCACAGGTGGATCTAGACTGGCAGCACAAGGGAGAATTATTCCTAGCTCGTTGGGCCCATGATGCCTCTGGTCTTCAGGGAAGAGATGCAACATACCGATGGGCCCGTGACCGAGGGGTGGACCTTACTATGGACAGCATCTCACAAGTCATCCATGACTGTGAGACCTGTGCTGCAATCAAACAGGCCAAGCAGGTGAAGCCTCTGTGGTACGGTGGACGATGGCTGAAGTACAGGTATGGGGAAGCCTGGCAAATTGACTACATCACCCTTCCCCAGACCCGCCAAGGCAAGCACTATGTGCTGACCATGGTAGAAGCAACCACAGGATGGCTGGAGACCTATCCTGTGCCTCATGCTACTGCCTGAAATACCATCCTGGGCCTTGAAAAGCAAGTCCTGTGGAGACATGGCACCCCGGAGAGAATCGAGTCAGACAACGGGACACATTTTAAGAACAGCCTTATAAACACCTGGGCTAAAGAACATGGTATTGAATGGATATACCACATCCCTTATCATGCACCAGCCGCCGGGAAAGTGGAACGGTGCAATGGACTATTAAAGACTACCCTGAAGGCACTTGGCGGAGGGACCTTCAAGAATTGGGACATAAATTTAGCCAAAGCCACCTGGATGGTCAACACCCGAGGCTCCATCAATCGAGCTGGTTCTGCCCAGTCTGAACCCTTGCACACAGTGGATGGAGATAAAGTCCCCATGGTGCACATGAAAGGGATCTTAGGAAAGACTGTTTGGATTAATCCCACCTCAGGCAAAGGCAGACCCATCCGTGGGATTGTTTTTGCTCAAGGACCTGGTTACACTTGGTGGGTAATGCAAAAAGATGGGGAAACCCGTTGTGTACCGCAAGGAGACCTGATTTTAAGTGGGAACTAGAATTAGTGTGTAGGGTTTCATTCTGTGTATATATGTATGTATCTGTGAGAGTGTATGATGTAGATGGTGATAGAATAAGGGGTGGATTATGTCCTAGGTTACAATGTAAAATTGTGCCTAGGGTATGTATTCTATCCCCATGAGCCGTTGGAGCCAAGGTGGGGCAGTGTTTTCCTTATCTTCTGTTAATGATCCCAACAATGCCTTGCCACATGAGTCATAGATAACTCCCTCTGGGAGTTATCTCTGTTTAATGGGCCATCTAGGACCCACTGCATGACTCATCATCCCATTGTGAGATGCTCCGCCCAGGGGGAGGAGCCAAACATTCCCACCTGGATAAATCCAGGGTTTGGGACAGCACAGATAGCTTTCATCCACTGGACTCCCAGAGGAGACAAGAGCTACCAGACGCTTCTACAGGATCACTGCTTTGACAAGACCATCTCATCTGGACTGCCACTACCACCCTAACAGGGCGTCAGGTTGTATTCTGACTCTGTCACTGTTTTTTTTTTGTACTATTACTTTTATTTTATGTTACTTTTCTTTTATTTCTCTTCTTTTCCTCTTATTAAATTGTGTTTCTGACTTGGAGTCTTTCACTGGTTTTGCTTTCAAACCAGCACAATGAGAAACATAAAAAAGTCTAGAACATGGCAATAAAAATGGCTATGACATAAAAAATTCTCACTAACAGTTTTTTTTGGTGAAGATTGGCTCAGGAAGAAAAGGCATAAAAGAGGACATAGTAGACCTGTGTGTCATGGAATTAATGGAAAAGGATGTCTTGTAACTCCAGTTCACCAGAAAATGAATCAGAATACACAGAAGATGATTAGTTCTAAGTTCAGAAGAGCTATTTTTTCCTGCGAGCATTGCTTAGCCTACCTGATGGGGAACAACCATATGTTCAGTTAGGGGAAGAAAAGGGATTAAAATTATGTACTGAGTAAATCAGGAGAGAGAAAGTAGTATCAAATCAACATATGTTTTATTTTTTTCATAGGTCCTCTTTTCAGTACTCTAATGATGTCAGTAGAAGCAACCACTTTAAAGATCTGAACCTACAACACTCAAAGGAGCAACCTTTTCAGGATGTTTCTCCCTAGTTGACTACTTTATAGGAAATTAGATTGTCAAGGACAACAGAAGCCAACTTCATCAGTCTGAAGCTTTTTCCCCAAAAGTAAGGACTGTAATGCTTAGAAAGACTGAAGAGGGTGATAAAGAGAGACAGTTCTTAAATTAGAGTTGCATGACTCGTAAACTTAATATTTTATTGGTTTAGAGGCTTTAATTTTGTCAGCTTCTTTTCTCAAGGCTTGCAGAACTAAGCCAAATTTTTAGTCTATATTTCCCCCTTCCGCTATGACAATTTTTTCATCATTTCAACCTTAACTGATTTCTTACAGATAATTTTCTACTTCTGCCTTTTCCAAATTTTTATTGTAAAGAAACCTTTTAAAAGGATAAAAATAATTTATCTAAGAAATAGGTAGCTGAACTTCCTCCCTCAAAAGTGCAACTGACAACCTGCTTTGGACTTGGAAATAGCCTACCACTTGATAAAATTTCACTTTTGCTGACTTTTTTAAAATCTTATTTTACATAATCTAATCTTTAAAAATCAGCCTTTGGAGTTGTTGATGATTAATTTCAGCATTTCCTCATTAGTAACGCTGTTTATTTCTGATTCTCATTAACCTGTGAGATAACAGCTTTTGAATCACCATTGTAAGAATCAAAGTAAGTTCTAATAAGACCTAATTAAGGCGAATGGAGTGTCAGACATTATCTCTCAGCCTGTTTGTATGTTAGTGGATTGATAACTTCCTGCTCAGATTCAGTTGCAGATACATAAGTTTTTTTCATTTGATCATATCATACCTCTGTTCACAGAAGGGGCAGGAATAAGTCCTTAGCCAGAGAGGAACAAATTTGTTGTGAAATAAAGTGTCATATACAAAGTTTAACAGAGAGGCTGTTGCTGAGAGATGCATGTATTTGGAGCAGTAAAAGTACTGCTTTTTTGTAAAAGTACACACTTCTCACTTGTGTTTGTCAGCAGTTTGGTGGGTTCAGCCTACTGAAGGCTTTGGATTTAAATTAACATTTTGCATAAAGAGCTAAAACTTTTTTTTATCACTAGTTTGTGCAGAGAGCTAAACTTTATATACAGCAAAATGACAGAGGCACATTTAAAGCTCTTAATGATATCTGGTTCTGATCAGCTTCACTGTGTTGAAACATTCTTAAGGCTCTGTCACAGAGTTCACTGATTACCTTGGGAGAAACCTAATTGAGTCCACCAAAATGGGTAGTTTAGTGTTCCTGTGCTATCTACAGGAAAAAAACTCCTGCCTCTACAGTGCAGTCATGAAGCTCAAGCAATGTTTTTGTTCACACAGGTGACCAGTACACTGTGAAGATCTGTTCAGAAATACCTTATGTCTGACTAAAGGGAAAAAGGATGAGGATGTCCTGTGGCTATTGAGATGTCATGGTTTCACCCCAGCCAGCATCCAAGCTCCAGGCATCCACTTGCTCATAGGCTATCAGCGGGATTGGAGAGAGTATTGGAAGGGTAAAAGCTGGAAAACTCATGGCTTGAGATAAAGACAGGCTAATAGGGAATATCCCCTTGGTCAGTTGGGGTCAGCTGTCCCAGCTGTGTTTCCTCCCAACTTCCTCACCAGCATGGCAGCACGAACAGCACCAAAGGCTTTGGGTTTGTGTAAGCCCAGCTCAGCAATAACAAAAACATCTCTGTATTACCAACCCTGTGCCCAGCACAAATCCAAAACACAGCCCCATACCAGCCACTGAGAATAAATTAAACTCTACCCCAGCCAAAGCCAGCACACAGGATCATTCATGTCTCAGTTCATTGCCAAGGATTCACCTGGTTAGTTCACTTGAGAGAGTTACAAAAGAAATGGAGTAGCAAATAAAGTTGCATGCTAAATTAATGGCATATAATGGACAAATTAGCTACAGGATTAGGATTAAGGATTAAGGATTAAGGATTTCTGAAAATGTGTCATTCATGACAATAATGTCCTTATGTCCATGAATCACATTTTTTAGGACATTCTAAGTGCCATTGGATTTGCTGCTCACCTCTCTTCTGTATTCTCCCCTTCCTTAGCTGTCCTCACAAACAGCTAAAAGGTTGAGACAAGGTATATATTAGAAAACTTAGTTTGTTAGCATTAGGCCCATGCAGGCAACTCTGGTGCTTCCAGTTCAGTGAAATCAAAACTTCTGTTTTAATGACACTGAACACCTATGATTGTATCTTTCAAGCCATGAAATTATTGAAGAGTTTATTGCTTCCCAGGTATCAACAGATAGCTCCAGAACCAATAAATACTAAGCACTGGGAGGAGGGATGAAGGAAGGTTACTAAATTTGAAAAGAGGCAAAGACAAATTGGTAGATATCTGAGAAGGGCAATAAAGAAAGAGAGAGAGACCAGAAAGGAAATGAGGTGGAAGAGAGATTAGGAAAGAGAGATGAAGATAAGGTAAAGATTGAAAACTTTTGTTGCTGAAAGTACCTGCTTGCAAATGCTCATGTTCCAAATTCTCACCTTTCTGCCTCATGATTATACGTAACTGGTCTTCTATAACTTTCAAAGGTAAACTTCCCCCTCCTTCTACAATTTGGGTAAAATACTTTCAGCTGTTTCTGATTTTTGCCTTTGTGAAAACATTACATGTTTTAATAAAGAAAGAAAAAAAGTTGTTTCTCCTTAGCATAACTTAGAAATGATAAAATTTTGGTACATGAAACTCAGGATGTAACTAACCCCCAGTGAATTGTACATATTTTTGTTAGGTTGTATTAGAGTTGATTGTAAAATAATGAAGTTATGAACAATTTAAAGCTTGCCTCAGAGCAAATGCAGTAGAAAATTCCATCAATGTTTACATGGAGCTGTTAACCAGAGATGCACATGTGCATATAAGCTGATTCTCTGTGTAACGCAATACTAAAGCTACAACAAAGGTAACTTTTCTACAAATACTCGAGTGTTATTTTGTATTACCTCAGCAGGCTTTTTTCCAGTCTTGCTATGCACCTGCACCTCAATGGGTTATTGACTAAAACCAAAGAGGTCTTTTGACATTGTCTGCCACACATGACACAGTGAGCTGCTCTGGAAGGAGTGGTGAATAACCACGGGTGAGGCCAGACACGTCAGCCTGGCCCAGACCCTCTGGGAGCTTCGAGCCATGGTCTTCTCCGTCTGGTTTAGTGGAGTTAAACATAAATATACATCACTATGAAAATAAATTATTATTTTTGTATAAATAAAGAAAAAAAATACTCTTTTTTGGCTAACATTTTTAACAGAACTACATTGCTGAAACCTTGGGTTTATGTTCTATAGGTTTGATCTCATTTCCTTTGAAATCAAGGACTGAATTGAGACCCAAATCGATATGCTGAAAATAGCTACAAGACTGTAAATATTTCATGAGGTGAATAAAGTGTGATTTCCGTCTAATAATTTATCTTGATATGAATAAAAAACCACTGGGAAAAAATAAGCTCATTTTGAAAAATGAGGGAGTCTGTTTCCTGGCAGAAAAGTTCTCTTGCCTACGCACATACAGCTGAGCTGCTTCATAGTGCAAGCTATTCAAGATTTTATAAGCTAATCAAGTTTGAGTCTGTTTTTTAACAAGATGGACAATTTCCAAAGAAAACCCAGGTGCTGCAGGACATGATGTTGATGAAACGATAGGTGGCAAGTTTTTCTGCACTACACCATAGGCCCTCACCAGCCTTAACCCAAACATACTCTTAAGTTTAAGCAGCAAGTATTCCCACTGAAATGAATGGGTTTATTCACATGCTTAAATTTAAATAGGTGCATAGGTGATTTTGTGGATTGGGGTCTGAATCCTCAGAAAGGTGTCTGCTGCAGGAGATGTGCTTTAGGAGAGGCTGGGAAAGAGGACCATAACCATACACAGTAATCGCTTGTGTTTCTGTGACATGCTTTGTAAAGACAGGGCAAGTAGTACCACTTGGGTAACCAGTTTGTTATCTAGAAATTATTGTGCTAATAACCCATCATAACACTGGTGTAGGCTGCTCATACTAATAATGAGTAACATATGTGTTAAGCCTATGAGATTGTCATGGAAAAAAGTGTCTCCATTAATATATTTGAAGTTAAGTTCAAGTGGACATTTTCCTTTTTTTTTTTTTTTTTTTTTTTTTTTTTTTTTTTTTTTGACTTTTTGAACATTGCATTATGGCCTGCCCAGGCTTTGAAAATTCTTCATGTATTTTTGCAGGGAAGAGCAGGTATGAGGTCTACTTTTTTAAAGTTTCTGGTAAAGTTCTAGGTATGGAGAACCTTCTCATGGTACTGCAAATCTTGCTGAGGCCAACTGTAAAGTGAACAGTAAATCAGTGGTAAACTTCATAGAATTAATTATAAATTTTGTATTATAAAATGTATAGAACAACACTACAAGCTACTGTATGGTGGTAGGGATTATGTATTTGTTATAATTGATGTTAACGCAATAAGCAATGTAAACTTCTGTTGCCTTACTAAAAGAACAAACGGTAGCAAATATTTTTTTCTTACTTTTCCAAATAAATATTTTTCCACTATCCTGGAAGAGCATCAGCTAAGAATTTTTAAAAATTATTTTCTGCACTTGTTTTGTGTTTTTGATTATAATGCATTTTTTACTTGGCAACAACCACAGCTTAAAATTGTATTTTATGCATATAATTTTGAGTTAGAAGAAGAAAACCAAGGAGTGTACTTTTCAGGACATCTATTTTTATTGTTAATTGAGATGCATGCAATTAGAATGCTTCCAGCATATGAAAAGATTTATTTGAAAAGATTAAGCTTTAATTATAAATGATGAAAGAAAACTCACCATGTGGAGTATTTGCAAAAGAAAGCAAACTACTATTTAACATGGTGGCAAAACAGCCTGTGACAATAAGTAATGTTAATTGATTGGCCATGTTGGGTACACTAGAGCACACAGAGCAGGGTTTATATGCTAGAGTCACAGCATACAGAGAACAGAAACAACACAGAAACACCCAGCATTTTGACTTTGGCCTTAATAGGGTTGTCTTGATTATGTAGCACAAGCAATGATAAGCCTGATTAAGTGAACTTTATTTCATTGGGATCTTTAAATAGCTGACTAGGAAATTTGTAGCTTAACCTGCTCAGTCACCTTTGTGTTACCATGGCAATAAAATATACACTGGAATGACATTTGACATTCTTTTAATTCTTTGCAATTTGCAATCAAGACAGCACTATGAGTCTGCTTTATTTTAAGTTCTCTTTAAAATAACAGAGATGTAAATACTATCTTCTGAGCACCTGTAAATCATATAATACTGTATGCATTGGTTATGTTTGCTTTTGAAAACATGTATATGGCTTGGAGTCACTTAATACCTCCCTGTGGACATCAGTTTAATGGTTGGTGTCAGTCTGAAATGAGAGTAGAATATTTGCACTTAATTGAAAAGGAGCTGGCAAGTAGATAGAAATCACCATGATCATTGTCTAAATCCAATTTCTTGAACACTGCACTTCAGTTCTGGTTGCTTTTCTTGTATAAGAGGCAGAAACACAACCAAGAAGGGTCACATGCATGATCAGTTGTGTAAGGCATTTTCCTGTGCAAATGAAATAGAGACCTATAAAATCATGAAGAGAAGTGAGATTATTCATGGATTCTCAAAAGTAAGAGGGCACTGCAAGTTTAAAACAAATAAAAGAAAGTACTCTTTCATAGAATACATAATAATCACAGAATCACAGAATTTCTAGGTTGGAAGAGACCTTCAAGACTGAGGCCAACCCAGCCCTAACACCTCAACTAAACCATGGCACTGAGTGCCACATCCAGTCTTTTTTAAAACACCCAGGGATGCTGACTCCACTGCCTCTCTGGGCAGACCATTCCATTCATGCTTTCTGTACAAAACTTATTCCTAATATCTAACCTGTATTTCCCCTAGTGCAGCTTGAGACTGTGTCCTCTCATTCTGTGAGCTGCTGCCTGGAGAAAGACACCAACCCCCAGCTGACTACAACCATTCTTCAGGAAGTTGTAGAGAGTGAGAGACCTCTGAGTCTCCTTTCCTCCAGGCTAAACACCCCCAGCTCCCTCAGCTGCTCCTCACAGGGTTTGTGTTCCAAGCCCCTCACCAGCCTCGTTGCCTCCTCTGGATGTGCTCAAGCGTCTCAACGTCCTTCCTGAGCTGAGGGCCCAGAACTGGACACAGCACTCAAGGTATGGCCTCACCAGTGCCCAGTACAGGGGAAGAATGACCTCCCTGCTCCTGCTGGCCACACTATTCCTGATCCAGGCCAGGATGCCATTGGCCATCTTGGCCACCTGGGCACACTGCTGGCTCATGTTCAGCTGCTGTCACCAGTGCCCCCAGGTCCCTTTCTGCCTGGGCACTGTCCAGCCACACCATCCCCAGCCTATAACATTGCAGGGGGTGACTGTGGCCAAAATGCAGGACTCGGCACTTGGATTTATTAAACTTCATATTGTTGGACTCTGCCCAGCCATCCAACCGTTCCAGGTCTCTCTGCAGAGCCCTCCTACCTTATAGATCAAGACACGCTGCCAGCTTAGTGTTGTCTGCAAATTTAGTAATGAAGTACTCAATCCATGTCATGAATAAAGATACTGAACAGAACTGGCCCCAGCACAGACCCCTTAGAAACACCAGTGGTGACTGCTGCCAGCTGCCATGGCTGCCATTACTTCACCTTTTAAGGACACCTAGTTTTAGACCAGAATAGTTCCTGCATCAGCGTACCACATTCAGTGTGATAACCTGAAAACAGGTCCTGAAAATTTGCAGCATCCAAAATCTGGCTTACTAAGTTCACCTATGTTTTGCAAGGACAGTTTTCCCATTTCCATTTGCTGTCTTCTGCCAGGATAATGCTTACATTTCCTTTGAGACTCTTCAAATACTTTTATGGGGAACATGATTGGATAAGATCAGCTAGAGTTTTTGACACTGGCTAGTTATTTGGAGTATTTTGACTTTCCAGTCAGAAGTGGCAGTCTAATTAATCTTCGCAGATAGAAGAATGGTCTCTATTTGAAAAGTTGTTGATATGGTCAGAGGTCTGGTAAACTGATTTTCCAGTAAACCAGCAAGGATCTCTGACTTCCAAGGTACTTAACCTGAATTCAAGAGCTGGGAAATTTACAGCATCACAGAAATTCTTTGAAATTGACTTGTCCTGTTCAAATACAAATGTCACGATCATAGACCATAATGAACTGAAACAGAATGGGGTTCCTCACTTCAAATTTTATGGTTCCAGCTTGCTTTCAAGTATGACTTCTATCTTTCCTTGGATCAGCCACTTAACAACAATGCTTAAACATCTAATTAGCTTCATTTGGTTACATTAGTTAAATGTGTTACTGAACATCAATACCTTAATTCTCACAAGATACTCATTAGGCAGGTAAACAAACATTGGTTTCCCTCTGCTGCAGATGAAAGAAACGAATGTTTGAATAATGTGTGCAAGGCCATGCCTTGAGAAAAATGCTAAAGTATTACTTAAATGTGAAGACTCCTAAGGTCATTGAAAACTTTTTCTGGAAAGGTGTGATACAACTGAACAACATTGTCTTACAGGAATCTTTGAAAACATACAGTCCAGAAAAATCAATGTTAAATAATTTTTAAATACAATTTGAAATGTGTTCATAAAGAAGCAGCCTTTTTTGTTACTATAAGGTCCTTCTGTTTAGCAAAGTGTAGTGCAAAACCATAGGTCCCTTATTGCCACAACAGCACTATCCTGCACTACTTCAGCTGCATCAGCATTTTCCTTAACTTTGCAGTCTATCCCAAGGTAAAGTTTTACATACTGTAATGTCAGTGAAAAAAAAAGTCAGCATTTTGTAATGTTGTCAATTGATATCCGATAGAATTTGAATAAGGAGGCCAGGGACTCGTGGCTGCTGT
The DNA here is from genome assembly GCA_017589585.1 of Phylloscopus whistleri. Lineage (NCBI taxonomy): Eukaryota > Metazoa > Chordata > Aves > Passeriformes > Phylloscopidae > Phylloscopus > Phylloscopus whistleri. The sequence continues at coordinate 3,575,142 of JADMLD010000679.1, read as the reverse complement.
CATTGTCATATTGTGGAGCCAAGGAGAAAGAAGGAGGCAAAAATCCTCTTCTTTATACAGAACAACTAAACTACATAATTCATTGCTGCCAAAGGCCTCCCAGTCATTTTCAAAATAAATCTAAAAAGTAAATTTGGCAGTTAATTACTTAGGCAGATTTTCACTCCTGCAGATATCCTATTATTACAAATAATAGCCTTAAAGTAATTTCTGAACACACTGGCTGCACTGGTAGGCACAGCCCTAATCACCTTTCACAGGTGCTTTGGTAAGACAGATATATTGAAATTCTGAGAAGATGAGTATAGAGCTTACTGCTCACTGCTCTACTTTTTGATTACCCAAAAATAAGTTTTGCTATCATAAAACGCTGTAGATTCTACATTTTTCCCAAAGAATCTTGAGACAGAAAGACTGCATAGAGGCTGGGAGGGAGGTGTAGGAGGCATAAAAATGGAGAAGGTCCCTACGTCTCCCAAACAAGGATGGCAGATTGTTAGGTTGCAATAACCAAGAAATGTTGCAGAGACTATCTGAATTTCCTTTTTGGTTTGTATTCCTTTTTTTTCCTTTGCCTGGCAATCTTCACTCTTCTGCTACTTTTTCATATTTTCCTTACTAATTAAGCATGAAATAATAAGGACAGTGAAAAATTAACTCAAATGACCAAGCCAATATGGCAGAAAAAAAGGGCCTTGCTGAGCCCCACTCCTGTTCCAAATCAGGATATAGGAAGCAGCATGGAACATCTGCCACTCGCTTTCCAAGACCATCCCCAAGTTTTTTAATATACACAGTGGTAACAATCCAACAGAATTCCAGACTGCCATCAAATAATAAAGATTAGTGCAGATAAATACTTCAAATACAGAAGCAGTTTGTATGGTTTGCTGTTTAACACATAGCAGGAGAGGTGAAATGTCCTCCTCACCAGGACTCTGCTGTGGAAGCTGTTACAGACATCATGAGCAGTGCCTAATCACACATCATACTTACTCATTCTTCGTCCTTGGCAATAACATCAGAGTTATGTGACTCTGTTTGTAAAGGTGCACAACATTTCATCCAGTGTTAGGTTGGGTGATATCCATGGCTTTTAGCAAGCTGCTAGAAGATGGTTAAAATGCTTTCATGTGGTAGATATTCAATATATCGTTGACCTCTGTTTATAATGGTGCTCTGTGTTAGTGAGAGTCTGTGTTCCCAGAACCAATAACCAGCAGTTAAACTGATGGAGTTTATGGGGAGAAGAAGACAAACTTAAGCATGCCCTTCACAGCAGGGACAGACCAAATCCCTAGCCAAAGCCTTGATGCACAGTTAATTAAAGAGAACAGACAAAATGGCTACTGCAAACACAATTCATTGTGTTAATACGAAGAAGGAAAATTAGTTGGAAGTCTGAACCTGACCTGCAATGTCATAATAAAACATGTTTTCAAGCTTTGACTTTTCTGTCAAAGGTTATATCAAATGGCAGATTCAGAATTTCATAGGGACTGCTTAATCCTAATTTTTCAGCCTCTGCAGTTCCATATTCTTCCCACCAATAATCAAAGACCCAGCTGATCCTGTCATCTCTACTTACTGCAAATATATTAATCTAATCAAGGGAAAGTAAAACACGTCATTGCACTGAATCAATTTTAAAGTCGTCCAGACAGAATGAATATAAAATAGATTTAAAGGTCTAGACTCAGCCCAGCTGAGATCAGAGTATCCACTGGAAGTTCCCCTCTCTTCAGTCAGTGATGAAAGGGTAGAAGCGACACAGACCTCCAACTTAATATTAAGTTGCATTTTTTAAATGCATGGAGTGCTGAATACTAGAAATTGGTGCATAACTTTACATATCCTCTCATTTGGTATTGTGAAATAATTATGAACAAGGGCTATTGAAGATGGCAAAGAGCATAATTAAGGAAAACAATAACATTGTTACGAGAAAAGGGCTTTCTTTAAATTTCGTTGTGAACTATCCCCAAACAATATATTCATTGATGTGAAAAAACCACAAGTACATTTCATGGCAACATGACTTTGTGAAAAAGTTTTATTTCTCACCTCACAGATGATTTGAGTTGCTTTTTCTTCTCTTTTTATTTTTTCCTATTTATCTATTTAGGTTACAATTTCCTGAAAAAAAATCTTTCCAGCCCAAGATGAAAAATGAAAAACATTTTGAGAGGGAGTTACCCGATCAGAAATTACAAAAAGAACATCAATAAATCAGTGGAAGCATGACATCAGTAACAGTGTCAAAGTCATTGGTAAAAGACAGATGGTCAGACTTGTCGGTCCAGAATTGCGTGGAATCATCCTTTTGTGTGAGCTGGAAGGCAGTGGAACACAGGAAAACAGAATCATAGGATGGCTTGTTTGGAAAGGATCTTTAAAAAACATCTTGTCCAACACCTCTTGGGCAGGGACACCTTTCACTAGATCAGGTTGTTGAAAGCACTATTTGACCTGACTGTGAACACTTCCAGGGAAGGAGCAACAGCTTCGCTGGGCAACTTCTTCCAGTGTCTCACCACCTCCGTTGTAAACACATCTAGGAGGATGTCCTAAGATTTGGAGTCGGATGGTCTGTGTGCTATATATGTATGATATATGGTTGGATTTGGGACGGAAAACATAAATGTAACAGCGAAGAATCACTGCTATACTGAGGAGTCTGTGTGGTTGCTGTGCTGGGGGAAACAGCCCAGTGGTTGGTCACACCGGGGTATTCCCTCGGCACTGTGAGCACAGAAACAGACCTCTAGGGCTTGCCTGGGCTTGTTCCAAGACTCCAGGCAGGGTGGGACCCAGGAGCTACAGCCAGATAAATGTAGCAAATGAATCCTGCCTGACCCTTTCAGAGAGGCTGGATGATCAGTGGAGAAAGAAACCGGGACTGCCTAAAAGTCTCACCCAGAGGTTTATTCCAGTTCCAGCCAGGCTTCTGAACAGTGTGACTTCCAGAGCAGAACCAAGGGACCACATAGCTGCCCCCAGGTTATAACCTGGGAGAGGGGGAAGGGGGAGGGCATACAGCCTATCTATCAGAGAGGGACAGGGTGTCACCCGAGGGCTAAAGGGCAACCTAAAGGTCAAATCACCTCTGAGGAGGGGTGGGCCCTTTCTGCCCCGGCCAATTCCCTCAGTGATCTAGCCCCTGCAGAATTCCAGGTTGCCCAAGAGACCCTGTGTCTTAAAATCATTCCCTAGGGATTGGCTGGGAAAAACCTGCCCTGGGTGAGGGGAAAAACCCCCAAAGAGAGCTCACCTTGAAAGCCTTAAAGGCACACTGCAACACATAAGAGTACCAATATCTCATTTCCTAGATACAAAAGTTTTTTTCCTATATATAAAAGTACTTAAGATAAAACCCTGTACTACAGAACATTTTCTGCCAGGTGATCTTGCAATCTGAATATTAGACGAGGAGAATAGATATTCAGTGTTAAGTTCAGTTAACAATTACCAGTCTCAGTTACTGCTTATGATATTACTTATGTGAGGAATCAAGAACCTGTATCTGTGGTCTTGTATATAAGTACAGAGGAGACAGTGCTTCAAAGTCTAGGTTGGTTTTATCGATCTCAAAGTCAGTGCCAGATTTGTCAATAGTTCAAAGTTCTAACATCAAAGTTACAATACACACTCCTTCAAACAATAATGATGTCTAAAATTTAGTTTCTAATATTAGACCAGAAATGCTGGGAGTTTTCTCAGTGGAAATTTCATTAGCTTTAGAAGAAAATTATCTTTAAAAATGTAATTTAAAATTAACTTTTTAATTTTTAAATTTAAATTTAAATTTAAAAAATATTTTTAAATTAAATTTTAAATTTAAAAATGTAATTATAAGGGGGTTTTTTGTAGGAAACCACTTTAAACAGAAAAAAAATTTATGGATTTGAGTATACTAAAAAATTCACAACAAAGAGCAACAGTTCCAGCTCTGTAAGATTTGTTCCTGGGGACACTGGGTAGGTAACATGAATACCAAGTTATATGGCTTTCCCTCTGATGTTACGGATAGAAATTTGTTACACTAGGCTTTGTGCAATTTTAATTCATCTCTTGTGTCAGGTAATATTCAGATTGATTAATTTTCTACTTAACAAATTGTATTCCGGTGAACTGTAAACTACTGAGAAAAAAAATAATTGCCAGTCTTTGGATAAAGAATTTTATTAGAAGTAGAAAAAAGACAATAGATCCATGAGCAATAGAAATAAAACCAATAAGCCCTGAAAACAGCAAAGGAAACATTAATTCAGTCAGCGCCCTTTCAGTTTGCCTTAGGAATCATGAGTAGCAATTTGAAATCCTGTTTTTCTCCTGGGAAGAAGTGATGCTCTAAACTATACTGATCAAATAAAACGGGAAGCCGCAGGCTAAAACAGAGGGAAAGAAGTTACAACAAAGAAAAACAGCTAGTTGTATGAAATGACACATTTATACACCAGCAAAGTAAAATTAGAATCCTCTCCATTTACTTTATACCAGCTGCAGAAGAAAAATAGCTGTATTACAGATACCAGACAACAGACTAACATAAAGGATTACTTTGAATCATCCCAAAGGACATTTTCCGAAATATGTGCTTAGGATATGCAGACAAAATGGTATCATTGTGCAGTTTTGGGGTATCAAAAAAAAAAAAAAAAAAAAGCAATAATCTCAAATATATTAAAGAGATTTAAAAAGACAGTGTAAGTAAAAATTGGTAAATAAAACCACATAGGAAAAAAAATTATGAAAGAAGAGAAAAAATCCTTTAATTGTAACAGAACACTTACAGTGTGAGGGTTTCTTAATCTCTTATAGCCTGAAATCTCTCCTTCACTCTAGTCTGACTGATGTGCAGTCTTTAGACCTACACTTCTAAAGATGGAAGAGAGGTATTCTTAACAAGTGACAGTGCCACAGGAAACCACTGACAGCTCCAGAACCTGGGACACAACAGTAGAGCTGAGAGAAAACAGCTAATATACACAATTTCTTTGAAATCCATTGTGTGCTGAAACATTCCTGTTCTATATTCACTCTGGCACCATGCCTCCAATACAGAGGGAACAGTGCCTCAGTACCACTCTGGGTATTTGCATTTGCTATTACAAAATAATGGTTTGTTCCATTGCACATGATAATTGGAAAAAAAAAAAAACAACAACAAAACAACAACAACCAAACAAACAAAGAAAAAAAAAAAAACAAACACAAAAAAACCCAACAAAACAAAACACCCTGTAGCACATCAGGGAAGTGACACAGCAGAGCTGGGCCTTCATTTCAAAAATTTTTGACAAACACATCAGTCCCAAATTTTAGATCTGATACTGATATCTCTGCTAATTAAGGAGCAGCATGCAACGGATTAGTTTGGTGGCTTCATAACAAAAGAAGGTTTAGATGGGATCAAACACTCAGGATGATAGGAGAACCCCAGCTCAAGATCTTACATCTACTTGAAAATTTATGAAGGATATCAATTTAGATGCTTTAAGCAAATCATCCAAAAGTTTAATAGAGGTCACCTTAACAACTGTTCTGATCCTTCACAGCTGTGAGAATAAGTATCAAGGCAGAAGGAAAAGGGAATAATCCACATCTGTGTTATGCTTGTAATCAGGCAGGGTATAGCAAAACTGAGTTTTGCTCAAGCCAAATAGGATGAACAGGACTTACACAGGATTAGGTGTTTTTCTAAGTTTCATAGCCCAAATGTAAGCAAAAGGCAAGATTTCTTTTTGTTTTTCATTTACTTCCTGTGTAAGAGTCCACAGTGATGTCTGTAACTTAGTAAGAAGTATAGTTAAAAATAATCCTTTCCATTAGTTTCTGAGGTTATCTGGACTTTGGCTGGCAAATGATTGTTTAACAGCATATAATTAAAACAATTCAAATTATAATTTGAATAGTACAGTTTCACAGTGGAGCAACAAATGCAATCTTTGGGCAAGTAAGCAATATTGGTCTTTCAATTCATCATCATTCTTTTCTAATCTGTTTGGAAAAATACGTTGGCCACAATGTGAAATCAGACACTTTTTTCCACAGGTCACTGCCTACTTATTACCACAAATGAGAGTTGTACACAGGGAAAAAACACTCTCTCTGTTAATTTGCTGCTTTTGCTGATGTTGTGTTTCCTTTATTCAAGTTATGGTCATACTGATTGCACACTATCTAAAGTTTCCTGTCACTGTAGAATCCCAGAGTTTTGGAGCAGGTGTAGCTGTAAAACTTCTGTGCTTCACCTATTCTATAGATGGAGCCTGGTATCTCAGCGATATTAAGGCTGAGTTCTGAAGTATGTGCAAGATTTTTGGGTGCTTAGTTTGAAAAATATTTAGTCTGTTTCCTCACCATATTAAAGGTTTTTACACCACCTGGTAAATGCAAAAGTCTCCTTGATGTCAGAGACAACAATGAGCTCTGAAACATTCAAGTCATCAACAACTTCTTCAGCTGAGTGTTTAGAACATGAGAAACTTTAATGACCTTCAGGTAAAATATTGATTTAAACAACTAGCTGGTATCACGGGGGAGACTCAATTACTGGCTTAACTTTCAGCTAAGTTAAGATAATTTTTTTCTGTTTCTCGTCTCAATGACTGTATAGCTTCCAAAGTCTTTAAAAGGTGGGGACAAGTATTATAGGCAATTGTTTATTAGAATATTCAGGGCAATCATTGCAGAGGTACCACAACAACACTTTCAAGCTAAGGAAATACAAAAGCTAAATGTAGTAGGAGATTCAATAGACAGTGTGAATATTGGTTGATTACGTTTGTATAAAAGGTTACTTCCTCACAGAAAAAAAGGGCCAATGTTCACTTCGTTCTGTAAACACACATATGTGACTGAATGTATCCATGTGTGTGTTTGCATGCTTTCCCCATTACATATACGTATAAATTAATGTTTGCACATCTTTTTCTAGAATAAAACAATAAAGTATTTTCAACATTGTTGCAATACTGCATATTTGACTTTTAAAAATAGATATGCCAAAATATTTCTGTTTGGACACCCAAAAATTAAGTCACCTACAACACAGATTTACCTATTTATTTCATATATACAGTAGAAACAGCAGACCAGTTTTCTATTGCCTGAAAGCTAATCCATTGGAAGACATCCAATTTACAAATGAAAATTGATATCCCTATGACATTAAGGTCAAAACTTCAAGTAGTGCCACATCTTTTGGTGACCATATTGAAACTTCTACTGTTTTTGTAGAATATTAAAGAGTCCTGCAACATTTCAAAGACAGTGCCTTAGAGTGTGCAAAGGAGCTGATTTCTCTCCATCACTATGTTGTGTATCTCCAGCAGAATGAGATGTGAAGCTTCAAAGTAGGTCATGGGGCAGCAACATATAGATTAATCTGCCTAGAAAATAGGATCCTCTAATCCAGCTGGCAAAGTATGACTCAGAGGATGATTAACAGTTGTTTCATATGTCTACCAAACAACATGAAAAAAACATCAGACAGTTCTCCAAAGATTAGATTTAGAGGGAAGCTCTTCTTCACAGTACCTGAGAATGAAAATGTATTTCTAAATTGTCAAAACTTACAGCTGGAACAAGGAAGAGGAACTGACTGCTTCATGTGGAGTTCAACATTTAAAACTGAAGGCTCTCTAGGGCTGTACTGTTAATCATCATCTCTGGAGAACTGAAAATAAGGGGCTACAAATGAAATAAAAGGATCCCCGCTTGCTTAACCTTCTCACTGGAGTGAAAACCATGACAAAAGAAAGGATCTAAAAAACCCCCAAAGACACCACATTCAGATGTCTGAAAGTAGCTGTAATGAGGGCTTGTAACATCTCATTAGGAAACTGCCAAACCCCAGGTTGCTTTATAAATGGACAATCATGAGCTGCAATTACAAAAAAGTGGGAAATACAGTGACAGAACCAAATATTGTGGCAGGAGAGGATAAGGTGCACAGCATGTACTGGGAATTGAACCTGAGTTTCTTTCTCTAAGTTCTTTAGAAAAATCTTTTAAAGGAAATGCTAGGATAATTTTCATAGGCAAAGGAAGGAGAACAACATTTTAGCCACTTTTCCGTTAAGACTGGAATCTCTGAATGACACCACCAGTATAGCAAAGGTCTCAGGTGAAGACCATCAGGCATTTGACACCAGAAAAGCACCCAATTAGATTTTTACAGTTTTACCGTAACAATACATTTAGCATCAGGATGATAGTGCAATATATGTATAGTTTTTACTAAGTTTACATAAAAAAGATATAAAGGATCTTACTTAAATGCAAAAGAAAATGCAATCAGTGATTTATAAATAGCTGAAAGCCAGCAAAACCAGTGAATATTTAAGAAGGAAATACTTAGCTGATATCTAAAATCACTTCTCCCTGTTTAATCCAGCTGAATTGTAATTTTTAATCAAAATTTTTTTCCAACAAATCAATAGTAAGGAAAAAAGAAAAAGATCGACTATGTCTTTCACAAGAGAAATTACATTTAGTCATTCAAGGACAAATTTCTGGATGCACCCACATGAATCCACAGTCCCCACACCTGGTATGACAGAAAAAAGCATCCTGGATGGATGAGACATGTACCTGGGCTCCTAGTTCAGAGAAAATAGCTGCTTCTGAAACTTGGCTTATGGCATATTTATCAAAGAATAGTTTGTGAGATATCCAGCTGTCCATGGAGGACTGTCCTGTAACAAACAATTCCAAGAGCTCACTGAAATATGGAGGGAGATGTTACTCCATACATAAATACATCCTGTGCTAAAGAGTGCCCAGGGAAAACCTGACATCAGGGAATTATGACAGTGGTGTCAGATCTAACTGCTTTGGAAAAACAGGCCTTCTTTCCATTTTCAAAGTCTATTTATGTTAGGCTGCTTATGTTGGGGACTTAGCCATGAATGTGGTCTCATCTGCCAGAGGGGTGGTATCTTGTTTTCCTTGGCCCAGTGAGACAACCAGCCAGGCAGCCCAAGTCTTGTGCACATTCAGAGCAGAAGGATGAAGGAAGCAAGCCTGTCAGCACAAGAAAGAAAGAGGAGAAGCCAGTGCACACCCAAAATGACAGCCAGACAGTTCTGCTCCCTAGGAAATACACACCAATAGACTGTGCTAAATTTCACATTAAACAAGTAGAAATTTTGGAAGTGAAAGAGAACTGTAAGCAGGCAACAAAAGGAAGTGAATCTACTGCTGTTCTTTTGAGGTTGCAATTTCAACCATTTCCTTCACTTACTAATGCTCAGTACCTTGACTGTCAAAGAACTAAGTTCCTGTGGGAAATAGCTCTTTAAAAACAAGGAAAAAAAATTAAAAAGTCTTCCACATCACTTAGTTTAACTGTTACATATTACATGGTTATGTGAACTCCTTAAGTTCTAACTAATTTTCCATTTATCTGACAGTTAAATTCCTTGAATTATGTACAGGATAGATTTCCTGATTAGAACAAGCTATTAGAATTTTCTCCCTGCATACACCAAAATGAATCAGTCAAAAACCCAAAGCATTAATGTCACTGTTTTAGTAGTGTTTGTGACAGTTTCTCACACACCTTTATTCTTAACAATCATAACTATGCTTTGCAGGCTCCTGTTGGATTTTGACAGCGCAGAGGGTTTTCAAGCATTTTGAGGCAGGGAAACTGTAAGTGAGAAGCTGGGAGCCTCAATTTACAGCTCAGACCTTGACCAAGCTACACCTGTGTCTTGGGTTATAGAACCTGAATTGTGTATTCTATTTTCATCTGCTGAAAGCGGTTGAGGAACTGTTCTACTTTATCTCTTGTTTACTCTGGAGGGAGGGGGGCGGGTGCCTTTTGATAATGGCCCAACTGTTAAAACCGGGTAGAGCATTGTTTCTTATCTCTTTCACTGCCCGGGGAATATTTTCTGCTAATGGACCATTAAGACACCCCTACCCTCCCCAAGATAGTACATCCACATTCCATCATCCTATTGTGAGATGCTCCACCCAGTGGGGGGAGCCAACCATTCCTACCTGGATAAAACTGGGACTCCAGAACAGGAAGCTATCTGGCTTCACCCGATTACCGAAGGAAGACTGGACCCTTCTCATCATCACCAGACCCCTTTTCACCACCTCTGGACCCTTTTGGCTACAGGATCATCTCTACAGAACCACATCTGCCACTCCAGGAGGACTCACTTTTGGACTGCTTCCAACGCCCTGACCAACAGGGCGTCAGGTTGTAGCTCTGACTTTGTCAGGGCTTTCCAAAATTGTTGTTTGTTTGTTTGCTGGTTTGGTGGGGTGGTTTTGTTTTTTCTACCATATTTGTACTATTGATATTCCTAGTAAAGAACTGTTATTCCTATTCCCAAATTTTTGCCTGAAAGCCCTTAATTGCAAAATTATAATTTGGCGGGGGTGAGGGGTTTACATTCTCTATTCTAAGGGAAACCCCAGTTTCCCTGGCAGATACCTGTCTTTTCAAACCAAGACAACCTGGTCCAGTGCCTGGGACCATCCACTGTGTCAGGTGCTCAGAGCCCAGGTTTGTGTTCTGAATGAGATGACTGCTTTTTCTTTCTGCAAACCACTTCCTCTGAGCATGCTTTGTCTAACATATTAGTTAGCTCCTTAAGTGACACATGCAATTTCTAGCCCAGCATATGAAGATATCAGGCCTGTTTCTGGAAATATCCAATGTGTTATATCATTCATAAGCTGAATTTAAATGTTCTAAATTTCTATTAAAAATTATATCTGTTCTTTGGAGTGTCTTTGCTTCTGGTCTTAGGTCAGTAACAAATAAAGCCTTTTAGTTTTGTGCATAGCAGCCTATACAGAAAAACATAAACTGTTATTCGAAAAGTAATCTACTAAATGTGCAGAGCCCAACCCCTTGAAAAAATTCTTTTATACTTTATTGTCTCTGCATATATATTTTCCAGCTTTCACTTTCTCTCACCCACATCCTCTTTCTAGCTATTTTATAAAGTATGTATTAAATAACCTTACTCCAGAGAAACAAAATTAGCTCCTTGGGACCAACCAGCAAAATTTCTGTGTAAATTTGAAGCAATTTTTTTCCTGAAAGATGAAAGATGTGTTTACTGATCATTTGCATGCTATAAGAGGTAAAATAAACTAAACAAAAATTCCAAGCTTTTATCCTAAACAAAATACTCAAAGGCATATTTTTATTCTAGAACACATGCTGCTGATTAAATTAAAGGCCAGTCTGAAGACCAAATGATACACCCCAACTGGCTCTTTTTATTGATTGAGTACGTTCAGCTAACAGGTCAGCAGAATTTTTATTTCTTTATTCTGAAAAGATAGTATCAGTCTTTGCTGATTACTCTGTCAACCAGCAAAACCTTTGAAATGTCTATGCAAATTTTTGAATTTCTGGAACTGCAAAGTGCTCCCATACTAGTTGAAGTTGGATTTCACCCAATTCTTTTGGTGTATATATTTATCAACAACCAGCTCTCAGAGTGATATTCTTATAGAAGCTGGAATGAGAGACTATATATATCTGAATTCAGTGAGAGAACCATTACAGCTCTAATATTGCCTCAAGGCCTTCCGATCAAGCGGGAAAAACTCAAGTCACTGCCCTTGGAACAGGCAGTAGGAGTCCTTCCCACATAGGAAAAAAAGGATATCTGGAGTGGATCCAGAGAACCGTGCTTACAAGACAAAAACAGGGAAGAAAGAACAGCAGGGGAGTTGTGATTTTCCCATGTGCATTTTGTTTCATTATTCCCTTATGAATCTCCGTATTTTGCTAGAACTTGAGGCCATTCATGGTGGTACATTTCCATGTTACTATTTAAATTGGTACCATAACATGGTGAACTGCTGAAAAGAAAGAAGAAAGAGATAAAATATTGTAACATTATAGAAGAACCATAGCAATGTAACTTTACTATAATTCCTGATTTTTTTTTTTTAACTTTGTAGTGTGTTATTTTTGTTTGAGGTGATTATAAAATTGCAAAATTCTCAATTTTGTTCATAGTGGGCAGGACATAACTTTTTACTGCAAATTAAATTCTGCCCACAATTTAGCTCAACCTAGAATACTTATTATCAGAGATTGTCAATCATATTGAGGGAAATTTGTCACAGCAATACATTTCTATCATTTGTATGAATGACAGACTAATAGAGGTTGCAACCTAGGCTGAGACACAGTTCAAATCTCCTGAGATTAAGGACAATCATTCCTAAATGGCTGAGAAGGCCTAATCTGGATCACTTATACTTCAACTTGGATCTACTAGGAAAACTGAATTACAATTTTATGCTATTTCCATTCATTGCAAAACCAAAATTTTACGAGATTAAAAGGATGTTCCATTTGCACCAGCATTCTTCATCCAAACAAGCATATAAAACAAATCCCTTGGGAAGCTTTTAACTTTCTGGTACTGGGAAAGGCTGTAATAGTAGTAAAACTGAGGTTTAAAAAGGAATAAGCAGCAAAAAGCCTATGTTTTCAATACTCTTTAGAAGTTTGCATGTCAAGTGGATATTCCAGGAATAAGAAAATTAATTTATTCTATAAAGTAGTCCCATCATCAAGAAAAGCGATGAGAGAGTCAATAATTTGCTATGATTGAAAAGGAAATTAAAAAAACCCCAAGGCAGGTTCTGTGGGAAATGGATGGCTTTTGGCTTCAAGCAGTGGAGGTTATTCAAGCAGATATACCACAGAAGAGGGTCAGGAAGAAGAAAGAATGAATCAACAGTGTCTGCAACTTGCTATATTAACCACCCAGATGGGAAGGAAAATGCCGCTATGCCTTTTTCCTGGAAACTCCATTGCCCTTCAGTCAAACATAAGCCAAATTTCTTGTCCTTATTTTGCTTAGCAAATAGCTCCCTGGCAACAGCAAAGCTTTCTGATTTCCTATTGATGTGAGAGCACTGACCCCTTTTTCTTAGATGTGATCTTCTGGCTCTAGAATATGTACAATGAAGTAGGTTAATAAAACATTAGCAGATATTGAATAATGCTAATAACACTCCAGTTTAGATCCATCTCCAAATCTTCAGGCCATTAAATGTTTGACAGAAAACACAAAGTAGATTAAAAATTATTTATTCACTTCCCAGAAACTGTAACAAACCAGCTACACCAGTCTAAAGATCTTTGACTTTCACCCGACTGCCACACAAGATCTGTAAAGTTTGTACTGGCTATATAAACTAGAAAAAAACCACACTATTAGTAGCACCTTAGCACAATAAGGACAATTATCTGACACTTAGCAGCTGAGAAGTTCTTGTTGTTATCCCTCTCACTTTTTTTAATGAAAGATATTCCATGAAAAACTATGGTATAGGAGAATCCAGATAATTTTGCTTTAATTAAAGTTTAAATGATAAAAACAATGTAGAATATAATGAAATAAAATGTGAGAAAAAACAAGCATGGTGAAGTTGATAGTTGTATCCTCAACTGGAACAGGAGAAAACAACCAAAAAACCAACAAAACAACAACAACAACAACCCCACAAAAAAACCAACCAAAAAAAACTCAACAAAGACTAAATGCTGTTCTGTCTTTTTCTGTGAAATCTTGTCAGAAAAGCTTGGAAAGAAATAACTTTTTTTTTTCCTTAAAATACTGTTATAATAGCACTTTGTGGGAAGATGGAATTCCTATTATCTAACAACCTGAAGCGCTGGTGTTATAACCACAGTTTTTTAGTGCCTTTTCAAAAATTGCGTCCAACTGACATCTTGAACTTTGCCTCAAGACACAGATACCAGAGAAAGTTTGATTCTTATTATTTGTATTTTTCTTTTTAATAATTTTAAAGAATTTAAGAAGTCTTAAATGTTACAAAAGAGTTGATTTTTACTTTTCAGTAGTAATGCGCTCATTTGAAGAGATTTGCCTTGTCCAGTTCAACTGCTCAGAGTTTATTTACATAAACTCCACTATCCAAAAGTATTTGTGAAAGATATTTCAGGCCTATGATATTAAAAATTTAGTTGGATTTACAGGTAACATCATTTACTGCTTCCCAGCACTGTGAATATTGCCCTCGCTGGCTTCAGGATTTAAGGGATTTAGCAGAAGCTTTATCACTTAACTTCAGCAGACAATTCCCCAACAAAGCAAAGCTAGAGAGTCTGAATTTTTGCCCCAATTTTACATCTCCAATATATAAATGCAGATATATAAAGATAAACAAACAGCTTCACACTCCAGGACTGTCTCTTGGATACTTTGTGAAAGTGGAACATTTAAAAAAAGGTGTTTAAGAGTGCATAAGCTTGTTGCAAATATTTAGTATTTTTAACACTGCATTGGGATATGTATGTGGGAATGCGAAATAAGAAAGGTTTTAGGAATTGGTTGGTATGGAACTGTCTTTTTGTACATTTTTTGATACATCTTGTTCCAACTGTGTTTTTCCCAAATTTCAAAGCAGACCAAGGAAGTTGCAATCTTCCCTTTGGGGCAGCACTATTCAATTTTTGCCCTAGTTGCTCCAATTCAAAACAAGCAGATTTTACAGAATATTTTTTTTTTCTACTAAGTTTGGAAATACATCCTAGTATAAATAAATTTTGATGGAAAATTTCTTATAAAACAGTTCTGTGTCACATTACTCGAGGAAAGAAATGTCTGACAATGCTGTCTGTTTCTCAGTTCCACTTGTGAACACAACAGAATCTGTTAATCAGTGTGCACGCTCCAACCTGTGCGAACGGAGCTAATGTTTGCTATTTCCTACATGCACTTAACTTCCAGTTACACTTATCTTCACCTCCCAGACCTACACAGACTGCGCACTCTCAAAGACTTCTGGATGTTGAGGCTGTACAAAGTCCTAAATATTGTGCCCTACTGTGTTGTTTTCTACTGGCTAAACAATTATTATTCAGAGACGAACAAGTCTTCATTTTCGTAGCACACATGAGTAGAGACTGTTGAAATATGCATATGATACCTGTGTACTACTTAGTCGCCACTAGTCAAGGACTAGATCAATTTTAGCACCTTTTCTTCTCCATGAAAGACCCATATTTTTCAGCCTGATCTCTGTCCTAAGACTCTGTTGCTATCCTAAAGCCTAGATACAAGGTCATGTGACACTTCAATGTTTTGGCAAAAATGGCTTATAATATAAAATGTTATTTTCATTTTATTCCTGCATATTCATGTAATGATCTTTGGGTGTCTAAGTGTTTACATGATATGCATTGAGCATACCTTTCTCTTTTGCAAAATGGTATTTATGCCATTTGTTGCAGCTGACAGTCTTTGCTTTTGATTAACTGTTCTTCCAGCAAACCAGATAAAAGCTTGGTTGGGTGAACAGTGAGTGGTATCATTTCATAACCCTTCTTCTTACATGATTGTTTTAAAACACACTGCTTCAGAAAGCCAGGACATTTTTTTTTTCATAGACCAGCATACTTCTCATAAGCTCATGATGAGGAAAATGCAACTCATCCTTATTTCTGCATTTTTATTTCCATTTGCTCACATAATATCTATTACCAGTGCTGCCACTTAAATGAGTCATCTCCTTAGTAAGCATAATGTTGCTGCATTTTCAATAGTTTAATTTAAGGAACAGACTGTAAATAGAGTGAAAGCTTTCCTCCACTACACACTTCAATCCTTCACATTCCAAAATGAGAGAGGGTCTTGACAAAGAGCTTCTCTCATGCCATCCCGATGGGAAGACATTACAAAAAACCACTGTGGATCCAAACTCACAAAATTTCCTCTGTTCACTGTGGATTAACCCATACAGAAGGGGTTTCGTCTGAAGAATGACCAAAAATATTTGTTCTGTTATGACTGGTAGCTATGCTATAACACTGAACTTAAACAGAAGGAAAACAATTGTCCTGGAAGTCAACATGTTTTCTTGCTGCAAACCACAGTGGGAAAACCAGTAAAAAATTAGAAGAGGATTTGATAGCAGTCAAAGTCTACACCTTTGCTCTCTGTTAACCTCCTCTTGACTCCAAAGGCAAAGACTGTTTTCTCTTATGAAAGAAATTCACTAACCTGCTTCTCATCAACCTCAGAAAGGCTGTGCCTGAAAACTAGAGTTACATGCACGATTATTTTAGCAAGAAACCAGCAATGTGTATTTTTTGCAGTTCCTAGAACTGCTAAGAATAAACTTGGACAAAAGATTTATCACTTTTATAAGGAAAGCCAATTGAGCATGACTGTAATATATTGTTCCAAGAAAACTTTAAAGTGAGACTGGGTAGGAAATTCAAAGAGAAGCAGCTCTTGTTATCGGTTTTAATGAATGATATTATGTGATAACCAAAAATAAAGGGGAAAACAAAATTAGTGATTGCGCAGAAAACATCCTTCCTACTAAATTATCATGACACCACAGTCTTTGGCTGTGAAGTTAATTTCCTCAGTAATTACGTTCTCCTCAGAAGCAGAAACACTCCAAAATGCCTGCTTGGTATGTCTTCCCCAAGGTATGATAAAAATCAGATTTTTGGCGCTACAGTAGAATTGCAGGGAAAGGAGCAAAGCCTCCTGTTGCCCCATTTTCAGGACCTAAAATGTATACCTGTGATATCCAGAGTGTGCCTTTTGACTGCAATATTCATGACAAAATTGTTCTCAGAAGCTATCAGTAGCATCATCCAGTTAGCCGAAAGGGTCATCCTGGAAGCGCCAGATGATCTTCTAAATTACCCTGGATAAGTCCTTTTGTCCCTTAGAAAACGAAAAGAAAATATAATTGTTAAAAAATTAATTTCTGTTCAGATGCATGCACAGAATATAGGCTATAACAACATTTAACAATACTTAAGTACAATTTGTCACCAGAAGCACAAACCCTAATCCTGTGTGAATACTGTCTTTGGGAAAAGAAAAAAACAACCCGCTAGTTATTTGTCATAGCCATCGTAACCATGGCTCAGAGACAGTGTTGCTTCTCCAAAATCACACTTGTAGGGTTACATCTTCAATCTTGGATCTCTGCCACAGGGATTTAGACACCTTAAAGACCAGTACATATGGGCACAGAAAGATTTCTTTCGGAAAACCACACCACAATGTGGTTCTGCAACCACAGTTACCCTTGTTCCTTGTGGCAAGTCCTATCATGAGAATTAGGCTCAGACATGTTCCTAACAAAGAGAGGTGGCATTACTAAGAAAATATAAAGTATCTTCTCATTTATGGAAACTCAGAGAAAAATTACAGTCCCAGGTCAATAAGTTTTGGACCTAGAGGCCAAGAAAAACAACAAAGAAAAAGAAAGGTTAACACATACATATGAACAGAAGACAGCAGACTTGCAGCCTTCTGGAAGGGCAAAATCAGGTGTCACTGATCCCTCATTTAATGATAGAAGTATCATCTGAGGATTTTCATATCCTGTCCCAAATAAACAGGTCACACTGAATAGTTCTGTAAGACATCCTGTCTTTTGTGGTGTCAGATCCAAAAGTCATGTAGCTTGACAATTATCTGCAGTGCTCTCCACGCAGATTACTGTACTGGGTCAAAAGGAGCAGCTTGAACTATAGCTGACAGGAATGTAACAAATGAAGATGTCATTAAAAAAAAACGAAAAAAAACCAAAACAGCCACACAACAAAACAGAAGGCTGTTATGGAATAATACCTCTTACATTTGTTTGTACAATTCCTTTTTGGTCAAGATCAAGTTCTCAACATTACTCACTATTTTAGTGTGACTATTCTATGGTCAAGCACATAATGAGATGAAGATTTTTCATATAAATGCCATTATTTCCTTATGGTGGATCTCTACAAATGAACAAACAAAACTTTCTTAATTTATGAAGGGCCCATTTTTATGCAAGGAAAGCCTTATAATTCTCTAGACAAATAATTTATATCTGTTTTCCTGAGGCTTATGGTAAAAACAACAGAAGATTCATTGAAATCCTTTCAGTACCATTTGAAAATGGCAGCCTGTCTTCTTGCATGCTCTGGCAGTAGGGTAATGTCCTGTAACCCAGAATTAATGTCAAAAGAGAAATTGTATTTTAAGCTGTCTGTTCAAAGACTCCCCAGAGGCTCCAACAATACAGTGGTCCTAACACTAGATTCCAGCTCTAGAGTCTATAATACAAATCTTGGTAACTAATCTAGTAATTAGTTTTCTAGTTACTTAGAAATCAAGAAGCAATTCTAAATTTGTCTACATACTGAGTGGTAAGGGATGGCCACACCTCATGGCAAGGAAAACTTTTGACAAGTTTTTTGTTAAAAAACTATAATCTCTTGCCCCATCTGTAACTTCAGTGAATAAAAACAAAGTAAGAAAATTTTGAACCCACACATGCAGTTTATAACTATATTTAGGATATTTATTTTTCATTGATATTCTTGTCATCTTCCTTACCATGTATGTATATATATACATGTGTGTATATATGTATATATGTATATATTTATGCAAACTGGAAAAACTATTCTAGTTATGGTTTTTGCTGACTCTATGTACTAATAAACAACAATTTAACAAAGCTTTGTAAGACAAGGACTAAAAAAAATCATAAAAATCCCCTACCTAATTTAAATACTGAAGCAGGGCTTTTGATGTATGCAACTTCAGTATATTTCCATCCCATCTTATACCTAATTTTATATCTAGGGCTCAGTTTGATCTGACTTGCAGTGTTTAAGTTCTCTGAAAGTCTGTTTTCTTTAGCAGTCACTTTATCACTTTGATATTTTCATCTTAATATCTTAACATTCTTTCCCCATTCTAAACCATTTACATAATATTCAGCTAATGTCTTCTCATGACCTATTTCTGAGTATCATTCAGTCACACTGTCTTATCGTTCATGCTATTACAAAAGTTTCAGAAGGGTCAAAGTACATAAAAATAAATATGCACTTTTCTAAAAAGAAAATCAATAGTATTTGAAATTAGTGTTGATTTTTAAAATACATTTTTTTCCACATGGATTTTTTTAACATGAATTGTTCTAGCTTGATGAGCAGCATGTGTACTTTGGAAGAAAGTGAAGAAGAACAAGGCAGGAGGCTGGAACTGACAATTGCAGGACACCAGGGAAGTTTCAAGGATATTCTCCCTCAAAAGAGAACATAGGCTTTGGATATGCCATGTACATAAACACTGCTAGGAACTATATGTAAAAAAAATTCCAGGAGTTTCACAAAACAAACAGAGACAGTTCCTTTTCCCCCTGCCAGCTGCAAAAAGGAAGGTCCCAACATGCCCTTGTGTAATGTGTCATAAAAGAACAGATACATGACACAAAAGACACACCCTTTTTTGATTTCCAAAGATCAGTAACACAAGAAGACTCTGTCCTACAGTGGGAACAGGCAGCATCCACGAAGATCTAGCTCTTGGCAACCTGATAGTTCAAAGATTTTTATTTTTAATAAATAAATAAATAAATAAAAAAAATATATATATAACTGTGTGTGTATTTTTGTTTTTATTTTTACAAGTGTTTTTCTTAATGAATGAAAACTTGCTCCACTACTTGGAGCCAACTCTGAATCTAGCCAAAACTTTCCCTTGTTTAAGCCCTCTGCAGAAAGGGTAGTGGTCAGCTGAAGCACTGTTTTCCACTTGTCATGCATTATTAGGACTCTCTTGCTGCAACGTATCTAATCCCAATTGCCTGTGGTTTTGCAAGTCTTCTAATGTAATGCCTCACCAAGACTGAAGCTAGACCGTGTGCAGAAAGCCAGATTGCAACCCTTGCTATAAATACTGGTTTTGTTTTTAATTTGCACTCCAGCCAAATGATATTTACCCCAAACTTGTGAATTTATTGACAAAAAAATCACCTCTATCCTTTCTGTGCATGTTCCTAGCTTACCTTACCACAGACAGCTCTTGCTTTATCAAAGCATTTGAGACATGTACTGGCTCCTTCAATGAATAAAGGTGAAAACAGGCAAAATGAAAGAGGATATGTCTATATTTTTCTTGTTTATGATGGTCTGAGCTGATGGCACATATTCCATTGAAGCCCTAATTCTATTACTTCCTTACACAGGCTGTTTATATTTGCTCATTAATGAAACAGTATCATGACTGAACATGTGGCAGCCACAGTAATTAGCAAAGCATCTCCTTCTATTCTTCAAAATGTCGTCAAAACACTTGTCAGGAAACAAACTCATTTTCAGTCTCTGCTGCCATTTACAGGGTTTCAGGCACTGATGATAGCTTGTCTGCTTAGTTTAAAAGAGCTCTTGATATAACAGAACCTGACACTGTTTACTTCAGCCTATTATGCCTGCTGCATTCACTGAATGCTTCAGTGGAAAAGAAAAATCGAAAGAAAGCTACTCATTGTAATGCCAGCTGCTTTTTAAAAAAAGGAAATCAATTTTTGCTTGAGCTCAGAATGTACTCAGCGGGCCCAGAGTGACCCCCACTTCTGATGTCAACAACAAAAGAATCTGCCTGCGTTTTCCACAACAATCACAAAACAGCTAAAGAACACTGAAAATGTAAGATTAGTTTCATCCTATTTTATGTTCAAATTGGTAACTACTAATACAGACAGTATCTCAAATTTGAAAAACTGCTATTTCACAGGTTGCATGTAGAAACATGATGAGAATCAAGGGCATTTTTGAGCATATTATCTCATTAAAAATTACTTGACAGGGCCATTTCAAGGCTGAATTTAAGTTACCTTATAGCTGGTATCGCAAGGACTGTCTGCACTGACAATTCATTATTTTAAGGCCAGCTTGTTTCAAATAAAGTTATCTAATTATGACAATGATCACAATGTTTTGCATGTTCATGACAACCCTACATCTATGTAATTCAAAACTTATTGCTTTACTGAATATCAAACCATTCTCTTTCTCTTAAAATAATTTTTTATATAAACTTGTTTACATAGTATGAATGAGACTGTATAAGACTTATCATAAGATTAATCATTATTACTATTACTATTACTATTATTACTCTTGTAATATATACTCTTAGCAGTGTAGCCAAGCACAGACAAAAATCAGTGCTGTGCTGTGTTAGGATAAGGTAGATCTAAAAAAGTAGTCCTTGCACTAGAGACTTTATAATTTAGTCAGCCAGAAGTCAGCAAAGCTCACAAATCTCCTGGATTAGTCTACTAGGTACCTCTGTTCTGTGGTGTTCACTAAAGTCATAAGGATAACAATATCAAAGTGAACCCCCCCATCACCGAATATCTTGGCTTCTATACTTTTGTCTTGTCTTTCCGGTTAGGCTAGAGAAATATCAAAACACTTTCAACTCTAGAGAATCTTGCACAGAAATGAGAGGAAGAAAAAAATGCAAACAACCCTTTTTTTCTCTCATATTCAGAATATAATGATTATAAAGCCCAGGCAGTCTTTCCAGCAGTTCAGTCGGGTTTATTATGTACAGAGAATTTGCTAACGTCCATGGTGCCTACCAGTGCTGATACTTTACTTTTGTAATATTTTTGCATGACTCTGGGTATAACCCTCACTTTTAGAAACCTACATAACATATTTGTCTAACTCTGTGCTTCCCTACTGTCAGCTGGGAGTAACAGACACATTGCACCCTAAAAGCAGTAATTTAGATGTCCACTGTAGGTCAAGATGAGTAGCACCCTAGAAGGACCTATTTTTCTACATTAATTGGCTGAAATAGAGATTTCCTTACACCTGTGCGCTTTGACAAAATTTAGGTTTGTTTTTATTTTGTTCAGTTATTTATTTAATTCAAGATAGAAATATTTTCTGCTAGATGTATGTAATTGTTGGGAGTGCCCTGTATAATTTTTTCCACATTTTCTTAATATAATGAAAAATAGGTGCTTAAATTCAGAAAGGTAAACTCTTGACCTTCAGGTTAAAATGTTTAATGGTTTTTCAACATAATATTTAGAGTTGGTGAAAAGATACCCCAAAGAGTTGGGTATTCAGTTTTTGTCGTCTTTGTCTGTCTCTCACTTCCTTTTTTATTTCATTGAAATAGCAGAGAGACAAAAGAATCAAAGGCCAATGTCCAAAGACTGAAGCATAATGCTTTTCATTTCCTTGTTGCTGAAGAAAAGAAAAATTGCACAGGGAAATATACTTGGACCTTTTTTATCCCCTTTTTCTCCACCAGAAATAAACAATTTTCCCAGAGCAACTCTAGTGACTGGAGCATATGTTACCAAGTATAAACAAAGAGTCCTGTGAGGGTTAGAGGTCTATTCCACTGTGTAAGACAGTCTCTCTACTCTTTCACAGTGGAATTAGAAGAATAGGATTAAGAGTTTTTGGCACCTCTGGAATTCACAAAAAAATTATTTCAATGGTAAGCAGGAGGGAATAAAAAAACTATGAAAGTAAAAAGCATCTGGGAATAGAAAAGACTAAGAAAGTAAAAAGAGAAAAGGAAATATATGAGCACAATGAATGGGCAAGAACCTCAGTTATTTAAAAAAAAAAAAAAGATATCTGGGTTGGGTTCACAATTGAATTCCTTGATATTTGTCCACTAATTTAATATGTTTTCCTGTACAGTGTTTGGACTGGCAAGAAATAATTAGGAAGAGAAGCCATTTGATAACCCTTAATGAAGAAGACGCAGTTTCAAACTACAGAGAATAAATTCCTAGGAAAATAGTAACAACAGAGTCTTGGAAATGTTTTTTTTTTCACTTAGTTTGTAGTCAAGATAAAGAACAGCTGTACTCAGCTGTGCTCAAAAGTTTCTTCCTGTTTCTTCCTATTTTAAGTTACAACAGTTTGGCTATCTTCCACAGGACCTCCCATAAGATGATTCTGAAAGGTGCTTGAGGAACTGGAAAGGGTTTTTTGATGATGAGGTCAAACATCTGTTGAGGTGTTCTGGTTGTGCCTGGACATTGCTCTCACTTTCACAAAACAAGGGTTTGCAGTGCTTGAAAATCTGTTAATCTGGTGCAAAACCATTCATTTTACCTAAAGAACAAATGACCCTAAAAAACAGGATGAATGAGGAGGGAAAGATGTTGGGGGAGTTCTCATAGGTATTGCAGAGTTAATTCTGAGGATGTTTCCTAGCTTGCTCATCCATAAATCCACAAACCACTGCCATCACTTTTGATCAAACAGATGTAAGCAGGAAAACTCGAGAAATTTCTGTCCCTAAAACTGTCAGGTACTAAGAGATCTGTTGGAGATAAAGTCTAATTCCTTTCTTATCTTCCAGTGAATGGCAAGAATGCTGTTTAGGAAATGTTCCATTAGTCTACACAGGGTGCACCCATGCCTTACTAGACACATGTCACTGGATAGGCTTGACCTTTACAGGCTGCATCGATTTTCAGTCAGCTAATATTTTACAAATACTAATTTTAATTTTCTCATTAGGTTTGTTTCTGTCTGAAACAAACAAAACTTCTGTCTGGTGAGTTTGCTTGTTAATTAGAAAGACATAGGAGCTGGGGTCAAGATAGCAATCCTTTAATTTTTACATGGGGTAACAGAATCTAGTTAAAGATGGAGGCCAGAATTCCTGAATTTCTCTTTCCCTGCTTCTTCAGCAGATACAAAAATATTAACAATCAAATCAACTCAATGCAGTTTCACTAAAACTCTCTTACCATACAAAACTGTGACAACAAAAGGAAAAAGTTACTTTTCAACTTTGGTACTTCTCTTGTCCAGCTGCCACTTTATAGAAATATTTGAGACTTACTTTATGTCCAGAGACAATAACAGCCTTCAAAAACCCAATTGAATCCATGTGATGATCTAAGAAAAAGTTGTTTGTTTGTTTGTTTGTTTTAAATATTGATTTGATTAAGTGCTTTTTGAGACACAGCAGACTGTCACCTGAGGAGAGGAGTTTTAGAGCATAATTACATATTGTGTGAAAAACACTTCCTTGAGTTTGTTTTGAATCTGATGTTTTTCTTTAATTTCTATTTTATTATAAGGTCAAATTCTCTATTACAAGAAACAGAAACTACTAATTTCCTATTCAGTTTCTTTATGCCACACAGCTGTAATGAATCTCTCTACAATTTTTCTGGCCTCATGGCCCCATTTGCCCCTTTTTTCAGGGTGAAGACCCATGTAATCTATTTCTCATGAAGGAAAATTTTCGTAGCTTTGCTCATTCTTTGCTCAGTCTAGTCACATTAAACAGGTATCTTTCTGACTCTAGATAATGATACTCTGCATTGTCATAGATGACCATTCTCCTTGTGCTTTGGAAATGAGTGTCTCTCCAAGAAGAAGAAATGATTTTAGAGAAATTTTCAGGGGAAGAAGTAAGAGGAAGAGCATTTCTGAGTCAGGTGTATCAGCCATTTTAATTTTAGCCTAAGAAGGAAAGAAAACAGACAATCAAGAGAAGAGGACAGATTAGAGGAAAGTATTATATGAAATAAATTATTAAGTGGTTAGCAATTATGCTTCTGCTGCAAGTTAGAGATACTAATTTAAGCCTCAGATCATGATGGATGGTAGTAATACACATTTCCATAACTTTTTCCTTCTAGTATGCCTTGAGTGTTTTCAAAAAACAATAAAATAAGTAATTATGATGATTACCTAACATTTGCAAATGAGAAACAGAGGGTGTCACAGAGGTTCTTCTTTGTTTGATGTAGTTGAGACTGGCTGTTTGTCTCCAAAGGAGAGAAATGAGCTCCAGCTCAGCATATCTGAGAGAAACTCAACGGACCCTCTTGTTCCCTACTGTTCTCATATGGAGCCTTAGCCAGTCAGATGGGGAGCCTGAGGAGGTTAATTCTAAAACTAGGTATTTGGGAAAGAAGGTGAATGTTCTTCAAACCTTTCTCACATGAGGTTGCAGGCAAATCTGTGTATTAAACAATCATAGAATTAAATCAGTCTGAGACTAAAGCCTCAGACCAGTTACAGTACTGGGATTTCTGATTATCTATGATGTATTTACTGATGCTTAGAATAAAGCACATACAGTATACTGCATTCAGATACCTCACTCTGCTCACTGGGGTTTTGTGCATGTAAGGTAGTAGCAAACAGTTTCTGCACAGTTACACAATTACAAGTGTCTTTGGAAAAAAAAAAGGACAGTATTTACACATATGTACTCACAGTGAGAATGCAACCTCCCTTCTGTTCATTTTTAGTCCACTCATTCCCTGGACATGCAGAGAAAGGGCAGTTGTCTCAGACAAAATTTTACTTCTACTCACCTATATGCGAATTCTTATCCCTGAGCTGCAAAGAACAGAGTAAGAGTACCTCAGATCTTCACTGAATTCTAGGTGTTATAAGAACTGCTTGTATATCTGTCACCAAAATAAAAATTTATTTGAACAGGCATATTTCCATGTAGTAAAATATCTTTTCAGGTTTTTTCTTTATGTATCATGAATGCTATGCTGTATGAGACATATTGTCAAAAGTTTTGAAATTTATTCAAATTTATGTTCTTATTTACAAAACATGACCATGACCATTATGAGTTATTATCAGATAAAAAGGATGAGTTTCTTTTTTTATTCTCTTTGGTTAGAGCTGCTGGGTATAGACATGGTGTACCCTGGAAAATAATGCATACCATCTGTGAGAAGTTCCTGTTTTCTTCAGGCAAAAGCACACTTAAATTTATTTTGAGTTTAAGCATATCCATAAGTCAAGCTACACTTACGTGGTGTGTGTGCATAGGTGTGCTACATGGTAATTTTATTGTCAACTGATTTCTTGTCACTTAATAGAGATTGCAAATGTATTGATTTTTGAAAGCCTTTTGCAAAGAGTTGGCATTTTTACATGGGTGCCAATGCCTTGGAGGAAAACATGCAATAGAGTTCACGTCATGCAGTTGTACTCAAACGGATACAACCATCACAATGACTGCCCTGATAATTCAGAATAATGATTCTGAACACAGAGTGATCCCAGCAAGGAGACCTAAGGACAAACAAGACAAAGAGCTAGTATAACCTTACCAACACAGTCCTTCACTTAGCTTTTAACTAGCTACGTATTTGGTTTAATATGTGTTTTCCCAGAACTGGAGGAGGTTCTGGGAGTGCCCTTCCAAGCCTCACATCAACTCCACAGATTGTATTATATTTTTACACATGAAAGAGATCTTTCTGTCATTAGCTAGTAAGTCTCTTGCTAAAAAACCAAGCAAATTTAGTTCTTACCCTGACTACAATAACTCAGTCTTAAGGTGTTAACATTTAAATTAACGATTTCAAAATCCTTTCAAAGTCTTTCTGTTTTATCATTAACAAGATGCAGCTGGATGAAGGAGTGATAAAGATATAAACTTCAATGGAATAGAGGAACAGAGGTCTGTTTGGAGTTGTATTTAAACTTATATCCAGGGGGTATTGTGACAGTTTTATATTTTCAAATCCTGGATGCATAGATGGAAATCATTAAGAGGCAGGCACTTAGCAGTACTTCCATTATGAAAAGAGAAAATATTTTAGATTTTTTTCAAGTTGTTTTTCAATTCTTTTCTCCATGTGGATTCTCATTTTTGAGTTAGTGTGAGGTAGGCAGATATTTTAGAAGTAGTGCAGTACAAAGTACAGAAGTTATTCACTTTTTTATGGGGCTTATTTTCTGCCGGATCAGCTCAGGGTAGGATGAGGACTCAGGAGGTAGCAGCAGTGAGAGGTTAAGCTCCTGGCTGGCAGAGGAGCAGGAAGGCACAGACTCTCCTCTGTTAACTGCTAGGTGGTCTCAGACCATCCAAGGCACCTGAGTATCCCCTGAAGTGATGTTTGAAGGTGCTGACAATGGGACAGGATGATGTGACACAGAGGAACAATCTTCTCTGTGAGTGGAACCAGCTCATGCTCACTATGATTTCAGGAGCAGTGCCAGAATACACTCTAAGATATATCTGAGTGTGAAGAAGCTGTATGGCAAATGTTGCTCTGTGCAAAGGCAGTGGAATTCAGCCTCTAGCTGCTCCAACATGGCCTTTTTACATTTATAAAATACCAAGGCCAAGAAACATCTTCACCACTTTTGCTACACACAGCGCCTCAGTAGAACAAACACAATTGGAAATTTCAAAGGAATACTGTCTAGAAATAATAGGGGAAAACAATTCAAATATTTATAAATAAATGTAAGGGGGTGAGTATAAAAGACAATAAGGGAAATGACAAACTTAAAGAAGAAACAAAATTGGACCTTAACATTTAAAAGATGTTCTCACCAGAGCAGTTCAACTTCCTCACCCTAAGAATTTGAACTGAATGCAAAGAGACAGAAAATGTTGTTCGTGATTAATGTCTTCTCTTTTAGCATCTCAGGGTAATGATTTTTTTGCAGATTAATAAAACGAAATGTTTATTTGGACCAAAGAACTTTCACCAAAGTAGAAGTCTGAATCTTAGGATTTGCTTGGCATTGATGTGAATGTCATTTGACTAGAAAATTCATTGTAACGCAACATGAACCATTACAATGCGTTAACACTTGAAATAAATAGGAAGAATTTTAGATCTGCTGGCACATACCTATTTTTCTTTCAGCCAAGGTTTTAATACTTTCTTTGCAGGATCCTTTTTTTTTCCTTCTGAAAAGATCAGAGAAACACAGGAGTCGTTGAAGGAAACAGACTGCATTTCTTAATACTTACTGTTTTGTTCTCCCAAATCAATCTAAAAGCATACTTCTGAGCTTCATTCACATTTTTAATAAATATAATAGCAGATACTTGCTTTGCTTAACGATATCCCAGGAGGTCAAATGTGTATCCTTCTACAGCATGTGACAAAAATTCCAGGAGTGACCAGCTTTATTGTTACCTTTGCACGGGCTACTGCTGTAAAATATTAAAAAAAAACCCCATCAGCAACTTAAACAAGGGCTAAGGAGATCTGCCACCCTTTACTGGATACAGAGAGAAACACCATTGTGAACGAGGTAATAATGCCTTCCTTGTCTCAGTCCTTGACAGCAACATGAATTGTCCTCTGGGCACCCAGGCCCCAGGGCTGGAAGACAGTTACAGGAAGCAGAGTGAAGCCCCCATAATTCAGGTGGAAATCCAGGTGGACACACAAGTCCAAGGGGTTGGAAGGGGTCTATCCATGGGTATTGACAGGGCAGCTGGCAAGAGAAACACTTTCAATCATTTGCCAGTATGAGCAACTGGGAATGTCACAGCTGACTGCAGGCTATGTGGTGTCCATCGACAGAAGGCTTGGAAGGAGGATCTGGGGCATTGCAGACCTGTCAGCCTGCTCTGGGGAAGTTCATGGAGCATATAATTTTGAGTCATGTCACGTGGCATGTACAAAACAAACAGGGTATCAATCCAGCCAGCATGGGTTTAAGACAGACTGCTTGAGCAGTGTGATCTCCTTTTATGACCCACTTAGCAGATGAGGAAAAGGCAGTGGATGTGCATACCTGGGCTTTTGTGAAGACTCTGACACCATTTCCCACACATTCTCCTGAAGAAACTGGCTGCTCATTGCTTCAAAGTGTGTACTGTACACTGAGTGCAAATCTGCCTGGATGGTATGTCGTGGAAACAGAGTTACATCCAGCTGGTGGCTGGTCACAAGTTTTCTAAAGTGTTCCCCAGGTCTCATTACTGGGGACAAGCAGCCCTGCTCAATATCTTTACCCATGATCTGGATGAGGAGATGGAACGCCCACTCAGTCAGTTTGCAAGTGACTCCAGGGTGGGCAGGAGTGTTGATCTGCTGGAGGGCAGGAAGGCTCTGCAGAGGGATCTGGACAGGCTGTGTCAGTGGGCTGAGGCCAACTGGATGAGGAAGGCAAATAATAAGGTAAATTTTCAGGTCCTTCCCTTTGCTCACAGCAACACCAGGCAGTGCTATTGGATGGGGCATAGTTGCTGGAAAGCTGCCTGGCAGAAAAGGATCTGGGGGTGCAGCTGAACATGAGCCAGCTCAGGTGGCCAAGAAGGCCAAAGCCATCTCGGTCTGCATCAGTGATGGCGTGGCCAGCAGGACCAGGGCAGTGGCTGTCCACTTGTCCTGGGCACTGGTGAGGCCATACCTTGACTGCTGTGTCCAGTTTTGGGCTCTTCACTACAAGAAAGACATTGAGGGGCTGGATCAAACCCAGAGAGGAACAGTGACACCAGGGAACGGTCTGTCCCATGAAGAGGGGCTGGAGGAGCTGGGGGTGTTTAACATGGAGAAAAGGAGGCTCAGGGGTGGCCTTATCACTCTCTCAAAGGAGGATATGGCAAGAGGGGTTTGGTCTCTTCTCCCAGGCAACCAGTGACAGTACCCTAAGAGGCCACAGGTGCAAGTTGTGCTAGGGGAGGTTTAGGTTGGACATTAGGAAAAAAAATTCTCCACAAAAATGCTGGTGGGGCATTGGAACAGCCTGCCTGGGGATGTGATGGAAAAACCATGCATGGAAATGTTAAAAAAAAGCATGTAGATGTGGTACTTGGACATGATTTAGTGATAAACGTGGCAGTGCTAGGTCAATGGTTAGGTAGTCTTAGAGATTGTTTCCAACCTTAAGGGTTCTATGATCCTTCCTTTAAGCTGATGGAAAAGATGGGGATAAAAAACCCATCCTGATAAAAAACTTGTATGAATAAAATTGCAATAATAACAGTTTATTATTTTATAATTATTTTAAGTTTTAAGCCTATCTCACACATTAGAAAGTGTTAGACTTTCTCTTCTGCTTTTGGCCTTCAGACCAATATTCTGAAACTGAAAGGATCTCATGCAGTCAAGTCTTCTCCTTGCATGATTACATTTTCAAATCCAACAACACATCAAATTAAACTCTAGAATAGGATGTCTCAACGACTTAATATCTTTCAGTGTTTGTCATTAGTTGCTTTCTAAAAGACAAGAATCCATACCACACTATTATATCTCATAAAACCACTTTTGACATAAAATAATTATTTCCCTTGGTTTACAAACTGGTAGAATTTGGTAGACTTGTAAATACAAGTACTGTAAGCTGTTATTTTTGTAGCATGGCAGGGATAGCACTGCCTCCCCTAGCAGCCATGATCTTATATCAGTGTTAACTCAGATGAAAAATTAGAAAGGAAATAAATTTGTGTCAACCCCAGTTTTGCTAGAAAATCCATTTCAAATATATGTCTGCAGTCAAACTTTCAGGTTTACTAACATTTTGCTTTTTATAGCACATACTACTCCTGTACTAAATCCCCTTTGTTTCTCAGCTCCATTCTCTGCTTTATTTCAGCATCTGTGTTCCTAATAGCATTAGTCTGTGAACAATGCTTCACCTATGCTCAGTTGTGACACAGGAGCTGTAGACTATACAAGTGACTCACAGCATCATGTGGAGAAAAATGTGAGAGGATAAAGTCCCCTCAGTAGATTTTTATAGACTTACAATAAATTTCTCTCCTTTCTGAGTTCCTGCAGTCAGAGGAGGATGCTCTACTGTTCTAGCAGTTGAACAGTTACCTTGCTTGATTTTAGGCAAGCCAGTTGCTGTCATTCAAAATATCACAAAAACCCAGCACCACCACCACAAACAAAACAAAACCCACAAAACTGAAAACCCAACTGTTTTTTAAACTTCTGCACTGATCACTGGGGATTTGGGGATTTACTGTCAAATTTATGAGAGTAGCAAAATTGTGCACTATATTCTTCATGCCATAATTTTTTGTCTAAGTAGATACTGAAGTATCTTGAAAGCTGACAGTATCTGGCTCTCCACTCTTCAGCTACTAAACAGCAAAAATAGGAAAGTACAAGTTTTCTGTCTTCCCATGGGAACCAGGAGTATTTACAATACATTTGTAAATACATAAAATGTTCCACCGTTATGTGGAACCAATAGAAACTCAAGTTTTTATAGCACTAACAGGGCAATAAACCACTGTATTTTAGGCAGACTTCACTTTTTCAGTCTTTCAGTTCTTTTTCAGAACTTTCAGTTCTTTTTCAGTCAAAATTTTACACTGACATCCTGTCACACTGCTTCTCTCCAATGGTTTCTCCTAAATTCCTGAGGCATCACACTTCATACCTCTTTTATGAGACTGCATTCCTAAACCACATAGAGTGGTTTCCCGCTGTAGTTCTTAAAACAGCCAGCATAAACATCTCACCATGCATAAAAAGGTGTTCAGTTCTTTTGCAGGACTGAGTAGACTCAGTTATTTGGATATGAAAGGTTCAGTCCCAGCAAGGCCTGGGCATATAATGTACATTTGTTAGAATATCTGTAATAACTTTTTTTTGGTCAGAAATCTATTAGTCCCATTTTCTTGTTTTACATAGTCCTATACTTTTCTAGGTACTTTTCTTTGCTTTAACATTTCAGTTCTGCAGAAAAGTTGTGACTCACAGGCCTTTAGAAAAAGGTTTGGTTGTCATCTCCATGAAAAACAAGGGAAAAGAAAGAGGCTATAAAAAATTGTTCGCCTTGCCCATAAATAGGTAAAATCAAATTTTGAAGTTCTATTTTGTGTCTGACAATAGAGTTAGGAAGGTTTTGGTTGATAATATTAAAGCTATAAACTTCTGTCCTGCAGGAAAATTCACAGGCATGCCTGCCTTCTCCTCTGCAGTATTTCACCAAAATAAATGCCTGCAAAGATACAGGCCTTGGCACTAAGCGGTTTGAAGGCAGGACAAAGATCAAAGATACCAAATATAAATGTTTTGGGCTTGACTGGGAGATGGGAGGGAGGAGATCAGAAGATGAAAGCGAGAGCTAAACGTGTATCGTGTCATTGCAGAAAAATCACCTTGCAGTTCGGCATTTTATATTAACTTCTCCCTCCCAGCCCCGTGTTATCTCCCCCTGAATGTCTGCATGTGCAGTGTAAGCAGTTAATTTAATTAGTTTTTAATAAAAATCTTGGGCTAAATTTGACCCTGTCACACCTGTTAAATCGAAAGTGAAAACCACTGAAATGATCAGGGTTGTTCTGGAATTGCACCACAGTCAGTTAGATGAGAAACTGTCCTCCTGACCCTCATCTTGTGAAAGCATTTTCTGCCTTGACTGAGTATTCGATGGTAAATTAGTCAACTTAGACTTACTGACGTAAAGGAAGTGGTATCATCACAATAGGCCTGAATCTGGTTATTAGAAGTGTGAAGTTTAGAAGAGACTTTTAAGAGTTCAAAATGTTTCCAGGCCTCCTGAGGAGCTATAGTCTCAGAGGAACAGCTTTACACTCTTGATCAAATAAAGGCCTGGCCCTTAGGATGCTTTTCATGTTCAAATATGTAAAAAAGGAAAAGTTGTGTGGTTTTATTCTAGGATGCAGGATCTAACAACATGCATAAGAAGCACTAGAAAGCTTCACTTAATTAAAGTATTTCTCTATGGGACATTTCTACATCAATATAAATTAATTAATAATAATGACAACAATATATATCAATAATAAATCCTTTTTTACAACTCCTCCTTTTTCAGGACAAGCAAGGAGGGTCCACTTGTGTATTGCATTGAATTCAACAGTCATTCCAATAACAATTTCACACTGATATTCCAAATTTGAAGCAGTGGTATGACACCATTATAACATAGAATTTAAGAACAATGAATAATCTATCTAAACGGCTTTTTGATCTTTACTTCAATGATCATGATCTTTCTAGATTGCTATATTTCTCTGTTGCTTAGGACAAAGACTTCATCAAAGTCTCCATCTTTTGTTAAGAGGACATTGTCAAAAGCAAATTAACAGTGAATTTACTTTGTAGTGGACTATGAAAAAACATAACCTTGGTTTTGTCAACAAGCAGTAGTAGCTAAATACTTATTCCTCTGTATAAACACATTCTAATAATGTCTAGAAAATACTTCCTTACATTTAATTATCCAGTTTTATTTAAAAAAAGGCAAATATCACATAAACATTTTCTACCAAGTCTAGATGCGTGTTGTTGAAAACTCAATATTTTTACAAAAAAAATAATATTTCTGGGTACTTTAGATACTCACAGAACAAAAACCCTAATCAAACACTTTAAGGAATAAATTCTCCTTTTGAAAGTATAGGCTAAAACACGATATTACTGTTTGCCTTATGTTATAACCTCATAAAGCAAAACAGACGATACATGGCCATAAGTTATATTCCAAGTGTCCCAGTATAATACGGCTAATGCATCATGACCTCTCTTGCCCAGATGCCTACTACATGGACTGCAGCTTAAAGAGAGAGCAGAAAATGACAACTTAATACATATCATCAGGAGAATGCCTGTTCTCAGTGGAAGTGCTTCAGTTTTTATGTGATGAAAGCCGAATAGCTCATGAAGTGTTCACATCTTTAAAACTAAGAACCGTGAACATATACACGTTGTGATATGGCAGAACAGAATACAGATTGCTCCTGTGTTTAAGAAAGAGATCTTTGCTTTGCTTACAAAATTATTGGAAATGTCTATGACAATACTATATGAAAACTGAGCAGTTTTAAAGATGAAGGAAAATAAATATGTTTTTTTAAAATTTTTATATAATTAACATGCATGAATTTTTCAGTCTCTAAATATTTCAGGGATTTTTAAATTTTACAGATACAACTAACACAGAGAAGAACATAATAGTGGTATTTCTAGTGTTTTCAAAGTTTCAGAATATTTCACAAATATATAGCAAATAATTTCCCTGTGAAGTAAAAACATAATTAATGGGCAGGGAGGCTGCTACATTTGTTTCTTTGTAAGAAACTCTGTGACACTCCCCAACAGTTTAAAATTGAATAGAAAACAAAACAAAACAAAACAGTTGTTTCAATAAAAAATGTGAAATAATCTATTCAGAGCTTAATGGTTTCAAATAAAAAGGAGATATGCAATCATTAGAAGTACAACAAGACAATTAAGCACATTAAATATTTCAAAGTAATGCAATACTTAATCTCTTTTTTCTTATTATTTATGAAATATACTTCAAGAAAGTTTCAGCAATACCATTTCTTTCACCAGACAGCCTCAAAACTACACATTCTGATCATTTACTGACAATAACTTATTATTTACTGGACAATAAAAACAAGACAGAACCAATCCTTACTCCTCTGTTTTTCTTCAGGTGGTAGCTTTCACCTGTTAATATCACCGAGCTTTGTCAGGAATAAGGTGACTAGAATAAATAAACCTTAACCTGATTTCCAACACACATCATTCAGAAAAAAGCAAATGCAGTGAGCAAAATCTATTACAGTTTGTTCTGTTACTGCACAAAACAAACCCTCATTGAAACTAACAAATCTGATTTTAACAATCATTTAATTGTCCATTCATACTTAAAACAAAATTCAGTTTAGCTGCTGTCTATGTGTCTGTCTTATGTGCGCACACACAGGATGTTGGTGTTGCCTCTTACTAATCAAAGAGATTCCTTCTCTTCTAAACAACTTTTCCTTCTGTTTGTTCATACTGAGAGGTCATAATCCCTAGTGGGTTTAGGTATAATGTGTTGCTATGGGAATGACTGTGGTACTATAAAGGGAGGATTATGACCCTTCACTATATAAAAATGTTAGGTTTCTATTACCTTCTTGAATAGCACTGAAGAATTTTCATTTCAGTGTTGGGAGTTATCTTTACTAAATGGATGCAGGGCTAACTATCCATGTAGGGGATAAGTGTTATCCTTAGTTATTACTGATTGTGCCAATGCTTTGATTTCCAAGAGATAATGAATAACTTAATAAAGAACTGTCAATGGATGAACTGAAGCCTTAACCAGGCAGTGAAAGGCTTTGACTGCTTAAAAAGGATTTATCAGTACATGATAGAGGTTGAAGAATTACCACAAAATCCTGGCAAAAATAATATAAAACATAGCAGGGAGAAAACAGAAATGAGTTTTATACGTTTTTTAATTAATGCAAATTTTCATGTTGCTTCATTTTCTTTCATTATATGGTTTAGGATTAAAGAAAGAAACAAGCCATCACTTGACTGCTTATTGCAAGGCATCTCTGGCCTTGACTGATAATAAAAAGGAGTGAATGGTATGAAGCCTAAGGAACAAGGCTCAATCACTCCCAGCAATTACTGTGTCTTATTGATAACTTGCAGCTCTATCCTGCAAATGCCATCTCTGGAACAAAGCCTGTCACAGATCAGACTGAATCCATTAAAAAGCTTTGATTAACATGTCCCTAGGGTGTGCTGGGGAAACTTTTTACGCCAAATGACAGCCTATTGCTACTGCTTCTGAATCGTCCTCCTGCAATACTCTTGTGTTTTAATCTAGTGCACAGTTTAAATTAAAAAACAGCAATGACTTTGTGTGACCTAAATACGAGCTGCTTTTATTCATTGTGGGATTTATCAACTGCTTGCAGATTAAGTATTCAGTGAAGCAACAATTAACCTTACTGTGTGTTAGCTAATATTAATTATATATCTCCTGTTCTTTCTTGTGCTAGTGTACATGTGCCCAGAGAAAGGGTCATATTTAATGTGTTCTGTTTAGTGGACAAGAAGCTTTGTACTTGTCTCCCCTTGAAAACAAATTATTTGTATTTGACAAGCATAACATCAACAATGTTGGCTTTCTTTAGCAGGAGCTGACATTGATGTGTAAATGGATTTCAGTCCTTTTAAAACAGACACACAAAAGCTCCATCTTTCTGGGCTTCAGATTTCAAGAGGGCAAGGAATTGCCCTCTGCACACCCAATCATTTTCCCATCATCCATTGGGGAAAACAGCCCTTATCTATTGTGGGTATTATTTTTTTTTTTACCCTGCAGTCGCTTGTAAGACATATGTTGAATGGTATGTGTCAAGACCAGCAGGAAATAATACATTACGAACAAAAAAACCCCCAACAAACTGTTTCCTTTATATTACATAAAAATACATATTTAAAAACACCTGTGGGTATAAGAAGCCCTTGCCAGAAGTCTGATGTGATATGCTAGAATCTAAGAAAGACACATGAAAGAAAAACCTAGCCCTGTTCCCGTTCAGGTCAGTGTTAAAATCACATTAAACCAACGTTAAGAAAGAGCTAAATCCACGGAGAATCCAGTGTCAAAATGCTGAGCCATTTGACACAGTGGTCATTTGTTTAGTGCCAATTCAAATTTCCCATGTTCTGAATCTTTAATGAGGGCTGGTGCTCTTAGGCAGTACCTGGGCTCAGGCTCACAAAGACCAGAGGGGAGGAACTGGGCAGAACAGGGAGAGCAGCTGAGACATGCCACAGTCCTTGCTGGTCTTCTGGGCACAGCTTGTGTCTGGTGTGGATGAGGGGAAGCAGGGAGGCAGGCAGGAGTTTAGTGAGCACTGTGGCAGCTCTCTGCCAAGCAAAATTTTCCCTGAGAAAGGGGGAAGAAGGAAGACAGAGATACTCATTGCTTCAATTCTTTTGAACATCCTACCCTATCTTCAGAACTGCATTACAAAATGAAATGGTCTATAAGGTATCTCTGCTTACTAGTAAAGTGCTTGATGGCTCTACTGGGATCACAGAGGAGAGGAGCCAGCTAGCTTCTGTACCTTTAAAAAAGCTAAACAGTAATAATCCTCTATGCATCAACATTTAAATCTGAAGGCAATGGTGGGGAAATAAATTCCCTCCTTGCCATCTACCCTTCAGGTAGTGCTGGTAGCAATATTTCTTGGGAGCAGCCCCTTCTCCTAGCTTTTCATTGCTTATAACATCACTTTTCCACATTCCAAATGGGATTAATTTTCCGAGAATTAAGACAGTCAGCACAAAGACATAGCCACCTGTCCCTGGTGCTCCTTTGAATGTCTCCATGTTTATGGTTATGTTTTTCTGAAGGATGTGGATGCAGATGTTAACTTAAAGTGTGTTTTACACTGTTCAGGAGTTGCAAGCATAAATCTAACAAAAGACAGAGCAGCAAAGCAGAGATATTTAGCTGCTGAGAACAAGTTTGAATAAATATTCAGGGTTCTCAGAAAATAGGTGGTATTGCTGTCACCAATTTGTGCCATTCATATAAAATGATAGGGGCATATATTTTATCACCCCGACAATGTTATTTGTTGACTTTGTAGATTTACCATCTACATCTTCCTGACAACAATTGTCTAAAGCCTTTCTATACATGGTAATTGTGACTACAAATGTGCTTTCAGTGCCTCTATTACCTTCCCTTTAGCAGGTGTAGCACTTTATTGCTTGATACTACCCTCTCTTTTAGAAGTTTGGCTCCAAGCCTCCTTTGTTTCAACCCAGATGCCAGCTTCTATTTAGCTATTCATTAAAAAAAAAATAAAGAACACCCCACCTCCAACCATCTGGAGTAGAACTGATAGGGGAGGAGACTAATTTCTGTACCTTTTTAGCTGTCTTAAGGTGAAAGGATTTGTCAAATCCATTAATGACCTATCTTAGATCTAATAGACAGTTCACATTCAAAAAGGCTTGTTCAGAATCTGGTTCAAACAAAGGCAACAGAAGCAAGGAAGAACATGCACAAGGGGCAGAATGGTTTGGGAAATATAAATTTACCCAATTATAATTCAAACAAAAATAAGTGAGAAACCATACTCTGCTGAGGCACTATTGGCCAAGCATCTCGGCTTTGCATTCATGCATAATTAAGCTTTAGACAGCTGCAGGCTTCTCCAGTGTGACAGGGAACAGGATATCACAATACAAAGTAAGATACATATTAGAACCTAAAAAAAGGTGAGTTTATATTTAGATACAGAACAAAAACAAAATAAACAAAGAAAGAAAAATCTTCCACCAAAAAACCCAACCAAAACCAACAACAACAAAAAACCAAAACAAAGTAAAACACCAAACAAACAAACAAAAAACCCCAAACCATAAAAGATATCAGCAATATGAGATTCACACCATTCCCCTCTTGCTCTCACTGTGTTGTGTATAATTTTCCACAATGTATTAGATCAAAACAATCAAGAACATTAAACAAGTTTTTGGCACAGTTTTTGCAATTGCAGTGATACTTTAAGAATCCATACCTATATTTTAGGATACCTTGACATGCAGATGGTAGCTTCCAAGAAGATTTAATATGCAAGAAAGATAAAGTCTCTCAGTGGGATTTTTAACTGAGCACAGCCTTGCTTATAGGAGCCAGTCTCTTTCTCTATTACAAATCACATTTGGCATAAAGACTGGGAAGGCAGTGTGTTGTAATGCCAACCACTGACAGACCACTGTTAATAGTAGCCCCAGCTGTGATGATCTCTGTGATGATCTCAGAAAATATTGTCAGCTGTAGAGAATTTGGCTATCTTTTTACTTTTATCTTCCTTTGAGACTGCTTTGGTTGAGAAAAACTGCAGGTTTTTGTCCTGCTAATTGTGTTAAGCCTCTGAAAAAAAAAAAAGTCTGCTTTCTAAGCTGAGTGTAAATCTTGGTTATAATGTGACTGAGAATAGGTTGCTACTAAAAGCAAAGAAATACTTTCCATTATACAGGCTCAGTATTTTTGTGAAGATATCATTTGTCTATTAGACATGGGATCAAAGTTTCTTCTTGGAAAATTTTAATGTGATTAATCACACATGGATGGGAAATGTAAAATCATAATAGCCTGGGGACAAGACAAGCACAAGGCAGTTAGCACTCAGTTCACCATTCTGAATGAAACCATGTAAATGCAAAACAACAATGTAAAGACCTTTATTTCTGTAGAAGGCGACATAAACAGTTTTATTAGCTTTTCAAGAAAGCCTAAATAAAGATTCAGCTACAGAGTGAAAACAAAGCAGAAGTGAACACAGCAGGCTGTAAGAACTACATAGCCCTTACCTAAAAGATGGCAAATGATAGCTGATGCTGAATTTACTGAATTTGATACCTAGAGAAATCTAGGTTGCTGTCAATGACAATAAGTTTGAAATTTTTTTTTAACTTTTATTAAATGAAACTGACAAGATTCACTCTCTGTATCTGAGAGTCATGTTTTGGTTTTTTTTTACAGTATAAGCTTTAGCAGCATCACGAAGATGTGGCTTTACTCCTTTTTTCCTGATATACACCTAATAAAATAGTATAGAGATGTGTTTTTTGTTTTCTTATTCAGTCTTCTTTTTAACTTGTCCTCAGAATGATGATTTAAAATAACTAAGACAGCAACAGCAGCAGAGGGTGAAGTTAAGGTTAATTGCATTTGTACTTATGATAACTATTTTATCAGTTCTGCTCATGATGGTCAGTCATAATTCCTCTTTGTTTCATCTTTGTCCTTTTAGTGCATGATTTTCCAAGGTACTCAAGTTCCATCTGAGTTTAACTGAAGCAGAGTGCTTTGGAGTTTTCTACATTTTTAGATTCTTGAGTATTTGAGAATGTTGGATACTTATTTTCTGTGAAGCAGAAAGACCATAATTTCCAAATAACCTTCTGCAGAACCATGGAATTAGAATGCTTTTTGTTATAGGACTTGTAATACACCATGACTAAACTACTTAAACATTTAGAGTAATTTCTTGGGTGTTAAAATTATATTCACAGTGGTGAATATAATTTGTGCATGTGTATGTGACAGTCAAAGTGAGAACTGACAAAATTACTATAGGTATGTGGAATGAAGCTTAAAATGCAGTAAACAATCATGTTTCCACCATAAGGGAAGTATCTTTTGACCCCATACTAATGTAAACCTGTAGTAACTCTGCAGCAGTAACCTAGAATAACTAAATAATTAAAATCAATGAAAATATTCTAGACACATACTTACACAGATACTTACACCTGCGATGACACCTCTATTCAGCTTGTTCAGGTTGCCCAGCAGGACTCCCAGGGCCTTTTTAAAAATGGTGTTGGGTTGCCAGCCTGCCTGTAGTAATGCATGGAATTGTATACTTCGGCTTTTCCTTTGTCCCTGTGGTACTCACTCTGTAGGGCTCCTGTTAGCCTGTTTTTCCTGGCCACCTTGGTCACGTTAAGTGGCAGGCCTGCCCTCCAGGTACTCATGCTGTCCCCACCGTGCTGTCTTCCAAACTTGCTGAGGGTCCATTTCATCCACTGACTAGATTGTTGGTAAAGTTGTTGAACATTTTCCATGACAGTTCTAATCCCACATTTTGTCACTCATGACTGACTGATAGGTTGGCTTCAAACTGTTGGCACTTGTCCTGGGAATCCAATTATCCAAACAGTTTTTTCTCTCGCTTGGTGTTCCAGTCACCATCTTTTCTTTCATGTTCACTATTTGCCTGGAGATGGACATGAGGGTGACCAGGTCAGACTTCCAGATCCTCCTTCTTGCCTTTATTGAAGAAGCGCCAAATATTTAACTTCTTCCAGTGTTTGAGGGCCTCTCCCAATTTCTATGACCTTTCAAAAAGTGGAAGCTAACAATGCCGTTGTACAGGTCTCATGGAATTCTTATACAAATGCCCTCTGGGCTCTGAAACTGTTGATATTCAAATTCCTGTGGCACACTCTAATGCACTTCTCCTCCATTGCTGCTAACACCTCTCACCTCAAAGTTTGCTGCCATGCAGTGAGTCTTGGGAAGCCTGGAAGCAGGCACTGTG
The DNA here is from genome assembly GCA_017589585.1 of Phylloscopus whistleri. Lineage (NCBI taxonomy): Eukaryota > Metazoa > Chordata > Aves > Passeriformes > Phylloscopidae > Phylloscopus > Phylloscopus whistleri. The sequence goes on along the minus strand of JADMLD010000679.1, from coordinate 3,534,727 downwards.
AGTAAGACTGGGCTAAATAAGGCAGTTCTTCAATACAAATAGCTGCTTCTTCACACTTTTTTTTTTTTTTTTAATGTAAATATGTGTTTCTTCTATTAAGTCAGATGTGGGAAGACAAGTTTTCTCATAGTTCCATCTTCTGATTTTCTAAACCAGCTAAAGTGAAGTATTCAGGAAATATAACTAAATCCATAAAACAGGCATATTTAAATGAAGATATGATTTCTATGGGAATTTGGTTCTGCTTTGGCAAGATACTTAAGGGAGAGGCACAACTTTATAGGAGTAGTCATGTATTAGTTCTGCTCATGTTAAAATATACGTGTGACTGAGCTGAATAGACCTACACAGGTGAATTTGTTTCAAATATTAGGTAATTAACAAGAAGATAAATTACGCAGATCAATAATTCTCATCTAAGCTGCAGGTATGTTGTTCATTTGATCATTCATTGATTATTTATTTCATTGCCTTCACAGACATGCAAGACATTACACTTGAACAGTTGCCACACCACTGTATTTCTTCCAGGCATTTCTTCTCTCTTCTTCTGTTGGACAGAGCAAACCAAGTACTATGCCTGAACCTATACTTTCTGAACCAGTGCAGCCTTCTAGACAGAAGTGGTCACAATTGTCTTGCTCATGTTACTGTGTTAGATCAACAGGAAACTAGACCCTTAACAAGATTACCTGCAGATGCACAGCTCAGTCAGGAACTATTCATCTCAAGTTATGATTAAATCCCCTAGAGAACAAATTTATGAAGCAGTAATCCCTGTACTTCTGCTGACAGTCTCTTCTTATTGCTGCTTCAATATTTTCATGCAGCATTTATTTTGTTATAAAACAACAACAGCAGAGAAAGATAGAAAACTCCTTTGCTCTACACTTCTTGTTTTGTTGTGGGTTGAAAAATGTTTAAAATGAAGGGCATAGATTAGAGATTTCTCATTCTGAGCATGGCAGATCTTTCTATTTCTCCTGTAAAGAAGGTATTTTCAGTGACTGTATGGGATCAAGAAATGGTGCTGTTAGGTATCAAGTAACATATTGAAGATGATAAACAACAGTAATCTTACTTAATATAGCTATATAAAATTTATTTTCTGTAGTCAGGTAGCAAAAACACAATGCTATGTTGAACAAAACCAGAACCACATGGCCCAAAGGATTCCCCAGATACTGATGAAGCACATAACTAGGTCAGCTGAATATTGTGGAGCTGCGTTTGTCTTTTGCTCTTGGAGACAAGAAGATAAGGAAATCTTGAGCTGTAACAGAGACACACCCATGAAAGCAAAAGTCCAGGAGATACTTTTGGGCAGGATGTCAGCCACATCCCGTTATTGGACTTCTCATATGTTAAAGGAAGCAAGACTACAAGCCTTGCTGGTCTATTTACAAGTCTGTAAATAGTATGGATTACAAAGATATATGTAACTCCCTCATGAAGTGTTCCTCTTTCAGAAATAGCCTTCCAAGTTCAGACCTTGCAAAGCACTACTCATATAATATAGACAAAACCCCCTCCTGTGACTCTTTTCCTGTTTTCTTTCACTCATAAAGGAGAATAGAGCCTTCTTTTGCTGGCAATGAATGCGTTTAAACATTGCAACATAGATCAGCCTTTATGGGTTTGTGTATGCGTGTGAGAAAGGCTGTTTATATATATCATCTGGTGAATAATTCATGACTTACTGATATAATTATTTACTATTATTTATGTTTCTATTATTCAGGAAGTCCCTAGGCTGCAAAATGTTGGAGGATGGGAAAGTAATCTAGGAACACAATACATGCTCTTCTTGTACTTTCTTCACACATCCCGTATGATACCACACATCCTGGTGGAGACAGCTACATGAAGTCAGTTAACTGTTGTATGCCTGCTCTCGTGTGAGGACTTGACTTTCTCTTTTCCATAGATGAAGTTTAGTGATTTAGAATCAACAAATGTGACTTTTCTGGGGCTAAAATAAGCAGCACTGCTCATGGCCACCCAAGTACACTGATTAAATTAAAGGCTTTTGGAACAGTTTTACAGTGTTTTCTTGTATGTTTTCTTGTGCATAAGGATTAGACTTCTTGCAGTAGTGATTACTATCCCAATAATTTTTTTTTATCATTTTGATGAGTTATTTTTTATACTTCCTGGAAATTTCCATATGGAAATTGCACTCAGAGTGTGCTTCTGTCTATTTCATTTATGGAAGCTTCTGAGTTGCTTCACGTCCTAAACACAAAATCTTTGTGGGATGGTGAAGGAAGCCTTCAGAGGCTATTTTCTGAATGATACTGAAGGAGCAGACTGTTCTCTTCATTGGATGCTGGCCTTTTCACAGTCTTCATAGGCATCTCTCTAGCTCTTATAAAAGTGATAAAAAAAGGATGATCGCACTTTCTATTTTGGATTCATTTTTCCTAAGCACAGAACACATATGCTCAGTAGAAAACAGTAAATAATTATCTAGTATAATTTCAACTAGCAATGACTGGCCAGTGTTGTACACACCACATCATAATCAGTATTTGAGAGCAGCATTCTCTTGTGGAGAAGGACTTGAGATTGTTGAGGGTCAAGAAGCTCAACATGACCCAGCTATGTACTGACAGCCCAGAAAGCCAAACGTGTCCTGGGCTGCACCCAAAGCAGCGTGGGCAGCAGGGGAGGGAGGGGATTCTGCCCCTTTGCTCTGTTCTGCTCTGGTGAGACCCCACCTGGAACACTGCATCCGGCTCTGGGGTCCCCAGTGTGAGAAGGAAATGGACCTGTTGGAATGAATCCAGAGGCGAGCCATGGAGATGATCACAGGTCTGGAGCATCTCTCCTGTGAAAACAGGCTGAGAGAGATGGGGTTGTGCAGCCTGGAAAAGAGAAAAGGTGTCTAGGGATACCTTTCAGTACTTTCAAGTACCTAAGGGGGAGCTACAGGAGAGGTGAAGAGGATATTTTTACAAGGAGATATAGTGATAGAACAATGGACTTTAAAGTGGTGCAAGGTGGATTTAGGTTAGATATTAAGAACAAATTCTTTACTGTGAGGTTGATGAGGAGCTTGTCCGGAGAAGTTGTGGGTTTCACAGCCCTGGAAGAGTTTGAGGCCAGACCGGGAGGAGCCCTGAGCAACCTGGTCTTGTGCAAGGTGTCCCTGCCCATGGCAGGAAGGTTGGAACTAGATGATTTTTTGAGGTCATTTCCAACCATAGAATCTGTGATTCTATGGTCAGGTCAAAAGACTATCTGAATCCACAGTGAAAAGAAGTGCTCAGTGTAACTGGGACTGCTCCTGTCTGTACACAGATGATACTTATTTGAGCAGAATATGTGGAATTTTGTATCTTTTGGGGTTTTTTTATTCCCTCTACCGTACATGTAATAAAGTATTTTGTCTGTTAAATGGATAGTGTGATCCTCATCTTGTCCTCCTCTTTCCATTATTTATGTCATGGACTTTTTCAATAAAGTACCAGAAAATCGTAAAGAATTTAATCTGTCCATAGTAAGATCACTCTGTTTCCAACCAAAATAAATTCCCCTTGTAAGATATTTAGCATTTGTAAATCTTAAGGAAAATAAAAAGCAACCTAGGTGGAAAACTACATTTCTAGAAGTAGTTCAAAATAATTTTTATACAGTGTATTTTTTCTATTTGTTACCATTTTACAGATAATTAATGAAATTATTTTAAAGTCCTAATAACTGCAAAAAAAACTTGAAGAAAAAATTGGAAAAAGCACACAGCTTGATCTAATTCCATACCTCAGCAAGCTGAATTGTTGCAATCACTAAGTTAATTAAGAGACATTAAAGACTGAAGAGAAAGACAAGGGTAAAGATGTGATTTTTATACGTTTGATCATACTACAGCTTTTAATAACTTCATGAGTTTATCACAGAATGCCGTGTTTTCCACCCTGTTATGTTGCTTTCCAGAAGATAATCTAAATCTTCTTGGAACCATTCCCATTTCCTGGATTACAGCATCATTTTTTGTGAGTTAATTTAATGTGCTCTGGTGAAATATGACAGTTCTGGGATGATACATGAAGATAGGGTAGAGATGATGTGATTCTTTCTTCCTGAAGAAGTCCAGCTTCAGGAAATATGTTCCTATCTTCTGCTGAGTTGTATTTCTGTTATCAGGACTTGTAATCTTGGAGTTAGGCCAAAACTATCCACCATATGTTATAGATTAAAATAAATTTATAGGAATTTCCTCTTGTAATACTCATTTCCACTTTAAAAAAACACTTCAAAACCTATATTGAGAGGGGCCTTTTGGAAAATGGATTTTGGCTGCAAAGACACTTCCTTACTTTAAAGACAAAAAAACTCCATAAATGACAAGTTTTTCTCAACAGCATGTCACAGGAAGTATATCACTGTAACAAAACTCCACAAGGATATAGCTTTTTGGAAACCAACCTCCCTAATTAATACAATCTTGAAGTAATACTAAAAAAAAAGGTCAAATTATTACCTGAAGAGAAGTAGAACTTCTGTTGATATTAAGGGGACCTCTTGCATGCATATTTGAGTGTCACTTTTAGTCGACAGAGTCATGGCCCTGTTAATCCTACTGGTGAAGTTTAAGAAGGCTCCTAACTAATCATTTAATCATTACTGCAATTAGACTTGTAAGACTGATTGGCATGTCAGTTAACAACAGTGATGAAAGAGCCTTTGCCTTCAAATGAACTGAAAGTTGGTGACTCGTAAGGATTAAGTTCTGTATCACCCTTTTTACCTCATGCTAATATAAAATCTAAGAGGTTTTTTTCTGAAAATAAACTGTGACATGAAGTTATGGGCTGAACTAGAGCACTGTGTCCATGCTTAGGGTTCCTGGTCTCAGAATGGTGAAGTGATACCAGGATATAACTCAAATATAACCAGAATATAACTCATAACTCAATAAGTATAATTTTCTACTTCCTGTCTTCACAAAATATGATGAGACTATTGAGTGAGTACAAGCTGTCTATGGCACACACATCTGATTGCTTACACATTTCCCTTAGTGATTGTGCAAATGTTTGAAGATATGCATACTATTTAAGCATTTGCACATCTTTTCTTAAGCTATTGCACAGCTCCTGGAGCATAGTTCTCAGAAGGCAGAGGAGTTTTATAACATCAGGGGCATTAATAAAGATTCTGCTTCAGAGCCCAACATCTTTTAGTGAAAATTTCTGTAGTGACCCCACACTGGCCCCAGAACTTGTCTTAATTTTTCAAGCAGAGTGTACAGTATTATTTTCATTAACCCTGTCCATATAGCTAATGTTAGCAACAACTTTATACTTAGGTGGCAGTTGTGCTTTATTGAGATTCACATTAAACGCTCCTTTTGCTGAGAGTGAGAAAATGATTGATTATACCCCATTAATTCTCCTAACCCCCTAACAATTAATTCTGAAGGCTTCTTGACTCCATTTACATCAGATGCATTTCCCATCACAGTCCACAAAATTTCTTCTCTCATGTTGTCAGAGGTGCCAGTGTGCAGTACCAGCACACTATGTCTCCAACAGACACATCAGGAATTTGGGGAGGGCAGAGTCTGTGCTTCTCTGCTTGCTCTTGCAGGTTTAGTAGTATGAACAATAAGTTGAGGTTCACGTCAAAGACCATATAGGCCTAGCTGTGACACAATGCTTTTGGATGCAGATAACCTTTTATACTCTTCATTTTGAAAAGAAGGAGAAGAAGAATACAGCTGTCAATAGAGACAAAGTGAGAAGCAGGCAGTCTGAATCACAGCAACCCTCTGTACACACAGGGTCTGTGATTGGTTCCTGTGTTTGGGTGACATAAAAAAGTTGGACTGGTAGAAAAGTTGGTTTACAAAATTTTCGTTTTATGACAGTCTTTGATGCTGACATTACAGAGGACTCAAGGCCTTGTTACCTCTCACATCCACACAGGACGTTGTAGAAAGCTTGTGTGGCTGAACTGCACCAATAATCCTGGAAAGCCCAAGCTTGAGACCTGAACAGAAGTTTTAAGTGAGGTGTGAGGGGGTCCACCTCATTTAACATTTTGTAGGGATCTATAGCTGAAGTAGTTACCCATCACGCTAGGAAATCAGTTAAGGGAAAGATCAATTTCCAAGGCCTCCTTAATCTAACCCTAGTGAAAACTGAAGTGACCAAAATGAGTATCAAGAAGGACCTGTTTCTCTCCTGTGCTTATAGGAGGGGCCTAGGGGACAAATTTGGATATATTTGCACTAGAGAAGTTGCAAGAAGCTAAATGCTATTTTCAGATACTGTGACTAAAAGGCATCAGTAATGAGAAATCAGGTTTTCTGAGGTATCCACATGGGCACCACTAGCACAGTCAATGAAAAATTTGATTAACTTGGAAGATGGGAGGCAACTTGGGATAAGCCCTAAATGCCATGAGGGGTGATCCATATCTGAAACACACTCTTCACATGTTACTTTTTGTCACCAGGAAAATTACTTATTGTTTTTATTGCGATGGCAAGGCCTATGAAGGTTCCAACACATTTTCAGAGGGTTATGTGTTGTACTCTTTCTTCTTATGATGTTTTATGAAGAAAAACCACTATTTTCCCCATGGAGTGGTGGTCACAGTCCTTTCACATATATTAAAGATCCCTTTGGGCCTTTTTTTCAGAAGAAAGGGAATATTTTCCTTTTGTATATTGCCACAACAGATGTGACAAAAAAAGATTTAATATCAATTCATTACTGCTGTTATGTACTGAAGTTCATATTACTAACAGGATTAATGTAACAATTACAACTGAGAGAATTTGCTACTGGGATTTATCTTCAGTCTTCATGGAGGCACAATAGTAATTGTCATTGTTTGATTTGTCTTCTAGACAAGAATTTCTATTTTCAAAAAAACAAAAACAAACTTACACAGGCAATCAGAAGTCATCATTCCTTGCCAGAGAAAATAAAAAAAAGGCTGAGATTTCACTGAGTATCAATGAAATGATTTGTAGGTTGCCCAGGCCCAAAACAAACACTGCAGATAAAATTCTGAGTAAACAGGAGAGGAGGAATGGAAAAAAATAAAAGAACTAATACTGAAAAAAATTCTTGTTGCAATAAAGGTAATAAATGACTGGAACTTCCATGTCAGGAAGATGAATTTGCACAAAAACCTCCCAAAAATTAATTAACATCAGAAACATTTTAGGAAGTCCTTGGGTTTTGTTCTCAATTTCAAAACCTAAGCTGTTATAAAATCAAGAGTTTGTTGAAAGTTAGTTAAACAGCACCATCTTCCTAAGTAAATATTTAAATCCTGACAGAAGATTTAATGAAGGCTAGTGGGATTAACTTAAGAAAATAAGTTTGGAGTGATTATTACAATTAGCCCATTCATGTCAGAGTTCTATGGTTCTATTAGATAGTTTTACCAAAGCTAGTGGGATTAATACAAAAGCAGTGCCCAAATTTGAGGTCATTATTGCAATTAGAGTTGCACATGTCAACATTTCATGGTTTTATTAAAGAATGATTAATGCTTTTATGCTGGAGAGGGGAGTTTATTGTCTGCTTTAGGCCACATGTCATCAAATCAAAATTTAGCTGTAATGCAATAATATTCCCCTAATTGTTGCAATTGGTTATGCTGAAGCAGCTCTTAAAACACCAAAATATGGAAAGGTTTGTTATTAATTGAACCAAGCTACAGTTTCTGATCTTGCCAGCAATGTTAAATAGAGAGCATGGCCAACAAGTTTTGACTTAAATATGAGTTACACACAGATAGAATGGAACGGACATTCATAGTCATATTACCACCAAGACTTATTGGTGCTGCCAGGTCAGTGTCACACAGTTGCAGTACAGACTGGTTTCTAAAACCCTTTTGTGATAATAATGAATAACTTGCTATTACCTTTGGGTGAGCTTTTGTGTGTGTGTGTGCATGTGTTTGTTGGTTTTGGGTTTTTGTGGTTTTTTAACTTTTTTAAAATGACTTTCCAAAGCACTGATTTGATCAGGCAACACACTGAGTGATGATGTGCCAGATTAATCAAGATGCCTGAATTCATGTGATGGGACATATCTTGGCATTGTTTCTTACTATGAAAGTCAAAAAGTGCAGAATATGCTGTACAGTAATGGAAATGAAAAAATGGCTTTTCTGGCTTTCTGAAAGACAGAAGCCATCACTGTCTGCTCTCTTTTTCAATAAAGCAGTCTCCATTTCATGCTTCCCAAAACCTTTTCATTCAGATATGCTGTTGGAAGAATTGTGTCAACCTTGAAAAGTAATGAAAAGTATGAAAATTGGAGTCCATTTTTTTTAAGTGGTGGTTTTCGCTATTCTCCCCCAAAAACTGTAGTGAAATCTTTTAAAAAAAATACAACACAGTGCAAATTTCCTATGTTCAAAACTCACAAATGAAACTTCCATGAAAATCATGACTGACTCTAAAAAGTTATTTTTAGAAATATTAAAAATATGTTTATTTTTGTTCTTTCCTGCTTTCCAACTTTGAAGCTCTTGTGCATTGCCATAGCCTTTAAATGTAAATGCTGTATGACTAAGTGTCCCAGTTTGGAAAAACAGGTGTCTTCCAGGGAGAGCCAGAGCTTCCCTTGGAATGGAGAATGTAAACCCCCCCCTCGCTCAGAATTATTATAATTTTGCAATTAAGGGCTTTCAGGCAAAGATATGGGAATAGGAATAAAAGTTCTTTACTAGGAATATTAAAAACACAAATGTGGTAGTACAAAAAAATGCAAACAAACAAAAAATAAAACACTGACAGTCAGAATATAACCTGACACCCTGTTAATTGGGGTGTTGGTTGCAAACCAAATGAGTTCTCCTGGAGGGACAGATGTGGTTCTGTTGGAGCAGAGATGGTCCTGTAGAAGGGTGTAGTTTTCTCTGAAGGTCCAGTGGTGGTGAGATGGGTCCAGTCTTCCTCTGGGAAGCCAGTGGAAACAGGCTGCCCTGGTGTTCTGACTCTCAGATCTTCATCCAAGTAGGAATGCTTGTCTCTTCCCACTGGGTGGAGCATCTCACAATGGAATGATGTAATTTTATCAGTCACGCAATGAACCTGAATGAACATCAACAGAAGATATCCCCCAGAGAGAGGAAGAGATAAAGATCACTGCCCCACCTGGTTTTAACAGCTGGTCCACTAACAGAAGACACCTGCCCCCTCCACCCTGGAGTTATGAGGAATGGGTCATATAAGAGATAAAGAAAAACACCTCCCCAACTGGTTTCAACAGATGGCAATAGAATAAATACTTTTGGTTACATCTTGCAACCCAAGACACTAAGTAATCGCATTTCTTCTGCCATACTAATTGCACTTACCAAATTGTGATTTGGGTCTTTGGCTGACCCTGGTGAAAAATTGTTGCATTTCTGCCTGTGCTATCCATCAGAAAATGTTCTTTATCAGGTCTACTCCATTCGGGCCTCTCTGCAAAGACATAAAATTCTCCTTCTTGTATTACCTTTAATCTCTTTTCTCCTGCCTTCTTTCAACTACTATACTCCTCTTTACACCTTACGCACCCTCATACTGTCTTAACTCCCTCCCTTTGACCGTCACAGCCCACATGTTCTCAAGCCTGACTCTTGTTCATGAAGCTATATTTCTTCAGTAACCTTTTGGCGCACACAATCTGCTCCCCAGGCTGTCCTTGTACGGCCTATGGCTGTCAGTGCCAGCTATCCATGTCTTGCTTATCCCTTTAACACACTGCCTTCCTAGGTGTCCTGAGCTCTGACATTCACCATACCACTTCACTCTCATTTCCCTTTAAAGTGCTGATGGGTTTTCATACCTCCCACACCAAGATGACTTCTGTATTTCCTGACATCACTGTGCTTCCTTGATCACCTTCCCTTCATTTTAATTGCTCTCTTTTGCTTCTCCTTGGTCTCCATGTTTGTCCTTTCACACTCCTCCCCCTGAATGCCATAAGCCTCTTTTCTCTGCTTCCCACTGTCTTTCTCCTCATGGGTGTCCATTCAAATGAGCAGGTCCCTGAGGAGAAGCAGGCAGAGTTCTCAGATGTCACATTGGCAGAGCCAGCACTGCCAAGGTACAAGACTTTATTTAAGAGATGTAATGACAGCTAACTTGGTACCTTAAAATGTGTGTCTGGGAAAAAATTGACTATGTGACAAAACCTCCTTACTTGTTTTTTTTTTTTGTTTGTTTGTTTTTTTTTTTTTTGTTTGTTTGTTTGTTTTTGGTTTTTTTTTTTTGTTGTTGTTGTTTGGTTTGTTTGTTTTGTTTTGTTTTGTTTTGTTTAATGGTCTCAGAACTTCAACCAAATGCGGTATGCAGACCCATTGTACCCTGCAGGGTTAAGGTCCAGAAACCAAATAAAAATTGTGCAACACTGATTTTTGGTCTTACATTAATCTATAACTCTTGTGAGTATTTTGAGGCTGTCACAGTCTGTGAAAGATTAGGTTGGCAATAACAGAAGGTTCACAACATGTTACAGGTAGCCTGAAAAATTTTGGAATCAGCAACCTCCTTGGAACCAGTGCTCTGCTCTAAAGGGATCAAGGGATCTGCAGCTGCAATGTTTCCACAGCTTGCTGAAGTTGTCTCATCATTCTGTGTGAGACCAGTTACCCCTACTACTTCAGAGATACAAATCTGTTAATTTTTCTTGCACTTTTCCTTCTCCTTGAGTAGGTAAAGACATTTCTTATGGAGAGGGAGAAACTTTTTTGGCTCTGCTTTTTGCTGCTCTTCATGTAAGTGATCACATGCAAACTGTATGAACATCCTCACTTTCCACATTTTTGTGATCTAGTTTGAAAATTCCTGAAGTGTGAAAGGGGAATGTCACATCTGAATGAGTTGTTTCTACAAGATCACTTCCTCTTTCAGGTATGGTGAATTTTCTTGCAGAAGTCATCTCTAGTGGTTTAACTACACAGGAGTATTGTGCTGTCTTCTCCTTTATAATGTGATTATAAATAATTAATTCAGTTTTGACAGCATAAACCTGTGCCTGCACGTTTACATACTCATAAAGTCTGAAGAGATTGTTGCTTCAGCTTAAATGACTTCTGAACAGTATAAATTTAAGTGAAATTTATTATGTGGACAGAAATACAGCTACATACAACATGGATGCAGTTCATGGCTTATGTCGTAGTGGACACAATTATACGAAACAGTAAAAAATAAGATAATATATATGTCATGGAAATACTTAGGAAACGTCTTCTTCATGGAATTAACAGTGGGCACATCACTTAGTTTGGAGTTTGGAATATGCTAGGAAGAGGCAAAAGAAAAACAATCAGTAAGCACCACGTTGCAGCAATTCATCCTTCAGACCAAGTTCAGCTCTTCTTGCCCACAAGTTAGCTGTATGCCAGTCATCTAATAAGTAATAGCTTAATTTGGAAGAAGACAAATTTAGAAGGTTCCAAAATAGGCTGGAATATGGCTGAGAGACCAACAGCAGATTATGGGCCTGGTTAAAGCAGCCACAGAATATCACAGCAGTTTTCTACTTGTGCCAGAGGTGTTACCATCACAGCCATTACATGGGTACACCTCAAATCTTCAGTGGAACAAAACCAAAAACAGGTGGCACACTGCAAAGCTCCAAGTGACTATGAGCTTAAACAGGCATTGCAGAACGTGCATGGATCTGCTGAGGTGTCACCATGTTTTCTGGACTTCTGAGTCTGCTGAAGGAGTAGTGGTGTGCAGCAGGACGTTGTAATATATGCTTACAGGCAATGTCATTAATTTCTTAAATTGCTCCACTTGCCTGCTCCACAGGTCTCTGCCAGATGTGCTCAGATCTTATAGGAAGCAATGTGTGAGAGAAAAACATAAAACCAAAATAATTGCATTTCTATTGGAATAATTCCTTAATGCATAGGAGCCATTTTATTGAGATAAGTTTTACATTTACATAGATACTTTCAATAGTAGTGGTAAATGGTAATGAGTTGCTTTGCTCTCATTCTGAACACGACTGTTCAGTTGCTAGACCACCTGCCTAGCTCCTAGTAATCTATCTGCTGTTATGTATGGCTAAATTAATTGTGGGTAAAAACTGGGGCTGGTTCTCAAACTCAAGCAGTTAATGTTCTTGTCTTCATTATGCCAATTTGTCTAACCACAGCAGTTAGTACATCTTTGTAAATGAAGGGCGGGGCAGGGGAGGGAAATCAAAGATAAGCAACTCTTGCTGACAAGCTGACATCTGTCAAATGTAATTTCTAGCAATAAGTTACCTCATTCTTTGGGAATATTTTTAGTTTTACTATTTTTAATTCAGAACTTCTGAGTTCTTGTTCTTTTTTTTTTTTTTTTTTCCCTAGCAGTTCACAGATTGCATGTTGTTAGTATTGGTTTAAGTTAAAAGTATCCAAATGTTCATAGTTGTATTATAAAATACAATATGTTAAATGGATAATTTATGGACTGCTGTCTATTTTTCAGGGCCTTGCAAGGCATTTTTTAGGCAAAAAGAGTTACATGTTTCGGAAACTACTAGTGAACCCTCATCTCTGGTGGACCAGCCTGTTGATACTGTTCAAGTGCAAAAAAATGAACATAACTTCCTATAAGTTTACACGTCATCATGGTAACTAGGCAGAGAGTTTGACAAAATCTCTTAATATGAACACTTTCAGGTTTTTAGTTTGAATCTCAGTGCAAGTACAAGAGACAGTCTTTAGGCTGTCTGGTTATAGATCATGTATTTCATCACTGTGTTTATTCACCTAAAAGGGGAAAAAAAAGAAAAAAAGACATTTTTCATTTATTTTATTTTAAATTGTCATGCCTAATTTTGCAGTCACAGTGGTATGCTATGAAACATTGTGACAGATGGATGGATCTCATGAAATAATCTTTGATTGCTCTCTTTGTTCTTCCTGTACATGTCAAAAGTAAACAATAGAAAGCCTTTTCTCTGTCATGTTGTTTCTCAGTAGATTAAGAGGGAAAGTGGAATAAGTGCAAAATATAAATATTATGTCAGGCTTAAAATAATTTTTCAACTGTGTTTGATTTCATTTATTCTGCATTTTATTTTCTGAAGCACAAATATTGTACTACATTTAGCATTTGGATAAAAATACATGAAAAATGTCCAATACATAGAGAAAATAATATACCTCAAGCTGGCCAAACCTCAAACAAACACATTACACATTAGGACATTTTTCTGTAAATTTCACTGAGTTCACCTAGCTTGATTTTAGCAATAAAAATATCCACAGAATGTTAAGATCACGCATAAGGATACTGATCACAAATCTCAGGAAGGGAAAAAGCTACTCCACATCCATCATCAATTTCTAGTTCATTTCAAAACCTGGATATATTTGTGGTTTTCTTCCTTTGGTCCATTTTTAGCCTTCAGTTTGCTATGCAATTAAAACCAACTAACCTAATATCAAAGTTACCTCATTTCAATAAAAATACATTTTATTATTAAATGTTTCATTGTCAGCTTGCAGACTTTAAATTGTTTGAACGTTATTCCAACATGGCAAAAATAATAGTGCAGAACGATGCAGGTCATATACCCAGTGCCTGTTAAGAGCTCACATTTGACCAAACAGCCTCCAGTGCAATGGTGCAGATGCTGGAGTGCTGGAGTGTGTCTGAAAGCCATCACACTCTTATTGAACTACAGGCATACCATAGAAGTTGGAAGATTGGAGCATGGGCTGAGGGCAGGTAAAAAAACATTTCATTTATATTCAGTCATGTACCATGTACTCAGATTTTACCTGGCTAAACTATGCTTCAAAGCTGAAAGTTTTGGCTTAGTGCTATTTAAGCAGGAAACCCATTAACTTTAATAGACAACACCAAGAGATGTAAGGGGCCCTTAATGGCCACTGACCAAACCCTCTTGATTTACACAGCAGAAACTATAAACTTTCTCTGGGTGCACCAGCAGTGGATGAAACAACAAAAAAAAATGTTCTTGCAGCAATTTTAGGAAGGGAAGGGAAGGGAAGGGAAGGGAAGGGAAGGGAAGGGAAGGGAAGGGAAGGGAAGGGAAGGGAAGGGAAGGGAAGGGAAGGGAAGGGAAGGGAAGGGAAGGGAAGGGAAGGGAAGGGAAGGGAAGGGAAGGGAAGGGAAGGGAAGGGAAGGGAAGGGAAGGGAAGGGAAGGGAAGGGAAGGGAAGGGAAGGGAAGGAAGAAAACGAAAACGAAAACGAAAACGAAAACGAAAACGAAAACGAAACGAAACGAAAAGAAAAGAAACGAAAAGAAACGAAACGAAACGAAACGAAACGAAACGAAACGAAACGAAACGAAAAGAAAAGAGAAGAGAAGAGAAGAGAAGAGAAGAGAAGAGAAGAGAAGAGAAGAGAAGAGAAGAGAAGAAAAGAAAAGAAAAGAAAAGAAAAGAAAAGAAAAGAAAAGAAAAGAAAAGAAAAGAAAAGAAAAGAAAAGAAAAGAAAAGAAAAGAAAAGAAAAGAAAAGAAAAGAAAAGAAAAGAAAAGAAAAGAAAAGAAAAGGAAAGAAAGAAAGAGAGAGAGAGAGAAAGAGAGAAAGAAAGAGAGAAAGAGAGAAAGAGAGAAAGAGAGAAAGAGAGAGAGAAAGAGAGAGAGAGAGAGAGAGAGAGAGAAAGAAAGAAAGAAAGAAAGAAAGAAAGAAAGAAAGAAAGAAAGAAAGAAAGAAAGGAAAGAAAGAGAGAAAGAAAGAGAGAAAGAGAGAAAGAGAGAAAGAGAGAAAGAGAGAGAGAGAGAGAGAGAGAGAGAGAGAAAGAAAGAAAGAAAGAAAGAAAGAAAGAAAGAAAGAAAGAAAGAAAGGAAAGAAAGAAAGAAAGAAAGAAAGAAAGAAAGAAAGAAAGAAAGAAAGAAAGAAAGAAAGAAAGAAAGAAAGAAAGAAAGAAAGAAAGAAAGAAAGAAAGAAAGAAAGAAAGAAAGAAAGAAAGAAAGAAAGAAAGAAAGAAAGAAAGAAAGAAAGAAAGAAAGAAAGAGAAAGAGAAATTTTACGTCTTTGCATACTGGATACTCCTTCAATTTGCAGTTTTAAAACACATTTCTTGGAATTCCCACTGAATCAGAGAATCAGGCTGTTTCTATGAAGAACCCTCACAGTAATTCAGCTGTGATGGCACTAAGTCCTGCTGACAAATACCATGTTTACCATTATAAATTTAATCAGAGAAACTGAGATGGAAAAATAATTAAACCAGAAGAAATCACTACCATTACAGAAAACTTCTTTGACTATTAGTTCCTCTTTCTGGCTAGCAAGAAAAGTATCTCTTAGGAGATCTTAGGACCCAATTCTTATCCTTTGACATGACAAGAGAAAACCATAGCTATCCTGGTGCAGATATTTGAAGATTTAAATAGAAAAGAAAAAAAGTTACCCTGATGTATTGCTTAATGATATCTTAAGGTTCATTATAAAAAGGAAAAAAAAAAAAAAGATAAAAAAGAGGACTTTACAATCACAGTGGCTTTTGTGTAAGAAACAGGAATTACTATTATGACCACTAGTAAAATATTACGTTTTTTCTTCCTTCCACCTTTCCTCCCACTCCTTCCTATCATATTTAGTTCCTGTCATGTGTGAGTGGGTAACACTTTCCCAAATTAATCTGAGAAATTGCCTTCTTTCACAAGAGGTTTTTAAATGTGTTTCAACAAACACACTCTACTCATGTACTCATGCTACTGACTTTAATCTTGGCAAGAACATGAAGTATACAAATGCAGTGCCCAGAAGCCAGAGTCATGCTGAGCTGTTCTTACAGCAAGACTCTGGAGGGTATAGCAGGCACATTGCAGGCACTTTATGGCACTTCACACCACCGGCTTTCTGTCCCTGCCAGCACTCTGCAGTCAAAGGAAAAAGACATCAACTCGAAATCAGACAAGAGATGCTGTCCAGTTGAAAAGGTTACAGCAGCAAATGAGCAATTAGTGCACCCTGCTGCAATGACTGCTTTAGGTTGAGAAAGGACTTAGACAAAACACAATAGCTGAACACACCAGCTTTGTAATCTGGTTGTCACAAGTCCACAGTCAGTGCTGCACAATGAGTTGGCAGGCTATAACCCTCAGGGATAGCATGAAGCCTGTTCTGCACAAGAACACCAAGCTTACTCTGTGTTTATGCCTACACTTGAAAAGACTGTTTCCTGTATACACATAATAAACCAAACTCCCAAACAAAACTTTGTGGGATAGAACTTTTCAGGTGACAAAGATCTGTGTGCTTTAAAGAAATGCCATAAAAATCACTAATCTGCATGAGAGCAGCCTCATCAAAGGGATCCATTTATCAGCTTAATCAGATGCTTATTGCCTGGTCTACTCTCCATTACAAACAAGGTTGCTAGGAACTGTTTTCTGTACCAAAGTCTGGTCTTATATTGCTTAAACATTTTGTTTTCAATTGTTGGTTTGACAGTCTCATATCAACATGATTCTATCAGCAGAAATGAAATCTAAAAGCTCATAACTGTTATTTAATGTTTAATACTATGTGGTGGTTTACAAACTTCAAAACACTCTTAGGGAGAAAGTACACAATGCAACAAAAGTCAGGAGGCAGACAAGAGTAACTAATGCAATGGAAGAGTGAAATAAAGTCAGATAAATGTGAAGAAAAAGATAGACCAAGCACTTAGGTGATATTTACAGTGGAAGAAAATCTACTGGAATCTGTAGTCAATTGTTGCAAGCCATTAATGTATAATGAATGTATGTTTTCCTCACTGTAAAAGATGCTCTAAACCCCAAATAGATTTTGAGAAGGGAACAGACAGAACTCTTCCTTCCAGACTGCCAAAGGGACAGCTGGCAGTGAAATAAATTGTCACTTTCACAAGGAAATACTTAATTGTTCAAATCTGAGCCTCCTCATCATCTCTTGCTCCCTGCTTCAGCAGCCTTCACAAACACTGAAGAATAGAAGGCAAAACCTTTCAAGTAAGGAGATGCTAAAGGGTTTAAAGGAATGAGGCAACATGATTGTTTTAAGTTAGCAGGTTCACAGGTGGCTTAAGCTGGTTTAAGACAGAGTTGGACCCAACAGGAAAGATCCTGTCCTTTAATCTACTCTTATCAGCTGGTTTTCAATTACTTCCTCTTCCCCACCTCCCACAACAAGTGGCAGCAAAGAGAAGCAGGAAGAAGGGGAAGGGGAAGGGGAAGGGGAAGGGGAAGGGGAAGGGGAAGGGGAAGGGGAAGGGGAAGGGGAAGAGGAGAGGAGAGGAGAGGAGAGGAGAGGAGAGGAGAGGAGAGGAGAGGAGAGGAGAGGAGAGGAGAGGAGAGGAGAGGAGAGGAGAGGAGAGGAGAGGAGAGGAGAGGAGAGGAGAGGAGAGGCTTTCAATAAGGGAACCAATGGGGGCTATGTAAAAAGAGATTTGTGTTAGAACCCAGTGAGTGGTTCTAACCTGTGGTTCAACCACCTGAGTGAATCTGACTCAGGAGATTGCCTGATACCCTAACTAGAGAGGTTACCAGTATGGTACATTGAGCATATGGACTAGTGAGGACAGTATTTAACGTGTTTCTAAAAAGTATGTGTTTGACTTTTTTTAATTTACTTTTTACTTTCTTCCTTTTGGAAAGGAAACAACATTAACCAATATTATTTTTGGAAACATTTATTAATGTAAAGATAGGTATGCTGATGAAAACATTCGGGAAAATTTTTCTGGAAGATCCTGCTTGGCATTTTTCCCTCTTCAGTGAGTGCAGTTCTTACAGGGTGGACTACATCCAGAATTGAAAAAGAACAGTCAGTCTAAATTAATGCTTTGCTTTCAAGAGGATATGCTTTTGTTTCTGAGTATACCAATGCCTCAGTACTGCCCAGGGAGAGAAAGCCTGCTAACTAACTCTTTCACAGCATCCCACACAATTAGAAATATGATTTATAGTGCTTTAAATTTTGGATGTGCCTATTTGTCCACCAGTTACTACTATCTAATATTTGCAATACAGTTGACATTGCTAGCTGAGGTAGCTCTGACAGCAGTGGTGACTAAACTAATCCTAAGCAGTATTAGTGAAGGATGGTGCTCTCAGGCAATTCCCTTACACGTTGTTAAAGGAAATTGAATCAAAGGAAATCCCAAAAGACCTTTTAGAAAGAGGTTTTGCATTTGTCTCTTGATATCTCCAACTAAAAGACAAAAGCAGCCCTGAGTTATCAAAGGACAAGAGATAGCTTAGAAATAATTTATTGAATGGGCATGGGTTAATTTTAGTAAACTACTCTGTAACATGGAGATCTCAGAGAATGGTCATTCTAATTTAGGAATTATGAGCTGAACAGTGAACAAAAATATTATCCAGGGCTTGGGGATAGTAGTTAATAATTCAGTAATAGGTGGCATTTTAGGTACAATTGTCTATCTAAAAATGAGGAAAACCCAGGGACAACACACACTAGAAAAACACATCTAGAGCAGAAGTAATTTCAATAATTAGCTGTAAACTAGATGGTTGCTGTATGCTTCAGATTTTTCTAATATGAACAATGTTTTTCAGAGAGCAGAACAATAACTAATATTGTCCAGAAAGAAAGGCCTTTTAATTTTTAAATCTGTTTTGTTTGCATATTTACTTCCAGCATTGTAATTTTTGGCTTATGGGAATACACTTTTTAGCACAATGTACTATGTAAATAAAATAATGTTTTCAGTAATTTTTTTAAAGTTGATATTATTTTTAATTTTTTCTCTTTGCTGAACTGAGATAAGAACAAGGGCCTTGAAGCATATAAATGGTTTCATGTGCTTCTACCAGTTAATAATGCTAAGCCATCTGTAATCCAATGTCCATTTTCTAGATTACAAGTGATCCAAATACCAAAAAATCTGTCAACCTTCTTCTTTATTCCAAATTCTCAATTATTCTATTTACAAGTGGAATAAAGACCCACAATACACCAAAACCAACAATAGTACCCAACATATCCTGTGGTACACACAGGGGCTCTAAAATTGAAAGAAACAAAACCAACAGAACAATTATCAATCCAGTGGAAAGCTAGAGATCATGACTAAGAAAAAGTTCAGTTTGCAACTGATTTTACAATGTGCCTTTGTTGTTGTTGTTTTTGTTTCATTCAAAGAACAACAGTATGTAGCAAGACCAAGATTTTCATGCCTCCTTGCTCTCTTTCTCTTGTTCCTACAAGTTCTTTTTATGGTCCTGAACTTTCACTCTTTAAGATGCTATATCAAATATGCAAATGGATTGTTAAATACATGCCATAGAGTGTTTTAAAGCTTGCAATGTAATTATGAGGCTGTGAAATACTAACATACAGAAAGAAGAAGAAAATTAGAATATTCACAGAAATTATAATATGATTTTTAGATGAGAAAAGTTTATCTAGAATTCAAAGACTATTCAAAGGAATGTATTAAGCAAAAGAAGATATGAAATATAAGCAAAGGACACCCAACTGCTAAGGAATTTAAAGTTCACAGTTAATAACAAAGAAATTTCACTCTGAAACACCTAGAAAGGGTTTTTCACTTAATTCTTTTCTACACATATTTTTTTAACCCCAAACCCCTTGTTTGAGTGACAAAGTCTGAAATATTAGTATCCTAATGTGTTACAGAAACCTCCTCCCTTTTCTCTTGCTTCCTCTTTTATCCCCACATCTCTAGACTAAAAGATGGCTGAAAGGCAGGGAGGTAGACCCTGCACACTCCCTCTCAGAAGTTTTTGCAGAGGGGTTTGGGCACAAGCGGCTTTAAGATCCCTTTTCATTACAAAATCACAAAGTCAAATTTATATTACAAAATATCCCTTCTTCATAAAATGTCAGTGTTAGTGGACAGTAATCAAACTTTCACTGCACTACACAAATTAACACCCTTTGATAATGTTGGCAGTAGAAGCATTATGGGAAATGAGAATGGTTTCTCAATTCTTTTCAGTTTGTATCAGCACATCTTTCCTGCTACTAATTCTCTGCTTGCTACATCAAGACAATCCATTCAAACAGCTCCTCATCCTCAGTGCATCATCAGTTGCTCTGCAGTACTCCTTCCTTCTTTGTGGATTATCTGTTCGCTCCAAATCTGTCTTACATTTCCAGTCTCTGAGTGTATACTCCACTTGATTGTCAAGTGTCAGAAAAAATAACTTGTATAAAAAACCAACTGCTGGGCAAAGAGCTTTCCAGAGATTTGGGTTGATTAGTGAGAAATAGTACTGAAACAATTATTTCAATTAAAAAACCAAGAAGAATGCAGGAAAAATTTTTTGTTTGTTTCCTTTTTTTTTTTTTCCATAAAATAATTAAGTGTCTTTGGGAAATTTTTCTCTGCAACTTTAGAAATAGTAGATTCCATCCCAGCTGAGGGCTGACCACAAACAGAGACAGAATACTGGCTCAGCTCCAGCACTGAGTGGCAACTCCAGCTGTTCTGCAGAGAACATCACACTTAGAAAATGCATATATACACAGTTAAGTTACTGACTGTCAGGTTTACAGTGTTAAAGGAATTCCCCGAAGAGAGGCAAGATCTTAATCGGCCTTTCCAGCTGTGACCTGCATTCTGACCTGAAACTCAGATTTACATTACTCACATTATACCTTAATCAACAGATTAAGGTATCATCTGTTCAACACATTCTCTCCACCCAGACTATCACACAGGAAACAGTCTTTTCCATTTGCTGCAAAGAAATGTTTGCCCACAAACCTGCTAAATAGTGTGGAATGGCACTCCATACAAGCAAAAATCAGATCCTGCAGTGGTTGTGTGAACACTGAAAAAGTCTTATTGAGAGCAATCAGAATAGATTCAAACTAGTTTTACTTCCTCTTCTCCTTTTTCCAAGTCACTTAAAAAATTGTCAAAAATAGTTTCTTTCTGCTCCCAGAGGCATGATTCCTTTCTCATGTAGACTAGTACCATAGTGGTGAACCTCTACTGAGTGCCTTCAGATCCTTATCAGTGTAAAGAGAGGTTTTTTTGCCTTATTAATTCGGTGACAGCACTCTTCCCTCACACCAGACTTCCTGTAGAAGAAGATGTCATCCATGTATGGGATGACATGCAGTCTGCAAGTATAGGAGGCTGGAAAAGAGAAACAGAACTAGAACTGATCTGTAGTGGATTCAGGAACAGAATTAGGAGAGAAGGAATGATAGAGAAGTCTCTATGCAGGTGTTTTTCTTTTGAAAATTCCATCTTTGCCCTTTGATGATGAAATGCTCTGGGAGGGCTTTTTATATATATGAAAGGGAGTTTTCATTGGAACATATTTTGGGAAAAAAACCCAAAAAAACAACATAAAAGAACATTAAAAAAGCTTATTACCCATTACACACCCATCCAGCATATAAGACATTCAAATGAGTTCAATCAAGCCAATTTGCATACAGCGCACACAAAACAGGCATGCAATTTGCACATTTTATTGTAAAGTAAAGCAATTCTCATGTCAGCATTCAAAGTCTTTAAAAGGAAAATTCTCTATGCAGTTGAGTATTTCACAGAGAAGACTGTGGATAGATAGTATTCATAAAATACATTTTATCTAAATTGCTAACTGTCTTTAGCAATAAAACCATTTGAAATAGATGTTGACAAGTGGAAATTATGTTAAAAACCCTGCAAAAATTCAACTTATTCAGGGCTATGTTACTGTAATTTCAATATAATGCTATATCTTTCCTACTTATAGAAAGTGTATTTGCCCCCAGTTGCAATTTAAAATATCAAAATCTACATTTTCTTTATCTCTTTTGACCTCAATGGAACTTCAACTCAGGAAATCACCCTGGATATGTAGGTAAAAATCAGAAAAACACAAAATTACTCAATATGGCTAATGCTAAATATTCCCCCACAAAAATAGGAAATTTTGCATTTTTGGGGTTTGGGGGAGATCTTAATTCTTAGTTCCTCCCTTCTTTCTCCCTTGTGACAATTTATTTAATTTTACTTCCTCAAGATCCTGTTTCAAATATCCTGATGTTATCAGTTCTTACCTACCAAACCCATGTTCAAGTTCTACCTTTTATTTCTCCCTCCCTGACTCCTTAACTTATTAGTTTTCTACTCAGGCTTTTTTTTTTCCTTCATCTGGCCTGGGACCAGCCTCTGTCAAAGAGTACAGAAGAGGGCCAACTAGCAGTATGACAGTGGGAGGGACACATTGCTCATTTTTAGGTACTAAAGTTCCATTGTGGTGGCTCATGTCTAAAAATATCCTATGTCACAAACTCAAATTTTCAACAGCTTTATAATTTGTCTAACTTTAGGGATACTCTTACAATGACAGAAGAAAAACAAACCTATAAAATCAGATCTGGTCCTCAGCTTAGTTACAATCTACTGCTAAAAATGATACCACTCAAAAGAAAACAAACAAACAAACAAAAAAAAACCAACATGAAAACAAGCTTAAAGTCTCCCTGATCCATTACCAGAAATAAAAGAACCATGTAACTGCACTCATTTGGAAAACATTCTGAACAAAAGAACACTTGGAAAGTCGTATAAATAAAAAAGAAATTTTTAGAATAGAAGCACATTACGATACAGGACCACATGAGCTCATTATTAACATCCTCTCCTCCAAACAAGGACCACATTGCATAGTAGTGAAGATATATTTTCAGTACATTTACAAACCAACAGCAGATTAAGGTATCTTGCATCCAAGAAAAAACACAAGACAGAAGCAGAGAAAATCTCAGGTCAGGAGGAAGCTCAGAAGGTTTCTGGTCTAATATATTCCTCAGCAGCATCAGCCAAGGAGTCAAACCTAGCACTTCAGGGAAAGAGGAAGCCTCTGTCACTGTTCATCTGTATTTCTGGGGAAAGATCTCCTTATGGCCAGTCCCAGCCTGTCATGTCCCTCACCCTGCCTCTGTGGCCTGCTTAGAAAAGCCTGGCTCCAGCTCCAACAACCCTTATAGGCAGGCAGTGGGCTCTGCTTTAGGTGCCCTGGACCTGCGCCCTCTCTAAGCTGAACCAAACCTGGTCCTCCAGCCTCTCCTCAGGGGGAAAGTGCCCTAAGTCCAACCCCCTCATTGGCTCTCTAAGTTCAATCTGATTTATTTCTCACATTAGGGAATTGAAAAGTGAATGTAGTATATGGGTGTGGTCTAAAAATACTGAGCAGAAGGGGAATCCCATCCGGTGTTTGACTGGCCATCTTCCTATCAAAGCAGCCTGGGTGTGTTTGACCAACACATTGCTGGTTCACTCTCAGCTTGCTGCAGCCAGCAACCCCAGGACACTGTTCAGCCAGAAGTCTGCAGCATCTATCTCTGCAAGAGGTTATTCCCTCCCATGGCAGATGTTCCTATCTGTCCTTTTTAATTTCGTGAGATTCCTGTTGACCTATTTCCCCATTTTGTTTCGTTTCTGAAGATTCTTCAGGGGCATTCTCAAATATTTTGTCCCATAACTCTTAGTGGTTTCAAAGAGGGACCTTGTGCTTGTACCTCATGAAAATATCTAATTGGAAAGGCAATTTTAAAGGGATAAGTGCAACACACAGATACACTTGGTGACAGTAGATGCCATGGTCAAAGTGGGGAATAGAGGAAAATATTATATGTTGCCATTAGCAATACTACCGTTTTAATCACATCAGCATGACATGTTGCTTTTTCAGGCAAAATTATGTGCTCAGAAAATTACTGCAGTTTGGATGCCTGAATATGGTGGGACTTCTTGAGTGGCAGAACAAAAAGGTAAGGGAGGAAGAAGACAGCACATCTTGCTCCCAGTAATTTATGACAGATTCTTAGGTGAAAGGGCCAAGGTATGATGATCAGCACTCGCTGGGTGTGGTGTGGGTCGGAGAGCTCCTCAATGTGTCAGGGACCTGAAACATGTGCTCCTCTTACACATGGCTGATCATCCCAGTCTCCCCTCTCCAGCAGTGCCTCCAGACTTCAGTTTCTTTTGGATAATACCACTATCACCCTGCCTTAAATGCTAGGCATAAAGTTGTACACAGTGGTGTTAGTAAGTCCAGGAATTCTGACAGCAACTCAGACCCAATGGTCTGCCTCAGGATTCCTACAGCAGAGTGGACCAGTTTGCTTTGAAAATCAGATACATGACAGTAATTAGGGCTGCTGACAGGATGCTGCTGAGAATCTTTCCTTCCAAAACGTTTTCAAAATTTAGTCATGGGTGTGTGTGGGAACTCTAAATACAGCAGAACGTCAGCCTGTTTATATACCTCCCCAGGCTATTTTCAACAGCTCATTCAGATGTGCTGACCAGCAAAAGTCATGCAAGTTTAAACTCTCTCAACTATTTGTCATGTATTATCAGAAAGATAATAACTAAGGTTATTACTATTACCCATCAAACTGAGGTTTCAGTAGTGTCGTTTATATTGCAATTAGTTGGATATTTAAAAGAGGCTTTGTGTGGTAGCAGAGCAGGTAAGTGAGAATCCAGGAGCAATCTCATGTATTTATGATTCTGCCATCAGCTACAACTACAGGCACAGTGTTCAGCTGCTCTCTGCCAGTTTCCACACCCCAATCCAGTACAAAAGCTTGTGCTAGAATAGCACCGAAAAATAAGAATCTAGTTCATCTCCTACAAAAGTTAACAGCTTTGCCTTTATTAATTTTTACTAGAAAGGGCCGAAGACCTTGAATCGCACTGTGAACCATATTGTGGCATCATACCTAAAATGTTTGTTCAGCCAGAAAGTGGCTAATTTCTCTCCTGGACATGAGGCCCCACAAGACTGTAAAATAGGCCTCTCTAGTGTTTGTACATTATCTCGTCCTATAGATACAGATGCAAATATCATAAGAGAGAACAACTCGTGAGACATGACATCTTTGCGGCTGGTGGTCTGAAGAAATCTTACCTGAGGCCATTCATAGCTCTGAGAAGCTTAAGGATACGTTCTTGAGCATCCCAGAGTCAAAAAGAGTAAATGGAAGCTCTCACCATGGTCTTCAGAGTTGCCAAGCACAATTCACAGTATTCCATGTGATTTTGTTGAAAAGAAATAGAAACTAACTGTAGAAATCCATAGCTAGTAGTAAATGTACTATATAAGACCAAGAAGAAAATAATTCCTACATTTAGTAGAAATTCTCACTGCTTTAAAAATCAGCAAGAGAAGGTAATTCCATTTAATAGAATTGTATTGTATTGTAAAAGAAGGTATACAATCTACAAATTGAAAATACCTGTGAAATGATGACATACAACCTTCTTTGCAGCAGCAGCCAAGCAATGTTTGATGTCAGAGGGAAAAGAAAAAGAAATTCTATTATTAGGGCTGGGTTTTTTTGCGTTTGTGTTTGTTTGTTTGTTTGTTTAGGTGGTGGGGTTTTTTGTTTTGTTTTGTTTTTTAATATCTTATTGCCTAGCAGGTTGTCAGGGCCACCTCCAAGAGCTCTGACAGTACTTACACTGTGAGCAGCCCTTCCCCACCTCGTTGCATGATGATCCTCAGCCGGGTTTTCAAACACAATTATTTCTCTGGGTAACAATGTGAAAGGCAGCTGCAGTGAGCGTGGAGGTCAGGCAAAGCAGGCCATGGATGCAACAGCACCTGCCTTTTGCATGCAAAGATGGAGCAAATTACAACCTTTGTCGCCAAGGAACTGAGCAGCAGCACCATGTGTGATGGCCTCAAGAGCACCATTCTTATCGTGTGCATGGGTATATCTTTTCAAATCTAGAGCAGGGAACAGATGTTTCATCAAAAGACACATTTAAAATAAAGATAATTATGCAGTAAGAAGCTTAATTACATAGGATTATTCAGGTCCACTTAATTGCTTGACAGGCTGAGGACCTCCTACATATTTGTGACAGAGGAATCCTTCTCACTGGGTTACCAAACTCAGTCATGGCTTCAGGACAAATGTAGTCGCTTTCATAATCCAACTAATTCTAGTTGCTGATTTTCAGCTACAAGAAGGAAAAGTAAGCAAACTTACTAAGCATTAAAATATTGTTTTATTCCCATAGGCATTGTATTTTCTTCCATAAAATATGAATAGCCTGAACTATAAAAACTTAATGGTTTTATCACTGTATAGCATGAAGAACATCAATTTCACTTAGACATGATTTAGATAAAGAGGAGACTCTCCTCTGGTCTTACTGCTCACACATGCCTACACATCTCCAGTTTTCAGAAGTTTGTTATGACTTTTTCATGTAGGTATTTAAAATGGACTTTCACCTCCCCAGAAAAGGATACCCTCTTTCTCCACAAGCAGAAGTCCTAATACTGTAAAAAAAAAAAAAAGTATTTAACTCTAAGAAAGACACTTTTTTTTTTTTTTTAATTTGTTTAAACAACACAGCATGCACTGTGGAGTGGTACAGGCATTCTGCAGGAATGTATTCTCATGGTAGCTCCTGAACTGATCATACTATACATTTCACAGAAAAATAATGATTTCTGTGAAATTATGTTGACAGGCTTCCAGTGTGATTCTATGGGGTCCTGGGAGCTTACCAGCTGCAGAGCTTGGATTCAGCACTGCTCCAAAATACAAAATTAGGGAGGCAGATATGCCATGTGAATCATGTGGAACAGGGAACCCCCACACTTATAGAGTCCACGCAGCTGGGGCTTTTAAAGAACACACAGCATCAACCCAGGTATGTTTTACCCTTTACAGGTTCCAGAAAATAGTTCAAATTATTATTTTGTAGAGAGCTTTGCAATTAAATTTCATGGTTCCAGCCCTGTGTTAGTTCCCCATAGTCAACACATTTTTTCATAATGTACTGTAGGGCATTAGCAAAGCCACACACCAAATTCATACGTAAGGGGTGTAAATGTGATACTGAAAGTCTGAGCACGAAAATGATCTCTTAATTTTCATCAGAGAGAACTATAATATTTACGTCTGTCAAGCCATTGCAGACTTTTCTTACATAGACAAACTAGGAATGGTTTCATTGTGCATTACGGAAAGAAAAAAAAACAAAACCAATCAACAAATCAAACCTGCAGAGGAATTAACTTTATAAGGAGTTAAAGCTCCTCATTTAGAAAAAAAAACCCCTAGTTCAGTCTAAGCTGGTAAATGTAACTTAAAGCTTGGGAAAGACTATTACCCTATAATGGCTCCATTCACATTCACAAACTGGGGGTCATTTTAAATTCCTGCTATGTTTTGGAGTGCTGCCCAGAAAACTTTGGTGTGAAAAATCTGCTGAATGCCTTTGCGCTACATTAGCCAACAGTATTTAAGGTCAATAATGCAGGTGCGGGCTTTCCTTCATTCATTTTAAAAACTTAAAGACTTCTTCCTAAATCTCTGTTTATAAGTGGCTTTTGCTCAAACCTCTAAAAAGAAAAAAGAATTGGTAAGAGTGAGGAAAGGATGCCATTTTACTGTTATCAGGAGAGAATATGAGAGAGGTGCTAATAAATCATAAACCAAGAATAAGTTTCAGTGTGGCAACTTAACTTTTATAAACATGTACCAGCACTTAGTGCACTTGCTAAGCAAATCATAGGAACTTACGCTACTTTCTACACTAATGGTGTCAAGGTGCACTGAATGTTTCTCCCCTGCTGCTTGAGAGTGACATTAGAGAGCTCTGGTGAAGCATATGTCCAAGCTCCTACTCTGCAGCAGCTATCGTATGCTAGGGTGACACTATGACTGATCACACCCAGGCACTGCTTCTGTCGCTGCAAATGGGCTTTCAGTTATAATGGAAATGTTTAGTTCAAAGCACCATATACATTACACGTGTTATTAATGGCTGAAACAGATGCTTCCATCTACTGAAAGGGTTTGTTTTTCTATAAAGCAAATCCTCCTGTAAATTTGGATCTTTTATTGGGTTGCGTATTAGTTTGAGGGATAATAAGAAAAGCCCCTTCTATTTTGCCTTATATTACAGAAGCATTTAAATTTTTAACTTGTGTTTCATATCCACAAATTTATATACATCTACACACATTTTATTACCCATTTTATATGGCTCTGTTTGTTTCTGTTGTAAATTGCACAGTTTCTTAATCACTGCTAAACATAAAATGCCCCATCAGTAAATTATTCCTACAATAAAATACATGATGTGGTTTACAAATGATGGTTATTAATTTCAGGACAGAGATGTTGCATTTGTATTGTGGTTTATGTTCAATTAACACATTGCTGCATTAATATAAACTGTCAGCACAGAGTTGAACCAGAGACTAAATGAAAATGAAGCACCCTGAAAAGGAATTATTGCCTGGGCTAAACAGAGTAAAAGCCTATTTATTTCTGAGTTTGCTTGTACAATACCATCTGAGGTATTCATGAGCAAATCCAGAAGCACAGATCATGTTTTTAAAAGGAAACTGTCTGATTGCTCTACCTTTTTATGCACATTTGTGAAAAGTATTGTGTCTTTGCACACATGATTGATCAATGATTCTAAAGCTGGAGCAGGTGCAGCTCATGAAAGCCAGATTACAAGGGGAATACATCTTTAAAAATAAGTCCCCCATTTTTTTATTAATTATAAACAAGAATGTTTCCTAGGTGACACGCAGCTCATGAGAGAAAAGGGTGGCCACAATGAGAACAGTAATTGTGATCTTTTAGATGCAAAGCATAATATTAGTTTTATTTGTCAGATATGATTTATGCAAGAAAAACTCTGTAAAATACTCTGAAAACCTCCAAGTAATAGCATCAGATTGTAATGGTTCAAAACTAAAATGCTGAATTAGACTCCTTCAGAACAGGACAACTTTGTTGGACAAAATTTCTTATATGTTTTGAATTTGAATGCTGCAGAGGTTAAAGCTAAGCCTGATTGCAAACCAAGTGTACTAGGACTGTGTTTTTTGAACATGTGGTATGTCTCACTTCTTTTTCTGCCGTCTCAACCTGCATGAATGGCAATGCTTTTTGTGCCTTTGAATAAATGTCTGAATAGCTGTAAAACACTGACATCAGAAAACAAGTTGGCATCATTAAAAACGTTCTGGATTTCAGCATACTGAAATCTGTTTAATATCAGGAAAGTTAATTTGAATTAAGTGTCCCCTTTTTAGTAAGACATCGAGCTGTACATGTTTAAGAATAACCCCGTAGAGGTTGCTTGGCAAATCTCCCAAAAGCTTTGTGAGACACTACATTTCATTGTGGGGATTTAACACTAGTACTTATGTATTTGTAGAGAAACTTAAAAAGTCCAGCTGGCACGAAATCAGCACAAACCTGGCACCACAGTCCTGAATAAACTCCCTCTGAGATTTACCTTTCATTCATGTGGATTACATCTGCTTAATCATCTTACCCCAAAGCACCTGAGCTCCCCCCCATCTCAAGCAGGTGCTGGAGGAGAATGTCATCCATAGGTTTTCTTCAGGTAATTTTTTCTGTTTCACTCCATGTGAGCAGCGAGGTGAGAGGCAGGATTTGCTTCCTCACAAAACAGCTTTTAGGACACTTCACAGCTGGAGGGCAAGCTATGTCGATGTCACATACCTGGGCACCATTGCTGGTCCATCTCAAGTTAAAGTTTCTCTGATGGACTGGCTGCACACTCTCCATTTGGTGAACCCTGCATGAAGACAGCAGAGACAGAAACAGGGAAGAAAATAATGCCCTGCTATCCCTCAGAAACCAGGCAAACCTCCACCATACAGAATTACCATAGTTAGGCTAGGCTGCAAAATATTTTTTACATGGTTCATTAGTAAAGTTTGGTAAGTAGTGCTACAAGTTTCTATTTCTAATAGAAATATTTTACATAAACTCTGATTTGAAAGTTCGTCTTATTGAAGAAGGCATACAACACGAACAAGTCACTGAAGAATATATACTGTTATTATACAGTCAGCAAAATCACAGTTACTTTGACTTCTTAGTAAGAGAAAGTTTTTTTTGCGGTATGAAACCTCCACCTATAAAAGTCAGTAGCAACCTGAACAACAGCTACAAGTCACAGCACAAGAGTTTGTCTGTGCATTTCTACTGCTTAGAATAAAATTTTTCCTTAGCCTGTGCCTCTGCTTAGGCTCTACCACCTGGGAATGGGGTTATTTACAAGCAGATGTCCAGCCTTAAAATTCACTGATATGCTGCTATATGGCTCAACTTAAGCAAGACTTCTCCAAGAGAGAAGTCTCAAAAAAAAATAAAAATTTTTAAGGCCATTCCTTTTAAAATTTCTTGTTTTAAATATTTTTTTCTTATGTTCCTAGATCCACCACAGTAGAAAACATAATTTTAAAAAAAATTGAAACTAACAAAAGTTAGGTTTTTTTTTTTTAAATTTTAATAAGACAAACAAATTAGATATATCCACAAATAAGAAAATAGGGGTACAGAGGAAATTACTATCAAGTTACTATCCAGTTTTGATATTAAATCTATGGACAACATGTTCTACAATGAACCTTTAGGATTAGGCTGGGCTTCACAGCTGACGTAGTTCACTAATTATGCAATTATGCAGTTACTGGAAATTTGGAGTAATAATAACTGACACTGTAAATACCACTATTCAGGGAAAATGGAAAGAGTAATATTTATATCTTCTATAACTACACAAAAAAAATTTCATTCCTCTGACCCCCAGCCTGCAATGAATGGTAGAAACCATTCTTGAAAATTTTCTTAAATTCAGCATGCTAAATTTACTTTCACTTAGGCCCTTTCTGAGGCCACCTTGGTGCTAAATCATTTGTGTATTGTAACTGGATTAGAAGTAACTTCCTGGTGTAAAAATAATATGTTAAACTGGTAAGAGGAACTGCCTTGATTGAGTTGAACATTCTTTAATGGGGCAAAGTTATTCCTAGTATTAAAAATCAACTACTTCATAGAAAAATAACAATGTTCAATGACCTGTAGTTCATATTTTACTGCTAATTTGTTGTGTGATATCCATTCATGTGCATGGACTATCTAAGCTCAAATGGTGCACATCAGCTCCAGGCAACTTTGCTGTTGTTTAGAACTAGTCCCGAATCAGGATTTACTCTATGTTTTTTTCTACTTGATAATTTAGCTAAAGGAAAATAGCTCATCTAATGGATTGCATTTACCCTGAGGGCCTTCAAGTGTCAGATGAAAAAACTTTGAATAAAAAATGATGAGATGAGACAAGGAAGGATGAAGTATACAGATAAGAGTTAGGAAAAATATTTTTCAAAAAGAGGTAAAGAAAAGCTTTTACACAGACCCTTTTTTTTTTTCTTTCTTTTTTTTTTTTTTTTTTCTTTTTTTTTCCCTTTTCAAGATTGACTCATTGTATGAAGAATTCTAAGAATGTGGTCATCTCTGGCAGCCATGATGCAGCAAATAAAGCCACTGGAATATCCAATCTGTTCATGGATATGTTCCTGAGGAGCAGCCTGCAAAATAATTTTGTCTTCTAGAGACTGCTAACATTTACCTGAGGGTTATACACTTGAAAAAAATATGACTTTGCATTTTAATACTTGAATGTTATATTGTTAAGTATTCAAGAATGGCTCAAAAATTGCTCAGCTGGAAGAAAAAGCTAAACAAAACACCTCAGACTTGTATTCAATGCAGTGTGATTTAAGGAAAAGAGACTTTGTTTTGTTAATGATACCTCCTAAATGTAATGCATTGCCTCATTTTTGAAGATTTTTCTCTCTTCCATATAGCCTCAGAGGCCTCACTCCCACAATGCTTGCTAGTTTTTCCCTTCGATAATACATGACTATAGATAATATGACTTTCAGTGTCACAGATTCCGCACAATCTCCTGCTTATTCATCAGAAAATGTCACTTTCCTTCAGATACGTTTTTAGTTACAAATGCCTTGCACATTTCAATGGCTTTCTCATGCTGAGCACTTCATCCAGGCTTGGATCTGATCCAGCTCTCATCATAAGCAGTTGCAAGAATCTTACTGGCTTCAGTAGGGACTAAATGAAATTTTTTGGGTTTTATCTTCGTTTCTATGTGTTCAATCCCAAGCGCAGCACTTAAACAGATGCTAAACTTGTGGTTAGTCCTATTCAAATCAAGGGATCACTCACATGCCTATAATTAAGTACAAGCAAAAGTGGGAGCATGTACATGTATATGTATATGGTTATATGTATATGGTGTTAAATTACTGAGGGCTGTGGAGCTTATGGAAGAATCTGACTTAAGTGTTAGAATCACAGAATTATGGCATCATAGAGTATCTCAAGTTGGAAGGGACCCACAAGGATCATCTAGTCCAACTCCCTGCCCCTCTCAGGACTACCTAAAACTAAACCATGTGACTAAGGGCATCATCCAGTCACTCCTTGAGCTTTGACAAGCTTGTTGCCATGACCACTTCCACAGGAAGCTGTTCCAGTGGCCAACCAACCTCCCAGGGAAGAACCATTTCCTAGTGTCTAATCTGGACTTCCCTTGAAAGAGTTTTATTCTAAGTCTTATTTCTGATTAGCAGAAAGAGGAGAGCAGTGTCTCCACTCCATATAAGCTATGCTGTTCTCCCTTGAGCAAGATGTAGCCTGTAAGGGAATTCTTCTCTTCCCCAAGCTGAACAAGCTGAATGACCTCAGCTACTCCTTCTAAGTCTTGCCCCTGAGGCCTTCTACCATCTTGGTAGCACTCCTCTGCATAAACTACAATAGTTTGATGTCCTTATATTGTAGCACCCAAAACTGCCCCCAGCACTTGAGGTGAGGCCATCCCAGTGCAGAGCAGAGCAGAGCAGAGCAGAGCAGAGCAGAGCAGAGCAGAGCAGGACAATCCCCTCCCTTGCCTGGCCGTGATGCTGTGCCTGATGCACCCCAGGACATGGTGGCTCTCCTGGGTGCCAGGGCACTGCTGGCTCATTGCCTTTGACTCAAAACCCCAAAACCCTCTTTCTGCAGGGCTCTCTTCTGATAGTCTCTATTCTGTATATTTTTCAGAAGTCAAACTTTTGAAGAAACATCTTTTTTGACAAGCCTTTCATTATATCTGACATTCTTCACAAATAAATGCAGTGCAAAATGTAGCCCTTTGTCTTTGTGACACAGGCTTGATTTTTTTTGTTGTTGGTCTTATCTATAAAGATCAGATGAATAGTTTGGGTGGATTATATTAAATCAATAATTTAGGCATTGTTCAAATTTAGGGGGTTTTTTTGCAATCTATGATTAATTAAATTACCTGAGTTTTAAATATAGTTTCTGTATTCTGATTTTATGCCTGAAACTTCTGAGAACAGGAAAAGAAGGAGACAAAAACAATAATCAGTACACAGTCAAAGTGAGCACACCTGTTAACACATGAATGACTTGGTATAATATGAAAATAGATGCTAATATGAGCAAAATGTCTTGATAATTAGTACAATAAAAAAACTTTGTGTAAAATACTTAAACCAGTATTTTTGCTATATTCAACCCTCTGTAGTTAGTTCAGTATAACTATTATCAAATTGCTGCACAGTAGTAAAAGTGCCACACTGCTGAAATGAGAAAATTAATTTTTGCAGGGACAAGGGGTATTGAACATTATATAATGTAGGTATGGCATGGAAGCAAAAGCACAGGTTCTTAAAGTGTTAGTGCAACTGACAGAGGATTTAACTGACCCATTGCAGGCGGTACCATTATACCAACAACATAATTAGTCACTAAGAAGTCTAGATGATACACAGCATCCTTTTCATAGCCATGTGACAAGGCATAGAAAACAAAAAAGAAAGGCAATAAAAAGAATAACAATTACTTGCCCTTAAAATACAACACAATTTCAAAAGATCTGAATAATGCCTAGGATGAGGAAGGTAGCTATAAGCAGCAGCAGGCGTGCTGCTGGCTTCTGTGCATGAGGACAGTTGAACTGTGAGCTCTTCGAGTTTTATTCAGACAAGTACAGAAAAAAAAGGAGCAGGAAAAGATAAAATAAATCCTTCATGTGGAAAAGAATGACATGGAGAAAAGGCCCTGAGATGAGAGACCTGTGACCAAGAGGACACAGGTCTGGACCTGATTTTCTCTGGACGCCTGTTGCAGACCCTCACCTGGAGTTTGATGGCATCTCACAGGTTCCTGGGGAAACAGCCTACACGACAGACATATTCGTCTTCTTTCAGAATTGTAGGACAGAGATTCCAGACTGTGGGAAAGCTTACATAAAAAACAGATGGGAAGACATGGAGTATTTGGTGTCTTAAAGGTCACAGAGTTAGTCTTTCACTGAAAAAAGAGAGCAGATTATACTGGTAACCATACTCTGTGTGTGTGTGTATGTGTGTGTATGGGTTTTTGTTTGTTTGTTTGTTTTGGGTGTTTGCTTTTGTTTGTTTGTTTGTTTGTCTGTCTGTTTGTTTGTTTGTTTGTTTGTTTGTTTTAAATATTCTGGAATTGATACAGTCAGGAAAGAAAAAACATGCTGGGGTTGGCTAAGCAGGTATGCCAAGAAGTATTTGTTCATGGAAGGAAAACTGTAGAATCTTGCAGCCTCAGGTCTCGTGATTTTTTATACAATTATGTTTAATAAAACATTTTACACTCTTTTACATTAAAATGGTGTGCCTGGACAAAAGCAATGCATTCAACATAGATTCTTCTCATAGAGATAAAAGCAAGAAACAATTTCACTGGGAGGTGTGTTGCACTACGGCAAAAACAACTTGAGAAACATAGAACTGGGACTGTGTCTCCTGTCAAATGCACAGACAGTGAGATTAACTCTGCTTGTAATTGAGAACAGAATTTGAAGTTGTCACTTTACTGCTGAAGTGTTGCCTATTCCTTAAACATTTGCTTTGTCTAAATGTAGCTTATGCAAATTTAAGAACAGAATCAGGGGTTCAGCATGTGCAAATATTCCTTTAGTTAGTGGAAAATTAAACATAGTTAGTTAGATGTTGGAGCATGTTATACTGAAAAATATAACACTCTCAGGAGAGAACACCTAACACATATTGAATGCTAATCACTGAGAAGAAAATAAATTTGTTCCTCTTTATCTCAACACTTAGCTTAAAGTATTTGTAAAACCCCAAGCTTTATGCCCCAGGGCTGGCATAATTTTGAACTTGTCACTATGCTACAGAAACCATTTATGCCCTAGATGGTTTACTGTTCTAGAATTTAGTTGATCAGAAGAAATTCATAGAAATTTGAGGCAAGCATTCCACTGAAGTGGACAGCACTTTAATGAAGTCTTATCCAGCTAATGAAGCTGCTTTTCTCCTTGAAACCAAAGCAAAACACCATTTGTAACTATTTTGTAACCATTACAACTGCAAAACAACTCTTTTCTATTTAATCCTTTTCTGGTCAAGAAATTAAAATGCATTTCATATATATTGATTTGGGGTTTTTTTCCTAATGAATTTTTTCTTTGTTTTCTAGGACTGTTCTTTTCAGAATTGTAGTAGAGAAAACTCATTTCTTCATCTGAAAACCTCTTTCACGTTTGACTCATGAGCAGTAAAGGTATTTGAAAGTGTCTTGAACTTTTTTTTTGAAAATCCAGCATATCCTGAAAGGTTCTGCCATGAAAAAAAAAAATCATATCATATCATATCATATCATATCATATATCATATCATTAAAAGGTTCTCATCCCAGCAGGATGTCAACTTCAGATATATGATAAACAATTCAGTTTCATTTACATTTTGTCATAAGGTGTCACTTACATTTTGCTGTAACTTTATCATGTATCATATACTTTATTTCACGTCTTTACTAAATTCACAAACCATGAATTTAAACATCCTAATTTTTGACATGTTATTCCACATGGTAAGTGTCAGGTTTTTTAACAAAACCTAAGAATAACATAAGACTGAAATCGAAATATTTAATAATATTCTTATCAACATAAGACTGAGATCAAATTGACATGAAATTAGTCTGAAATCTAAAAGCTAAGCTAAGTCATTTACAGCAGTAGCTTCATAAAAGGTTGAGATATGAAAGCAAATTCTCTCTGGCATTAAATAAAGTAAGTTTAAACCATGTCATATATTATAAAGGTCTCTGTTGGTAGATTTTTGAAAGACTGTCACTTTATTAGAGTGTAGATATTAATAGGAGATCAATATGTAGTGCTGAATTCTAATTTTAAATTGTTGGATAAATGCATATGGTAATTAAATACAGAATTTTGTGATTACACCCTTTGCCGGAGATGGTGTGATTTTAACCATTTAGCATAAAGTACTATTTTTAAATCTTTAATTACATTCTAAGATTTTAATAGTTAGTTGTCAGACTATCCAAGGAAGAATTACTGTCAGATGCTTTCCTTTTAAACTCTGGAAAACAATGCTCTGTTGAACACATGAAACATTTATTTCTCTTGAATAAGATTTTCTTATTTTCAGCTTATTTTCTTTTTGTAGTCATCTTACAAAACAGTACTACAGCTGTTGCAGTGATTTTACCATTCACCTTTCTATAAAATTTTTATCTGCTCTGAGCATTTCCATTTTACCAAGTCTCTGATTTTTTTTTTTTTTTTTGTCAACACAGAAGAAATGCTCATCTGCAAATGACTTTTGTTCAGCATAGAAACGTGAGGATTCGTGTGGTGAAAATCACTTGTTAGGTACAGTGTCACACACAGACTTGTGATGTTGTGACTAAGTTCTTTTTGATATTGCCAGTTTTGTGACATGAGATCCTATTGTAAGTATTTTAATAGGACCTAATCGGAATACTGGAGAGCCAATAGTGGGAGACAATGTGTTCTGTTCTGATCTGTGCTGCTGGAAAATCTCAGGCTAATAATGATTTTTCTTTCTGTTCTAGTCTTCTCTTCTTCAGAAAGGGAATATATGCTTGTGTGAGAATGACACAAATATTATCTTCACCCCTAGTTTTCCAGGTGCCCATGGATTGGCAGCACCAGGGTGCCATCTGCATTGTTGTACACCTGAGCTAACAACCTATGACAAGAGACTTAGCAGCAGATATGGTGCAGAGGTAATTTAGGAGTCTTGCACCCCTGAGCTTTTCATAGATTGTTTTTCCTCTCCTAGGTGTGTCTGCTCTCATTGATGAAAGCTTGAACATTCTTCAATCACATTCTGTTAAATGTCATATATTGAACCTCTGGTCCATGTCTCCTAAGCCAAAGCCTGATGCAGCTTAGTTGAGGCAACAAGCTGTTTACAAAACTAGTTTTGCAGCTCTACACTTGTATTTTATTAGACAGCTCATCTGGAGTATGATAATAAACATTTCATTTTATGATCCCCAAACTAGTCACAGAAACTGGCTTCAGATACCCTGCCTGCAATATCTTGGAGTATTTTCAAACCTGTCACTAAGACAGCTGGTTTTTACAATATTTCATGTTTTTCACTTAAAATAGTGTCTTGATTCTGACCTCACTTGTTGGTGTAAACCAGGAATAATTTTACTGAAGTCAGCAGAGACACACTGTTGTGGCAAGGTCAGAAACTGACCTTTCTTGGGAGTCATTCCAAGTCTAGTACAAAAAGCTATTAGGTATGTCGTATTCAGAACCTGGCTCAAAGTTGTAAATATAAGGTCAAAAATAGATATTTTTGTCATTGTCTGACACATATTTTCTAAATGAAAATGTTGATCTAATTGGCTCCAAAGTACCTTTCAGCAATAGCTGCCAAGTTCCTTTTAATGAAGAATATTGAAGAATTTTATTTTCTGTCATTCTCTTATTATAAGCAGATAAAAGATTGATCAGAGAAAGCATAGCCAGCTTTTTAAACCTCTTTTTCTTCCACACTAGGGCACCTGATTTGACACTTACAGTACATATTAGCAAAAAATTGTCTTTATTCTAAGAAGTAAATACGAAAATTTTTTTATATGTTAATCCACTACTCATTTTTCCATTTTCCCCAAAATTCTCTTGGATGTCTAATGCAAATAAGTGATTATATAGAAAATCCCCCCAATATTTAAAAGTAAACTTTCAGTTTCTGCTGGTCTGTATTATCATCTGGAGACAAAATGGAGAGCTGTCTAACCTCTGGAAAAGCTCAGCATACTTGGAGCCTCAGCAGCACTCACTATAGCACAACATCCATACAGTAAAAGGGTACCTAGTTCCTTAAAGCATCATTAAGGGAAAAGTGGGTGTATCATCCCATTCCCATTGCAGCCATTTCTCTGGCCAGGAGATTTTGCTGTCCACGTGGAGCAGAATAACATTTTAGAGACAGTCTGCCTGTTCTGTGGAAATTAGGCCACTTGGATGTTTTGACAGGCCAAAACATCCAAGATCTACGAGACTAGGAAGAATGAGCAAAGGACCTTTTCTAGCCAACTGGTGAACACAGACATTCATATCAAAGGAATTCTGGCTTGTTTTTCCACTTTCTAATGTACAATTTTCAATGTATTGGGTCATCCAGTTGGTGTTTGGTCACCAGTGGTGTCCCACAGGGACACAGTCCTGTTTATTGAGCACAGTCCCATGTAATGTCTTCATTGATGACCTGGATGAGAGGATCAAGACTACCATCAGAAAATTTGCAGATGACACCAAGCTGGGTGGGACTGTTGATCTACTGCTGGAGGATAGGAGGGGTCTGGACAGGCTGGGTCAATGGCTGAGACCTGCCACGTGACATTCAACAAGGCTAAATGCCAAGTCCTACACTTCCGTCATAAAGACCCAATGCAGAACTCCAGGCTCGGGTCAGGGTGACTGGAAATCAACCCATTGGAAAAGGACCTGAGGTCCTGATCAACAGCAGCTGAACATGAGCCAGCTGTTCCCAGGTGGCCCAGAAGGCCAGCAGCATCCTAGTCTGTATCAGCAATAGGGTGGTCGCTGTCCCTGGACGTGTTTAAGAAAAGACTCCATGTGGCGCTCAGTGCCATGGTCTAGTTGACAAGGTGGTGATCGCTCACAGGCTATACTTGATGATCTGAGAGGTCTTTTCTAACATAATTGACTCGGTAATTCTGTGATTTTGTGGTTTGCATGGCATGGCTTTGGTAACAGGAACTTTACAGGGCTGGCTTTTGTTTGAAGCTACTGGAAGCTCCCCACATGTCCAACAGAGCCAGTGCCAGCTGGCTCCAAGACACCACTGAGCCCATCAGTGACAGTGGCAGCACCAACTGGAGAGCAGGTTTAAGAATAAAATAAAGTTATTGCACAGAAACAATCTGTGGACAGAGAAGAGAGTAGGGAAAATTTTTAAGAGAAAGAATTCTGCATATACCAAGGTCAGTGGAGAAGTGAGGGGAGCAGCTGCTCCAGGTGTCAGACGAGAGATTCCCCTGCAGCCCATGGTGACAAACACAGTGAGACAGATGTGCCCATAGAGGTCCATAGTAGAGCAGAGATCCACCTGCAGCCCCTAAAGGACTCAGTGCTAGAGCTGGTCAATGCTCAAAGCAGGCTGTGATCCCATGGGAAGCACACACTGGAGCAGGCTCTGGCAGGACCTGTGGATCTAGGAAGAGCAGAGTCCACACTGGACAGGTCTCCTGCCAGGGCACGTGAACCCATGGGGGTTCCACATTGCAGTAGCCTGCTCCTGAAAGACTGCACTCCATGGAAGGGACCCATGCTGGAGCAGTTTGTGAAGAACTGTAGCTGATGGGAAGGACCCATGCTGCAGAAGTTCAGGAAGGACTGTCTCCCATGGGAGGGACACCATGCTGCAGCAGTGGGAGAGTGGCTAGTCTTCCCCTGCAGAGGAAGGAGTGGCGGAGGCCACAGGGATGAACTGCCCAAAACTCAGGACTTGGGTTACCAGTGCACAAAGCCCTGAACTACAGCAGTTTTGCTGGGTGACCCAAACGAACAGGTTCCCGCCTGTACAATATGGAAAATGCCACTTCTGTCTTGTTCATGCTAGTGATGAGAATAGTTATAACGGGAACCCATCCCATGGTAACAGGGATTGCAGTAGCATAATGGGGATGCATCCTCACAATGTAAACATGCAAAGCATGGAGAATTCTTCTTTCATAGCTTCATCGGCTGTTTTTCATTTTACAGCAACAGATACAAATTTTACTACAATGCTTTGACTTATATATACACAAATATTTCATAACAAACCTGGACTTTTAGTATTACAAAATTAATACTAATACTGGTAATCAGAAACAAGAAAAATACAGTTTGGAGCTTTGTACACAAATAAACATTTACAGATAAATTTGCATCAGCTCTTATATGTGTGATCTGAGCTCACTATATTGAAGCTATTGCCTTGTTAGTCTTGGCAACGTGCTGCTGAAAGAAACACAGCAGTTGTAAGGAGGTTCATTCTTCTCCATCAAAAACGTATACCTAATTAAATGGAGCTGCTTGTGCTTTCATTTTACCTCAAGCCTCCATTTGTCCAGAAAGAACAAAAACTGGGATCTTGTACCATGATAGTCCTTTGTGCAAAAAGCTTTTTATTTCAACCTAATTACTGATTCGGGTGTTCACAGGCACTATTTGTCAGGAAATCAACTGGATCAACTGAAAGTGTGTAGTTCTTCTTCATAAAAAGAGAAAATTTGATATTAATTATTGCAGCCCTTTTAGTCAACCCAAGATCCTATTCTAAATTTTGACTTTTCAGGCAGTATAACATCTCCTAGTACAAAATATGCTCTTGCATTCTGGTGAGATCTCAGGTCCTTACATATAATGTTTATTTCCTGCTGTGGCTTCAATTTTTTTTTTCTTTTTTTTTCTTTTTTTTTCTTTTTCTTGTAGTGTTGCAGAATTCCAACTGTGCTTTTCTTTGTTGCAAATGTTCAACAATTTACAGAAGAAATTTCAGGTCACGGGTTTTTTCATACTTTAAACATATAAAGATTAAGGAATGAATGTGCAATCAGCATATAGAGAATCCAGCTTTTACAAGAATGAAATCAATGTTTCATCTTCTTAAATCCCAGTGGAATTCATAACATCTGCATTCGCTGTTACCACTCTTTTGTGTCTCCTTCAACTAAAAAGGTTCTTTAGAGAGACAGTTTGATAAACTGGAAAATACAGTGATAAAACTTTGTTTTTCTTTCTGGCAGGACATGGAAAATGTCCAAGCACTTGTTTCTAATAAAAAATCCAGCACTTTCTATTATGGCTTAATTTTTCTCCTTACTGTTCTCAAAGGCATAAACTCTTGTTTGTTTTGTTTTGTTTTGTTTTGGTTTGGTTTGGTTTGGTTTGGTTTGGTTTGGTTTGGTTTGGTTTGGTTTTGTTTTAAAGAGGAGGTACATCTAGCCTTTGTTACAGAGAGTGGAGGTATTAGTAAAGAATCTGTTCTGAATGGTGTCTTCATGGTTCTGTGCACAGGTGTGGACTTGTGGGATCCTCAGCACAAGTCAAGGAACGGGGTATTTCCCAGTCTCTGTACTCCTCTGTGCTTACATTTCATTACACTGAAGATCTCCCTTGGCCAGGGTGTATTCTTCCTGACAGTGATTGGGAGAGGAATGTGCACAGAAGTTGAGAGACTCATTATTGGCCTGGGAAGTCACCAAGTCTGTGAAGGACCTCCTCTCAGACAGAGAAAAATGTTTTATTTTGTTTTTTATAATTGCAGTTTTGAGACTTTTCCATTACTACATTGGTATAGAGACTGTATTTGGCAATGAAAAAAAATTTAAATCTCATAAGCAATTCTTCCATAAAAAATTTATTTTAGTACTAGTTATTTGACTAGGATTAGATCCCTCTAGATCAAATGATGGAAACTTTGCAAACCCATGAGCCCCTTTCCTTCCTATACCCATAAACTCCAACAAACAGGAGGCATTGTCATTAAACATACTTGCTAACAATGTGCTGAATACTATCCAATGCACATAGGTAATAAAATAAAACTGTTAAAAATTATTTGGGTTTGATATTTTAGGTGCATAACTTCTGTGCCTATCCTGTAGTTATATACCAACCCAGCTGTGGTACTATATTTGAGTTGTGCATAAGTAGAGAAGAAACATGCAAACAATCCATTTGTAGTTTTTGATGCAGGCATTCTAATATTATCACGTGGAGAAAGTGATAAACTTTTTTTTTTCAAATTGTGACTTACAAAATGTGTTGGAACAATTACAATTCATGGATATTTATGATTGATATATATATATAGATAGATATGTTTATATATATATGATATATATAAAAGAATAAGATACAGCTCATTACCTTCTGTCCCTAATGTAAATATTGTAGGAGATCAGCAATTACAACCGGATGTAAACCACGGATTTCTACATATTTTATTCAGACAAGATATTTTTGAAATAATGAATATTGTCATTTAATACTGCATGATCCTACAGACTATTTGATTTGAAAAGGAAGGGAAGCAGCAGATAAATAAAAATAAGTTTGGAGCTGGTGAGTCTTTACAATGAAATGCCTGGAGTTCAAGTATTAAATGTTAAGTTTTTCCACTATGTTCTTATGCTTGTGGCTATAAGAATTTTAATGCATGTTCAAGAATAAGAAGAAAAGTAAGGAGAGTAGGATCACCAAATAATTACAAAGCAAGTCCTCCTATCTAGGACACACACACATGCACTCCAATGCTATATTATCAGGGAACCAATTGCATCCAGGAGCCTTTTGGAAGAAAGATGTAGGAACATCTTTGCTCCTATTTGAGGAATGATACAAGGGGCTATTTTTGAATGATTAATTAAAGGGAATCAATCTTCATTGCATTGCCACTGACATGAAAAGCACTGTAGCTGTGCAATAATCACATGCAATTATTCAACTATCCCTTTGGCAAGGACAACGTAATTAGTCCTGGTAGTGTCAAGAGATTTTCTTTATACCCAACAAATTGGCAGTTTTAATCAAGTGTTGCTGAAAATTTATCATAACACTGGCAAAACAATAGGTGAAGGTACGAGGCCCCAAGCTGTGTGAATCCTATCTATGACAGTACAAATTTACAATACTCTCAAAGTGATGAATGCTACCAATCCTCAAATAAGCTGGTTATAATTGGGTATCAGCATACACCATAGTTCCTGTTTATTTTAAATCAGGGGCACAACCCTTCTCATGCCTCATTACTTAGCCTGCTTCAAGCCTTCATACCTTTTATTGTGGTCACCTGTTATCACGGGTGTCATGTAGCTTCAGGAGGTGTCATGTAGCTCCAAGCCCCAGGCCTACTGAAAACAAACACAGCTAAACCCAGGATCATTCAGCCTCATTCAGTGCCTGAGCTCTGAACTCCCATGAGTTGAGCCTCCAAGATTCAGAGGCAACAGAGAGCTAGAAACCCTTGTAGTGTGTGGCAAAATGAAACCAGTCTGTAATGAAGTCAGTAAGTTGTATCTTACGTTTTGTAGCCAGACTCTTGGCAGACATTCAACAGGCACTGATGTTTAAGCAGTCTTGACCCCCTAGGCTGTGCCACATTTTGTCAAATTGGCTTGTTCCTGCTTGTAGTCACGTTCAGCTATGAGGTCAGTCATATTTCTGCTAACTGTTACAGATTTATGCCAATACTGAATTTGGTTGCAACTCTTGCATTAGCATAGCTGGAGGAAATGCCTTTAAAATTGCCATATTACAGACAGTGGGTTCAGTGTGTACAGAGTATTGATATGAGAGAAATCAGACTCAGGCACTGGAAAAAACAACGTGCTAAAATTGATCGCACATCTGAGATAGTACCTGTCTCAGTACAGATAGATTCATCTGTGTCTCACATACTCTTGTATGAGGTAAATGTGCATGCTGATTTCTTTGCTAAACCTTAAAGAGATATTGCATGTTAATTTTTTATTACATATTAATTTTTATATTACATTCAGTATAAGTCCAATAAGAGAGACGGCATGGGCAGTCCTTGTTAGTAAATCTGTGACAAGGTTGCTTTTATCGTTACCTGCCATTCTCACTGTGGCTAGTTGACTACTAGCAAGTGAAAGAAAAATATTCTCTACAAATAATTTACAATCTAGAAAAACAGTCCAGTTCAGCAAGCCTAGAAAGGTAATGTTTAGCCAACAGTTTTCTGACTGTTTTGGAAATTAAAATTTCTTTTAAGCTGAAAAACTTAACGAGAATCCATGCATGGTCTGTTCTCTACAAAGTAGATTTGGATATCTGTTAGTTCAGGTTATATAAACCTGTAATACTTAGGGGAAGGATAAAGGGAAGAAAAACTCATTTTCCCCCATAAATATGGTCTATTTTTTCACCTCTTTGCAGATTGAAAAGAGGAGGAAAAAAGGTCTTTTCAGTCCTCTATTCTTTTTCTTTTCCTTTTTTTTTAAACAGCTCTAAACACATCTCATACAAGTGCTGCTGGTCTGTATCGCAACACAAAGAAATCAGTAAGATAATGGCAGAAGCATTGTTCTTTCTGCCTTCAAGGGTTGTGTTCAGCTTTATAAACTATCTATTTCTGCTAGATAGGTTGCCCAGTGACTCCATACCTTCTACTTTTCCTTGTCTTTTTCTGAAGGGAGAAGTAGCATGTCGTCTTTTTAATATCCACTGTCTCTGAGATTACTTTTGAGCTCAGAATGCAAAACTTTTCCTCAGGCTACATTTCCATTTTCAGTGGTTTATAACCTCATGAGTGGAACTGCATTGCACACTGACAGAAGCATACATTACTTGTGGCAATGTGTTGGTTTGTTGCATTGTATTGCATTTAGTTGAAAGAACATCTTCCTCCATCCCTCCACTCATCCCCCACCCCCACTCTCTCTCAGAAAAAAGAAGAGGGAGGAAAAGAAAAAGAAGAAGAGACAAAGTAGAGAAGAAAAAAACACAGTACACATACACAGGAGATTTTGTGTATAATCTGAATAATTTCTAGCCCTGCAGAGGTCTTTTATCTTAATGACTTCCCTAA
This sequence comes from Phylloscopus whistleri, assembly GCA_017589585.1. Taxonomy (NCBI): domain Eukaryota; kingdom Metazoa; phylum Chordata; class Aves; order Passeriformes; family Phylloscopidae; genus Phylloscopus; species Phylloscopus whistleri. Next base: position 3,490,010 of record JADMLD010000679.1, on the reverse strand, counting down.
AAATTTGTCTTGTCAAACAAAGTTAAAACCTTTTCCATCATATGAATGGAAGCAATTTGGAAACAGCATAGCACAAGATAAAGAAACACGCTGGTTTGGCAGAATCATGCAAATGTTGAACAAATATAGTTACTACCAGAGAATTTTGATTCATCAGCATTACATTTCTTTGAGCATACTCTATTCTTGAGCTATATAACTAACAAAGAGTGTGTGAGTACACATGAGTGTGTGTGTGTGTGTTCTCTTCTGCATTCCTATGAGACATTAATACCACAAGAACAGTATTCCAAAAAATTCAATTTTTCTGCACATACATACATAGAAAATGTACAGACTCAATCCATCTTGCAATGCCTGATGTATACATATATGTATATATATATGTATATGTATTTTTTTTAGTGTGCTACTTCCAACACTTCCATCAAGGTTTGTCATTCTTTTTGTCATTCTTTCAATGTCTTCTCAGTCAGTATTTCAATAAGATAGGTAGTCACAAAAACCACAAAGCAGAGATGAATATTAAAAAATCCATTATGTTGAAAGAAAGACAAATGGGAGGAAGCAAAGTAGTAGGAGGGAGCGAAGAAGTGATGAAATGTGGAAGGAAGGAGACAGGAAGGGGGGTAAGCATATAATAAACTACTCTGAAGGAATTAGGAAGGAGAGAGGAGCTGATTGGAGTTTGCAGCTGTATTCTGTCCTAAGGAGGCTAATAGCAGTAAATGAGTGCTGAATGAATTTGTGAAGAACTGAACTGATAATAGTGTTAGCAAAATAAACTATAAAGGACAGGAAACATCACCAAGCAAAGGAGACGTTATCACTGGAGAGGCAGAAAATAAACAAAAATGTATAAAGTGGATGGAAAAACCAAAAAGGTCAAAATCTCAAAGCAAATATCTATATTATTTGTTCTTGTGTGTTGTCTGATTTTTTATTTTTTTTTTTTTAATACATGAGTTGAAGGTCTGGGTGGGTGGTGGTGGTGGTTGAATCAAAAGTCTGAGGGCCTGTCTGACCCCACAGGAATTTGGTTAATAGTAAGAAACAGAAAAAGTGCTCATTGGTAGAAGGAAAAAATTGGATAAAGTTCAAACTACAACATAGAGACTTGTGAAATCAAACTTGGATTTGGAATTTTTGGGTTATGTTTTAGTCACTCTTCTACTAATTTTTTCATTACATTATTATTATTATTATTATTATTATTATTATTATTATTATTAGTATGATTCATGAGAACTTAGGTTGAAATTTTTGATTAAGTACATCTAAGTACTCAAGACAGAACATTTAGACTTTCTTTATCAGACAAACTTCATCTTTATCAGACAAACAAGTGTACAGATGCTGAAACTGCCTACCTGGGCATCCTATATTTAGTGGCCAACTGGTCTTTGGAAATACAACAAGGGAAAATTGAAAGCAAAGTCTTCTAGACAGAAAATAAATCAGGGTTATATCTTCCTACCTCCCTTGGCCTGTAAGGATCCCAGGTATTTTAAATTTCAAGATTTCCAGATTCCAGAAAAACAGACAACAGAAATGAAAGTTTACAGGAAAAGTTTTTCTTATCATGTTTTTTCACCTGTATTTTTTTAATGTTTCTCTCTTTCTGTCAAATCCTCAAAATCCTCTACCTGGGAAATGCAAACCCAGGTGATTTTTTCTTTAACTTACTCCCATTTTAAAGGATTTTAAAAACTGTATCATAAAAGGGAGGTGACTAAATATAGATGTAGAAAATCATGTCATACATGAGCAATTCATAATACCCCCTCCAATATTATAGGTATTAAAGGCATATATTGACAATGGATTATGAAAAGTGGAAAAATGAACAAAAACTAAGCTTGGCCCTCAGGTGCTACCATGAAGTAAGAAATAAGATGGTGCAAAAATATAGTCTTGTCTTTAAGTATAATGTGAGTACTTAGAGACCAGAGTTATGAGGTACTAGATTTGAAAATGCTTGGGTCACTTTTAGAGATTGTTTTGTGGAATTTAAGTCACTGAACACTTCTGAAAAAAAATCTCAGTAGATCTGACAAGTTGTTCATGGTAAGTACTTCAATCATCTCCAGATATGAAGGAGGAAGCGCAACAAGAAAAATTAAAGAGTACGGATGCGTTTCTGAATTAAGGTCAGGAGAAACAGAAAACATGATTATATAGGATTGCAGACTGAGATTACAATTGTTTATATGTTCTCTCTTGCTCACCCTCCATGTCAATGTCTGGATTGAAATTCTTGCTGTTAATGAGGATTCTGCCATTAAAATGTTAAATTTCACTAAAAACTGAGGAGCCATCTTCAGATTCTCCTTTTCTCACATCCCACACAAGACCATCCTGCATGGAATGAAAAGGTTCAGTTAATTACAAATAAAATTTTATTTTATCTGTGGTTATTTCATAGAATTGGTTTTGTTGCTGGAATTCAATTGTGCTTTGTCCTGTTTTGCTATTCTGGAGCGGATTCATTGGGCCCCAAGTATACAGAGATATGAGACAAACACTGAAGCTCGATGCTGCACAATTTAGCTAAGTGCCTACGGTGAAATCCACTGGGGTCCTCTGAAGATTTTGTAGTCAGGTTAACATTAAAAGGGAAACACTCAATTGTGGCCCATTCCTGCTCATTTTCAAGGTAATCAAAGGATTTGCAGTAACATCAGCTGGAATATGTTTAGATCCTTTTTAAAGATTAATCCTAAATGTTTTATGGCAGGTGGTTTATCCATCATCTCAGTGCCAATTCTGTAAGAAAACACGCAGAAATTCAGAATTTGTAAATGTCATTTTATCATTCACTGTGGGGTTTAATATTACGTGCCAATGTTACAAACAAATGCCTCCAGGAAAAGTAAAATCTCATCTTCTCTCAGGATATTAACATTTACAAATATTTGCTTCAGGTCTTTGGAGATGATAATATACTTCAGCTGTTGTCTTTTGACAAGTTATAGAGATACGAAAAAAAATTCATGGGCTGAATTATTCCTTCTTACATTGCTATGGGTTAGGAGTAATTCCAGGGACTCAAAGCATTTACATTGGACTAAAGCTAATTAACAAGAGCAGAACGGAGCCCAGAGTTAAACTGTGAGACTCACACATAAGTGCAATCTGCAACTAAGAATAAATGTGTTTAATGTAACCTTCATAAGTCATCAGCACAGATTCCTTTAATTTTGTTGTCTGTTTATTCATATTACAAAATGCCTTTGTTTAAATATTTCTCTGACCTAGTTTAACAAAAAAGCACATCAATAATGTAAAGCCCAACAAGTGAACTGATATATTATATTTGTAAACTGTGGCATGTTTAATCAAATTGCAATGGATGATAAATTCAAGTGCTTGCTTTCTTCAGCAGGAAAAGAGCTCATGTTTGTATTTGTTTTATTTATATTTAGCTCATTTAGTTTACCATCCTCTTTCTTCTCTCTTTTTCTTTTGTTCAGCCTACAGGTTGTTGCATTTGCTGTTTGTATTTTCCTGTTGCGTTTAAAGAAAGCAGGAGCTGAACAGCAAAACAGTTACTAAGGCAGATAATATTTGAATGATCTTCACTATTTTTATTCTAAAAAAAATAATCACGGCTTGCACGAAGGATGTTTCATCATCTATTTGATTATGTGTTTATTTGTGCAAACACTTATGGAGGATCAATGTAAATAACTATTCCTTACTCTCCTCATGCTATACGCCCAAAGTAAAGAACAGTGTATGACCAGAACTTCCTAGCTAAACAGAGAAGACAGATGGAAGTTCATTCTCGGGAATGAATAAGCTTGCCTTTACAGTTTCTTCTTGCTTTTAGATAGATACAGGGAGCAGTGCTCCAGAGATGAGACAGTTTTTCTCAAGTTTATTGTAGCGGTTTCGGTTAAACTGGGCAGAAACAGGAATTAAGTGTAGTGGTTTTGATACACCAATCTGAGTTTTGCCAATCTCGGTTTCCTGGCCAATGCATCAATTAATGTAGTGGGTTTAGTGTTGGCCAAACACCAGTGCACCCACTAGAATTACTAATTTTCTGCTGCATGATAAGGAGTAGGAAGAGAACAAAGCAGGCTCAAACTTTAATGGGTATAAAGAGAACTTTATTAACAGAATTAAAAGAAAAATAATAAGAAATAAGAATGAACCTTCAGAACACTTCTCCTCCTTCCACATCCTCTTTTCTTTCCCATTGACAAAGAGACAAAACCTGGGACTTTCAGTCAGTTTACCACCTCTAAAATAGCCTTTCTTCAGTTCTCTTAGGGAGAGGAGTCTCTCTCTTGCCATGCCATGGAGACTTCTCCACAAGACACAGTTCTCCCATGGCTTCAATGTCACAGCAAATCAGCCACCCAGGACATGGAAATCTGTTTGCCATGTGAAAGTCCCTCCCCTTGACTTACAGCTTTCCCCATAACTGTTTTCGAGGCCTCAGTCTTTGGTACACTTTTAAGGATGAGATGTTCAGAAGCAAAGGTTCTCTTCATCTATCTCTAAGATCATCTTCAGCTCTGGGAACAGAGGTCTTCGTCTTCTTCCCTGGGGGCAAAGGGTCTTCATCACTCTTGTCTCTCTCGGTTCAAGTTTCTCATTGGATCACAGCTACTTCAGCACCCGCTTGCTTCAGCATGGCTGACTTTGCTCACATCTACAGTCTGAACACTCCATCCCCCCATGCTTTTCATGAATTACAGGGATATTCTAGTGTATTACAGTCCATCGTCATGGCCTTACAAAAGAATTTCAGCTCCTAAGTTTGAAGTATGTCCTCTCTCTCTTCTCTCTGGACTTCGACTCCTATTTCTTCACTAACTTTGGTGTCTCCATGTTGTTCTCTTCACCTGCCTTCACCTTTTCTCTGACTTGGAAGAGAATGGATGTCTGTAAGTTTCATCAGTTCTGGGGAGTTTTACAGTGCTGAAAAAGTTAATCTGGCCTTGCAGCAGGCATTTACCTCTTGCTGTGGGTTACATGATCTCTGACGGGCAGCAGCCAGAGCCAGAGCCGGTGGAGGATTTTTGAGGGGCTCGGATCTCAGCAGCCAGGCTAGGACTCAGGACTCAGCAGCAGCACACTGCCAGCTGATGTCATCCCCTCCCCGTGCCCGCTGGTTGCTGGTGAAACTCAGAACTTCAGCCGCGCTGAGCCTGGCCCAGCCCCGCGCTGGCCCCAGCCTGGCCCGGGCAGGCCCTGCAGGCCGTGCGGCAGAGCAGGCCTGGCCCGGCCAGCCTCCAGTTACCTCTTCAAAGGCCGGAAGCAAGAGAGCCTTTCCCAGCATTTGTTTGTTTTCAAATGTGTTTTCCACAGAGACGTGCTCAGTTCTTTTAAGTGGTTTAAAAGGTTGTCGTCATTCAAACTAGCCAACTGACTGGTTTTGTCAGGTCCAAAGGAAGCTGCCAAGGTCCTTACAGGGAATCACTTCCATAGCTCATGGATTTTTTTCTTAACTAAAAACTAAACTACTCTAACCAAGACATTTATTCAGAAAGTGTGGGGAATAGTCAGGAGCTGCATCTGCAGCCCTCTCCGTGAACACCAAGCACAGACATGATTCTTGGGGTAAGTAGCAGGTAAGCACTATACCCAAATTCTTACTGTTTGTTATAAACAATTTTTTTTAACTTATTTTTTAAACCCTATCTTGAGACAATACATGTTTTAAGTTAAAAACCTGCTTCATAAGAGTGAAATTCTTAAAAAATTTACTTTAGGAAAGTACAAATTTTTTTTAATCCTTTCTCTCATCTTTATATTTAAAAAGAAATCATTCTTAACTTTAGTTAAAAATTAATTTTAAGACGGTTTAGTTTTCTTGTCAGCCAAAATGGATTACTTGGAACTTAGTCATATCTGCATTACTCAGAGGGTTAATTTATCTAAGTTTGTAGTTGAAACTTGGGTCTAGAGCTAAAGAACGAGTACAATCAATGAACAGTGTCTCTTTTTCTCTTTACTGGTATTTTATTTAATCAACACACATTATTTCAAAAACCCATAGTCTGTGTTCTCTAATTTAACAGCACTAGCTTTTAGTGGTGACTTCTCCCCCTCCATCCAGCTTGAACAGCTTACATAAGGCCAAGAAGGAGTTCTTTCACATCTTCTATTACAGCTGGTCATAGATCCAAGGTCTGGACTGATATTTAGTCTGCAGTTATTACATCACGCATCATTATTCATTAATTAAAATTAATAGAGTTATTTGCTTTAATATGTTACAAATTAGCTTTAGAAACAGGATTATATCAGGGAGATAGCTTCTCACACTATTCTGAGCTCACTGTCTAAATAAGGCAGGGGTTTTCAGAGGATTCATCATTGCCTTAAATCAATGCCAAAGAAGGCTAATAAAACATGCTTGCTATCTGTAATCCAGGTAACCACAGCTGGCAGTTATGGTGAACATTTCCCACAGTTGAACTTTATGAAAACAGTACCATCTTTCGCCAAAGAAAAAAGAAATCATTTACTCAAGGTCATAATGCAAGTCACTGGTGAAGGCAAATGAAAATCTTAAAGTTATCATGAGCCACCTGCAACCATCCTCTTCCTCCAGCATCTAGACACGTTAAGAAAGCACTAGCAATGCTAATTCGTGAAATTAAATTTTTAGGGCCCTGCCCGTATGGATTTTTATTTTTTAATCCAGGTTTAGCATCAGTTTTGTTTTACCAATACAAGAATATATACTTTATAGGGAAGCTTCCACATTTTCTGAAATCTGGTCTCTTTCAATGAAAGTTAGCAGAGAGCAATGGTCTTATGTCAGAATAAGACTTGGTCCTTTTCTTCCATTCCCTCAAAGTGCAAGGTACCAAAACAATTCTCCAGTAAAATCAAAACAAAGTATGATTTAAGTCATACCCCTCAAGTTATAGTTATTTTAGCTGTTTTTCTCTGTGCCTATGAAGAAGGAAAAAATAAAACTTAAATGCTGATAAAGGACCTTTATACTAAAGGCCACAGATAAGCGTAAGCAGTAGGAAGCTAACTCCAAGGCCTGTATGTTTGTAGAACACTGTCTGCCAGTTCTGTCAGAAAAACAAGTCCATTCTCTCTGGTCTTTTTATGATGGAAGTTGGCATTGTTACTGAAGAGTATCCAGGGGTCTCTCATGGGCCGTGGATTCCTGAATCCAGAACAGGTGCAGTCACACCCTCTCTACAAACAGAACTACTTTGTTTGAATAAGCACAGCAGAGAAGAATGGGATGTATTAATAGCTAAATAGTGTCTTTATTAACAGTGGAACAGCTGGCAGTTCTGTATGACAGCACTCATTCCAATCTATTTTATCCAATTGCAAAACTATAAGCACACCACATCAGGGAACTGAGGGGACCACACACAAGCAATCAGCCATTCAACAGCACTATAATTGCTTCACAGTTGGAAGTTTGTTCTGCTCAGCTACTGTTATTCTTTTAGTTTGAATTGTTGATGCACTGCAACTATCTGGAATCTAGTGTTGTTAATGCAGATAAGCTTGCTCAGAAAAACTCCCTTTGTTTTACAAGCTCGCCTGCTGCAGGAACTGCTGCTGTGCCTCTGGGGATCACAGATGCCTCAAGTGCTAGGTACCAGGACTGAGACAGAGTCAGGCAGTCTGAACATCTTGGCTGTATCTCTCACAAATGGTTACCCTGACAAGGGGAAAGAAATCCCAATAAATTCTTAAAATTCTGTTAGACTCTACTTGTGAATCTTTGCTGGAGACTTCCTACTGAGCAGAAGAATAGACCCTGTGAGTCTCTTTGAGATGTATAAATGGCTGAAACTCTACTAGTAACTTCGATGCTTCAAGTAAGCTATTCTGGAAAGAATAGGGTTATACATGTAGATAATGGGTGTGTGTATGCACATGTCTTATTGTGGGTGTAGAGAAGATACAACAAGGGAAGGGATATTATATTTACTAGGCAATAAAGAAAATTCAACTTGATACTTCTGTATTTCTAAGGAAGTAAGAGTCTGTGGAATTCTAGGTTGCAGCTTGCAATACTGCTGTTGATTACTGTCTGATCTCCTAGCAATATGCATGCATCCTGATGCTAATATTGCTCATTGTATCTTGATTTTGCAATTTCTTTCATCTGTCTGTCTTCTCATGGGTATGAGAATAAGTGAGTACACGAACACCTTTTCCCTTCCTACCACAGCATAACGCTTATTTGTTAAATTCTCAAAGTATCCTCCAGAGAGAAGATTAAAAAGCCCTTGCCTTGTAGCTATGCTAGCAGAATCCAAACAGATACAAAATTATAAAATCCTTCTACTTTGCAGGATTTTTAGCTTTCTGTTTTCTATCATTTCCTGGGATTAAATACTCAGAGGATTAATTCTTATTCAAAGTTTGCTATTCAGTAGATTTCTCTCAGCTTTTTTACAAAACAGCATTTCAGTACACTGTTGTGATTTCTTTGTTATGGCTTGACACACAGCTCTAGGTAATAAAATAATGTGCTGTCCTGACTTGTTATCTATCGCTGCTGTTTGAGGTTGTCCTTTTTTTGCTTCATCTCTACTGATTCATCTTGTGGATAAATGAGCAGTTCTTATAGGCATAACAACATATTTGTATGAACTAAGGATCACTGTTAAAAAACTAAAATTAGTCTCAAGACAGCTTGGAAAATTTTGAATAGTGATGAAAATATCCTATAAAGAAATCATCAGCCTTAAGAGTGACACAAAATTTTTGTTGAAATTGAGTTGTGAACTAGAATGTGCACATGGATGGTCAATATATGTTAAAAAAACCCTACACAAATAACAAAACAAGAATAATTAGGGAATCATGTAGGGTCATCTTTGAAAAAAATAATAATTGCGAAATATAGGAATAATATGAAGGTCCAAGCTGTAATTGTGCATACAAAATCAACTGTGAACAAAGTCATTAATAAACAACATCATTTTTCTCCCACTATCAGAATTATTACATTAGGAACCAAGAATGCAATTAATGACTAAATATTAATTTTGCCTATGTTTCTAGACTTTTTGCTGTCTGCACCAGGGGAGTCAGATTTATACTCGGTTTCCACACTAGCGTTGTACTTTTAACTAACACTGCTTCAGAATTTCTTCCTTGACAAAAGGAGAAGCACCTTAGAAGCAGATCTATAGTAAAACCTGTGATTTTGAGAATACAAAGAACACTTTACACCTAGTTCAAGCGGACCATATCCAGTTGGGTTCCAAGTATTTAATGTCCATTAATGCCTTGGGAAGGCTGACCTGAAACAGAGGCTGGACAGAGCTAGAGAATAAAGTAGGTATTTATTGAAAGGCCTTTAGGGTACACCTTGGGCAGGACAAGAGTCTGACTGGGACTACATCTGAGGTGGACTAAGAATGGTCACAAAATGGACGACCAGTCACAAGGTCTTCCACTTTTATAAGTTTTGGTCCATTTGCATATTGGGGTTTAATTGTCCAAGTATGACTTCAGATTATAAAGTCCTTCTTGTTTCTCTCTTCAGTCCACTGTTGTTTATGCTTTTGTGCCTGAAACTTGTACTTGTTGTCCTTGGACTTCATCAGAAAAAGGATTTGTTTTGTCTACCTACTCTGTGAAGACAGCTTACTAACACTTAATACGAGGCTCAGAACTACACCTCTAGGCAGCACAGAATCTGAAAAATACTTAAGCTATAACTTAAGGCATCACCATTAGCAATGGGAGTGCATTTGATGCATGTTCCATAATCCATTATATGCACTACAACACGGTTTCACCATGCTTCCCCTGGTAAATGTCAGAAACCAGGAGATGTGCTTTCAAACTGTAGTCTGAAATAAAATTAAAAGGTAGTACAAAAGATTCCATTATGATTTGCAAAAACATTAAGGAGAATATTTGGAAAAAATTCCTCTGCAAACCACAATGAACATTTATTTATTTAGGGTTATTTAATAGTAAAAGTTAGGGAAATTAAAATGTCTTATTGGCCCCAATACAGATATTTAAATATGGAATGTCCTTGATGATCTAGATCATTTTTCTATTTTATTCTAACTCTTCCAAACAATCCACTGAAGAAATTACTCCTTGGTTTAGAATGATGAATGGTAATGGAGCAAGTATAAAAAATTAAGCTAAACTTATATTTTGAAAAGCAAAGTTGAAGAAGATTTGGGGTATTTGGTTCCTTCAGGCAATTGCTTCTAACAGTGAGATTTTAAAAAGTCATTCAAATCACCCAATTCCTTACCTTAAGACAGGTAATATCTCTGCAACTTTAATACTCTTAGCAGCTACATGAAAAATTAAGTTTTGTAACTGTGGTGCACTGTGCTTTATCTCACATAAGTTTGTTCATAACTGCCATATCACAAATGCAAGGAAAGTTCTAGAGTTACCATATGGGGGAAAAAAAAAAAAAGGAAAAAAGGAAAAAAAGAAAAAAAGAAAAAAAGAAAAAAAAAGGAAAGAAAAAAAAAAAAAGGCAGCTGTTTCTTAATTGACCTGGGGAAAAAATCTGAAAGACAGTCTTGGTGATAATCCCAGGAATATCCCTCTAGTAATCTATATAGTTGGAATAGTGAAAACATGTCTCCAGAGAGCCCCTGAATGTAATGGTACATAAGCACTGTGTGTCTATACATCTTTCTTAAGGAACTCATAAAATATGCACATAGACACTATATTTGTGTCCAGGCATTGTTTAGAATTTTTTCTTTTTAGAAAACCCCATGTATTTCTTGTATTGCAAATCATGCTAGGCACAGTTTCCTCTTATTTTTTGTATTAATCTCTGTTCTTGGTTTTCTAACGGTTCACAAAGCAAAAGAAAATCTCATGGAGTGCTTGCCTGCTGAAAAGGAGTTACTGCCATTGGCAGGGAGCAGCATATGGATGTGGATGCCCTTTTCATGGATGGTGCACAGTATAACTGTGTGTTTGTGACACACAGACTTCTTACAGCTTGTATTTAGGTTTCAAGATAGATAAAATATATATCTTCACAAGAGATTAACAGAAAAAAAAAAAGAAAAAGAAGAAAACAATCCCATTTTCTGACTGAACTGGAAACTTTGCTTCCATTTCAAGAGAAGGAATAGGATTAATGACATGAGTTCAATGCTTTCTATTAATTAACATGATTAATTTACATAAAAGATAGGCTTAGAAGTGGTGTGGGCAATATAAGCTGACAGAGCATATTGAGAACAGTAAAGCATAGTTTGCAATTTATATCTCTGCTTTCAAAGAAAGAGTCAATCACCTAAGCACATTTAGTGGGCTCTTGAATACCCTCCTTCTTTCAGATTTTAGTGGAAAGGTTTATCATTTGTTTTTAATCACCTTCAGCTTTCTAAAACCTCCATCAAACTCTTCTGTCCCTTTTTCTTGTATAGTTCAAGCTAAGAGGTAATTTGCAGGTGTACACCAGTATTTAGGCAGCACAGCTGAATTATCAATGACTACTAGAGCCCCTTGTGCTGCTGTTGCTGTAAGTATTGTATTTGGTATTATATCCAGTTGTCTTGGGCTGGTTACAACCAAAGCTTGTGACACCTTACATTTTTGCTGCAGAAGGCTGATAAAGATTTCTCACTTGATTGCTAAATTAGAGGAATAAGTAGTGTAGTGACATACATCTGTTACTCGTGCCCAGCCTATTTTCCCAATTTTCTTTGATTTTTCCTGTTCGCTTTATCTGAGATAGATTTTTAGAGAAAGTGTTCAGAAAATATTAGCCCCTGACAACAGGAAAATGGACTGGAGCTAGTGTCAGGAATAGGGTGCATACTACCCCTGCTGCAAGAAAATAAGTAAGAAGTTGAAAAAACAAGGGGCTTTTGCTTTGTACAGTTGTAGATTTTCTTCAAGTAAAACTACAGTATTTGCAGTCTTCATCATCCTATTTCATGGAGTGGACTGAATTCTGAAACCCATGCTGTGACCTCAGCCCTGACAAAAAAGCACTGCAAAAAGCCAATCAGATTTTTTTCTTGTTCTCTGGTTAGTATATTGGTACAAATATTCTCATTCAGGGAATTTCTCATACCAGATAGGATGAATCAGCAATTTTAGAAATAAACATCTTGAAATTATTTATAGTGGATAGTGGGACTGGTTTAAAGGTTTGTGGTTTTTTTGTTTTTGTTGGGGTTTTTTTTGTTTTGTTTTGTTTTGCTTTGCTTTGTTTTGTTTTGCTTTGTTTTGTTTTTTTTTAAATTTTTTTCCCCTGAAGTTACAGCAGCAGACTGAGTGATATTTCTCTTACCTGCAGAAAAAAATGAACCTGCTTTGGGATATAGTCACTAGTCCAGTCTTTTACTGCTGGTACAAGAAAAGGAAAGAGAATTATTTTGGCTTTAGGGTTTCTCAGATGCTATATGGTAACCTAAGTGAAAAGCCCCAAGTTTTTAATGAACTTCAAAGCATATGGGCAGGCACTCCATGTGACTATTAGCCTCTACAAACTATTAAAGAGAATGAGGTGGAGCCCAGGTCCGAACAGGACTCATGTCCATCCTGAAGAGGAGAGGCCAAACAGAAACCTCCAACTCTTTGCTTCCTCCTAAACTCAGTACACAGGGAACATAAAGACCTGATTTTTTTGAGCTTTCTGATACCTAATTACCTGGCTTTTTCAAATTTGTTTCCAGCAGATAGTATAAAAAAAATCTTTTGAATATCTTCAATTCTTTCTTCTACCCTAGAGAGACTGACTTCAAGCCTGTTACAAGACAGCAATGACACTCTGCTGGTCAGTATTGTCTTGGTCTGAAGGAAGATCAAGTACCCACTATGAATTTTTTTAAAGATTTATCAGCTGCTTTCAATTCTGTTGATAGTATGGTTTTAAATCAATGACTTTAGATCAAGATGTATTTGGCCCACTTCCTTGAGCATAAGAACATCTAGACTTAGAGTCACTTCTGCATCAGAAGTGACTTGAAATTTGTCATTTTTTTCTATAAGCAATTTGAATTGTGGTAAATAGGTTTTCTCTTTGACCTAGGGCTTTTCAGGGCTTTCAGTAGATTTGTTCTCATGAGTGCAGCAAGAAAGTTTCAGGCATCTTTGTGGAGATCCTTCACTGAGAGAAAGCTTCTGGTGAAGCTCGGCGGCACTAATCAAAAGGTTCATTTATTGCACTGAATCTGGCTTTCACTGAGTGCAATGTTCTGTGTAACATCTCTCCCTGAACTCTGAGAATGTATTCATGCAAAAATAAAGCCAAATCCGCACTACAAATATGTTACAGTTTAGGAAGAAGCAAATTTAAAGCATATTGCTCAAAACTCGATTTGCTTGGAGGAGGGCTGATTGAAGTAGAAATGTAAAAACTATGTTGCAGCTATTTTGTAGGCTGAAAATCTCTCTCCCCTGTAAGGGACTTGGATTGTTTAAAAAAATAAGAAAATACGCAATTCATAAAGGCAAATAATAACGAGAAAAAAATCTGTAGCTGCCCTGAACAACAGCAGCTGAAAAAAGAGAGTTAGGTTTGATGTGAATTTTAATATGCTGCCTAGATATTACCCAGATGTATGCACACAATACTAGAATTGCATTTATTTTAAGACTGTATTTGGCGTAAAAATAATGATAAAGGCTCTCTCAAGCTACATAATTATATATCACATGTGCAGGAGAAACAACTGTGAAAAAGTCATAGTCCTTTCAAACAAGGCCAGAAATAGTGGGCTAAACCGGTGTTTTTAGGCACATGACCTTTGTCTCATTATGTGTACCTTTAACTGTGCTAAACATCCATTTAAATGAATATCATTTTCTTACAATTACAGAAGGGTCAGACATAATATACTGGGTTCCCCTGGCAGCATATGTGTTAGTCATGCATATTTCATGAGCGGTTTTATTCCTCTAGCCAGCTTCAAGCGATGCTCAAGCTCGTTGTTTTGGTGTGTAGGAAATTAAGGTCTTGCCCATAAAAAGATTGTAACTCTGCACATTACCAAGAAGAGCAGCAAAATTATCTCCTTGTAACATTTGATGGGTATTGATATCAAATTTCTTTGTGATGCATGCTAATTCCCCTTATTTTCAGTTGCTATGGAAAAAGCATTATTTCCACAAGTGTTTGAATCTAAAAATTGTGATTGTTGCTCAGCATTGAAGGCCTCTTAGGAATGTTGTAGTGGCATTTAGAAACAAAAGAAGAGATGTGGGGAAGACTTAGATAAGTCAAATATGCTACATGCTAAAATTTTATAGGGCGGGCTGCAAAAAAATTTATTGTGGTGCAACATGTGATCTGGGTAGGTAAAGCAACATCTGTTTGGGCACTGTGATGGCTTTTCCTGATGCAAAAGGGGAATGATATAAAAGGCTGGAGTGGTAACAGGAATAAAATCAGGCTGCAGTATGAAACTCTAGAAATTCTCAACACCACCAGCAGCAATTTCCCCTTTTCTCTTTCCAAGAAAATCAATTTTATCAAGGCAGCTTTATCTAGCTGAAATTTTTCACCATGGTAAAGACACTGTTTGGAGCCACATAAGTCACAGATGTCAGCTTAAATATTCTGCTGTTGTAGCAGGGTGGTTTGGTCTCTAGTCAAAAAGAAAGGTTATTCTCTGCTAATCTTTAAAACTGTGCAGAGCCATGTAAAATCAAATCCAGCAGATGCCCCCCTCCGAAATGTGGCTAATGCTCAGAGATTGAGATGCCATGTTTGATGCCCTGTGTTTTAGGGAGATATTTTTTGTTTGAGTGACTGCAGTGAAGAAAGCTGTTCTTGATATGCTAAATTAATATTTATGTTGTTAAAATATCAGAGACACCACAGAAAAATATTAATATAAAAAGGTTATAATTATCTTTAAAAATGTGGCAGCAATTGAAATGTAAATCCTAGTGAGCTGGGAGAGAGACTTGTTTGCATTGTGCCTGGGGCACCCTGCCTGCCTGCCGCAGCTGCCATTGATCATTTCAAATCAAAGGAAGCTGGAGATGTCTCTTGTGGCTCGACTGGGAAAAAAAGCAAGCAGAGAAAGATGCTCTGTTCTGAAGGACTGTTATCAAAAAGTGAGCTGGAATGTGCTTTAAATCTTGCTCCTGTTGAATATGGAGCCCTTCAAGGCTTTGCCACAATAAATAAAGTTTTCAAAACACACAGAATCTAAAAGAAATGTTTAAAGTCCCCCTGAACTAAGCATTTTTCCCTTTCTTGTTGTTATTAGAAAACAATAGCATGAAGCTAATGTACTTGTGATGAATAAATCAGAAGACTGTGCAAACAATCCGAAACCACCATTTTAGAGTGGAGTTTCTTGTTTCAGATTCCTGTAGGGAGAAAAAAAGTATTTTCAGGGGAAAGGACACACAACACAGGAAAGTGGAGATGCAAACTCATATCACTACTATTCTCAAACAGAATGTCTTTATATTGTACTGGGCAGCAACAAGCAATATGCCTTCAGCTGTCTACACTTCAATAATAGGAGATAAAATGCGTCTTCACTAAACCCTGGATATTACTATGTAGACATTTCTTGAGGTCCATTAAATTCTATTTGACATACATTAAAAAGATTTAATCACAGATGCCAGTCAGCTAACCAACCCATTAATCTAGCTGTTTTTCCTATGAAAATTGTATTTAAAAAGGTCTTTTTTCCCCCCCTCAATTTAATTTAGTCATCCATTTAAATTTCATGTATTTATCATGTAAATGTGCCTTATTTGCAAAAGAAAAGCTCAGGACTCAGTGAAATAAATAGTTATTTCATTAAAATGGATACAAAAAACCCTGTGATTAGGGTAATTAATTTGCACACTAAAAGCTATCTTTCTAGTTCAGATCATTAATATTGATGGTGTTCGATTTTGTTCTCAGTAATGTTCCTTGAAATACACTCAGAACTGGCAAGCAAGGATGAAGAAGCAGCCGCTTAAACTAGAAATGAGGATTCAGTAAGCACTTGGCTACTTTCCCTCTTTCACCATTCAAAATTAATAACACACAATCATGATGCCTGTGTCCCAAAGTGAACTGGATTATTTGGATTGTATGGGATTATGTGGTTCATCACAACTGATGAATCTTATTTACATATGCAGTTCTCACTGCGTTTCTCTGACTTTATTTTCATAATTGCAAATTAACATTAGTAGAGCTTATGTCTAGGTATTCATGCTGCTATACACATCACCACCAGATAACAAGGCAGAGTTTGCCAATACACTCTTTTGTCATTAGCTTTTCATCTGCATAATATGCAAATTGTGTTGAACAGTTTCCCAGTTTGAGTCCTTTCTACCACAAGATTTAGTCAAGACTCATATTTTGTTTTCCCACTGTACAGCAGATGTATTCCACAAAAAACCTTGCAGGAAGGTGTCACACTGTTGTGCACTATCACTGTTGTGCCCTATCAATTACAGCTCTAGGCAAAGTGCTATGAAAACCGAGTTCTAGAAAAATTTCAGAGACATTATGCTGTCTGTGCCTACATACTCAGATGTACTTTTTGGTGAAGTCAGACGTGAACAGTGGTATGAGTGCTGTATGGTTTATTTGTACACACAAATTATATGCATGCATGATATATAACTTATTTCAATATCTATGTGAAATATTTACTTGCAGCTTGACTGAACAGCCTGATCTCTATTCATTTTTCATCTCTGGCACCTATTTGAAGCCTCCAAGAATCATCAGAAAGTTTCAGTGTTTTGAAAACAAGTTAGCAAAACCACTTTTTCCCTCTTTGCCAAATGTGGAGCTTTCTGTAGCCCCTTATCCATGTCCAAGATCACATTTGCATAATTTTTGTCCTCAGTCTAAGATAGTTTTGTGTGATGTAAGTTTATCTATAAACACTTTTTACTCATGAAGGATTAGAAAATGCATCTTATCTTGTTAGGGAACAGTGTTTGATTCACATCTGGTAAATTTAGTGTATAGAAAAGAGACTTCATAATTACTACATTTATTTTACATATAGTCTGTATAGATATGTATGTTCATATAGGGTTTTTTTTTTTAAAAAAGTAACTTCAAATTTATTTTACAGCTGTTAATTCATGATTTTATAATCTAATTATTTTCTCATTCTGAGTCCTTTCTCAGGCATCATATTTTCACTCTTGACTTTCCAGGGAGTTGCACACCAAAACCCGTGAAGTAGTTTTCATGCCACAAGTGGGTAATTGTTCTGCAACTTAAGTATCATATATAAATAATATTCCAAAATACTAAATGATTTAGAACCGCTTACTTCTTCAAAATTTGCAAATTCAATTATGGCTTCACTACCAATGAGTAAAAATTAATCTTTAGCTAATACAATAACATTTTTCTTTTTCTTTTTTTTTTTTTCTTTTTCTTTTTTTCTTTTTCTTTTTCTTTTTCTTTTTCTTTTTCTTTTTCTTTTTCTTTTTCTTTTTCTTTTTCTTTTTCTTTTTCTTTTTTCTTTTTCTTTTTCTTTTTCTTCTTTTTTTCTTCTTTTTTCTTTTTTTCTTTCTTTTTCTTTTTCTTTCTTTTTCTTTTTCTTTTTCTTTCTTTTTCTTTTTATTTTTTTCTTTTTCTTTTTCTTTTCCTTTTTCTTTTTTCTTTTCCTTTTTTCCTTTTCCTCCCTCCTTCCTTCCTTCCTTCCTTCCTTCCTTCCTTCCTTCTTCTTTCTTTCTTTCTTCTTCTTCTTTCTTTCTTCTTCTTCTTCTTTCTTTCTTCTTTCTTTCTTTCTTTCTTTCTTTCTTTCTTTCTTTCTTTCTTTCTTTCTTTCTTTCTTTCTTTCTTTCTTCTTTCTTTCTTTCTTTCTTTCTTTCTTTCTTTCTTTCTTTCTTTCTTTCTTTCTTTCTTTCTTTCTTTCTTTCTTTCTTTCTTTCTTTCTTTCTTTCTTTCTTTCTTTCTTTCTTTCTTTCTTTCTTTCTTTCTTTCTTTCTTTCTTTCTTTCTTTCTTTCTTTCTTTCTTTCTTTCTTTCTTTCTTTCTTTCTTTCTTTCTTTCTTTCTTTCTTTCTTTCTTTCCACAGTATCCAAAACCAATATGTGATTTAACAACCTGAATGTTGCACTGCTAGCAGCCAGATTTGTACCATCTGAAAATCCACTCCCATCAAAAAACAGTATGCAGAATTACCAGCTCCCTTTAAAAAATCCATATGTTTACTATGCAAAGGTATGTGCAAATATTTAAATGTAAACATATGTGTAAATTTATATATCTTTAAATAAAAACCATTGCATTTTTTCATTTGTACTGTATTGAACTGAGAAGGTATATCCACTCTTAATTCCTACACTATATGAATGACTGGACATATGCATGTTCCAAGAAAACATTATGGTCTTTTAGACATCAAAAAAGTTTTATTTCCTCTTAGGAAATAAAGATGCTTCTTTGGCATTTGCCTAACTGTTCATCCTACTCATATGATGCTTTTAAAATGTGAATTTCCAATGTCTCTCATTAAAAAAAAATCAAAAATCCTGTCTAAAGTACTGTGAATTTCTCTAATATCTTTCAATATTATTTATTGCCAAAGGTATTTATATTAGCATTTAACCATCCATGATTTAGAAAGTGCAGGTCATAAGACAGACTCATTTCTGTTCATTCTGGACAGTATCCACCACACTCTAGGTATTTGAACAATCATGATATTTTCTTAAGAATTTGTTTTTAACACCTCTTATATATCTTGATATCAATCATAACTCAGGAGATAACATTCCTTATGCAGCAATGGAGACAGGTTTTGCACTTTTCTGGTGAGGATCCACTACCAACTTTGCAGAAATGCAAACCCAGCATTGACAATTTGCATGTCCTTTTTCCTAGTTTTAGTGAACCTTATAAATAGGCATGCATAGGTAGATTCCTGGGCCAAAGAATCTTAAAGATAGCAGATGACCACTATGCCCATGTGGAAAAACATCAGGAGAAAAATCTTTAATAACCCCCAAGTGTGAAGACTAAATAAATTTGTTTAAAAGTCTTCAAATGGAATTTTTGCATGAACTGTAGAAACAAAAGAAATTTATGCTTGATTTAGCAATTCTGTTTTAATTTTTTAATAGTTTAATGGTTTGACTGTTTAATAGAGGTGGTATGTATTATCTTGAAAAAGATATTTTCATGGATCTCCAGAAGTCTCCATTAAAAAGTGCAGCTGCAATCAAAATATATTCCCGTTTGCCAATCCTTTCCTTTCTTTATTGTTTCATTGCCTGAAGCTTCTGACAAATTTTCTGGTCCGTCTCCATTCTCCCTTTCATTCAACTATTGCTGTAATATTTTTCTACTTTAATGTTACTACTTGCTTTGAAATGCTGCTCTATCCGGAACAGCTGTAAGAATTTAGAAAACCATTTAAAATATTACATCAGATAAATTTAACAAAAATACAGTTTTTTTAAAAAAAACCTTTTCTATCCTATTCAACTATGAAACCCTGAAATATTTAAGGCATAGTAATAAGAAAACACATTAAAATGCTTTTGTTTTTAAAACAGCATATACACATTCCAGCTATGTAAAATAAACCTTTCCCAAGTATGTTTATGAAAATCTATTTCAAAGCACTTTTATACAAAGCTATCAGTGGATTTACTCAGAGCTTTAACAGCTACTTCCTTCTTTAAAAAAAAATAAAATAAGTGAAACATTGAAGTGTTTTAAACCAATCCAAAGAATACTCCATGTTATTTTTTTTCATAACTTGATTCCTGAATTTCTTCACATGGTGTCCTCTGATGCATTGTAATAAGGCAGTACTCATCCAAACAGCACCAGCAGCAGTCAGATTATAGCAATGTGCTAATTAAAGAGAGGAACTCACCACAAACCTACTCGTTACTATTCATGGCAAGTGTACAGCAAATCACTTAGCTGTTTGTTTTTAAAATAGAAGCTTTTGTCTGTCTTGTTTGGAAAGACAGGCATGAGCTAAAAAGACTTTTACTAAAGCATGACATTGAAAAGACATTGCCCCGAGGTTTGACTGAACAAAATGCTGAAACATTTGTAGTTTAATGTTAGACCTTATTTTTTTCCCTAGCTATTCACCTTGCGTAATATGTTTCCTTTAATTCACTCCAAATCAACAGCTAGGGGAGCAGTGCAAGGAGTCTTCCAGGATGTATTTTGTTCCAAGGAAAATGATAGGAAAAGCACACTTGCTAATTAAACTAAAGGGATCTCTGATGCCTGGCAGTTAAATACTGTTCATCTTTATTAAGGTATGAGGAGAACAGCATTGCAAATAGTCAAGAAAACCATTAGTCTCTTGGGCTGCACTGTAAATAACTGATTCATTGAAAACAATGCAGTGTGAAGAATGAGTGAGCTTTATTCCTAGAAATGCACAACACAGAGTACTTCATATTATTTAAAAAGTAAAAAAAGAGACAATTTCAACAACATACTATTATAGAAGGGACGTTAACTGATATGAGGGAAGAGTAGGAAAAATCATGGCATATCATGATTCACTAATGTTCCATTAATCAACAGTTCATAGTAATAATATTATAAATAAAATAAATCACAATAAATAATAAGATGGGTACTGCTTGTCTTCAAATTCTTTTAGAATTTCTTTCCAAATAGAACAAATAAATATATTATCCTCCTTAGACATTAAAAAAATCAAACATCTAACTAGTCCAAAGATTTCCACCATTTTCTGGATTAGACTAAATTCTTGGTAGTGTCTGAAATTTTACAGTCTTTGCTGAGAGCAGATTTAGGATAATCCTTACCGTGTTTGAAAGACCCCATTCCACTTCATGGAAAAGATGTCATTTACCAGCAGTTAGAGAGGGAAGTCTTTTTGTGAGAGAATTCTATCAATTATGTATCTTTTCCTTAATAGAACTTACAGATTCTTCTGTTGTCTGTATGTAGCCTGGCATAGATTTGTAGGAAAGTACATAACTAAAAAAGTTTTGGGCTCTGCATTTGTTCTTCACTCTCACCCCCACAATGGCAGTGGCTGGTACAATTTACATCTAGTCTGACCATACCAGTGCCATGGCCAAAAAGCAGTAGTCAAAGCTAATGTCTGGTGCTGGCAAGCTGAACAAAGGTCTTATTTCCATCATATATCCAATATAGAGTGGCTGCAGGGCCACTGATCTCTCTTTAAATTTGGACCTGCTCATGCACATATCGTAACAGAATATCTATATCAGCTTTTAAATCTGCATTTATGCAATCTAAGATGTAAACATTGACCTTTACCTAAGGACACATTGATTAAAAGCCACAAGAAAAGTGGAACAGAACAGATAAAATGTGGAAATTGCTGAGGGACAGACGATTTTTAGACTATGGGAAGTGCTCCTAGTAAATATGTTGCACTTAAAAGGATTGGGTGGACTACTATGCAGTGACACACTAGTGAGGAGAGGAGAGCAAATTCTTATTCATTAATAAGAATCATTTAACAATCGGTAGAAAAATTCACTAAAAATTAATTAAATTCTGGGGTTTTTCTCTCCTTGCTTCTTGAGGAGAAAGTGTGTAACTGGTGGAAGCAGAGAGCAGGGTAACTGAGAAATATTAATTCTGCAGGCTGTCAGTTGAAAAGCAGTTGGCTCTGTGGCTGGGAGGAGAACAGGCAGTAGTTGTATCATCAACACAAGACAATGAGCATTGGCATCAATGGCTGTATATGATTCTAAATCTGTCTTTTCTGTTTGTTTTAGCATGATACAAAAAGTGAATAAAAGTGTTCTTTAAAACAGACAAATCAGCACAGGGCTTGGGAGGGGTGAGTGGAGCAGAGCCCAGATTGCTGTTTTCAGAGGGAAGGTTTATGGAAGATAGCAAAGAGAAGTCAGTGTCTTATGCAATTTTTTTGCAATGTTTCTGTTAAAAGAATTTTGAATACAGACTAGGTCAAAGGATAGGAGACAGGGAATTCTATCATCTTAACATTTACTTGTTTCCACAGAAACTTTAAATAATAAAAGTCCTCAAAGTGTCCTCCTAGGGTATTAATGCATCCCTGGCTGTATACAGAGCCTGTGTTACTCAAGATGAAAAATGTTTGGAAATCAGCTGCACCACTACAGTATGCAGTAATAAATATGAACAGAAACAAACAGTAAGGCTGGGTGCCTGATGTCTGCGTGTCACAGAAAATAAAACTGTATCCTATAACCACCCATATCTCTGAAACTACATAAAGATTTTGCTGTTCAAACAATAAATAAATGTATTGTTGTACCTGCTTTTCTGTGTAAAACACACTTCTGTGTTATGAGGGGAAGAAGAAATACCATTCCTACTTGAAGCAGAAAGGTAATTTAGGTAGAATTTGTGAAAACACTAATCATATAATTTGATAAAACTTTCAAAAATATCTGACAAAACCAAATTGGTTCAACTTAATTTTAATTAAAGTTTCCTGCTATTATTTTTATCCCATAACAAGAATCTGTCCCTTGGATAACTGGATTCCAAAATACAAGCAACTGCAAAGCAAGATAGTGACTTGTTCATAACACTGCAAGAAGTCTTTTTGACTCCTTTTTTGAAGAATAATTAAAAAATTATATTTGTTTTTTTCTCAACAAACAAAAAGATAAATGACTTTTAGATCAGTGTAAACGACAAAGATTTAAAGTAAAACTGGCAGTGGATACATGATCAACACTATGAAAGTCTCACAGACTGAGGGAACATGTGCTAATAAAACAGCATTTTCCAGCAAATATAGATTCCAGATCTAACACAAAGACATTACGTTAATTTTCCTTTACACACAAAACCTTTGACAGAAATTATGTATGGCATGAAACCTACTTATAATATGCTACATTTTTTTCAGTATGTTTTCATACTGGTCTCAGCCAGTGCATATTTAATGGAAGGACACATAAGCTGTATGAACATAGGAAGAAGTGCACAAGAAGAAACTTAAAGGTCTGTGGAAATTTTCCAGTAAATCTAAGTCCCTGTATCTGAATAGCACTTGTAACTATATCTCTACAGTTATCTATGTGCGACATAATTTTCAAAAATCTATATTTTCAGTAATCCCCAAATGATTAAAAGCTGCTGCAAGGTCAGCAATTATGAAACATTGTCTAAGTACAATGCTGAGATATGAAGAAAGAATTCTAAATGGAAGCATGTCTTTGAAAGCTGAAGATAGTTTTGCCAGATGTGGAAAAATTGAGGTGTGTAACATCAAATGTTCCTTTCTGTAAATATTTATTCTGTAATTATTTTTTACCCTTATTCTATTCCAAATTGATCTACTAGCTTAAGAAGGATTGTTGACTACAACATTTGCACATCCACTCTAAATTCCACATAAAGAAGAATTATATTGACTGCACAGGAAAACCAAAACTCTAAGTTAAGAAACAGGTGATGTAGAGGCTACAAGTCTTGTTATCACTCCCAACAGGACACTTTGCACTAGCATTTTACTCAAAGAGTAAAAATGTGTTTCAGGCAACAGAATATATTTCATTTCAGAATATTAAATTGTAAAAACTGAATAAGGCTATAGAAATGGAATTAATTTTATGTTGTCATGCTTATTCAGAACACATGCTCCCTTGCCACCCATAGGAGTAGAAAAATTAATCTGGATGGTAACAAGGCAGACCTTACACTACTGTGAACTCACGCCCTAAACTGCATTTAAGACTCAATTTCAGGAAAATGATAGGTTAGGTTCCAGTGTTTTATCCGGAAGTAATAAATCCAGAAGGAAAGGCACAACAGGAAGAAATTGCAAGGTCTCTTTCCTTTTTATCCTGCCACAGACCCTCTGTATGTGAAGTTAAAAGAGATGTTCTTTGGATTCTCTGGACTTCGAAAGCATATCTATAAGCGATGTGTAACCTCTTTCCAGTAGTAACAATCTGTTAAAAAAAAATCATAACATTGCACACAAATATTGTGACATGATACCTATCTAATTTGAAAGTAATTGGGCATGAATGTGTCCTGAATTTCACCCTATATACAGACAAATTGAAATAACATATCTGAAATGGAAAAAAGAGCAGACAGATGGCAGCATTCCAGATTCTCAACATGAAAGAAAATTTATGTTTCAGAAATTGTTATCCACATGTTCAGGGGAAGTAAACAACTTGGAAGTTTTAAAGCAACTTTGGATCTCTCCTAGGCTTCTGTATCTCTCCGTAAGGGAAAGATCCTTAAAACTAATAGAAAGATTTACAATTTGTACTGAAGATGAGTAGAGATTTATTTGGCTTAAGAAGAAAAAGATAAAGGGTACAACACCCACTAACTGGACAAAATTCTTTACAAATTTCATCTTCTATCTTTGAGCTTGAGTCATGTCCTTGTCTAGGAGGCTCTTCTTCAGAGCTCTTGACATGCATGTTTAACTGGATAGGTTTGATTGTCATGATCTGAAAAAGTATGAAATGGATAGGAAGTGACAAAGGTGATAGCTTGCAGCATATGGGAAACTGGATATGCCAAAACAATTAAGTAACAATGATTCAAAATCCTGTCAGAGAGAACTAGTGAAAAATAATTGAGATTAAATTGCATAATAAGCAATAATCAGAAAACTGCCAAGGTGAAATACTTTTTTAGAAAGGTAGAAGAGAAGATTCTGCACAGACTATTTTGGACAATTTTTTTCAGTATAGTGGCTACAAGAAGGCACCAGTTCAGAGTATTTAAGGAATTTCTACACGACAGTATATTGCGTGGTATATGCAGGTGTATATCTTCTTTGGTCACATATAATTCACAAAACCTAGTGCTTTTCAAGTGTCAGTGCCCTTTAAAGAATAGCTTCAGTAAGACCAACGTGCTTACAGTGAGGTTTCTGTTGTGCAAGTGTGTCGGTAGCTGAGTTTTTACAGCTCAGTAAAAATTGCCTATACAACAGCAACTCAAAGTAGGGAAATGTGGCCACAGTTGCATTTTAACAAGTATCATTTCAGGACCTAAGTACACCCTTCATTCTGCATTTCCCCTTTCATTCTCTTCTTGCATGACCTGGTTGTCTCAACAGGCCTGTGTTATCAAAAGTGAGTGGAAACAGCAGGACTCACTGTAATCTTGTTGTGGTTTAAGCCCAGTAGAAGATGAAACACCACACAGCCCCTTGCTCAACCCCCAATCTCTTCCCCTCCACCCTGCTGGACTAGGGAGAAGAATCAAAGTAAAACTTGTGTGTTGAGACAAGAACAGTTTAATAATTGAAAATTAAATAAAATACAACAACATTAACAACAACACCACCAACACAACACAATAATAATAATAATAATAATAATAATATTAATAATAATAATAATAATAATGTTTTGAAAAAACCAAGTGATGCAAAATGCAATTGCTCACTGTCCATTGACAGATGCCAGACTTGCCTCCCTGAACCCATGTCAGCCACGCTTCAGGGTGACTCCCCCCAGTTCATGTACTGGGCATGATGTTATGTGGTGTGGAATATTCCTTTGGCCAGTTTGGGTCACCTGTCCTGGCTAAAGTCCCTCCCAGCTTGTTTTCTTTGTGTGCTTCCTCACTGGCAGAGCATAAAATTACTTTTAAAAAGTCCTTGACTAAATAGGACTTATCAAAAACCCAAAACATCAGTTAGTTATCAATATCATTCTCATTCCAAATCCAAAACACAGCACTGTAACAGCTACAGAGAAGAAATTAAGCCTACCCTAGCTGAAACCAAGACACCTGTAGATGCATGATATAAAGTGCTTCTGAAAGCAAAAAGAGAAGTTAGAGGAATTGTCAAAGCTAAATGCAGATCCAGATGGACCAGGATTGCTGAAACTGCATGTGGTGCAGATAGATTTCTGAAATGTCCAATGAAATCAAATCTTTGGTGTTAGCCAAGTGAAATTAGTCTTGAAATTACTAGTCTACATGCAACAAGTCTAACTTATTTGGTTTAACCAAGTCTCAAAAGGCAAGAAAGTATCTGTCTTAGACAATTACATTCTGAAAACTGACAAGTTACTTAAGAAAAAAAGGTTGCTAAAATATTCAGGCTATTGAAAATCACGTGGTTAGAAAGGCCACAGGAAGCGTAAGTAAACCATTTGACTAATCATATTGCATCATGGACTTGGACTAAACTGTGGAGTTTGTAAGCAACTACAATTTTAACCAACTAAATGAAATTAATTTTTTACAAAGAGGAAATTAAGTTATTAAATCTATATCTGTATTATTAAATCAGTGTTGTGTGTCTCTTTTCTTCTGAATAGCTGTTACATCACCCACTCCCACTGACTGTGTTGAAACTTCTAACAAGTTTTTACCTTGCTATGCTGTATGCTTAGGTATTTTGTGAAGTCAGAACAATGTCTATGTATTGATAATATTTGAGGAAGATTTAATAGCATATTGGTGCTCTGCATCTTGTCAAGTCCACTCTCACTCAGTAATAAGTGAGACACAACTCAAGTTAATACGTGGCTGTAAGACAATGGAGAAAAATACCAAGATTTCTTACTTAGCTTAGAATTCCTATATTTTTACAGATTAGAGAAATCCCTGAACCACAATTCTGGAAACGACATAATGGAAAAGAAGTACAGAACACAGGAGAATCATGTATTGTGTCTTGTGTCAGCAAAGACAACAAGGGTGTGTATGTTGGGTATGTGTATAAGGGCAACAGGGTTATGTGCATGAGAGAGAGGTAAGTGGCCAAATACCAATAAAACACTCAAAAGTTTATTCATTGCAAAAATAATTTCCAGTTTCCTATGTATATCCATACAGATATCTTTATCTATCATAAACCTGTATTATGAAGTGATCTGGTAATATTATTCTCATAAACAAGGTTTATTTTCACAGAAAAGGCAGTGTTAGGGATGTACACAGTATGTGGGTAGTGTGGTTTTATTCTGTAGCTGAGTGATCTCTTCATTTTCTCTGTATCTCATGCTATATCCCTGGTTACTCACTCTATCCCTGGTTATTCTCTAGTAAATATAGAGAGAGCCTTGTTAAACTTGGTGAGAACCCAAAAGGATTTTCTTGCATTTGATCTTCATAGTACAACTAAATTAATATAGCTAAGATTAATTAGACAATTATTTTTGGCAGAATAGCAAGCACATTTTTTTGACTCATGTTTCTTTTATATATAAGTAACAAATGACTACTGTTTCTACCACAGACTGGTTTTTACTACAGTAATCTGTTCCCAGTGAATTAATATTCAAGATTTTCAAGTAAATTCTAGGGTCAAAAGATATGTTGCACAAGTGGTCCCAATGGGAAGGGTGGGATAGGTGCCCAGTTTACATCATTTTATAGAAATGCCTCTTAGAAAGGAAGAAGAAAAGTTTTTTTAAGAAAAAAAAAACCCCAAGCATTCTGAGTGTCCTGAAGGATTACATGAAGCTGCAAGCAGAGGTGCTGCAAAGTAGGCATGCAGCATCACGGCCAGGGAGCTGATAGAGCAGAACCCTCTTTTGGTTTCCACTCAGCATGAGGGACTGGTGCATTTTGTGCTGCTTTGCCCTCATCCTTCTGGTCCTCTGAGTCACATCTCCTGAAAGAGGGCAGGCAAGGAAGGAGCTTAACCTGCAATTTCATGTGTGTTGCAGGTTCACTATGGGACTGCTGTTGTCTGCTTTTCCCTTGCTAAGTGACCTTACCCCAAACACTGCCCTGCATAATGCTGCTGTAAAAAGCCACTAATGCTGGCTTTCTGCAAGGCAATGCAACCTTCAGTGAATTGTAACACTGGAGCTGAAAAGTAGAAAGCATCCTGCAGGGAGCTGAAAATAACTGTGATGTCAGTCAAAGGCATTAGTGGATCCACTTTTGCAGATTTACCTTTACTGAAGACCTCAAACTGGAGGAGAAACATCTGTTTCAACTGGGTAGGATGCTCACTCATAGTCTTGACATTAAAACCTGTGTATCAGACTAGGCTGGGAAGTAAGACACCCATCAGGATGGTTTTCAAAGCTTTAGTTATTAGAGTTAGTTAAACATGTTGACATTCCTGCTAGGAAAATACTATCAAATAATTTAATAGGGGAAAACAATGGTTAATGAAAGTGCAATTAGTCTGGGCATGGTTTCATGAAATGCCAGGCAGTTTAATAAGAGGACAGCAAATGTCACAAAGTGATGATGAATTCATGATGGCATTTCCTCAGGCTAGAATTATTTGTGTTTCTTTCCCTCAATTCTGCATAACACATACAGTATCCAATGAATAATTGGAAGAGAAAAAAATGGGTTAAATTTGTTGAGACCCACAGATAGCACCCTGCATTTGATATGCTCCATGGACAAGAAAATGAAAGTCACGTAACGTGCTACATAAGAAGCTCATAAATTATTTACCACTAGTCTTTAAATCTCTAACTAGAATTTGCTTGTCAGTTGTGGACAATTCCAGTGCATCTTTGTACGAATTTTATTACTATTGTTTTATTTCTTTTTTTAAACTCAAATAGGAGTGAAAGCATCCAAGCAAATCTGTCAGCAAATTCCTCAGTGGCTAAACAACTACAAGCAAAATTCTTTATACTTGAATTGCACTCAGTTTTCTGCCTCTTACAGTTAGGGAGAAAAAAGTAGGAAATTTTTCTATGCCAAACATACCCAGAGATTCTATCATTTCAGGGCATTGTCAAGCAAGTTAAAAATCATGAAATGCAGTAGGTTTATCAAATATTGGCATTGTGTTTGATAAATATTTGGGAAAAAAAAAATACAAGGTAGAAAAAAAATGTTCTTTTATTAAATCCTTTTCAATACAATGAAAAGTATGAAACTGACAGCTCTTTGTCTTTAAAAAGGAGCAGATTTCAACTATCATATCAGGCAAGGCTAAAGATATATAATTCCAAATAAAAACCTTTCAGTACTCTGAGAAATCCTTTTGCTCAAAACTATTTCTTTACTTTGTGTACAGAAGTAGAACAATTTGTCAAATTCTCTGCAGAAATCTTCTTAGTTACCACAAAAAGTGTATTTGCTACAGACTTGACTTACTATATATATGAACAAAAATTTACTTTATCAAATTTTGTTCTTCAAAAATGTCTTTTAGTTGAGTTAAATGTCTGTTTTGTTCAAAAGAATGACCACACATCAGCTTGGAGTGATTGCACGGTAGTTACTTAGCCTGGCAAATGGCAGCAAAATGTCATCCGAAATGAAAGACACACAGCCCTGGGCTTATCACAGAAAGTGCAGATGATTCATGTAGCATCGTAAATAAATAACACAGGTTTTGTGTTAAGGTAGGTTTAACAGTAGAGGTTCTCTTTTCACCACCAGCTCATTTCAAAACACCCATAATAGAAGCTTTACTTGGTGACAGTGACATGCAGCAAGATAAGGTATCCTGTCTTTAATGCTCATATTTCAAGGTCACAGAGTGACCATTCCAAGTGAACATGCAGAAAGTCAATCAGATAGGACCTGCATTAATGGATCATCAAAATATTGATAGAAGATTCTCTTCCCTGCCTGCAGGGAATGTTTAGCCTGGCTAGTAATTATGCAGGGTAGGAGGGATGGTGTGGGTTTGGAGAGACATGTCAATCACGATTTGTCTACATTTGTCACAGAAATTAGGGGCAATTATTTGGCAATGCAGCTTGAATCCAGGATTTTTAGATAGTCAAAGCTCTTACTAACTGGTCTCAGTGATCAAGTAAATCTATGAATATACAGTGGATAGCCAACGAAAAAAACATTTTCTGTTCCTACAAAGAATGTGAGATAAACATCCACTTCTGTTGCTCAAAATCTCTGTGATTTTTGCCTAACAGATACAAACTTCAGATCCACTTGTTTTCTTTTTTCTAAATTTCCTACTAAGTCTGAGGTTTTAATCCTAAGCATATGTTGGTTGCTCAGGAGGACAAACTGGTCCAAAGAGAAAGCAGTGATGGAATACTGAGAGAAACAAAAGCATATGTTGATAAAAACCCTATGAGAAACACTAGAAGAGAAAATTTTTCTTATCAGCTTATGGCTACTATTGGTCGAGTCCAACATTTTTCTAAAAGCAGGTTAAGCCATGAAATTTGCCTTAACTGAACTAGTTCTTAGTGATGGTCAGACTGACTGCTACAGGACAGCTGCCAGTACTTATTATTTAGGGTGTAATATGCCCAGGTGAGACAATGCAAGAGATACAGCCTGAATTTTCTTTTGTATTTCAGGCACTTGTGCAATTTATCCTTACAAAAAGCAATGTTTTACATGAGAGTATTTAAACAAAATTTATTGTCCATTCAGATTTTGTATTCTCTGAAAAATGTTACAGTAAGTCAGTGCTTGGTAACACAGGCACTTCTGTTCAGCAATTACTCACAAGTGTTTTTACTTTATCAATGGTCACATTATATTGGGGGAAAGATGTTAAGAATGGGGGTTTAGTAAAAAATCTCTTACCCTTAAACTCAATTATTTCTGTTAATCTCAGCACTTATCAAAATCTGAATACCTCTGCAGATTCATTAGAAGCACTTGGTCACCAATTTTTCCTCACTTTCTACAATTTGGTGAGTACTTTTGTGTAATCTTGTCATCCTTCAGATAAGTAGTTTGGAATGCTGGATTCTGTCCATTTTCAAGGCTTCTAAACAGAAAGACAACAGGCTGTCTCCAGGCAGTAACTTCCTCTCAGGCTTCCAGAAATATCTCTGATACAGAAGACTAAGAGACTTCAGAAATTTTCTGCTGTGACACAGAAGGTTGTGGTAAGCCTTTTGTTCACTGACATAAAAGGCTTGAATACCTTTTAAATTTAAACCAGTAAAACAGGTTTAACTATGTAAAATTTCTAAAATGCCAGATGAAGTACTCAGATGATTTTCTGCAAGGCCATCTGTCTTAAAGGAAGTTTTCCTTCCTTTGTTCATAAAATCGTAACTTCCATCAGCAATAAAACATCTTTCAAAAACTAATTACTTTTTCACTTAGGATAATATCACAAACTAACTTTTGGTAATGTTTTTGCAACAGTAATCTCTTTTCGTTGTTATAGTGTATAAGGCACTGGGATATTAAATTCCAAAATTTATCATTATATTCTATATTCTAGTAGTAAGACCGTATGAAGACTTAATTATATATGACTCTGTCTCAAATTTACAAGTTGTCAACTGCCTTGCATCAGAAATAAAAATTTTCCTGAGACCTTTTTATCCCTAAAAATTGATACTGAACTACTGTCCTGAAACTATGTCTGTTGTAAAATCTTCAGTTATAGATTTATTGATGATTGTTTTGTAGATATCTTAAAAATTTAGTCTGATGTTAAGTTAAAAACCTGCAGATGACCAACAGGGCCTTGTCATCTGACACTAGGCCTCCTTACCAACTTACCTAATGTGGGAAACAAATTCCAGCAAATGGAAGGCACTCAAGAAAATTGTGGACATCTAGGAATACAATTACAGCTGAAATGAGAAAGTTCTGTTTTGTTTTTTAATCTCAGAATTAAACAAAGAATGAAACAGTCACGACTTCTGGGACAGAGTTATCTAAAGAAAAATCTTGAGGTCTGTAACAATATCCTTTCCTGGGGGAAAAAACTGAGTGAGTGAAAACAGGAGTAAATTGACAGCAGAGACATCTGGAGAAAGGGAATTTAAGAACAGAAACCTGTAATCACAGCTGGATTGCAAGGGAATCAGTCCTGAAAGAAAGCCCTTGTAATAAATGTTGTAGGAAGATAAGGGAAGCATATAGGGTAAGGATGGAAAAGACATCTTAAAACAGTCACTCTCTACTCTTAAAAGTGGAAAACAGAAGTGACTTGCCATGGAAAGCTTGTGATCGGTGTGGTAGGGTGATTTTATGCTGCTTGTATCCCCAGTCGTCTGTTCTGTTCTGTTTGTGCTGTATATTCAGTTCTGTACCTTTAAAACTCGTTCTGGGAGCGAAGGGAGAGAAAGAAGCAGCAGCAGTTTGTTTTGAGAAAACTGCCTGACTCCCACACGGCCTGGCTCCGGCGTTCGTCTGAGGCACGGACAGCGGTGGGACAGAGATCTCATGTGCTTTTAGTTAGTTTTACCTAGCTAAGATAGAGAAGCTCCCTAGACTGTTTTGTTTTTTTTTTTTTCCTTTTTCTTGGGACTGTTTAAATTTGCTGTGGACTGAAAACCCAGAGGAGCAGCGAGGGCTGGCACCTGCGGCCGCCGGGCCTGGACCTGCGGAGGGAGTGGGGCTGGTGAGAGACTGAGTGAGCTGAGCTACACCCACAGCAAGGACTGTCTCTGTTTGCCATCTCTCTTCAGAGCTGCGAGAAGTTTTATTGTTTCATATTATTCATTATTTGCATTGTGGGCATTTTGTTTGTTAAACAAATAGTTTTTTCCACTTTTCTCCGAGGAAGTTCTTTTCCCGGACCGGCTGGGGGGAGGGGCCGTTTGGGTTTGCTTTTCCAGAGGAATCCCCTTTGGAGGTTTCCTCCCAAATTTGCCTTAAACCAGGACAATTGGAGACTATACCAGCAAGATCTTAGAACCTTTAACTAGCTTCACTCAAAGAGAATGACACCATAGAACTGAAATCAAATCAGGAGCCATAATCAGTTCAATATTGTTTTAAACGGGAGTAACTTGAATCATTTGGCTGCAGGGTCAGGTTAGACTATATTCGGTGAAAGGCTCTGAAAATGTAGAGGTTTGAAAAGTCTTTGAAATTCCCCTTTGTCTCTCTTTTCTGCGCCATATAAATCATATCAATAAGATATAAACAGAACTGTAATTTCTTTCATTATTTGTCCATCAAAAAGGTACCTCTCCTCTCCTATTCCAAAACTAACACCACTGCATAGACTATCTAAAAGGCTTCTCTAGTGTCTTAAAAATCATAATATTTTCCATAAGCATGAACTTTGTAAAGTGTGGATCAAGGCATTAGTTGACATCAATTGTTGCAGGTTTTCCAACTTCATAAAAGATAGTTTATGTGTAAAGAATATTGGGGTCCACGTAAGTACTCTGCTGTAAACAAAACCATGTGAAAACTGAAGAATGATTAGAGAAACCTTAGTCAAGTGGACCATTGGTCATATAACACCATACAAGTCAGGGTTAGGACTTCATCTTTGAGTTTGTTCAGCCTACCCTTGAAGGTTCTTCTTATTAGATTCTTCGGGGTAATAAATAAACCTGAAACAACACTGAATGATTGGAGTCTATAAATACATATATGTAGGGTTTATTTTAGAAAAAAAGTGGGTTGCAATGGAAGGCAAGTTTGTAGCCATTTTGGTTATTAGTATAATAATATAAGAACATAAAAGTATAAAAATTTCGCTTTGGAAAATGTAGGAGGAAAAAGAAAGAAAGAATAAGAGACTTTGAGACACAGTGAGACTTGTTTTTTGTGAAATGATGGTCAGAGTGACCATGCATTTTTCTAGGTGATGATTGCAATCTTGATCCATTGGGGGTGGAGGAGGCCCCCAAAACAGAAAGAGCAGTGGGATAATATAGGATCAGGTTTAAGTGGGCATGCCCAGGTACATCCCCTGAGAGAGAGCTTTCAGTCTTCAGTGGAAAGCCCCAGAAATGCGTCTGAGGGTGCTTCAGGGTCTTTTGTGGTCTATGGCTCTTCCTAGGGCATGACAGCTGCCTCTCACATCATAGTGGAGTCCTGACTGGCTCTCACAGCATAGTGGAGCCAGTTTTGCTTCATCAGAAGAGATGAAAACCCTCAGGACTATGTGTGGATTTCCCAAGTGAAAGTGGCCTTCCGCACGGCAGGAAGTGTAAGGGATGACAATCGGCATGATAAAAACCTTCTTGTATCTTCTGGTAGTGGGTGTTCACTGCCTCTTGTCTGTGGGGATTACCACCACACACTCAAAAAGTCACCTCCTCCTCCTCCTTGGCGGGGCAGGGGAAGGGTTAAAGCAAAGCAACCTGCCCTCCATTTAAGAACGATTGCTTCAAGTCTCTAACCATTAACATTTCAGTCTCTCACAAAAGTGTTAAGATAGTCTAATTTATGAATTATTAAAAGTTTCATCTTGGGAACTTGGGAACTTACATGGGAAAAGTATTGCAATGAAATTACAGATGATATCATGAATGCTCAAGATATTAGAGATTACAGGTGAGGAATTTCAATTTCCCTATGTTTCCTTCAAAACCTGCACCCTAATCATATAGACACAATACTTCAGTTTTTGTCACAGATCAAAGACCTAAGGGAGATGCACTCCAATGTGCTTATTTTGGTAATCAATTTACACATACCTTTCTGCTTTCCCTATTCTTATAAGATGGATGCCATTGTTCCTGACATTCACAAATCCAACAGGCTTATATGGCACAGCATACAACTAGTATTAAATTCTTAAAAAATATTTGAGATTCTAAGGCTAAAATCTTCAAAGCTAACAAAAAGTCTGTCCAAATTCTGTAATCCACTGCACTTCATGGTTCACAGTTTTAAGTGTAATATGTGTAAAATTTAAATCCTAAGCCTACCTCCAGACTTTTTTCAGATACCACTGCTTTACATTTATGCTCCAATGCTTTGAACTTTTACCTCAATCTTTTCATAAGAAGTAATCAGCAAACATCATCCCTGCAGCAAGAGATTAAAATACATAACTAAATGAAGAAAAAATTGTTATACACACTTTTATATAAGCCATGATAAAATATTTCAGTCCTGCTTCTACTCCTAATGCAGGAAATAGGCATTTAGTGATAGTCGTGTTTATGTGTATCAGATGGGAAACAATAAAACTTAAAAAACTTTGAAATGAAAAAACTTGTAAATGGCCTGAAGCTAGAATTTAATCTGAATGGCCATTTTGCCAACAAGCTTAATGAATAAAATATTCTCAAGCCAGGATCAAGTAAATTAGCAGAGAGAAAAAATGTGTAGCAAAGTTCATGCTACCCAAACTCATTCTAAATTGCAAACTTAGCAATTACAACCAACAGTTTTGAAAGCCTGGTACAATTTTTTCTTCTTGTTGCTAGAGAAATAAAAAATAATTGTAGGGGTTTGTAAAAATTAAAGGATTTCAAAAATATTGATCTGAGGGATTATATGGAAATAGGAAAGGAATGCTGTAAAATGTGATTTTTTTTCCTAAGAATTCTTCTGGTTCACATTTCTGTTATAATGCTGCTACATGATGTTTTCTGTTACTGAAACATTACATATACAGAAGGAAGGAAGAGACCTTGGGACTTGGACAATTTGCCTACATTTAGTTCTAACAGTATAATTAGACAGGAGAATCAGTGACACTGCAGCTAAAAGCTAGAGATGAACTAACCATCGCTTTATCTTCTGTTGCCATGGACTACATGATGAACTGCAGTGACCTAAATTTATTACAGAATAGTGCTCGTTGCTGCTGTACTAAGCACTCCATTGCAATTACAGCACATTAGCCAGAAGAGTGAATCTCTAGGGAAAATGTCTAGTCTTTTAATCAAGCAGTAGAAAAGTCAGAGTGAACAAAAATTACACTGCTGTATATATCTGCAGTCAATCTGTAAATGTACATCTAACAGCCGTCTTAATTTTGCCCAGAAAACATTTCTATTATATACAGGGGTCATGAGTGTACAGTTCACTCACTTAATCTTTTCTGTACTTCAGTGAATTTTTTCCCATATTATATTCTCAACCTTCCTGAACTTTGTTGGGAACACCAGAAAATTAAAATAAGTAGTCTTAGTATTTCACCTTTAGACTGACCTATTTCAAATTAGAATAATCCTTTTTTTTTTTAATTATTTCACTGGTGCATGTCACAAATCTAAAGATGTGGGAGAAGCACACTGTGAGCTGAGTGCTTGAAGACAGGCACAATTTTCTTGAAAACAGCTTTTAACATATAATAGGATCTGTAAAGCTCCCTTTACAAATATTCTGAAGTCAGATAAGTAATTTATTTTTTCCAATGGATCAGACGAAAGCTTTTGTAAACAGAGTGTTTCAAAACATTACTAATGAGTTTTCAAAAAATAAACTGTCATTTCAGTAGCAATACCTGAATGTGCTGAAGTTTAAAAAAAAAGACTAATTTGAATTGCAGAAAAAAATAAGTAATGACATTTAAGGTATACCTTAAACTCTCTCTGTGAGCTGGGTAGAGGAGGAAGATCTCATGGTCTTTTTACTTCTATTCAAATGAACAAAAGAATTCCTAACATTTACAAGGAAGGCAGGAGCAAGCACAGAAGTGATTGACATGACCCAACCTTAAATACCTATCTGAGACAGCAAAGCCAGGAATTTCACTCACTATGGGCTATCTGTAATACAACGGCAGAGGGCTGGTCACCTCCAAACTTCTTGTCAGCACTGTGCAGCTCTGCATCACCATCTGAATGCACCTACAAAATCTATTTTTCCTGAAAAAGATACTATTCAAGGGCAATTAATATCTTAACTTGGGTACATACATAATGTTAGATGCCTGAAGGTGACTGATGCAAATTTTCTTTGTGCTCAGTGAAAAGGGAAACCAAAATAATGAATACTTCTCATGGAAACATAAGAATATAACTTTGAAAACCTGGCTGTAAGTCAGGTTCCTTGGTCATTCATCTGGGTAAGGATTTGCAGAGCTGCAAAATCAAAGGTCTCATTCTGGTTTGTTTACTCTCCACTTTTAGATAATCATGAGAACATGCTGTAAACATAGTAGTAAAACTGTGTATGCAGAACATTATAATTTATCTCTCAACACTTTTCCTACTGTTTTTTCATTGTGAATTCAGAACCATCACCCAGGGAAAGTCCAAGTTACGTATCTTTGTGACTCTGGTAAATAACTGCCTTACATTTTCTGAAGGAGCTCAGTTCCACAAGACTAGTAAAATTATATTTGTGACTACAACAGCTTTTATGAACTGTCAGTTCTGTTGATAAAATAAGAATTAAGAATGAGATACTGTACACTTGTGCTGTTCATTTATGCTTCTCTCCAGTCATCTATCCCTACAATGGCTGCTAAAAGCCTTATAATAATATTTCACAGTAAGCACTCTGTGATATAGTCTGTGAAATATATGGGTCACCAAAACCCCTTCTAAAAGGCAGAAAAAGATATGCCACATGCATTATTGTGAATTGTAGACATTACAGGCTCATCTCTTTGCAATCTATTTCTTCCCATTACTGTTTTGAGCCCTAAAGAAGAGAGAACTTGGAGGGCATGTCAGAAATACATATGAAAAATATAGAGGGGATTGTACCCATATCTGCAGACTGAATAATGTGCAAGAACTAAACTATTTAGCACAGAGAACAGATAACATTCTTTGAGATTTACTGTATCTGAACTGTCTGCATTTTCAAAGCACCTTAAAAATGCTGTCTATCTCAGATATTTTTAAGGTGTAGCTGGTATGTTGTATGACATTTCCATTCCCAACACGTTCTTCCTATCTGTGTGGAATAAGAATTGTGGAGAACTTGAGGAAATCAGCCAGAAGTAAGCTTGCAACACTGTTGTCAGAAGCTCAAAGAAAGATCGCGTAAGTGGAATAGAGTGAGATGCAAAATATTTCCTGCAGTGTGAGCAGAGTTTTAGAGAAAGAAATTGGGGTTGTTTGGAGACAGAGCTTAAAAAAATAAACTTAGCTAATAGATGCAAACAAGTGAAGACAAAGGTAGGGGGAGGGGAGAAAGAAAAGGAAGTTTATTGAAAGCAGAGAGTCACAAATGACATTTTCTCACAGTAGAAATTAAGAAAATGAAATGAGTCTTCAGGAAGAGATTGACAAGTGCAGCTGTCTCTGCAAATGGCTTTAGAAATCAGAGGTTAAAGTCAATACACTAATTCACATAACATTTGGCACATTTGGATAATTTTCCTTCTTTAAAGGGAATCACAGTTACATTTTCAGCCTCTGAAGATTTGTGAGGTAGAAAAATAAAATTCCATTGCATAAATGGTTTTAACATGGCATAAAACAGGACAGTAATTTTCTATGCTAATTCATTTAGCTTCGAACATCACCTGGAATTTTTAACGTCTTCTAATAAATTTAACATTTCTCCATAGAACTGTGTTTCTAAGAGCAGTCAAAATTAAGGAAAAGGACTAAAGCAGACGTCTCCCTCTTGGTACATTTCATATTTTTACTTTTAATAATATAGAAAACCTTAAAGTAAAAAAGGAAACCTGAAAACATATAAGCCTGTAAAAAATACCCGTTTCATGGTTGTGGAACTAAACATATATGTACACTTAGGTATAAGTGCATTTAACAACATAGATGATTTTTTTCTGGTACACTTTACTGACCCCTACTTTTAGTTGAAAGCTACTTGACTCTTGGGAGAAAAGCTTCAGAGATTTCAGAGAAGCTGAGCTTGCTGGTTTAACTACGTTCAACATCTCAAAATGATTATAATGATGACTACACTCAAGTTACTTGATGGGAACATTTGGCAGTGTAGTAATTCCCTTGCTGTTATTATTTGATGTGCTTTCATGATTATTTGTATGAGGACAAAGCACTATAAAAGGGTTAGACATAAGCAGGCACCTACATCAGCCCACACAGAAAAAGTCTCTTAAGATGCCAGTAAAAGAAAGGGAATATATAAAGGCTTATACAGCTTCTCAGTCTAATTTATTTTTTTCTGGTTTTATTATGGCATATAAAAGAGCAATCTGGGGTGAGATAGAGGCCAATGTATAGAATATAACTGGTTTTGGCACTCATTTTAAAGTACTGCTAAATGTTTTGGAATTGCTTTGATGCTACAATAATATTTCAGAGCTGTATTATATGTATCAGTAATACTAAGAAGGATTTGTTCTGTGGGTTCCTTTTCTCCATCTTCCCATTCAGAATTATTCTCATTATTCTGGCTCAAGGAAATTAGATCATGTCAATCACAGAATCACAGAATGGGTAGGGCTGGAAGCTACCACAAGGTTTGCTAGTCCAACCTTGCTCAAATAAGTCTTCTAGAACACATTACTCATAAATATGTCCAGACAGCTCTTGAATAACTCCAGAGAAGGAACTTCACAGCCCCTCTGGACAATTTGTTCCAGTGCTCAGTCATCCAGTAAAGTAGTTCTTCCTCGTGTTCAGGTGGACCTTCCTGTCTTCCAGTTACTGCCCATTGTCTTTCATTTTTCTAGGCATTACTGCAGAGAGCTTGGCTCCATCCTGCTGCCACTCTGCCTTCAGACACTTTGACAAGGTCATCTTTCTGTTGTCTCTACTCCAGGCTAAACAGGCCCATCTCCTCTAGCCTTTCCTCATAAATGAAGAGCTCCACTTTCCCTTTGTAGCCCTCCACTGGACCCACGCCAGGATCTTCATGTCTCTCTCGTGCTGAGTGCAGAACCGGACACAGCACTCCAGGTGATGTCTCACCAGAGCTAAATAGAGGAGAAGGATCACATCCTTCCAACCTGTTGGCAGTGCTTTTCTGAATGTAGGCCAGGATACCATCAGCCTTCTTGGCTGCAAGGACACACTGCTGGTTTATGGAGAGCTACTTGTCCACCAGGACTCCCAGGTCCTTCTCCACAGAGCTGCTTTCCGGCAGGTTCGGCCTCCAGCCTGTGCTGCTGAGTGAGATTATTTTTCCCCAGGTGCAGGACCCTGCATTTGCCTGAATTTCAGAAAGTTCCTCTCTGCCCATCTCTCCAGCCTGTCAAGGTCCTTCTGAAGGGCTGCACAGCCCTCTGGGGTATCAGCCACTCCTCCCAGTTTTGTATCATCAGTGACATTGCTGAGGAGGCATCTGCCTCTTCATCCAAGTCATTGATGGATAAGTAAACAAAGAATGGGCCCAATATCAACCCTTGGGGCATGGCACTAGTGACAGGCCTTCATCTATGCCCTATGCAACTGATCACAACCCCCTGAGACCCACCATTCAGTCACTTCTCAGTACATCTCACTGTCCATCAGCACAGCTAGTCCTGAGCTTGCTTATGAGGACATCCTGGGAGACAGTGTCAAAAGTCTTGCTGAAATCCATTCAGACAATATCCATGGCACTCCACTCAACTCTCCAGGCATAGAAGTCATAGAAGTTGTCCGGTCACAGAAGACCACAGAAGACAATCAGGATGGTCAAGCAAATATGAGTTGACTCTCTTGCTCACCTTTTCATCTTTCATGTGCTTAGAGAGAGGCTCCAAAGTGCCATTTTACTTCCATTTCAGGGACTGAGGGGAGGTTGACTGGCTGGTAGTTTCCTGAGTTGTCCTTCCTGCTGTGTTTAATAACTGAGGTGACATTTGCTTTCTTCGAGTCCTCAGGCACCTCTTCTGACTGTCGCCTTTCAGAGATGATTGTCAGTGGCATTCCTGTGGTGTCTGCCAACTCCCTCAGGACTCATGGTTATATCCCATGAAGAGCCAGTGGACTTGTGGATGTCAAGTTTAACTAAACAGTCTCTAACCCGATCCACCTCAAGCAAAGTAAAGTCTTCCCTCCTCCAGACCATCTACCTCCTTGTCCTGCAGGGACAGGATCCCTGATACATTTAGTAGTAAGCTATTCTTTTCTCTAGTATTCCTTTTGTTATTGATGTGTTGTAAGAAGGCCTGTTTGTAATCCTTGCCATCTTTGGCCACATTTAGTTCCAGATAGGCCTTTGTCTCCCTCACTACATTTCTGCATACTGCAACAACACCCCAATATTCATTCCTGCTTCCACCCTGTGTATTTCCTGCTTATGTCTGAGTTTTAACAGGAGTTCCTTGTTCATCCATGCAGGCCTCTTGTTCCTTTTTCTCAGTTTCTTGTCCATGGGGATGCAGAATTCTTGAGCCTGGAGGAAGTGACCCTTGAATATTAACCAGCTCTCTTGAAACATTCTTTCCACTAGGGCCTTTTCCTATGGTCCCTTTCACCAGACTAAAGTTCGAGCCTCCCGTAGTCCATTGCTGCAATCTCATTTGCTGCCCTGTTTTCTCTGTAAAATATACTGAACTCCACAATCTCATGTTCACTGTAGCCATGCCTGAACCCAGCCTTCACACCTGTAACAAAATCTTCCCTTCTTGCTAGTATAAAGTTCAGCAGCACATCTTTCTTTAATGGCTCCCCCATTATGTGTGTCAGGGAGTTACAGTCAGTGCTTCCCAAGAACCTCCTGGGCCATTTGTTCTTGGTTGTGTTTGTTCCTTCAGCTGATATCGGGGCAGTTAAATCCCCCATGAGAACCAGGACCAGTGACTGAGGCTGTTGTTACAGCTGTCTGTAACAGGCCTCTTCTACCTCCTTCTCCTGATCAGATGACCTGTAGCAAAAACTCACATGTCACTGTTGGTTAATCTGTCCTCTGGTCCTAACACAGAAAAACCTCAATTTGTTCATCCTCTGCATACTGATCTCTAAATCTCCCCATTTTTCTCCTACACTATGTGCATTGTTATACAGGCATTTCAGCACTTTCCAGCAGCTAACAGAACTTTGATGATTCTGGCATGCAGGTAGGTACTAAAATGGACAAAATACTGTGACATAAAATTATTAATTTTTTTTTTTTAAAGCTGCAGTCTAATAGGACTGGCAATTGGGACAAAGTTTCCCCAAATCAAGTTCTTATCGTATGTTCTATCTACTAGACTATTCATCACTGACACATATGTGTTTCTCTGTGGGAGTAATCAAGACCTAAACCCTGGAAGATGCCTGGCTTTTGCAGTGGAATTACTGCCAGAGATAATCTTCTTGGAAGACTACTTAATATGTGACAGGACAACAGCCTAATTAATTCCACAATGGCTTTTTCCTCTTTGTATTTTAAAATTTTGTGGTTAATTCTCTACAAAAGTTATCCCAAACCTTTCTGTGCCACACAGCTTTTTTTTTTTTAGCTGACCAATATTTCATTTTTTTGCTCTACAACTGTCACAGTCTCCAACCCGTAAATAAAACTA
This sequence comes from Phylloscopus whistleri, assembly GCA_017589585.1. Taxonomy (NCBI): domain Eukaryota; kingdom Metazoa; phylum Chordata; class Aves; order Passeriformes; family Phylloscopidae; genus Phylloscopus; species Phylloscopus whistleri. The sequence continues at coordinate 3,448,195 of JADMLD010000679.1, read as the reverse complement.
TTTCATTTTTAACTAGCCTCATACCTTCTGGGCACAAAAAGACTCCTTGCATTGCTTGTTGGCATTTACTTGAGTTATCTGAGTAGAAGGAGAACAACAATGTCAACATTACAAAAATAATACCCACATCTGCTTTGTTTTTCAGCAAAACAGTGTTTATTCCTGTAAGTAGGTTAAACACGTTTGGAAAGGTCGAAATTTGTTTCACAGTGTTCAGACATTTTCTGACTCATCCAAACCACCATCAGCCTAACTTGGACCAGATATTTCTTCTACAATCCATTCAAATTATTGATTCCTAGTTATTTTATGAAAACACACTGAACTGCAAAATTTTAGATGACTGCCTTTTATTTTACTTTGGCACTGTTTATTGAAATCTGAGCATCAGTACATTCACAATTCAAGCTTTTTAAGGCCTCAGGATGTAGTATGATAGTTAATACCTTGAACAACAGCATTTAACAGAACACTTCTTCAGAAGATATGAAATTAATTTCTTAAATAGGTAGACAAAACGTACTAACAAATTACCTCCTCTCATGCTTCTAATGTATAATCATTATGCCAGTATATAATAGTAAGGGTTATAGATGTTGAAGAAATGGCACCATTTTAGGTTAAAAATCAGACACACTAGTTTGATCTGGAATTAAGGCTGGTGACAGCATAAACACATTTAGTCTTTTATAGTGAGAAATATTCCTTAGATCTGAATAGCTGTCTACAATTTGTTCAATGTACCTTTTTCTTTCAAGGTGAACACTGCAAAGAAAAAAAGTAAGAAAAGAAACTCATTTCTCCCTTTAATGCTTCCTATGTCTTTCATAGCCTAATGTATTTTCCAACGACATTACAATGAGTTTGCTTTCTAAATGAATCTCCAACAGAGAATTCATTCAGACTTACCAGTCTTTCATCTTTCAGAAGCAGACTCAGGATGTTGAGATTTTGAAAAGATTCAGTGGTAATGGACCTGCTATTTTACTATTTGGCACCTCTGTGCTATGTATTATTTTGAATTCCCTTCCCTTACCTACATATTCAAACCTTTTCAAAGGCAGAACAGGTGTCTGCTCCCTTCTAAACAAGTAGATTCCAGGAGGTCACCTTTCAAATAACCATTTTCTGCAGCTCACAATCTTAATTGTTTTCTTCTTTTTTTGATAACACTGATTTAAAAGTGATAAAATCAACTGTGAGTGTAGGGTTTTTTACATAATTGATCCACAATACATAGTTCACAGATAAAAGCAGGAATGATCCTTCATTCCATATGACATGGATTGATATAAATACTGACTTTTGAAGTCTACTGGTCTCTTCTATAGTGTATAGGTTGTCAACTTCCAAAAATGATAGCAAGAATTGGACAATGAGACTGGGTACAAGGACACAACCTCCTTACCTCTTCCCTGTCATGCCTTCATATAGTGTAAGATATTAATTGCTGCAGGTAGAGGTTAAAAACTCTAAGGCTCACCGTGAGTAAAGGGCTTGCAGGGCTCCTGGATTCATTTGCTCACCCTCAAAACAGAAATTTCCCACACAGTCCTGAAATATCACCTATAAAAGATAAATGGCTTTCTGAAAATTTAGTTTTTTGTTTTGCTGATGAAGGACACCATCCCTGGTCTCAGAGAGCACCACATCATGTCAGTGATAATATTATTATTTTGAAACATCAATACTTGTCTGATGTGACTGATATCAATACCGCCTACATTATAGTTTCGGCTGAACATTACATTTTTCACATGAAAAATTTGTTCTTTATATCTATTGAATTAAGGCAGTTAGTAAGTATATGAAGTATGGTTTGGTTTCAATTTACAAAAAAATTCCAAAATTGTTTTGGAAAAATAATTTTGTTAGCATTTTCTGTAGTTCTTCAAAAGCAGCTACTACCAATACTGTTGCTTGATAGAACTCTTATACATTCTCTGAAATAAAGTGTTAAATGGATGCTGTCTGCAGTTAGTACTTATTTTGCCATCCAGATTCATAATCTTATTATTCACATGCGGAAGCTTCTCTTCTTCAAGACATTTTTCTCAAATGTTGATTTAGAAAGAAAATAATGAACCTAGAACTAGGCAGCAGAATACATTATATAAGTTCCTCAGTCTATTGTTATGAAGTATTTCTTGCTTATGAGCACAGTAGGGACAGACCAACAGTCCAAACCACAGATTTAAGTGTATGTACCAGATGCCCAGCTGATACAAAAAGATCATGTCTCCCTCACATACAGCCCAGCTGCATGTCATTATACCAGGTAACCTTCTCTCCCAGTGTTTGTGACCCATGTCAGGACTAGCAAAGGCTGCTCAGTTTGTATGAAGAATTTTAATAAAAATAACTGAAGTAAAAGGTGTGTTTGAATGATCTGAGTGATGAATCATGATGTATTAGGCATGGTTTTACTGAATGCTGCCATGAAGTCCTAGTGTTGGCTGAGAGGGACAGTAGAATGTGTGCTCCCAAAACCACTGAGTGGTTAGTTAACAGGTTATGTAATTCTCCTCTCCTCCATGCTTTTTCATGGCTGAGTCCAGCCCTCTCTATTAAGCAGGCAAAGAAAAGACAAAAGGAACTGTGCCTTGCCTTTTAGTTTTTCTCAGGCATTGATCTCAGAGGAGACCTGCAACAGGATCAGATACACTGGTTTAGAAAGACACAGCATGTCAACAGCAAATGGGGAAGCATTACGATTCACATAAACAGTTTTATATAGTTAATCACCTGCTTAAGCCAAGCTGCTGTTTTGTCTGACGTTCCTTGCTTTGCAAGGCAGAACGGGTTTTTCATTTGTGAGTGACCAGTTGCCTACTCAGACATCCATATGTTTTTCCTGCAACAACAACGCGTACTGAACAGAAGGTTCACAAAGCAAAAGCAGAATATTTGGATGACTACATTTTACTGCTTTTTGTATGTTAAAATACTGAATGAGCAATGGTTGATGACCTGGCAACCTGCCATTTTGAATACTAGCAGCATATTTTGTATTTATACAGGTCACAACACTGAGAAGTGTCATCCTTGAAAGCTCTAACCTTTCTGTTTCTCAACACTTTGTGACTCATTGACCATACCTTTTGCTATTCAAGAGCAAACACTTTTGGTGTTCCAAAAGTTATTATCATCACTGCAAATACACATAGTTGTTTAGAATGTATTGAGAATGCGTGATTAGATTTTAACCAGATTTCAATTTAACAATGATTTCAGCAGACCTTTCTTCTGACTCTTACATATTAAGGCTATTTTTACTTGTAGACTATGTTTTAGTACTGAAGAGAAATAACACAGTTAGTTAACCACAATTTAAAAATAAAGATGAAGTCCTTGAAAGCATCCAACATACACAGGGAACTATGGGAGCCTCAAGATATCATTTAGTTTTCTTCCTGCCCAAAGGCAAAATCAATTATGCTATTGTCAGCCTTGACAGATGTGAGTCTGTGTTGTTTTTAAGACTTGCAGTGTGTGTGTTGCAGGGCAGCTCCCTAGCTCTCTTTTCCCATGCTTTGCTGTCCTTATCATTTGAAATGTGGCTTTTTCCACCAGTGGTTTAAGGCTACTCTCTCTTGTTTTGCCTGCCACAGGCATAGAAATGAGGTGCAATCAGGCTCTGACTTGTATCTCCAATCTATGTCTTTGTACCCTATCTGTTCCTTAGCCAGAACATTTGTCAAAGGTTCCTTCCATCTATCCCTGAAACTCCAGGCATGAAAAATGCAGTAAGTGCAAAATATATGCCATCCAATTTGCCAGGAATTATTCACTATTATGATTGCTGAATAAATGTTAATACTGCAATTAGATATCCCCATTTAAACATCTCAGCATTGGAAGGGATTATAGAACTCCCGAGACCACAATACAATATAATGGAAAGAAAGGTGTCAAATGTTCCTACTTTTGTTTTACATAAAGATGTGTGCATAACTATATAGTGCTTTCCCATTTGGAAACTAGCATGTGTATGTAATGTATTGTTACATGCATTAAGTTAAGCCAATACCACCCACTTTTTTCACCAGCAACACAGTGTTTCAGTCTTCTCAAATATCTGCTCTTCCCCAGCCAAAAACCCCCAACAGCTGAAAACATAAATCTTGGAGTCAGCAAATTAAAAAATAGACACTTTGTTACACTACAGCATTTCCCTCGACTTTCTCTGTGGTATCATTTGAAGCCTGCTTTCTAAAACAGAAGTTGAACAAATGAATCCTTCTGTCCTCACTTTCAGTTGTCAGCAGTGCTTCAGTGTGAGATGAAATAAATTGCCAGTCTCTTTCATCTTCTATAATCAGCTCTGCACAGCTGAGTACACCCACAGCCCTGCAAGCTGCCTCTGCCAGCACTAATTCTGTGTGGAACGGGAAGTCTTTGTTAGTACCATGTTTCTAAAGTTCTACACACGAGCAGATTTTGTTATTTGTATTTCTCCTTTTTTCTCCTGTGCACTCTTCTCTAACTGATAAGCTATTGTACTATCCATTTCCTGCAGGCGACAAGCTTTTAGGTGGGCATGTTATTTTCAAAATGTGCTTGATGTAGGGTGCTTCTCTTCCAATGGGTCACACCATCATATTATCAATTCTTTGTGGTATAATACTTATACCTTAGCTATTGCTTGAAGAAGGCTTCAACTAGTCTAACAGCAGGACTAAACATTTCATTTCTCAGAAGTATAACAGCTCTAAATTCATTGCTGCCACATCAGTGCAGGGCATTGTGGAGATTTACTTGTCATAGGGTTTGTATTTTTGTATTTTCACCATATTTACCCTGCTCAAGAGAAGTGCAAAAGACATAAGGCAAGGGAAGACCAATATTTCTAGACCCACAGGAACCCTAAAATCCCAGGCTGTTATCCTGTGTGAAATTAGTCTTTGGAGTAGTGAGAAGCAAGCAACTGAATACCTGTCACTAAATATACAGAGATGTGGAGATGGACTTTGTTAATGCACTCACTGGGCCAGGTGATGGGAAACACAGTTGTAGCATCCTAGCCTCCTGGTCATCAGCTCAAACTAAGGGCAGGTCAATAGAGTAAAACATGTTTTGGGCTTCTGTGCAAGTCCCAGCAAACACATTGAGAGAATCATCCTACCCACCACTCTTGCTGGCAGCTTCTGTGAGTGTGGTAAAGGCTTATTTGTCACAAAAACTGAATTATGTTATTCTCCTTTCTTCCCAGAGTTAGCCCTTGAAGGAAAAAACTGTACAACCTTTGATATTTGAATGCTACCTTCTACAACCAGGCTAAGGACTGAAGTTTTCAGTCCCTTAACCTATTCTGGTATGCATTAGATAAAGGTAAACAAAAGTACAGAATGCTACATCTCAGTAACCAATGAGTTGAAACAGCCCAGTAAAAGGAAAATAAAGCAAAGCAAGAGATCCACTTTTCCCAACATTTTTACTTAAAACAAATCCTTTTCTACATGTTAAAAAACGTCATGTGGAGGCCAGTGCACCTCCTAAACCAGAGCACCTGAGGATCTTTTGGAGGGATGTCCCTTAATTGGGACAAGACCCTTCCTGTTAGGAGGATAAGTAGCTGCCTTCTCCCAGAGTTCTTTGGTTGTTATTCAAATGTGCTCCAGTTCTGCTCTCCCTATTGGCCCGTTGGCCTCCCCACACCTTTCTGCCTTATATGCCCTTCCCCTTGAATGTTCTCCCTTCCCCAAGGCCCCATTGGCCCTGATTTGGTGCAATCCTCCGCCCACATTCCATCCCTGTTCCCCCACTGGTTCTCCTTGTACATTGCCCTGCCTCTGCACCACTTTCTCCCTCACCCATTGAACCCTGTTCCCAACTCTGCCTCTGCTGCCCCATTATATAAATCCTGGTCCCTCTGTCATGCCCCTGCTTTCATCCCTGGACCCCTTCATGTGAAGATGGAATAAAACCTCTCTGTGGAACTCTGTATGAAGACCCTTCCCTTTCTTACTGCCAAGGGATTTATTACAGCTACCCACTGTGAGTGTTGAGTGGTTGTGTTAGTGTGCCTGTGACTCCTGGCGGCTCTCCACTTGGGAAGGTTGTGGCACCTTTCAGCCTCCACCCACTGCAACAGTAGTAGAAAGCTAAATTTTTTCCACTGCCTGGTTTCTCATGGGCTGGTATGTTCTGTGCAAAGGAGCACATTCATGTGTGACCTAGTAGGAGGAGTTGTTTCACCATAAAATAGTAATAGTAATAGCCAATTACGAGGTAGAAGCAAAACACCTCACTACCCCATAGAATTTTATTATCACAAGACATGCAAAACAAACATTTCTTATTAAAAATTATTTTAAAGCTATTTATTAATGCTCTTATAATTAAGTAGCTACTCTTCAGAAAATTCATATTTTAGCATTTGATTGAGAAAAAGCTGAGCATTAAAAAACAGATATCATGGTGAAAGTATGTTAAAGACCACCCGACCAGGATGAAGAGGCTGAAGTATCCTATAAGCAGCTGTGAAACAGCTCACACAATAGCTGGCCCTTGTTCTCAGAGGGGACTTCAATTTACCAGATGTATGCTGGAAATACAATACAGCAGAGAGGAAACAGTCCAGGATATTCCTGGACTATGTGGAAAGTAACTTCCCAACACAGCTGGTGAGTGAGCCAGCTAGGGAATGCACCCCACTAGACCTGTCCTTTGTGAAAAGAGATGGACTCATGAATGATAGAATCATGGATTCATTTAGGTAGGAAAAGACCTCGAAAGGGATGGTGACTCAGCCACTTTGCTGGGCAGCCTGTTCCAGTGTGTGATAACACCTTTAGAGAAGAAGTTTGTCCTAATAGCAAACTCAGTGCCTTTTCCTCTTGTCCTGTGACTTGTTACTTGCAAGAGACCAACCTCCACCTTTCTACAACCTCCTTTCAGGCAGATCTAGAAAGTGATATGGTTTCTCCTGAGCCTCCTGTCTCCCGGCTAAACACCCTCCAGTTCCCAGCTGCTCCTTATAAGGCTTGCACTTTAGATCCTTCACCAACTTCACTGCCCCTTTTTGGACACAATCCAGCACCACCCCTGGAAGTATTTAGAATACATGCAGGCCAGTGCTTAAAGACATGGTTTCGTGCTAGACTTGGCAGTGCTGGGTTAATGCTTGGACTTCATTAATCTTAGAGGTCACTTCCAACTTATATGGTAGTGTGATCAAGATCATTGTGTGGCAAGTTGTGTATTCCTATAAAATAATACATGTATTATTGTATAATACTTATAGCATGGCTTATATATTTTTCTACCTTTTAAAATGTTTTAAGAGGCAGTAAAATTTCTCCCTGTGACAAGTAGTTTTCAGTCTTGAAGCCACAGATGAAAGTGCTGTTAGTAGTTTTTAAATTACTCTGTGTTTACTGTTGACCTGTTGTCATAGGCTAGGAAAAGCCTGATTTTGTTCCAATCGGGGTCAGCTTTTTTGATTGACAAGCAATTTATCCAGTAGAAGACAAGCTGCGACTTTTGGCGAAATGCTTAAAAAGGCTGGGGGGGGGGAGGAGCGATCTCTTAGTTCGCGGTGTGGGAGGCCGGGGACAGGGAGCGGCCGGGCCGGCCGGCCTCGGTGCCCCCCCACCCCGGGCGGCTGCAGCGGGCCGGGCCGGGCCGGGCCGGGCCCCGATGCTGCTGGAGCCGGGCCGGGCCGAGCCGGAGCTTTAGGAGCCGCTGTCTCGCCGAGAAGCAGGCAGCATGGAGAAGAGGGAGAGCTCGGACGGAGTGCCCCTTCGCCCTTGCTCTTCTTTTCAAGCCGAAGAAACTAGTGCATGGCTTCTAAACGACTCAGTTTCCCGCCGCAGAGCCACGTGGGCAGCCCGGCAGCCTGAAAAGTTTAACCCTTTGTTGCTAGCAGATGGACTTTTCTAAACATCATCTTTCTCCGGAAGAAGAACAAATATAGCAAATAGAAAGACACAGCATGGAGCTACAGTCGGTGAAGGGAGAGTGAAAAGGACTTTAAGGCAAAAGGACAAGGAGTGGCCTAATTTTGGCTGGACATTTCTGGTAAACTATAGAGACGGAACTAGTTTTTTTCCTGTAACATATAAATGCTTTTGGGGGGATGTAAGGTTCTAGTTAAAAGTGATATGAAGCTTTTTGCTCCTAAAGAAAGAGGAGATTTGTTTTTGGGTCTTGAGATGATTTTGGAAATAGAAGAAGAGAATCTTTGTGTCATACTAGAGGAGGCATCCTTAAACAGTACTCCAATAAGCAAATATGGCCTATGTGCAGTGTTAAAAAAGCTGCTAATGGGTAGGATTTTGCAGTTTGCAGGAGTTCCTTTAAAATCCTCGCAGATGTAGAGCATGGGATGTCTATATAGAACCCAGAGAGACTCCTTTCCTAAAAGAACTGATAAAAGGTTATTTTTAAAATGGTAAAACTGGCTGAAGTTGCAGGTCATGTCTTTTTATGTTGAGTGAAGAAAGGTAAAAAACTTAGAGAAAGAAAGATGTTTTAGAAGTTTCATTTGTTGTTGTTGTTGTTTTTTTTCCTTTTTTTTTTGTTGTTTTTGTGTGTATTAATAAACTATCTTTGTAATTTAAAGATGGGCCTGTTTTGCTTTATATTCTTCCAGTCAAATAAAATATAGAACGTGATTAAACCATCACACCTGTTCAATTACTTGGTTGATCTTTGGACACAAAGGGAAAAAAAGGTATGCATTTCTCCAATATTTGTGCATCATCTGTACATTGGCTTCCACTCTTCTCAGAGATGAAGGATGCAGCAGACAGTCACTGTGCTCTTAAAAATATTGGGAGAGGGAAAAGCATGTTTCTGGTAGGTCTCATTCTCTGCTCTGACAAATTCTGAGATGAGGACTTCTGGAGAATACATTTCACCTCCTGACTCTGATGATTTTGTAGTGTGCACATTCCCATTTAGCTGTGTTCAACTACACCAAGGAAGACATGACACTACATCCTCACTTCCTGAGAATTTTCTCCTGCATGAATGCTGCAAGCCTGGCATTTAGAAGCTGAATGGACACCCCATGGAACAACATTTTTTACTTTAAAGATAACTATGCCTTCACATAGGCTGCCAAATATTTACAAGTATCCCATAAACAAAAACCAAAGATATGAAATGTCCCCTCCATTGTAAAATCACTTACAGAGCAGAATAATAACATCTTGTTAATATTTCATAGTTATAAGTATGGAAAGTGGTGGAAAGTCCTGGAGCTAAAGTCCTGGAGCTAAGAGAAAATTATCCAGACCAAATGGAATACTTAACTACCAGGTATGTCAGAACCTAAAGTGAGATTTGAATTTAGTTCCTCATAAGAGGCCAAAATAAAATCCCCAGGGTTGAACTTCCTTGAACTTTGGAGTATTTCAAATCTGAATTAAAACCAGGAATCCTGAGTCCATTTGTAATGTCATGAAAGGTTAAATATAGGTAACACAGTGATACAAATAAAGTGTAAGGAAGTTCAAAATAAAGTATTGTTGTGACTTCAGATCATTGCACAGAGAAATTTAAATTTTTCACCACAGGTTTATCTTGCCTGTTCTTCAATTAGCCATATTGTGCTTTACAGAAATCACTATCATGAGTGTAAATAATATCTTGAAAAAAAAGCAGTATAATTACATATAATATTAGAATTTACATGTCTCAGAAAATGAGTTATTGGCATTTATTTCTGAATCAATAAAACCTTCTGTGCTTCTAGAAGATTGTTGCTTGCTCTCAATGACAAAATCAAACAAAAGTGAGAGATTCCACCCATAGGCTCAAGGTTATCCTGAAAAACAGGACTGAAGTACTTGGACCTTAAAAAAGGAACAAACTGTCTTTTTCCAGTCACCTTTAATGGGAACTGAGCGTGTAGATGTGAAGACTTCAGGGCTCAACTCTGTCTGTGGCTGCTCACAGGGTGTGATCTCCTGAGGGTCAAGGAGATCCAGCCAAAATGCAAGTACAGATCCAGTCTGTTATGGTTAACTTGCCCCTCAAAAAAAAACCAAGACAAAGACAAACAAAAAACACAAGAAAGCCAAACCAACCAACCAAAATAAAAAAAACCCCAAACCCAAAATCACAATCAAAAAATCCTCCCACCCACAAAAAAGAAGGACAAAACAACCAAATACCCAAACAAACAGAGAGAGAGAGAGAGAGAGAGAGAGAGAGAGAGAGAGAGAGAGAGAGGGAGAAAAAAGCCCTATTTATGGCCATGAAGGAGAGAATGCTGATGTCCACAACAACTGTAACTTCTCTTTTTGCTCTGACTGATAACAACCACTTACTGGCCTTCGGTAAAGCTACTAAGGTCCGTCATATTAGTCAGGTAGGAGCTAGATTGCAACTATATTGTTTTTGTCAAAATTTAGTTTAATTTAAGCAATCTTTCCAACCACCAGGGAAAAGAAAGCCATGATAACACTCACCTGGGAAGTGAATGAAATCGGCACCTTTCTCCCAAAGCAGGAAGTCTAACAGCATCTGAGGTAAATGATAGCCTTCTTTGCACAAAAATCTCGTTCCTTCAGGCTATCAAATGTAAGAAATATTAAATCAAACCCATAAGCAAAACACGACAGGCATGCATGCAGTAGCTACGTTATTGCTGCTGTTGAAATACTTGAGAAACCTGCTGCACACGGGTTCCTTTATGCTTGATCACAGATGTATTTGAAAAGTTTAAAGCAAAATTAAGATGCAGTGTGACTATTATGTATGTATTGCAGTTAACACAAATCAGAACATTAAATATTAGTAGGGGATATAGTCTAGTGCCAGTATTTGTTCTTTGTATAACACTAATTTCATCACTAATTTCTAATGCATAATTTTATTACTTAAAATAAGCAGTTTAGTACTCAGAAAATGGTTATGTTCTAGATAATTTTTTTATCAAATACTGGTCTATCTCATTCCCACGTCTGTTTTCAAAAAAAAAATCCTCTTTGTAAACCATGTGAATTGAATTTAGCTTTTCTTAATGTGGTTTACTAAAGAGCAATACACTTGGTGTAACAATAATATCCAGCTAAATGAATATTTAATAGCTGGAGCTGGGATCTAAGTAGATTAAATGAAAGGAACTCAATGAACAGGTGCATAGTTAGATCTTGGCACATTAAATGTCAGTAAACATGGCATTTGCTTTATAGGCTTTTCTAGGTGTATTTGTGTTTAGAAAGAAGGGCTTATTTTTGCAAAACATGTTTTATAATCCTCACAGCAGTAGACTGATTGGCAGAAGCTTCTTTCTTACCTTTCTTTTGTATAACTAACTATTAGATCTTATTGCTGTTTCCTGTGTTTGAGTGTGGTTTTCCTTTTGAAGTCAAAAGAAACTTTTTCATTAGCTGCAGCTGGCACAAGGCTAAGACCACTGACAGAGAAATTTGCTTTCAATCATATATTCCCATTACCAGTAATACATAGCATATGGGTGAAAGAGGCACAAGAGGCAACCAATACTTTTGGACAATGTGGACTATCACAACCTTGACATATTGTACATTAAATTCACATTATATCCAGCAGCCAAGGAGAACATTAAATATGTTGATATTACAAGTTCATAATATCCTTTCTCCCAAGGTGCTGATATGATTTTATCCTAGAAGGATGTGTACAATTCTAGACAGAACTGTGGCTTTATTAATGGTCACTTACTAAATTTCTGAGGTTCCAAGTGCTCTGAGATGCAGAGTTCACAGACTGGCCAAATCCTGCAGACTCTTTAGGGAGTCTACCAAATGAGGTGCACAACATGTTATAGCTGGGAAAATATTTTACAAAATACCTCTTTGATTTTTTTTTTTTTTTTGCCTTGTTGTTACTCTGTTTTCACCACTACAGTGTTGACAGACGTTGTTATATTCACTAGGCTTCTACTGAGAGAAACACCTTAAGCACATTAATATTTCTGTGTACTGGAAAAACTAGTTCCAAAGGTGTAGATTTCCTTCTTGAAGAATTAAAAATTTACAGAGATATATCTGAATCCCAATCTGAACTTCCTGATAGTTTAAGACTTTTTAGAATTAACATTTTTGCACCACTTATTATATAAATGGGACCCAAGTGTAATTCTTGGACCCAGACCTATACATATATCCAAGGTTTCCATATTTGGTTCATTATGTAATTTCTATTGAGGCCAATGGGAGATATTCCACTGACTTCACAAAAAATACATTGGGCTGTTGGCTGAAAAAATATTTACACAGAGGAATTCACCCCACCACTAATAATAATAATGAGCACGATTTTAAATTTTGCTTACAACGTTTTCTATTAAGAAGAAAAGCTAACAAACTGAAATGCTCTTTTGAACATGAATTCTGTCTTGACAATATCTCAAAGACTTATCTCATTACAAATTAAAAAGATCACGTGAAATACATAGGCTCATTTATTATGCACATACTGTTAAGACTTGCAGAAGAAAAAAATGTATCACTCGAAAAACCTATGAAAACCCACTTGATTATTCTATCTGAGTTTAGAAGGTGATGGAAAACCACTATTTTTGATATCGTTTAGATCAAAACAATTGACACAAACTCAGATTACATTCTGTTTTAATTTTAGAGATTACAACTCTATACAGGTCTCCTGGGAGCGTGAAAGCTAGTTAGTCTTTTATTTTGTCAATTATTTGTGAAAAAGAAACAGTGGAAATTTCCTTAGAACATTAAAAGTAAAAGAATCTTTACAGAAAAAAAACTGCTATGAAAACAAACTATCCGCAAGTGCTGTCTTGCTAAAGCTAACAAGTTCCAACAACTGTTAATTTTGTCTGGTTCCTTGGTGGAAGGTTTATATTGCAAACACATTCCCAGTTATGCTGTAATCCATCTAAAAGGTGGCATGATATCAACACTCTGGCAGCCAGGGCCAAGTCTGTGAGCATGAGGGTAAGAGAAGTGCATCAAAAAAGAAACAATTGTTGGTTCCTGCAGTTCAAAGACTGGTCCCATTAGAGCAGAAGGAGCTTATTTTGATTTTATGTTTTGGTAAGAAAAACTGACATGGGTTTGTTTGTGTCTATTTGGCTTCTGCCAGATGGAAAGGTTTACTCATTAGAGGCAGCTGTTTTAGCAAATTACCTCACTGTGGTATAATGACTGAGTTATAACATGCTATTGAAGAAAATCCTTTCGTTTCCCAGTGAGATCATGATAACTAGAAACAATTTCAATAAGATTTTTGATTTACTTTGGAAAGGATTCAGTTGGAAAGACTGGTGATACAATGATGTATTTCTTTTGTTCATATTCTTTTTTTTATATGTATTAAGCATTTGGGTTTATTTTGAACTAATGTACTTATAATTTTCTCTGGAGTGATATATTTCATATTAAAAATATAATTACAATTACACTGGGAAGGAAGTTACTCTATCTATATACAATATGCCTTACTGAAAAAACTATTCCAAAACTCACAAAGAATTCATTCTATGCCATTTATACAACTACTTTGTGCTTACATTATTAAAATAATTACAAGAGAAAATGTAAAGCAACACAGATGGCACAAGTTCCATACACTCCGCATCCAAAATGGTTATTTGAAGGGGTGAACTTTTTTGGGGAGAGTTTAAGTGAAGTAGACTTGGCTGACTTGAAGAGCTGAAGTAAAATAACCCACAATTTTGCCATGTCAATTTCATTGCTGTAACTTCTCCTAGAAACAAGATTAGCATGTTGGAGGGTAAAGTACCACAGAATGCTGGCATTTGGCAGAATCTTGGTCCCCTGGTGGCAGAGGTGCCTTAGGAGGTCTAGTAAAAATTGGCTGTGATGTGCTCTGGCAGAAACTGTGCTTCCTGTGGCTGCTGCAACTACAGCTGCCCAGCACTTGCATTTGTAGAGGCAATGTCAGTTTCTTCAGCTTTTTTTTCCCAGCTCTATTTTGAGATATTTGTTACAGGCTGTACTTGCTAAATCAGACCTGAACTGGATACACAAAAGGCTTTCCTTGCTCCTAAAGTGGCCTAAGTGTCCTTCCAAGCAAAGGTGATTGCAGGGAGCCTTGCCCATGCACAGTGTCCCTGGCAGCAACACTCCCCACAGAACCTGCCCCTTCAACCAGCGAGTTTAAAAAGCAAAATCCTCGTGGCTTCCTTTCTGATCAAGCTGTTTCTTTCAATCATCCTTCCTTTGACTGTTGGAGTGGAAGATGAACTTTCACTGCTATTTATGAATATTTTAGGACACAGCTACAGCGATTGACCAGATGCTAATTCTTTTTGAGCCTCCGGCCTCTTAAAGAACCACTTTCCTGTGCCAGGTAAGGTACTTAGTAAAAAACCAAAAAATACAATCAACATAGAAAAATCTATTCCCTGCACTCTTTTATACAGGTTAAAATGAGCAGCAACAGCCTACATAACAGCACTAGAGACTTGATTGCAAGACAGCTTGACACTGTTTATGACATCTGGCCACAGGAAGGGCACTCTGTACACACTACAGCATTATTTTAGGACCTTCTGGATAGGATATAATTCTTCAGCTTGGTTAGCCAGTTCTATGGTTGCATAGTTCGTTGATCTTGGACAGCCTCTGTGGGCCAGCAGCCACAACAACAAATTTAGTCTAGACAGAGCTCTTCTTTACTTTTATGACTGCAAGTGTATACTTTGAATGGACAACTTCACTGAGCTGATTCATAGTGAAGCCTACATTGTATTTTCAGAAGCACTGACCAACACAAAAGCCACGAGTGATTTAAAACTCTTTCCACCATACATGGTTGTCTTTCATTTTATTTCTTACAGTGTCCATTTTTTATATGGTATTGTGAAGCTCTTTGCAGTTTTTCTTCACCAGTGAATCACTTCAGCACTTGTGCCATCTGCTGTGCATACTTTCACCATATATTTACCATCTCTATGATTATTATAACAATTTATCTTTATTATAATGTTTCTTATTATTAATAAGAAATTCAAGTTCCACTGACACTTTTTGCCAGTTCAAAATGAGTAATTTATTCTTCTTCTTAATGTCTTTATTCAGAATGCACAACATTCTGAATATGCAATATAGGGTACATTCAATTAGGACTGTGTAGCAATATATATATTATTTGTGCCTCATATTTGTATCTGGATATTCAGCTGTAAAGTCTGTATTTTGCTTACATAATTCACATATTCTGAAACCTGAGAAGCATTATAAAAATTCTGTGTATTTATAGATAGTGAAAACCATAATCAGATACAACAGGGGAGTTCTTTTTGAGGAATATGTTATTTAATTCCCAAATCAGAGAAAACTTTCATGATTATGCTATCTCCAGTCCACCTGAGAAACCAGCTCAGTTTAATAGCTTGTTTTTCCCTAAGCATACATTAGGGATTTGTTAACCTGCAATGTTTCTTTCTTTATATCACCAAGCATATCATTTGGGGAAAGATCTTTAGATAGTAGCACCACTTGGGAAATCTACTGGAAACTCGCATGCTGGAAACTTACACTCCTGATAAAGCTTTCTTTTTGCTGGGCACTGGGAGGGGAGGGGGGTGTGTGAGCAGGCAGGATTGACAGGTTACAGGCAGAAAAGTGGGCTGCTGTCAGGAAGCCAGGGGAAACCATACTGGGAAGAACTCCTGGGGGTGAACACTGGAGTGTGGGACTGGCGGTGAGCTGCTGTCTCTGGCCCCTTGTAAAGGCAGACAGTCCTGCAAATAGCCTGTCATCAAAAAGGTCCACAGAGCTCCTGTCTCACATCCCCCATATCTTCCACCAGCCATAAAAACACTTTCCAACACCCCACAGCAAAAATAAAACCTTCAGTACAAAACCAAAACCACAAAAGCTGTAAAGAGTCATAGGGAATGAAGCAGAACAGAACAAGGACTCTTTTAATGTACTATATCCATGAAGTAGCAGGAAACGTGGAAGTTAACAGTTGATTTTAGAAGACAGATTACACCACCAAGGAAGACAAAACAACTGCAATAGGTCTGCCAGTATGACATTGGGAAATTTTTTTCCTGAAGACAGATTTGTCAAAATATGTGTGCAAATACTACCAAGATGGAAACCTTGATCCTGAGCCACATTCAAATTTGGTAGCTCTCTTCCCCACAGTGCCCAGATTCAACAAATATTTTGTGAATGGGTGAAATGAATTCTTTGCACTTAATTAGAATATTTATGTGCGCATAGTGATTGCTTGGAAATTCCCACTTAGTCATGGAATTAGCTCTGCCCAATGATGAATGAGTTTCCAGGTAAACCAGAAAACACTGCAGACTGAGAAATAAACTGTGTTTTTAAAGTCTTTTGGTCCTTGGTCACTGTTCACAGAGGTGGCAAAACATACTGCTCTTGTTAAAAAATCCGTGTATTATTGCTTCCCTATGACATGTAGGGTGCTAACTTTCCAAAGGGAAGTTTAGTAGAATTTATGTAACACAGGCAAAGCAAGACAATTTTTTTCTTTTTCTTCCCAGAAGTGACAAAACTATGTTCTACGGAAGTGAGGAACTTTCTATCCAAGTTAAATTCAGTGTTTCAGACTGAAATGTTACAATTAATTTCCAACTGTTTATGAATGTTTATTTGTGAGAAGGAATAAATGTGTTTAGAAATAGGGAATTGTCTTATCATAGAGTTTATTTTTTACTGGATAGCGAACAAAGGAGTATTAAACTGTGAAAACACTGTGTTTTTTGAAAAGACACTCACTGCCTTCCAAGGGATTTTAGACAATATTTCACAACACTGAATGACAGACAAACTGGAAATATCTGGATGAGACAAAGGACTTTCAAATGTGCAAGGTTTTCATTTTATTAACCAGAGCACATGTAACTAATCTTGGAACCCAGATAACTATTCTCTTCAAAGCAATTAGTCCTGCTTCATTAATATGCTGCTTAACATTTGCTTGGGACTTTCTTTTGATTTTTTTCCTCTCATGAGTGAAGTATATTTTGAATTTTTTAAGAAGATAATTAGAATAGATTGCATGCATTAAATCTGGGAACATCTACAGGCAGGCACTCCAGAAGGCAAGAGATTGACATTCGACCTTGAAGCATTAGAGAAGTCATAGACATTTGGACTGAGACATAAGAGTCTCAATTTCCCTTGTATATTACAAAGAAGAGATGAATTTGGCACTGTGCAACCAAGAAAAGCTTATCCAGGATGCTCATTAAACTTCTACCTTCCTGTGGCTCTCTAATTTTGCAGAAAAAAAAAAAGGCAACAGCAGCATAAATAAATCAGAGTGATTTTGCAACATAATTTGGAGAATTCCTTGTTATTTTATTGAACTACCAGAGATTATATAGTTCCATCCCTATTAGAAATTAATTAAACAGGCATTCTTATGAGTCCTGCTATCAGATAAGAATGTGATTTTTTTCTTAATGAATTTCAGTAGTTATCATTCTGTCTTGATGTTCTTGGAATCTGTTAATTGTTCTTGGTATGACAGAAGGCATGAAGGTGATGGCATTTCCTATCAGCCAGTTGAAAGCCTCATCGTGAACATCAAGCAGTGGTGCAGAAACCTGGATGAATCTTTGCTCCACAGCACCTAAAGCCAGAGGACTTTTTCAGATCTCATCTGCCATGATGGCAATTAACTCTTAAGTCAAATAACATAATTTAAATGAAAACTTTTCAGTCCAATGTAGATAAAATGTGAGAAATTGAGGTACCACTCCTGGAAGAAAGTCCTTTGACAGTAAAGGAGCAGTGTTAGAGAGGTGGCTACAGCAGAAAGGTTCAATGTGTCTCTTTGCCCTATGAAGGATACGTGTGTCCAAAGACTTTTCCAAATATGCAATATTTTTCTCCTTGCCTGATTTTTAAGTGACCTTTGATTTGGCACTGCACGCATGACCCAAACACAGTGGAGTCTGGAGAGATCACTCCTTCTGCCAACAGAGAGAGGTAGTAGCACCATTTCATATTTAGCAAGGAGTGATTTCAGATGAAGGAGCAAGTGAAAATAAGGAAACAAAACTATTGGAATGCCTCATCAAGAGGTCTTTCAACCCCAATCTCCCTGTTTCACTTTATCAGGCAGTAGCTGGATCCATTCCCTCCCTTTTCTTTTCAGTAATATAAAGAGATTTTATTGATAAATTTCAAAAGTCTGCAATTCTACCAGAACCACTGAAAATTCAGAGCAAATAGCTGCTTAATACCACAGATGCTTCTGAAGAACATGGACAAAACTGTGAGCCCTGACTGTCTCTCCTGGATTCAGCTGAGGCATTTTCTGCTGCTGTAGCTCGTTCTAGTATGTGAGCTTTGAACTAGGGCAGCTGAAGAACCAGTACATATTCACATCTGCCATGCCCACTTCAGGGCAGTAACCTTTGGCAGCAGCACAAAGGGACAGCTGAGAGCAATAACCTTGTAAATATCCCCATTACAACTTGCCAGAAACCATGAGTCAGAGTCCCTGACATGAACATGTTATCTGGAAGATGATGGAAGATTTGTGATGCATTTTATTCATGTCTGAAAATAACATCTCATCTTTCTCTGGTCTGTGTGCATCCTTACTCCCACAGGCACATCATTTCTCATCGTTTCTTTCCTTCACACTGCCACTGCAACTAATTCACCTGGAGCAAAATCCTGCTCATTTTTGTTCCCAATCCAGCTGATCAGCACAATGCAGTCTGAGGGCTACTTTCCTGTAGGGGTTTTTTTTTTTTTTTTTTTTTGTGGGTTTTTGTTTTTGTTTTGTTGGGGGTTTTGGGGTTTTTTTGGGGGGGATTATTGTTTGGTTGGGGGGGGGGGGGGGCAGTGTATTTGTTTTGGTTTGATTTGGTTTGATTTTTTTTCCTGAAGTGTAGTTAACTGGATAAACCCTCTGCCCAGCAGCATTGCAATTGACAGCCATTTCTCAGAGTCAGTCTCCCTCCCTCAGCGTGCTGAACCATTACACAAGCTCAACTCATCATGTGCAAGGGCCAGGCCAAAAACGGAGCCCCAGGCTTCTTGAAACGCAAGCCAATGTGTTAAGCAGCTAAGCACTCAGCCTGCCTGCCCTGTGCTGTAGCTACATCAACACTGTGACCAGCTTGTGGGGCTCTCTGTAAGTGACCTGCTGCTTCCTAGCTGAAATGCCTTGGTACAGTGTAATAATGAAACCATAACAATAGCCCTGTACAGTATATTACTAGTCTAATAATATATTTTATTGGTAGAGCATACTTCTTAAAGCTAGCATTTCATTTGCCTCCTTTGCCTTGTAGAAATCCTGCTGCTGAGGCAATGGATAGCTGTAAAGCTAATGGTCTTTCTCAAACTCCCTTCTGAGAGAGAAAGAGGGAGAAAGAAATCTTAGTAATCTCCAGCCTTTTGTGTTAAAATAGAAAGAAAACAAGAATCATTCAAAAATTATGTGCCAGGCAGCCTGTATTAATATTTATGTTGACATTAATATTGATAAGAATGCACCTTATGCTTTGTTGTCTATCCCCAGCATCCGTAAGTCCCCTGTTATTCAAGCTAGTAGCCATTACCTCGCATCTCCCTCTGTACACAAAGCTTCAAATAGCCTTGGCAGGGCTCCAGCTCACTTACGCCTAAATGGACACTCAAGCTTCGACGGACACACAGCTAAATAGAGGCCAATAATTCAATACAGTATGACTGTACTGGGGCTTCTAGTAAATCCATCAGGCAGTAAATATCATCTGAAGCCAATGCAAGCTTTTATCTTTCCAATTTTGTGTATGTCTGTGTGAAGCCCAGGCATTCAGCGAATCATGTAATTTATTCTGCAGTGCAGAGCCTGGGCTGTCTCAGACATCATATTGACTTTTTTTCCATCTGTCAGGAGCAGTCACTGCTACGCTTTTGTGCAAACGCATCACATTGAATTTATTTATTTATTTAATACACTCTCTAGCGCAATTGGGCAAGGACACATTTTTGCAGATCAACAAATACTAAGAAAAGCATCTGAATATCATTACAACAGCATGTTAAACATTTGTCCTAACCAGTTTGTTAAATCAGCAAATGTACTTCCAGCAAATGCTTGTAATGGCTCAGAAAAGGCTCCCTACTGCAATGTTTTATTAAGCCTCAAATATGCCCTGTTATTTTCTTTTGCTCTTTAGGTCAGTGGAGATGCCAGTATAATATAAGTAATACCATACAAATCAAAAAATATTTAGCAGAAATCAAGCTAGTGTTCTCTCCCAGAGTTGTAGGGAACAAAACTGCCATTTCAGGAAGAGGAGATGTGCACATTCCATGAGAGCAACTGGGCTGGCCAGAACCTTCATCCCAGGAGTGGGCATGTGGCATCAGTGCCAACTTCATTCTCAGGGTCTCCCTGTGTACTGGGAGAGGTGACAGGAGAAAACACTAAGTCTAGCACTTAAAACTAGCATTTGCAAGCACTGAAGGACTGTTCTTCCTGGGAGATACAAAGCCAAAAGGCCTTGACCAGGACATTCAAGGTCAAAATGACACACTGGAAAGCTTGTGACAACATGACATATTTTAGCAGCTGGACCATATATATATGTCTCTTTTATATCAAAGGAATTAGTCAACTATCTCATTTCCCTGAAATAAAGCTAGCTTTTATTTTCAAGGGAGGCAGATGAGACTTAACTAGCTGTCTACTTTAAAAAATAGATTCTCTTTTGGAAAAACTCACACATTACATATATATACTTTTTCCTCAAACTTCCCAAAAATGTTACACAATGTTGAGTACATATCATACTAGTATACAGAGTTTGGCTCAGAAATCCTCCAGGGTTACAGAAGCAAGAAAAAAAGGTCTGTGGGAGCTCACTGAACTTAGAGCCCAGACCTGTGTGTTTCTACTGTCTTTAGTGTTTGTAATTTATTTCAAGGTCAGGCGTATGGGTTTTAGTACAGATGCATCCACACTGAAGGTACAGTTCCCTTTTGACTGTAACCAGTGATGATCAAATTGCAAGGCCAAACTTGAGCTGCTAGCATCCATCTTTGCAACAAGAGATTGCAAGAACAGAGCAGGAGCTTGGTGGTTGCAATGCCATGTGCCAGATTTCTGGCACTAGGGCTCAGTATGGGAGCACAGAGAGGTATGATGACTACTGTGGCCTTCAGCATGGCAGTGGAGGGAGATGAGGATTACCACGTCTTGCATCATGCATGATGCAACAGTAAACACTGCAGTCAGCCTGACCAGGGAGCTTCCTTCTTTTTCACTTTTTCTTTAGCCCAGAAAAGCTGTTATACTCCAGCCTGTGCCCCTCCTGAGGCCTGTCATTCAGCAATTGATTAGAGATTCTGTTTTACACTGCCATAGTGGGCATGGGAGATGTGTCCTACCACAGGCATTTCCTTGACAACAACAATTCTTTAGCGATGCAAGAGTCTGAGATTCATTCTCCAATCTGGTACCCACCTGAGGGCGATGTCCATAATCAGATATGCAGCAGCTGCTGTTGGGCTATAAACTGGAACACTGAGGACCACTAAGACAGATTTATTACCACTAACATGTAGCTGGTGTCTGGCTCTTCAGATTTTTTTTTTCTTGGCCAAAGCAGCATCCTTTCCTAAGCCAAAAGCAAGGAGACTACAGACTGAAAACTCTAAAGACTCCTGGAAAATATGTAGGTAGAGAAAAAAAAAGAGAGAAAAAAAAATTACATACCACTTAAAACCATGAAATATACTTAGGCCCTCAGGAACTCTGAGAAATAAGGCCAGTCTAATCATGCTACACCTATATGACAAGGAAACTGAAAGACAGCAAGTAGATTATTTGCCAGGACAGAAGAAGGAAATTGGTAAGATAGAATCCAATGTCATCTTCCAAAAATCATAAAATACTTTTAAAGGTCATGAGCCACTAAGCTGTCCTATAGGAAATTGAACCAAAATTGTAAATTTCAATAAGTGTATTCAGTAGGCACTACCCAAAAGAGAAAGCTCTCCTTGTCCTTGATCAGTTCCAATAAAAGTGAAAATCACCCATCCAGACTGCCTTGTGGGACAGGACTTGAGTTCAAAGCCATCCCACACCTTTGTTTGATCTTCACTGCTGGGTAAAAAATTTGGCTTATGTCACTCCAGACTCAGACAAAATACAAGGCTCTTTGTACCACCAGAAAGTTTAGATACATGGAAGATCATCATCAAGATAGTAATAGAGCACAGAGTTGTTTTATAAGATAATGTCATATAATTCCTCTCAGGCAGTGTACCTCCAGTGCATTTTGAACACCACTGGCAATCATAAACCGTAGCAATTCTGCATTTGAATAGGAAAGGACACATTAAGGAAGAAGAAATTAATGATAATACTACTCTTATTCTATGGGAAGGAGTCTAAACCAGTCTTGCTTGAATTTTCAGTAATGTGAAGTCTAGCTTTTGTTGTTTTGGGGTTTTTTTCCTGTAACAAATCATATAAATCACACAACAGAATTGAAAAGTCAAAGCGATGTTATTGCTGATCCGGGTCCTTGCAGATTTTGAATATTTGATTGATACAGGCTTTAAAGAAAGCAAAAATAGTTGAGTACTCTATGCTTTCCTGAATCAGACCCCCAATATACAGCCTGAAAAAAGGGAATTAAATTATAAATTATGATTCAAACATTGGTACAGAGGAATCTGAGTCTCTTCACTGCCTGCTCTCCTCCTCCTCGTCCTCTCTTTCCACAGGCTCACACATGCACACATGCAGAGAGGCAATAGCACCCAAACATGCAGTCAGTGCACTCTTATTAACCTCCAGTTAGAAAGTACTCCCTTGAACACATTACTTACAGTACACTGAAAAGCAACATGCTGCTTTTCTAAACAAATTAAAAGGCAACTCACTGAGCAATTCTCCAGCACCTGAGAGCAATTAATGTAAGCAGAAACAGGAAACATCATCAATTATTTAAAACAAAATGAATACATAACTTTGACCTTCTCTAGCACTTATCAGTTTTATACCTCCACCTGAATAAACTCAGGGGAGACAAAACCACAAGACAGATCTACACCGCAGGGTAAAAAGTGCAGCAAATGCTGAAAGAGAGTTCTCTGTCTCCATGACTGTCCTCAGCATTTTTAGTTCTGCAAATGAGACTTAGGCTGTCAATCCCTCAGTTTTCATACGTGCACCCTTGCCTCCTATATTTTGAAATCCTGCATTCTTTGCTGTGCATTTCAGGCTTGTCTCGTCAAAAGAAGCAAACCAGGCTATTCAGACTGCATGAGAGTGATGGAAGAACTGTAGATATCATCTGTGAGTTGTCAGTCCCTGAACAAAAGAAAAAAAAAAGAGACAATAAACAACAACAACAAAAAAAGGTATCCATAGGTCATGCTGATTTGGTCAATACAGAGAAGAGGTTTTTAAGGCTCCAGAGCAGCTCCTTTCCAGAGTCTATGTTAGAGTTCCAGAGTAATTTTAAATGCAGAGCTGAGAGTCCTGAGGAAAATGTTATAGTTTATGTTATCAGAGTCTTGTATATGGGCAGACCGGATTTCAAGGGAACATGGAGTTTATTAAATGATGCAATTGCTGAACATAACATACAGCAGAAGGAGAGGGATATTTGGCACACTAATGGCTAAAGATTTTCGGAGAAAATCCTATTAGACACAAAGTACAATAAGTCCTTTGTGACTCTTCAGGCCAAACAAGGCTTGAAGTGCTGGTGTCTGTTGTTCCCCCAACTCCTATTAGCAGTTTCAAGGAAATTCACAAGTGCTTCATTCCAAGTAATAGTGGCTTGCACGAGGTCATCTGCTTAAAATCCTCCTATAGACATCCAGAACCTTGACTAATTGCTTCAGATAAAGTGCACTATGTCCTTACCATGAAGCCTAAGTACATTATTAGTCCTCAGGATAAGATTCATGTTTTTATTGCTCTTAGGGTGCTGCTAAGGACATTTCAGGCTTTCAATCTTTTTTTTTTTCCCTCTGTTTTTGAGGGATAGAACTGCATAAAGTATCAGGGAACCAAATAGGTTGTCAGCATATAGGACGTCAGTATGCAAGCTGTTAAAAGAAGTGGTGTGTTAACTGTTGAGTTTTAAAAGAGAAATAAATTACTTATGCCAAATACTGCCAGGCATTTTGCTTATATATTTATGTATTGCATCTCTGTAACTTCCAATGATTTCATTAGAAAGAAGTTTAGAGTACAATATTTCTTCAGTGTCACCTGAATACCTTTTGCGGGAGGAGGAAATCTGAATGATCTGTCTCTGAAGAAACCCCGTATTGCTTGCAGGTACCACATTCAGCACCTGCACAGTGAAATGCTTTTCCATGCAGGAGTTCTTGCCAAGTTGCTGCAACTAGTGCCAAGGAGTGACAAGGCAGGTGCAACCCAGGAACTGCAGGAGATAGAGGAGGATAAGCTCCAGCAAGGATGGGAAGAAAATTTGGAGAACAGCTCTCCAGGATATACAGAGTGACACGGCAGGCAGGGCAGGTTTGGCCTTTCCTCAACGAGCCATCCTCCCCCAGCAGCAGCAGCATTGTGGCTTCCCACAGCTGGCTCTGTGGTGCAGTACGCTCTGGGGACTTATTTGGGCCAGTTTGTCCAGGCATAGTACCTGCCAGGAGATGCACTCCCACCAGCCTTCGCTGGCTGTCCTGCACAAGAGTGTGAGCTACAGGAACTGTGAGGTGTTTAGTTCTGTTTAGTGGGTTATTGTAATAAATTTAAAGAGCCAATTTCATCGAAAGCGATTTATTTGCCAGAGAATTTGGACATTTTACCCTTTTCCCTATTTAGCTAAGAGGCTTACCAGTCCCTGAACTCCACGGGATGTAACCTTTCCTCTTAGCCCCTGGTGGCTACCTTAGTGTGTTTCCTGTGTGTGAAATAGACTTCAGCTTTTTTCTCTTTCTCTCTCTCAACACACGCTTCCCCCGTCACCAACCGTGCACCTCGCGGTACGAACGGAACTGCGGTTCTGGGGTCCGCTCTCACTTCGTGATGGTATCACGTCTCTTTCACACACGCACACACACACACACACACACACACACACACACACACACACACACACACACTCCGCCACCCCCACTCAACCACGTTTCTTCTTACAACTCGTTTTCTCACGTGGGCTCTTTGTGCACGTAGACTTTTATGAGTGAATGAAGCCACGGCCTGGAGAACCCCGATTACCGGGTCTCCACCGAGTTCCCTGAGAGCTCCAAAGCCAGCTTTTTGCCTCAGATTTCCTTGAATTTTGTCTTTTTGACTTTTTCAGTTCAGAGTCCTGGTTGGTTGGTCCTTGGAGACACCTCCTTTCTTTGTGGGCCCGCACAATAGGGCAGGGGCGCCCCCCGCTTGGGAAGAGGGGACCGAGGTCATGTGGACTCCCCGTATGGGCCACCAAGTTTGTAATAAATTTAAAGAGCCAATTTCATCAAAAGCTATTTATTTGCCAGAGAATTTGGACAACAAAATTGTCAAAGCCCACAATCAAGGAAACAGTGCCAACCCCAGGCATTCGTCACTGGGTGAAACTGTGAGTACAGCCTCTGTCACACAGTACACACGAGTTTTCACCAAGGACTGAGCCCATGCCAGCTGTTTTTATACTTCTTCTGGCTGGGCTACGTGAGTCCGAAATTCTATAAGTTCTTCTGTCCCTCGGTGACTTCATTTTGGTGGTTGATGTAATGTCTGAAAGCAGGGTCCAGTCCTCCTGAAAGGATTTCCTGGGTGGGGGAGACTCCTGAGCAGTCCAAATGATCCTGATAAGATATCATCTCTGAGCCATCAAGTCTTATCAGGCACTGAGCGTCTTCATTCCGCCTTGTCCTCCACCTTCTATTTGTATTTTAATTCCTTTGTCCTCTCCTCTGGAGATGGGTGTAAGCTCCTTGCGAAAGCCTTACATCCATCCCTCTGCCTTACAGTTTGCTTTCTCAAAGGGCACAGTTTTATTTCTACGTCCTATGACAGCAATATTATGAAAACATGAATTACCATTTATCACAGTTATGCACAGCTGGAGCCACAGAAAGGTAAAGAGAGAGCTTTATAAAGGAGATATTTAGGAGTATAAAAATAGTGTCATGTCCAAAAATTTAGACCCCCTCAGTCAGAGTAACACTCAGGTATACCTAACAAAATCCTTAGTTGTGCTAAACATCTTATTGTAAATAACTTTTAAAGAATTGACCTAATTCATACAGCTTTTGGCAAAGAAAGAGATCGAAGCCAGACTTTTTTTTGCAGCTTCTAGCAGGTACCTCTAATCACTGAAGCTTTTTCCCCAGTGCACAGTCTGAGTCCTTGGGACTCAGTGCAACGACATATATCTGGAGCAAAGACTTCAGCAGCATCCAAGAGCAGATTGGATGCTTACGTAGATATTAAAACTCGCTGAGTTGAGAAAGTATTAAAAATGAGAACTTTGGAAGGAATGTTAACTCTTACAGTTCAGGACTTAATTAAGGGGAGCATCTATGCAGATCTTAGAGAAGGCCTGTCCAAAGAGCCAAGAGTCCAAAGACCTAGAGAGAATCAATACCAAGACCAGAGTTTTTCAATTTTAAAAATATTTTCATTCATTTATTTCAGAAGCCAAATAAAATGTACTAAGAAGCCCCTGGAGGAGAACTAGGAGGCTGTGATTTACCACTGACATCAAAATCAAAAGTTCTCTGACTGATCATCTGGGTGAATGTTGCAACTTCAGAAAATTGTGATAAACTGCTAAGAAATAGTTTAAAAAAAATTTTTATCTCTAGTTTTATGCAGAAAACAGTGCTGTATATGGTAAATATCCCTACTTATGGTATGTAATAGTATGCCAATATCTCAATTTTTAATAAAAATATCTCAATTTTCTCACCCTCACTTAGTGTAATATAATTTAACATAACAACACTTGAACTAACGCCAAAATCTTCCATGCTCACCCACTCCAAAATCATAACATTCAAAACAATTTGATATTAACATTAAACATGCTGATATTCAGGCCATTGTATCATTGCGTGATTTGCCATCTGCCAGAATGTAATTTGAAACAAACCAGAACAGTCCAGAGAAAAAAAATGGGGCCAAGGTTCAAAATCTCATGCAAGTTCTAACCTGGCTGCAGATCATACCCAGTCACTTTGTAGGGACAATACCATGCCCCAGACTGCAGCAGTTAATCTGCATAGTTATAAAGTCTTGATCTCTAGTGTAGCTGCATCTTGAGTCCCGTGTTCAGTACTGGGCCCCTCCCTTCAAGAGGGACATTGAGCTCATCCAAAGAAGGGCAGCTGCCTCAATTCCCTCTCGCCCCTGAGCTTCAGCCCTGGCTAGCAATATGCTCAGGGGTGAAATTGAGTCAAGGAGGAAGATAAAAGACAAAAGGTGTTCTTAATCCTTCAGGAACACGGTCCCACAGTTTAATGCAGAACCTACTCCATGTGGCTTGGGGGAATGAAGAGAGGGATTAAGAGAAGAATTAAGAGAGGGTAGTTTTGTGCCCTCTGCCAAGGAGGGGGAGGGGAGGGGTCTACCAGCCAAGGGGGCTGACCTGGGGGAGGTGAGGCATAGGTGGTGTCGGGTAGGGGGGATCAGTGCAGGGGCTCATGGGAAGGTACAGCAGATGCTTTGTGTGAACACATATAACAAAAACACCCAGTGAAATACTACAAAGTGAATTAACTACTTAGTGCAATACAACAGGTAACCAGGTTGGTGAAGGGTCTGGAAAACAAAGTGTCATGAGGAGCATCTGTGGGAGCTGGAGTTGTTTAGTCTGGAGAGAAGGAGGGTCAGGAGGGACCTCATAACTCTCTTCAACTGTCTGAGAGAGGCTGTAGCAGGTGGTAACCATTCTTTCCTGACAAGTCTCAAGTGACAGGACAAGAAGAATTGGACCTAAAGTTGCATCAGGGGAGGTTTAGACTTTTTTTTTCCACTGGAAGAGGAGCCAGGCACTGAAACAGGTTGCTTAGGGTGGTGGTAAAGTCACTGTCTCTGGAAGTGTTCATGAAGCATCTAGATGTGGCATTTTGGGAAATAGTTTAGGAGTGATTATGGTGATACTGAGCTGGTGATTGAACTAAGTAATCTTGAAGACTTCTTCCAATCTTAAAGGTTCTGTGCCTCTGTGGCCGTAACACCTGCACAGCATCTTTGATGGGCATGCATATATCCACCATGCCTAAGCACTGAGCAATTGTTTTGGGCTTTATTTCTCAATCTGGAATCATCTCCTTTAACACATCTGCAGAGGAACAAATCCAAGGCTGAGGCCGCATACGCAAGCAGACAGGACAGCTGTGTGCCAGGTCATGGCCACGAAGGGTAACTGGCAGTCTTCTGCTGAGTTCAGCATCAGTGAGGATTTTCCAGCTTTCAACTGAAAGTAACTTTCAATTTCAAGAGCAGGAAATGAAGACAATATTTTCAAAAAGCCTTCAGACAATGTTGTTTACAGTAAGATAAGGTTAGGTTTAATCTGGACTTATCTCGAACTGTCAAGATTGACTGAATGTGATCATCTTCCTGGAAGAAAATGCACAACAATATCTTCAGTCAGGCCTTTTTTAATATAAGTTAATAATGGTGTGTTAAAATCTACAATTCTCATTTAGCTACCGAAAAAAAGGAAAGAAGCATTCCTAGTAGTGGACAATCATTCTGTACCAAATATTTATTATCAGGACAAAGAATAGAAAGTTGAATATGTACAGAGCTTTCCTATCGTACACAGTATCTATGTATTGCACCAATATGTGCTTGTTTGAATAATTTTTATTCTCCATACATAATTACATACATAATGTAAATAGCTCTAGGAATTAGTCTAAGTTATTATTAGGTCAAACAAACACTTTTTTTCACTATATATAGTGAAGTAGACGTGTTTTCATGGACAAATATAAGACAATGAGTCATGGCATTAGTTTTCAGAAAACTGTTACCTATATTTTAATTTTAGGGACATACAGGTTTGATATGAAGATCTGACTGTGGTTTAAAGAGCCACATGTTTTCTAGAGATGTAGCATTAAGTGTTACAAACTTGATGGTTTGGCCAAAATATCCATGCATGCAAAGTCATCACGTGGTACTTGTTGAAATAGACAGTTTTAAGTCCATTTACCTTTCCTCACCTCTTACATCAGTGTGTAAATTAGCATTAGAGATGCCATGATTTCTGAAATGGAAGCCGTGTGTTTGATATATCTATGTTTTGTTTAGCTATATTCACAGTACATTTTATCTTACTTTAGTTGCACCATAGCCCATTATTTCTAGTGAGTAAAAGTGTGTTCCCGGGAAATAATTTCAACATTGTAATGTGTATAGAAGAAGATACCGCCTAGCAAGTTAATGAACAAATCCTCTGTTTTGCAACCCACTAAAGGACTGCAAAAACCCCTCAGTGTTACGTAGTAACTGGATTGTTATGTGACTTATTACATTAGTGTTGCATATAAATGCTTCAAAAATAGACCTGCTTTGAAGCTAGAAATTCACTTTTCATAAAAATTATAAACAAGTGCTGGCATGTGAAAGAGTTCTAACTGTCTTTGTAATTAGCCAAAAAATAAAAGATGTGTTTACACGTTTTTATTTTTTAAAATTCCATTCAGGTCAGATTAAATAAATCAAGTTGTGCTGATAATATATTCTAAATCTGAGTCTCTTTTAATAGAAATTACTAACGTAAAAAATCTTTATTATACAGAACAGAATATTTCACCTGACTTTGAAGATTGTGGTTTTCTCTTATGGCAATAAATGTTATGGACTTTCAGGCATGGCAGGAAGTTAATCTATTCTGCCAGGTAAAAATTCAGAGAGCAATTTTGTCAGACTTGTTGTTAGGGGTGCCTTTTCTTAATCAGGGTGATAACTGTTCTCCAGTCTGCTCCAATTAAGAGGAATTTATGGCATTCAGAATCTGTGCATACTATCCTGAAAATCAAAAACAATAGCTTAAAAAAAAAATTACATGTCAAAGTTTCAGAATATAACTCTAAAGAATTAGTATCTTTTCCCCCAAACTCTTTTGTGGAGCTTAAATGCCTGCCTGTCTGACATGTCAATTTTTTTCTGGCCTAATAATTTCCAACATGCCCTTTGCCCTAGATCCTTGAAATAAAACAAGGATGGCATTTGTCAGCAAGTTTCTCAAGTCTGCTATCTCTCATTCCATGAGCTGTCACTTGAAAAGGTGCATTTAACTTGTGAAAAGGTCATTTTTCGACTAAGAAGAGAGCTTGATGTTTTAGATGATTTGTGTCTTGATCCAAATTCCATTTGACTCTACAGAAATATCTTGCACATGCATAAGTGCCTATACATCTGTATGAGCCTGTGTGCACATACAAATGAGAAACACAACAGGGCACCCTCCCATATGAAATATTTTCCCTTTCTTGGGATACAAATAAACACATAACACTATGGCTTTCCACCAGGAGCCTATATAATAACTCTTGCCATATCCAGGTCATCTTACTATGCCCTTGTGTGTCTACCATACCTTCAGATTTGATGTCCTATTACAAAGCAGATGAAGAAGTAGTTTGAAATAAATACATACATGGATTTTAAAAAACAAGGAAGAGATCCTTAATTCAGTTACTTATGTGTTTTTCCTTCTTATAAGTGTTCCAGAAGAGCCTGTGAAACACTGCCTCTTGTGGCTTGCAGACAGGCAGATAACCCATCTTGGCTGAAGAAGGAAGTAGTCCCACAGCTCACCTGGAAACACTGCCTCAGTCACCACCATCACATCATTATCACAAGCAGTAGTTACAGGCTTTTGCAGCACACAAGTCCATCAGATCCCTGTATCAATGGTATAAGCAATGAGAAAATCACACATAAATAAAAGAGAAACCCCACATCAAAGGGGTCCAATTGCCTCATAGTTACTTGAGGAATAGGGATGAGATGGGTTAGTGTATGATTAGTTTTCCCATCTGTGGTTCCTGATGCTACTGGTGGTCATTTCATTGTCTGAATTAGAGCACACATTTTTCAGTCATCCAGCATTCACCCAGGCCATCAGGTGTCTCTGGTGATGTGTTAAAACTCAAAGGCAAAATTGGTACATCTTCCTGCTCGTCCCAAGAGAGCTTTGGATCACCACTGCTGCCCAAAGGATACCTAGCACTCTTCTCACCCAGCCAGGGAAGCCTCTTTGTCCCTCCATCTCACAGTGGCTCCAACTGCACAGCGTGTTGGTGGCTGTGTGTGTGTGGCCTCTGCTGAGCAGAATATAGCATGATCGATATGTTCCGCTAGATAAGGCTTTGCAGCAGCAAATTTTTCCTGCCCGTCTGACTGATATATGAAAGAGTTTAAAAGACTTGGCCAATGGGTATCAGGTATCCACTGTCATTAGGACAAGTCCTGTGGATAGGTCTTTAGAGCACACAACTGTTTTCCTTTCTAACTGCTGTCAAACATTTTCCTGGAGCAAGACAATGCAAGTAACAGCAGCTTGAATGTATCTCTTTCAAACTGTGTTTCATGAGGTGAAAAAAACTCCTTTTGGTCCAGTGGAGACTTTTAACTAAATATATAATAAAGGATTTTTTTTTCTTTCTCTCTCTTTTATAGCATGTAGAAATGCAAAAGTAATGGTAATTGGTTTTCCTCTTTGCTGATAATATAAGGTGTTTCTGACAGGAGGGAAATTCAAGATGACACATTCCTGGCTCAGTTAGGCTACTCTGACTGATGTGGTCTGGTTACCTTTTCCCCTCTATTTTCTTTTTAGAAATATATTATCACAGGGAAATCTGCACCTCGGAATGAGCCATGTATTTCTGTTACAAAGGTCAGCTCATTATATAATTTTGCACATATGTCCAATACAAATCAATTCTCTTTGGCTCAAGTGCACCCAAAGAGGTCCAGAGTACATTCTATCCAAATTGTATCACATTCTCCTCAACCAAATACCCAAGAATTTTATTTTTTTTCCAGTCCACTGATGCTACAGGGTGTTAAAAGCCAGCTAAGCTCAAGATAGAAACATATTTTAGCAGGTTGACTGGAATACTCAAAGATGAGACAGGCAAAAAAGGCGCCAAAATGAGCCCTGGATTTTGATGACCTGCAGAAAGGCACTTGGTTAATTTACATGATGAGACACAACATAATAATTGAAATTTCATCATTGCTATACAAGTTTTCTGTAGAATTATCACTTTTCAAATCTAAAAATTAAAATATTTTGCTTTGTTCTATGCGGGTAGCATTTATGAATCTCATTAATATGGGATAGATGTGCATAATTTAGAGTGAAGGGTTAAACATTTCATAATATAAAGGGAATCTTAGAGTCATTATGGTTGGAAAAGACCTCAAAGAAAATCAAGTCCAACAATTAACCTAACTCTGGCAGGTCCAACACTGAAGAATAAAATCATGGAACCATTACGGTTGAAAAAGACCCTTAAGATCATTGTGTCCAACCATCAGCGTACCACTACCACCAGAGTCGCCAATAAACCATATCTCTAAGTGCCACATCCACACGGCTTTTGAAAGCTTCCAGGGACAAGAACTCAACCACTTTGACAGTCTGCCTTTCCCAGTGGTTGACCAGCCTTTTGGTGAAGAAAAGGGGACCACTAACTTCTGTAATGATATGTCTGTTGATTTCAGTCTAGAAAGTTACACTTTGGTTTAAGAATCAGGTAGCTTTTTTCTCTTCTGATAGGTATCCGAAGCAATCTGCCAAATATTATTGTCAGCTAAAGACAATTCTGTCTTTTCCAAGTGGATATGCTTGAAAAAGCTCCTTGGCAGCAAAAAACAAGCATGCCTGCTGATACTGGGTACAGGGCATGTTCACAGGTGTGGTGGGCAGAGCCCAACTCTGTGAAGCCCTGGATTTGGCAGTCAGAGCACATCTTCAGCTAGTGGGAAGGCAGCTGCTGGTCCAGGGCTGCAGCAGGGCAACTCTGACCATCCAACCTGTGCCTCTGCAACTCTGGAGCAGATGCTGTTCTACTGATTATGTGTGGGCTTTGTTAATGTGGCACTTTTGGCTGAGGACACAGCCTAACTGTGCTTGCAGAAATTGCATCTGTGCTACCAGTTACACTCACTCTCAGAGGACCATGTCTTTCTGCCTCAGACCAATGCTACCTGCATGGATAGCATCTTAGCAAAGAACAAAGAAGACAATTGTGAAGAGGCATACAATCACTAACAGTTATAAATTATTCAAGAACAAAATGTTCTAGTAATATTAACCTAAAGGTATTGTCACCCATTTTTCTCCAATGGATGAAATCACCTAGTTAGTATTCAAGTGTTACTACCCAAATAAAACTGATTGATGTTAACTGAGCAGACTGAGGGAAAATTTCATCAGGATGCCCAAATTCTGTTCCTTCTTGCTTAATCAATCACACCTCTGCTAAGTTGTGTAGCATTTTGTTACAAAAGTCTTAGCAAAGAAATTGGTCTGTGGCAAAATGAATAAAACATTTTCCTGTGCTAGAGTAATGATCCTTAAGTGCCTTAGAAAAATTATCTGCAAAGACTTCTTCCTTTTACAGAGAGACTTGGAGTAACTGCTAATAAGGTAAAAGGGGTGATGTTTAAGGGTGGGGATAAAACAGGGTATGCACCTCTTACTTGAAGTGTCAGCCCAATCTCTTGCACAAATGCACATCCACAGGATCCCGAGTTTATTTTTGTCCCCTCACCTCTTTCCTATTGAAGTTTTTACACCAGCATTAATCACCTTCATCTTTTCTCGTTGTGTTTTCATGGAGCTTATTGTGTCACCACAAAGACATTGATCAAGTAGTGGCTGACAGGATGCAGCTATTTACTTTGAAGCAGTGGGAGCATACAGGGCAGGGAAGCACAGTGAAAATCTGCATTGGCTGGCACTTACAATTCCTGAACAATTCATACGTCTCCTTGAACACGTCCCCAAAGGCAAAGAATAATGACTTAGGTTTCCTTACAGAAATGTCATTTTTATCTGAGGCATAAAGTAGTAAAGGAAGAAAAAATCACTACATATTAAGCGTGCTTAAAAAGACTTATTTAAAGATAATTGCAGAGGAATGTAAAACCAGTGACTGAATGGTGGAGGATTATTTACTATCTTCTCAAATTAGCTTACTTTAAATCCATCTAAAGCATACTTGAAGTTGAGATGAGGCCTTTCTTCTGATTTTTATTTTAAAAATAGAAAGGGAGAAAGAAGAGAGACCACTGGTTTCGGGTGTGTATTTCATTAGATAATATAATTGGTAGACAGCTGCTGACAACAAAATGCTCCTTTAAGAAACCACTGATTTGAAAACTAGTGTGAGGTCATGTAACCTCATTATTGTCTTTACATCTTCCATTAGGTCAAAATACCAATACCTTTTGCAGTAACTTTCATCTTAGGCAGCATACGCCAGCGTTTCACTTTCAACTCTGGCTTTTTTATTCTTCAGAAGGATTACAATCTGCAACACCACGGCTTCATTTTCATTACATTACTGTTCTATCTTTTAGCAGAAATCAGTTTCACATTGTGTTATTCTTATACCCCTTAACAAGGTTTAGAAAGAAAAAGAAAAAATGAATCCTTTTAAATTAAGAGGTCCCAGTTTGATAGCACTTCCCAAATCCAAAAAAAAAAAAGGAAAAAAAAAGAAAAAAAAAAAGAAAAAAAAAAAAGAAATCTCTATTATATGAATAGTTTGCTTGAAAAGGATATGCTGCAGTGGAACATTCAAATCCCAACTGTCTAAGCTGAAGTCATTGATGTGTATTATCTGCTGGCTGCTATCATTAACAAGACAGCTTTAAAAGGACAATTCTTAAAGCCTTAACAATTTCTTTGGGCTAAAACTCTGAGGACGCCCTCGCTATCCTTTAGCTGAAAAAAGAAATCCTCTTGTGTGTGAACACATATAAAAAAATTTGTCCCCTCTTGCTGGACTTTCACAGTCTTTTTTCAGCATTGCTTTGCTTGACTCATAATACCCTTTCTGTGAAAGGCTCAGACAATTTCTGAGCATTTACATACAATAATAATAAAGTCCTCTGGCTGATTAGTAGTAGCAGGCAAGGCCCTCCTTCCACGTCTTCCTTAGGTATCTGCTACTGCTTTCCTCAACCTCTTTAGGAGGAAGATTTTAGGAGAAAGCCTTATGTATTCTATCCAATGATTTTGTAGGAGTAGATATGAGTGTACTGACCGACAATTTTCTTAGTTTCATAGTTTTGTTTTGAGTAAGGTTGTGTTTTCTGACTCCTTGATTAATTTTTATTTTTTGGGGGAGGCGAAGGGGGGAGGGAGGGGAGAAGCTAGGACTTATCACTCTGACCCTCATAAAAAATCTGGTCCTTTGAACTGTTTACAGTAAAATAGCCATCTTTCCCTTTTGCTGTTGTTTGAATGTGTTATTGGGAAAGCCAATTTCCATCTTGGTCCATTGCCCATTCAATACAATAAATTTCAAATGATGCAATATGGAGGAAAAGAGCTCTTATACAAAACAATAATGATACTAAGATTATTTAATTTATACTTTTTTTCAGGTAAAGATTGGACAAAACATGCAATTATTTTTACAGAATTACTAAGGTCTTTTAATTGCCATTGTGAGATGTTTATTTGATTGTAACTCTTCTGGTGTCTAGCTGGAAAACTGGTATGGTTTCCTGGAAACAGAGGTTTGTTTTTAAGTACCACAAACTTCTGATAAAACCCTGTATTAAATGTCTAAGTTACACAATTTACAGAGTCACTCAGCTTGGTCAATATACAATATAACCTGAAACACCAAAAGTTTTGCAAAAAAAATAAAGCAACTTCATGCATTAAAAATTGGACCAATCAAGAAAAATCAAGAAAGAATCAACATCTCTGCCTGAAGTGGAATATAATAGTTTTTAAAATTTAGATCTCATTTTATTTTAAATTTATAATAGTCATAATACTCTATTTTTTACCATCTTTAAAAATTAATTATTCCCAGAACTATGATTCGAATTATTTTCAATGCATTGTGAATCTTTGTAAATCAGTGAAAAAAAATATTGGTCATATAATGGCAGGTATCATGTGTAGTAAGATCATTCATTAGGCTGACAAAATTCCAAGCAGGAGGCACTGCACTTAACAAAGTGCTAGGAAACACACTAGAAGGTGAAGTTCAGCTCCTGGGAGTGGTCTAGAATGACCTCTCCCTGCCTTCAAACTCTGGCTCTGAAATCAGGTATCAGGAGATGCTGGTCCCAGACTGCAGCAGAACTTTGTCTCTGCCTAGAGCTCAGCAGCTTGAGAAAAGAATGCATGAAACAATTTGGACAAATGGAGTAACAGTCTCCAGACACAGCTCTCAAAATTAATTAAAATTTCCTCAAGGTTATTTGACTCTACTTTCTTAGTATGACCTCAGTTCTTACTATGTAGAGATGGAATACATACAGAAGTCTTGCTCAAAAAGACAAGTATTGGAAAAATTTCACTGGAAAAGGGTATCCAATCAGTCCAGGACAGTTATTTCAATAAAGGGATTTTCACGCTGGTGGAAGCCAAGAGATTTGATTGTTTCAGCTACTTTTTGGGTCAAGGTGTGAGACTTCCACACTTGGTAATCAGGGACAGTCTCTGTTTGGACTTCATAAAGCCTACAGGCTATCCTATTATTTTAAAATACAGTGAATGAAGCCACGTTCTGAATTTTCTTAGCTGCAAATGGACAGCAGTCAGCATGGTGGATTTACCTGCATAAATCAAAAGTAAATATACTTGACCTTGAGAAAATGCACCTGAATAAAAATCTACCATGTAGGTATTTGTGGTCTGCCTTACACATTCACACATTGAAAAACGTGAGCTGAAAAAAAATTCTGCCTTTCCTTTCTTAGGGAGAGCTTCACTTTGTACTTCAGGCCTTTGAAATCAATGAATTGTTTTTCTTCAATACCTCAAAGACTAAGATTACTTAAATTATATATTTTAGGGAAGGAATGTGTAAGGAGTCTGTTTTGATACGTTTTTGCAGACCACTTCAGTCAACAAAATGATGTTTTTCTAGCCATGTCAAAAACATGTATGGTAGGTTTTGACATAACTGACGCACTCCTTAGATAAGGAAAAAAGCCATTCTGTGAAAACCAGGATCTTAATAGATGCTACAACAACAACAACAAAAGAGAGAAAAAGAGACAAATCTTGACAATATATTTTATTCTCATTTGTTACTCTGGCTTTGATTAACACTTTTCAAATGTACAGTGAAGCATTTACAGACCTGCATGTGCCAGGGATGACCCACAAACATTTTCTCTGTGATTAACTGTTAAAGACTTACAAACATGCTGCTTGTCTAGTCTGCACTTACCTTTATAACAGTGAAATTGTTCAGTACCTTTCTCCAAGAATTAAGGAAATATGATTTAGGTGATTGCTAAATGACTGGTAGCATTCAGAAAAAAAAAATTAGTTGAAAATTCTGTAAGAGTAGCAGGAAAGAAAGGACATTAAGTTTTTATTAAAACAGATAACAGGATTGCTATCAGTGCATCAGTTTCCTATTGCCTGCTGAAGGAAAATTCAGGACTCTGTAAGTGATACACTGCCAGAAAAAGCCTCTGGATGCACAGCAATAACAAAATAATAGCTTTGTTTTCCTGCAGAACTTAATTTTATGAAATATTTATTTAAGAAATGCAAAGTAATTAAAATGTGTGAGTGTGCGTGTATGTGTGTGAGCATATGTGTATGGGCATGTTTATTTAAAAGGTTCACCTTTTTAAGCTTGAGTATACACTCTTGTATATTATATCAAGTAGCCCTAGAATTAAAAGAAAACATGCTAGAGCTTTTAGTCCTTTACCTAAAGAGGTACTTTTTGTCCAAAACTATGAAAACCACAAGTTTTGAGGTTCTACCTGTGTGGAATGTAAAAAACAGAGGTAGTCACTGTGTAAATGTCACGAATGTAAACAACAATGGTTGTCTCATGTAACATCTCAGTTTCTGCTCATAGAGGTAACATTGGCCAGGGTTTTCATAAAGTAACTATATATATGCATTGAAGTGCAGACAGTGAAAACTGGCAGGAGACACTAGTTCAACAAAACACACCCCTTCTGTATATTTTCACTGACTGGCACGGTTTCCTCTCAGTCACTCTCACTTGAGGCAAAAATGAGACCCACTGATGCTCACAGTTTTAAACCCATTCACACTCATTTATGTTTTAGTAAATATATTCACACAACGAATTTTCCGCCTGCAGCAGCTCCCACTCTCATCCTTCTGATAAGAATTAAGGACGAAAAAAATAGGCTAAGTGCCATACTTCTTTTCAACCTCTGTTGATTGGAGATAAGACTATGTATTTGGAAATATTTAAAACATTGACATTATTGACAATGCAGGTGGGAGAGGAAAGGTTTTGTCACCGTCAGTCCAAGCCTATCCCTCACAGCACATCCCTCCCAGCAAGCTGGGAGTTTAGGGCACAAAAATATCTTTCCTGAGGGCAACCTGGCATGGACCAGGTGTAGGTGGAGATGTTATACTACCACCAGTTATACATGTGACAGGAGAAAAGCAGAGATACATGATCTAGGTTTAATC
Organism: Phylloscopus whistleri; assembly: GCA_017589585.1. NCBI lineage: Eukaryota > Metazoa > Chordata > Aves > Passeriformes > Phylloscopidae > Phylloscopus > Phylloscopus whistleri. Next base: position 3,409,647 of record JADMLD010000679.1, on the reverse strand, counting down.
TAGCTGCAGTGGAAAGAGCTTAGCATAAGTGCTCATTCCTGCCAAGGCCTTTGTCAAAATTTTAACCTTCATGCAGAGGGAACCATGGAGCTAAAATTTAAATGAGTGGCCAAGGATGCTCATCCTAAGTAGTAGAATAATTATGTTTTTTCTGTACTAAATATAGAACTAGCCCATAATATTTTTTCCCATTTCTGTCTTCTTCCTAGAGACAAGTTTATAATTTTTGTAATTTAACCCAATTTACTTGCATTTTCCCATTTCCTTTCATGGGGCAGCTTATAAGCGCAATGTGGGTTGCACTTGATCAGAAGAAGAAACATTACCCCCTTCTCATTTGTGCATGAAAAAATCCTTCTTTTCATTCCATTCATTCCTCACTGGCTTTTCCTCTCTAGTTAAGTCTAGTTCTCAGTTGTTCTCCTTACTTTTCCTTGTATACTTGTGTATCTACATCCAGATACCAAAAAAGTGCACGTTAAACTGTGAGATTAAGAGTAAACCATCAAGGGCTGACTCAGGATTCCCCTTTGCTGCTTGCAGGTTTAGATAATTTGGTTTTGTGGAGGTTGTAACAGACCACAAACAAAGTTCATCAGCTTTTAAGGGTTCATTCAAAATTCAGAGCACTCAGGGACCACACATTCACAATGAGCCAAAGCAATAAGCATGAAGTATGCAAAATATATTAGTCCTTATTTAATACCAGGAAAGTCACTGTTCCTCTTTCATGTACTTGATTGGCAATTCTGTGTGCATTACTTTCAGAAAGTAATGTTTTGTATGAGCAGACTTTTGCCAATAAAATATCACAATGATTAAAATGAAGACAGTAAAATATCTCTAGTTCCTTTTTTCACATAAAATTACAATAGATTCAATATTACATAATTACAGAGACTGAGAGAAATAGAGTGTAAAGAATCTGAGTATTCCTTGTGCCACTATAATAAAAGGTATTAAAATCCTTATTTATTTCATTTTACTGCAAATAGTCCTACGCAAGGCTTTAAACATTAAAATAATTTAGATCTGTAGAAAAAAATCATAAAAATCAGAGAGCATCACAAAACCTAAAATACTTTCATGAAAGCTATTATGAGTGAGGGCACTTAAAAGAATAAATATTCAAATACTTTGGGGTACAGTTGGTTGATTTGCTAGTGTTAACATCAAGTTGTATGAATAAATCAGGGGTATTGGTTGCTGCAGGCTTTTAGACTGTGATCATTGCCATCACTGTCAGGTGGCCTCTTTCCATTCTGTGATAAATGCACCTTCGTGTATTGCCATTTAAAATACAGTGCTGCTGTCATCTATAAAATGTATTTTCTTTGGGAAATTATCCAGTCACGGAAAATTTTTAAAATCCCGTAAAAGGAGTAGTGATCAAAGTTCATCATCCAGGCACAGAATGTGATACTGACATTTCTTCACTCCAGTTCATTAGGGCCCAACAGAACAAAATAACGTAATTTTTTGATGAAGATACATGTGACCTTGGTACCTCCCTGGGCTCAGTGAAGAAATTCCACAATTTGTCTCAGGTGATGGGTACATCTTTTTATAGTTTCTGGTAAGAAAATACACTTCTCCTGGTATCTACCTGAGAAGAACTTTACTGAATGCTTCATTCAGCAGAAGAAAACCAAAAGCCAAAGTCTGTTCACAGACCTGTTCAAGACATGTAATTAAACTGCATAGGTGCACAACTCTGGGGTCGAAGTTTATACAGTTCTTCGAGATTCTTCAGGTAAATATCATAAAAATAAACCTTGGTCTGCAGCAGTCCTGCAAGGATAGTTAATATTAAAGTGGCCATGATGGAAAAATCTGCTATGTAAAATCTACTATGAATGTTTTGGAAGGAAGTAAAAGCGCAATAAATTTATTAAAAAAAATGTGTTAAGCATATTTTTTACAGACTTACAAAATCTAAAGCTTAAAAAAAAAGTGAAATAGTTTAAAATTAAGTCTGAAGCCGAAAGACTCCAGAGGCACTTGCTTAGGTAATTTCCTCTCTCAGGCCATGTAAGCAGTAAACTGAAATACATTCAACTGGAAGACATTGGGAATTTCACACAAAGAGCAGAAAATAGTATTTTCAAAGATCCTGACGCACAACTAGTCCTTTAAAAAGTGAAGATCCTTCTGTCTAACTCTTAAGTTTTTCAGCACTTTATGTTTTATCTTAGACCTCTAACTCTGACAGCAGTTTCAATCACTGCTCACATCCAAGTGACTTGATGCCAAGAACAACTTTGTTTGGCAGCAAGAGCTGACACAATGCTTTAGAATTCCTGCAGTACCACATGTGTCTTCCAAAAACTGTGTTACAGACCTTAATAAAGATCCAAATGTTACAGCATATTAGTGAGGAAATATACAGTCCCTGACTAAAGGTCTGGAAAAAGATCCAGGCTTGGAGATCTGGTTTTTATTCAGATGCCTTTTTCTAGGTAGCATGTTTCACTCAGCTTTTGACAGACATTATTTGTATCATTGTTTATTAGAGCTGCATGAATGTTAAAAACAGATAAGATAATTTTAGTAACTTCTTGGCAAAAACAAACAAGGGAGAGAAGGGAGTTGCAGTTGCTCTATAGCAGCCCACTGCCTGGTGGCTATGGAACTCACTAAGGGCATGGGGCAACCATCTGGCTGTAAATTGTTCTGGGATATTTAAATATATTTTCAAGAATATTTTAGGAAGACTTTAATTTGCTTCCATAGCATGCTCAAGAGAAGTATACCTAGACATATCCAAATGTTCTTTCAGAATTCTTCTTTTTCATCCAGTCTAATGTTTCCTTCCATCTTCTATGAAAGCATCAGTTCATAGTACTCGGTTCTAAGTATCATCATTTAGTTGTATGTTAATTTAGAAATGAAAACAATCAGTTGATCAGCTTTTAAGGTTTCATAAGAATTAAGAATTAAGAAATTTCAAAGAATTAAGTCAACTTTATACCTGTTGTTGAGTACAGAATAAAGAATTACCCTAAGCAATCATCTGTGTACCTGGTTAGCTGTTGACCTCACAGCAGAGCCTCACCCTTTAATTGGTAGAATGGTTACTTCTTTAACACCTCAAAAATAATTTCTTATTTATCTTATTTTATCTGTAGTTTCTAGAAGTAATGTTGTGGTGAATTTACGCATCTTTTGTTGGAATTGAATGGTTGTTATTGTCATTATTTAGGCAGTGTGAGAAATCAACTACAGTCTTTCAGTATGTCTAAGTGTATTTCAGTATTATCTAAGTGTAATTTGGGAGGTTTGTGGAAACCATTCTTCTTTACCTGTACAAACTGGTGTGAATAATAAAAGTTTAGGGTTTATGGCAAAATAAAGTGAAAGCAAAAGAAAATTTAACAAAGTCAGTAAAGTGATTCCATCTGGCCTACTTTATGGGGATTTTATTGTTATTATGAAATCAATATTTGAACTGAAAAATTGCAGCCTTAATCTTTGAGTAAAATATCTACATGAATCTACATAAGAAGAAAAATGAAAAATTATGTTTTTCTAATTACTTCTTTTTTTCTAATAAGTGCTAACATAAAGCATCTCAAGAACATTATAAATCAGTAGCTCAAAAACTTACATTCCATAGTATCTTTGTCAGAGTAATAGCTCTCTCTAAATAATCTAAGTTGCTAGACAAGCAGAAAAGAAAATTCATTTCACTGATAATGAAGCAATCTTCAGTAAGATGTCAAAACATCCTAAGTGGTTAAGAACATTTCTTGTGATCCATCTGTTGGCTATCCTTCCCCTTGGGACAAAAAGAGAATCCTTTTTATTAAATGTAAATCAGTATTTAGATAAACACTAAACAGATGAAGAGAAAAACACTCTGACAGCCTTCAAGCTTAGGGACTGTAAGTGTACTCAACCACAGTGTAAAAACAATATTTTTTTTTCCACACAGACACCTTTGTGAGTACCTAACAGCACGGGTGCCTTGATCTCCAGCTAAGGAGGAAGCACACACTGGATTATGAAATGTATATCCACTCACACAGAGATATAGTTACTATGACAATGTGCACTCATATCTTCTGTCTCCTGTTTTATCTTTGTTCTAATCACCTGGATAGCAATGGCGAGGAGAAATGTACTGTGGACTTACACGAAAAAGAAGCAGGAAGGATGTAACGGTATGAGCTGATACTTTGAGGAGAGAAAACAATGGCTTCTCTCCATGGAGACTGCCATGGGAAGGCTGGCATATGCCAGCTCTGGTCCAAAGACAGGGGACCTGGGGCTGTCAGATGTGTCTGTGGTGTACAAGGATTGTTTGGTGTCTAAGTCTACAGACAGCTTCCATGGGCTGTGCCTGGCTCCACTCCACCCACAACAGCAGCTCTGATAGCTCTGTGGCCACCTTCATTTCATTCCCCTTTTCCTAACCACTGCCAGATCTTTCCTCTCCAAGACAAACTTTAATAAGAAAAGTAGCTTTAAATGACATTTTAATTAAAAAAAAATCATAGAATTGTGGAATCACAGAATGGTTTGTGTTGGAAGGGACCTTAAAGATCATCTAGTTCAAACCTCACTTCCATGGACAAGAACACCTTCCACTAGACCTGATTGTTCTGAACCCCATCCAACCTGTCCTTGAACACTTCCAGGGATGGGGCATCCACAGCTTCTATGTGCAACATGTTCCAGTGCATCATGACCATCACAGTAAAGAATTTCTTCCTTATACCTTATCTAAGCCTACTTTCATTCATCTTAAAGTCATTCCCCTTGTCCTGTCAAATATGCCCTTATACAAAATCACTCTTCACATTTCTTGTATCTGCCTTAGGGTATCAGAAGGTGCTACAAGATCTCTCTTGACTCTTCTGTGCTCCAGGCTGAACAGCCGCAATTCTCTCATCCTGTCTTCATAAGAAAGGTGCTCCAGCTCCCTTATCATCTTTGTGGTTCTACTCTGGACTTACTTCATCAAATCCGCATCTTTCTTGTCCTGGAGATCCCAGATCTGGATGCAGCGGTCCAGGGGCAGTCTTACAACAGCAGAGTAGAGGGATAGAATTACCTCCCTTGACCTGCTGGTCCTGCTGTTTTAATGCAGCCCAGAACATGCTTGGTTTTCTGGACTGCAAGACTGCCCTGCCACACTCTGTAGAGCTTTTCGTCCACAAACATCCCCAGGAGTTTCTCCCCAGGGCTCCTCTAAATCCGTTCCTCATCCAGCCTGTATTTATGCTTGGAATTGCCCCAACCCAGGTGCAGGACCTTGCACTTGGCCATGCTAAAATTCATGATTTTCACACAGACCTACCTCTCAAGTCTCCAGATGGCCACATGCAAATACAAGAGTATTATATACAACAAGTTAATCACTAAACTGTATTTTACTTTTCTAAATGTCGGTTGGGGTCTAAATCATAGGGCTTTTCTGTGGGCATTTAACCACAACTGTTTAACTGTTATTTGAAGATTTAAAGGAATAAAAATTATATGTCTTAACTCCTACTTCAGATTAAATCATTTAAATTCACAAACACTACAATATGACTATCAGCGAATACTATGCTGTACTTGCCACGTTCCAAAAACAAATTACTTGAGAGGTTAGTAAAATTTGCTATGAGACTACTATTTCAGAATAGTGAAAATCACATGAAAATGCTTTCTGCACTTGGGTCTGCTCTCACTGCCATCTTTCCTAACAGGAGTGGAAGATTTTGAGAAATGGCAAGAGATAAGTCTTAACCACCATCTGTCAGTACCTCTCAGACTCTTTCCTTTACTTGCACAGGACATATCCAAATAAATCTATCTGTTTATATTGCACAGCAACCAGTAAATCACTAACAATGAAGTGTACCCTTTCCTGAAATTATTGAATTTACTGAGCAGAGACAGAAAGGCAGTGCAGAAATGCACAGCAGGTCCAGTGTTTCTTGGCATGTACATCTTTGATTATGCATAGTAGTATGCAAAGCCACTCCCTCCAGAAATGCCAGCAGGCTGTGGCATGACACCTTCCCTCCATGATGGAAAAACATCAAACATGCAACCTCGTAAAATATACTTGGATGTTACTGACTATAGTGATGATAGTACTCTCCTTCTGAAAATAAGTTAATTCATATTTGTTTTACAAATCTGTATTTCCTGGACTAGTAGTAAAAACATTTTTGCTTTGTCCAGTCTTGAGGGTTTTGGCAGGTTGCAACAAGCCTTAAAGATCCTTCCATGCTCTTGTTCATTGGCTAGTACCTAATGTCTCAAAATTTTCTCACAGAGTTCTCAGCCCTTAAACAACTATCTATATGGTCTCCAACGTATTTTCATCAACACCTGAATGAGCACCATCTTGTGGTCTTTAAACAAATCCTAATCAAGTATATAGTGTTTCCTGGTAAGAATGTAATATTGGCTTAAAACAGGCTGTCCAAACCTCTGTGATTTAATACATTTCCTTTTCTTTGTTGGCTCTTATCCTTAGCAATGTATCCTCTGGAAGTACAGTAGTTCTCTTTTGATCAGAGGTAAGGTATCACTTTTCTTCTAAGCTAACAAATCTGGAATTGAGATCTTTAAAGCACTATGATCAAGTAACTCTGAGGATTTGCACACAACCTCACAACCATCAAGTCCCTCCTGAGTTTGTATTCAATCTTCAAACCACAGGTTTATACCTGAAACAATAATGTCTTTATTCACATGTGTCATAGCCCCTTTTTGGCCATGTTAATAACCAGTTTATGGTTGGTTTCATCTCTCAGTAAAATACCCATGCATTAATAGGTGAATAAAAATACGAAATGAATATTCTTACACAAGTGAATTAGAGACAAAATGTCTTCCTTTCTATTAATTTATTTGCATTGTTTGTTTGTTTGTTTTTGTTAACACTGAGACTAGGTACTCCTGTCTACTTCTGAAAAATAAGCAAAAGTACATGTAACTAGGAGTAGCTCACTCTGTTGGCTCCTCTCATTGCCTTTCTAGTTACACAAGCAGGATTGTTTGTAAAAGCAAAACCTTCCCCCTTTCTCTTTTTACTGCCTTGTGTTAATATTTCTGGTCTTCATTCTCCTTATTTTGGTTCACTTTTCTCTCCAGCAAATTGCATCTATTAGGTCTTTAAATGTGAGACTGAGGGTTTCAGGTGAGATATGTCATCACTGTTGATAATCTGAGCTAAATCCCATGTGAAGGTCAATGAGTGTAGAATGGTGGGAGGGCAGGTCTCATCGTACTGCCTGTACGAAGTAGTATGAAAAGTGAGATCATGTTTCCCTCAATCACCTTGTCAGAATAACAAGCAAAATCTGAGAGGTTTGGGTTCACGATGCCAGATTTCTTGGCATTCATAATTCTGTTGGAGATTGATTTTTTTCACTTTCACTACAGCTGTACAGGTATTTCAAGAGATACACAGGAAACACCTGAGCACATCTCTGCAGAACAACAACTAAAAATTCAGAATTTATTAGGCAAAATCTGATGCTGTTCAGCTCTTTAAAAAACATACTACCTCCTATCATTTGGGTTAGGAGGGATACAACGCACTAACAAGCTGTCAAGCTGCACCCATAAAACTCTTTAAAGTACACGACAAAGAATTGGTAAGGCTGATTTTAAATCCTCTGAGCATTTTGGTAATGTTTATCTAGATTTCTCAGTCATTAGCTAGAAAGATCCTACTTTACTGCTGCTTCTTCAGCAAGCCATTTATTTTTATAATCCCTTCCCAGTTCCTGTACTTCACTGGTGCAGCTCAGCAAAACTTCTCCCTGTTCCACAAGCATGATTGCCCTGGCAGTGATGAGCTGACTGCTGAGCTGCAGCTAACACATTTTGAAAAAGCACTGCAGAGCTTCACCACTTCACTCTTCCTCCAGGAACAAAGCCTACACCACAGCCTGCCTCTGTCTTGGGAGACCTAGAAGTCTGGGGCTCCCAGCAGCCTCAGATGTTCTGAATTTAGTAGGATGCTATAAAACATTGCAGTGGTTTGGTTAGAACCATAAAATCTGCAGTCAACTACAAGGGAAAAACCTGCATCTACCACAGCTGGAGAAAAAACCCTTCTGCTTCGTTAGCTAAACAGATGAATTTTAAAACTGCACTTGTGATGCAATTAGTCAAAGAATATCAGTTCAAACTATCCACCTTTTTATCACCTTGTTTGTAAGATGTGCAGATGGATGCTACATGATCATATTAAAGATGTCAACATGAATGAATGGGGTAAACATTGACAATTTCAAAATAGTCTTAGTTGCTGATACGGCCAGCCACACTGCAACTTTTTCCTTAGCATCGTATACCAATTCCCATAGAAAAAGTAAATTCTAACATTGTTTATCTCACAACAAATGTACTAGAAATATACAGTCTACATGCTTACTATGTGATTTGTACTTAAAATTGTGAAATAATGTTTATGTACATGGACTATGCCTTCCAAGAATACATCCATTAAACTCTGCACTTATTTTCTGTTTGAAGAGAAATTCTTCAGTAATATTTTGAGGAATCAATTCCGTATTAGTTGCATATATGTACAGTCTGATTTCCTCTTTCATGTTAAGAGACCAAAGTTCCCAAAGAAAGCCTACAGTTCAAAGGCTTATGGAATTTTTTGTCACATATATTTTTCTTGTTTGATGTGTTTGAAGATATTTTCAAACACCACTTCTCCATCATAGGTCAAATGCTTTACAGTTTACTGATATACTACTGTATATAAAAGCCTTTTGTTCTAAGAAAAGAACTTAAAGTACCTACAAGGGGACAAAGTTAGAGAGGATTTTTTTTTTCCAAATGAAGACTTCTTGGTAAAAAATGGAATATTTTGGGAAGAATATAATGAAAGACAAGTGACTACACTTACACAAAAGGTTTATTTCACAAAGAACCCATCTTCTACACGGGAACTATGAGAGTGGAAAAACTTCAAGAATCCATAGGAAAATATGGAGATCAAACACTTTGGAACAGTTTTTTATCGTAATGCTAACAATATGAATTACCTGTGCTCTTTCTGCTAGTGCTGATGAAATCTATGTAATTCTTTCACCTCTCAGCAAAGTGCTGTTGAGCATAAGCAGAGAAGCATAGATTTCTTTAATTGAATCAGTTCTATTCTCAAAAGACTTAGTAACAAATCTGTAAATTTTTCTGGCAGTTCTCTGCAACTGGTGGATGACTGAAAGCCCAGCTCCTAGTAAATTAGTGGTAACTTTCTCATTCACTCCAAAGGATCTGTGAGCAAAACCAGGACAGAAAAAAAAAAAAAAAAAGAAAAAAAAAAAAAAAAAAAAAAAGGCCAAATAAGTTTATACTTCAATGTTTGTTCGTTTCCTCATTTTTACAGCAAGTAAAGAAAATGGTAAGTAAAGAAGAGGTTTTTAAAAAAGCAAACAATGTCCTGGATATTTCTGATGGTGCAAAAGAAATACAAACGCTACAAGATAGTAAAAACAATGGAGACCATGCTTTCGTCCAACTACTATTTTTTGTAGGTTTAGGCACTTTTCTTGTTGCACCATTTAGCTTTTGGCTGAAAAGGGGGGCTGGCAGTAGAGATGGAGTAAGTGTAAAAAAAAAAAGGTTCTGGGCACATCAATCTAATTCCTGGTACATTAAGTTCTACCCCAACCTGGAAATGGGTTCCTCTAAGTGTTGGCAAGCAGTAGTGTTGAGCACATATTTTGATTAATACTGCATTCAGAGGCAAAGCCATTCATTCATGCAAAATGTATTGGGGTTGCAGGTCACTTTAGACAAAGTTGTTTTAAACTCACATCAGGTCTCCAATCCAAGCCACCAAATGATCCACACATACCAGCACAGGGATGTGGAGACCTCTTAGGAATACTGAGAGACACCAAGAGAAATTGCTACCAAAGTACATCAAAAATCCTCTTATTTAATATATGTCTGCAAAGAAAATCCCAAAAGAGGACAGAAGAAGAGTTTTTTAAGAAGGTAAGGCAAGTAATCTGGGACTTGTCAAGTATTCTTCTCTTTGAGTGACTTGATTCATTCTTATGGCTTCTACAAAGTCTTTTATGGCACTTCACTCCCAACAACTGCAAATGGCCAAACCACAACTTCCACCTTAACTTGAACACAAGAGCAACAAGGGGGGTGTTTGTAAAAAGATTTCATAGACAGTTCACAGCTATAGATAGAACTGAAGGAAAAGAAGTAAAATCCTGATTTATTCAAAAAGGTCAGAAAGGTACTTTTCAATAATCCCAGCAGCAGGAGAGGAGCCAACAAAAATGGAGCCAGCTAGAAAGAGTACTCCTTTGGCCTGGCACAACTGTCCTAAAAGTGATATATGTGCTAAGCTAAGGGATAAGATACCGACCTCTTTAATCAGAATTATGGATCCTGTTGCTCTGGCATGTATTTTATCAGCCATTTTCTGAAAATACAACTCAAGAATAACACTAGCTCTTTCAACAAACACAGAGAAAGACTAAATTACTATCAGTACAATGAAACTAATAGTTTTTTATCAAAAGAAAATGGTGCTGCTCCCTTTGCTGCCCCCCAGCATGTGGTTGGCTGCAGCACAGCTGGTTAAGAGGATTTTATTAAGAGAGAATGAAAAAGCACAACATTAAAAATGAATTCATGACTAAAGGACATGCTAACAATAAATTCTATACCTGAGCATATCAGCCTGTCCTGAGACAGGTGCATGTGTCCCTCACCCATCCTGTGGCAAGCCACACTGCAAAAGCCAGCAGATAAACCCAGTATTAGTTTTGATTTGGGATTACTGGAAGCACTGTGGTCACACGTCTTGAGTCAGGTTTTTTCCATCTCAAAGACTACATTTGCAGTGTCTTCTGTACTGCAGTGGGTATAGGAGGGATTCTAAGAGCACACTGTATGGCCCTCAAAACTAAGCAGATTATAGCCTGGCCAAATTTTCTTGTAATGACCAGTGAGTATAATCCACAGAAATTACAGAAATTACTAGTTTAGTAAGAAGAATGTAAGGGCTTTTTATATGCCAGTAGCAGGAAATGCATGTTATTTTGAAAAATGATGTCTCCATTTACACAAAGGCCTTAGAAGAGGGAGAAAACATTTACCAAAAATGTTATATCCAGTACCACTCTTGAGTTTCTCATTATTACACACTCCTTTTTCCTTTGTTTTCAAATTCTCTTTTGACTCATTTTAGATTACCTCTCTATCCTGCCTGCCCCCCACCCCAAGACACATTTAGTGATGGAAACCTAAAACTCACCTGTAACTATAAAAACCCCAAGATATGATACTCCTGAGGGAAAAACAAAACCAAATTTCTTTCCTATTTTTCTCATTTTCTTCAAAGCCTATGGTTGCAAAGTAGAATTTTGACTTAAAAAACTCACTTATTCCTTTGTTAAACAGTAGAAAATGACAGAACGTGAGAGCATGTATAATATGAGTTTAGAAGTGTCATTTATCAGACTTCAGTTTTGGTCGAGGTTGCCTTCTCTAATGTCTACGATAGACATAAACTCAATCTCTCATAACTAAGGGGTAATAAAATACAGAAATAAGTTGTGAGATTGTGCAAGTGTTTTTTGTTTGTTTTTGCTTTTGGTTGTTTTGTTTCATTTTGTTGGTTGGGAGGGTGTTTGTGGTTTTTTGGTTTGAATTTGGGTTTGTTTGGTTTGGGTTTGGGTTTGGGTTTGGGTTTTTGTTTTCGTTTTTGTTTTTGTTTATTTTGTTTTTGGTTTTGTTTTTGGTTTTGTTTTTGGTTTTGTTTTGTTTTTGTTTTTGCTTTTGTTTTTGCTTTTGGTTTTGCTTTTGGTTTTGGTTTTGGTTTTGGTTTTGTGTTTTGGTTTTGGTTTTGGTTTTGGTTTTACCAAGGATCTGGATCTAAGAAAAAATCTAAAATGGGAAGGGGGAAGGGAGGCAGAGAGTTCTACAGCGATTCACACCTTGATTTCATGGCTCATTCACTTCAGGATCAATAGTGTCCACACAGAAGATGCACTATTCACATTATTTCACATAATGAAGGGGATAGCTAAAAAATTGGCTTCGTTGCACACTGCAGCTACACTGACATTTGTAAAAATGTCCAAATCCAAAGGGATAAATAATTCACAGCTTTGCTGAAAGATAGCATTAAAGGGGTTTGATAGATTGATAAAGAAGAATGCAGCTGTAAAAATCTGGCACATCCAAGCTTCAGGGAATTTGGACTGGTCTACTATGTCCTCACATTTCTAGAGAACTGTTAAACTTACCCCCTCAAACGTACTTTTTTATCTTCAAATGATCTCTATAATAAAGCACAGGAAGACTGAAAAAAAATCAAAAAATACCAAAATGGGTCTGTAAAAGAAGCTTCAGAAAGGCAATGAGAGAGGGGGTTGGCTTGTAGCTTTCTAATTACTTCTTTAAACACATTCCTAAATTGGAACGAGAATTATATCTTAGAGTTCGTTTCTCTGTGGTTTGACAAATCAACAGTTTACCCATTGTAAAAATAATTACATGTTTCATTTATTTTCACTGGTTCTTTTAATAGAATATTTTAGTCTTAAAATTGCAAGGACAGCTGAAAAGCTTCTTTGAGAATGCAGAAATCTGTGCATTACAGAAACATCTGTGATGCCTAATTCTGTTAACAATGAATGCAATGGCTTTATTTGTTTCACGTGCTATCCTCTGCATTCCAAACATTTGAGGATATTCACTTAAACAGACATTTATCTGATTTTAACCCTGGAGGGCCCTTGTCCTGTCCACATTTCATCCAGCCAGAGCTAGGATGTATTTCAAAACCAGTCCTCATCAGATATGTGGACAACAGTTGCAGAATAAAAAAAAGGGGGTTCAATTCTATGCAATAAACAAGTTTTCCCCTTTAAGCACTTCACTGCTTGAACTAACAGTAGGACTAGGCAGTACCTCATTCTCCCAGGCACATAGGGCCTGAAAAGACTTGTCTTAAGAATCACCAAGCCAAATCCCCCATGTTGCATACAGTTGTGAACACTGCCTTTGCTAAGTTGTCCTTTTCAATGCTGAAAACATTTCTAGATATGCTTTTAATTTTTATAGATTTTCAGGACCTAACAGTTCATTTATATCTATGGTAAATACTGTAAAAACAGTAAGAAACCTTGAGGCCTGGTTATATTAAAAATTGTGCCAAATTTCTTTCTTTTACATTTTTCAGTTTTCCTCCTATAGGGAGAGGACTTCAGCAGGTGTGGACATGTTCTTTTGCCTTCTTTTCCCTCCATTCCTTTGGTTTTCGACCTTTAAGGGTTGTTCTCTTCCCCTATCCTAACCTCACTTTGGGGCTCCCCAGTGTTCCACTCTCTTATCTCTCTGATCCCCACATCCACTTTCTTCTTTGGACATGCAGCTCTGAGCCACAGAGTCACAAATCTACCCTTTTATTCCAGACCTACCTCACTTCAAAACTAAACTCTCAGCATATCTCTTTGAGCTCCGGTGGATAACTGTCAAATTAAGGTCAAAATTGTAACATCTTCTTCCTGAGGTATTTGAGGCTACTTTCTTACTCATTTAGTGTGGATAATGGTATATGTATTCATATTTCAAAGATGTCATCTTTAACTTGACCTGCTCCTAGTTTTCAAATGTCAGGGATGTGGAATATGCTAAAGTTCTACTGCACAGCACCTGCCCTTCCACACCTTCACAAGACAATTTTTTTCCAGATGGTCATCTATGGTCTTCATATTTGCAACTTTCTTTTGTTTGGAATTGAATAAAGGAACACCGGTGTTTCAATGTGCACAAAACACTGATGTTTACAAAGATTATTTACCTGTCTTACTGAGTGAGAGAAGCAATGTGTCCATGACCCTGCAGCATAGCTTCTCCCTCCTCTACTATGATGTGACTTCTTGAAATTGTTCACAGCTTTTCCTTGCCCTATTTAAATATTTTCTGACATTCAACTTCAAGAGTCTGAGCCCCATATCCAGCTTATGATTATCTCCTTCCTGTGGTGAATTTTCAACCAAGAATCCTCAGGCACACTCAGCATCCTCTTTATGCTTTGTTTATTTTAGTAAAACTCACAGAACTACCTTATTATCTTTCAAACAATTTCTACCAGTGTCCTTTCCCTAAAAGATTAATGCTCATCCCATTGCTGCATCTGAGCCATTAACTGCTATTTTTAACAGTGCCATTTCCTTATTGCTTTTTGCTCCCAGTCTCCTATGTAGACCAGATGACGAAATGGCCGCTGACCAAATTCACACTTTGCATCTTAACAGAGAGCTCAGCAGAGGAAAATCTCATCTCATGTGTAGGGCCCCAGTAGCTGTGGTAACACAAAACTATGAAATCCTAGTTCTAATGGACAGCATGACCAAAAATAACCATAAACTCTTCGGAGTTCTGAAGAACATTGCTTTTAATACTTCTGTGATCTTTTTTACAGCGTTGTTCTCACTGGAAACCTTATCACATTTGACCTACACAGAACATGGTGACATTCAGGTGGCCTGACATTGGGCACCTCCAGTGTAGTAATTTCATTCTGTAGTAATTCTTAGACTTCCTCTAGTGAAGACAATAGATGATGAAACTCTTCTGGGAACAGCTCATCTCATCCTGAATAGTCATCTATGACAGATCTGAGACACAGCCTTGTGTTTGTTTTCTCCTATTGTGTCTGAAGATGGTCAGAGCTGCAGTGCAGAAACACATTTGGCAGTGTAGACATCTAAAATTAGGAGATGTAAATCCCTGTCCTGCTATGATACCTGGTGGCACAAGGCAGCAGAATACTTTTCCCTGGGCATTTCAAGTTCTGTCTTTATTTAAGGTGTTCTTAGCACTAAACTTGTACCATGGGCGCATACGCAGGGAAAGTTTATCTCATCAAACACAGCCAAAAGAACACAACAGTTATTTTCTGTTCCACAAAAGAAATAGCAGCTGCTCATTTCTGATATAGAAAATACACTGATCTATACTTTCAGCTGGCATGAGAACAATGACAGCTTGAGTGTCTTGCATTTTCTTTAATCTTTATGTAATTTTAATTTGTTTTAAAGTTTATTCACCACCATCCCCTTTGCCAGGTTTCTTCTACATGACCTAGACCACGTCCAAAACTAACCCTTGGACAAATGTAAAAGCAAAAAGAGCTCTTAAACAGTATCTGTATGTTCTTTTGTCTCGGGAAATGTAAATTAGGGCACTGGGTGAATAACACTGCTTGGCATTGTGTCATGAAATGTAATTGTGGAGCTATGGCAGGGTCGAGATTTATGAAGCTATCAGGACTGGAGTGGGCAG
The DNA here is from genome assembly GCA_017589585.1 of Phylloscopus whistleri. Classification (NCBI taxonomy): domain Eukaryota; kingdom Metazoa; phylum Chordata; class Aves; order Passeriformes; family Phylloscopidae; genus Phylloscopus; species Phylloscopus whistleri. The sequence goes on along the minus strand of JADMLD010000679.1, from coordinate 3,394,356 downwards.
GGGGCCAGCTTACACCTGCAGCACTATTTTAGCTGCTTTCCAGACAAGTAACTTTGGAGTAAGAGGCACTGGTTCCTAAGATGACATTATTTAACAGATTGACAGGCACCCCTTTGAGATGGGTAGGAACTGTACAGATGGGGGAAGAAATGAAATAAAAGACAAACTAATTGCTAAATTGAATTTATATAAAGTAAATAGAAAGTATATTTGAATAAGAACAAAGATACTAATGGAAATAGTAAATCATTTGGGCAACTCAACAAAATCCCTAACCACACATGAGTAAGAGGGAAAGAGGAGTTATCTTAAGGACGTTAAAGGAAGCAAAGGATTTTTACACAGTGATAGATCTCAATAACAACTTATTTTTAATCCAATGAGATAACCTAAAAATGCCTCTTTATTGGTAACTAATGTGGTCTGTTGAAAAAAAAAACCAAAAAAACCCCAAACCAAGCCCAAAACAAAACAACAAAAAAAACCCAAAACCCAAACAAACAAAAAACCTTCACAACAAACCAAAACAAAACAAGCAACAAATAAATAAAAGCACCAGCATACGTGTCTCTGCCTCAGTGACTAGATTTCTACTGATGCCCATCATATTCTCTCTCTTACTTATTCACAGCTCACTGACCAGATTACAAAATCACCAGCTTCAGAAGCTGCTCGGGAAAGCAAAATAATCTTCACAAGAGTCAGATGCACAAAACAAAGAACTACAGAGAAAAGATTCAGCATTTCTTGCATATGCTCTGCAGTACCTTTCTGGTTATTAAATGGAGCTTACATTATTGTGGCAATAATAGTAATAATAGAAATTTGACAAGCCATTTGCCACAAAAAAACCTTATGTATAGAAAGTGGGTTTCTTGTAGTGAGGCAATATCTGAGAAATCCTAATTTAATTGAATGCATTCAGTGTACAAGTTTATATTTCTTCATACTACTCTGTTGATTTCCATTATTCATCATTTCCACTGAGCAAAAGCGTCAGATCAGATAGAATTTTTCTATTTTTCACTTTATGATCATAAATTCATATTTCACATATTAATTTAAATTGCAGTCTTTTAAGGGCTAGAATCTTTGCTTCTCCTGAGCATTTTTCCTCAATCACAGATCACCAAACGCAGATGTGCATATAGTGAAAGAAACCATCAAAACAGCCAGCAAAAATGCTGTAGTTTTTCTCTACATGTATAATTATATAGAGAAATTTTTTTTCAGTATCGTAAATCTATATATTAGGAAGGTTAGTTAAACAAGAGAAATTATTATTTTCTGTGTAATCCTTAACAGGGAGAAGGTTAGTTAAACAAGAGAAATTATTATTTTCTGTGTAATCCTTAACAGGGAGAAACAAGGACACTTAAACCCAAAGTGGACAAGAAACTATAGTGAGTTCTCACAATCACACAACTGTGCCTCTGCTTATGTGCTCAAACCAGGTGGATATGCTAGCTACTCCATTGTTTCAGATGCCAGGAATCCAAGCCTGTCCTACCTTACCAAACACACCCCTATTCATAACAAACAGCTGTCAAACACAAAAGGGCCAGCTACTAAGCTAGAACAAATTGATACAGGTAATTTTGAAGTCTGTAGTTTTCAGGTATCAACATATTGGTAATGCCCCATTTCTGCTTCACATTTTTAACTCCCAGTTAATCTTGGTTCAAAGCATTTTTTGTATTTACAAATTCCTTAATTCTACCCATTCAACATCATGAGGAATCAACATATCCTTGGTTCTTTCCATCAGGGCTTGGTTGTTCTGTGTTGGGGCTTTTTTGTTACATTTTACTTAGATTCCATAAGTTAATGTTACAATTCATTACCAAGTGTAAATTTTCGTTAAAAATAAATAGAAAGACAGATAGTGCAGAAATGATCATTAAAATGTTTCTATGTGAAATAAAATTATCTATTTAATGCTTTAGTTCCATACAGCTAGAATGAGATTTCTGTTGGCACCCAGAAAATTCAATATGCCAATCTGGCATTGCATTACTCGTTGGAAGCTTCCACTGCATTAAAGTGCACTATAAGAGGCTAAAAATTGGATGAAAATTGTCTCATTATTTATGTTTCTAGAAAGTCAGAATATTACCACTGAACAGTACTCAGAAAGTTGATTCTGGAAAGAAAGATTATGTACTAAGTCTGGACTTCAAGCTAAATGGAAGAGAGCATACCTAAACTCTGGGCATTGGATTACTACAACACATTTTCAGTGCTGCTAGCACTAACCAGACAATAGGTGTGAAAATAGCAATTAAATTGAAAAGCCTGACTACTTACCACTGTACTTATATGTACTTCTGTCTTTTCCTGCTGTTGGTATCTAAATTAAAAAATAATACAAGCACATTTTATATCCAACATTTGATAGATCCTATTACAGCTCCTTCCTCCTCTTAGTGTACTGTTTAACAGTGTACAGCAGAAAAGGGCAAGAAATTAATCAGAATGCCAAAAGAGTTGGGTTACATAGTGTGTAGAAAGCACTTCAGCTACATTATTTGCTCAATTTCTGTAGGGAGTTGTGAAATAGAGGTCTTAAATTTAACGTGTCTGGCTTACTTCCACCTGGATTCACTTCAAATCCGTTGCCTGCAGCTTGCTGAATACAGAGTGGGAAATCAGTCATTACATTAAGAACTGATGGCAAATGATTCCAATTCACATTTTTCAGCTAGTATGTTTTTTAACCTGGAGCAACACCAAATTGAAAAATTTTGCAAGCTGGGCATAAAAGCTGTGTTGTAGACTAAATATATTTCCAGTTCTACGAAGTCCACAAGGGAATATTTCTCCAGCATTTCTCCAGTTGCTATGCTACCTACTGAAGTTACAAGGCGCACTATATCTTCAGCTCTCATCCTGTTCTTTTTCTCTCTGCTACCAGTCAGTGTCAAAGCTGCTCAGCTGCTGTGATCTACAGTTTAGCACTGACCCAATTTCAATGCATTTATAAATGTCTGATGTAGACTTATGGGCTATTTGCTGCTAAGATAAAAACACACCTTTGAAATTAACCTGCTGCACTCTCTGATTTGAAGCATGCATTTTGGTTCGATGATATTGCAGGAGTTGTATATCTTTTCTGCTCTCCTCAAAAATACGGTTGTTACTCAAATGCATTTCAATAGCTCATGGAGACATTACACTGCTCTATGAAGCACTGACACACATTCCTTACTTAATTTTTTGAGAAAACTCTTGACAATTTCTAGAACTTACAGAAGTGAAGGGAAATTTTACTTCCTGGAGTCTTATTTACTTTAGAAGCTAAATCATAGGACAGAATGGAAATCTGTCAGACCTGAACTCTGCTACTGATGTCATTTTAGCCAGGGGACCCTAGTGGCTGTGTAACACTAGATGTGTTTAAATGTGTATTGATTTTGTGATGCTGACAAATGTAAATTTACAAGTTACAGGAGTATGTTTTAATCATGTCACAGACAGCAGGTCCAAAATAGGTTTCCAGTATATCATAATATGAACTTGATGCAGAAAACTTTTGATACAAAACACATTAAAAAAAGTCCACAGCCCTGACTGATTTTTTTTATTATTTTTTAATGAATGCAATTTAACCGAGACACAAATTGCATTCCTGTAACAACTTAGTGCATATTCTCTGTTATCCCCATAAAAGTATTCATAATTCAGTGACAGTATAAAGGGAAAAGTGTTTAATTTGAGCTAATATTTCACACAAAATGCAACCATGACAAATACATTTCTGGAATAGTGCCACTCAAAGCAGTTTTGCCTGGACAACATTATGAGAGTCTTTAAATACTATGACTAGATGATCAGGGACTTGTTTCAGTGTATTTTCTTATTTGTATTTCTGTAGAAAATTTTTATGTACAGAGAGATTTGGTTATAAGAAAGTATAAAGACACTGGTCAATGCAACATTTTCTGTCAATAGATCTCAGTAGGTAAAGGGAGATCCTAGCATCCATGCGGGGAATTGGAAGGGAGAAAGAGGGAAGAGCAAATTTCCTGAAGATCATACAGTGAGCAAGTGGCATATTTAGGAATAGAGAGAAATGGATTGAAATGTAAGAAAATAAGAGCTCTATCATAGCATTACAGTGAGTGGAGAGCTTCTTCCCATCTCTTCCATGATGAAAGACCTTCCAAAAGTAACTTGATCATGGAGTGCAAAGGGTCAGTGTTCTTGTCATACTTTATTCAATGGCCATTGCCCGGCATAAACTTTCATCTGCCCTAGGAACAATGAAGCCAATGCTTGTGTTTGTGTATCAAGTTATCTTTTCAGTATATTTGAGGGTCACATTTTAATAGAAGGAAAGAGAAAGATAAGGAAAACATATATCATTTAACCCTTCATTGAAATGCATCAAAAATTACATGGATTTCAACACAAAAATTAATTCTTTAGAATTCATGTTTATCTACATGATTTTCAAATTGAATCTGAAGTAGAAAACTGAAATATAAAGGACCTTTTAAAACATTTTTTTACTCAGAGCAATGGCTATGTCAGTGACACAGCATGAAGTGTTCTACATTTGTTCAAGGAGTGTCAGGGATTCAAATCAAACTGAAATGCACATGTCAAGATGAAGGATTTGGAAAGCTTTTGTTCAAGACCAAAACAAGAATATTCTATTTCTATATTCAATCCCGATGCAGCCCAGAATCATGGAACTCTTGTGATAAAGACTGCAATTGTGAGAAAATCACATCTGAGATGCTTTGTTAATACAAACCTTACATTTGGGCTGGTTGAGCCAGAAGAAAAATAGAGCTATCTGTCAAAATCACATAAGGAAAGGGACCATGTCATGTTGGTTAATCTAATACAACACAAGAGCTTTCTGCATTTCTAACACCCTGGACCAGTTCACCCAGTTCAGCCACACTGGATCAGTGTGCTGCTAGTACGTCCTAGCTTTAGATGATTTTTTAAATGGTGTCTTAAAACTGTTGCTAGAGCAGTCACAAAAGGAAGCAGAATCCATCACCACAGAGGCCCCAAAATATTCTTACCTCCATGACAGAAGATAAAACACATCCATGATCTAGTCACACATTTTGGTGGAGTTGCAGAAGTTGTGTGCATTATGTGTTTATTTTCCAAAGTGCTCTCTGCCTAGGCAGAACATCCATAATCCAATCTTAGACACAGCTATAATTCACACTCCATTGACTCTTGATTAAAATTATGTCAGATAAGACTTTCACTCATTATAAAACATTAAAAGGAACAGATACAATAAATGTTCCTCTGAATAAGCAGCCATGATATCTCCAATTCTACATTTGGCTAAAGTAAAATACTTTTGTAACAGCAATTTTGTGTTGGGTGTGTTTTAAATAAAAAATTTAAAAATCTATTGGAAAACCATTTAAAACTTGTTGGGCTGCAGAAAAAGCCATAGTCTTCCTAAAAATGTATTTTAACTGTAACTTTGTCATGCTAGTGCTACCTGTTCTCAGATGTAAATAGGAATTTGATCAAATAGCATACATTTCTGAACATATTTGACAGAGAGTATTTGCTCTTTAGGTTGCTGTTCTGAATTTTGTAGATATTTGTTTTGACATCCACTCATTTGCTAGAGAATTCAACTGGGAAGTGGAAGCTTCCACAAGATGGACATACATACATTTGTTTTTCTAGGACAGCATCTAAAGGAAGGTGAGATGCTCATGAGAATTTAAATTAAGCCAATTTCTTGTAATTTCTATGCTTACTTGTTTCAAGTGTTTTAGATTCAGCATCCTTTTAAGATGTCTCTGAAAAGGCTAATTCCTGCATAAGTTGAAGAGTCTGTTATATCCTAAATAAGACTTTTTGATAGTATAACAATGTGCCTAGAAATTAAACCAAGAAATAGTGCTTTATTTCCAGTTATAGGGGGTTTTTTGTCAACTATTATAAACATTATCAATTTAATTCGCTGATTCATGTCTTCATATTCTAGTACACAAACTAATTAATCAGTCTGTTCTAGATATAAATTAAAACAAAGTAAAGTTTTTAATTTTTAGATAGGTCTGTTTCTTCTGTGTACAGATCATTTTTTCAGAAAGGCACCATTTGTAATAATCTCACTGGTAAGATTATATTTCTAACATTTGACCCGTCTTTCACCATCCAGTAGCCTGAGGAACCAAAGTTTATTGGAAAATTTTGCCCATTCTTTTGGTAGGGTTTTTTCTAGCAGCCAAATCAAGTTTTCAACACAGCTGGTGAAATCTCACTGCTTATAAAACCTTCCCTCAATCTGTGTGCACAAGTTTAAGGTTTGGGTTTTAGGAAGCAATTCCGCATCTTTAGTTTTTACCTTATTTTATGCTTCAGTAAACAGTCTGGAAAAACAAGAAGCCAAATTAATTTCTGAAGTAACTCCTTTTACTGAAGTTGACTTATGATATAGCAAGGCATCTCAGAAAGAACTCATAAACAAAGTTAAGACAAGTTCAGTCTTAACCATATATCACAAAAAAAATCTTAGAAAATTATGTCCTTTTGTGTGTATCCAGAGGTATGAACAGAGGTTTTAATTCACTTTTCATGTTTGAAGATATCAGCAGTACCCTGATGACTAAAAAATTTGTCTTGTCTATCTTCTTACTTTGCTCCTTACCACAAATGATAAAAGTTTTGGTCTACTGAAATCTTTGCTTGAGGTATTTAGAGATTGCTCTCCATCTGATAAAAAACTACTTATGATCTGCTCAATACAAATTTTTCATTTGGTTTTGGCTTTAGCATAGTTTTAGCACCTTATAATTTGCATCATACTCCATAAACAATTAGTTTTAGAGAAACTACTAATGGTTTCTGACTCTTGTGATCTGATATTGTAAATGCAGTCAGCAAGAAGTATGCTGCGTTTTAAATTTTCAGATAAATATTTCAAAGTTCACAGCAATATTTCAACTATGGAACTAATAGCAACTGGCAAACTTGGAACATGGAACTTGCTAGATGACATATCAAAAGCATATGCCTTGGCACTGCAGTTTTGAATGAGGTTTTGAGTGCCTGAAGCTGTGAAAAACTTTGAAAAGCAACATGTTCTGACAGGTCATTCAGTATTTCCTCTTATTTTTGCATAAAATACTACTTAATTTATTCTTTGCTTTTCATATAATGTGATTTACACCATCATGAAGTGTATTATTTCTTTTTCAGATACACATGGAATTCACCCTGAATTTGCTTGTTGTTGTTGTTGTTGTTGTGTTTAGCCTGCATGGTATGAAATGTTTTAAACTGTACCATGTCCTGACTGATGAAAGCCACGTATGTCTTTAAACCAACCACTACAGTGAAAGGTCACCAAGGTGTAAGAATTTAATCCTGGTCCTCACATTAAAAAAAAATCACAAACCTACTAAATAACAGACTGATCTTCCAACAACATAGAAATAAAAATGCTGAATAACTTTATAACTTTGTTTATTCTCCCAAACATAACATTGTATTAAAGTGTGGTTGTCTGTCATAAAACCTGTCAGCGTAAAATTTTTGTAAACCAACAATTTTAAAGCAATGACCATTGTTATGTTTTGCTCTTTGAAAATATTAGCTTCAGAATGAATGGCTGGTAACCAAGGCTTGTACCTCTTTCCACAGGGCAACAATCAAAAGACTGAAGGGAAAGGAAAGCCTGTATTATTTTTCCAAGATAATACATTCGTGATTATCCTATAATTATTATCTGTACATAGAAGCTGACTGAGTTTTTATTTAGTTTTTAAATATTGTAGGCTTACAAAGTCATGGCAGAATATAAGGGAAGTGGGCAATCAGGTAATGCACTCTAAGTTTGCCAGGGAGCGATCTGTAATGAACTAGTGTGTTTGTATTTTCACCTGCATTTCTGGCTATGGCTGTCACTGAGCTCACCTCAGAATAATCTGTAGAAACCGGGGAGGTGCTTTTACTGCCTGGAGGAGTCTCATCAGGAATCAATGGACCTCATTATCTCTACAAAATGCAATCCCAAAACTACATTGTGCTGGTGCTCTTTTACCCTCCCTTGTTTTCAACATTTATGTCCTCAACTATGGCAGACTTTTTGAAGATGCGTGGAATATATCCTCACTATGTCTCAGAGATGAGAAAACAGTATGTCTCTAATGTGCACAGTGGAATTTGAGTTAAAAATATATAGCTACTTTATGGAAGAACTGAGATCAATTAGACACAAGTTGATCTGTCCCAAGTTTGGGGGTTTTTTCTGGTTTACAGAGAAGAATTTAGAGAGGAAGAAATAAAAAGAACTGAAAACAAGAAGGGGATAAATAAAAAGGGATTTTACTTTTAAAAACTTTATTTGCAAATCATCTGACCTAGTCAAGCTATAGCAACCTGACTAACAAAATTCAGCAATTCACCTAATCCTCTCTAGAACAGTTTTGGAGTTTAAATAAAATATAAAATATTAAGTAAGCAAATTTTAAAAATGTACTAGTTTACTTCTTTACTTTAAAAAATGTTGAAGGATAAATTAATATAAATTAAATATTGAAAAAAATTTAAATATTGAACAAATTAAATAGTGAAACATCCATTTTTGCAGACATCTTTTCAGTTTAGAAGAAAATAATGTTCCTGAATATAGAAAACATTTTTCTGCAATACAGAAAGCTTTCCTGCAAATATATTTTTAAAATAAATTCCTCATAAAATGCATATCTCTGACTAGAGAAATAATTTCTATGGCTGTGCAAAAGAAAACAGAATTCTGAGGATTTAAAAGCTGGATTGACGTCTGTGATAAGATTGTGGTTTACATTTATAACTTTCAGAGTCAACAGCGTAAAAAAAATACTTATATTGAACTTGTTTAATTTACAGGATTTTGTATTTCACTCAATTTCACTCATCACAACAGAAATGAGATATTTTGCCCCTTTGAATCCATATGCTAAGCAAACACTGCTTACACAGCATGAAAGCAGGTCGAGACAAATGTAATTGTTTTTTTTCCTGCACACCACCTGCATATCAGTGCACATAGACCAGAAATCAGTATCTTGCTTCAGCACAGAACTGGCCAGGCCAGTCTGCCTTGCTCAGCTATACACTGCCAACCTAAGCTAATGAACTTTGCTGGCAGTTAATTGCTTTAACACTGTGCTCTGGGATGTCTATAGACACTGGCCTGTTTAACAAACTTACCTTCCAACTGTGCCCAACATAATTGATTTAAAAATAACTCAAGTATGTTTTCACAGCCATAGTAACACCTTTGAATTACAGGAGGGCAAAGCCCTGGTGCTGCAAAAGTTCTCTAAGAGCATTACAGTTAGCAATGAGACCAGCTACTCAACTTAGTTAGAAAATTAGAGCAGGTCAGAATTGTTTTAACAACTATGATCAAAGCAGCGTTGAGTGAAAGGAGGGAATGTGCAGCTGATTTACAGATAACAAGGACAGAATCACCACCCCGAGCTTTCAGCACAGCACTGTTCAGAGAAATTTGAGTCACACAAAATACAGAACACTTAAGTCACAGGTACAGTTTGTCATTTTTAAAATTTACAATTGTTTCTTCATCAAGAAAGTTGAAAATATTTCAATAAAGTTGAAATATACAGACTTCAGCATCTCATAGTATAATAGGTAGTAGTAAAATCAAAACAGAAAATACTGCAACTCACTGGAATGTTTTCCACAAACACATGGAAGAAATCAGGCCAAAACAACATTTTGGATGGATTTTTTCCCACTAGAAACCATTTCAGCAACTCTAGTTATTACAGTTGCTCTAGCTTTATGCTATTGTACGAAGCAACAATATCTCTTAAAAAAATGGAGTTGTTTCTAGCAAGGATACGAGAGCACAGTGTACAATGTACTGAACAAGAAACCCTGAGCTCTTCCTATTCTTTGCAAAAGGACAAAATGACCCGTTACATCTATTATTAGCTCCTGTTGAGAGCATTGATAAAAATAAGAAAGCAATTTATTATTACGTAAACTTAGCACAGTTGTTCAGAAAGAACAAAAAAATACAAATTAGAGTTCAGTTTTAGAAACCTCTTATAAAACAGACATTTTTGAGCAGTTTTTTAGTGTTAAAACAATATTCAGGCCTTAAATAAGCAGTTATTTGACATATAGGATGGTACCTCCAGGGGCAAAAAAACTTTGCTCTTCACCTCTTTTATGGAGTGCTGCAATCTGAGTCCAAGCCTTCAGCTTTCCTTTACCTGCATAACCCTAAACAATGAGATCTTTAATGAAAAGGATGAACATTTCAGCTTCTTTTATTCACCATTCAAAACAAAGATTTCGAAAGCCATACTGTGAATTAGAGGGAAGGAATTTCTCAGAATGATGAGCCATAAGGAGAACTTTGTGACTTGGGCAAAATGACAGTGTTATTACTAGCAATTTCTGACCACATTATTTATATTAATGCCTTCTGCCTAAGAGTGAAGCACAAGCAGAATGTAGCTTTGAGAAAATCAGTATTGTATTCTGAAATTGCAAAATGCTGGGCACAAGGGGGTTCAAATCCCTCACCAGCATTTTTAAATGCTATGTAACACAGTAATGGCAGATACCATAATCCTTCAATAGTTCATACACATGTATACAACTGAAATGCATTATTTTCTGAAATACAGTATTCCATAAATAAATAGTATGGGGCCTAGAGTGGCAGTTGGTAGTATTACTCATATTTTAAGGGATTCAGCAAGACATAAGAAACCCACTGATCACCATATGGGCACAAGAACATGTATAAGGAATTACACACACTGAAGTATGCTTTCTATAATGCATTTTGTAACAACTCAGAGTACCTGAAATTGTGCAAGCAGGGCTGAGTTTGTCACAGGCAGTGAAAATCTAAGAAACAAATTCTGTACAAAGATATTGAGTCTACACAAGCTTCTCTGTCAAGTTTTTGCCACAAAAAAAACCCATTTTGGTTTTATCAGTACAGACAGAGAGCCCAGACACAGAAAGAAAACATAGAACTTATAAACAAAATGTTGCAATAAAAATTAAATATAGACCTAGTGAAATCCTTAGCAATCCATGGATTTATAGCAGATTGGTGACATCAGTGTGATCAAGTTCTGAGGAACCTTAGAAGAAAGTCTTATTCAGCTTCGTCTGAATGCTTTCAAAGTTAATTCTTTCTGGAAGCATTTGCTAGAAATATCCTCCCATGAATGTGAAGAAGGGCTGTCAATCCCTCAAACTTGCTTTACTGTAAAATTAGTTGGATGTCACCAAATGTTAATTCTTTTCCCAAAGATAATAATGGACTTGCCGTGAAGGGGGTCCACAAGTTTTTTTTCTTTTGAAGCACCACCACCACCCCCTTACAAATTTGTGTATGCTGACTCTGCTCCTTTGCTTGTGGCAATTCAAGGAATTAATCTCTTTTCATGAAAACAGGCATGTTAGCTCATTTTGTCTTGTATATACAACTTGTTCTTTTGTTCTTATCACCTTTGACCCTAAATAAGTAAATGAAGTTCCACTTATATTTCAACTTATAGTTGAAAGGCTCTACAAATTTTTTTCTGCAGCATTTTAAATGCCTGAGATTTTCAGTTTTTGTATACAACAGCCCAATGGCACAACTTTGAAACAGAGAAAACAATCTGGATCCCCCACTGAACTTCTTTTCTATTTTATATCAAGTCTCTGGGACAAGGATAATTCTAAATTTATGCCACCACAACTTTCAGATCACAGTTCAGCCTTGCCACAAGTCTTGGCTGAGCATTCCCACTACGCACTGTTCACCCACGTATTTTATTTGCAATTGATTTCTTCAATAGGCTGACTAAAAGCCTATTGAAACCAAAAAGGTTTGTAATTCTTGCACAGAACTGCTGTACAAACAATCAATCAATTATGGTATGGTCCTCTTACAGGAGAAGACTGACAGTGTATACCTATTGTGGTGGTGCCACCTGGCCATGTAAAAGCTCTTGTCCAGCTGTCCATTGCAAGGACAGCGAGTGATACAGAAAAGTGCTTTCATTTAATGAAAGGCCTAAAATATTATAAAAATAAGATTTGGTTTCTCAGAAAAAGCAGATTTTTGTCAAACATAATTTTATCCTTTAGCTTTGCCAAAGTTTCCAGAGAAAAAGACAAGCTTTTTGCCCAGCCTTCACCAGCTGTACCACCTTCTATTGCATGTACCCAGCACTGGGATGGCCTGTGTGTTGCTAATGCACAGACATCATCAGGAATCTTTATTGTGGAAACATTTAACTCACAGAGATTGCAAAACTCTTGGTTGAAGACTGCAAACTCGAGGACTTGCTGAAACCACCAGAGCAGCTTAGTGGAATTGCTGCATTAAGTCATTACCATTACACAAACAAAACATTGCCGTGGGGTTTGATGGTGTTATAAGGTGTTGTTTTACTACACTGCTCAATTTACAAACCTTTCTGTATACAGGCTATTCTGCAATAAGGCTTTACAGATTTGGCAAAGAAAGAGAGGAAGTATTTTTTGTAGTTGTTGGAATAACAGATTAAGTTGTAGGATAGCATTTTATTTACAAATCAACCCTTTATTTCTGCCTGCACTTAACAAACTCATACTAAAAGCCCATTTAGAATGTGAGAAACAGAAGAAACAGGATGTCTTAAGAAAGCAGATGGATAGAAGTAAATACAGAATATTTATTCTTAGTGAAAAAAAAAATCTTAGAACAACCTGAATGGCATTTATTTTTTCCCATTGGCATCACTGAAAATTACACTTCAAGAAAATATAAAATTGGTATTGTAAAGTGAGAATTCATCTTTTCATTTTGTTCATTTGTTTGCATCTTTTTGCACGGAGAGTGGGAGTGGGGAACACCTCACTTTGAGATTGGGGGAATTACCACGAGGAAATAAATACAATTTTCTACGGTTCTTCCTACCAGAACCAGTTGAAGTGTATAAGCTATTTTTTTTTTTTGTAAATAATTCCACACAAAATACTTTTGAAATTTGGACCACAAAACAGCACAAACAAGAAAAATCATAACCAACCTGCTAGCAAAAGATTTCAAATTACCTCTTTGATCAGGAATTACACTGTTCTTGTTAGAAAAGGATATGTGGTATTGTCTTACAAACAAAAAGAAATTAAATTTCGTTTGTGAAAAAAGCAGTATCTTTATATCCTTTTATAAGGATATTAGGAGGTACTGTAAGGTTTAAAAGGTAGCTATGAGTGTACAGTTAAAAAGAAAACAGTATTGTTTCTTTCCATGTAGAGAGCCAGAACTAACAAGGACAATATTGCAGTATTGAGAGGACAGCAGTGCTAACTCTGTGTGCACGCTGTGCACCAAAGCTTCCACGTCTTTCTGAATGACCTGGTCTGGTTCTTACACTGGGGGGAACACTGTGAAATTGCAGGAATGTAAAATCATTACTCTGTGGACAATCTGTCTGGTTCAGGGCAAGGACTTGAACTTGTCTTTTAATTTGAACTGTGTGACCTAACCAACAGGCCAAGAAGAGGATATCTTTTTTCTAAGGGAAATGCATACAGATATATGTATGTGTATTTATATATATATATATATATACACACACACACACACAATATATGCATACATGCATATGTATGTTTATATGATATATGAGATATATGAGATATATGAGATTCATCCTGATGGGGAGTTTTTGTACTTTGCATCCTTAAAAACCTCTGAAGTAATGTGAATTTCTCATGTTACTCCAAGATAACATAACTTGGCAACCCACATGTAGATTGTGTGGGGGGCCCCAGGCTAGTTAAAACCTCAGGTCAGATTCTTGCATTAGCACCTTTATTTCATGGAGTCTCTACCTCCTCACTGCAGCACCCACTCTAATTCTTGGCTTGGTAGGGTTGCTGTGATCCTTGTCATAAAATTCAGAAACAATGTGAATTTACAAAGTACTATCTGTGGTACCACACTTACAGCCTGGTCCCAAAAATCTCACTGTAAAAATAACAAACCTTAAATCAGAGAGGAATTCCTTGGTAACTATTGATACTGATTAAACTCTAATAGTTTCAGGTCCAGGGCACAGTGGTATGCAGGCAGTCAGTTTTTTTTTTCCCCAGTGTATCAAACCAGATCAACACAAAGTCACAGAGGCTGTGTCTATGCTCAAGAATAAAAGTGTATCATGTACCCTGCCTTGGCACAATTGAAATGCACAATGAGGGTGGTGTTTAGTCACAGTAACTCCCAAAGCATGCTGAGGAGACCTGGTGAACCCTCCTCTCACCCATCCACGGTGTGTAGGACAGGCTCTCTCTGATCTCTACCTTGCCTTGACAAAGTGGATGAAGAGGTCAAGATCAGCAGTGCAGGGAAGAACCCAAGTATGGGTCAGCATGCAGAGTGTCAACCAGGCAGCACCTGAAACAGCAGATTACAGCACAAATATCTTTCCTCTTACTTCAGACCAGTTCAGCTCATCATTTTAGAGGCAAAACTGTCTCAAATGAGCTTTGATCATCCATAATGGATTCTTTCTGACTGGTTGTCAACCTGAAAATTAAAATGGCTGGTTGAGAAAGCACAACAATGTGCTGCAGCAAGGGGAGATTTATCATTTGTTGTGACTAATGAAGACATCATCACCAGCGTAAATCAAACAGGCCAGATATCATTAGCCCCTTATATTTTCCTTAAAAAGCAAAATGCCTTTGTCCACAAAAGCAAAAGCCAGCATACAAATGTCAGTGTATTTGTTTTACTAATGGTAAAATTATTTTCTTTCTTTTTCAGCGACACGCTGGACATAGATGAAATCAACAGACTGTGCACATTTTTTAATAAGATAAACAAAGATGTAAAATGAGGAGATAAAACAGAGATGCATTCATGAATGCTAAGTTATTCCAATATTTAAATTAATTATATGCTTAAAGAGTGATTGCCTCTTTTTATCTTCTTCTAACTTACAAGCCAGAAAAGAGATCAAGAAACACAGATGGGCATTTATTAATTCTATTCTTCCCTCTACAATTAAACTTTAATCTGTTTCAAAGGACATTTGGGTTCTGTCCAATGTAGTTGCCACTTGAAGCAGTGATTAAAGATAAAAGATATGAGCATTACCTGTAGCAGCATTTTGGGGGAAATTTGGTCTCTGGAAGAAATACACTTTGCAGCAAAAGAAGCAAAGGTTTTTATACAGTGGGTTATACACAAAATTAGTTCTAATTGATGTTTCTACAAACAGACAACTGGCTTCCCTTTTTGAAAAGCAACATCTGTGAAGTTTTATTTAAATATTTTAATCTGAGTAGTCTTTAGAAAAATCAAGAACCAAAATCCTTTAATGTCATTAGTCCTCAGCTGGGATTTATCATAAATAACCCTCTATAACTTAAAAGCTGATGTAAAACTTGTATAATCAAAACCAAGACTTCAATCACAAGTAGCAGGTTTTTAAATCTGAATGTTTATTAAAAGATCTGAACCCTTTCTTCTCACAATGAGGAAGAGTAGCATCAGTGAAAAGCAGCACGTTTCCCCCTCCCTGCAGACAAAGTGCCTGCTGTCAGTGGCTGCACACATCAGTCTTCGCCCTGGGCTGGGCAGCAGGATCTGTCTGCCTTCCCCTGCAGCTGAAATGCAATCCAGAAAGGAGGGATTGTGCTACTGTGAAACATTAATATCTGCCAGGCCACGAGAAGCTATGGCTGCCTCAGACATCAAATTAGATCAATTGGCCATCTGGGGTGAACACATGGAAGAACATACAGAGAGCAGTGAGCAGCAATTAGTCTTCTGAGGGTTTCAAGAAGGAGACTAATCAGTAACACAGAGATCACATCTATAACTGTACTATAATTTGAAGAACTTTTACCTTTAATGAGATTTAAAAGCCCTAAACAAATAGGAATACCCACCTAATGAGACAGCTATCGGTCTGAGCTAGCAAATACAGGGAATAGAGCCTCAAACCTTGACCAGCTGCCCTCAGATAAGGATGCCGGGAGCCTTTGTTGCAGGCACTCCACAATAAGGGAGCATCAAGCACACTTCTGGCTGGTGCTGTGGAAAAAGCCTTAATAAGGGTCGGGCTCAGATCACAGCACACAAAGCCTGCAGTTTGGACAGAAGAAGGGGTCATTCTATGAGTTCAAACAAGCCTAAATGTTCTTGGGCATGGAGTGATGTGCCACAGGGCATATTGCCCAGCAGGTGTTGGAGCAGCTGTCCCAGCAAGAAAAGAGGATGCAATATGGGTTCATGCCCCTCAAGGCTGAAGTAATTGGCCATGCTTTCAAGTGAGGTTTGGGCCAACTGACCCTGACCTATGCAAGGCCACCATGAGGCAGCAGTGGCAGCAGCAGGTGACTCCCTGCTGCAGGGGACAGCAGCACCACCTGACAACCTGACCTGCTGGCTGCAGAAGTTTGCTGCGAGCTGGGGACCTGGCTCTGGGTGTTGGGGGGGACTGCCTGACCCCTGACTACCACTCCATGATGTTCTCAAATGTAGACAGCAATGACAGTGCTGGGAAACCTGGAGAGCATCCGGAGTGACTACAGAGCTCTGGGGGTGGCAGTCGGGGACATGAGAAGCCAGGGTTCCCTTCCCCACTGCCAGCATGGAGAGAGGAGAAGGTGTCTGGTAATGCATGTCAGCCACTGGTTGTGGAGCTGCTGTTGGCAAAAGGATTCTTGTTTCTGTGGCCGCTAGCCTGTCTTAAGATAAACATGTGAAGATTTGTATTTAAATTATGATAGAAAAACAAGAAACTACTTAAACTACAAGAAACTACTCAGACTCAGCAGCCAGCAGTTATGGCCAGGACTGGAGAGTTAGTCCAATTCCATTTCCTGAAATTAAATATAACTCTCTGCAAGGCTTACCCTGTGGGAGACAAAAGATCAAAAGCTGCTTCTCCCCCCTCTCAAGACTTCTACCCAAGTCCCTCCTGCCCCAGTTCCTCTCTCCTCTGCTGGAGGAGTTTTCTGCCACTCACAGGAGAGCAGCTGAGCAGGCAAAATTCTGCTGCCTGCCACCACTGTCCCTCTACAGATGAGTGACAGACTTACACCCTGCCTCCTACCTAGTTATAGGGTTACAGACAGTAAATGATAGCTGTGCAGTTGTAGTGAGAGCAAGGAAGTTTAGCTGAGATAAATGATCCTTGCTTCCTCCTGGGGTGTTACTGAAAGCAAAAAGGAAGTAAAATTAAACAGGCCTATTAATTGCCCCCCCTAACTGGTGTCAGTCAGGCACAGCTTCTCGGAGGTTAGTAAACTACACGGTATACTGAGGTAGCTAAGTGAAGGGTCATCTCTTAGTAGCAGGAATTTGGCAGAAAATAGCTTTTTATAGAAGTAAAAGCAAAAAGAGACCTCAGAGCTCTGAATACAGGCCTATCTATTTCTTTTGATCCCAGGAAAAACTTGGGACTGCTTCTATATTATTTTAGAATAGAAGAGCTAGCTTGATATTGTTCCTGAATGAGCTGGTAGAAAATAATGAAACACATAATGATACCAATTTATACTCAGATTCTAGCAAAATATAAATATTGAATTTTTTGTCTAATTGCCACTTATTGCCTCATAAATTAGAAACTGCTATTCAGTAGCAAACCATTTGCTTTACATGGTGCTGCGCATTTTATATCAAACAGTTGTGGGCTTCTTTTCTTCCCCTACTTTGGTTAAAATATATAGCTCCCTTTGGAATTGTTAGATTAATTTGGTTTGGTTTATAGTTTGGATGTGAATGGCTCACAGTCCATAGGGTCTAGCTTTCCCTTTTATAAATAATTCCCTTTTTATGGTGCAATTAGGATGCACTGTGTTTTTGCAACTCACCTCAGAGGGAAGCATGACAAATGGAAGGTACTAAAAGTTCTGTTGCTTTTCCTCCCTGACACAAGCAGAACCTCAAGAATCCAGAATAAGGACTGTAATGGTGTTTCTGCATATATTGAGTTCACAGTTTCTCCTGTGTACCATAATTTTTATTCTGATGCTTTACTGTGCTGTTATATTTGTTCTTGATATTTACCTCTGTCAAGGGGCTTCTCAGTATTATCTACTTATTTATGCAAGCATAGATCAATACATGCATTTTGTAATGAATTTGAAGTTATTTTGGTGAATGTTAACAGGTGCTTACAAAATATATACAGATCTTTACACTACATTCAACTCATGACCAAAACTGAATTTATGGCAAATGATAATAAGAACATGAGAGCCCTTATCACTTATAACAACTGCATAAAAGATGATGAGATGGTGTGTGTGTGTGGGGGGGGGGGGGGGGGGGTTAAGTGAGCAATTACAGATATACCCATTCTAATGGATATTTTTTATTCTGCCTACATAGAAGATGTATAGCTGAGTTACTCTCAAGGTACACGTAAGCCATCTCACCAAAGCATTTATTTTTTGCATCAAGTCACAAAAAACAAACAAACAAAAAATCACAAAAAAACAAACCAAACCAAAACAATAACCAATCCCCAGCTCCTTTATGTAAAGAAATACACATATACACAAAAACAAGCTCCTTTATGGAACAGATCTATGTGAAAAAGCTTTGTGTCAGGGTTTAAATAATGTATGTAGAAGAAAATGAAGAAAATAGAGACATTTTAGAGAAAAAAAGATTATTTGTTCCAGTGCCCAGTTATCACTCCTTCTTTGGTAAAATCTGCAAACAATTTCCTTCATTGCTATGTCACAGTGAATGTGCTAATTGAAGTCTTTTATTGAAAATGTTGCCATGGCCATTCTCCCATTCTCCCCTCTTGCCTGGAAAAGTTTCAATTACAAAACCACATCTCATGAGAGCATTTCATGACAAAGATAAAAAATCACACATTTTACATACCAAATACATACAGCATTCTTCTCAATTATTCCAAAATTGCTTCAAAAATTTTAAATAGTGAACAGAAAATGCACTTCAATCCATCTGCATGCTGTTAGCAACGTGCAAAGAGAAAGATGAACTACAAACAATAAATAAATCATTTGCAATTAAGTGTTCAGTTTGTACTCTTTTAGACATGCATCAGCTTGTTGAAACCATGAAATCACAAGTCAGTCATTAAGAAATAAAGTCATTGTTAATATTCAATCTGCAAAAGAAAGTAATATCAGTCAATATAATTTACTACATGAAATGAACCTACATTCATCTCATGAAAAATCAGAAAAGCACAAGAGCTGATGTTTGTCTGTTCCCACTACAACTGTATTGCCATTCACACTCCAGGCGAGCATAAAGGAGTGAATGTGTAAAAGAAGTGGAAATGGCTTGGGGTCAGATTTGTTTTGGCATATGAGGTGGAAAGCAAATAGCAGTGATGTGTCACTTTCCCAGATCTTGCCCTAATAAGGGCCCCTTGCCTCCTCCGGGGGAGTACTTGAATTTCATAAGACATATAACATATGTTCATTAGACATTATTGTTCATATAGCCAGCTCTGTGGATTAAACTCTCTAAACCAGTAGGCTCTTAAGATGAACTCTACTCCACCCCAGGCTCACATACACTACCTCCCACCGCACCCCCCCCCAAAAAAAAAGTATTATGTGTTATTACTGTCTTGTAAGACTTGTAAGATTTGGGGGCTATCCAAACTCATCAGGACCATATGAAGAGAACCCAAGCTCCTGGAACAGTTGTTTATTTACATTTTCCGACTGGTTTTCAGACAACTTTATTCAACCACAATCAGTCTATTTAGAAGATGAGAATGTTGCCTATGGCAGGGTTGGTGCTAGGGCACCAAATAGTTTTTTATGAGCAGTTTCTTAAGAGTGGGACTTCTGAGTTCCCATCTGCACTCTTCGACATCAGACAAAAAACAGGTCCAACTGTGTTTGGAAATGCTGTCTTGAAATTTTAACTCAGAAGGGATGCAAAGCCTTGGGAGAGTCCACTGTTAACCTTGAAAGAGAATATTTCATTACCCAGGCTTGGCTGGCTCCTCACCATGGAAGCTCTGATACTACACTTTGAGCATCTCCTGAAGCTCAGTAAGAAATATCCCTATATATTTACTATCCTCATGTGCTCTGAGAATGCATACCCTCATATTGTCTTTTCTAATTTTATTCTTCTCACTATCTGTTCTAGCATATATGTGTATATATATATATATATATATGTATGTATGACGGGTAGGCATGCTCCTTGCTGGATTACCAGAGGCTTCCAATTTCTTTTCTTATATTGTCTACTTTACAATTTCTTTTTATTTATTTTTTTTTTATTTTTTATAAATGCAGAAAGAGAGTTCAGGAAGAAAAGAATGCCTGAGGACTTAAACAAGTACTTTTCTTCCAAGTGTGGGGAGAACCTGGGAAAGCAAAGCTGGTTAACAGAGGCCGCACACTTGGTTAATATACTTGTTTCAATAGTATTGCTGAAGATACACTGCCGAGAACAGAGCAAGTTAATTTTTGCAGGCTTTTTGTTTTGTTTTGTTTATTTTATTTTTGTTACAAAACAAAAAAATATTATCCATCAAATTGAAAAGCAAATTGGAACTCATCACGCTACTGAAGAACTGTAGTAAACAAAAACACCTGCAAAAACAAGCATGTTTTAGGAGTGAGAGTAAGTAATTTTTTAAAAATAATATGCTTGTTCTCTTAATACAAAAAGTCCCCTTTTGTACAAATGACAAATATATAGGGTTTTTACTGTTTAAAATAAGAAACTGAGCCCTACCTGTACACCTGTGTGCCTTATTCTTATAACTGCCACCGCGGACACCATGAAAAATAGAGAAGAAAGCATGCACGGTGCAAGTAAAATCATGCCACATGTACATACTGTATGAAAGCTAATCTTTTTCTTCAGCTTCACAGCACTATGTCTTTCTCCTTTATGCATTTTTATTAAGCTCTCCAGAGAAGCCATTGCCTTCAGTTGATCTTTATGTTAGAGAACACATTCTCAGAGCTTAATAAGTAGTCATGGATGCTGTGCAGATTTGTGGCTCACAGTGAGAAGGCAGCTCAGAAGGGGAGTGTGTAGAGACATGAAAAAGCTGTTCAGACACTGAAAACTCTGTGGACTGGGGATGTGTGAAGAGGCTGCATTCTTAGTTTACATTTGGGTGGATGCAATACTGAAGAAAACATCAAAAATTTCTTCATGTGCTGAAAAGTGCTGAAATGTTGAAAGGACAAACAATGGCATAGGAACAAGAGGAAGATAAATTTTTTACTGGAGTACTTATGAAACTGTTAATGTTGTACAAAAGTCTTTTAAAAATTCATATTTTTTGGCAGGTTTTTCCCATATTAATGCAGTATGGACACCATCAGTAGAAACACAGGCTTTTTGTGTGTGTCCTAGTTGAATGAGAAAAATATAATCCTTTTCCCCGTGTAACAAAAATACTTTTCCTGTCCTTTTTCATATTTTCAATGGGGAAATGGCCTCATCTCACCTGTCTTTTGAGGACAGTACACAAAAATCCTGCTCCTGGGAAGCAACAGAAACAGCACTGTAAAATGCTCTACCATAAGACACACGTTTTGCATGTCCCAGAAATGCAAAACCACAGATGCAAACTTCATCTGTATAGATCTTGATGGCATCAATCAGCCTCTACATACACTGGGCTTCCTAATGAAAAACTACTGGGAAACATCAGTGAAGTGAAACAAATTTTGTTCCACTGTTATCTTTCAGAAAAGGAAGACAGACTGCAACACAGTAGAAAAAAAATTTGGAGAAGAAAATTGAAACAGATCCAGAGATGTAATTTTTTCATATTTTAGACTCAAACTTTATCACTCAGTTTGACAATTGTACTCAAATAAAACAAAAATATTTCTCTTTAACCCTCATACCTTCATTCATCTAAGACCATCCTTGTCCACAAAAAAAAAAGTGTCAGAAAATCTTCAGAGGCAAAATGCATCAAGAGGTTGTAGTATTATTTAATGTGTTGTATTACCTTACCACGACATCATAATAAATCCCAGAGGTATGGTCATATTCAGGAGTCAGTACTGTGAAATCAAAGATCACATCCCAGTCTCTCAGCTATGCTCTCCTCTGCACCTGTACCAGTAAGTGGATGTGCTTTGCAAGGCAGGCTTTTATGATTACAAGGTGGAGAGAAAGCTCAACAACAGTAACAAATTATGGAGTGGCTTTTGTAGTACTTCAAGAGGCAGGAATCTCTGAAATTTGCTCCTGATATCATTGTTTGACACTGCCTCAAATCCCCTTAGTGTCCACTCCTCAGATCTGAAGATATAAATAAATGGTCAATGAAGAAGTTGCACAAATGCTTACATGAGCAGCTAAACAGATGAATAAGAAGGGAGTTCTTCTGGTAGGTTTTGTTGTTGTAATTTTTCTGGCTTGTTACTGGACCAGGAAGCAGGACAGGTATGGCACTGTGAGAGGAGTAAGTTAGGAAGGTAAAGTTGCACAGTTCATTTGAACACAAGCATGATAAATGTCACAAGATTTTTATAGCTGGTATGATGTGCAACTCTCAGCTAGGAGTAAATCTGTTCAGCTCCTCAGTGTTTTTTGCAGACAGCATGCCTCTTCCTTGGCTCGTTCAACAGACAGCCTCAGTGCTTATAAGCTCTCTACAATAGCACAGGTTATTTTTCAGAAGCTGTGAGAAGCTCAATATAGAATTCTAGCCATGCCTGCACCTTAGATCTGCTATGTTCAGAAATAACTAAAATGGAATTTTCTGGGGAATATGATGTTTATGATGGTATTTGAGGTCTTTGTAGGCAGGTGTGAGATCAGCATTTTTCATGGCAATTAAAATCTCATTTCGTATTTGAAAACGAATATTCCTTTTGCTTTTACCAGCAGTGTCTTTGAAGCATATCATATTGATACAATGTCTAGTTGTTTCATTCTAAACACCCATTTTGGATGCAACACTACATGATAAGAAACCTGTGAAATATCTCTCCTTTCCTTCAGAGGAAGAAAAACCAAAACAAATAGATCCTTATGGGACATGGAAAACCCTGATATGCTGTGTAAAGGTCCTGGCACAATGCCTTTTTTCCTAGCTCTTTCTTTTTTTAACCCAAGATAGGAACACAAGCCTGAGGTAAATTGTTGTTCAGTGAAACTGGATTTTGGTTTGAGCTCTGAGTGTTTTTCTACTAGTGTCTCTTAGCGCATGGCTACAGGGGCTGTGTACGCTCATTTTATCTCTCCATGTGGTTAGCTGCAAGCTTGAAAATCTTGATCTAGACACATCTCTCTCCCTGCAGCATATTAAAAAGAGTGATTGCCAGTGGTCCAACTTTTACCTTTTTTTTTTTTTTTGATAGGGAGAGTGACAAGGGAGATGACACAGTGCAGAGTGAGAAAGTGCAAAAAAAGCAGAAAAGAAAGCTTACCAATTTCACTCATAATCTGAGACTGATGTCAAAACAAATGTCTGGTGAGTGAAAGGGATAAGGTTTGCCATTTCACTCCAAGTCTAGTTGTGCTGTAGTCTGCCTCGGTGCTGTGCTGTGTGGGTCCACACTCCCCACAGCCCTATATTTGCAGGAATATCCGTCTATAAGCATCAGTTTCCCTGTCAGCAACACACATTTGCTCTGAGTTAAAGTGAGAGTGGGCACGGGCATCTGAAAAGAGTAAAATCTCTTCGGCACGTAAAATCTTGTGGGTTTTCCCATTAGATAATATTTAAAGTGTTTTCCCTCCACCCATTCATCTAATTCTGCTTCCTTTTTTTGCACTATTATTTTCCCCATTATGACGACCAGCACTATGAAATCTGGCAACTAGGTTGTTTTTACCAATGATGCTCCAAAAGGAATATCCTTGTGACTCCTGGAAAAATTTGCAAACAAAGTTTCTGTGTTTTGTGAGACTTAAGACACAGCTAATCTGGTTGCCAAGAGAGGTGTTTCGATGAAATGACAGTGAAAAGCATTGTCTTATGTTAGTTTATGTTCCAAAGTCTGAGGTTAAATAAACAGAGCTTCAGAAAAGATGAAGAGACTAATTCTAGAGGACTGGAGATGAAATTGTAAAAGCTCTGGCACATCACACCTGTTTTGCTTTGCATGTGACCCTCACTTTTCATAGCGTTTAATACCATTGATTGGTTATTTTCACTAAAACTATGTTAGAAGCACATTTAGAGTATTAATATCTGTAGATGAAATTCATGTCCCAGTTTTATGCCACATTACGAAGAGCATGATAACAATCTTGAAGTCATTATTATTCCACCTATTTGCCAATAAATATAATCATGTCCTCCCTCCAGATTCTTTGTAACTTCATGTCTCAGAAGATGAACTCTCAGGAAGAACATTACCCAGAACATGAACATAACAAGAATGACAGAATCACCACCTATTACTTGAATTCATCTCTCTTAATTAGCCTGATTTTAACTTTTTCTATTCTGACAGTTATTATTTATAAAACTTGTTTCTGAATTTCTAAGTTTAGCATCTACATAATATTTTTCATTGTTGCATCAAGTAGTTTTATCAGGAAACATCAAGTATTTGAAGCTATACTACACACTGTGGTGCTATTTGTTTTGGTAAAATGTGTATGTCTTTTGTAAACCCATTCATTCCATTTTGGTTTTAGTGAAAACTTTAAGAAATTCTTTCAAGAAATGGGATTATATTAAGGATATGTATAAAAGGAGTTCTCTTGTGTGTTTTTCTTTTAATGGAAAGCATTCTGATACTCAGAAGACATATGATACCCCTACCTGACCTGGATACTGGAAACTCTGTGCCTTGCCTCCAGATTTTACTTTCTCCAGTTTGCCATTCTCTTCAGACTCTTACTATCAGTGATATGAAATGCTGTGCACTGATAGGTATTGACAGGTCCTGATTAAAATTCATTTCACATCACCTGCTATTACTTCAAAGGAGCAAAGATCTTTTTTTGAAGGAAAACCTAAGTTTTCTTTGAGGTGCTGAGCATGAAAACTGTGTCTTTGTTTGATAAGCAACATCTGATGATTCCTCTCTTTTCAACTCAACAACTGGTCACTACTGAAAATCTGTAAAAGCTGGATTTTGATTTTGTAACATCCAGATGCTGCTGACAGCTAACAAACTGCTATTTGGAAAGCAGTGCTTATCCTTACCATTTCCTAAGGCAGAAGAAATAGAAAAAAAGGTACCACAGCTTGAGGCACAGAATTTATTTTCAGGCTAGCTCTGTATATTTTGACTGAAGGGAAGCTGCTTCATTTCAATGCAATTTTCTTCTGTTCATGGCCATTTAGAACCTGGTTGCTAAATCTTGCTCCCCTTTCACTCTGCTTGCAAGTTGCATGTAAACTTCCAGTAAATTTGCCTCTTTTTCCTGCTTCTGAACAAGTTCAAGTCAATTTTGCATTACGGGCATGTGGGACCTAAATGGAAGACAGTAAAAAACTTGTCATCTGAAACTGAACTGAACCAAGTAAATCCAAACAGAACACTCCTCTTGCATTTGCTTTCTTACCTCAAACAGTTTTGATCAATTTCCAAGAACCAAATTGTAACCACAAGTTTTAACCATCAATCCTAGCTTTAGTCACCAGGGTCATGTGGAAAATAAAAGCATAGATCCTTGGATCTTATCTCTTCCTTGGACTAGCTCTCTTCTGATTTCTCTGCACTCTATTACTGCCAACATGTAGTAAACAATGCAACTGACAGCCAAGAAAAGATCCCTTTTTAAAAGTGATACTGTCTTCAGGAAAGATGTCAATCCTTGTCTTGGTTTTGAAAGACAGATATCTGCCAGGGAAAGCTGGAGTTTCCCTTGGAATGGAGAATGTAAACCCCGCACCCCCTCCAAATTATAATTTTGCAATTATGGGCTTTCAGGCAAAGATTTGGGAATAGGAATAACAGTTCTTTACTAGGAATATTAACAATACAAATGTAGTAGAAAGAAAAACACACCAAAACAAACAACAATCCTGGAAAACCCTGGCAGAGTCAGAGCTACAACCTGACACCCTGTTGGTCAGGGTGTTGGAAGCAGTCCAAAAGTGAGTCCTCCTGGAGTGGCAGATTTGGTTCTGTTGAAGTAGAGACGATCCTGTAGAAAAGGAGTCCAGTGATGGTGAGAGGGGTCCAGTCTTCCTCCGAGAATCCGGTGGAACCTGTGCTCCTACATCTCAGTTTTTATCCAGGTAGGAATGGTTGGCTCCCCTCACTGGGTGGAGCATCTCACAATGGGATGATAGAATATGTTGTGCCCTTAATGAGCCTTAATGGCACATCAGCAGAAAATATCCCCCTGGAGGGAGGACGGGCAGTGAAAGAGATAAGGAACAATGCCCCACCTGGTTTGAACAGCTGCCCCGTTATCAGAAGGCACTTGCTCCCCTCTTCCAGAGTTACAAGAGATAAAGAAGAACATCTCCCCAACTGCTTTCAACAGATGAAATAGAATACACATTTTTGGTTCCATTAACCCAAGACAATCCTATATTTTCCAATTTTGCTAGAGAAAAGCAACATATTATTAAAACATTACATAACTCATGGGTTGATTTAATAAATATATTTCTTTGGCCAGACTCCAAACACTTTGAAAATATCAGCAATAAAAGATAACCTCATAGTTCAGATCTGCTTTCAGCAAAAAGTATGCCACACTGCCATTCTTCCCCAGCAACCAACCAATAAAGGCAACAGTTGTTGGCATAATACAACATGGTACAAAGAGACCTTCCACTATGACCCTCCAGCCACTATAAAGATGGTCTATCAAGTCAGCTTGTTGTAGGCTCTCACCAGTAGAGATGGTGCCCCCTCTTTCCATAGGACCCAGTTAAGCAGCAGGTCCCAGAGAGTGGCATTTCCAGGTTAAGAGCAATTAGCTCAGTCTGCACCAGTGCTTAGCCTGTGTCAGCTCCTAAATGCTTACTGCCAGCTGGCACATGGGCACTGACAATACTGCAAGGATGCAAAAAAAATCAGTCCTAGCTGAACTCAGTGGTAAAGAATACTAGGAAAGGAGGTGTTTGGGCTATCAGCAGGGTATCAACAGGACTGGAGTTAATAAAAAAATTAAGGACAAGTAACGTCAGCATTGGTGAATGAGTTCAGGAAAAGTGGATATCCCAGTCATCTGACTCAGAGGTAACTAAGTCTTATGAAGAAAGCCCAGATAAGACAACAGCACATCTGATTTAGTCAATGAAGATGGACCTGTTCTGTGAAATACCTCCTTAGTAGCCTTCAAGTGACAGCAAAGTGGCATGAGACAACTTCATTTTTGAGCAGCTGATTTAAGAACACATGCTCATTTATCTTCAGTAAGACTAAATATGGATAAACAAACAAAAACCTGTGCAAAATCCAGAACTTTAACACAAGGATGTTCCAATGCATGCACAACACCAGCAAGAAGATGAATAACAGAAAGATAAGAGCAGCAGTACGGCAGATACACACCTTCATTGCTGCATGTGTGAGCAGGCTGCATGTGTGCGTCATGCTGCAGTGGAGACTGGGTAGAGATAATTAACAGGTCCACAACACTGAACAGCATTGGATACAACCTCCATTTATGAGCAATTGCCTTTATATTCTGCCCACCTACCTGCCCTCCTTCCTTCTCAAAAGATGCAGAAAACCATGTGTCCTTGTTCCTTTGACCTGATTTGATTTGCTCAGTACTTCATTAACTTTGATATCTGTCAATGCATTTTCCTCTCTTTTTGCAGGCTGTAGCTTTCTCAAAGAGAGGGGAAGTGCTGAGTTCAGTGTGGACATTACTTGGCTGACTTATTCTTCCCAAATCTATCTGGATATAGTAGAAAAACAAGGGAAAATAACATAGAAATAAATCTTTGAGCATTATTTACAGGGAGTGTTTTTTCCATCCTTTGGGACACTAACCTGTTTCATGTCAGGATGAAACCAGTATTTTTCAGAAATTTTAAAATTATTAAATAATTGTATTTTTTAAGGGAAAATAGGAAATCATGCTTCATGTCTGCAAACACCTCTTTTATTCCAAGTAACCACTATCTCAGTTATGACAGTCCTCACCTAGCAGCCAGGTGACCTTGATATTACTTTGTCCCTGAAATGGCCTGGGCCCTGAATCCTGAAGAAAGACCCAAAAAGACAGAAGCAGTAGCAGCAATTCTAAGCACCACTAGTGCCACTGGTTAATACTGGCTATTGGTATTAAACCACCAGTTTAATACCAATAGCCAAAAAACAAATTGTGCATATTCACACTGAGTTTTGTGAGATTCCTGCTGACTCTATTTCTTCATCTTTTCTTAACATAAAAATAATTTTAGAAACTAAGGGGTAAATCATATGTAGAAAGGACTATCAGTAGTGGGACAAAATAATGAGGGTAATGTATCATTATGGTAATACAGAGGAAATAAATTCTGTTCTTTTTGGTTTTGAAGGAATTCAAAGGACTGAAAAATGAAATCATAAACCTGTAGCTGGACAAGTAAAATGATGTAATGGGTTATGCCACAGGACCCAGGCAGTACCTCTTGTATTATGACCTCCTTGAACTTGTTCTGTTAATGAACACACATCTTCCATTAACAGCCCAGGCTCCCCTGAGGCAGCACAAGTGTTGAATCTGCTCAGTGCTCTTTGACTGGGCTATCTAAAACATATGCCTTGCAATTGTCATCCACCTTCACTGCACCATCACCCATCCTAAAACTCTGATTCTACACAGGCAGACAATTTAAAAGACCAAAACTGACAGACAGTCAGCATTCACCTTCTGTCCTGGAAAGACTAAAATTGACATTCCTATGGTCTGTTTCAAGAATAATATAGATTAACTAGGAGAGATGTAGCCAGAAAGTATCATAATCACCGCATCATAATTACTGAGGAAATGCTGTAATCCTGCTGGTCCACTTACTAACAGCCCATTTTTCCAGTGCAGGCATACTTCCCACAACTGGCAATGACCCAAAAGCTGTGCCAGGTTTATTCAGAACATAACAACACTGCAGAAAGAAATTGTGTGGGGAACCATAGGAACGGCTGCATCTTAGCTGCACATCCCAGTGCAACTACTACAAAAGGTGGAAAAATATGCTCATCTTGAAATATTTGGTAAGATAAACATTTAACAAACCATGGTTGGATTTTATCAAGTCTATTTGCCATTCCCACGCATTTCCCTGCACTTCAATCACAGGCATCCAGATTACAGCTTATTAGTTGTTCCTCAGTGTCACAATTATGGATAATCGGGTCAGTTCATAAGGATGGCAAAGCTAGCAACTATCCCTGCTGCCTTTCCCATTTATTGCACCTCATTTTATATTGCCACCATTCTCTAAAAGGCCTTTAGGGTGCCTTCTAGACAAAAGACTCATTCACCTCTTCCAAGAGGAGATAAACACCTTTCCTACTACCTCTACTTCCTCTTGACCCTATTAGCTCTACTTGTCAGAATCAGATTCCTTACCAGAAACATCAAAGTGATGTTAAAGAGGTAGATTGTGAGAGCAGCAATAGGAATGGCAAAGCATGTGAAAAAGGGATCAAGAGGGAAAAGACAAGGTAGTAAGGGTTTAAGATCTGGCAACTGACCAGGCCCTGCTGCTGACTGACAAATATTCTACTAATCAGCAGCTGGGATAAGTCATTCAAGGTAGCTTTGTTTCCTGCATTTTATTTGCCAGAGTAACCACATTAACATGGGTCAATAGTTACACCACCTATAATGTCTAGCACATAAACCATCATCTAACTGCCTGACTTGCTTATTACCATCTGTCATTCAAAAAGCTCTTATTTGAACTCTGCTGCAGTCAGTTCCTCATCAAGGCTTATTTTTATAATTAGATTTTTAAATAGCATGATTCCTGCAGGATTTTTTAGCCCAGTGATGATTCATAAGAGGATAGTAATATTGCTAGCTATTTCAGTATATTAAATACAATCTCCTAAATGAACAAAACTGAATTTAAGACCAGAAAACGGTCTATGGTAACAGCTTTCCACAAAATGCTGATCACTGTTATTATATTTGCATCTCAGTGCATCACAATCTATGCAATACTTGAAACAAAAAAAACCAAACCAAATAAATAACAGCATGTACTTAAACATGCTTACAGGATTATGGGGCTCTGAAAAATGACATGCTATTCCACTACTAGGTATAAAAATTCCCAGCTGTTTGATACTGTGAGGGAAATATATTAGTTTTACATTTTATAATTTCAAACCCTGTTGTCAACAGGTAACTTATGCTACTTTATATTCCACTCATCACAGCCCACTATAATTCCTTCTGGCATGACCAAGTAAAATATATCCCTCTGTGCTGACACTACTTACTGTTTTTTTGTCTCATATAAATGATTTGTGGCTGTGTTTTGAATTTTTCTAAGAGTATTTCCAGAAGCTTTAAAAAGAAACAGTACATTCAGCAGAGCAGGCATACCAATATTTTAGGAAACAGGAGAAAACCTTTGGTTCACTGTCTGACCCTGCTTAATTTTCCTCCTGCTACTTCTTGCCAGAGTCCCCTTGGCCCCTCTTTTCTGTTCAGGCTCATCAAGTAGTCATGGAATCTATTAAACTACTTGCTTTAGGCTATTTGAGCACGTGAGTGCTGCTCACTCCAGCCCATATGTCACACACTGAAATGAATTGAGAATCAGTTTATTCTGTTTCAGTATAATGAAATGTTGGTTAGGCATGCCTATGTCTCATCAGTGGAGGAAGGAAATGCCACACATGGTGAAAACAGCCATGAGCATGAAAAAGGGGTCTCTTTCATCTTGGTACCTTAAGCTAATTAAAAGAGTCCATTTGCAGTTTCTAGCCTCAACCATTTTCAAACACTCCTTTGACTACTAAGATACTCATACTGAATTCCAGACCTCTGCTTGGGTTTGGCAAGGCTGTCAGATGGAGTGTTTACTTCCCAAAAAGGCACACTTGATTTGAAGCCCAGAAACCTGGTTTGTTGGTGATTTTTTTCTGTCACTTTTAAAAATGGAGTACTTTTAAAAAGCAATTTCGGTCAAATACTGTAATTTCACAGAATCATAGAACCACAGTCGCAGAAGCACAAAATGGTTTTGAAGTTGACACTGTCCTCTGAAAGTCATCTGGCCCAAAACCCCTGCTCAACATAGAGTTGGTTGCACAGAAACATGTCCCAAACATGGTTTTGAGTTTCTCAAAGGATGGAGATTTCATAATCTCCCTGGACATCTGGTGCCAGTGCTCAGTCACCCTTACAGATAAAAACGGTTTAGAGGGAGTATCCCATGGATCAGTCTAATCCATTGCCTTGTTCTGTTCACTCAGCACCACTGAAAAGAACCTGGCTCTGTCTTCTTTGCACCCTTCTTTCATAACCTTGCACATACAGATGGGATCCCCATGTGCCCTCTTTTATTCAGTTCCAACACTTTCAGACTTACATGTGAGGGATATTTCAGCCCCTTGTCAACTCTGTGGCCCTTCCCTCCGGTGAAGCCATGCTGACACCTCCTGATGATTTCTTGTGCTTTTGTGCCTGGAAATGGTTTCCAGGATTAGCTGCTCCAGCTCCTTCCCAGAAACCTAGGCAAGGCTGGCCTTGGCCTGTCTGTAGTCCTCTGGGTCATACTTAACCTTCTTGAAAATAGAGGTGACATTATGACATTTTATTTCCTCCAGTCTTTGTATACTTCTCCTAGTTGCTGGGATGTATCAAAGATTGTTGAGAGTGTCCCCACAATGATACCTGCCAGATCCCACGAGTGCATCCCATGAGCCCATGGATTTAGCTATGCCTGATTTGCTCGTAGTCTCTGACCTGATCCTCTTCCATCAAAGGTATTTCTTCCTTCCTGCAGGGAACCTGGCCTTCCTAAAGGCCGGTCTTTCTATAAAGGCTGAGGCAAAGAAGGCATCAATATCTCAGCCTCCACTATGTCCTTTATAACCAAGTCCACTGTCTCATTGAGCAGTGGGCCCACATATCCCCTAGTTTCCTTTTACCTAGGTACTTACAAAAGCATATCTTGCTGTCTTTGATGACCTTGGCCAGGTTCAATTCCTTTTAACTTTCCTAGGTCCATCCCAGGATGCACAGGCAGTGTTTTACTATTCCTCCTATATTACTTATGCTTTCTTCAACCTTTTTTATGCCTCCTTTTGTGTCTTTGAGTTTGGCTAAGAGCTTTTTGCTCATACACACTGGCCTCCCATCTTTTATGCTTCTTATGATGGAAATGAAGAATCCATTGTGCATTGCCTGCAATAATAAAACATTTTCCAAAATTTTCCGTGACAAAATTCTAGGTCACTAAGAAAGCTCCTTCGCTTAAACCACTTCATCTTAATACATGACTTAATGGAGACCAGACAATTGGTTGATTTAAACACCATTGTTACTTATATAATTAGACTAATATTTATGGAACTAATTTTTCAGGATTCACAGCAGATTTTGCTACCTAATTGGAAAAAAAAAAAAAAAAAAAAGAAAAGAAAGAAAAGAAAAGAAAAGAAAAGAAAAGAAAAGAAAAGAAAAGAAAAGAAAAGAAAAGAAAAGAAAAGAAAAGAAAAGAAAAGAAAAGAAAAGAAAAGAAAAGAAAAGAAAAGAAAAGAAAAGAAAAGAAAGAAAAGAAAAGAAAAGAGAAAAGAAAAGACATTACCCCTAGAAAAGAGAAATTCAAGCAACTATTTTGCCAACAACATTAGAGACATTTTCAGTGTCACGACCTTTGGCCTTTGATACTTTCAAGAGCTGTCCCTAAGGAAATCATCTGCTGGAATGTTAATCTGTTGCTTCTCTGACCTTCTACACATGTACCACATTATTATTACAACCACATGCTTCCCTTTTCATGCTGTCATTTTGACAATGGGGCCAGTGGGCAATTCATCTCCAGACCAGATAGTTGCAAGAAAGTGGATACCAGTAAATGAAATTAAATTGAAAAAGGATATTTCTAAAATCACAATAAGATTGCTTTTCAGCAGGAGACCCAGCTTTCTAATTATACATTATGTGAGGTAAAAAGTGTGTGGCACACACATAACAATGGTTTAGAGATAATGCACGGAATGATCACAGCTCTGGCATTTGTTTCAAGCTTTTCACAGCTTATTCTTTAAACACACATTTCTCTTTGAACAGCATCTAGGAAGATTTATTACTTAATTTCTCCTAGCCCGTATCATAGCTCATTCTTTCACCTGGCATTTGTTCCATCTCCCAAACTTAGGATGACTGGCACTACCTCAATGTGCCTTAAAACAAAAATAATAACAACAAACAATAAGATTTAGTACAGGGATTGTTAGATAATAATGACTTGCTGACAATCTTGTGTCTTTTATTTGCGCTTAGAAGTGAGCAATATTCTCATCTCGCAAGCCTCCTTGTAACGACTCCACATACAGAAACAACAATTTCCCCTTCCAGAGGCAGCAGCAGCAAAGAGAAAGGTACAGTTCTGTGCTAGTCACACCCAAAATCAGTCCACTTGTTGAATTTCCTGTGTGCTCATGAACTGAATCAACTAGCAAGCGTGCTGCAGTAAAACTTGATAACTGTTGCAAAAGATTTCAATATTTTAATCTGGTTTAATTTTTTATTAACTTCACCTCATTTGAGACATCAAATGTTTTGATATTTTATTATACAATAAGGGACTTTTTAGAAGTCTTCCAGATACTTGGTAGTCTAGCACAAGAATCTGAAAATATACTTAATAGCATAATTGAATTGTATAGTTTGTTTTAAATATATTCACTACTGTTTTGAGTTCTAAGCCCTTAAGCCTAAGAGAGGTTTGGTCCTCAAAAGTTGTTCAGACTTTTCTGGCCACTAGCATAGCAGTCATATTTAACATATGCCCACGGTTTAAACTAAAAAGGCTTGTTTTGAAACTGTCAAAGTTTCAAAGTCAACTACAGAGGAAAATTATCAAAATTAAGTTCAAGTCTTGATTTTTTTAAAGTGATACAAACATTAAAAATAACTTTTATGCATAGAAGCTATCATGTTTTCTAAGTCAAAACTAAAATAATCTTTTGAGGCCTTTTATTCTGAGATCACAGTGATGAAGAAAAAAAGAATGGAGGATTAAAGGTCATCAGATGACAGAGTTCAAATTATATATCCTGGGCAAGAAAAAGGTGCTGCAAAAGAATGTAAAGAATACTGGGCTTTTATCATACTTTTAAAGAAATGTTTCAGATTAGTACACCTCTAGTGTAGCTCTAAATTTAATGACATTATTGAAAATGCAATCTCAAGTTTTGAGCCTTGAACATACTAACAGGCACTTCAGCACTTTGTAAAATTTCTCTAAGCTTCCTATTAGGCAAAGAGATAAGAAACCTTGGTAAAGAGTCAAAGATGTATATCCAGTACAAAATGTGAGACAAATCTACAAAGCAGACTTAATGTTTAGACAACAATTTGAGGGTCAGGGAAGCCTTTCTTCTGAGTCGATCTGAAACTTTAAAATAAGTAAGATTAGTTTAAGAACAGCCATTTAGAAAAGATTGTTTAAATGCTGTGCTGTGAACTTGACCCAAACTCCAATATCTATTTACTGCCTTTTTTCACTATTTTTAACATTAGAATTAAAACTGGGTGTGGAAAATTATGACAAAGTAATTAAATGGAAATTAAGCCAAAAGGAGTTCATAACGAACCAAAATGTATTTGGAAAAGGTAAGGGTTAGAAACGTCAGATAGAAACATTCATTACAGTAGAAATTTAAATTAAAAATAAAAAATTTAAGGTATAACCAATTTTAGCCCATAGCCCCATTTTTACCTTGCAAAGATAAGGAAATCCCTAACCACAAAGCACAGTACAAAATAAGAGATCTTGCCCCCCCAAAAAAATTTCAATTATGGGGAGGAAGATTACTGAAAAATTTTATAATTGGTAATTTGGCATAGCATTAAGCAGTGAAAGCACTGGCAAGAGTACAACATGTGTTGCATCCAGAGAAACGGCAAGTATTCACAGAAAGTGAAAAATTATTAATTTCTTTCTGAAACTGGAAAGGGTGTCATAGAAACTGTAAATTCATAAAGTCTAAATCTCTATGTTTTGAAGCAAATTCACTGAAAGCCTATTTAAGGGTAAAATAGTACAAGACCAGGATAAGACTAATTCTGAAAGGTCAAATGAACAGAGTTTAAAAAAGAAATCATGTCAGAGTCCTTTTGAGATCAGCTGTTTGTGCTTTAAAGAAGTTGTTAGCTTTTTTTAGCTTAGCTTTTCTTGAGGCATTTGGAAAGTGGCTCAAAAACAGACCATTAAGTGTTGTAATGACAGAGAATGGGGCAATATAAGGCTGTGAACCAAGAACTGATGGAGGAAGAAAGATGCAGCAAATGAGCCACATAGAACTTAGGTCCTTTGCCATGGTTAAGCTATATAAGACTTCTCAGGGTCAGAAAATTAATACAAATAAAAAAGGACAGGGTTGCATGAAAAGAACAATATTGCAAAATATTCAAATAATCATAAATTGAGACATGAGAAATGCCATGTGTTTTTATAAACCTTTAAAAATTACAAAATTTGGTTAATTAATTTTTGTCAGGGTTTCCAGGTGTCAAAGAAGGCCAGAAGTGTCCTGGCTTGTGTTAGCAATAGTGTGACCAGCAGGACCAGGGCAGTGACTGTCCCCCTGTCCTTGGCACTGGTGAGACCACACCTTGAGTTCTGTGTTCTGTTCTGGTCTCTCACTACAAAAAGGATATTGAGGTGCTGGAGCAAGCCCAGAGAAGGACAATGGAGCTGTTGAGGGTTCTGGTGCACAAGTCTGATGACAAGCAGCTGAGGAATGAGGGGGTGTTCAGCCTGGAGAAAAGGAGGCTGTAGAGGAGTGACCTTATGACTTTCTACAGCTACACAAAAGGAGGCTGTGGTGACACGACAGATTGTCTCTTGTCTTAGGTAAGAAACAACATGATGAAAAATGGCCTCAAGTTTCTCCAGAGGAGATTTAGGTTAGATATCAGGAAAAATTTCTTTCCCAAGGGTCTGGTCAGGAATTGGAACAGGCTGTTCAGGGTTGAGGCACCATAACTAGAGGTATTTAAAAAAAAATGTGTAGATGTGGTGTTTAGGGACCTGGTTTAGTAGTGGACTTGGAAGTATCAGGTTAATGGTGGGATTCAATGATCTTAAGGGTCTTTTCCAACTGAAACAATGCTAGAAATCCTTTAAAATTCATCTTCCCAGGCTCTTATCTGCAAGTCAGAAACACATTTCTAAAAGAACTGAAAGATGACTTTAAGACCCAGATCACATGAATCCAAGATCTGAGGTTTTCAGAGCTCCAGGTTGGAGGAACAGATTTTTTATGGTGGCTGGACTGTGAGGTGAATTGCACACGCCAGGTTTTATTACAGTTACCCCTGGGTAGCCCTTCTTCTAGAGGACAACTGTTGTCTCCACTGAGCCCTTACTCTCTTTCCACTTCCCTGATGACCTTCCCACCTTTACCAAGGAGCGTTCATGCTGGAAAATAGAAACATCTAACCTGAAGATGGAAAGAAGGTACCATGCATCATGACAAGTGTTAGTTTGGAAAGGAGACTAGAGTAGGAAAAGGAAATCTCAATAACAACATCAGAAAGAAATGCTCCCTGGAGGCTGGCACAAGCCTCTGCCCAAAGACCAGTCCCTAGCAGAGCTTGCACTCTGCTCAGTCCTTGCTCTCTTTGCTGGCACTAGCGGAGTTCTTCCTGGCCACTGAAAGAGTGATGTGGGGTGAAAAGCTTTTTCTTCCCAGCTCTCCAGCAATACCATGAGGATTGGAAGAAAGTGTTCAGACTTGCCTCACTAGAATCAGATCAGAGGGTAGGAAAGAAAGCAATGTCCTAAATGCTTGTACATCGCCGCTGTCTTTTTAGGTGTTAGCTTGGAGGAAGTCATGCCTAGACTGCTTCAGGACCAGACCTACAGCCCCTGTGCACGACAGGGGCCCCTCTCAGTACAGACAGTACTCTTCCAGTATTATTCCAGTATTAGAAACGTGTAGCTAGAACAATCCATGTCAGATAAATGAAAAATTGATCAAGAGATTGAAATGCATTTAACCACACATAACATCCCAATTACTCTGCATAGGAAGAAAATAACACACATTTCATTGCAGCAACCAAACACATCCAGACACTCCTGCTTTGACCTGTCATGTGTCTGGGGCAGCTCTTCCACTGTCTGTGGCTATCTCTCCTAAATAAAAGATAGTTAAAAGACAGATACCCTATTTTGCCTCTGCATTTTTTCTGCTGTGAGGAAGATGCTCCCAAAAAAGTGTGCCAGCACTCTGGAAGAAGCTATCAGATAGTCCCTAATGGATTACTCCAAAAAACACATACAACATCTTTCTTGTGCCTTGCTGCTTTTCCTTTGATGTCCCAGGGGACTACTTTGCTGTTATTTCCACCTAAACTGTTAATGGTATTCCTACTTAATTACTGGGCAATTTATCCACTAATACAACCAAACCACTCCAACTGTCAGATTGAACGCCGTATATTTGTTTCCTGATGTTGCTGCTGATCTTCTCATTTCAGGACATTGGTTGCTTTAATACCTGTGTGGGTTCTGTATTCCCACTGTGCACATTTTGTTCATGGAAAAACTGACATTTATTTTTGTCCCTGAGAAAGGCCATAACTCATGAATCACAGTAATAATTAAGAGAAAATAAAGTATTTTTCCCATAGCATGGAAGTTAAGGATCCCTAAACTTATTAAAGTATATTATTGTCATGGGTTAAGAATGGTCCAATCAAAAATTATTTTTATTTAATTGGCAGATAATTTGACCATTCAAAAGTAGGTTACGACTTTTGGGTAATACTTATATAAGCCGAGAGTGTGGGGAGGAGCTCCTTCTTTTCTTCCGGCTGGATCACAGGTAACATCGAGCAGCACAGAGCCTGGCCGGGCTCGGCCCAGGCCCCGCTGCCCCTGGCCGGGCCCGGCCTGGGCCCCCTGAGAGCGCAGCTCAGGCTGTGTCTGCCCCCCGGGAACAGCAGCAGCGGGGGAGGGGAAGAGAAGCCCCAGCGGCAGACGCTTCTGTCACCGGGGCCGGGACTGAGGAGTGTTCCACCATCGCCCCCCCGCCCCCCACCCAGGCGTGGCCCCTGGGAACAGCAGCAGCAGCGGGGAAGGGGAGGAGAAGCCCTGGCAGCTGCAGAATGCTTCTTCCCTCCCCCCCCCCCACCCCAGGCCGAAAAGAACAGCGCGGCCTTCAAACTTTTTTAGTTCCCGCTGCAACAAAATCACATGAGCAGCCTGACAAGCCTGACAAGTTTAACTCTTTCTCTGCTAGCAAATGGATTTCTTCTGAGCACCGGCCTTTCTCTGAATGAAGGACAGATACAGTGATTAGACCATAGGGAGACACAGCATGGAGCTGAAGTCAGTGGAAAGAGAGTGAAAAAGATTTTGAGATAGAGGAGGAGGAGTGGCTGAAAATTCTAGCTGGACTTCTCTGGAACATAGGGACTGAACTGGGTTGTTCCTTTAAACCATGGAAAGATGTGTAATTTGGGGAGGTGATTGTTTTATGTGTAGATTTTTGAGCAAAGGTATTGTGTGATAGACTGAGTAAAATTGATTTAATGAAGAAAAACCCTTTGCCTTGGATGAGACACCTTTAAAAGGCGATAGCCCAATGTTGCAGTGTATTTGAGTACAGGGCCCACGTGTTCAGTATTGAGAATACTGTAAGTGGGTAGGATTGAGTTCTTTGAAGTCCTTGTGGACAAAGTCTCTATTGAAACGGAGAGACTCCTTTCCTGAAGAATTGATGAAAGATTATCTTAAAATGGTAAACTGGTTAAGGTTGCAGGTTATGTCTTTTTACTTTGAGTGTAAAAAAGTGAAAACTTGGAGAGGGAGGGAAAGATGTTTTGAAAGTTCCATTTGTTTTGGTTTTTTTTTTTCCTTCCTATTTTCATCCTTTCAGTGTGTGTAAATAAACTATCTTTGTAATTTAAAGAAGAGCCTGTTTCGCTTTTATATTCTCCCAGTCAAATGAAATATAGAATGTGATGAAACCATCACATTTATCTATAAAAAATGACATTTCATAAAGAAAATACTCATAAAGCTGATTTTTTGCAGTATTTTTTTATTTGCAAGAGAAGTATTTGTTATAAAAATGCCATTCATCCCTGAAAATATTTTTATTCATTTAGGATTTGAGAAGCTACTTTCCAAGTGGCTTTTTTGTAATGTCAGAAGACAAAAAGGAAACATCAATTACTAATGGATTGAGATAAAATTATGCTGGAATCAAAGTATATTTATGTCACATTTCAAAGTAAAGCTTTCAGACAGATATTGACATCACTTCAAACAAAATACCAGCAGTGACTGTGTGGCTCTCAGTCTTAAAACATACTTGTCGGAAGACAAACAGCAAAAAACTAAGAGGTGAATAAAAATATTGAGGTGAATGAAAACACAAGTATAGCAGTGATGTTTTGGAATGAAAAAAGATCAGCAGTGTAGGGAAAAAGTAGTTCACCTTTTTCATCATGTGCTATCTTGGAAATTATGCCATAATGTCTGTTGCATGTACAAAGAATTCAGCATGATTAGTCTTTGGCCCTGACCCATTAAAGTGAATGCATTTATTCCCTGATCTGAAGTTAAACAAATGTTTCACATCTTTGCTGGAACAAACCTTTTAAGGTAGATCACAGTTTCAATGACACGAGCAAAAACTTTGCATTTTACTTCAAAAATAAGGAAAATTATTCGTCCTGCCGGTGACCGCCTTTTGAAGCGAAGCCACTTTTATTACTCTTGCTCTCATATTTGTGTTTTTACATTTTCCTTCATCTCCACCTGAGCCACCTGCCTTTTTGTCTGATGAATGTTTCTCTGATCCAGGGATCTTGTATGCCAGCCAAAGATTTCCCTACATGAGATTTTTAAATGTGTCTATTTAAATGTCTGGAAATCTCTGTACAAGGATATTTCTCTCAAGGATGTTACCTTTGGTTTAGTTTAAGCTAATGCCAAGTACTGCTTAAAGAAAATAAAAACTCATACAAACAATTTGTCTTCCCATGGTATCGCTGAGGAAGCTGTCTTTGAAACATACTTGTGCCAATAAAAAATAAAAAACTTGCAGACCACATAAACAATAAATAACAGAAGACACATTCTTTGAATTTAAATCCTAAAACAATCCACAGAAAATTAGAGGTCTAAAAATAGTAATTTCAAAGGAGTTTGGGGATAAATTTATCTTTGTATTATATACAGATCTTGCACTTCTAAATAACAAGGGGGTTGGATTTTTTTGTTTTGTTGCATTTCTTGTTGGGTTTGTTGGTTTGTTTGTGTTTCAGGTTTCAGGTGGGATGGTTGGTTGGTTTGTTGGTTGGTTGGTTAGCTCGCCTGGTTTTACATAGCTTCAGCTGCATACTAAATATAAAAAAAACCCCACTGTCCTCTTACAAATCATGTTACCATTCGTTCAGGTGGACTAAAAGCAAATGTGAGCTATGCTGTGAGCATTGCTTAGGCCACAGACTATAACAAACAAAAAGCTCACTGAAGTCTGCTTCAAGGAGAGTTAAAAGCAGCTCAATAGTGAGGGGAACTTACCTTTCATTAAAATGGTGCAGGTTGGAAAAGACCTTTGCAGAACACCTTGTACGAATTCCCAACCAAAGCAGGCCCAACAAAAACATAAGCTCAGGACTGTGTCAAGCTTTGAATTACTTAATTAATAAAACAACTCTTGGACATACCCTGAAACTCCCTTCACTGCTTTAATATTTTCATGGCAATGTTCTCCTAACATCTCACTGGAATTTTTCTTGCTGCAGAATAAGGCTACTGGCTGTCATCCTACCACATCTCTGAGAACAGCCCGGCTCTCTCTTATCTGCAGATTGCAGTGAGATTGTTAAGACAGCAATAAAAGTCTAGCATTAGACTTCCCCTTAAGTTTTATGCTGTGTGGAAGAAGTCTCTATCAAAATGGTACAACCAATTTTAAGAATAAATTGGGCAGGAGTAAAATGTAAGAAAAGTAAAACGTACAGCAAGGAAAGATGGAGCTAAAGATAGAATGCACAAGGCAGGGAATATTTTCCCTGAATATCACCTTTATATTCAAAAACTAATCAGCTGAGAAAGGGGCTGTACAGAGGTGTATCTGCTGGTGGACAGTATCAGAGTGCTGTTAAACAAAGAGCAAAAAGCAAATGGGAAAACATAGACAGCATATACCCTCTGCATAGCAGATAAAGCAGTTGCTAATGGCTTCACAGAAGCTGGAGGATTTGAGTCTTGTAAAGGTGCACATGCATCAGTCATGCCCAGAGGAATTAGGTGTTCCACACATGGATTCTATCCCCAGTGCATATAAAAGTATGCCAGGCATGTTGTACTAAGTTCATTTTCCTGAGTAAAAGGTCTTTCATTCTTATGAACATATTATGGCTACTGCAGACATGCTCTCTAACTCTGAGGAGTGAGACCTTTGCCATGTCAAAGAGTTTTATACCCTTATAAATGTAAAACAGATACCTATTTTAAAAATGTGATCTTCTGGAAATGATGTTGTTTAAACTGTTAAATAATAATTTCTTCTAAGCAGATCAGATTCTTCTGTCCTCTGTACCACTACAAAAACTCTTCTTACAGCATTTCAAAAGCACATAGTCTTTCATTTGTGGGTTTCGATTTTCTTCAAAGGGAACCATCTTATTACCTTCCATAGAGTCAGAAACTTCTAAAAGTGTCTCATAAAAGTATTTGATAAGATCTAAAGAGAAAGGAAAGCCTTTGATATATAATGAAATAATTTTGAATCATTCTTCCACATGCAAGAGCAAGACAATGTATCTTTTTAAAAAAGCATAATCTACTTGGCACACAGCATCAATACAGAGACCCTTTTTCCCATTTGCTGCTGAGCTAAATTGCAGTGACATTCGTTTACAAAATCAATTACCATATATTAAAATAAAATAAAAAAATAAGTTTTACCTTTTTTGTTAAAAAACCCCAAACAACTAAGGATACAAGTATTGAATTTAAGCAAAGAATATTAATATGCCCAACACAAAAAATGCAATGTCTAACAAGAGGAAGAGGATATGAATATGGCGATTTTTGATCTCAGAAGGACTAAGAAAAAGTTTAGTTTACATGAATCATCTTGTCAAATGGAGGTTTCTTATGCTAGTTTCCATGGACTAGCAGATGGCTGTCAGAAGACTTTTGAGGAACTGAGCTGCAGATCAGAGAGAAAGAATGTTTTCTCATAGAACACAGCCTGGTAAGATGGGTAGGTCTGTACATTTAATGGCACACTACAGACTCTCCAACAGCTCAGGGTGAGCATGCACTTGCATTCTTTAAGTCTTGTAAAATGCACCTGAAACATTGCTTTGTTACATACATTTAAGACTAATATTTGTCATCAATATTTTCTACTTTCTATTTCTTCCTTTTTACATGACTTTTTTTTGTATTTCTTCTCACTTGCTCTCTCTCTCAATGTAGTCCTCTATGATTATTCCAATTACTGAATTACACTTTTTCTGGTACAATTTTATTTGGTAAAACACAGCATTTTCAAGCTAATTTTATTACTTGAAACTTGAGATTTTCCCTGTTAGGATAGTCTAAAATTGCATGGGAGTCACAAATCACACCAATAGTACAGCACCGAATTTCAAGAGGTTTTCTCTGAGAGGCCACCTTTGCTAACTGCCCTCTGCATCACCACACTTCTTAAAACTATACTTCCAGTGAATAGGGAAGCACATGAAATTCAGGCAAGTGCTACTGCAGATCCTGATGCCAGTAAAACAAGAATGATGAAGTGCTCACCAAGATAGAAGGCATGAGGTTAAGTGCACAATATAACCACATTCCTCTTGAATTGCAACAAATACTTGAAGATTGCTTTGCCTTCTTTTTCAAGCTTGACTCTTTAATTTGTTATCAACCTCTTCACTGCCTCTCTCTCACTCCCTTCCTAATTTTCACCCTGCCTCTGTGTTGTGCTGACTGGGCACTGCTCTGTTCAACACATGATGCCAGCAGAGCAACACTATTATAAACATTGATTGTGGTGGGTGTCAGAGAGAATCTCAATGCAGCATCAATCCTGAAACCTACCAAAGGGAGGAGAAAGACACTGAAGCTGGAAAAAACCCAACCAAATTTCAATGACTGCTGGTAACGTCACACTCTTCACTTATGCCCAAAAACTTAGCTGTTTTGAAATTAGGATATTTCTTCATGTTAAAACCTGTATTATCTCCAATCAGTTGGGATAAAATGAATGATAGAGAATGCCAAAAAGTATAATTTTGAGAATTCTCATAAACTTGTTTCTAGAAGCTAGTGAAGCTGCACTCTCCTTTTTATTGGGGAGCTTTAAGGATGGGTATATAGATCTGCAACTGGGGTTATGTTGGCTGAAGAGCTCTCCTGATGGCAGACTGGGCTGGCACAAGATTTTGCTAGTGAAGCTAGAGCAGAATTTGTCTCTGCTAATACAAATCTCTGCATTCCTCTGTTATAGGAACTACTTTCCTCTTCTACCTGTGGAGAATAATTATTAATGAAACTGCCCTTTTTACCATGAACTACCTTCAGGTTTCCAGTGCTTTTACCAGGATATCCTGGATAATGCTGCCATAAAATCCCATTACGAGCTGTCTTATCAGTGCAAGACATTACGGAAGGGGTCAGTTACATGATCGAGTTGCAGCGGCGTGATGAATTCCCTCCCAGCCCTGCTGGTGTAATAAGCTCTGTGCTGGCTCTTCGCCCACTGCAAGTGTGAGGTAATTTAAATCTCTTCCATTTAAATTTAAGAAAAGGACTTTCACCTTACTTTGCCAAAAGCTAGAAGCAAGCACACAGACTGGCACTGCAGTTCAGCTGATATGCAGGAACTTGATATTATGTTTGTAATTGTGAGAGAAGTCAATGAACTGACATTTATCATGTACAGGAAGGATGAATTTGCTTGTCATTCTGTAGTAAAGAGCAGCATTTAATACCAGTTCAGAAGGGAGTGATTCCTTCCCAGCCTCTTCCCTACACTGAGCAAGTCCTACTGCCACACCCACTTATTTGCAGGGATACAGCACCAGGACCCTTAATTATTTACCTTTCTTCAGCTCCGGGAATAAAGACAGGATGCATACCACCAAGCAGTAGTGAGGGAAAGCGAATAAAAGCAAAACAAAATTTGGGTGTTTTCTGATCTATTTTACTGGAGATATTGTTAAAATAGTAGATTCACTTTATTATAAAAACAGTACCATATATAGGGTCTAATGTACACATTATGTTATAAAATAAGGACCAGATCAATACTGAGAGACCTCCAATTCATCTTTTGTGGTTTTACTTCTTCTGGCTTCCTTCTCTTTTACATTTATCATTTTACACTTCTATACATAAGAAAAACTCAATTTATTGGTGTTTCAACAGGGGACTAATTTTCTAACAAGAAGAACTTTTAAACTCAATTATAATAACGTCTCTGTAGTTTAACAG
This sequence comes from Phylloscopus whistleri, assembly GCA_017589585.1. Taxonomy (NCBI): domain Eukaryota; kingdom Metazoa; phylum Chordata; class Aves; order Passeriformes; family Phylloscopidae; genus Phylloscopus; species Phylloscopus whistleri. Next base: position 3,349,828 of record JADMLD010000679.1, on the reverse strand, counting down.
AAGTTGCTATGCATGCCATGCCACTGGAGATGGCCTCTCAACCTTCCCAAAATATTTCTCCTCTTCCACTTTTAAGAATTAGGAAAACAAGGAAAGAACCTAAAACCAACTAAAAAAAAAAAAAAAAAAAACAAAACAAAAACTAATCAAAATCAGTAACAGGGAGACGTAAAATTCCAACCAAGTCATGCATTTCAAAAAAGGTCTTGGCTGCTTCTTTCCGTCCATCTCCTTGACTTTATTATTGACATAATCAAGACCCTCACCACCTAGCTTCACAGACAATAGTGAAGATGTGGTGCAGGAATGAAATATGATCACAGAACAAAAATCAGCCTTTGGACAAAGGAGACTCATGACTCAGAAGCGGTCCAAGGCCACGCTGAACTTCAGCTACACTACCCCAGCCCCATTGTGAAACATCGTTCAACTGTTTCAGATGTCCATTTCACAAAGAAATTCATGAATTGCAAATAAACTTCTACTTAGAGATTCTGTTCACCAGAAGTCAGAGTTCTGGCAAACAAAGAACTTCTAGAGAGCAAGGGGAAATCTAGATTCCTGCTGGTTTTCACCTCATTATACTCTCTGTGGGTTTGTGCAGTTAGTTTAAATCTGTGTAAAGGGTAACATGTCTGTTCACGTTAGCAGACTTTCGCAATCCTTTCCCTTTTTTGTGAGGAAATCTTCATCTGAAAGAAGAGAAAATGGAGCAATGAGAGCTAAAGAATAACAGTGGGAAAGAGGAGAAGAGAAAGAAAAACGAGAAAAGCCAAGTAAAGCCAGAAAAATCATATCACAAGAAGGTAAAATATAGTTGCCACAACCTCCCGGAGAAAACTGGCAAAGCACTGAGCTTCAGGGTGTGCTGCACAAGAGTAGAAAGAGAAGACTGGAAAAAATTACTGAGTGAATAGTGCAAGGAGAGAGTGTGCGAAAGAGAGTAATAGAGTATGCCCTTTAACTGTACATCTCTAATTCCCTCACATAAAGAGATAACCATTACTACTAGCTAGACACAGGAAGCAAATCTCAAAGGATAAGATATGTGGATGAATAAAATAATAGATTAGATTAAATGAGATGTTTGGATATGCAAGATAAAGGAAGGACATGGGAAAGACTGCAGGGAAGAATGAGGCAAAGGAAAGAGAATGCAGCAATAGAAGAAGAATAGATTAAAAAGGGCAGAAAAAGGGCTGAGCAGAAATGGATAGCAAAGTGGGCAGAGACAGACAGAGAGATGAGCAGCAGAATGAACAGGAAGGAGCAAAATCAAATTTAAAGTGAGGTGAAAGGGATAGCCTCTCAGAAACTTTATGGTGGATCATTTATTTCAGCCATTTCCTGATCAAGATCTAGGTCAACACACCATACTGCCTTGAAGATAGATATCAATAAATGGAGTGAAAAAGGAGGAACCAAAGTTTCCATAATACCCAGGGAGCAATAGGACAGCCATCTTTTAGCTATAACAGCCATGTAGACTTTATGCCAGATTGTATTGCCAACAAAGAATGATGCACTTTAAAACACGTAGACTTCCAACAAGGTAAGCCACATATTCACTTACTCCTGGACATCACATCAGACACCCTGGAGTGCCACTTCAAGATGCAAAGAAAACTGAATATCAGCTCCCCTCTTATAAATAAAAGTGTAGCAGGTTCAGCATTATTTCACACACTGATCAGCTCCTAGCTAGCTGAAGAGAAAGACCGGGCTTGCTCCAAATCCACAGGGTCTCCTTCAAACAGAAAAAGCCCTATTTGTGTGCAGCTTGCAAAAATCTCCCATGTCTCAAGTTCTCTGATCTAATTGTGCAGCTCAGTTACAGTCTCAGGTAGTAGAAAAGAGTGTAGTCTTTAATTTGAGCTTACTGGGTTCTGAAACATTAAAGTCTTTTCTTTACATCAGTTTCAAAACTCTCTGTGCACTGTACTTTTGCTACTTTGTGTCCACAGATTCCTCTAAAAGGAGACTAATCAATCAGTTTACTGCTTTGGCCAGTGTTTGGATTATCTTATCATCATTATTTTTTAACCTTGTCTGACCATACATTTATTTTAGATTAGGACATCAAAAACACTGCTACCCCCACCTCCCTGTACCCACAAATCTAATTTGAACTGTGTCAGTGACTTTGATTTGTTTTTCCTTATCCAAGGAGGGAATTAGTGTAAAACAAGGAGGAAGTGAATAGGCTATGTAGTATTCAAGAAAATGAGCAAGAGATCAAGAGGTTATTCTCAAAGAAGCTACAATCTCAGGAGTCTCAAACCTCCAGTTTGTATCAAGGATCTGTTGAACATGAAGCTGGTCACTGCCCATACTGGGAGGAAGGCAGAAACTTGACAATGACAAGTAGGACTGGCACATTTTATGACAGATATGAGGCCCTGGAACTAGAAGAACAGTCAATGGATAAGGTGGATGAAGGTCCTTCTGGGGTAAAGGGCCCACTTAGGGCAACACAATCTAACTCCTCCTTCACAAGCTCTGTTAGCAGCAAAAGAAGGATACTTAGAGGTGGCTCCCTTCTAATGTGCAAACCGGACCCAAGCAACAGGAAAATCTTCTCACTCCCTGGGGCTCTGGTAAAAGATATAGAAAACTCTCCAGCCTAGTAAGGCCCTCTGATTATTGTCTGTTATTACTAGTTCTTCAAGTCAGTGGTGATAAGATAACAAAGAGAAGTGCAAGGGCAATCAAAGTGGATATCAGGGCCTTAGGATGATTGGCTGAAGGATCGGAAGCACAAGTAGTATTTTCCTTGATTGTTCCAGTAGTGAGGAATAGTGTTGAAAGGAACAGGTAGATCCATCAATGTGGCTCTGAACTTAGTGTCACTAGAAAAATTTGGGGGGTTTTGACCATAAGGTAAACTATAGGTTTTTGACCATAAGGTAAACTATACAACAGTTGGTTTAATAATACCTGATGGGATGAACCTATGTCAGAAGGGAGAAAAAGTTCAAACACAGGAGTTACCTGGGTTGATTGAAAAAGCTTTAAACTAGATTTGAAGGGGGAAGGGACAAACCCATGCTTTCCGGAAGCAGGAAGAATGGGAAGTCATACCAAAACTTGAAGGAGGAAGTGCCAGTGGGATCTCTCAAGCTGCTCTGAAAGGCATCAGTTACAACAGACCACAGCTGAAATGTTTCGACACCAATGCACACAGTGTGAGAAACAAAGAGGAGCTTGAGGCTTTGGACCGGTCCCAGAGATTTTGGAATAAATGAAACCTGGTGGTCAAATGCATTGACTGGAGTGCCATGTTGGATGGCCACAAGCTCTCCAGGAGGGACAGGCAGGGCAGGAGAGCTGGAAGGGCTGGAATGTAGCCTGAAGTCAGTGATGGCAGGCTGACAGTCTCTGAATAAGGATTAAGGGAGAAAAAAACAATGTGGATGTCATCATAGTGATGACATCCTACTATAAGCCACCAAGGCAGAACAATGACTCCAGTGAATTATTCTTTGAGGGAACTAAGGGACACCTTCAGAACAACTGCCCTTGTGCCTACAGGAATGTCAGCTTATCAGATGTTAACTGGGAGGATCTGGATGAAAACATCTGGATGAAAACCTCAAGGTGTAGCTACTAAGGGAGCCAAGTAGGAAAGGTACCTTCCTTGGTTTGTGGCTTGTTAAGAGACAGGCTCTCATGTGTGAAGAGTGGTGGCCACCTTGGCCACAGGAACCATGGAGAAATCAAGTTTAAAATCTCTGTTGTCATGTTGAGATTCTTGGGATTGTCCTGTACCAAGCCAGGAGCTGATCTAGGATGATCGTTGTGGATCCCTTCCAGTGTAGGATATTCTGTGATTCTATGATAAATATATATATACACACACACAATATACTTCTATAGCTGTAACACATATTGTATATTATACATTACACAAAATATATCTATGTACAGTACATGTATATTTTATGTTTCACAGAGGGACAAAGGAGGTGATGAAGGGGCTGGAGCACAAGTCTTATTAGAAGCTGCTGAGGCATCTGGGGTAATTTAACCTGGAGAAAAGGAGGGTCGGGGAAACCTTATCATTCTCTATAACTACCTGAAAGGAGGTGGTATTGAGGTGGGTGTGAGTCTCTTCTACCAGGTAATATGTGACAAGGCCAAGAGCAAATGGCCTCAAGTTTTGACGTGGAGTTTTAGATTAGATACTAGGGAAAATTTCTTAACTGAAAGGGTTATCAAGTACTGTAACTGACTTCCCAGGGAGGTGGTGAAGCTGGAATCCCTGAAAGTATTCAAGAAACATGTGCATATGGCACTTGAGGACATGGTGTTGTGGTGATGGGGCTAGGTTGTTGTTTGGACTTGATGATCTAAGAGGTCTTTTCCAACATTTAATGGTTCGACAGAACTGATCACATGCATTTACGAGTTACTCCTCAGATTGCTCCATTGCCACTTTTGTACACCTTCCTTGGTGACAGTTACATTGAATAATCTGATGGTCTGAGAACCATCACCACCAGGCTAAGAGACACAGGATTTTTGGGGACACTTTATCAAAATGCCCTGGAGTTCCAAAACTGCTTTGAAGCTGAGCAGTAGGAACTTGCTTGAGTTAAAGGGAGATCTGAAAGTAGCTATTCCCATATCCAAAGTAAACAAAGCCTTATTTTTAATTTTAGAGATTTTATGAAGCAAGATTTCTCTCCAAAAGGTAGGAGTGGGGACAAAGTTTTTCCACATTCCACTTACCATTTCTGCGTGTCAGATCTTTAAAAACTTCTAATCAACTTCTTATTTCCAGTCATCTGCTCTGGTGTCACAAACGTCCCCTGACATTTACCAGTTATTGATCTTCTTTCCATCTCTGCTCCAAGAGTGGGGACATGATAGATTTTCTTTTCATGGAGCAAAGTCAAACCCAAGGTTGCACACGTGTTGCTGCCATAATATGGCCATGTTATGGGGCTTCTTAGTAGATTACAGTACTCTAGACCTAACATCCTAAAAAAATTTGAAAGACCCTTAAGAAAATTTTTAAAAATACACTAACTAAAAGACAGTAGGCTTTATATGTTTTGTTACTTCCGTCTATAACTAGATTATTTCCTTAACTAACGTCTCCTATTCTCCTTTATTGTGTCAGTCTTGGCAGAGGTAGAAATCCAATTTATATTTATCAATCTGCCAACTGCACAACAGTTTCCATTTCTCTTACTCCCTGCAATTGCCTGATGTTTGTACACAGGAAGAAAAGAGATAGAAACTCTTGGGAACGGAATGCTTTTATCCTTACTGCAACATTCATTTACTGCACTAGGGAATTCGTGTCCATGCTATGACTATTCCTGTTCTTAGGTCAACACATTGGCAAAAATATTCTGTCCTTGAAGATGAGGCTATGACCTGGAACTGACCACCTGAAGTTGGGAGCATGTGGTCCTGCCCTTCTCACTGTTGTTCCTGCAGTGGCAGACCCAGCCACACAGCCAGGGCTGATGTAACAAAGGGAGATGACTGAGGAGAGTGATGGTGAACAGAAATTGCAGATAGCTGGCTAGTTTAAGCTCTCTTCCAATGGCTTTTTCACCTAGTCCAAGGCAGCTCCTTGAATTATATTTTTTAATAAGTTCAGCAGGATCATATGCCTCAAAGGAGGCACCACTCCCATCTAATCACAAAACACACAGCTCTTTATTGTTTGGTTTTACTGTCCAGAGAAGCCCAGGACTGCTCACAGCTGGGGCCTGTGATGAAGGTGATAATATTAATTAACTTCATCCCAAAGACCATAAGTAGGCTCAATTAACTTGCACTTGAAATCACTCTGAAACTCCCACATAAAAGTAAGTGTTTTCTATAAGTTATTTCAAATCAGTTATTCCAATTTAATTACATTCTTCTTATTATTATGTTTATCTTTTGAAAAAACAAAACAAAACAAAACAACCAAACAAAAAAACCCAACAAGCTGAAAGAAGCTAATGAAATGGATCCTGTCATTTTTAAATTCCCAAGAAAATTTCTGAAGATCTGTACATCACAGAAGGTACAAAGCCCCAAAAAATTAAAATAAAATCAATGAAATATTGAAAAAAGGACAAAAAACCTAGGACCATATAATTGACTCAATCCTCCAGAAAACCTAAAAAACCTTGAATATAATCTAATATACAAAAGTTGTCAAGTATTATAAAAGCACTGGGCTTGTTTTTGTTGGTTTTTCTTTTAGTTTGGTTTGGTTGGTTGGTTGTGCATACTAATCTACTCAGTAAACCACAGTTCTACACATATTCTGTTGCTAAACAAGACAATAAAGTAATGAGAGGGTAATTCTCATTTCTGCGGTAGTGATCTTTAAAAGGCTATATTAAATAGTAAAGTAATCTTCATCCACAGGCTGGAAGAATATCTGTCTCACTCAGCTGGACCAAAATTACAAAACAAAGAATATGAATTGTTCATCTCCTTTAATTATCTGTAGCAACAGTTCCCAACTTCATTATGTTAGCTAAATGACTACCTGGACTTAAATACTGTTTACATAATGAGAATGTTGGAGAAGACCCTCATGACAGTAAACAGCACAAACACTTTTTCAAAGTTGTAGCAAAATTTAGACACTAGTTCTTACAGATTTTGCAGGCTGGTTTTGAACACTTTTCTGGCAATACAGGACTGCTTAGCTTGCTTCCCACTTAACAGATGCAAATATAGACATATGCATTTTTAATTTTTAAATACAGAGGTGGGGATTCACTTGTGTCTTACCACATACTCCTTATTCACTGGGAGCAGTAGTCTGTGGGAAATATCAAAGCAATAAATAAATCACAGTGTTCCCACTGAACAGCTTCACCTTCAGCAGTCTTCCTAAGGACAGAGTTGAGGAAAAGGATTAGCTGCAGACATCAAAAGAATGAGGTATATCTTTGAAATCCCTTCACAGTCCAGTATTTTGTTTATGACCAAAGCCCCTGAGCAGCATGTGAAAGCCAGTTTCCATGGATATTTAAATGACACTTTTATCAGGCATATCAGAACAACACACTTTGATATTTCAAAGACTTGCAAGGTCACCTCTGAGCCATCCTCAAATTCATTTCTGTCAAGCAATCAACACTTCTTGTAAGCAACAAACAGTGCTTGTGGCTTGTCAGTGTGACCAAATTGGAAAAGAATTGAAAATGTGGAGTACTGAAGCAGAGAAGATTAACCACACCAGCAACCTGTGACAGAAAACCAAATACCTTTCTTTCCTAGCCTCCTGCTCCTCCACGCTGCTTTGTTCTCCCTACACTGCAGAACAAGCCACAGGTATTTTTGTGATGTGCTATGATTCGTCTCTGAACTGACGCACAAGACCAAACCATTGACTCTGTGAACATGTCCATCTACCTTTCCTACACTGATGTGCCACTGAAATAGATAAATTTTTTTATATCAGACATGTTTGATGAATTGAGCCTTTTACTTGTGTGTGACATATTTTATGGGACAATCATTTCCAGGTGGGCAAATTATGAAATCTTGGGACTTCAGTTCAAGTTGTCTGTCATCACATGCAAAAAAACCCCAAAATCAGCTGTAGTAAAAGCTGAAATAAAATTATTGGGAAGAAATTAACAGCAATGAAATTGCTTTTTAAATTAATGCTTCAATTTTGAAATAGCTATTATAAACATTTGTGCTTGCTATGGCTTGCAGTTAAATTTTAAAAATAGCACTTAAATATGCATGTTAATAACATCCAGAAGGCATTTCTTTCAAGCCTGTTTGGGCTGTTGAAGGCTTTAATTTAACCACAGCATTCATTTATGTCTAGCAGTTAGAATTTTCTTTTAAGCTCAAAGGAGCCGAGAGTTGTAACTATGATCTAATTGGTAAGGAATGAAGAATGTTTTTCATGTTTTATAGACAGCATGAATCCTGATCATTTTACTGCAGTAAATTATAGAGTGTTCTGCTCACTGTGTCTCCCTCTGGAAGTATGGGCCTATATCTCATTAAACTATAAAAATAACTTGCAGTGTTCGGCACTCCTCGAAAGCTATCCTGCCAAGGTATGTTATTTTTATATCATTAATGCATGCCAGAGAGTCAGTCCAGAGAAAGTTAGGTTTTTTACAGCCCAAAACTAAATTAATTTATAGCTACATCCACATGTCAGAGGGGACACATAAGGAACCTAAACTGCTATACAAAACAATAATTTATTATTGATTTTCAGCTCCTTTTTAAAAGCAGCTGCAATTTATTGGCTTCTCAGTTCTTTCCTCTCTGGTACAAATGATCTAAACAATGCTAGCAATGAAGCAAAGCAGCTCCTGTGGGTATGGCAAATGACATAAAAGTCAGATATGTTTTACCTCTTTTTGGCTTAAGACAAATGGTCCATCACCAAAATGAGAAAAAAAAATGATCAGAGGTGAAATATAATGCCTTTTTGTGTTTTAAATTTTCTTTTTCTTTTTAAGATGTGTATGATTAGGCAAGATATCACATGAATTGTTTGACTTTAAAATACAAGCTAGCATTTCACACATTTTTAAAGCTATGTAATTGTCATTTGGTTGTACATTCTAGCTGAATTTAGCTGCAGTAAAGGCAGTACACTAAAAATGATAAATTACATATGCTTAATCCTATGGTAATACCTTGAGTTTGTGCTTAAAAAAATAAATCTAAAAGTCAGATGTTACAGAATTGCTACTGCAGCCACTGGAGTCTAAATTGCCAACCCTTTAAAGCAAGGGTAGAGTGGATTGGAAAAGAAAAAAGCAACTGAAGAGCCAAGGTAGGAATGAGCACAGCACTAAGAACACTCTTCAAGGAGCTCAGCAGTAAGGTAAGAGTAGTAATCTCTTTTCTCCAAGCAGCATAGTGATTAAGCACAAATATCTTCTTTCAGAGCAAAAAGTCTATGAATTTGTTCTTATCTTAGGAGTACACAGGAATACACTAAAAATTACATCAATGATTTTGAAAACACAGACATATTTGTTATTTCTTCTTTCTATGGAGGAAAATAAAATTACTCTGTTGCTAGGAAATTTAGCTCAAGTTAGTTCTTCTGTACAAGATTTTGTTGCCACTGCCATAGTTCCTTCCCTGAACTAACTTAGCTCCAAGGTCCTGGCCTGGCCTCTTGGCCACAGTCTTCTATAAGAAGGATTTTCTTCTCAGAGAATGAATGGCCAGTATCCCAAGAGAGGAAAACAGACAAATGTCACAGACTGACCTGTGAAACCCCTTGTGTTTTGCTCATTGGTGACTACTGACATGCACACCCTTCGTTGGAACTGCAGGTTACAGCAGGTCTTGGTCCCTTTGGAAATAATTCTCAGAGCTAAAGGACGTGCATCTTTCACCCCAAGGTCTGACCATGACTGACGAGGAACACAAGGGAAGGTCATCCAGTTACACCAGAACAGGAAGCCAGATTCCAAGTAAGTAATTCCATTCTCAGGTCATGAGTTCCAAGACGCGGGCTTCTGGACCACATTTCCATGCATATCCTTGGAAAACAAACCGAAGAAGGTGAGAAGCATAAACAGAAAATGACAAAAACTCTCTCATGTCTGCCAATACCATCCATATTGCACACAGAAATGGAAAAGTTCTGAAATGAAAAGCAAAGAGTGATAAAATTATTACTTCACAGGCATATTTATACCCATAAAGAGTAATGGAAGCATTGAAGTAGAGTCAGAGAGGGTGCTGAATGACAAAGATCCTGATTTATTAGATACCACAGAATATGTCAAGAGTAGTTGCCTCCCAATTAGGATCATTAAATCTACATTTGGAGAAAAATAGAAAAAGAAGCAGTATCATCTAACAGCCACCCTACACATTTCAGAGGACTGCTAGGATCACTGTGAGAAGTCTTCCTTCAAAAACAGAAGGACTAGGAATAAAGAAAGAATCACAGGCGTTTGCTACTGACCCAAGGCACATGGGAACAGTTCCTAGGGCAATGTGCAGGCTGCTCTCGCCTACCAGCCACTATGCTACAGGACAAATTTCACTACCTGCCCTGCTAGATGGAATTACAAACTGGGACTCAAACCCCGCTCTGCTTCTCTCTCTGATCTGGCCTGTAACAGATCACATGGAGAACTCTGTGCATAATTTTCTGTGATCTACAAAAAAAACCCAAATAAAAATAAACCAAGCAAATAAAAACAAACAGATAAACAAAAACCAAAGCCCCAAGCAAACAAAAACCAAGTAAACAAATGGAAAAACTGGGCAACAGAGGAGAAGAGGGAAATATGCTGAGACAACAATTTTGTGGTTTATACCTAGCTGGATTTTCACTAATCTTGTACGATTCAACTGCAAGAGAAGCTGATCGGAAATGTAACCCTTTGTGCACACGCAGCTAGTAAGAAATTAGTCCAAACTTCAGGAATTTGCAGGGTAGAGAGGAAGAACATCATTAGGAAATGTATTCAAGCACAGTGCAGGGCTTCAAACAGTCTGTACCGTGTCTCATAGTTCAAAAAGAAGTTAAAAGTAGCATCCTCCACAGGGTAGTGCTCAGGCAGCAGCTGATGCACATTCACCACAGAGTCACAGATGTACATTTTCTCAAGACAGGTTTCAGACTGCTAACACAGCTTCTCTCATCCTAGAGATGTACAAAAAATACATCCTTAAAATTGTCAAATTTATGAAAATTTGTGGAAGTTTGAATCCCAAGTATAAATAGATTTCCAGGAGTGACACCCAACCACATATAAAATTTATAGATGACTGTAATTACCTGAAGCACATAAAAATACCAATATGAGAAATGAGAAAGTGTATATAAAGTTTTAGAAACCTGATTAATATTGTCTCAGCATTACCAAATATAACCATTAAATACGATCCCATATGCTTATGGTTTACAAAACTGCATTTTACTCAAATTGAAAAGAGTAAAGACACAGTATTTCATAAAAAATGTATAGATGCTGCCACTCAAATATTTTCAGTGCTTTAACTCCAAAAGTATTTTGTATTTATTTTTTTTTAAGTTTATGTGTTTGTAACCTATCAGAAAATTCAGTGTGAATGAAGCTGACACAAGTCCTACTCCAGCTGAGCTAAATATCTGTTGAATTTTAAGGAGACAAATTGTCTCTTTTAATGTGTTTTTGTAAAAATTGATTATATTAAAGTATGCTATAATTGAATTATATGTTAGGCTATTATTTAGAATTATGGATTGTGTTATTAGCTTTAGATTCCTGCATAAACACCACAAATTACAAATATTTTAAATAACATCATTCAGAGTAGAAATAGGTAAATTGCATAAAATTGACTTTGTGTTATTTGAATGTGAAAGTAGGGGATGTGTCATTTCATGCACACAGACACATACACACACAGTTTTTATTTTACATTTTTCCTTTTCCATCTGTGTAGATGAACCTGATACTCAAGAATCAAGGCCAAAGCCTTGGAAAGTTATCTCCGTCAAAGACAAATTGTTATTTTTACATACATTATCACTGTTAAAGATCAGTTTTTCACAGCTCCAAAATTCTCCCCAGTGGGCAGTAGTCCATCTTACTGAACTACCTACCCATAATTCAACCCAATTTCATGCAATTGTCTTTCTATGCTGGTGAAAGTCCGTCACTGAACTGCAATGGAGACTATTTTCCATAGCCTCCAGGGAGGTAGATAATTTTGTTGGCTGCTTCCATTCCATTCATCTTCTACTAAATAAAGAAGGGATTGCCTTTTCCCTAATGCTGCCTGCTTTCAGAAAGCAAATGTCCATTCAGTCAAAAGCACTAAATTAATACAAATACTTAAATGTCAGAGTAGAAAGCTATTCATTCCCATGCAAACTCAGAATCAGCCTTCAAAACTGTAACTACTGACAGCTTTTTCAGCCACAGGGCTAGGTCTCCAGAAGCCAAATTCTAACATTTAAGTCTTGTGAGAAAAATCCGTGGCCAGAGTGAAACTGAATCAATGCTCTTCAAGGAATTCACCTTTTCTTAGTGGATGCACCCCAGTTTACACAAAAATGAATAAGAAAATGAGGCTATCCAAGATCTCCTTTTATTTTCTAATACTCAAAAAAACATTTAATTCATTGCAGAACAGGGAATTATTCTAACTCAGGTCATTTTGAGGCTTTTAAGCAACCATTATTAACCACTTCCACAGAATGAACAGTCTGAATGGATTTATTCATATTTCCAAGTTATCCAATTCTGCTTTGACATACTGGTTTGACATAGAAAATTTTGATCAATGGCAATAGAGGAAAGCAAATTAGTTGCAGGAACTGATTTGAAATGCTAATACTTTTTCTAAACATTAGATAAGCTCTTTTTCTAGATCTAAGTCTACAATTCTCATGGAGAATCAAGACAAGATAACTGAATATTGTCTTGCACAAATAAATAATCTGTAAAATATTTGAAGCTTTTGACCCTTATTCAGTCATGGGCAATAAAAGATCTAATTAAAAATGATATATGCTCTCTTATTTCCATTTACACTACTAGAATAGAGAAAAATTCTTCTTTTGAAGGATGGTTACTCTAAAAGATTGCAAAGACTAAATCCATGTTATTGTACAAAAAATGAAAAAATTAAAGCAACAACTTATCAAGTGCAAAATGAAGTTTGCTTCTGTGTGAGCGTATCCATGGACAGCACAGAAATATAAAGGCTTCCTTAATGGAAGTTAAAAGTGTTGGGTTCATTTCAACATTTTCTGCAAAAGGCTGTGATTTAGTGTTCCAGCAGTGCTGTTTTTCAGCAAAGGCTGATGCGTTACAGCTTCTAGCAGGTCCTGGAAACTCAGAACAAGATTTTACTACTTCCTCCACACCACATTCAACAGGGAATAAAAAGATTTCATTCTGAAGTAAAATGAATCACACTGTATTCCTGTAAGTTTAGCCAAGCAAGATGATTAGAGATGCATAATCAATATTTAGCTTAGCGGAAGACAGTATTTCTAGAGAACTCTTAACATGTATTTGACATCAGAACATCTGTACCTGGCTACTAGAAAAACAAATAAGTAATGCTTTCTTGTATATGCATAGATCTATCAAAAATATGTATTCATTTTTCCATATACTATATCAATAAGTAACAGATTCAATTACACTCTGCTCATTTCCTCTCTTTTGTGTCAGAACAGTGACATTAACTTTAAGGAACTACACCTAATTTTCCTGTCACTGAAATAACTGTTCTGTCCCATGTCATGAAATGAACAAGTGACCTACATCTTTAGCACTGCCTGTAATGCAACCACTTTCCAAAAACACAGCTAAATGGAGAGGCAGTGCAGAAGATTCAATCAGCTGACTGAGGGCCTGCTGGCTGACATTGCAAAATCAAGTGCCCCTCATTGAAATTCCCTGCCTGCAGTCCCTTTGCATTTATAACTGTGGGAAATCAGCTCTGCCACCTGAGCTGGCCTCAGCTGCCATGGCGTCACATGAAGATAGATGTGATCACTTACGGAGGTACAATAGGGAGCACTCTTCTGATCCGCTTTCATCTCGCTCCCTGATCTCAGATCAAAGCAGGGAGGCAAGCAGAGCAAGGGCATGTCTACACGGGGACATTACATCAATCTAGTTTGTTCACTCTAAGTGCACCAATTTAAATACATCTCATTGAAAGGCTTATGCCCTGGTTTGTCGGGCCAGCTTAAAATATTTCCCTTATTAATCATAACACCCAAACAGCTCTGTACTTGTCGGAATCAACCGCCCCAACTTCCCAGCCAGTATTTCATGTCTCAGTGTTTGCAGCTGTGAATTTTTTTTTTTTTTTTTTTTTTTTTTTTTTTTGCTGTGCTGTAGGAGGCCTATTGAAATTAAAGAAATTTGTGGGTGGGAGAGGGAAACAAGTCAAATGAATGCACTCCTTGAAAACTTTCCTGGTGTCTATTAACATCATCAAAAGCGTTACTCATCTGCTGACATGCAACATCAATGACCCATTGCTAAACACAGTAATTATTGTAATATAAGCTGAGCAGCACATACATATTTGCATAGCTCCACTGGGCAGAATTTCCTTTTTTGCAGAAACAAATGACTGCCAGTACAATTTCAGTATATCTGCTTTCCTAATGGGAAAAAAAAACCCACAAAAAACAACGAGCAGGGATTGTCTGTGCAGTGAGCACAAGGAGCTGCAGCTTCACATCACTGTGGAGCTTTTCTTCAGGTCACAGGATCACTGTTCTCCCAGGGGTAGAAGTTCAGCACCTACAGCCATGCATGAGTTAATTCCTTTGATGTTGGTAGATCAGCTGTCAGGAGTCCTGTCAGGAGCTTTTCCAGATCACCTGGAGAATGAGGTCACCATGTTGTCCCTTTAGATGCAGTCCTTCTCTTCTGCTACTTACAGGTCTGTCAGACCACAAGGGAGGCGTCAGAGGACAGAAACGGGTGTTCCAGAGAGTTACCCAATCCTAAAAGATTTAGACATAAAACTCTGCCTGAACACAGGAAAGCAAATTCCAAAAACATTTGGCAACTTAAATGAATTTTTTTCTCCTGCCATAACAGATTGGCAGTTGCTGTAAAACATTTTTTTTTAACATATGGGAATCCAGGGGAAGTCAATTTTATTACGAGAGTTCTAATCACATTCAGCACATCTGAAATCTGTCTCTGAAAATTAAGTAGTTTAAGGATGGAATAATGAGTTGTCATTACAAGGAAACTCTAGGAGAAACTTAAATTATTTAAGGTGAAGTGATTTTTTTCATGTCTGCTAATGAGCATCCAAAATAAATCCAAATAAGGAGCCATACAATTTTCTAATAATATCAATATATTTCTTTAAAATATTGCATTTTCCTTTGAAAATGCATCACTGTCAGCTATTAATGCATACAAGGTTTTTAAATGAAAATGACTCAATCTGACTAGGACTGACTGACCAGGAGAGCAACAAATTTCTGATATCTGCTGCTGAAAACACACATTCAGTCTCTGAAACTTCCTGGTTGCCTTTGGGAATCCATAGGAGCAGAAATAATTGTACACCATGCATGGTATAACACCAAATATAGCAGCTATCAAGTTCAAGACACTTACTAGCAGAGATTTATTTTCTCTTTCCCATTTAATAGTTTCAAACCTGTTCTCCATGGATAATGAGTAACCTTAAATGGCACAACAATTACAGCTACTGGTCTCTCCAACATCAACCTGCTTTGTCAACATCTGTCTGCAGTTCTGAGTGTAAACAATGGTTGATCTGGAGCTGGACAGGTAACAAATTATTTCCAGACAGTCAGTAATGAAAGCATTCTTACTGGATACTTCCAACTACTTGAGGCAGCAAGTGTCCCTAAGTGCACATCTTAATAGAAGTCATTAAAAGCTTTAATATATGTATATATGTTTCCATAACGTACCATAAAAAGAATTTGTGATATTTTCAAAGAGACAAATCGAGTGACTAGAGGAAACATTTATTACATTGTATTTTTGATGATAAACAACCTGAGAAAAAAAAAAAAAAAATTAAAGCAAGCTGAAAAGTTATAACAAATTAAAACAGCCACTTGTCACATTTTATATGCATTATAACTCCTTTAAATTTAGAATTAAGTCAAGGAAAGCATTACCAGAGAGGAATGTTTTCACAATAAAAGGTGCACTACCAACTTAGTGTTAATTATGCTTACTATATCCTCGATACAAATCTTCGTTTTTTTAGTACTTCGATGTCGACATTATCGTGCCAAAAGAACTTCAATCTTCAAGTCTTAACAATATCTGCAAGCCAAATAGTATGCAAATAAACAAAAAACCCTAGTTATTTTGATTTTTAAAACTTGCATGCCAGGAATCACTTGAATTTCTACTACAAGCTGGAACACGCAAAACTGTACTTGCAAAAATGCACTTACAGAGCTCATCAAAATCTAAAGATGTCATGCAGGTAGTAACAGGCATATAAGAATTGCCTGAGTAAAACTATAAAAATCAAAATTTTATCAAGTGTTTAATTAGGTCAACCTGTATTAGGTTGTTGGACATAGCATTATCTGACATATAATAAGCCTACATGGAAGATTTCACTAGTAAAAAGTGGTGTTGTGGAAAATGGGGAGAATAGGAAAGAGAACAGTCAGAAAGACACAAATTTTTCGAGAACTGCAGTGGGTTTTTTATGTGCAAGAAGCAATTTACTTCCCTCAATTCTTTTGACAGTACATGGAGAAGTTACATAAAGCATTTTTCAGTCCTATTCAGAGCTCTGTAGGTAATCTTCATTGCGTATAAATAATATTATTACAGCTTCTAAACAGAGAACAAAAATTCTATTTCAATAGAATATCATATTATGTAATATATACATGCACTAGAAAGCAGGGAAACCTTTCTCAGAGTAAACTAGCAATAATTCTCCATGAACATCTTCAAAAGACTTGGGTCTAGTTCATCTTCACATGGCTATGGACAGCTCATGTAATTTGTCTTGTTAAAACTTTTTCTTTCCCACAGTCACAAAATCAAGGAAATCTGGGTTGGGATTAAGTTAAAAGCAACTTACCTATGAGAAAAACTATTGTGAAAGCTAGAAGATGGGTTTCATACTAAAAAATAAAATAGCAAATAAAATCCCAATCAAATAACCCAAAGAGAAAGATTGCTTCTCTCAAAACACAGAACCATCCCCCAGTCGCCACTGCCTTAGAAAGAACAAAATAGACTCATGGCTTTTGTTAACTGAATGCATAAAAGTGGACATGGTGTTCATATACACAAACATAGCTATTTTGTGCAATCACTATAAAAGTTATCCAGTTGGCTTTTTATAAAGTTTCAATGGAAGAAAAAAGTAGAAGCCACAAGAGAAACACAGATATGCTTTTATCCTTCTCTGCAACTATGTAGTAATCAAACTGAGTTAACTCAGACTAATTTCATTGACAGATACATAATCTATTTTCAGAACACCAATGTAGAACCTTCACTTTCTGCATGTGGCAAGCAGTATCTTCTTGGATATGTTTCTATCTTAATATTTGGCAAGCATACAAAAAAATCACAAGCATAGCTACTTGCTAGAATGTATTTAGTAAAATTATTTGTGAAGTTGTGACCTTGAGATTGAAATAGTCAGTTATAGTAGCCCTGACACATAATATGGAAGTGATTTTGTGTCACTAAAGTTCCTCAGGAAGAGCCTACTTTCAATTCTTTCAGGGACTGAAATTCCTTATGTAGCTATTGCTTTGAAGTTGCAGCTTACGTGGAATTAGTAAACTGTTCATAGTTAAAAATAAAAGTATGATAAAAAGAAGATACTAATTATAATGATTTGTTAACCTTTCATTTTCCAAATGTGTGAGGTGACTTGGAAATAACCCTTAGTCTTCTTAAATTACCTCACAGCCACATCTTTGTTCAAGTTTGTTGAAGTTAATATTTTTCTGCATTACCACAATTACGCCAAACACTCATCACAGCTAGTTTGTGGGTCATTGCTGGTCTCTCACATTTCTGAAAACCAGTCAGATTTCTATTTCCTGTCAGGACAAATTTTAGAATCTGAACAAAATCACAAATTAACTAATTGCAAAAAAAAAAAAAAAAAAAAAAATGAAAAGTATTTTCTGGCCTCATTAATCTTTTTCCCTTTTTTTTTTTTTTTTTTTTTTTTTTTTTGCTAAGCATAGAATATCCATTTGTTCAGTATCTGTCATAATTGTTACAGCAAAATGGGTACAATAAGTGTCTTAGATGCAATGATGTATCACGGTTTTACAAAACTATATCAACATTCTAAACTCAACAAAACCCCCCCCCCAGATTTGTTTTCTTTAATTGGCGCTGATTTTTCAAATATTTGCAAGTAGAGAGTAGTTACCTTAGTTGACATTGAAAATGTTCACTTAGTGAATACTGCAATAGCAACAAGCAGAATGCTAAGAATACAAGGCCTTGTAAAAATATTTTTGTAGTTCTGGGTTTTTTAACAAATTTCCTCCACAGATTGAAAGAATAATAATAAAAAAAATCTTTGCTGAGAATTAAATTGGAAATGGAAGCCTGTCACTGTTGCACATGCTCCTTTAACTTAAGTTAGTCAAAAGCATCATTCCTTCATGAAAAATCTCAGGTCAGGTTTCTCCCTGTTGAGAAACCCCACAGGCAGGCACTGAACAGGATGCTTCAAAGTCCTTTCAGTATTATTCCTAAGATCTCATAGGAATTTATTTCTTGTCTATGTGGTTCCATATGGAACCATTGTCTATGTGGTTCTTTCTATGTGGTTCCATACTTTAGAATTAAACGATCATGAGAAAATTTTGCTAATTGTTTTAATAATAACAAATACATTGCTAAAAACTTATATGTTTTGGTCCCAGGAATGGAAAAAGTCATTGTCAACAGGATAAAAAGTACACTCTAATTTACATAGCAGTGAAAAAAATGTAAGCTTATACGGGTAAAAGGCTGAGGAATATTTATATCATTTCATGACATATCTTCAAGTTGATTCAGATGAATTACTTCAATTAAGACACATCTGTTTGAAGCATTCCTACTGCAAGGGAAGCCTTGTGGCACTGTCACAGATTGTGTTATAGATTCTTTTTCTGGAAAACTGAGCAGTCTTTGGTTTACACAAAAAATATCAGATTATTGGGTTGTTGTTTTTTTTTTTTTTAATTCATGTGTTTTGAGAAAAGCCTGGTAGTTTTCTGTGCATTTGAGTTTGAGCTGAGTTTAGGCTGAGCCTATATCCCCAGCAAAAGTGCTCTATTGGCACACATCAGTCAGTTTTGTGATCACCTCTGCTAAAAGAAAAACACGCACACTACACAAGCTAATTCCAGTACAACAGCATCCAGTCTCAGCAGTACTAATTTTTTCAGCAAGAGCACAGCAGCTGCTATACCCCAGCTTCTGCTATCATTTACAGAAACATGATCATAAAAAGGAAAAGGTACATAACATATGTTAAAGTGTTCATACGTAATTTCTATTCAAGTATACTTTTCCCCCTGTTAAATGTGAGTATTGATCTGAGACTCTGTTCAAATACAGCAGCAGAGTAATTTTTATTATTTTTCTGGGAGAAAAAAATACCTATTGCTTCCTACCCACAGGAAAAAATCTCAAATAAATCAGAACTGGAATAAATGTATCTCCCACAGATACCTCCACACTAAATTCTTTAGTGACAAGATTGCTAGTATGAGTTACATGTCCAACATTAAAGAGTGAGAAAAAAGTGGTAAGTGGGAAAGTAACATCATTTGCACTGATATAGTAGGACCACAAGGACAGCTGTAATATACAGAAAGACAGGATAGATTAGAACCTAAAGAAACAAATATGAATGTTGAAACTCTTTGGAGACTTTTTTTTTCTTATCATTATACTCACATACCTCTTCCAACAACCCCTAAATCCCACATCTGTAAGGTGACAAAATAGAAATCCAAGGTATTCTTCAAAAACACTCATCATTTCTTTTAAAAACATTTGCTTTCTGGGTGAGTGCATTTGGCTTACACAGCAAATTTTTTTTGCAAGAAGGGAAACTACAGGGATAGCTTCTCTGGAATCTTCCCCCATGCCCAGCAGAGCCAATGCCCTACGGCTCCTAGACAGACCCACTGCTGGCTAAGGCTGAATTCAACAGCAATGGCAGTAGCATCTCTGCCATTGTAGTTATAACGCAGTTATGAAGGGCAAAAAGCTCTGTGTAATGGCAATTGCAGCCAGAGAAGAACAAAATGACAACATGAGAGCAGCAGCCCTGCAGACACCAAGGTCAGAGCAGAAGGAGGGGCAGGAGGTGCTCCAGCTGATCCGAAGATCATCCAGGGGCAGCCATGAACCTGCAGCCCTTGGAAGGTCCAACTCACCCCACACTGAAATAGGGGAAGAGATGAGGAGTACTCCACCTGAGGAGGAAGGAGCAGAAGAGACAATATGTGTCCATTCAACAACCCCTATTCCCTGTCCCACTGCACTGCTGAGGGGGAAAACATAAAGAAAACCAGAGTGAAATTACGTGCAGGAAGGAGTGACGGATGGGGAGATGTATTTTTAAGGTTTGTTTTGATTTCTCATTATCCTACTCTGATTTGATTGACAATAAATTAATTTTTTTTTCCTGAGTTGAGTCAGCTTTGCCCTTCATGGTAATTGTTGAGTGATTTCTCTCTGTCCTCATCTTGACCTTTTATTTCTACTCTGCCCAGCTGTGGGGGTAGACCAGCTTTTGTAGGCACCTGGAATCCAGCCAGAGTCAACCCTCCACACTGAGCTTTCAGCTGCACATGAAGTAACTATTAACACTATTTCTGAAAGAGTAAAAATATTAAAATTTTCAATGCTGTAATGCAGCAATACTGCAATAAGGGTACATTGAGGAGAAGAGCATTTCCTTCCTGATTAGAAAAAAATCAAGCCTAGTTGTTAAATGTAAATTTCTAAAATCACAATATAAGAAATACACACCCTGCAAAGAAGGTCAGATCACAGAATACTTTAGCAAACAGATCATGTATGAGTCTTTGGGACAGGACTTCATGGGATGCACCTATGAGTTCTGAGGGAGCTGCCAGATGCTGTTGTGAGGCCACTTAAAACAATCTTTGATTAATCCTAGCAATTGAGAGACTGGAAAAAAAGCCAATATCAGTCCTGTCTTCAAAAAGGGCAAGAAGGAGTGCTGCAATTCAACGCAGAAGAACGACATGCACTATGTCCAAGGCAAAAAAGGGGCAGTTTATTTACAGACCTCAACATTTATAGAATTCCAACAGTGACCATGGATTGGGGCAAGAAAATTGTCCTCTCCAACCACACTGGTCAACCCAACAGTCCATCAATTCTCTCCTCCTCCAGAAACGAATGCAAAACAACCATTATTTACATGAAAAACGCGTGAGGATCTCAATTTCAAAAACGCAAACACAGAAGGCTGAAACAGAACTTTAGAAAAACAGAAAAACAGGGCGACAAAGGAGGGCCCAGGGAACTACAGTTTAGTCAGCTTCACCTTGATTCCTGTGAAGTCAGTGGAGGAGCTTACTCTGGAAACCATTTCTCGGCACTAGAAAGGACAAGAAAATCATCAGTAGTAAGCATGGCTTCACCAAGGGGAAATTTAACAAACCTGATGAGTTTCTACAGCAAAACAACTGGACTGGTGGACAAAGGGAGAGCAGTGGATATTGTCCACACAGACTTTAGTGAGATATTTGCCTCCCATAAGATCTTTGTAGATAAGCTGTTGAAGTATGGGATGGATGATGGAATGTTCCAGCTGATGGAACACTGGTTAAAAAGTGGTGATGAATGATATGAGGTCTAGTGATTCAAAGTGTACAGGAGGCATTAAATTTGGGTCTGATACTTTACCATTGTCATTAACGGTCTGTATGATAAGGAAGAGTGTCCCCTCAGCAAACCTGAGTGAGGAATGCTTGATATGCCAGGGGGCCATGCTGACAACCAGAGAACACTCAACAGGATGGATAACTGGCAGGACAGGAATGTCATGAAATTCAACAAGGAGAAGTGCAAAGTCCTGCACCTGGGGAGGAACTATCCCACACATCAGTGTATTTGGTGGCCACCCAGGTGGAAAGCAGCACAACAGAAAAGGACCTGGGCATCCTGAAGGACACCAGCTTGAAAATGGACCAGCCTGTGCCTTTACTGCAAAGAATAGGAATTGTACCCTGGGCTGCGTTAGGGAGAGCATTGCCAGAGATTTGAGGGAGGTGAGGTTGCCCTACTATTCAGTACCACTAAGGCATGGATGGAGTGTTGTTCCCCATGGGGGGCTTCCCATTACCAGACAGCCATGGACATGCTGGAAAGAGAAACAAAGATACTGGACAGGACCATCTTTCCTATGAAGAAAGGCTAAGGTAATAGAGTCTGTTCTCCCTGAGAAAGAGCCAGGCCAGAGGGAAGTCATCAACATACATATAAATACCTGCAGGAACAATGTGAAGACAGAGCCTAACCTTTTCCAGTGGTGCCCAGTGACAACACAAGAGGCAATAGGCAAACTCTGAAACACAGGAGGTTCCCTCTGAACATCAAGAAACACTCTTTCACTTTTTTTGTAAGGTTGACCAAGCACTGGTAAAGATTGCTCAGTGAGATGGTGGAGTCTTCTATCTTGAAGATATTCAAAAGCCATCTGGACATGGTCTAGAAAAATGGTCTGGGGAAAACATTTTGATGGATACGCTTGAGCTTGGGGTTTGGACCAGATGGTCCCTTCCCCAGGTCCCTTCCAACCTCAATCATTGTTTGATCCCGTGACTCTTTTAGCTCACAAAGCAGGTAAATTTTTATTGACACTGTGTCAATCTGTAACACTGTATAAAGTCCAGTTTCAAAATCACCTTGTAGGTCGGCAATGATAGATTTGGGGTTTGATTCTTTCCCTTGAAACCTTGTTCTTAACTTTACCTAAACAAGTAAATACTTTGTTAAAATATTTCCACTTAGACTCCATCTCTAAGATTCACCTTTAATTAACCTAGAGTGACAGCAAAGGAGGGGTCTCCTCATGCCCATTTTCCAGTCAACAGAAACCAGTGTGGCAGGTCTGGCACTGTGGTGTCAGAGGAGCAAGTTGGACTGAGGCAGCTGCTGTAGCTTATCCCCAGGAAGAGTTCTGCCCCCCAGAAAGTCCTGCTCCTTCTCACTAAGCCAGGCTTACAGGCATGAGGAGCAGTAGCCCTGAAGGGCACTCCTACTATGGTTGACCACTTACCCACAGAACTTTAAAAAATTTTCTATTAAAACATGATAAACCATTCCTTGCAAGGTTCTTTATCCCACTAAGGACCTGAAACTTGGTCCATGCCATTCAGCACCTACAAAACTATACAATTGCTAAGAGCCTGATTTTTACCTTATCTCAGAGCATCTGGGAAGATCCTTACACTGAATTAGTTTATTTTGTGCTGCTTTTATTTGATAAGCCCACATACAGCCATTTTTTGAGCCAGGGAACTCCTTAAGTTATATCCATAAATGTCAGTGACCCACATGCAGCACACAAAAAGATTTGATTTTTTAACTAGCAAAACTAAGTAAGATAGATGTAGTAGCAACGATTTTTTTTCCTGAGTTTATCTTTTATTTTTTTCTCTCAGGTAGCATATAATGACTGGTAATGTTTTTCACAAACTAATCTCTATCTCAGAGTACAGCTCTGATTAATAGGTTAATATATGTACCGTTTATTTTTAAACTTAGTTACCTTTTTTCCTTTCCAAACACTATTCTACATTAATCTTAGCACTAATGTCAACAAGGAAGAGAGCTTTCCCTGTTGTCCCTTGGCATTTAAAGCTGCATTCAATGCAGATAAGGTTTGTTTGGGAACCTACAGGGTTTGCTGAAGACAATCACTGGAGATAGAACCTTAATTTAACCTCAAGCCTGTAGTATTTCCCCTGGGACATGGATGACTGATAACACAGCAGAGGGCAAGGAAAGCACAAAATTATTGAGAAGTAGAAGCAGCAGATCTTGAGTGCTGAATTTCTTCCTCTAAATCATTGTTTGTGAGGATAGTTATGCATGTCTGACTCAGTCAGGAGACATTATGAAGGCATCTTAAAAGAGCAATCTTAAAATATACTGACAATGGATGTTTTTGAAAGTCATTTCCATGGCATAAAAATACAGTTGTCATACATTCATCTTATAAGAAAATGTCATTACAGAATCAAACTGCACTTGCTTAGAGTATCCTATGTCCAAGGTAGGTCAGCAGCTGTTAATTTAATTGAAATAAGTTCTTAACAGAGAGCTTGATAGCATTTCCCACAGGAACATTAGAAAATGGTGTTAATGAACATTATTATTGCCTGCTTCTGTAAGAAAACAGATCATTATTAACTGAGGTTGTATGTGATGTTTTCATGTATTATAGTCCTAAATGGGCAACATGAAAAATTTGATAGCATTTTGTTTTAAATAAAAAACGCTTTCTGCACTCTAAACTTAAAATTAAGCTCTTCTATTAGGGTTAAAGGTTAAATAACCCTTTTCTTTCCTAATGATAAATTTAATTGTCTGAAGCCAAATTGAATACAAGCTGATTTATGTTTTCCTTTCTATAGGGATAAAAAATCCTTAGTAGGCATGGGTAGAAAATATTGCCCCAGCTTCAGAGTCCTTGCTTTCAGAATGGAAGAATTTCTTCATTTAAAATAGAACATGTGAATACCCTTTATCAGACAAAAAAGATGTAAAGAAAAATATCCTATGTACTAAAAAAATGCTAAAAAGCCTGAAATTCATTGCGATGCAAAGTGTAGGTTTTCTTTTAATCATATCTTCTGAGTCACAAAACAAAAGGAATTTTTCTTCCTTCTATCAACATAGCTCCCCTACAAAAAAACAAAACAAACAAAACAAAACAAAGAGAAAAAAAAAAGAACAAACAAAAAACCCACAACAAAGTAAACCAATTATCTGCAATTAAAGAAGCATTTGCATTTCATTGTTAGAAGTCATTAGCTTTTATTTCCTGATAATAAAAAGCAAAATACCAAACCAATACCCTCAGCTGATACTTTAAAATATTTGCATATTTTTAGGGAAAACAGTAATAGCATTGTGATAAGACTTCTAGCTCAACAGAAAATGTAACCCCTTAAGACTGCACTTCATATTGAGCAATGGCTAATGAAATCCTAAGAGGGTTTGTTACATAAACCAGTGGACTGAAGAAACCTTTAACATGTAGGAAACGGGAGTTAATTAAACTGTTATGGGTATCCTATCCATCATCCCACCAGAACACTCTATTCTAAACCTATTTACATTTTGCAACTGAAAAAGTGCACTTGGCGTGGCTGATAAACCATGTTTACTGTCCTTATTGACTTGACATTTGTGCATAACCTTTATGCTTTAATTATCTAACAGCATTTCCTGTATCTTGCTTTGCTACAGAAAGTATTTGATTTCCAAGCAATTAGACGTATTTGAAAATTAGCAGACAGTAAAATGTTCCCTTCAACAAATTAATCAGTTTGGGAAAGCACTGGCTCATCACTGCACTGAATTTGCTGAAAAGGTTGCTTTATTGAATCTCATTTCAGCCTGTTTTAGCACCTTAGTGTAATCAAGGTGCATTTCAACTCTGCTTATATTTCACTGAGAGGACTAACTCCTTGTAAGGAGCTTCCTTTCTCGTGATAATTTGGAAACCTAAATGCAACATTAAGAGAATTTAAACTTAAGGTTAACAGCTGGCTGCTTTTGTAAGCATCAGCAGAGGAAATGAGATCAAATATTTTCTAATATAGACAGAGTTAAGGAAAAGAAAGACAGCTACTGCAATATAAATTTGCCTTCTATTCTGAATCTTTAATAAGAAGATAAATTTTTTATTTCCTCTTTGAGACAGTTTCTTAGGATTTGCTTTTAATACATTTTGTCTGCTAAATCAGTTTATGATATTTTTAAACTTTTATCCATGACTATTCTAGCACTTATGTCTGCCAAAAG
This sequence comes from Phylloscopus whistleri, assembly GCA_017589585.1. Classification (NCBI taxonomy): domain Eukaryota; kingdom Metazoa; phylum Chordata; class Aves; order Passeriformes; family Phylloscopidae; genus Phylloscopus; species Phylloscopus whistleri. The sequence continues at coordinate 3,324,326 of JADMLD010000679.1, read as the reverse complement.
TCTTCACATTACAACAGTCATTAAAAATGTCTATAGTCAACTTACAAAAAACATGCCCATTTCTTTGGTTTTGGTGATATTTTTCAGAGAGAAAATGCAGCAGTGCAAATTCAGTAGTTAAAATTTTTGTATGTTTCTCATGTATTAAAGAATACCTTGCAATTCTGTTTTACCCATGAAATTACATGGGTGATCTGAGATCAAATTCTGGAGCTCAAATTTGTGAAAAGCAGTATTTTATCTTTTACTGCATAAACAGCTCACCACATTGTGAAAGGGACCTGGGAGAACAGTTGTCCCACTGTAGGTGCTGAGTGAAAGTGCTATACCATTACAATCCCTCATAACAACCACCAAAATATGCTGAAGGCAGGAGTCACATTTTACTCTAAGACTGCAGAGCAAACCCTGTGAAAGTTATCAGTGGTAACTTTCAATTAAACTGGATATCTGTCACAATTTAAATAGCTTCTCCCCTTCTCAAGATTATCAAATGTCATTACAAAGAAGGGATGTAATTCATGCTTCAGAGAAGGGTAGGAACAGGATGACAAATATTTGGCTCAAAGCTTTTGCCAGGCTTCAGGCAAAAAGCTGTACCTCTAAACAGTGCAACCCAAATATTCCAGTGAGAAGAGGGTCACAGGGTTACACCATGTACACACCTTGTGGCTCACAGGCACCTCCAAAATATAATACCACGATTTAGGCAGCATAACACCTAGTGTATTTTAGCTGGTGTCACTGGAGGTGTTTTTACAGAGCAATTTTACTACAATTATAAACTAGAGCAAAAGTGGGAATTATGTCTTTCAGGTGGAAGGGAAAGACTGTAGTCTTTTCTACAAAGGACTGTAGCTTCTTTTCCTCACATTTTTACACTTATGCAAGCAAGAAACAAAGGGAAGCACACAGTGATTCTATGTGGCAAATTAAGTAAAAGCTGAACAAGAACCTAGAGCTAAGATGGAAGAAATTAGTCACTATTTCTGGACAGCAATCAGTAACTCTGGCTGGTTCATCTTTTTATTTCTTGCTGCAATAGTACCTAGTCATCAGTTCTCATCCAAATAGCTCTTTCTGATGAGAATACACTTATTTCATTCAATAAGATTATATCCTTCTTGCAAATCTAAACTTTTAGTTCTTTTTATCACCTTTTACCTCAACTTTAGACAATACCCTCAATATCTAAAGGACCTTCATTGCATCAGAGTATTAGATTCTAGATTCAGCCCCAAAGTTCATGTTTAGGTAAAATTCTCCATGCCCACCAAATAATTTCATAGATGTCAGTGAGATTTTGGCATGAACACGCTTTCACAAAGTTGGTAGATATCAATGAAAAACTCATTTTGCCCTGGTAAAACATAAATTTCTTGATAGTTCAGAAATAACTAATTTTGACCACTTGCTATAATTTAAGAGTGTGTATACACACACACACACACACACAATTATTTCATAGACTATGCTTTTGTTTCCAACATAGTATACAATACTGTACACATCATAAGTTAAAAATTTTTAAAAAATATATTTTCCTCTTAGCTAATTCTTAAATGGAAATATCTGAGTACCCCTCTCTGTTATAGTGGAGTGATTCAAGCCGCCTGTCTTGCAGTGGGGCAGATCTCAGCTGCATTGCTTGATCTTGATGACATCTTGTGTATGGAAAGTCCTGATTTGGAAACCTATTGTTTGTGTTAGCACCTAAGAACAAGCCTGTAATGCAGACTTCAGCTTTCCTCCATATTAATGATTTGAAGATGCCTCCTTTCTATATCCCATTATTTTGCTAGAGGTGCCATTCAGATTGGTTTTTGATAAATTCAGCCTGGTACCTCTGTGACTACTGCATAGGTACAGTAGTTTTAAATATTTATGTTGTGCTGGTGGTGATAATTATTATTCTAACTCAGTATAGCTTTAATGCATTTAAATGTCAGTGTTTCTCAGTTTAATTCATCATACATACATTCAAATGCTTGTATACATATATTCAGTATGCATCTCCAAGGACCTAAAAAGACCTATTCATATTTTAGCAGCTGTGAGAAAGTAAGGACATATTTCCTTTACATTCCTAACTGTAAACATTAATTAGGTGCTTGACACACATTAATGATTAAAAAACTTCTTTGTAAAATAATCCATCATAATTCTTTTATCACAATGCCAACCCGAAGAACTATGTCATTGTACCATGATATCTCTGATGGCAAAGTTAAAAACTTTGTGATAAAATAAAATCCATTTATTTACTCAGTCTTTTTTCCATGTGAAAAAAACGTCAGTTTGCTGTGATAGCTAGTATGCTTTTGAATACAAGAATGTCATGCCTTATTATCTGTATGCATTTGTTAGAAAGCCTCTATGCAGTTGCTTATAAACTCAGTTGCCTTCTTAGGCTTAACCATTGCAGCGAAACAGAATGTTTAAAACAAGGACTTGAACATTTTCTAGAAAATATTAAAAACATTCTGAGTGCTATCACAAAAAAGAAAGAAAAAAAAAGAAAGAATAAAGAAATAAGGCAGCTCCCTTTTGAAAACATGGCTGGAATGCATTTAACCTTGGCTTTCCAAGTGGTACTATTTGCAATTGTTTGCTTAAGCAAACCACAGAAGAAGGAACTTTGAGTTCCCAGGAGGCCTGACAAATGATTTCCAAGGTCAGACACATGCACAAAAGAAACAACAGCTTCTCAGTCTGTGTTCTGTTACAGCATCTCTCCTTATGCTACCTGTGACACTGCCTGTTTGGTCTCCTCGAAGGGTTATAGAACATAGAATGGGTCCAGTGTTGTCCAAAACACGAGACTGAAGCTGTGTACTTGTCAGTACACAGCTAACAGTTCAGAGAATCCCTCTATTGATTTCCTTGGTGTGACTCCATCCCAGCTGTTTTCTCCGCCTAATGCTGCATCTCCAGAATGTGTAATAGTAATTGACCAGAACAGAGTGTCAGGACTAATTAATGTACTCTCGTTATTGGTGAGAGCACTGGTTTTCAAAGAATGTCGTAGCTATTATTTATGGCTTTTAATTAAGGTACAATCTTATCTAAATAATCAGTGTGTTATAAAATAGAAGAGTCAAACTACATAGCTGCAATAAGCCAAACATAACATGCACAACCACATTTGCACAGAGCACTTAGACATTTTGCAAGTCATGAGAAATTTGGAAAATTAGTAGGGGTTTTTTTTAGCTTTTACAGGCATGTGAAAGCATTCTATGCCTTCTAAATGGATTTACTCTAACTGCCTAATTCATTATGCTAAAACCATGAAGCAATTTCCTATTCAAAGCCCAACTCACAGGCTCTCTGTTGTCAAGTATTTGAATTTCAGATTAGAAATGTGTTCATTTGGATAGCATGAAAGGAAAGCTTTGTTGTCAGCTTTGCTTTATGTTCTGCCAGCAGCCAAATCCCTCTTCTTCAGCGGTCACCAGCAAAATACCAGACCTCCACTCTGGTCTCCACTATCTTGAAACAAACAAATGCTTTTGGCCTTTATGGCCTAAACACTGGTTTAAGGTTTGCTGTTCTCCCCTCTCTCTTAATATTTTTCTGGAGATTATTTATGACAGATGATATCAGCAAATGTTTAGATTGCAGTGAGGTTTTCTCATCCCTACAGAAGGGAAGGGGAGGGAGGGGGAGAGCATTTCCACAGTGGGGGAGAAGAGCGAAGACATTTGGTTCTGTTAGGAATTTGTAGTTTGTTATGGAACAGCGAGCTGAAGTGGCTGCAGCCCTTTTACCCTCATAACATGTTTGCAGCTATGATCTACACTGAATTTTAACTATGCTGCTGCTGCTTGTTAGCAGCTATTTCTTTGCTGGCTTGGAAAATATACAGGCAGCTGTCAAAAGTCGGGGCTGCATTTCATGCAGAGTGTAACAAAGTTATCTAATACAGCCTGTAGGACAAAAAACGCAAAGCATTCATATCTTTGGCTGTTAGTGTGGAAATCAAGGAATTCCACCCACATTTCTCACAGGAAAGAGCTTTTAAGAGCTCTTCCATTACTGTAAGCTGTTTCTGACAGGTTTAGGGTCTACACTGTGGAAGGACAAGCCCAGCACATCCTTTTATTAATTAAAAGCAAACATTCACACAGGGAATGTTGTAACCTAAACATGAACTTTAATGGTTGTAACATAGCTGGAAGCAAAAATAATTACTAGCAGCTATAGAAGACATTGAGATATTTGTAATCCCTTTGCTTCTGAATACAATAACCCCTATGTAGTCATAATAAGCTCTTCAGTATAGGAAATAGTAATAGAAGATCTCTCTCCTGATACTGAGGCTGTGCAAATAATTGATTTCTTAGCCTAACAGATGAAGGACTAAAAGGTGGGGGGAGGGAAGATTCGATCTAACCTTAATTTAAATGTTCTTTCTTTTTTTTTTTTTTTTTTTAGCTTGAGTTAATGAAAGAAAGCAGAGTCACAAAGCATTTCACCCAGCTTAGAAAGTCCTGCAGGACACAGAGTGAAATATCTCAGGGAGCAAAAGGAGGAGTGACTCAAGGGACTGGTAGTGGCCCCTTCCCCTCTCACCTGATTTGTGGGATGTCCTGGGATGTGCCTGAACTGCAGCAACGGGATGAGGCTACCTCCAGCCACATTACACTGTGCTGAAGTACCTGGGTCCCTTGTGTATCAAACACACATCTTTTTCTCCCTAATTCATTACATAAAATTCTGCATGGCAGAAATTCTGCATGGCATGCTATGGGAGACCCAGGTCCCCATCTTCACCACCAGGAAGATGACTGGGTCAAAACTTTCCTCCTTGTGTAAAGAACTAGTCCAGCAGCTGGAGGTGAGGGCCCTAATTACCAGTTTAGAGACACCTGTTTAATTTTTATACAAAAGTGGCACAGACCCCAAAAAGCCCAAATGCGCAGAGGCTGCTGGGGAGTTCATCTCAGTTCATTGAAATCCCTGTTGAAATCCCTGTCCAAAACTGGGCACAAAGCAGGTTTCTGTTTCCACTTCTGACTCCGGGGAGCATGAGCATCAGCTATTTCACCCAGCTCTAAATGACACATTGTTCCAACATGTGTTTCCAAGTGTTAAAAGTGAAGACAAATGAAGTCATGCGGCTATGCTCATTGATAAGGTTGCTGGCACCCTGTTTCATGGTTAGCAGAAATGCGCCTAAAAGCCTACAGAATTTAAATTCTCTAGTTCAAGAATTCTCTTGGACTTCAATTGTGTATGTTTTACAATATTTAAATGCAAATAACATTCAGGTCAGGTTTCTGACTGGTTTTTAAATACCCTCTAGTGCTCTCATGGAATTTGTTTCCTTAATGTTGGATTATAAGAAGAGAATTAGAAAGCATTAGTACACATTCTATAAAAGTTAAATATGAATGGTAAGAATTCAGGCCCAAGCCATTTTAAGTTAATGATGACAGAAAACTATTACACTGCAAACAACACACTAAAGCTCACATTTTCTTTTTTTCCCTGAAGCACAGTAGTTTTACTCCCTGAAAAAGTTGTTTTTCCACAGTGCTATAGGTAAAACCAAGCTCATAATTCCTAATAATTTTATCAAACTCTATCAGTTAGGCACATTTTGCAGCAGTCAGAGCAGTGAGCGTGCTTGCCATCAGATATGACCCTTACGGAAGAGCACACGCTATGGTTTAGAGGACCAAATGCTAATTTTTTCTTTTTCTTTGTCAGGACTTACTCAGAGAAGCAGAATTCAAGTATATATGACTTTGCTACACCAACAAGATAGTTCATTATTCCATTCCTAGAGAGACAGAGAAAGGGATTCCCACTATTAGAATACATGAAACCTTTTTCCTACTACTTTGAGATCCATAGTGAACAATGGAGTAGCAGCAGGCACACAGAACTCTTTCTTCTTAAAATCTGGAAGTATAAAAACGTTTACAGGGCTTTATTTTCACATGGCAGCCCAGAGAAACGTTATTTTTAAGCAGTCTAGTTAGACATCTAATTAAAAGACATAGAATACAGGGTCCAAAGCAATCAAACTAAAAATATTTTCCTCCCTCTTCGGAAGGCAAACAGGAAAGAAGTGACTGGGATGCAAGTGCAATATCCCAGTCTAGGCAAAGCACTATCCCTAGCCAATTGTAGGAGATATTTCTAGTGAGAAGGTGATATGAAACGATGTTGGAAGGCAGCTTTGGAGAAGTGAATCTCATGTAGTTCCTCTCCTGGTGGAGCCACCATGTGCCAGAGAGGTGCCCTCACCTTAAAAATGAAAAGTCATGTCTTGCACTGCAGTACACAATATACATACTGCCAGCAGGTCTAGGGAAGTGATGCTTCCCTGTGAGCATCAAGAAACACCTGGTCACAGTGAGGCTGAGCACGTACTGGCAGAAGTTGCCCAGGGAGGTGATGAAGTCTCCATCCTTGGAGAAATTCAAAAGCTCTCTGGACAAAATCTTGGGAGAACAGCTCTAGGTGAACATGAGCTTGGGGATTTGACCAGATGTTCCCTTCCAAACCTACCTGTTCTGTAATTCCGTTTTGCCTGTCCTATGCTTTGATATATTCTCCAAACAGTATCACTCTTCAGGACCTGAGCATGGACCCGAGCCTTTGGACTGTTTGGCATGCTGCTAGAATATGTTAAGTGACAAGAGGTATGCATACACACACACTTATTTGTGTGTGTATGTAGACATACACACTTTCTTATTGGTATAGGTATACACACATACACAGAGACTTGTCTAAGGCATAAATAGATGAAGACAATTTTTAAGCATTCAGTGCCACTGTCTCAGCAGAGGAAATACATATTTTTGCCATTCTTTTCATATAAGCACTAGAGGCCCACTGCTCCAGATTTCTGAATCTTTAAGAAGATTTAAGAAATCCCTGGCAAATCTTGCCCCATGGAGAGTTGTTCCAGTATCTCATGTAGCACATGTAGAGTTAAAGTCAGGTAGCACAGAGACAGAGCATTTTGGTGAGAAGTTAAAAGAAAATACTGCTCTAGTAAGGGTGCTGCCTATTAAATTCAAAGAATGAACTTCAGCTTTTTTCGGCCTAATTGTCTGGTTAGGAACTCATTACACTCTCTAGTACTATCTTTAAAGTTCATTTACAAATTGCATCAACAATTTAATTAACAAACAAAAAACTGCATGCAAATGCTTTCTGATACAAAGTAATGGTTTTAGCCTGACAGTGAACATAAACATTCATGTCTTGATCACTTAAAAGATGAGCAGGCTCTACTTTAAAAGGAAGGCAGCCTTTTCAACATTATGCAGGGAATTTGTTTTTGCACTCTAATACTGCTCTGTTCCAAATAAAATGAGACATAAATATTTCTTCATGTGATCTGTATTATGATATCCTCTGCTATAAACTCCATCCTTATGGAGTCCCTGGTCCTTATCTTTTCTCCCCTTCTACAAATTGCATTAACTAATCTGATTAGTGCCTTCCCCATCTCAGCACAGTCTTCCTGAAAGATCAAAACCAGACTAGTACCATGCTCTCAGGATGAGAGGCACAGAGGTTTTCAAAGAAGTCTGTTCCCACGCAAAAGGACAATTTAATCACTCTACAGCAAATTGCCTCAAGATGCAAAAAAACCAGAGAATAGATTTGAGGGTCTCATTTTACCAGAACCAGAGGCAAGGAATTACAGTACTGAGTACACTGGCTTTAGAAACAAAACATGGTACAATAGCACAGTTTGGCTATCCCACCAGGTATTGGATATTGTATTTCATTGAGATGTAACAATAGAGAAATTATTTCAACACCTGCAAAATTCAAGTCCTGACATTTGGCTCACCTACCTTATGTGTCCACTGTCTTGTCTAGAAAAGCTTTCTCCCATATAACTTACTGAAGAGCATTGTGTGTCACAGTGGTTTTGCTGTTAAAAGTAAGGAAGACACATTACGGTAGTTCCAGATGACACAGCACATAAAGATGCAAGTAAATAAATGTCACTGTTCTCTTTCCTAGTAAATGGAATGAAGAAAAAAGAAAAAAAAAAAAAAAAGTGCTGTCTGGCTAGAGAACTCTTATTCAGAACAACCTGTTAACACAAGAGTAAAAGCTGAATGCCCCAGGTACAGAATACATGAAAGAATCATGGAAGGGGGATTTAAAAATACTCTGGAAGTATACACACACAATACCTTTAGAAATGTTAGACTTTTTAAAATCATGCTTGCATATCAAGGAACACAGGAAGTACCACAGAAATAGGATCAATGAAACACTGATGTTTTTAAAGCAGACTGGCAAAGTAACATATTGTGTCACAGGATGGGCTTTTTAACTGAAATGCATAGTTTGCATAAGCAGAAATTACTCTACATGCTGTATTTGTGAGAAAGTGTATTAACATGCCAAAGAACACATTTATGCTACTTTGAGTTACCTCAAACCACTGGAACAGGGTTTTTTTTCATTTCCTAATGAGATTTCCACCAGTGTACAAAGAGTACAGTGTACAAAGCCTTGGCTTTGGGTGTGAGCTCAGACACTTTCAAAACCCCACAAATTTACAAAGCCTTTGGAGAAACAGCTAAGTTCTGAAAACAAGCACAGCAGACGTTCTCCTCCAGTTCTCAAAAAACCCCACCAAAGCCAACAGGTAGGCTGTGTTAAGTCAGGTGACCTCAGCTTTGTGCTCTGCTGTGTCTCGGGCAAGGCAAATGTTTCTTGGGATGCCTAAGGTAAAGCAAACCTTGAGCAGAGACACAAACAGAGTAACACAGACTCATGGGTAAAGAGGCAAATGTCTCCTGGTGGAGGGCAAACACATTAGAGGGAGCTTGATCAGCTGTTTGGAAGAAATTGGGTAAGGGGGACCCTGCTGAGAAAAAAAATGATAAAAAAATAAAAACTAAAAAAAACCCCTAAACTAAACTAAACTAAACTAAACTAAAATAAAATAAAATAAAATCAATGTAAGTAGTTTGGATTTAGAACGGTATGTGAATGCAGGTCAGGAAAACAGAGGGAGAATGGGGAGTGACCCGTCTGGGTTTCAAGGCAAAAGTGAGACTTCAAAAATTCAAATATGCATCTGAACTTTGGAAGCCTTACAATTAAGGAGTCAGATTTGGAAATCCTTTGATGTTTGCCCTGCAGAACTCCCAGCTGGGTGGAGAAAGACACAGAGACTAAGCATATGAGCAGCTCCCTTTCCTGAACTCTCACAAGATAAGAGCCTGACTCACACAGCGGCAGAAACACTAAACCTCCTCATTTTGGCAGGTGTCGTTGCCAGGCAACAGATCCATTAAGCAGCACAAGCTCAGGGATCCTGATTAACCCATTAGCTTCTCAATTAAAAGACTAATTCGGGCACCGGCAGGTTTAAGAACCCCGCGGGGTGCTTCCCGGTGCCAGAGTGACATCCCACCCAGCGCTGCCCAGTGCCAGCAAGCCCCGCCGTGGGGCCAGAGGACAAGGTTTTGCCTGAGAGCACTCCGCCACAACACAGGCTGGTGTGCCTTCCTAAACTGGGAAACAAAAGAAGAAGGAAGGAATAATAACTGTGATGAGGGGATGTGAATTATTCATAGGAAATTAATGCAAGCCACCAGGGGCAGGCAGGGAGAGAGTTTTGTTTTGCTCACAGGATGGGTAGCTGCTCAGCTGCACTTTCATGGGATCTCATCCGTACCGCTCACAAGATGACAATTTTACATCATAAGAGGTCCCCTGATGGCATGTATTAATTTATAATTGAGGCAAAAGGAAGGGAGTATTTTGGTGTATCACGCTAGTAAAACACACAAACTACTCCCTCAAGGCACATATACGCATACATTAAAACATTAGCAATGGCACTAGAGTTAATAAGAGCTATGACATACAACACAACTATTCACACACACCTCATGGCAACCAAAGGCCAATGCTTGATACTCACACTGTTCTGAAGGGTGGTCATGCAGCTCGGGGGCAAATAGAGGAAAAACAAATTTTTTTGGATGCCTGGTACATGCTTTTAAAACAAAACAAAATAAAAGTGAACAGTAAGGCCTCATACAACAGAATATCCTTTCAGAAGGAAAACATTCTGTGTAAGAAGGGCTGTATCTTTTAACTGTATTTATCAACACATTCATTACATTAGTCAACAGGATGAAATTTTGTAAGCATGGAGCACTATAAAGGTATACTGTTTAGATGATGCAAGAGTATGGGTGAAAACTAGTTATTTTAATTTTTTTCTAAGAGCCTATTATCACATTCCTCTGTTCCTTCAAATTAAAATCATTTTTGATTATGTTTAACCTAATGCAAATAAGTATCTGCTAGAGTGTGGGTTTCCTCCCTGTCCCTCCTCCTCTTGCTGCACAGAATAGTAATAGAAAACAAATGTTTGCAAAATTGAAGATAGCAGAGAAATTGAAACTACACTCTGTCAAGAATAATCTCAAAAAAAAAGGAAAAAAAATGCCAGAACCTGTAGTCTATCAATTGCTAACTATTGTTGGATAGAGTTGTTTCAGAAAGCACCCCAGGGAATTACTGCATTGTACTATAACAAGGAAAAAATTAAACTATTTTTTTAATTAAAATCAAGAAAAAACTGAACCATAGATGACATTAAATGCCTTAGAATGTTTAAATTTATTTTACCAATTGTTTTGGCAAATCATATTTATTGCTGCCTTGAAAAAAAGAGAGGAATATTGCTGGTTTGGAGATAAAATAAGGTATTTGCTGTCCCACCACTGCAGAACAGGAACACAGTTTAGCTTGGGCAAGGGGGTTGATGTTTTTAGAAGTATTTTTAGACATTTTCTTTTTGCATTTCATTTCAATATTAATTGGTTTGGGTTTTTTTTCCTCCTAAACTTTTATCACCCATTCTTTTCAGCTTAAAGCAGTGGCTGGTTGTTGTGAACATAGAGACTGAGGCCGTGAGACACAGCAGAAGATCCTCACAGTTGAAATTTTATGAGATGTCACCCTTTCAGTCCCACCGGAATCTAAAAGCACTTTGTTTTCATCTGACATACAGAAAAATGAGTACATTTTCCTGAGAAGAAAGTATTTTTTCTTGTCTTTTTTTGTTTTCATGATATCATTATACAATGGCAAATAGCAAGTGATACACTTATTAAATTCTAGTTTGGCACAGAACAACCAAAAGAGAATGAAACATTTTCATGTCCTCCACTGGGGAATACTTTTCTATCTGTTCTCTACCAGTGTTAGAGCTTGAAATAGCTGGAAGAGAATAGCTCAGTTTTCTTCAATGAAGTTTTATTCAAGTTTTATTACCTCCGCAATCCACAGAGGTCAGTTCCATGAGTACAACCCTCAGAGACATGCAAGAATTCATTCTGCCTATTTACTGCATTTTATTTACATGACATGCTTTTACATTTATTTCAGATTGAGTGCCAGAGGTATGCAAGAATTATATGTTTTGAAATTAAATTTAGCTTATGATTTGCTGTAGCATCAGAGTGAAATAAAAAGCTAATTTATAGATGTATAAAAAGACCATACCATGATGTGTGTGATGACAACATTTTACATACAGAAAACACAGAAAAGTCCTTGCAGGTAAAGATATCCACATCACCAGCATAGAAATTTGACCCTCACTACTTAAGGTATGCTTGTACTTTTATTGCCTGGATGGTAGAAACATTCCCACTACTGCTGAAGAAAGTTACCGGAGAATATTTTTTTTTTACTTAGAAAAGTTTAGAATTCACGTCATAGATCCAAAATGTATTACTTATAAATGAGAAAACAACTCAGAATCAAATAATGGTATTTTTTAAAAAAAAATAGTAATAAGTATACCCAAAAAAACACTTCAGAAATAGTTTACTATCTCTCCACAATTTATTTGGACAATCAAAAAGGAGAAAAGGGACTGCTTCTTACTTCAGTCTTCTGACATAAGTCAGTGTAAGTCCAAAATGGATTGAGGGTGTGGGATTTGAGATTATAAATGTGTATATATATGTGTAATCTCTCCTGTACAAGAAGAAAATCAATCAAGAAGCAATTCTTAAAATGGATTTAATGGGAAGTATTAATGTAAGGACTACCAAAGAAAAGAAAGTGCATTTCTGAGCTATGTCCCAGTGCTTTGTCCTGTCAGCAATGGCCCTAAAATCAGCATCAGCCCCAATACAGACTATTGGCTCATTGCTTTTTGTGGTGATTCATTTTTCCTAAATGATTCTGTTCTCCCCAAAATGTATGGTTCATTACTAAGTTGTAAACCACCCCCTAAGTTGCCATTCATTGTAACCCCATTGTTACCTGACCCCTCCTACCCTCAGTATCCCATTGGTCCAAGCCTTGGGTCTGTCCCCTTGCTGGAAAGCCCTTTTAAGCTGAGGACAGGAGGCAGAGGTCTCTTGCTTGCTCCCTCTCTTGCCCCCTCTCCCCCTGTCTCTCTCTTTTTCCCCCCCTCCCCCTCACCCCTGTGGGAGCCATGCCACTCCCCCCTGGTGTGGGACCCCCAAATAAACCCTGTCTGATCAACACCCTGGAAAGCCGTGTGGTGTCTTTCCTGCCTGTGTGCTGCGATTAGCTGCTACATGTTGCCAAGAGAATCCTCCCTGAAAGCTCTGGTAAGGCTCCTGTACCTCACCTCCCTTCCTGGACCCAGAGAGACTTGTGGCCAGTTCTTCTTCAGCTGCTAGCTGGGCAGGAGGAAAAGCAGAAGAAGGCAATAGGTTTTAGCTTAAAATAAGTACAAAATCTTAAAAACAAAACACAAAACCAAAACAAAAAACCCTTTTGCACTGTTGAATTACCCTTCTCTCCTATCTCCTTTTCACTGAGGGTTTTCCTTAACAACCATTCACTTGTCCAGAATATCACTACTTCCTTGTCTGTTTTGCCTCTTAGACGTCACATTTTTTCAAAACGAAATGTATATATGCGGCACTCAAATGACAAAATATTTCTAATGATGACGTGCTTGACAGAAAAGATTGTCTTCTTGTATAGTGCAAAGGCTTTAGAAATGACAGCTCTTCAGGTGCTCATTAATAAATGAACGAAAGCAAAGCAGATGGAACTGTTCAAATCTAGTAGAAGTGGACTCCAAACAGAGAAAGACTGATGTTCAGTTTTAAAATGAGAAGGATTTGGCAGCATAGGAGCTGCCACTATTAGCTAACATTATTAAATGCTTACACTTGAAGTACAATAACCCCTTAGTTTTACATCAATAACAAAATTACTTTTTACTATTTGTGAAACATACCTGTCTGCATGAAAAATACACTTCTAACACTGAATTACATCAGATCCTTCAACACTTAACTTTTAATGGTTATTGCATACAACACTACTGAAGCTGGAAGAATGATTAAAAGCAATGTCACAGAATAGTATTACAAGATTTTGTTCAGTTAGCTGACTGGCTTGGTATCTGGCCTCAAGTATTGACCAAAATGACACCTATTCAAGCGTAAAAAAAAAATCTCTTAGGGAACTTGTGATTAGAAGTCAAACTGGTAAACACTGGTGGCTTATTTTTTCAGATATGAGGATAATATATTTATTTATGTATTATATTTATTTGAATATTTCTTTGAAATGAAACTTTGCTGCATCACACATGACGGTGATGGATGGGATTGTGATTTCTCTCTTTTGGAAAAGCTGTGAAAAGAGAGATCAGTCACAGCTAACAAAAATCCTAGCACAGTACTGTAATTGTGCACTGAACTTGCCCAAGCCTAGCAATTTTGCAGTTTTGTTCTTTTTACCCTCATTCATATGACTAGTTTGTTTTTATAGTTAGTGACACGAAATCAGACAGCAATGCCCTAAAATATCTCCAAAAAACCAACCAACCAACCAACCAAAAAACCATCCTCATGGGCAAATAATTCAAAGTACTTTTAGTAATCTATAAAAAACAAAAATTCAAGTATTTGTCAGAGAAATATAGTTCTTGTTATTAGGTGTTTTGTTGGTTTTTTTGGGTTTTTTTGTAAAGCTCCTAAGCTTTCACATATTTAGAAAAAATCCCCAAACAACGAAAACCAAACATTAAACATGACACTGCAAATTTCACTGCTAAATCACAGAACCACCAAATCACAGAAACATTTAGGTTGGAAAAGACCTCCAAAATCGAGTCCAACTTTTGACCCATCACCACCGTGACAACTAAACCACAGCATTAAGTGCCACATCCAGTCACTTCTTGAACATCTCCAGTGATGGTGCTCACCACCTCCCTGGGCAGCCCATTCCAAGGTTTAACAACCTTTTCCATGAAGAAATTCTTCCTGATGTTCCACCTGAACCACCCTGGTGTGGCTCAAGGCTGTGTGCTCTTGCCTTTTTATTCATTGCCTGGGTGAAGCCAACCCCCCAGCTGGCTATAACCTCATTTAAGGCAATTGTAGAGAGTGATAAGGTTTCCTCTTGATCTTCCTTTTCTCCAGACTAAACACCCTGTGGGCCTCGACCACTCCTTACAGGACTTGCACTCCAGACCTTTCACCAGCTCTGCTGCCCTTCTCTGGACATGCTCCAGCCCATCAATGTCTTTCTGGTAGTGAGGGGCCCAGAACTGGACACAGAGCTTGAGGTATGGGCTCAGTGCCCAGAACAGGGGGACAACCTTTTTTCTGGTCACACTGTTGGTGATAAAGATTAGGATGCCATTGGCCATCCTGGGCCATGTGGGCACACTGTGACTCACGTTTACCAAGAAACCCTAAGGAGGAATTCAGGGACCAGCTTCCAACTAGATTTAGCTCTGTTCTTCAAAACTCTCTGAGTCTGGTCATCCAGCCATCTAGCCAATTTTTCACCCATCAACAGTCCACCCATCCAAGCCATGAGCAGGCAGTTGGTATAAGTCTTATTCCTTTTAGGTAACAGGAAATTTTCATGCTCTAGGTATAAGCAGGTCAAGTATTACACGTTAACAGAGGACTGAGAACTGAAATGTAATAAAGAGATGGGATGGACAGAACATACCATTCTTTTACTTGCACTTTCTAGGCTTCAAAGCTAAGTGGTGAATACCTTCCACCCACTTACTGGTGTCTGACATCCACATCACCTCTGAATCTGTTCCAAAGCATGAGATCAGGGCACAGAATAACAAACCCTGGACACAGCACATCTTTGAAGTTTTCACTGATCATTGTACTCCATTTGACTCTGAATGGACCTACTTTGAACACTCAAATCTCCTTTGTCCCCATTTTGTGGGGGTTAAGTTTTCATTTTCAGCTCCCTCCTAAGTTCTTTGTTCCCAGGCCTATAATTTCTAACTTGAACCAAAGTGTCTTCTTTGTTCACTTATGCTCCTGTGACAGCCATGGACACTCTGCTTTTCTGGCTGACAGCCACAAAATTTGCAACACTTAAGTTCAGCTCTTGTAATTTTTGTTCTTGTCACTTTCTTCATCTCTCTAGCAATTTAATACACTTAGGACAAACCCGAGGCAATTTATTCTTGCTTCCCTCCTGTCTGCAAAAAATAACCTTTTCTGTTTCTCACATAAAACATCATCTGTACTTGAGATAACTTCTGAAAATTCTTCAGACACGTAAAACTGATCAGCAATGCTGGTGTCCTTCAGCCCAGCCAGCTCCCGGCACTGTCTCCAGGAGTGGGCTGTCCCCAGAAAGCCAGGCAATCCGGGGTGCAGCTGTAGGGTACCATTGCTCTACGGCACAGGTGGCATGTGTCGAGGGCAGGGACAAGGAACAGGGAGAGGCCTTCTGTATGATTTCCAAAGGTCTTTATTCCCCAGAGGGTCAGGGACCGAAGGCACAGAATTTGGGCTTACAGGGGCTTACAAAGCAGGGGAGGTCTTGGGAGAGGATACAATTCCCAACCAATAAGGGTGACATGGGGGAGGAACATAAGGCGGGGAGTACAATACATTGACTAGTGAAAGAACACAAGGGGAGGGAACAGTTTAAAGTAACCATTAGGGCTTCAAAGATTGGGGGATTGACAGGGAAGGATCTGGAAGAAGGGGCAGGGTTAGGGAAGGATTGACAATTCTCTAGGAGGAGGGAAGGGCAGGTCTAGGGAAGACAGACAACCAGGGCAAAACCAACAATTACAGGGGGAAAGGAACAATCCATTAGGGATAAAATATACTATAACAATACAAAATATGGGAGGGGATATAAAACTGACCATTAAAATTGAGCTGCAATTGGAAACACAATAAAAACACACCACAACACCGGCTACAACACCGACTAGGGCAGCTAATAAAGAGAACCAGCAGCTTCTCTGGGTGTCACAGTACTGCCTCTACCCTGAACTGAGAAGGCACAGTATTGAACATGGCAAGAACTGAGAATGGCTGGGGTTTCACATGATGTGCAAGATCTGGAGCCTGTGCTTATTCTCCTTACTTCTGTATTTACATCCATTATCTTCAGCTCAAAATTGTAGACAACACTTTGTAAATGAATAATGTCTCAGAGTATCTGCAACACCCAATTACTGACTCTTAACAAAATTCAGGTTTGTTTATTCGTTTTTAATTTTGGGAAAAAAAAAAAAAACAGCAGAGGGGCAGTCAATTAAGTTTCATCATACATTTCTTCTGCTCTCGTTTGTTGTACACCCACACCAGAGATTGATGGTGAAATAGCAGTAAACTCCTTTTTCATTTTTAAAGGCTATCTCTTTTTTCCAGTCTTAGTCTTGGGCATGTTTTATTATTCGTCCTTGTTTAGTTTTTTTGTTTGTTTATTTTTTTCTCAGAAACACAGTGTTTTTAGCTTAAAAAATAAAAATGAAAAAAAAATCCTCCCTATTCAAAATTATTTGAATAACCTATTTGAAATGTCAAAAGAAGCAAATTGGCCATAAGAGTTTTTCTCAGTCTGTGATAGCTGGACATTGGGAAACCATTACAGTTGCTCACTGAAATAGTTCTCCTCATGTCCCATGACCACTCCTCAAACTTAAAATAATCTAGACTTACCCATGCACAGAAACCAAATAGAGTGAGAACAAAGTATAAATAAGCACCACACACTGTTTAGTCTTTTTATTTTGTTATCAAAGAAAACTATTATGCAAAAACTCAGCTGGATATATCCAGACTAGCATTTTTAGGGTGAGGAAAGGAGAGAATATGTTCAAAAAACTAGTGAGTCTTAGGATAGAAAATAAAAAATGAATTGACTAGTGTAAACCGAAAGTCAGAGGAGGATGAAAAAGAGGGAAACTCTGTAAAAGCATATTCTTTCTCTAAAAATATGGTTCGACAAAGTTTTTAAGAGTTATGTGCAGCCAGCTAAAATGCAGGTAAAACACTCTAAGAAGTCCTCTGGATCATTTTTCTGTGTGACCTAGGCTCAAATCTCTTCATAGAGAGTAAGTAGCAGCAACATGAATAATTAAAATGCATCAAGGAATGGAAAAGGAGGATACACAGAGACTTCAATTTTGGTACCAAGAGATGTATTCACAAATCATTGCTGCTTTACAAATATGGTTCATACTTATATCAAAACAATTTGCCAGATCTTGATCCTGATTAGTTTTACCTTACACTTGCCCAATTTTTTCAGTTTGTATTAATTACAGACAGCTCTTTAGAAAAACAAATCTTCTGCCTTGTTCTGGCCTTTGATTTTGACTGTCACAAGCATAATTTACACATTTACCAGTACCTGTGTTTGTTACAGCCTTGCAATCTAATAATCTGCTTCCTTTTTCTCTAATGGCTTACAGACCAACACCCCAAATTCCCTTTATCTTTCATGACATCTCTCTCCTGGCTGAAATTTCACTTTTTTTTCCTGTTTTCTGAAAAGCATGAGCAGTAGAGTGTTCTTCCTCTCCCCACCCACTTTTAGTGATTTCTTTGCTCACCTCCTGACACACAGCTCATTAGCCTGTGGTGTATGTCCAATTTCTGCATTGGTTGGCTGTCACAGAGGGAAATGGATAGTTACTTCCAAAGAGCAGATACTCCTCATTCTCTGCCTTTGTAACCTTAGTCATTGTCATTGTCAAAAGACTTAGATTCACTCCCAGTTATGCTAACAAAGAAGTTAAGCTGATATTAACTTAGTTAATGGTGAACATTTTCTGTCTGCTGTAATATTTTTCAAACACTGCAGAAACCATCCTCTTGCTTTGAATGCAAGTTAGACACATGCTTTGAATGACAACATAAGTGCTTGAGCATATTACATCCTCAGTGGTAAACCTGAACCACATATTTCAAGGTTGAATTGCTGCAGAACATGCACCATACATCAAACAATCCATGGTCCACAAAGCTTGACTCAGAAGCATCCGCAGATAAGGCACCTATCAAAAAGTTGATCTGGTTCTGTACTCTCATCACTTGGGATGAGAGAAAAAAATCTTGCAAAGTGTTTCAGCTTGGAATTTCTTAGTTGCCTTATCTCATGAGCTGCTATATTTAACCCGGTGAATACTTTTAACCAGTATTCTCCCAGAGAGATATTAAGTTTGTCCATTCTCTTGCAGATATCTGTGACAAGCACAAAAACACAATGTAGGCAAAAATCAGGCAGTAGCAGTACCAGTACTATGCAGAATGAGAAAAATTAAACAAAATCTGCAAGAGAGTACAGAAACTGATTATGTCCAGGAGTGGAGTTAAATTTTTTAAACATAAATATGTGAGGGCCTTAAGACTACAGACAGGCTAAGATCAAGAAAACTACAAAGAGTAGAGAAAGAAATCATAAGTTCATATATGTCAGATTTTTATTGTATTATTTTATTGTGTTTGCTCCAATACTTCTCTGAAAATACCAAGTAACACTTTATTTAACACAATTTCCACAGAAAAGCTGGTAGACAAATCAGCATCAGAGTTCTGAGATCACCATTCCACCAGTGCTATTAATCTGTTTAAAAGGACGTGTACATATGGAGTGGTCTACATTATAGGTTATGCTATGGATGCAGTTTTGTTGGTGCATTGGAAAGCTATAAAATAACACTTCAACACCAAAAGTAAACATATCAAAGGATATGCCCCAGATGAAAATTCTCAATAACTGTAGAGCTTTATTAGAAAATAAGGGACAGGTAATAGAAGAAGGAAACCAAGGAGGAAATAGACATCATGTCTTCTTCAAAAGGGAAAATGGTGATGCACAAGTGGACTTAGTAAAAACACCCTCTTGCATTGGTACATCACTACTTGTTCCTGACTATGGGCATAGCCCTTTAGCAAAATAAGGTGTCCCTGTCCCTTGAGCTTGTGCTAACACTGTCATCTGGGTAGAGGTGAAAGGCAGAGGTACAAGCCATCTTCAGGGTTAGGTGGGTAACTTAAAAAGGAACAGACTTAATCTAGGGAAAAAAAAATTCAGAAGTAGACTTATTAAGCCTACTTGTCAAAAATCAGTGAATATCTTTAGCTGAGTCAGAGCTTATTTGATGTACTCCTGGAGACAGGAACAGTAGCTGATCTAAGAAAAAAAGGGAGGAAGATCCTACAAATTTAGTATTGAGCTACTATCTTTAAAATAAAGTTTCTTCAACCTGTATTTCTTTGTGCTTCTCTTCAACCAATATCTTCACAGCTAAATCTGATCCCCTTGTTAATGAGGTGCTACTTAAGTGTATTGTACTTATCTGTATAGGATAAGGATATAAGCAGAAGCTTGTTTTATGTCAGAAAAAGAACAAATTCAAGTGTTGTCAATAAATGCTCTTCACTCTTGTGCAAAATTGCAATGTGAAACTGAATGCTAATATAAAACAAGTGTTGAAATTAAATACAGTTGTGTCCTAAATTTTCATGAAATGCAGAACTGTTTATACATATTAACAGATGCAAGAATATAAATAGTTAGGTGGAACTGTCAACCACTTCATAGAGGAAATGCTGGAAAACATCAAAACAGCATGAAAACTTGATGACCTATTTTTAAAATACTCTAAATAAACTAGATTAATAAACAGGAATGAACTGAGTTAGAGTTTCCAGCTCTCTTTCTTTCTTCTGATGTATTGGTATACTCCATAAGCTGGAAAGGACTTATTCAATGCCAAAGTTGCATAGCTTTGGCATTGAAAGCTTTTTAATTTGTCTCCCACAGTTTGATGACAGGTGTATTGACTGCAAGGTTCTCCTTTAACAGAAGTTCAACAGTCCTGGTATATTTCAGTTACTTAGACATTTTACATACATGGAATATAAATGTTTTCATGTAATCATATACTTATAAACCAAAATTCTAGCTACTTTAATTGACAGGAGGAAAAAGAAAGCTGAAACTTCCTTCAATTATTGAATAAACTGACAATGGCTAATACTTCAGAGGGTTGTGTGGCCATTCAGAGGGATCTGAGTTTGCAGAGGTGAACCTTCTGGAATCCAAGAAGGGCAAATACAGGATTCTGCACCTGGGAAGGAACAACCCCATGAGCCATCAGTGTGTTCCTCTAGCCAAGCAGGCCCATGGTATCCTGGACTGTGTTTGTAAGGATGTTGCCAGCAGGTCCAGTGAGGTGATCCTGCCCCTTAGCCCTGGTGAAGCCTCACCTGGAATGCTGTGTCCAGTTCTGAGCTCCCCAGCACAAGAGAGGCATGGAGCTCCTACAGTAGGTCCAGAAGGGACTAAGTTGATCCTGGAGCATCTCTCTTATGAGGATAAGCTGAGGGAGATGGGCCTGTTTAGCCTCAAGAAGAGACAAGTGAGATGGGCCCTCATCAATGTCTACAAGTATCTGAAGGGAAGGTGTCAAGAGGATGGATCCAGCCTCTGCTTGGTAGTGCCAAGCAAGGAAAAGGGGCAATGGGCAGACACTGAGGCACAGGAAGTTCTACTTGAACATGAGGAAGAACTTATTCCCTGTGAGAATGACTGAGCACTGGAACAGATTGCCCAGAAAGACTGTGGAGTCTCCCTTACTGACGACATTCAAGAGCCATCTGGACACAATCCCATGCAATATACTCTGGGAGGGTCTTGGTGGATTGGATGGTTGAGCCAGATGGCCCACTGTGGTCCCTTCCAACCTGACCAATTCGAGTGATTCTGTGAACCCAGATAAATTTCAAGAGAACTGAGTATTTTACAAGTCAATGTTTGAAAAACATATCCAAATAATTTTTCAGTAGATTAGCACAGAGTGACAAAAATATTGCTATTACTTGTTGCTGCTAGATTTCTTTGCTATATGCTCAAGAATGTGCAACTTCTAACTGCTTATCTCAGCAAAATTATTGTTTAACACTGCAGGTTATTGAAGAAGGTTAGCTACAAATTTAGAGGTCTGCTAAGTCTACAATTTCTGTGGAACACATGAATGAGCATATTGAAAATGTGGAGTGAAGGTTTTTTGAAAACATTTAACGGAAAGGTTTTTTTTTTCCTTTGATAGCACACTTTTTTAGTAGCAAGTGTTCTGTTTTCTGAAGAAATCTAACCAGTCCTGCTGAAAGGTGATTCATAAATACATAAATTTCCTTAATTTTTTTTTTAAGTTAAACACTAGTGTTTTGCAATTTTTCTCTTTTTCCTCAGCATCAGTGAGCTCATCCACATATTTTTGGTGACTAGTACTCTACATACAATACATTGGCACAAAGAAAACTACAATTACTCTAAGCACAGTCTGCATACAGGTCACAAGCATTGTCTTTGGCTACTTGTAAAATAGCAATTTTTGACAAGTGTTCACAATGTTAAGAGCTTTTTCAGAGGACAAAAATCTTGGAACATGTCAGAATTCAAATGGACAACTGATGTATCTGCAGGATCATAGTTCTTCTAGAAATTAGGAGCTTTAAGCAAAAGATAAAGCATTAAAATAATAAAAAAGGTCCTGAAAGAGTCTGACAAGAAAAAAAATTGATTCTGCTAGATGTTGTATCATTGAATAATACCACACTGCATCAGCACTTACCAGGAAACACAATCTAATAAAAAATATCACCATATAAAAAGTTAGAACCCATTTATCTCTGCTTTATCAGCTATATTTCATACATACAATGTAAAACCTGCAATTAATAATTATCAGAAACTATGTCAAAATTATTTTTATTTTTTAGATTCTAGTCATTTAGCTTTTTTACATTTCATTCCTCTCAAACAGAATTGTATAACAATGTTATACAGTACTGTTCCTCCTAGGCAGCTGCAAAGCCTCCAAAGTCAGCAAAACATCCTTCAGGTAATACACTGCAAAACTAGTACTGATCTTTGAAATTACTCACAGAGTTCAGTTCTAAAGGACTGTTATTTCTGGCTATTCCTACTGGGAAAACATCTTATGTCATTTATGGTGCATTACATTAGAAATACTGAATGCCTAGTCATTGCTCATATCTGCATGCCTCTACCTATGATTCATAAAAAAAGTAAATGCTTCAATTTTCCTAAATATTAATTACAAGGGTGCATGTGCTGAGATGTTACGCACAAACCAGAAAAAAAATTAACAGACAATTTTAAAAAAATACAGTCCAAGCAATGAACATTGAACACTGTCAGTGTGATGAATCTTAAAATCACCCACTGTGTTCTGGTTTTGTAAACACAGATGAGGGCATTTAACGTAACCAAAGACATAAAAAATCAACACATTATGCAAATTCAATAACAAATGTAAAATGATAAATTAGCAAGCAACTATTCAATTATTACTGTGACTAATTCCTGTAGACGGTGCCAGAGTAAATGAACCTGAACTTGTTCTGGTTGACTGCAGTGTTCTGTTGAAACAATTCCATTTGGTTTGTTTGCCGTTTATGTAGATCAGTGAAGTAGATAGCATCTGTTTAATGAGCTCCCACTTCATTACAGAGCTGCACTACTTACTGAGCCATTCTTCTTAAGCATGCAGTCTGCGTAATCTGGTGTTGTTTTAAAGCAAATACTAATTTATGATTACCTGTTACATTAGGCCACTGAAAATTGTACTTACACTGGCTTGCGTGAGCAGAATACTAATGGCCTTATTACGGATTGTAGAGATGTTTCATGCTTACAGTCTGTGAACATAAATTCCCATCACAAGCATATTGGCTGAACAATGCACACAGTGTAAAAAAAAAAAAGAAAAGGGATAATATACGTTCACTTGAAAAATATACAAATTACATTTTCCATAGCCATCAAAAATAGAAATGTAGGGGATCATCAGAAACATTTCAGTGATACTATGCTGCCAGTATAGATAGTTGAATCATAACAGAATCATTCATCAAAGTGTGGTGATTGTTATGTAATTGATATCACAATGAGAGGTAACCAGATCCTTTACTGAATAAAAAGATGAGAAAGTCTTCAGATACATTCCAGTTATTAGAGGTATCACTGGTAATCTCCAGATCACATAAAAAATGTAGATTACAGTTGTAAATGTGAACAAAGAAGTGATAAATAAAACTTGTATTATAGTTCAGACCTGGTCAAATTTCACCTTCAGATCAGCTCCATAGAACTAGAATAGGTATCACCATGCAATAGACAATTTACTTCAGAAAAGTCCACTGGATACCTGTTCCAACATTTAAGCCACAAAAGTTTCCCTATACATTAAAAACACTCATGTGTTCCGTAACACACAGCAAGGCAGAAAATAATTGCATAGTCCTCTACTCTGTTCACACAGTCCCTCCCACTCTGACTTGAGAGATAATTCTGTCCTAAATCACTTATCTTTTTTTGAGTCTATGTCAGTGTTTGTCTGCTCAGAATAACTAGCTCTAGAGTGTACAAGAGCTGTTGCTATTACTAGAGAGAAGGAAGAAGATCAAGTGATCTGCAGATCACCCATTAAGTAATACTGGCCACAACCTGCCTAATCTTTCTTTTACAAGGAAATATTGAAAACAAGAAGAGTTCACCTAAATTTCAGACAAGAAACCTAACCAAAAACATTTCAGAGCAAAAACTGAGAAATTTAGAATCTGAAATGGGATTAAGCTGCTTAACATTACAGGCATGAAATCCCAGTGGAGAAAGTGCTATTTTGTCCAAAATAGCAACAACTAAAAACCACCACAAAGCAAAATAGCAGCAATGCTGTAAAAACATTCAGCTGAAAGGGTTACACAAGACATAGTTGAAAGCTTATGAAAACAAAACCAGTTCAAATTAGTCACAAAGAAAATGAATCAGGCTAGACAAAATTTAACAAAAAGCACCAAAAAATCCTTCCAGAAAAATGCTTTAAAAATTATATATTGGGGGGAAAAAAAAGAGTCCAGAGGATAATGATGGATTTCAGAAACTTACAAAGAGGAAAGGCAGCTATAAATAGTCAAAGTGACATTTCAAAAAACCAAAAGATTCCTCAATGACAATATTCATCACAAATTATGTTAAGCAGATATTTACCCTCAACACTTCTTCCAGTCAATAAAGATGAGACATTATCAAAAGCTGAAGAGTTTACAACATTTGTACTCCAAGTTCAGTTCTTAACTATTAAACTGGTATGCTGTTGAATTCACAATACCATGCATAGAAATGTGTAATTCCCCTCTTCAATGTGTGCAATATTCTACTTACTTCCTTCAGAGGAAAGCACAGGATGAAAAACACAACAGCAGCCCTCTAAGTTGCAACAATAGGCAAATATTTTCTAACCACCCATGTGGAGTCAGAATATATTGAAAAACATTAAATTTTTGATGAATAAAAGTGATAGGATAAGAAGTGAGATGGAAGTCCTCATATATATAGAATAAAGCAGCAAGGACAGTGGATACACATCCAGTATATTACTGTTCCTCTATGAGAACACCAACACCAAACAGCACTACTGCAGCTCTTCTGCCTCCCTTTACAACACTAGCTCAATCCACACCACTGAAATATGCCTGCACCCCAGTGCACTGCCTGCTTAAGTCTTTCATGAGTTCCAGAGGTTCATGTATCTCTCAGTTTATCAGGGTTGAGTCTCTTTACCTCTAAGCTGGTAGCCATGGGCCTCCATTAGAAGATGAGTAATCAAGTGCTGCACCGTGGGCAAACCTTTAAACCATAGCAATTAAATATATTGTGGAACAAAAAAGCCTCAGCATAAAACAAAGGTCTAGAGTTTTCAGCAATTCCCTTGCCCTTTCAACTCAAACAATAACAGTTTCTTTATTTTTTTCCAAAGTGTCAGTAGTTCATTTTGACCTAACCAAGACCCCAGCAGATCCCGTGTGCACTTAAATGAAAAGAAGCACTGAAAACCAGGTCATCCCTCTATAAAGCTGTACTAAGGCACAAAGGCCCTGCCCTGACTAGAATGCATTTTTTTTTGTATAACTGGCTCATGGTTTCTGTTCTCAAACCATGATAAGATGCAAAGCTTTTCATAAAATTATCCAGTTTGATTTTTTTTCTTCACAGAATCCAAGAGCTTTTGGTTTGGACCAAAAACTTTATTTTGTCAGTTTTGAAACCACTTACGTATTTCTAGTTGTCTTACTTCCGTTCTTGGTGCCTGAGAAGTTTTGACGAACTGCAGCCACTTGCTGTCTGTACAGAGCTTATTGAAGAACCCAGGTTTAGAATTATTTCTGTATTCTGAGTAAATGAACTCTGAAAATGATGATTAGAAGTGGGAATCAGTTAAAAGACTCATCAGAGCTAAACTCATTGATATCTGTAGTACTGCTATAAATAAGTTTGTTGGAGCACAACTGTACACTTGAATGCAGTGGATGTCTGGAAGAGAAGAAGATGGACCAGAGGCAGGTTTATTTCCAACTGCCAGTTCTGGAACACATTAAATACATTTCTGTTATTACCATAGATGAAAAGCAATTAGGAAACTCTTCAATACAAATTAAAGTACTAAGCTACATACAGAAAGACTTAGAAATACCTTTTTTGAAGAAGCAAAAAATATTTTATGTGGTTCTGACCATGCCAAGAAGACCTTTAAAGTTCAAATGCTCAGTTAGGGCAGATGCCTGAAGAATGAACATCCACTACCAAGAAAGTTCCTCAATCACTGTTGTAAACATTGATGGGAATAAAGCATATGGTCCAAATGACCCTTATGGACAGCTGGTAGGGTAATGGAAATTATAGATCTTCTGACTACCTACCCATTACTCTACTCAGTAGTGGTAATATTGTTCTTGACTTAAAATGTTGAGCACATGCCACAGGCATCCCAACATCTAATTTAGCAGCAGACATAAAGAAATGCAAAGAAGTTCTGTACATACGGAGGTTTTGAAAAATAAACGTATTCAAATTTCAAGCATCAATTATTGAATGTTGCTGACAAGTCATCAGGTATCTCATCAGACAGTTAAAATGAGAAGACAAGGAAATTCTTTTGAATTGTTGCTATCCTTTACAAAATACACACATCCACAGAACAAGAGATATTGGTGACATACTTTTCATCTTTTCTCACTTTCTGTATTTCTGTAGGGAAGCATCAAAGTAGTGTTAAAAGATTCTTTGGTGTGGCCATGGGATGATGTTGACAGATGCACAAACACAGTGACAATAAAATTTTTGTTTGTACTGTGCAGAACTGCTCCAGGAAAAGGAGAAAGTTGACTTCTTAACTTTTTCCACCATTCAGCAAAGAACTGACTGCAATGGAAGCTGAATAGATCTTTCTACCTTAGGGAAGACTCTTGTAGATAGGGAGGACACCTACATTTTATGGCTTTCTCTTTAATTTTCTATAGCCACAACAGTCCTCATAAACCGTGCATAAAGTTCCTGTTTTGGTGACGATAACCCCGTAACTTATTATAGACACTGAAAAGCAAAATCAATGTTAGACTTCTAGTATAAAAGATCCATTTTCCTCTTCTCTTGTCTCGTTATTCTACTGCAAAACATTAAATTAATTATATCACCAAGTTTAGGATTTCTTTTCCTGGTAGAGAGTTTTGGAGTATCCACAAAAGACTATGGATTAATCAGATATAGTATCTTCAGCCATATCTGCAAACTCCTTTAATATAGAAAGAAATTTTCAAACACTGAGAGGGACAAAAACCATCTCTGCTCCCGGCAAAACACTATTATTTGGTAATTAATATTCTGTTAATGTAAGGCTACAGTTGCCCTCAATTCCCTCATCAGGAATCTTTCCAGGTCTCTCATGCTCAGTGACACTCTTCTGTGTATTACCCATGTTCCTGATAACACAGATTATCAGATGTCCCTTTCCTTATTAAGGAAAGCAAGCAAATTAATTTAAGAGACAGATATTTCTAATAATTTATTCTAAACTGTGATTTTTTTTTTGTTAAAATAAATAACATAAAAAACACATCTTAAAAAAGCCGTCAAGGAAGGTGCAGCCTCAGTGTAGACTTACAAATACACTGAATTAATACTCCCAGACTGACAGAGGCCAACAGTCTGGAATACTGCTCATTTTGCTTAACATAAACAAACAAACAAACAATAAATAAATATATATAGAAATAAATTTGTTTGTCTATCAAGTGTTGACTTCATTATCCATTTCAGATGATCCAACAGAATTAGCATTCAGCCTACAACAAGGTTTGAGACAGAACTGAAAATGAATAAGCACCAGAAAACCTGACAACGCAGATTATTTTTCAGGAAAACATACATGTATCCAAACAATATGTATCCAAATATGATGAATCCTCCTGGTAAAATAGGCAAAGTCCTGAGAGCTGCAATGCATTTGGCCACTGCCTGACAGAGTCCAACTACAGCAGGTCTAACAAACTTTCTCAGCAGGAGGTTCAAGAGCAGTTTCATTAATTTTCTGAGAATGCAGAACATTTATTTTTGTATTTGATTTTTTTGAAAAAGAGATACTGAAACTGTAGGGAAAAAATGGTAAAAAAGTGGTGGATTTCACTTTTTTTTCTTTTTTAAATTATGTTTGGCTATTTGCTGCTGTCCTTTAACTATTACTTATGTTGCCAGATTTGGCAATGGAAGGAGACAGAGGAGAAAAGAGTGCCTGGTATGCCTTCTGCTTTCAGGAAGGGCCACTCAGTAAGCACTCAGAGAGTAATTGACCTAGCCAGAGAATTCAGCAAATAAAGAAAGTGACAAGCAAAATTAATTTGAGATGAAAGCTGCTGAATAACTTCCTATGGAAAATTGACAACCTTCATTTCACAAGGACTTCCCAAGACAAGTCAACAGTCATGTCACTGCATATATTTAGGAATATGGTTCTCTTGATTATGCTGCCTGAGATATCTGAAGTGATTGTCTAAGTAGAAGAAATGCTAAAAAAAAAAATCACGCAACCATACTGTTTGACAAAACCAATCAGAATCAACATTTTCCACAACAATTTCAAAACAATTTGAAATATGTCAGCATTGCTATAACATGATATGGGGACAAAGTAGAGGCAAAAAATTGAGTGGATTCAGAGATCAGAGAGTTCAGCTACATTGAATACAAGGTTCATATCACTACCTATTTTATATAAAAAAAGAAAACTGGAATATCCAGTTTATGGCACAACGTAACTCTGACTTCTATCCCAAATCAGTATTAAAAACTACTTGCAGTTATAAAATGAAAGAAAAAAAATCACGAAATAAATAATTCACACTACACATTCTGTTGCTTTGAAAAAATATTTTTTTAATGTGAAACAATTTATCTATATAACATCAAATAATGTATGGATTGTGAGGCATAAAATTAGATTATATCTCTCAAGTTCCTAACATAAAAGTAGGTGTTTCAAATGGCAAAAAGCAGAGTGCTTTTAGGAACTCTATCCTTTTAATGTTTTTGAATTTACAAAAAATTATCAATACCTTTTCTCGACATTGAAGTTTTGACAAAGGTAATACATTTTTAATGTAAACCTTTCTATTCAATATTTGTCAATAATGCAAGGTCAAAGGAGAGCAATAACACACACGGCACAGTAACGTTTTTAATTACACAACATGCTATATAAATAATAAATAGGTAAGTAAATTTTAAACCTGCCTGCTTGTTTGTCATTTTTTCTGTTCTTTCACCTATGCTTGCAGAGCTAAACCCCTCATTTGGACACCCAAGAGAAGGGAATATGTGTGCACTAGCTGTCTGTATTTTCAAACGGACACTGCACTTTGTCACCGTATTTTAAGAGTTATCAGTAACAAATATACAGAAACAAATCGGTTAACACTCCTGCCTAGCACAACATGAACTGTGGTAAAAATATTCATTTGCATATGAATGCTAGCAAGATTTCCTTTTGGTTGTTATTTATTGGTAGCACATATTCTCACATGAAAGTGCTCACTGAAATCTTCCAAAAGGTCTCTAATTATCTTGGGTTTACTCCAAAAAAAGGTAAGTGTTCCAAAGGTTTTCAGTAGCTCCTGCATAGAAGACATTCAGTAACGTAAGAGGTCAACTCTTTGCAGCTGAGTTCCAATCCATGCTGGACTTAATCTCAGATCCTTATTTTCTATATATAAAGAACAATTCCAGAGTTTAAGCCTGGTTGGCTTCTCAATAGAGAAACAGAACAAAACAAATATTAGCAAAATGAAGTGTCTCTGGCTTTGAATTACAATTCTGTCATAGCAGGGTGAAAATGACAGCCTCTTTAAGCTTCCACAGAACAGATTTGTGATGCTACACAGCTCCACAGCCCACATTATCCATGAGTGCAGTATCTTTTAATTCTCCATGCACCTGCTGAACAGAGCAGATTTTTGGCCCCAAATGCCCTAAAATAAGGTCAACTACAAGCTTCAAAATATAAGACAAAACACAGCACAGAGCTTCTAGCACTGTGGCCACAATTAGGCATTTCTGCCCCTCGCAATCCTCGCCCTGCAACGCAGCTTTGTGCAACAATGATGGCACTTTGATTAGCAAGCCTCTGAACATAGAGAGGGAGCACAGTAGTCAGCAAGCACCATTTGCTATTTTCCTCTCAGCTGCGCAGACATGCTGAAATAATGATCCTGGCAACATGTTAGCAAAACATTAGAAAGACTTTAGTAAGCAAATAATTTAATTACATCCTTTTCTCAGGGAGTTTATATTGCACGACCCCTGACCTTTTATATTGCTGTACCTAAACTCAGCATGGGATTCACACTTCCCATTCCTGTCACAGAATCTCTCCATCTTGTACCATTTAATATAGTGTGCTCCAGGTGTTCTGTGGTGAATGAATAGTTATATTACAACCTGTCAGACACAATCACACTCTATTCATCATCCGTGGCTGGCTGCGTGAAGCCCTGCTTCCAGCAGGCTCCCTCTCTATTTCCTTGTTCAAACGTCTGTGGTGCTTTCGGCCCATCTGTCAAGCCTGTCATTTAGAGGGAAAACAGTATCAGCGCTTTAAATATATGGAGTTCTCTATTGAAACAGTGCTGTGATTGAACTGTCAGCATTCCCAGTATCACAGACAGTAATTCATGACTGGTCAGAGCTCCATTTAGGTTGCTATTACCACGCTGACCTTGCTGGGTCATACTGAGAGATTTTTCCCTTTGCAGTTAGGTCTATAAATAGTGCAATTAACCTTTCAAGAACTACAAAATGTTCTCAGTTCTCCTCCTCCACAAATTTACTTGCTGTTTGCAGCATTTATAATAATCAAGGGGGAAAAAATAATTCAACAGGAAAGAGCATTTTTCTCTCCTGAACTGTACACCAGGTGTCAGTGAAAAACAAACAAATACTGTAACACTCCTAGTGCCTTTCCCAGGCAAGACTTGCGTGGTTATCATCAGGAGCCTTGCTTCAACTTCCACTTTCCAGATCTCAAGCCTAATGCCTCTGAGTGTTCTTGTGCTGAACTACACCTCTCTGCTACAGAATAATCATGAGAATTACAGATGTTTTATACGTGTTTGTTATATGTCATTTGTTATATTTTCATTTTATTTTTGTGTAACAAAACAAATATTTTTTATTATAAATTTAAATGCGAAACAAAACTCTGAACTAACATAATCCTGAAAGTCAAAAATAGTACGTCTTAGGCACATTTGCTCCTGGTGGTTTTGCAAAAGTACCATTCAATTTAAGAAAAATATGGTACAGAAAAAAATCTCAGTGTGTCAGAGTTTTCATTCCAAAAATCTCCTTTGGGAACAATTGACAAAAAGAACATCATGCTTCAAACATGCAAGAATCACCAATGACAAGTAGAAGGCTTACACATAGCTAAATTATTTAGTATATGAAGGTGGCAATACAACAGAGAAAAAGACAAAAAGGTATTTCTAAAGCAATTGTCTTCTTATTAGACATAGGTAATGAAATTAATTATGTAGCCTCAGCCAGACTGAATATTTTGGGCTCTAAAAGAAAGATACAGTAACATAGGTCCCTCCCTGTATTGTTAGCAGTTTCTTGATGTTTCCTTCTTTAGATTTCTCCACCATGAATGCAAATGTCACTGTTTATTATAGATATTATAGTAAGTATAATTAAGAAATAATTTAATTTAACTTCTTCTTTCTTGGAGAGAGTCATAAAACAAAGACACATAGAACTGTGCCCTTGCTATTGTTTTTTAGCTTTTTTAATGAATATTTTAAGATATATCTGCCCTCAATCTGAAGGCAAAAGCTTTCATTTATTATTATAAAGGCTGAATAAGTTTAAGTCTCATCTCATTAACTGTCATATTACCAGGCTTTATGCTATACCATTCAAGTTTCACTGAGCATTCAGAATTGCTTAATTATGTACAGTAAAAACAGTCTGCTGAGACTTTTACTTTCAGATTAATATGGAGGCAAAAGGACAGAGGTCATCTTCATGACTCACTCTTGCTTGCCACTGTGTTAACTCATAATGACAGAGGCCTTTTGTTAGTGACAAAAATGTAATGAGCATTTGAAAATAAAATGTTTACATCAAAAGGAGAGACACTTTGATTTTGCAGATGAACAATTTTTTCACTCCTTCCCTTCTTCCTGTGTTGGTGTTAAGCTGCATAGAACATTCCTTATAAATTATACTACTCCTTGTTAATTACACTATGCTGACATTGCTTTTTATTACTAAACCAACTACAACCCAGATTTCAATAGCTATTTTGTTGGACAAAATATGGGAAAGCCATATAGGTTACAGAGCCTGGTCATTGCTCACATTTTCTCTAAGCCACCCTATTTTGTTCTATATTTAAACAAACACATGTACAAATCCCAGTTGTGTGGTCTGCAATCTGGAGATGCTGTCATCCATAGTCAGAATGACAGTCCTTTCTGTGAGTTTATGACACATTCCTATCAGGAGCTCCTCATTCTGTCACATCCATCTCTCCTGACGCACAGTTCCTAAAGATTTTAGATATCAGGCATATGCACATAGATATGCAGCTCGCATTCACACATAAGCACCCCTACAAATGGATTGTACTGCTTATCTCTGCTTTCCAATGTAAAAATCAGAATGAGCATTTTCTCAAAAAATAAAAGCTTTGTCTCTCTCTTAATCCCTTTCCAGAGCTATACTCTGCGAGTGGAAGCAAGATGCCAATAAGGTTAATCAGTAAGTATGCTACATTCTCAGAAAATAAATTAGACAGATTATCATTCTTCGTCCAGCAATTTCATATGCTTTCTTCGGAAAGAACAATAACCATTTGTGTAAATGTACATTCTACAACACAAAGAAAGAAATCCTGGCACTCTCACTTAAATAATCTTTCCTTATTCACAAAGTAGGATATGCCTCTATGTTTAAAGAAAAAAATGTGTTCTTGTAAATGAAAGTATGTATTCCCTAAGCATCCTAGGAAAACATCCAGTGTTTTTCTGAAGTTTGGAGAATGTGACCTTCTTTAAATATGTGATGGATTTTCTGTTTTTCCAAATGCATTACTCAGTTTAACAAATTCCCATATTTTTCCTCAGTTTAGTTTTAGACAAACACAGCTATGACACAAACACTATACTTCAGTATGCATTTATTTTGTTTTGTCAGAAAGTGATTTTGAAAGACTTGTCACCTTGTCAGAGAAGAATCAACATAACTCTTTTAGTTGTAATTACTATTAGCTTTAAGAGTCTGACTAGAAAACAATAGTATAACAGCTTTGCTTTTCCAGACATATCTGTCTGCCATTATTTTTACAACTTAATCCAGCTCTTCATGCAATTACAACCAACTGGAAACACTGAAAAGTCTTCTAAACGATGGGAAGATCTAGCATTGCTGTATCATCATGACACTGTGTCACAAATTACAACATCCCCGCATCAGAGTTTTGGATGGCTATCCACAACCTGCCACTGGATAAAGGTTATCTAAAAACTTCTAACCTATGAAAACTTCTAACCATCGCTGTCAAAATAAATTTGGCATCAATACACTCCCAGTGATTATTTACAGCCCTCTCCAGCCCAGAAATGCAACTACCTATTACACAAGCACTGATGCTTTGCTTCATTTTCTAGGTGCTCATTGGACTTGTAGTTGTTACCTTTCCCCCATTGAATCATCACTATCAAAATGCCACAAACTTTTAAGACTCACAGGAGTGTAAAGTGCAAGCAGTGCAAGCGGGTGTTAAAGACCAAAGGAGACAATTTCAGTGAAGTCCTATATGAGAAAGTGACTAATTGAGGCAATTGACAGAAAGGCATTAGTAGCTTTAACTTCCTAGGTGACCTCATTCAATCATTAAGGGACAAAAATTTTTTTCTAAACAAATGTTTAATTCAGGTATAAACTGAAAAGAAGGAAAGGATTGATTCATGAAGATTGCTAATACCTCCCTCTTTTTAAAGGCTGAAAGAACACCTTCCAAAAGGTCCTGACTGGAGAGGCAGGATTCTAAAAAAAAGACCAAAGAGCATATCAAGTCGAAAATGTTGGCAGTTTCAGGATTTGTCTTCTGTGCCTCACAAGGGACAAGTTAGTGCTGCAAAGATTACTTTTGTCATTCCCTTCATGCAGCTACAGTTTGTGAGGTAAAGGGCAGTGCGGGCCACCAAGTTGGTTAGAGGAATGGAACACATATTCTTTGTTGAAAGGCTATGAGAACTGGGACGGTTCAGAACAGTCTGGAATGAGCTAATTGCTCCATTCTAGTAGCTGAAGGGAGCCTACAAGAAAAATGAAGAGAGACTTTTTACAAGGGCATGTAGTAACAGGACAAAGAGGAATGGCTTTAAATTGAAAGAGAGTAGGCTTAGATTAGATATTAGGAATAAATTTCTTACTGTGGTGGTGGTGGTGAGGCACTGGAACAGGTTGCCCAGAGAAGCTGTGGAGGGCCATCCTTGGAGGTTGTTCAAGGCCAAGTTGGAGGGAGCTTTGAGCAACCCTATCTATGAAATGTGTCCCCGCCCTTGGCAGGACAGATGGAACAGGATGATCTTTAATGTCTATCCCAACCCAAGTCATTCCATGATTCTATGATGATAGGATAGTTTGTGATTATATCCCCTACCCTTTAAAATATATTGTACCAGGACACAACAGGGACTCTGATCATATTTGACCTGAACAGTCTCAAAGCTGCAGATGTCCCCAAAGTGCTTTTTGAGAACAATTTCCCAAGCGAAACCATGGACTACATGCAGAAAGAACATTTGTACATAGGAGAAGGTTCTTCTCCTATGTACATATGTTCTTTCTGCATGTAGTCCATGGTTTCGCTTGGGAAATTGTGTCTATAGGCTTAAGAAAGCTAGTTGGAGGAGAAAATTGCCCTGAATCAACAGATCCAAATTACAGCATAATAAAATCAAGATCAGAGTAATTAGAACAAACAAACACATGTTAATTGAACTTCTTACACCTCTGATGCAATTAAGAGTTTTTTGTTAAAGCACTGGAGTTAATAACCTTCAAGATTTATGAAGGGAAACACATCAGTTGCTCTTTGGTACTTTCCTTCACAAAAAACTCCAACCTCTTCAGGCAGGCCCCAGGGAAGAGGAAAACAACTGGAGTCTCATCCTTCAAAGAAAAGTACTTAACCACTGGAGAAAGCAAACTGTGAGTTTTCAACTGCAGGCCTGGAAGCAATAGCTACATTACAGCAAACACAGTCTAATTTCTGGAAAGAGAGTTTGCACCCATGAAAGTGTATGGATGTACCTGCTGTACCACTGGAAATACCATTAGTGAAATACCATCTTGTGAATAATAACAGTCACTTTACTAAGTAGTGGGGTTTTCACCATTTCGGTGAACTAATTTTTCCTCTTTTTTAAATCCATTACAATCTATTCCCTCTCAGATGTTGATTATTTCCCCTCTTTCATAGAAATTAGGAGGTTTTTGTTTCTTACTTTTCTAAACTATTCACCACTGTAGACTATAGTGACAGCACAAATTTGGTTTTTACCTCTTTATTCTGTCCCAAATAACTCAATGCACAGACAAGATCCAGCTGACGTAACCAGAATCCCACGCATGTAACCAGAATTAAATAAAAGCAATCAATATGTTTGAAAGTACTAGAGGAAAAAGAACTCATACCAAATCAAATTACACTGGTAAAGGACAAACAGATTATTACTCATATCACAAGAGATGGAATTAATATCATCATACAAATGAAATAAGCATCCTGTCTGTCCTTTGAAGCCATTAATGACAAGATTTCCAGTGGTTTAGAAAATATAGATAATAAAGTATAAGGACCAGAGGCCATTTCTAAAGCATGGAAGATGTCTTTACGGAAATGTTTTCAAATAAATGAGAGCAGGCAAGCATCCAGTGATCTAAATAGTGAAGCACTCTTTCAATAAGCTAAAAAATAGGTGAAAAGAGGCTACTCACCTCTTATGCCATGATGGTCTAGGATCTCTATAACAAAAAAAAGTTTACACTGAAGATTTTCTATTTTAAAGAGATATTTGATGTATTGTGGTATCTGCTCAACATTTCCATGGCTGGTGCAAACAGAAAGTCCACATGATCTCTGAATAAATCTTTTTAAAGAAAGCCCAAAGTGAAAGATGTCTTCTATTGAAGAAGAGTTTAGGCAATTTATTTCAATTAACTTGTTCTGCTAAATGACTTTATGTTCATAGGATAGACGGGATCTATCAATAAAAACCCCCTCATTTCAATCACAGAGCATCCCAATCAGTATTAGTAAAATTGACTAAATTCTGATGGGTGAGAATGCTTTACAAAAGTAAATTCATTGAACTCAAAGTGAGACAAAACTAACTGCTGTCTTTATTTTAAAAAAAATTTAAAATTGTTCTGTAGGGTTCACATGATACTTTAATAAACCCCCAAGACAGAATCACAGAATATTCTGAGTTGGATGGGACCCAAAAAGATCATCGATTCCATCTCTTAAGTGTATGGCCCACACAGGGATGAACCCACAACTTCAGCATTATAAGCACCATGCTCTAATATACTGAGCTAATCCTAGCAGCTGACTCCTGTGACTGTACTTCATGGAGAACTTTCCACGGATGCCAATTCTACCTCCACCATGAAACTGATGACCTCTCCTCTATTTTTTAGGTGTGAGGTCAAGTCATGGTCAGAAAAAGCTTTAGTATGGATGTTCGTTTGGCCTGTATACCCACAGTGTTTGAGAATATCAAATTGCATATCATAATTGATTATTGTCTTTTAAGCCTAATTATGTATTTTATCAAATGAATATTTAGTATAGAGGCATGTATTTCAAAAAGAGGAGCCATGTAAAACTCTGAATTGTCAATTATACTTCCCATTTCCCTGAGCTTTTTGAGATCTTCCCATTCTGCATCCTCACCAGACGTTACATTTGAAGAGGTGAAGTCACTCTGACGGTGCAAAGCAGGTGAGGGGACAGAAACAGAAACCACAAGCTCTCAGCATCTCTCACTGCCCTATCAGCACGTAATATGAGAGGTATCCATTAAGCCAGAAGAATTACTTCACAAATGTGGCCTGTGGACCATGTGGGTTTTTTGAACAAGAATAAATATGACAGCAGGGTCTCCATTCTCTCCACTACATCTTATTTACAAGAAAGAATGGAAACTAGCAATGGTGAAGAAATGATCATTTCTCTTCGTTCAGTAATAATGAGTGAAGTATCAAAAGAATGAGGAGTAGAGCAACAAAGAAGCCTAGGAAGTAGGACACAGAGGGTCATAATTTTTAGCTTTCAAGTTCTTAGTGAAATTTTAGGTTCCTGAAGTACTCATGCTACACTCACAGCCAGATGAATTTATGTGTTCTTCCTACTATTGTTAATTGGCAAAATGCTAGCATAAATGGATGTCTCTTGAAGCACATTTAAGTATTCAATCTCATCTGCAGACTCTTAAGACCCTGCAAAAGATGATCAATAACTTAATTGCAAGCCATTTCCAGTTTAATGAAGTCATACTCAGAGCTTTACGTCTGCAAATCGCTATTAAATACAGATGTTTCACATGTACTGATTGCATTATTGACAGAACTCTGGTTTTCAAACACTAAAAGTCAGGTATACCATGCTTCATATTATGCAGTTTAAATCCACTGGAGGATATCACAAACAACAGTAGCAGACAATTTAAGAAAGAATGCTTGAAATTGACCTATTAATTGGAATAATTTGAGGGCACATTCTATATTGCTTCTCACTAAAAAAAAGGAGGAAACACTAGCCAAAACACAGAGGAAAATGACAACTGAAAACAACAAACACAATCTTGAAAATCTCCCACATACAAACACTTTTCCCTGGAAAAAAGTCAGTTGTTTTAGTTGAGGTAGAACTGACTTAATATATTATTACTGCCAAGTTACTCTAAAAGGATTATTTTATATATAGCCAGGTGCTAGTTCATCAGTTTGATAAGCATGCATAACTCAGCTGAGGCCTGCATACTCAGAACCACATGAATATAGCACCTTCGTGACTAGCAAAAATCAGACCCAAATTCCACCACACAGTCTCTTCATAAGGTTCTGGTGCCAACTTTAGTCAGCTTCCTCAGAAAATGTGTTAAATGGAATTTTAAGTGTATTTTGTAAGGTTTTTTCTCACTTTTAGCCACCAAGCAGAAATGCCAGCTTAGAGGCTCACAGTCTCCTACAATGTCCTCTACTGTGTTTTTCCCAGAGGGTCTTCTCTGTTTCCATTTTGCTATACTAAATATGCCCTGTTTCAGCTACCACAGCACACCAGAACAAACATTTCCTCACTGTGAATGAGTACCTTTTTCAACTGTCATGGGCCTTGTCTAACAAAAGGACTTTTTTTACAGTTAAACTACTGCTAATAGATTCAGAATATTGGAGGTTCTTCAGAACGGACAGCTACAGCACTGAAAGGCCAGGAGAGGCCTGCATGGTTTTGCTGCTATTACACTCATTGCACTCCCTACATGAAAATATTCATGTTTCAACTTCTTTGGATTCCCTCATACCTTTGGGACAATGGTCACTTTTTTTCTGTCCATCTTTCTTTCATATGATAGAAGCAGTCTTTATAGGCATCATCCCCTTTTTGACCCTTCAGGGTTTACATCAAGTTGTCACAGTTTCCTAATATCTGCAGCAGTTATTACAACAAATGCAGCTGTTTTCGTTATCATTAAACCAGTATCAGATCTTATTTAGTTTAGATTATTTCATTAATATGGAGTCACAAAGTCCTTAATTTTTATTCAAAACACTCAGATTTCAATGTTCAATTATATTCCAGTCAAAATTTAGTTTTCTGCAGGCGTTAGGGGGTTTAGGGTAGAAGATTAAAAAATGTCAAAATGTTTCTCAATATTTTTCTACTTATTTAGTAGGAACTGAATTTTATAGCAGTTTAGAAGCAACACCCAATGTCACCCAACACATTTCAGTGAAGTCACCTGTTTTTCTCCTCAGCACTTCAACAGTAGCTATATTCTTTCCCAGCCTTTCTGTATACAAAGTTCCATTCTCAATCATGCTATAAAGTGGTTGATTTTTGTCAAATGACTAGGCAATTTTTAAAACTTCAACATCCTTTTCTAAAAAAAAAATGCACTCTAAATAGATCCAAGCCGAAATTACCTCTTTTGTTTCATTACATTTCCAAAGTCACACACTTTTAGAGAGGATCTCCCTCTATACTACCAGTCATTGCATAGTTTGCTCAAAAAATTGTATTGATGTATTACACAGGTATGATGAGTTAAAATGCTTATGTTTACCCTCTGTATATGGCAGAAGTGATCACACTACATCCACACATCCATGTCCCTTCTTACTTTACCAGGTTAATCCCAATGCTGGAAAGATCACAAAATAGTCGGGTGTACTACTAAGCCTGAAAACCTGCCCACAAAAATGGATTAGCCATTTTGCTTTAAAAACACTTTCAAAGAAAGCAAGCCTGAAAAACAAAGTTAGATATGATGCTCATTGTTTTCGTCAAAGGAATTTCAGCACTTGAAAGCAGATGGTTACTAGGAGTACTTAATACTGTTTACTGTAATCATAGTCATTTTTATGAGAGGAAACTAGCAAAATAATAATAACAACTCATTTTGGTAAAGGAAAATTGAGACAAGCAATAGATTACAGCCTGTGGGAGGAAGATACATCACAAATTCAGATGTTCCTTAAAAATGAAGTACCTTTCAGGAAGAAAGCAACCTACTGTAGGGGATAGGAATTATAGGAGAAAAAAAATACTAGCAAACAAAATCAGTTGTCTATGAGATTTTCAATAATGACTAACATGAAAAATAATCCTTTTCCCTGAATTTTCTCTAGAAAATCATTCTGACCTGTAAAGATGTGTTCAGATGAAAGCAAAACACAGAAATGACAAATAATTTAGAAAATGTCAATGCTGAGTTGGGTGGAAATGTTGATCTGCTGGAGGACAGGAAAGCTCTATTCAGGGATCTGGACAGGATGGGCTGAGGCTGTTTGGATGAGGATCAACAAGGCCTTTGGGCCTTAAAGAAGCCCAGGCAGGGCTACAGATTGAGACAGAGCACCTGGAAACTGGCTCAGCATGCTGGTTGACAGCAGCTGAACATGAACCAGTGTGTGTGCCCAGATGGCCAGGAAGACTAAAGACATTCTGGCCTTTATCAGCAATAGTGTTGCCAGCAAGACCAGGGCAGTGACCACAGTCCTGCACTGGGCACTGGTAGTGCCATACCTTGAGTCCTATGTTCAGTTTTGGGCCCTCTCTTCAAAGAAAGACATTGAGATGCTGGAATGTGTCCAGAAAAGGGTGGTGAAAGGTCTGGAGCACAAGTCCTGTGAGGAGCAGTTGAGAGAGCTGGGGTGTTTATCTTGGAGAAAAAAAGGCTCAGGGGGAAACTTATCACTCTCTACAACTGTCTGAAAGGAGGTGGTTTCCAGATGGGGGTTGGTCTCCTCCACCAAGAAGCAAGTGACAGGACAAGAGGAAATGACCTCAGACTGTGCCAGAGGAGGTTTAGGTTGGGTATTATAAAAAAAATATTCTCTGAAGGGGTTCTCAAGCATACAAACAGGCTGTCCAGGAAAGCAGTGGAGATACTACCCCTGGAGGTATTAAAAAAACTTAAATATGGTGCACAGGGGCATCAATTAATGTTGGACTTGGTAGTGTTAGACCAGTGGTTGGGCTCAGTGATCGTGAGGGACTTTTCCAACTTGAACGATTCATTGATTCCAAAGCATGATTAAGAAACAAAAACAGTGGAGATGACTGTTGTGAGAGAAAAGAGTAGGAGAGATTTGATGCAACCTCTTTCACAAAATGCAACAGCAAGAAAGAACTTTGCCAAGTTTGAGACGAAGTGTCAGGTTGAATGGCAGTAGAGGAGTAGGTGAGTTATGAAGAAACATGTCCAGTGGAAAGCACAGTGAACTGGAATAAATGGAGATGGTTGCTATGTTTCTGCACTTGGAAACACGTAAGAACAGGAGAGGGAACACCCTTAGGTGTGATGTGCTTTTTGTACAGCTTTGGGAAAACAAGGTGGGGTGCACAGCTTCTCTAACCCCATTCAAGTAGTAGATTCCTATTTCTCTCTGCTTCACAACAGCTAGTTTCAGTCTGGCCACTGAGCTGAATATTGGAACCAAAGTTTTGGGATCTTGAATATTGTTACCTTAAATGATTAGGTAGCATTCTCAATATGGTTTTATGTTTGCTGCTTTTATACATCAAACAAAGCAAATTTGGCTTTTATTATCATCATCCAACGAAATAATAGCAAAAACATTTAACGCCATTTACCGCTTAAATAACCAGAATACAGGCTATAGAGAAGCAGCTTAAAATTTCTATGAACAGTAGCTAATTTTCTCTGCTTAAAAATTCAGTCTGAAAAAGTTCACACCGAATTTTGAAGATCCATGAAAGGATCCCTTAAAAGTCCTTACAAGAACAAATAAACCACACCTCAACAAAAGTGCTGAAATCAGTGCGGTAGAACTGACCAATTCAATTTTGCCCTGATTATTACTTTGTTCCTTACCAAGGAGCTGGCTTGCCAACAGTGCAATAATTTCTAGACTCAGAGTGAATATTGCCAGATTTCTTTCACTCTTTCTTAAAAAAAGTTGTTTAAATTAAAATACAATGAAACACTTAGTAAGGACAATTAGGTTGATCTGCTGTCAGAAATAGAATGAAGTGCCTTTTTCATGGTGAGCATTCACATGTTTTACAGTGTACCTCAGCACACAATTGCAGAACCATCAAAAT
The DNA here is from genome assembly GCA_017589585.1 of Phylloscopus whistleri. Classification (NCBI taxonomy): domain Eukaryota; kingdom Metazoa; phylum Chordata; class Aves; order Passeriformes; family Phylloscopidae; genus Phylloscopus; species Phylloscopus whistleri. The sequence continues at coordinate 3,282,790 of JADMLD010000679.1, read as the reverse complement.
ACATTTTTAGAGACATGTTGTCATGGAACAACGTAGGGATTTTTCCATATCACTATTTAGAAATGCTTTATCATATAACTTGCCTTAATATGTTTATTCATAATTCCTCATTAAATAGTCTTATTTTCCTGCTCAATAAACTGATTTGAGATACACTGTGTATATAAAATACAAGCTGAAGTGCTTGCAACAGGATATAAGCAGATTAAGAGTATTACTAAAGGTAGGTAAATCAATCTGTCCTCCCCTATCAAGAACTCTTTTTAAAATAAGTGTGGTTATTCACATAACAAAAATGCTGTGGGTGTATTAGCCTGAGAAAGCAATCCAAGTCATTGAGTTCATTGGAAGAAAGTGAGAATCCTCCTCCTTCCTGCAGCTGTTCATCATATTTAGCCATCTCTGGTTATTCATATTACTATTAAATATACTCCTGTCCAATTGGGTTCACTCATGTTTCTAGTTTCTGAATCTATTCTTTTCCCCTACGTTAAACAAATCTAATGATTCCTATCCATAGCAAATGTGGAGCTGATGAGCAAATGGATGATAAAAATTCCTATTATTTCTTTGTGCTCATCTCTTCCACTTAAGATTCTTGTCATGCCCTGGGCATTCTAGCTGTCTGGTACTGTTCTTTTATTTCCAATTCCAGTGCATTCTCTGCTGAATATTTGTCTGTCCAGAACATTTGGTTCACTGCCTAGCACCAAGCAAAATCTGCTTGCAATGTAAGAACATGTGGAGAAATTATGTGTTTTTGTCACACCCTATTAAACGGTATTCAAAACACAATGCCTCAGAAAGTAAATTGATTGTAGGTTTTATAACCCTTTTCAGGCTAATGGAAACAATTTAGTACCATGAACGAAAACATTGCTAGTGCAGCTGTGGGAATCTTAAATTGCTCAGCTCAGCAGTTCTGTTCCGGCTTAAGTAGGATAAAGTAGTTAAAGTTCAGTTAGATTCCATTCCCCTGGATCTTTGACAGATCATTTCAGATTAATGTCTTCAAAGTTTTCAACATGCCTTGTAAAAGACTTTCTGAGGAATTCCTGGTTTGTGCTTTTAACTGTGTGGGGGCAGTGTGAAGGAGCTGTAAAAACTGAGAAGAGAGGGGAAGAGAGGGCACGAATGTCCTAGGGAAGTTTTTAATCATTTTTCAAAGTGTCTTGAACCATCTTTTTCTTTAGTTTGGTTTTATTTGCAATATGGATGGGCAGGGGGGAGGAAACCACAAACAAAACAAACAAATATAAACCCAAACAAACAACAAGAAGACTACCAATTTTCTTCTAACTTTCATGATGTAGTCAAGACCACAAAAGTTAGCAATGAAAAACCAAGATTGAAAGTCCACACTTAACTCCACTTTAGGAATCAGCTGCAGCTCTTTAAGAGTCCTGTGCTTAATGATCTTTTCTTAAGGACAGAAATTTTATCCAATGTTCATTCATATTTCTAGATTTTAAACAGAACTTTGTTTTAAAGCTTGATAGGCAAAAGGAAAAGTTGGCTGCTGGAGAACTCCACACTGCACTGTACAAAACAAATCCACTACCTAGCCACTTATGAGAAGAAATCATTCACATGGGTATTACCTGCACTGTACTACAAGAAAAACATCTGTGAATATTATTTGACAAATTGATCACTAAATGAGCCATTAGCTTGCAAGGTTTTTGAATTGCCTTAGGAAAGGAGGGTGCTATATAGCACAAAGGCTTACAGATGCAAAACACTGATTGGAAAAAAATTGTTCCAGAAGAAAAGCTGCAATAAAACAAGCCTAGCATGAAAACCTGCGCTTTCTGAAAAGTAAGTCATTTATGAGAAGCAGTAGTAAAACTGCTTAATTCTTCTGTGCCTCTGGGGAGAAATCTAAGCCTTTTGAGAAGTGATGGAGAGAAAACTGAAGCCAATGGTATGTTTGTCAGTGAGAGAATGCTGTGGAAACAAAGTGAGTAATTTTACCATTCCTGCTTGCCAAGAGCTGACAGGTGTGTAGTTTCTTATTGTTCTGAAAGGCAGCCAGAAACCACAGTTTAATATGCATCTGTGTCTTCATAGTAGGGGAGAAAACAGCTGTCTCTCTTGCACATGATACAAGATGATAGAAATATTGAGACATTCTCTTTACAGTATCTTACCATCATTTTCATGGCTTTCTTTGATCTTTCAACAAAGCACATAGCTGGAAGGAAAAAAAATGCCGCAGCCCAGATCAGATCAGACATAATGTGGCAACCTCTGCTCCCACAAAGTTATTATTTTACAGAGCCTCATCACCTCAACAAGATTTTTTTTCACATGAACAAGGGTTGACAGATTAGAGTCATATTTTTAGCACAGCAGATCCAGACTTTCTACAAAAAATTCCATTAAACTTGTAAGTAAACAAAACCAGGGAAATACCAGGTTATTTCAGATAAACATGAGTTAATAATTTCCAACCATTCTTCAAGAATGACTCCCATAAATCCTTCAGTTTTAAAATTGCTGAGAGATGTCTGTGATTAATAAAGCTTTTGAACACAAAAGGTTTCCTTACACAAGAATTATGTGTGTTTTTCTGTAATATGTGGCAAAGCAATCTTTTAAATCCTAATTCCCTCAGGAAGGTAAAATATATGAATATGTTACACACACATAGACTGTACCAGACGCAATAATTTGCAAGAGATACTAGGCTATGCGGATCAAATTTCCTTTTTCTGTGCAGAAGTGCACTACAGTGTTAAAACCCCATGATAACTGGCTGGCATATCGCCAATTGAATATGCATAAAATGTCTGTCCAGACTTGTATTATTTGAAAATCTGACAGATTTAATTTATGCAATAAGACTTGGAAGTTCTGTATTTACCAGAATGTGAGAAGATGGATTAGTAAACTCCTTCAAATATTTGGAAATTTTAAAACTCTCAGAAAAATACTAATACTTTAGAAAAATACTTGGCTTGACCAGCAAGCTTCTTAAAGCTCAGCAAAGCTTACTGTGAGTTTATTTATAAGAGAAGGATCCTCTAGGCCTATGTGGCACACAGATATATACACTTCTTATGCCAACATGTTTAAAGTGTCAAACAATAAGGCTCAATTACCAAAAAATTAGCAAAGTCGGAGATAAGCACAAAATAATTCTTAGACCAGGGACAGACATGTCATTTTTTCTCTTCCTTGACATCAGCCTGTGATACATAAGGAAAGAAATGATTTCATCATCATCAACTATTTTTGCATTGAATTTTAATACAAGCAGGAAGTAAAAACTTGATAATTTGTTCTGCTGAATAAAGATGAACATCTCTAAATTAAGACCTAAAGAAAGTCACATACTGAAAACTCTTTCATCCAGTCCCCTCCAATAGTTATTCACTACATTTTTGATAGCCCCGTGTGAACCCAAGCCTTTATGTGCTTGTCCAAGAACAACAGGTACAAGATACCAGCATGCATGATCCTTCCTTTGACAGTGTTCCTGGAGTCTGTGGAAGCTGCAATGAAAACATCTTAACAAACAGTACCAAAACAGATTCGGAATTACTGTCTCCTGCTGAAATTTTTTCTCACAAAGAGCTGCTCTGATCCACTTTATATTCCCCAGGCTTGGGAGGTAGATCAGATTAAGTAAGAGATTGAAAGTAAGAATTACTCTTCCGGATCTATATAAAATAAATCTAAAAGAAAAATAAAATATTCATATCCAGTACCTCAAATAATTTTTGTAAAACTCATACTATCCATTATTTTTTTGAAATCAAGTTAGTACATTAAAAAAAAAGAAAAAAAAAGAATAGAAGAAACTGCCTCTTCCACAGTTTTGATTTCTGTGCTTCTCAGCACACGACAGCACAACAGCTCCAGCAGACTTGACATGAATGGGTGCCTGACATGGTTAAAGTCACATGTGCCCTGGTGTGGTTTTGGAATGTGAACAAGATATGACCTTACGCTGCAACATGATGTCAGATATCTTTCTAAAATTGCACTTTCAAGTCTAGAAAACAAATGCAAGAAATGAAAGAACATATTTGGTCCTGATTTGGCTAAGCAAATCAGCTGAAGCTATTACTAATGCATCACATGCATTACCTATCCCTCACTATATCATCAGCAACACGCCAATCATCTTTCGAGTTAAGAGTAAAAAGAGGCTGGTTGCATTTTTAAACTTCTTAATAATTATGTTTACAATTGTGGAATAATAAAGAATTAATTTCCAAATGCACTGATGAATGAAAACAAAGGACTGTTAGCTATATTTTTCAATCTCTCTTATCCTAAAATCACTGGTTGGTAGTCATAGCTAAGTACACAACAGCAATTGAGTAGATAACAGTTTAAGTTAGAATGTTAAAAATTACTCATCCACTGTCATATTCTTGATGTAGAGAGAAGCTAAAAAGCGTATTTAGAAGACTGCCTCTCCCACAGAGACCTGTCAAAGTCTGTTCCATAATGCAGGAGAGGTATTGCACCTACTGAGATCCTTAAGACCCAGTTAAGCTACCTCCAGACGTGGTTTATCTCACCATAATCAATGAGTAGCCTTACCAGGATCAAGAAATCCTATTCTGGTGTTCCCACCACTACAGATGTCTTTCCTTATAAAAAGTCCTAGTTCAAATCTGAATCTATATGTTATAAATAAATCTGCATTCAACAAAAAAAATCCAAACAAAACCCATGCATCAGTGTCTCCCTTTCAATCAGAATTTTAAATACACTACTTCCTAAAACCTAGAAGTATAGAGCTGGACATCTGCATCCAAATGCCACAAGACCATGTGAACATACACACAAACTCTTCAAAATACCAAAACCAACACTGTGTCCATATGAGCCATTGAAGGTTAGTTTCTCAATTTTTCACAGCAGACTCGGCAAACAAAACCTCAGAAAGCATGACAAATGTATGGTTCACTGCCAAACTCTAATCCAAAATCAGCTTTAAGGATTAAGGTGCATTTTTTTTAATAATTTTGAGCAAGGTAAGCCACTTGTATAGTAGTGTTCTGCCACAAAGGAACAGAAACAACTGACATATTACCATTTCAAAGCTGGGCTTGCAAACTGAAAAGAATGGTTGAATAAGAATGCATAACCCTGGAGAACAAGAATGCAATCCTGGAGTTAAGTGACTTCAAGAACAACAAAATTAAGGCAGTTTTTGTCACACAGGTGCAAGCAGGAAAGGAAAACACATTTTTTGTATCCACAAATCTCAGTTACAAATTAGGCAGTGCAGGGGAGGTACCTACAAAACCATGGGTTGGAAGGGACTCATGAGGATCACTGAGTCCAAACCCTAGCTCCACACAGGGAAACTTAAAAATTAAACCGTATCTCTCAGAGCATTGTCCAACCACTCCTTGGACACCAACAGACTTGCAGACATCACCACTTCTCTGGCAAGCTTGTTCCAATGCTTGGCCACCATCTCAGTGAAGAACCTTTCCAATCTGAAGAACCAATATCCAGTCTGAACTTCCAGTGAAATATCTTTAAGCCATTCCCTTGAAATTTACTACTGAACACCAGAGAGAAGAGATAAACACCCCTCTTCCATGTCTCCTCACGAGGAAGTTGTAACTGCAGTGTGCACCAATCAGTCTCCTCCAGGCTGAACAAACCTGGTTTCCTCAGCCACTCCTCATAAGCCATTCTTTAATCCTTGTACCATATCTGTTGTCTTTCTTTGGAAGTAGTACTGTAGTATTTTTATATCTTTACGTTATGGGCCCCAAGCTACATACAGTATTGAAAGTGAGACCACACCAATGCTGAACAGAGGGAAACAATCGCTTCTTTTGAGCAGTTAGCTATAATGTGCTTAATGTACCCAAGGACATGGCTGGCCCTTTTGACCTCAAGGGCACATTGTTGACTTATATTGAGATAACCACCAGCCAAAACCCCTGATCCCTTTCTGCAAGGCTATAGCTGCCTGCTCCCCAGACTATATGTACATAGAGGATTACACCATCCCAGGTGCAGAATATGACATTTGATCTTGCTGAAATTCATACAGCTGCTGACTGTCTAGCATTCTAATCTATCAAGATCTATCTCTAAAGTCCCTGTACCCTTGAGCGTATCAATCATTCCTCCTAGTTTAATATTGTCTGCAACTACTAACTGCACACTCAACTTGGGTGTCCAGGTCATTAATAAAACTACCAAATAGAATTGGCCCCCAAATTAAACCTGAAATTGAGGGAAGCACCACTACTGACAAGCCATCAGCTAGATGTTATCCCAAATACTATAAGCCTGTGAGCCCAGACTGTCAGTCAGCTGTTCAGCCATCATATTATGTATAAATCCAGTTGTGTGCTGGAAATTTTATCCAGAAGGATTCTGTGAGAGACAGTATCAAAAATCAGAATAAAATAATAAAATGTAGAAAAAAAATCAACAACCAAACAGCCCACATCTGCTGTCTTCCATTTTTCCACTAGGCAGAAAACTTTACCATCAAAGAATATTAAGTTAGTAAGGCATGACTCTCCCTTCATGAACTAATTGTTGCCTTTGACTGATGACTGCATTGTCTCTCAAGTGTTTTTCAGCAGCTCCCATAATAAAATTCTTCAGGCACTGGAGTGAGAGTGACATGCCTAGAATTATGAGAGTAATCTTTCTAGCAGGTCTTGAAAATTGTTACCTACCACTCAAGAGGGATAGGACCTCCTCAGATTCCAAAAATTGATAACTGAGAGAGGTTTAGCTATGACAATGTCCAGCTCTTTCAGTACCCTGGGATGAATTCAATTGGGCACCATAAAAATATGTACAACTGGTTGCACCAGCAAATTCTGCATAAACAGCTGGGAGTCTATCCTTCTCCTAGTCGTGGTGCTCAGACCCACAGCTCCTGTGGTTCCAGGACCCATTGTTGACAATAAAGGATAGAGGCAAAAGTGGCATGAAATACTTAGTTTTATCTTCACTCATTTCTGTGAGGTGAAAATCAACTTCATAAGATAATGGATGAATCTTTTATTTAGCCCTCCTTTTCCATGAACATGCTATAAAAAGCCCTTTTTAATTTTTACTGACTTCAATTCCAACTGAGCTTTCATCATATAAATTTTCTCCCCAGTGACAAATAGAACCTCTGTAATCCTCCTGTGTAGCCTGACCATGCTTTTAAAGTCCATACAATTTCTTTTCCACCTAAATATTCAGAATGGGTATCCAGTGTTCAGTTGCCTATTTAACCTACCCAGCCTTCTGCTGCACATCCTTGATTTCCAAAAAATGGGAATTCCCTTGTCCTGGACTCTTTTAAAAGGTGGCTCTTAAAATGTCCCCAATATTTATGGACTCAGAAATGCTTGCAAGCAGATTCCCTACTATCTCCTTGATCAGCCAAATACCTGCTCTTAGTAGTATCTCTGCTGACAGCTGTTTTCATAGTCCCAACTATCTTAAAATCAACATAATCACAGTGGCTTCGTAATCACAGTGGCCAAGACAGCCATCAGTCTTCACCCATGAGATCACCTCCAGTTAGAAACAACACCTAGGAGTGCACTTTTCCCTATTTGGTTCCCTTAGTACCTTTATCAAAAGTCATCTTCTATTTGGACTTCTTCTGGACATGGACAGGAGGACTCAGCCCATTCAAATTTTCTGAAGGACTGCAAGGATAAGTTCAACATCCTGTACCTGGCCCAGGGCAATCCCCGGTCTAAGTACAGGCTGGTGGATGAAGGGCTTGAGACCAGAGAAGGAAAAGAAATTGGGGATACCAGTAAATCAAAAAAGAAAGCCAAACATGTCCCGGGCTGCATCTGAAACAGCGTGACCAGCCTGGTGAGGGGGGGAATTCTGTCCCTCTGTTCTGGTGACACCCCATCTGGAGTGCTGTGCTCAATTCTGGCATCCTTAGCACAGGAAAGACATGGACCTGTTGGAGTGAGTCCAGAGCACAGCTAGGACTGATTATAGTGAGGAAGAAATGCTCAGAATTGAAGCTGCTCAGCCTAGAGAAGAGATGGTTCCTGGAAGACCTAATTGTGACCTTTAAATACTTAAAAGGGGCTCATAAGAAGAAGGAAGAGAGAGTTTAACTAAGGTCTGTAGTGGCAGAACAAGGACAACTGATTTAGAACAGGGGTTTAAGTCCTTACAGACTAGTAAATCAGTGCAAACATTCTGGCTGGCTGATCTATAGTAAACTCCCACAACATCTGCTTTAATTTGTATTTAAACCTTTCTAAAGGTTTTCCTTTAATCCTTACCCAATGGTTCTCAACCACGTCACTCCCAGCTGCATATACTCTACAGTCCAACCCCGCTGCCCTGCATGCCCTGCCTGTCTCTCCTGAAGTCTATAACTGCCCACCCCAGCACTGCAGCCACAGGACTTTTCCCACCAAGTCTCACATAAGCCAGCATTGTAGGTCTGAGACTGAGCCAAAGCTTCCAGTTCCTCTTCTTTATTCCTCATGCTGTGGGCAATCATGTGCAAGCACTTTAAATGCTCTCCACTGGATTTGGTGCATCTTGGAGCAGACATAAAGATCTCTGTCACTCACTGTGCTGTCCCAGAGCTTGTCACTGGTAACCCTGTCCAGACCCACACTTCTGCAGGGTCACCTTGCCAAGCAATGTCTGTGGCTTCTGCAGGGAGGGCAGCCAGCACCTTTGGCAGTGGACGGCTGCTACACTTGATTGCAGCACTTCAAGCAACAGACCACAGCATTGGCCAGCTGACACCTTGGTCCTTGGAAGGAAAAGCCATCCTGAGGGGACAGGTCAGTCCCTTTGCTAACTGCCACCTTGAACAAAGCTGCAATTATGATGCCAAATAAATGTCTGAACTCATTTTCTTTGGGGCTTCTGCTTGTCCCTACTGCAGAAACATCATCTCAAGAGCTCCAGGATGAAGAAGTCATGGGGAGGCCTCCTTCTTGTTTTCCTCTACTCCCCTGGAAGCTGCAATGGCATAGGAGGAAGAATCGCAGGGCTCAGAAGGGTGTGCAGAAGAGAAAAAGGAGAAAGTACCTGATGTAGAGCAGGGCTTTGTCCACCTTCCTGATATGCCATCTAAGATAAGTAAGAATGAAAAGAAATTTGGGCATTTTAGTACATTATGTCCTTGAGGTTTTGTTTTTGTCTTCCTCTCCAGCATAGGAAATACCCCTTACCAGGGCTCATCTGGGCCATTTTTTGAGTACTTCACTTGGCAAGAAAAACAGTAGTGATAAGTCCTCTGGATACACAATTAGAAGTACTCATTGAATAAGAGAGCAAAGTACATAGATGACATATAAAACTTCCCACTTTTTGCATACATGTCACATTTATGTATCAGCATCATCTTCCCAGCAAGTAATGCATGCTTTATCCATTTTGCAGTATCCCGTGCATGTGAGAACTGAGTCTTCTGTTTCTACCTTTCCTACCTCTGTTTGTCTTTTATTTTTAATAAATTACAGTTTTCTTAAAAAAACTCACCCAAATATATTTGTGTAAAAGCAACTGGAAAACCCTGTAAAAGGGCCTATAGAAAGTGGGAGTCTCCCATGGGCACATTTGTTTTTATAAAGTACTTTGCACTCAGAAAGTCAGATGATGTAATGACTATTCCATGTTCTTGGTGTGTTATGTAAGGAAACATAAGTAATTTCCTCCATTATTTATAAAATGATAGAATGACTTGTGAATACATATGCATACAATGAAGTAAATTCAGAATTCAGTATTCAGCAACTTCTGCCATCTGGTACATTTTCATTTACACCTTTCCTGAACTGCTGCTGAGCACATCACCATTCCAAAGAGGGTTTTTGTTTAAAGTGCTGACTTGAAACACTTCCAATTTTATGCTGGACAGAAAAAAAAATAAAAATACAGTCCATTCCCTCATCTTTCTATAGCCTCCTCACACTTCCATTTGTGACTATTCTTAATGTTTCTGAAAATGGGGCATAACTGTTAGCTGACAAATAAATGTCTGAACTGAAGTCAGATGATTTTTTATGACAGAAAAGGAGGAACTTACACAGAGTAGTCAGACACTTCACTCAGATGGATATTGAAGGCATTCCTTACACTCCAATCTCAGGAAAAAGGTTTATGAAAAACGGATCAGTTTTGCATGTCAGTGAAGGCTGTTCAGTGATTTGAGTGAGATAATAATTGACTTGCTCTATTTCAGAGTGTAAACACTCACCTTATTATTAAGGATCAGATAAAAACAGCTGGCAGCAAAATTATAGGTACTGGAAAACAGGAACTACAATGAGTCATTGCCACAGGGACTTTAGCTTCCATGTCAACAGAATTTGATATTTGCAGAGGGAGTAAATGGTGCTGAGGACCAAGCACTGGCTCATATGTACAGCTTTTAAAAGTGAATCTTCATATTAAGAGCTTCTAAGTATGAATTAAGACTGCCAAGGAAAAAAGACTAGATAAGAATATGCCATTGGCCATTGGAAATTTTTACCCTTGTGTCAGCCTAATTGGCAATTAGTGATGTGTCCTTTCCCTTCCAGTGTTACAGAGGATAAGTTAATGGCAAGACAATGACAGAGCACTTATCATTATTATTTCTGTTCATCTTGTGTTCTATGGCACAAAACCAAGAATTATAACTTCAGATACCTAAATTTATATTTCACCTCTATACATTTCCTGATCAGAAACTATGTCAATCCCAGCCACAAACACACAGAAACTGGTTAGCTTTCTATTCCCCTTTGCCTTTTTCAGGAAAAAAATACAGGCAGCTTGTACTGTGGTCGTGCACTGAGGGAGCCGCCGTGGCAGCAGACACTCCAGTCTGGAGCCCACGGTAGATGAGCATGACTTCACTTCCAGACCTGCAGTAGAAAATGGACAATCTCAGCCCAAGATATTTCAGTGCCTGGTGACTGAACAGAAAATCATTAACTGAAGATGATTTAGGAGTAAGAGTTTAGAAGGAAATGAGAAGGGTAGGCATCAAATATATTATAGCTGCCTTTCCCGAATACTGGGATGAAAATCTCCAGGTAAGAATGAGAAACTATAATGTCATATAACCAACAACAGAATGCTGAATTAGCATTTTTTACTTCTTTTCCCTCGCCCTAAAGGAGGAAGAGCGATGAAGAAAGTGCTTGTAAGGACAATCACTGCCAGCACTAAAGACCTCTTTACATTTAGTGTAATAGGGAATTTATAACATTTTCTGTCTGGGACACTGCTGAAATGCTAGTGGCAATATCACAGTTATAAACACAAACAGCTGATATATACTTAGCTATGCATTCATGCTTTTGCTAAGCCTGTAATCCCAGTTTTAAGTATGCTTGCTAGGAGCAACCAGTTAAATCTTTGCCAGGATAAATCACTAGTTATCTATAACATGTTTTCATTACTTTTGCATAGACATATCCCGAGATTCTGGAATTACTCAGAGAATGGTAGAAAAGGTGATCAATGCAACAGAAGCCCCAGATCAGAAAATGCATTCCAAAACTACAACTGCATTGGTCATTGGTGTGAAATTCTAAGGTACTTCTCCCATAAATTTATTGTTAGTCTTGTACCTAACAGTAGTATTAGCTTCATTCTAACCCTGGATATTAACCTAGTATCACTTAAATGTTAATTGTGTCATTTGCTTGAGGTCATTCATACATGGGCTGTCATGATCTGGATTAAAATATGATTTACAGTAAGAGGGGGGTTTTTTAATAAATAAAATTTGGTTTTCACTTACTTGGCAACTGAGGCACACAACTTTGTTTCTGGATATGTGAAAGGCCATGCAGCAGTGCAGATCAGTATGGAAATACCAGTGTGTTTTCAATGTCCTTTACTTTGATCTGGTTGCCACTGACTCACTTTATCAGCACCCTTCACAGGCAAACAGTGAGTTCACAGTAATAAAGGGCTAAACAGCTTTCTGGAGGTCATTTAGAGCATCTCCCTAAACAAGAAGCAATGACACATTTCGTGTTCAAGCTCAGCTGGACTGTGTAGTGCAGAAACACCACAGGCCATGTGAAGCAGAAACACTGAATGCCTGTCTGTATATTGACAGGACCCTGGGATATAGGGAGCAAACAGAGAATGGCACCATTGTTCTACAGCCTTGATAATCTCTATAATCAATGCATAATACAGCAATAGGACATTTAGATACAATGGGTGAATGAGGAAACACCCTCATTCAGTTGATTTCAGTCAGACTGCCAAACATATAAGACAAGTACAGAAAAACACAAACAGTCTCTAACCTGTAAGGAATGACTTCTGTTCTCAACCTCTTTGGGTGCTGACAGCAAAGTTAAATCTGGGTGAATGGTCAGAGTCATCTGTAAAAATAGCTCAGAAAGAAAGGAGCTAAGATACTAAAAAACTTGCATTATACAAACAAGACATATTTGCACTATGCATAATTTAGCTCTATGCTACCTAGAAATACATATAAACATGTACACATGCATCCCACTCACACATCTGTATCATTTTGTGCTGGAACTTTATCTTCTGATGCTGCACAAAGGAGAAAATGAAACATCATCTCAATCCAGAATGAGGCTCCAGCTGATCTGCAGACTGCCTATGTTCCCCTTTACCATAAACTTCCTACAAATACTGATATTAGACATAAAATGTACCAGAGCTTCCCCCTAACCTCTGATTTTTTTAAGATGTGGATGTGTTCTGTGGAAGCCAAAACAAGGCAAAATATTATTGACTGAAGTCCAGCTCTGCAGCCAGCTGACTGAGTTCAAACACAAATTCAGATCACCACTTCCCCTTCACATTCCTTTGGTCCCCATTAGGGAATGCAAAATCCTTATAGTATCCTTCAAGTAATTCACTTTCATGCATAAAGATCAAAGATCTGCTTTGAGTTGCAATTATCCAGATTTTAAGTTTAAAGAGCAAATGAAAAGAGAGAGTGAAAACTAAACAACTTCTAAATCAACTTTCACCAAACTAAATAAAAGATGGCTTCCCACTCAGGCATAATCAGGGTCTTTTGTCAATATATCATATTAAAGAACATAAAGTCATAATTAACAGTACAACTAAATATCTTATTAAAAAGAAAAATTTTCTTTACACTTCAGGTGAGGAATCCCCATATCATGACTTTTTGTACTATACTTCAACAGATTTCCAGGTAATTTTGACACCGATAATGCTATACAGTGTAATAGCCTACTCACATTACAATGTTTTCTGCTGAAGGTATATTGTGCTTACCTCTTGGACTAGCAACCACTCTCAGTAAGTTTACTGGTGAATTTCAAGTGCTGTTTTATGTCTAAAGTTTGGAATGTTTACCAGAACGTCAGAACAAAGCTGTTTCTTCCACTATTCCATTTTGTATGCCTTCCCAAAAAAGAATCTATTACCTCAATAAAAACTCTATAAAATAGCAATAAGAAATGCTTAATTTCTTTTTGTTTAATTTCATAAAACTCTGTTAACCAATTTCTTCATAGTTACTTCTGATCTGTTGTCCTCAAAAAAGTCAGCCTGTGTGTTTCAAATGTTACCCTTCAACCTCCTATCAAGAATCAGATGGGTAGTGAACAAAGTATAACACTGAGGTACTTGGCAGCCAATAAAAATGTTGCTTGATAGATTTTTTTTTTAAAAAATCCTTTATAAAGATTTAAAGTGGTGTTCATAAGTAAAATTATTATAAGCCCTAACTTAGAAGTTCAATCTAGTGTTCCATTACACAAAGCACCTAATACCATTTGCTGAAACCAAAAGCAAGAAATAAGGTCTCCTAAAATTCTCTTTGAAAAGAAGTTTAACATTCATTAAGGATGCACAGAGTATGATAACTGCAGGCTCTTATGATGTGATAAGATCTTTCAAAGTACATAAGCAGAAAGACATTTTGGATGGAAATAAAACACCTATATTTAAAGGTTGTTTTCTCTAAGAAAAGTACTCTTCTGTAAGAAAAATTACTTATACCTACAACCTTTGCCCACTCCTCCTCCCACAAGCAAAAAGACCACCTGAAATAATTTGTCCAACACTAAAAACCACTAAGTCACATAACAAGTTTCAGTCAAATGTGTTTTCAAATGGCTGAGTTATAAACCCCTTGAAATCAAGCTTTATAATGAAATGCTGATAGACCCTTAACTTTAATGGCTCTTCCAAGTGTTTCTAGAGCAGGCATTTCTTACAGTGTCATAAAGTGATGTTTAAAATGCTACAGAATTTTCTCAAGGCAAATAAGCAGGTGTTCAAGAGGGCAGCGCTATTTAAACCTCGCTGATTTATGGACACGCTGCATGAAAGACCAATAAGCTTTATGGAAGCTCACAGCAGAAACTCCAGACTTCTGTAGACACAGTAAAACCATTGTCTGAAGATCACCAATACATATTAATTTCCACGTTGTAATATTTGAGCTCCTGCATTTTGTATGTGTTACCAGTAGTGAAATATATACCTTAACTGACAGAGTAGGGCTCTCTTTTACTAGTGTACTTTTCATAGAATATTGCATGCAATAAAACCCAGTGCTCAGCTACTTCATCATACATAGTGATGTGAGTCACCTGATACATAGGCCTTTTACTGTTATTTCAAAAACCCTTCTTCTTACCTCTTCCAAAATTTACAGTCACTGAGTCACTCTCCTCAAAATTTTTAAGCAGATTTAAAAGAAGATGTATCAAAATATACCTGCCATATTAACCAGTGGTCAAAATCATCCTTCTCAAAGTCATTTAACTATCAGGAAAGGAACCAATAGGTCATCAAACCAATTTCTGTAATTGATTAGCATATTCTGTTTGTTAAAACACACACACAAATCAGTAAGTTCATGGTTAGGGGACCCAGCCTTAATGATTTAGTAAGACAGTAATTTAGTCCAGAAAAAATAAAACAAAACAATGACAACAAAAAAAGCAAACCAAACTAACAACCAGAAAAAACACTAAAAAACTTCCAAGCAAACAAAAAAAGACTGTTAGCTATCAATAACAAACTCCATTAAAGAAAAGTGGTAGAAAAAAACAGGTCATTACTTTTTAGACTACAGTTAGCACTAAAATACCTGATATCTGAGGAAAATTATTTCCTCTTTCTCTTCAGGAACAAAATAAACCCTATATTTTTAGTTCTACAAGATAGCACACCATCAGCTCCATACTAGTGCATGTGAGAAATAAATATCAACTGAAAAGTTAAAAGAAAATAAAAAGGTAAATTATGACACCAGTTCAATTACCTGCAAAGCAAATATGACCTCCTTTTAAAATGCTTTCTAAACATCAACTTACCTGTATATTCCTATAATTCTAATAAACTTATAAAAGGTCACATGAGAAATGCAAATTATATGCACCAGCAAACATCATACTCCTAGTAAACAGGACTGACTGACAGGGAAAGATCACAACACATATTTTATTCCTATTTGTCCCATTACTGATTGATTCTACTAGAAAACCTGTAGTTTACACCCCAGTAACAGAAGTAAAATGTAGACAGTAGTTACAGGTGCAGCAACTAAATTCATTCAATCAAATCATGATTTGCAGATAGAGTATGCAATTTAAAATTCAGATTTCTGTCACATATGTCACATTTGTCACTGAGAAATAGTTGTGCAAGCACACAAGGAAGAACCACAGGAAGAACTAACCCAGCTAAATGTTTTAATGAAATGTTATACAAAGAACAGATATCTTATGACTATCACAAAACTCAAAATATTTCTTGATATGGCCACCATCGAGTTATGCTTTGGCATAAGCAAAGTTCAGCACTAGCAGAATGAGTACAATGAGTCTAAGGTTCCCTGAGTATTATTTTTATTCATATATACATACAGTAAAGCCAAAACCAGTCTCCAAAATAATTACAATTTTACAGTATTGAATCTTTTTTCTATACACTTGATCTTGTCTGCCATAGTGATTTGGTGACCATAAGGAAACATTCACAATTTGGGAATTAAATTTCCCTGCCCTGAACTATCTAGTGCACGTGAAGATTACATAGAGAAATGTTTATGCTTTATGTGCAAGGCTGAGACCCAAGATTACAATATATGTGAGACAACAGTAAATTGACAAGAATTAAGAAGTGAAATAGTGATTCAGTGTTGCTTTTCTTCATGACCCTTTGTTTAGGTTACTGATGTGAATACAGCCAAATTAAAGCAATGAAAAGGCCACACTTGGGATCTAAAGGAAGCTCTATTAATGAGTATCAATTTTGATGCACTTTACTGTAAAGAATAATTTCAGATTAAATTATTGTAACTGTAAAAAAAGTCTGTGTTTTTTGTTTTGCCTAGGCCCATGTAGTTGGAAAGGCTGCAAGCCTACTCAGATCTTTCATCACAAGTAACAAAATTTTTGACTGTAATATAATGGCAAGGAAGAAACCTTTAGTAGTTTTATGTTTCACTGTGGAGTTTTTCTAATTTATTTTCTTCCCAACTTCTCACTACTTTTTTTCCCAGTTAGAGCTTTGCTTTCATTAGCTTCACCCCAGAAAAAAACACATTGCTTTTGGATAATAGTGAAGGATAAGAAGGGCAGGAGCAAGGACAGAAGTCCTCTTCCACTGACCTACAGAAGGGGTCACAATAATGTTAAAATTACAGCTCCTTTAAAAGGTGATCAAAGAAACCATCCAGAGCACAGAGGTTTGATACCATCATGATATATTATACTGCTACTCTGCTCTTCTCTTCCTATTCTTCATGTCAGCAGGAAACAGAATTCACAAGATTGTAGCCCTCTGAACACATCACTAAGTTATAGTCTTGTCCTTTTCAGTCTCCTGCAGGTTCAAATAACAGGAACCAACAGGAAGAATAATTCAAAGATCTTATGAATGACTGCAACAAATACAGAATGCTTAGGGTGACTGTTAGGTACTCCACACCAACAAACTTAACACGGTTGCAGTCTCCTTCAGGTTTTTCACATTCTCAACAGAATTTAAGAAAAACTCTTTTCCATCTGAATGAACAAGCAAACACTGAGGGAGGAGGAGTCCAGAATGTATACAGACTTATGTAGTATGAACTGATCCTTATTTTTGTCTGCTCCGATTTCCCCCTCCCTCCAGCCTGGCATTTTGGGGTTTAACAAATGGTACACAGAAACTGGTCTCCAAACTCAGTGAAAATATTTTCATCTCCTTTTTTCTGTAAAGTTTTAGCACAAATAAGCATTTCCATCAGCAAAGTGTAAATACTCTTGGTAACCAACCAACCCTATGTACCTTTTCTAATCCTCAATTCTTCCTTCAGTTATCTTTAACATATACTAAACATGCATAAGGAATCTGCACATTTATTTATATTTCTTCTGCAGACAAGTAAAGGCCTTAGTTCCCTTTTCATCCCACTTCATTCATTTTATGAGTGATTCAATTGCAGTATTTTTTTTCTATTGACATTTAGCAAATGCTATGAGGGTAGACTTGTTGCATTATACCTCAAAGAAATTGCCTTAAGAATTAATTGGAAAGACCTTCATCCCAGTTTATTCAGCAAATGTTGGAGTGCTCTGCCAATTCTCACAGGAGATCAACACAAACCTCTTTAGCACAGGTGTTTCCAGGACTGGGATTTGTTAGGAAAAGTAACTATTTAACAGCTTATAACCCTTTTAAAGCCAAAACTGTCTCTAACATTTTTCAAGACCGTGTTGAAAATACATTTCTTGCAAGGGCCTTTGCCACAAATCTGATGATCTGGAAGTCAATACAAATACTATTATACGTTTCTAATTCTAAGGAGGACTTTATCTTGTGTATTTTTATGTGTTGCTTTCATACACACTTGACAGTCAATTAGCATAACCGTTAATCACACCTTTCCTAAACAAATGATGTACAGAGGTAAAGCTGGGCTTCTGTGATGGGGAGCTATTCTGTTAAAAGCATATGTCTATTGGTCTTATTTTCATTCATTTTAACACACCATTTCCACCGACTTATTCAGTCACTGCCAGTTCTAATAGTTACTGCAGCACTGCTTAATAACAATGTGTGGTTTCTGACACATATTTATAGTATACTAAAACTAAAGTCAGACTGGGTGGTAAGAGTTCTAGACCACCAGGGATCACTTTAAATCTTCAGCACATGTTTAACTGCAGGAAGACCAGAAACAATCCCAAATATGCAGTCATCACACTATTGGCTGATTCACCCTTTAAAATTATACATTCATTTCAAGGAACTATTTTTCCCAAGTGTCTTTTTAAAAAACCAAAAATGGTTTATTACATCTTCATCAGTTAAGTGATGGAAAAATACTTGGGAAAACAAAAGTGCCTGTTAAAACTTTATTTTAAAGGAAGGCATGTGTAGATATCAAATTGACGGATTTTTGTATTTAATTTTCTTTCACTCTCCTTGCCTTGCATGAAACAAGAACTGTACATTCCATGTGAGACAACATCAGTTGTTTGGTTTTACAAGTGTCTAGTTGTAAGCTTAAAATACGCATCATGCAGAAACTGTTTTAGGAAAAAAACCTACACTTTCTTTCAAAATATTAATTTAATAAGTGTTTCCTAGGTATCTGAGGGGTGTTTCAAATTGGTAATTAGGGGATACAGTAAGCAACACCCTTTTTAGTAACCATGCTACAAATAAATCCCCCTCTTCTTTCATCTGTATTGTCCTTTTAAGTGAAGGACACTGTTTTCCCCTGTCCATCAAAGAACTTAAATGTTTGCAGTCTCCTTGACTTCAATAATGCTATTTATTCTTCACGGACCTGAGGTGAAACGTACTCAAGTGTTTCTGGTGGATCAGAGCATTGCTGTGCAAGGGCAGCAAAGCAGAACCTAGCTGGAGCCTCTAGTGCTGGATATGTTGCATAGTAGTAATGTAGTTTTTTCAGGTACAATGGCTTTTGAACTTCTTGACAATAAATCTGAGTGCAAAGGGAATTGTGAAGAACGTTTTGTTGCTATTTTAACCAGTATAATTAAAATAGGAGGAAATTTGTAGTAACCAATGTTAAAAAGTGGAGAAACCAAAATCAGTCTGAAACACAAAGTTATCAGAGCCAGACACATTCTTAATGTGAACTGGAATAGATTCAGAATACTGAAAATTTTCTCATCAGTGAGGAACTTCCAATTTCTACCAGTCTCATACTACTGTTAAATATTTTTAATTTAATTTAATTTAATTTATACTGACCCTGAATTACAAGGGCTTTCTACGCTGCAGTAAACAGTTACTATGGAAAATCAATGAAATTTTCACAAACCAAACATATCTGTAAATAAATAGTTAATGGTTACTATAACCAAACTTTCTTACCTATAGCTTTTAAACTATGGACTAAATAGTTTAAGAGTTTGAAAATTCCTTGTCTGTGAAAGACTGTCAAAGAAGCCCTCATCCCACATTAAACTTGAGATCTTCAAGTTAGAAGAATTCCTGGTGGATAGTAAGGCAAAAGAGTGCTTGCTTGTTTTTATTAGAGGACAATAAAAGAAGGACAAGCATATCCCTTAAGAACAGCAGTAAATCTCTGGGATCTACTTTTGGTTATTTTCTTAATTTGGTTTAATTTAAGAAATGTAATCACAGGCAATACCAGAATAACCTCAGATGTAGTATACTGTTTAAATTCATACTTTTCATGCAGGATAGTTATAGTAACTACTAGTATCAAGGAAATACAGATGACATAAATGCATTATTTGAGAATTGCTCCTAAAAAAACAAAACAAAACAAAACAAACAAACAAACAAACAAAAAACCTAAAAAAAGACCCACGGACAGTTTTCCCAGAAGAACCTTATTTTTAATCAAACACATTTTACACTTCAAGCAGGAAGCCGATTTGATATTACAAATTTTTTTGCCAAGTGATGGAATGTGCAGTCATGCACCAGCAATTGAATCCTGAAATTCAGTTTGTCCATGTTTGACATGAAATAGCTTTTGGGTTCAAGCATGCACTATATTACAAGGGGAGGCACTTAAATAAATAAAGGGGAGGCCATGCATTTTATTCCAGAAGACTGAAATACATCTTGCAATGTGGGCCTTTGATGTTATTCATATGCTAACAATATACCACTTCCTCCAAGTGCTTGATACATCAGAATAAAAAGACATAATTCGCTGACATTGTGCTGAACACTTCCTGTCCAGAATACTGATCAATTGTCATTCAGCTTCCAAGGCAAATACACCCAAATTAGCCCTCAACATAACCTTTACATTACACTTTTAACACTTAAAAATTCCAGTTAAAATAATTTTCCATTTTACAGAATAAAACAATGAAACAAAGACCATAACTGTATTTTCACTCTGTTTCTAAAATGCACTTCTAGTGCCCCAGGGACTTCTTTCATCTAGTGTAAATGCTGGCATATGATGTGATTGTTAACATAGCTGGCCACCAGATGAAGTAAATTATCTAAACTGCCAAGATTCCTATTTTCATTCCAATTTAAACATCAATTTAACACAGAAACTGAAGGGTCTTATGAAAGCTTTAGTATGAACCATTTCAGATATGAAAAAGAATAGATGGATTTCTCAAGCTACCAAAACAAACAAATATGTAATTCATTGAACCTGAAGATGAGTTCAAAAACG
Source organism: Phylloscopus whistleri (assembly GCA_017589585.1). Classification (NCBI taxonomy): domain Eukaryota; kingdom Metazoa; phylum Chordata; class Aves; order Passeriformes; family Phylloscopidae; genus Phylloscopus; species Phylloscopus whistleri. The sequence continues at coordinate 3,262,194 of JADMLD010000679.1, read as the reverse complement.
ATCAGTGCACAAAAGTATTTCTATCTAATTTACCCCATGCTAGCAAATTAGTACAGTATACCCTATGCACCCTGCAGAAAAGGAGTCATCTGCCTGAATCCACCAGGGCATTATCCAGATGCAACTGTTATATCAAGTGGTTAATAGGGGAGCCTATAGCCAACAAGTATCTGGCTCCCTTTTCTAAGGGAAAACACTTTGAAGTATATTTGGCTGTGAGATTGCCCTATTCAGGAAGATGTTTCTCCAGTTTAAACAATTTTATTACAGACTTCTTTCTGAGAGTCATTTAATCTCCTTTTTTCTCAGCTTCTTCTTCCTTCATATAATACTAATGCTCTTATTCCATTCAATGGCATACCCACAAGGCTGTGAGCTCTTCACTACAGCAACTCCCTTTCCACAGCATAATGGAGTTAGTTTTACATAAGGTACTGTGACATTACCATGGCAAGGTTTAGGCAATCCAGGAGACTCCTGGAAGGCATGAAGGATATCTTCTTAGGTCATGGAGTACACAGCCCTAGCAGAAGGGATACATTACTAGATCTGTTGGTCAGCAGTGTAAGTGAGCTAACTGGGGACATCAAGACTGGAGAAAGCCTGGCCTGCAGTGATGACAGGCAGAATTTGCAGTCTTCAAGCTGAACTTCAGCAAAGCAAATTTCCATCTCTTCAAGGAGACAGTCAATGGGATACCTTGGGACGCTTGGATAGATACTCATCTCCAGAGGGTAGCAGTCAATGGCTCAGAGTCCCAGCGGACATCAGTGACAAGTGGTGCCCTCAGGGGTCTGGACTGTGTCCAGTGTTATTTAACACCTTCATCAGTAACATAGATGAAGGGAATGCACTCTCAGCAAATTTGCAAATAACAACGAGCCGAGTGGTTCCTTCAGCACTCCTAAAGGAAAAGATGTCATCCAGAGGGACCTGGAAAAGAAGTGGGTTTGTGGGAACTTCATGTGGTTTAACAAGGCCAAGTGAAAGGTACTGTCCTGTTGAGAAGGACTTGGGGTGCTGGTGGGTGAGAGGCTGGCCATGACCCAGCCATGAGCACTCACAGCCCAGAAAGCCAAACGTGTCCTGGGCTGCACCCAGCGTGGGCAGCAGGGTGGGGAGGGGATTCTGCCCCTCTGCTCTGCTCTGCTGAGACCCCACCTGCAATGCTGTGTACAGTTCTGGGGTCCCCAACAGAGGAAGGACATTGACCTGCTTGAGTAACTCAGGAGGAGGGCCAGGAAGATGATCAGAGGGAAGGAACACTTCTGCTGTGAGGAAAGGCTGAGTGAACAGATCATTCAGCCTAGAGAAGAGAAGGCTTCAGGGTGACCAAATTGTGGCCTTCCAGAAGGGAACTTACAGGAAAGATGTGAAGAGATCTTTTGCAAGGGCATACACTCATACAAGATGAGAAAGAATTATTTTAAATTATTTTTGGTTTAAACGATTTTAAACCTACTCCCAGAAGAGGTTAAGATGAGATATCACTTATAAATTCTTGACCATGAGGTTGATGGGAAACGTGTTCCCAGAGAAATTGTAGCTGTCCCATCCCTGGTGTGTTCAAGGCCAGGTTGGATGGGGCTTTGAGCAACCTGGTCCAGTGGAAGGTGTCTATTTCCATGGCAGGGAGTTTGTTACAAGATGATCTTTACATTCCTTTCAACCCCAACCATTCTATGATTCTATTCTGCTAGACATAAAACATAAACATAGGCAGTATTAATACATGCACCAAGAAGATGTCCAAATCTCAAAATATGTGAAATATTCTGGGGCAAATGAAGGGAGAGAAGGGCCCAACCCTTCAAGGACTTAGGCGGCTAGCTAGTGCTTTAAAAGGAGCAACAAGTGTTAAGATGTGGTTCTTTGTAGATGGTCTACATAGCAGGAGAAAAACAAATGCAACCAGCAAATGCACCCCACAATTCTAGTAACTCTTCCTCTAGTACTGTGGAGTCCTACAAGCCATGTAAAATTGAGAAAAAGATGTTTCTAATGAGGTTAATCACAACACACCCAGTGGGCATACATGCAGTTTTTTGTAACACCCAAGTTTATTACCTATCAGCATATATATCACCTTTGTCCCCTAGTGGGAAGAAATGGTCTTTCTGCATTATTCTTGAACAGAGGAGTTTATCAGTAAACAAGACTAGGAAATTACCAAAGGGAAGAAAATCCTATTATAATGATTAATGTGTTCTGGCATTAACAAGACTACAATGGATGTAATTGACCTGTTTTGGTCAATTATTATTATATAATAATTTTATTATCATTATTATATTATTATTATATTGCAAAAACGATAACAGTAAGATTGCAAACAGCTTCCAAAATTATATAAGAATATAAGAATATAATTTTTTACAATTAAGGGGAATGACACAGTGAAAAGCTTAATGACAGCATGAAATGAGGCCAACCTATAAAACTGACTAGATCACTAATTAAGCCAAAGTAGTCCTTTTGGAGTTAAATGGCAGAGGGGCAAAAAAGCATCATCTGACACCATTTACATGAACAGTAGCTGTATATGGAACATAGTGCCAAATCAAAGAGGTGGTGACAATCACTTTGAAGAAGATTTGACAATTTTGACAAGACAAAAATTAGTAACATATCAGTAAATGATGTTTGTTTCATGATTCCACAATGCTCACAGCCAAGTAGGTACCAAAACACCAACTCTACAACATAGGCAAGAAAAGAAAAGAAGCCATATCAGAAGGACAAACACATTACTCATTATTCAGACAATATGACTGTATCACCTGTAGGGACAACTTTGCAAATACTTCAGTGCAAGTCCAAACATGTACACCCAAAATATGGCATTAACACACTGTATCTGCCAGATCATTTCCATACAAACATCCACATTTTTCAAAGTGCCCAGGAGGAGACAAAGGAATTCAAAAAGCAAGCAGCATTTACACCTAAGAACTAGAACTCAAGGCTATCCTCACAGTTTACTACTTAAATGTAAACAGAAGTATTGTCAGTGGAGCTTAGATTCATATTTATAAAGGCATTCATACACAAGTGTTATACAGCCTATAAATAAAGTCAACATTTTCACCATCCAGTTTAACTGACCTCTACCACATAATGGATATTGATGAAGCTGAAGGAAATGCTTGTCAAGACACATTGAGAGGGGAGGGTCCACTCAACTGGAGGTTAGCAAACATGACTTCCATCTACAAGAGTCATCAGAATGGAAGATCTGGCCTGTCAGCCTGACCTCAGGGCTGGGGAAGGCATCCTGGAGCAGACATCTTGAGTGCCATTATGCAGCACATACAGGACAACCAGAGGACCAGGATAAGCCAGCAAGGGTCTATGAAAGGTGGGTCACGATTGACTAAATTCATCTCCTTCTGTGACAAGGTGACTCACTTAGTGTACGACAGAAAGGCTGTGGACAACAGGCGGTGCACTTGGGATTTGCTGATTCCTTTGAGTTCACTTCCCACAACACTTCCCTACAGAAACTGGTTGTTCATGGCTTGGACAGGTGCACTGTCCACTGGGTAAAACCTGGCTTGTGTGGTTTTGCCCAGAGTGGAGGTGAGTGGTGCCATATCCCATTGGCAGCTGGTCAATAGTTATGCTGCTCAGTATTGGGGCTAGTCTTGTTTAATATCTTTATCCATGATCTGGATGAGAAGATGGAATGCCCTCTCTGTCACTTTGCAGGTGACAGTAGGTTGGGATGGAATGTTGATCTGCTGAAAGGCAGGAAGGCTCTTCAGAGGGATCTGGATCAATGTCTGAGGGGAAGTGGATAAGGCAAAATACCAGATCCTGCACTTGGGTCGCAACAACCCCAGGCAGTGCTCAGAGTGGCTGAAAAGCTGCCTGGTGGAAAATTATCTGGAGACTCTGGTCAACAGTGGCTGAACATGACCCAGCTGATGCCAGCCATCCTGGCCTTCATCAGCAACAGTGTGGCCAGCAGGACCAGGGCAGTGACAGTCCCCCTGTACACAGCACTGGTGAGGCCACACCTCAAGTCCTCCGTTCAGTTCTGGGCCCCTCATGACAAGAAAGACATTCAGGTATTCAAATGAATCCAGAGAGCAACAGAGCTGGTGAATGAAGCTTCTGCTCTCTACAATTGCCTGAAAGGAGGTTGTAGTGAGGTGGAGGTCAGGCCACATTTCCCAAATAACAGGTGTCAGGACAAGAGGAAACAGCCTCAAGTTTCTCCAGGGTAGGTTTAGATTGCATAGTAGGAAAAATCTTCACTAAAAGGGTTCTCAAGCCGTCCAGGGAGTTGTCATCTCTGGAGGCAATTTAGAAGACATGTAAATATGGCACTTAGGGACATAGTTTAATGTTGGACTTGGCAGTGCTGGGTTAACCATTGGGCTCAATGATCATGGAGATCTTTTCCAAATTAAATGATTCTGTGGTTCTCTAAAAGTGTTGAAAGAATAAATCTGTGCCCCCCCCCACACACTTCTTAGTGAATAAAGAGATGACACAAGAGCAATACTTAGCAGCTGAGGAGAACAATCTGTAAACAGCAGCAAGCTGTCAAATAACTACTTGTTGGCATAACTATTTCCCTCTGACAAGTGCAAAGGGTAAGCCATCATTTTCAACTTGCAGAGTTACAGCCTGGTACTTACACGGCATGAGATTTTTTTAAGAATAGCTACAGAAGTTTGTAAATACATATTTTAAACAAAAATATTGTGCATACGTAGGTTTTGTTCTTATAAAATAACAACAAAAACCAAGACAGATACTTCGGTAATAACCTGAGAAAGGAAAGGCAATGAGAAGTATAAAGAATGACTAGAGAGAAAAATTTTGTCCCTCTCAGAAAAAGAGACGGGATGAAGTTGGGACAAGGTACAGAATTAAATGCATCATACTAGACCCTGGATTCCATCAGAATGGATCTTTGTTTTTCCCCCATCTCTCCTTTCAGAAATCTTATAGGCGGTTTGAGGGCTTTTTTTTTAATTTTTAATTGATGCATCCACAGGACACTTAGCCCCAGGAATAAGGCATACATTGTACTGTGTTATCATGTACTGTGTTATTTATTTTTACTAGTTATTGTAAAAGATATAAATCAGATATCATTTGATACTGATGCTATCCTATATGCAAATATTGTGAAGTTCTTACCTTCTTATCAATGTGCTTATTCTTCCTATCACAATTTAAATGAATTAGTACTTTACCCTTACCTTATAAACAGATATTCCAGAGAGATGGAATAAAACAGTACTCTTTTAAACACAGCCCATAGTCTTGTGCATTTTCATCCTGCTTTTTCTGAATCACAAGCTTACATGTATGTGTATGCATTTATATGTATTTGTGGTTTATAATTACTTTTTTAGTTCTTTCTTAAGGGAAACAGCTCATTGAAAGACAAGTCACACAAAACAAGCACATGTCCTGGACATGCAACTACAACACAATCAATGCTTGTAAAGTGTGGAAAGGTAGGTACATGCCATATACACAGGATGCTTCCTCTCTAGCACTCCTTTTCAGCTTCCTGATCTTGGACATTCTGAACAAATCTCAAGCTATTTACAATAGTTCCAAAATGCTGACTTTGTTAATGCACAGACCTCAGTGGGACAAGGACTGTTGAGGATTGATTGAAATTCATAACATGTTGCAAAATGATTTCTTTGAGATAGCCAGTAGGGAACTCTTGTTTGTTGAACTTATTATTCATTCATGTATTCATGAAACAAAATACAATAAAAGCATAATCCCACCATAGCACCTGAATGATCACATTGAAATGAACCCAGAGCTTTGCAGTGCTAAGCAAGGTCTTTACTTTGCAAGAGAACAGTTTTATATTGCAATAACATTAGCTGAGCCTAGAGTTTACATTATACTTACAAATCAGCAAGGGAAATTTAACCTGCATTGCAATCTAAGGTTATGCTGAAAATCAGATATTAAAAATACACATGCATAATAACAACTGCTTGTGGGACTTTTTTATTTCCTCCTTCCTAAATGATTTAGCAATTACTGTGTTGAAATGTAACTAAGACTGTAAATCTGCTTGCATTTTGACAACTAAAATATGGATCAAAACAAACACAGGAATAACAAATACACTTTGGTGATTTGAAAGTCCTTAAAGTAAATCAGTAACAGGAAAATTGAGTTGTCAAACCTGTTATTTGAAAAAAAAAAATTACTGACAAGTCTTGAATCAGACTTTCTGTGTTTGAAATACCGATAAAATAAAGGACAAAAATTTAAAAAGAAAATCACTGTAAAATGATCCAGTACTGGAAGTGTTTACATTCACAAATATGAAGAGGATACTGTACAGAATGATACAAAGCAATGTTTGATTTTCCATTCCTTACTAAACTTGCCTGTTGCTTCTCTTTCTAAACTAAAAATTTGCATGTTTATATTCAGCTTGAGCTAGTTTTGCATTCTATATTCACATTCTATCTTATTTTGAGAAGAAATATATTTACACACTGTAGACATCAGGTTTTGCATTACTAATATCCATAATTTGTCATTAATTTTCAACCATAGTAGATGCAGAACCACTTGGCAAGGCACTGTTACTGACCTTGTTGTTGTCAAACTGTTGTGCTAAACTAAGAGGACTTCTGGAAATCATCTAGACAAATTGTTTCTTCTTGCTTCAAAAGGAATCCTTCCTCCCCTCTACAAAATGCTTATAACTTGTGATAGAAGGATAAGGAGTCCTTGACTTCGAAAGGTCTAGGTCAGCTTTTCATTGAATTCTTCCCATTACTTTTGATCAGCTAGACCAAAAAAGCAAAAAAAGCCTTGAGTTAATAAAGTATATCTGGCTGCATAAATTTAATTTGATTTTGGAGGAGATAGAGAAAATAATTAATTAGACCCAAACATAACCTTCCAAAGTTAAAGTTAACCAGCTGGGTAGATATGCATCTCAGCTCTCAACATGAAAGTTGAAGGATCCCTGCTTATGGGACACTTAGCTGATTGTCCTTCAAAAAAACTTCTTCCTCTTGCATTAACCTGTGTTCTTACCCCTGGAACCAGGAAAAGGACTTTAGTCAGCAAAGGTTATGTGAGTTCCGTTCAGCTACCAAAGAATGGCGATGGATACCAAACCCCATGAGAAACTTTTAGGTGCAGAAGTCTACCTCTTCCCTTTCCTGTGATCTAAGCATAAAGATTTGCATGATGGCATCCCAGCAAAAGGAAAAGCATAGTTGATCTCTGATTTGATGCACTTGCACAGTGTAAGCCTGTAATCAAGGAAGATTTCAGCCTTTTTGAATAAACAACACTCTAAAACAGAGGAAATCACTTAAGTTTGACTTCAAAATAATATGTCAATGAAATTTAACACCATGCACAATCTCAATGTTCTAAAGAGCGATGGTTTTTTTTTACTTGTGAAGATCTAAATATTCCCTTTTATTTACAGTTAATGTGTTGATCTGCTGTTACTCCTGGCAAGCACTTTGTTGTGTTGATGCACAGAATGACTAATTTTGATGCCTCAAAGACAATAGTGTTTTCCAGATAATGGTGAAAAACCAGGGTTTTAAAGAAACTTTTCTTCAATTGGGAAACAGTGACAATTGTTGTTATCTGCTGTCATCACTTCACCAACTACTTCCGAAATAACTTCATTTTTCTTTTTTTTTTTTTGCATTCTTTTCTTCTACATATTATTAATGGTATAAGCTATAACTCGACAGGAAATCTGAAAGTATTACAAGCAACTCTACACCAGCTAACAAGACATTCTGCTAACAAGTCACTTAACAATAAAGCTTCTGAGGCATTGGGGACATCTAAAGATGTTATTTCACATGCAATACCATTACCTCAAATAGTAACTCTGACTTGAGTCAAATTGGAAATTTTCAGAAAAGTAAATCTGATTAACAAGATCATAAATAGCAGAGATTAAATATTATTTCGGTCAAATAAAACTTGTAAGATTCTTGCATCAGAATTAAATGGTGAGGAAACAGGAATGAAATCAATTTTCTGAAACATATGTATAACCACCTAGGAATTTCTCTTAACAGAAAACAAGGTCTTTGCATGATGGGATGGGAGAATCTTTCTTCAGCTCAATAGTTTATGTTCTCAACAATTATTCTCATGACAAGATTTTTCCTCATTATCAAGGACATACAATCTTTCATGCTAGTGTATACCATGCAAACATATACTCATATACCTGACTAGTGTACCTACTAGGTAGGTACAGGCAGAGATATTGGTAAGCAGAGATGGTAGCTCAGTTTGCAGTAATTGTATTCACCCTGAGAAGGATTAACTGGCTCAACAGTACAGGTGAAGCACTATTGACACAGCTATAAAGTTTCCAGGACTTTGATTAGCTCACTTATTTTTGCTTAACACCACACTGAAGTGTGCATCATAATCACAAATGTGGAATATACACACACACACTCTCACCCCAGAGTCCTTCTACCAGTCCTTCTCCTCCAACCAAAGCTCTTACCAGCAGGAGCTTTCCTTTTGAAGGAATTAAACCCTGTCTCAGGCTGCTCAATCACACTTTTTGAAACACCACTCTCTTAGAATCTGGATCCCTCCCTCCTGTCTTAAAAGATGTCCAATATCTATATAAGGTGACTACCTTATATGCAAGCCTGTCATGTTCTAAACTAAAGAAGACCCCCAAAAATTAATCTTATTGTTAACTTCACACTGAAACTGTTTCATCCAATCCTTGTCTAAGTAAAGCTCCAGCTTAACTCTTGTACCTCACACCCCGTGGTCACTGTGCTTGCATTAATCTAGGCAAAGATAACTTGACCTAATTAACCAGTGATTGCCAATCATACATATATATTAAATGATTGCTTAAATGTTTATTCTATTCCATCTTCAGGGGTTACTGTATACTATTTCCTATATCAAATGCTGACATCAGCAAATACAAGATCTCCTATGATGGTTAAAAAGTTAACATTTAAGTTAACATTTCAGACAGTAACTGTCTCCTCTAGGAACCCCCCCAAGTGCCACTTTGAAAAACTCCTGTTAGATTCTAATTATCTCACTTTTGTATATTCATTCATCTTTAACTGATCTCTCATCTTCCTAGACAGGTAAAATTGGGCTGAGTGTCAGATAGTGATAAGATCTCTGAGAGGGACTATACACCCTGTGATGGCAGCTTACGAAAGCACTTGAAGTGCACCTTTTGCTATGGTGGAGGCCCAATCAGTGGCCACCTACAGTCTGTGGGAGTCTGTGGGTTTCAGAAATCTTCCTCACTCATATTAGGAAAAAAGGTTTGCCCTGTTTAGCTCTCTCTCTCCCTGTTGTTTATTACAAATACAAACATCAGCTCAATGCTCAATTTAGCCACTACTAAATTTCTTAACTTTTTAAAAAACTATTCCCAAAAACACCTTAATCTCACCCTAGAGCAGAGGTATTAACATTTAAGTGTTTCAGAGCACCAGTCTTTCCTGCTCACGCCCAAGTATTTTGCACACTGATTTCAACAGGGTGTGAAAATGCCAGTGATTAAACAAGTGTAAATCCTCATTTTCATGTGAAGTTTATTTTACGATCAAGGCTTCAGTCAGTGTAGCCATGGCAATTTTATTGTAGCACACTAATATCCAAACTGTTACCATGGAACCAAGTTACAAAGACTTGAACAATCAATTCCAATTATAATAGTTAAATGGTCATGACTTAAATTGTACAAATGGCAATTTTCATACACAAATTTGAATTAAATAATTCTATTTATTGAGAACAGAAAGAGTTGTGCTTAGCATTGTAATACCAAGGCATGTCATTCATGATATAATGATATAATTTGCCCTGATATTCACACATGTTACTTTTCTTTTTCCTTTTTTAACCTATATTCAAGTGCCATTGAAAAAGGTAGACTCCTGCTGACTTTAAAGATCAAAGAAGCCATGGAAATGACATCCAATCTGATTCTGAGCAATCAAACATTCATATGTTCGATATTTCAAAAAGCAAACACATCAGCACCAACTGGAACTGGCTTTTACGGGGTAATTTTTTATCTGGAAGTCAAATAATAGTACAATTGAATTTCCCTGTTCGTTGATTTTGGAATAAAGCAGAAGAAAAAGAATGGGTCAGGATAATCCAAAGGCATTTTAAAACATAGATTTGGTTATTATTTCAGAAAGAACAAAAATAAAAGGTAATTTTAACTTTTTTATTGATTGGAAGCAAGAAGAAGGAGAAAAGAGTGAAATAGCAGACTAGGCAAAATAAGTCTCCTTGACTTAATCCTTCCTTCTAGCCTTGACAGGAGACACTGAATACTTTATTAGCACATACCTAATATACTGTCAAGTGGTCAGAGAATCAAATATTGCAGCTATTTCAAGGGTATCATTGTTTTGTGAACTCTGACAGCAAAACAAGAATAGAGAATATCTGCTTCAGCAGAAGCATTCTCCACTCACAGTCAAAGATATTTTGGAGTCTAAACATTAGCTACACTTATTGCTCATTTGGACAAACAATCAAAGCACGGAGAATCAAAACAGCAGGTTGTTTATTACGTGCCATCTGCCACCAACATGACATAAACTTGGACAGCATGATCCATTACTATTTGTGCAACAATAGCATGGAAATGTTTACTAGCAGCAAGCTTTTATTGAGAAAGTGAGTTTATTTTGCAATTGTTTGAAGAAGATTCCAACTTATTTACATAATTTCTTGGGCAAATGTTGTGTCAATTGAGTGCCTGAAGTCCTATTCACCTGGAAAATCTAATATATGGCAAGAACAGAAAAACCTATACTACAGCATGACCATTATGCCTCTGTAAAGTAAAAAAAAAATGCCTGCAGTATAAGACACCACACTGATTTAAGCACTGCTGTCAACATTTGCTTCTTTTAGGCCCTAAGGACCAATAGACTCTTACAGGGAAACAAATCTGGGTCTTACAGACAGGCAGAGCTCCTGCTACTGATTATTCACAGCCGGGCCCAGAACTTTTACCACATTTCATATTTTTCAACTTGAAAGAATCCACTGCTTATATTGAAGCCTACTTTCTCCCAGAAATTCAATCTATCAATAAAAATAGAACATCAGCACAAAAAAGCCCACAGCCATTAAAGCCCCACCAACAACAGAAAACCAACCCTTCAGAACTTTTACTTCTGACTTTCCCTTAAGTGTTCAGTAAATTAATAATGAATATCCACCTGAAAAATCATTACCCACCAATATTGTCCTTAACCACAAAATAATACTATTCACTGGTGTGAAACTAAGCTGGAAACCTCTATAACTAACCATCTGTGTCACAGCCTCCTTTCTCTTAATTGCATGTGTATTTTGCTTCTAGGGTAAGCAAATGACACAAAGGAACCAAGCTTGACAGTTAGTTTATTGTTACAGTAGTCAATTATTCATTTCTTTTAGCTGCCTTTTCCATCTACTTAAACAGTAAAATGAAAACTAGTGCCTCAAAAGTTAATGCTATACTAATGTGAGGGGAAAAAAGAAAGGAATAGAGAAGAAATAACACTAGATCAGGAGAGACCTGAAAATTCAGAGATCTGGTTCAGAGACCTACTGATGTTGACACACAATCGACAGTATTATGGTGAATTATCTTTATTCCTCTATTCTACGAGCAAAGAGGAAAGCACATCACATATTTACAATAAGAAGTGTTTCTCAAGTCTAAGGAATTTGAGCAGAACTTGAAAGAATGTCATTGATGTTTCTGATTTGTAACAAAAAACCCTCAACCAATAAAAGACTTATTACATTTCATTCCAAATTACTTCATATCAAATTTTGCTTCTATACCTGATATCTTCCTATTGTTCTCCCAGGCAACCAGTGACAGGATGAGAGGACACAGTCTTAAGTTGCAGTAGAGAAAGTTTAGTCTAGAGATCAGGAAAAAAATATTTACAGAAATAGTGATTGGGCATTGGAACGGGCTGCCAAGGGAGGTGTTGGAATCACTGTCCCTGGAAGTGTTTAAAAAAAGACTGGCATGGCACTCAGTGCCTTGGTTTAGCTGATGTAAGGTGTTAAGCCAGAAGTTGGAGCTGATGATCTCCAAGGTCTTTTCCAACCTAGCTTATTTTGTGATTCCATGATTCTGAAAGAAGCAGCCAGAAGCTGTATCAATGTCTGATGGAGTCAATGCCAGCCTTCTCCAAGCCCCTCAATGACAGTGGCAGCACCTCTGGGATAACATATTTAAGAAGGGGAAGAATTGATTGTGCAGAAGCAATATCAGCCAGACAAGAGTGGGAGCCCTGTGGCTACCAAGATCAGTGAATTGTAGAATTATAGAATTAAGGTTGAAAATACCTCCAAGATCATCCAGTCCAACTTTTGACACCATATTCCCATGCCCACTAAAACATATCATGAAGTGCCATAAAGAGGGAAGGAGGTGTTCCAGTACTGGTGCAGAGATTCCCCTGCAGCCCATGGTGTAGATCACAGTGATGCAGCTTTGTCTCTGCAGCCCATGGAAGTCCACGGGAAAGCAGAGATCCACCTGCATCTCAGGGAGGACCTCACTCCAGAGCAGGTGGATGCCTGACAGAAGGATGTGACCCTTGTGGGAAACCCACACTGGAGCAGGCTCCTGCAGGACTTGTGAGAGAGGAGCCCTTGTGGGTGGAGGAGCCCTTGTGTGTCTTGCTGACAAGACTTGTGGCCTCCATGGATTCCATGATGGAGCACCCTGTTTCTGAAGAATGGCACCTCCTGGAAGGGATCCACACTGGAGAAGGGGAAGTGTGTGAGGAGTTCTCCCTCTGAGGAGGAAGGAGTGGCAGAGATAATGTGTGATGAATAACACAGCCCATCCCTCTGTCCCTTTATGTCCTCCACCCCCTCTGGGGTGGAGGACATAAAGTAACATGAATGAAGCTGACCTAAGGGACAAGGGAGGGGTGGGGGGAAGATGTTTTGAGTTTCAGTTTTACTTCTCAATATTCCACTCTGAGTTGTTGGGCAATAAATTGATTTCCTTTGGTCCAGTCTTTTTTGGCCATGATAGCAACAGGTAAGTGACCTCTCCCTGTTCTTATCTCAACCCATAAACCTTTGGTTGTACTTTCTCTCCCCTGTTCAGCTGAGGAGCAGAGTGACAGAGCATCTTTGGTGGGCATTTGTCATCCAGCCAAGATCAACCTACCAAAACATACAATGAGGCATATTTAATCCTGTCTAAGTAGTTGTCCTAGACTTGTATGTTTCAGTAGCAAGTGGACTGATTTGGTATCCATTCTGTAGATTCAAATGCATATTCACAACCGCAGAAACCTGGGAAAGCAAAGATATGCTATGGAGAAGAGCCAAACAAAATTAGAAGTAAAATTGCATGACTCATAAACTCCACGCAATGACAAATACTCCTCAGCAGAAGGATTTCTCTTCCAAAATCTTAATATGTTATGTTTTCTTACTCTTCACAAGGCTTTCAGTTTTATGAATAAATGTTTTCCATACCACAAACAGATGCATTTAAGTACAAACTTTTTCTTATGAAAGCTAACAAAAACCATTATGAATTAGCCTAACCAAAGAAAAGTAAGGTACAGAAAAAACAAACATTTCTTCTACTACAACAGTTCAGATACTCTGTTTGGGTCTGATCAAGTTGTTTGGTCAGAGAAAACCTCTTACACTAAGAGTAATGAAAAGGGTTTCTTAAATTTTTGAACCCTAAACCCCTATCATCTCTCAAAATCACTCATCATTTTTTTAACATTAAAACACTATAGACGTAAGGTGTTCCCTGAATGAAGATGAACTGAAGCCTGCCTTGAAGACCAGCTGTACATACATACATACATACATGGTCTTGATGACCACGAGGTGGGTTTTGTATAAAAAATGCCTACAAGAGAAGAAAATCAAGTTTAAAAGATAGTAACCATACTCACATTATATAGAAGACATGGTTTAAGCTCAATCAAAAACAAGTTCATATTTGTATTTAATAATACTGAAATCACTGTAGGCCTACAACCCTATTTTTAGATTTCAAAAGCTTCCTTTAGACTATCTTAACCTTGAGGGGAAATGGTAAAGGAATATTTGGGCATTGGTAATTTGGATAATTGATTTAGTAATAAAGAAATAAACACCTTATATATAAGAACTAATAACAATAAATACAAGGTATTTAATGAAGTCTGAAGTTCGATATTTATTCATAAAAAGTTCAATTTTCCTAAAATAAAGGGTGACTTTTTCCTGAAAATAGCAGCAGGCAAATAACATTTCAGTACACAAATACAACTATTGCTTAATAAACTATTATCATTAAAAAAATCCCAAAACTATAAAAAAAACCACTAAATCTAGTCTGAGTCAAATTTTCACTGGAATGATTTTTACCTCAGAATAACAGACATTAATAAAGTATTTCAGTCAGGCCTTCCAAATCTCACTATTATAAATTGTTCTAACTTAAACACATTTAAAACACAATAAAACCCAGCAAGTATAATCTAAATCATACACTTACCAGTCTTCTTACCACAAGCCTTGAAGTCTGAAAGTTACCATGGAAACAAATTCTACATTTCCACAAATTGGAAGAGCAGTTAAAAACAAAACAAAACAAATATTAACTCATTGCTAACTATGCCTTATTTAAGAAGGCCATGGGTAACTAGCCTTTAAACACAAACAGTGAGAGTGACACTCTCATTAATTAACCAATTAATTGTCCAAGGAAGGAAGGCAGGGAAATGAGCTACAGTGTTTCATTCAAATAGGCATTTTTTACAGTGCATTTACAACATTCTATTATATCTTTTAATATTTCCACTAAAACACAAATTATCCTGTGACCCAGGTGGAGGCAGAACTGCTAGCTGAAGCTTTAACTTAAAGCACTGTATACTTAAGGCATGGGCTACATCAGAGAATTACAGAGATTTAACCTCTCACAACTTGGTTTCCTGTCTATAAAATGGGGACGGCATAGCTTGTAAGAGCAGACAATATTTGGGAAAGGGACTGCTTAATGTTCATCTGCATGTCATACAACATCATACAATTGCCATGTTGTGCTGTGCTTACATTCCATGATGTTTATCTATGACCTTGGGCAATACAAAGCAGCTGGAGCTCCCAAGGTCGTCTCTTATGTCCATAGAAGTGAACAGATGCATCTCCTGATACCTATTTTATAACAAGGTCCAATACATTTCCAATTATACATGACCTAAAAGTATATGAAAAATTCAAACACGAGGCCTGAAAGCCAAAACATGCACAAATGGGGATCAGCTAACCTAAGCTAACCCTGCTTGACCTAAGTCCATGAAATTTCTACAACTGGATAAATTACTCCTGGGATACTTGTTACTGCAGCAGTCCTTATCATATCCCAAAGATGAAAAAATAATCAGAAATGGCTCCTACATAACAATTGCTTGCAGAGTCTCCTGCCTTTGGGAGACATTATTCTCAAAATATCCAACACTGAGGTGCATCATCGTCTTCCTGTTCAGTCTGAAATCTTACTTCATAGAATCATACACTGGTCTGGGTTGGAAGGGTCCTTAAAGATCATCATAAAGGTTTCAACTCCCCCCTGCCACAGGCAGGGACACCTTCCACTAGACTAGGTTGCTAAAAGCCTGATCTAGTGGAATTTATCCTCTGAATTCCCATAATTCATTTTAACCTTTTTTAATTATTATATTGATCTTACACATTGTGTCTTAGGAGAATGCCCACAATGTGACAGTCCTGATAATGACTCATACCACATGAATTCCTGTCAATTACAAACCCCTTTCTAAACACTATCAATGATGAAGTATATCAGATGGTTACTGTTCTTAATGTAACCCAAAGACAAACACACAAAGTTTTTCTCCTTTATTTCAGTTGCTATTTCTAAGACCTTTGAAACATGTCAATCCACTTACCAGGAATTCTGAACTTGTGCAGTAAAGAGTCACACCAACTGAAAAAGTTTAAGATCAGGAGTTGACAAGGAGTCAACAGATCTTTGGAATGCATTACAGTGCTAACCTGTCTGCACCAGAAAAAAATGTGGAAAAAAAGAGAGCCATCTCATCTCTACTTCAGTTTTTTCCTTACTACTCTTTACTTGTCGCAGTTAAAAAAACTTCTTATTAAAAAAAAAAGCTTTCTTCTAATAAACCTACAAAAGCAAATATCTAAAGAATTTGTACTTTCTTTATTTAAAATAAAATGCATAAATATTACAGGGATTGAATTTGTTTATTTTAATTGTATATTAGACACAGACTAACTTTTCCCAGTTCTCAGAAATAAGTAGTCTTAAATCCTCAGTGTTATTCTTCCATGCTGCTTCAGTGCATACAGAAAAACTATTTCTAGAAATCCAAACTCTTTTAAACCTATTGTAAAATCCAGTTTATTTCCTTTGTTCTAAAAAAACATTCCTCAGAGGAAAACGAAGAAGACGTATACTACTTTTACTATTAAAAAAATCAAATATAGAAAAACATAATTTTGGCTTTAAAAATACCAACTATAATAGTAAACTCCATCAAATTTTCTAGGACTATTGGCAAAGCATAAACATTCACTTTTCTTATTTAAAGATACGATTCAACGTTTTCAGATGAGAAAAATTAGGTGTTTGTGTGGCTTTAAGACATCCTTCTAGTTTCAGACTAGCTTCTGCCTCTGGTCATTGAAGAAAATTCACAACAGAGCTGACAAGTAAAAGAATTTATCATAATAAAAGAAAAAAGTATCAGATACTAAAGGAAGTGGGGGAGAGAGGGCAACAGAGAATTGTGTGTTTCTCAAGAGGTACAGCACAGAGGATGCTGATTAAGTACTACCATCTAAACCAAAAGATTACTTCTTTCCTAGCTAAAAGAATATGCAGTAATCATAACTAAAGAAGAAAAAAATTTAAAAAACCAAAACAAAACAAAAACAGTCTCTGATTCAAACATCTTAGGTTTTTAAGTCTTTAAAGCACCTCTGTATTGTTCTTCTCAAGCCCATTTTTCTTCTAAGGTTTGATGACCTATAAAATTGTAGTCTCCCTCAGGCTGGAGACTCAACATGTGTTTTTTCCTACGTCTTCTGTCATGCAGAAAAGAAATAAGAACATCTTCCATGATATTTGTTTTTATAAACAAATACCTCTACTTTTTTTGTTTTTATAAACAAAACCCCTCTAATTTGCACAGTGTTAGTGCATTTTGAAACTGTTTTTTTGCTGTGTGAGAAACCAGTTTTTTCACACAGCAATAGGGTGCACACACATTTGACACAATTTTTAATGTGACATACTCGAGTAATTCAAATCATTCATATAATATTCATATGCCTATTATCTGCATAGGCAGTTGATTTACTTTCCAGAGATCAGTATATGCAGAAGTTTAAAATTCTGGTTAATAATCTAAAGTCAACACAGCCTTAAAAAAAAAATCTTTCCCGATTTTGGACTACAGTCTTGATGTTACCTCAAACTGATCTTCATGTGTAGTGTCATCACCAGTTTGCAATTTCATGGTGTTTCCTGCAAGTTTGCTTCGCCTTTGCTTCAAACTCATCTACTGCTGATCCTTGAATACTTTCTACAAATTATCCTTCTTTCCTATATAGGAAATAGAAAAGCACTTTATCACATTTTATCTTTAACCAGAAGTTGAAAAACAGTTTCATTTCTCATTAATATAATAACTTGGAACTAAAAGCATGTTGTTTTTTAACCAGTGTCCTCTAAATGTCAGAATTGCTCTTCACACATCCTGTTGAACACTAACCTTGTTTGTAAAATGTAGATTATTTCTTACAAAATCCACTAACACTTTCATTATGCATATCCCAGAAATATGTGGTACTCTAACTCAGACAATGTTGTACTGCCTTGTCACCGGTTCAAGACATGTTTTTTTACGTTCTGTAACATGGAAAAATTCCTATGCATTTTAAATTTTAATCGAAGTGTTCTTACATCCTGCATATGTAAAATATTGTACATCTATCATCACATTCTTACCTTTTAGTAATGAAAAAACACTCAGAGAAATCTAAGGTTTTCATTTTCTGTGACATTTCTGCCTCTCTCAAAAGTTTGGACATGGAATATAATTTTTTACAGTCTTATGTAGAGTCTAAAAACTTCACTCAAGTGCACTTGTGTAGATCTCCCTCTTCTGAAAACTGCCTTTTTATTTAGGCTAATTTTAAATTAACTAACTTGCAGCCATATCCTTGTTTTTCACTTGACACAAGAAACTTTAAGCAACACATGGGAAATACCATAGACTGTAACATCTTCCAATCTCTCAGAGAGGAGACAACAATCAAAGAGAGAATTAGTATCAAGCAACATTTTCACAGACCATGAGTGGCTAAACCATCACATCTCTGAACACAGCTGACAGCTTGCCCTCATTTAAGAAGCATTAGTAATGCCTTCCAACAATAATAGGCCCAAGTCTATTCCACTTCTTTTCCACAGCTATATAAAGCGATAGATTCCTTATTCAGCTGGCCGTGCAGATCTTCTTAGCAATCTGACATTGCCAATCAGGACACAAGGCAAAGATCAGTCAGGGTAGGTTCCTCAGAGTCATACTCCTGGTGCCATGCCATTAAGTGCTGCAAAAACCATTCTATAAATGTTCAAATTTTATCTACAGAGAAAATAGAAGCAGTGTCTCTTCTTCAAATCTACTTGCTGCTATCATAATACCTGCATCAAAATTACATCCTTGCAGAAAGGCCTTCCACATTTTAATATTGTCTTCCTTGGAAAAGCATCCACTAAACTTGGAACTCACATACACAGACATTTTAACCACTAAAAATATAATACAATTGGAGAAGAAACTGAACTAAAAATTTCTGTTGGGAAAAATCAGACCATAAAGTCTAACAAATACAAATACTATCCTGCAGTTATGACCGAACTGACTTTTTTGCTGCTGTCCACTGAAATGTTTAACCAGCTCCAGATTATTACATTTGCCTTTTTATTAATCTTACCTACATTGTCATGTTCCCAGGCTACTACAAACATTGCATAAAATCTTGTCTTTATGGTAAATAAGCTCTATCTGGTTACCTAGGTGCAACATAAACTATTTTCTATGAACCAAATACAAAACTAAGCATCTGAAAATGAAAACCTTAGGGAAAAAAAGAAAACTGAGGTTTGGTGACAGAATATATTCTTTATATTTGAACATTCATACTCTCCTGTCAAATTTTCAAGTGATTATAGTAAACAATATTTAGTGTAATTTAATTTTAAACCTTATGCTAATTGTCAGTGACCTTTGAACCTTGGAAACAGCGCTATCATCCGCATGGCAAATGTAATTATGGAAACTGACTTCCTATATGTCGTAAGCAATGAAACTGCTTTGATTGACACTGATATATATATGCAATAACTTTTGTGTAAATTAAAAATCAATGCAAATATTAGCTCCCTGGATCTTATTTTCATCAGACTGCTTATTTCTTTAGAATTGGAGATATGCAAGAGCAAATCTTTTGCAGAATGTACAATATACGTTTTAAATCCCAGTGTAGTTTTCATGCATGCCATTTACGTGAAAAGCTTGCATATCTCACACTTATGTACGCACAAATAAGGACAAATCCCATCAGATCTAGGCTGCCTTCAGGAGATTTTGCTTCCAGCTGATTTCTGATTGATTGTCAAGCATGCTTCACCATGACTAAGTGGGATATCAATATATTATCTGGTATCAATGCTGCAGTGCATTGTAGATATCCAAAACAGGGTTAAAAAAACCAAAACCCCTAAAAGTAGAATTATTCACTTTGATTGCTTTTTTCCAGTTTTTAGATTTTAAAGCCCTTCAGTCCTGTTGAGCATTCAAAGATATTCTTGACAAACATTGCTAACATTTCTCTCCTATTTTATAATTTTCCTTTGTTTCAATTCTCTTTGTTTAAATGTTAGAAAGCAGACTATAAATACAAACATACAAAATGTATTTAAAACTTTATACCAAGAAAGGTATCTCTGTTCAGCATCAATAAAAACATTCTGCCATCTGGATGCAAGCATTCATTAAGAATTCAGGTAAATTTCAGACCAGCCTTTGAAACAGTCACAATAGCGGCTGTGGGGAGTGGAAGGAAGGGGGTCTTTATGGTTTGAGCCCTCAAAACCAGCATGCTGGATTGAGTAAAGAATTTTTCTGTTATCATAAAAACTACAACTTACGATTTTGCCCAAAAAGCAAAAATGCCAGCAGTATATTTTGAAACTATGGTGTTAACCATATAAGCTATATATTAAATAAAGATGGATTGAAGAACAATGAAGAGAATAACAACACTCAAAGGTCTTGCTCTCAGACACAGCACAGGGCCACATCTGATCTCACAGTGGTTTATCCTGCTGCGACTGCACAGACTTCATTAAGCTTCATCCTTTATATAAACACAAATGAATACATAAATAGAAAGCAAAGATTGCACAGATTTTACAGTGGGGGGAAGAGGGTGGGAGGGAAACGCAGAATGTGAATCGGGAAGCAGCCAGCTCCAGCTCTGTTTTCAAAGGCTGTTTGTTCATGTTGTACTCCTTAGCAAGGAAGCTAATTTACATTATAGCTGCAAAGCAGCAAAAACAGTGCAGTATTATCAAATATCAGGGAAATTTTGCCTCTCGAAGAAATAACATTTTCAACATGTAATTGAAACTCAATGTGATGTAAATTCGGTCTTTATATTAGAAGCCTTAAACCATAGCAGCCCTTTGTAATAGTTTCAACTGAAGCAGAGGACTCTCTTCTTTCCTGTGTCCTTCCCTAGCAGTTCTAGTCAGACATCAGGATGTACCTGATGCACCACCAGGATTCACACTCCAGAGAAAGAATCATCACCACTCCTGTCACTCCTGGTTCTTTGCAGCAAACTGCATTTGGAAAGAAGGAAAAACAGGAAAAAAGATCAGTCAGCTTCAAAACATACTTAACATTTTTTAGCTCGCAGAAAGGTGCACATTTTTGTGATCAGTGAAACAATCCATTTTAAAAATAAAAGAATGAAAAGAAAAATTCTATAAGCCAGATTTTGTAAATGACAGAGTCCCAGCACACTCACTGTACCTGCAGTTATATTTTACTTAAAAAACAAACCATAGACCTGTAATTTGCTTCTGATGTAGCCTAAAAGCACTTTATAATATTAAAGCGTATTGATGCCTGTAAGACCCTCTTACCTACAGCTATTTCAAATGTAGTGAAATAATGCAACACTAATCACTAAGACTTTTATTCCATAATAGATGTTTTTCTCACTAAATCAATTCAAAGGCTAATTGGGGTGGAAGGTGACTATCTCTAGTGGTTATAAATACATTTGCATTGCTATCAATCTTTTACCCGGCTGATGTTTAACGAGGCTGAACCGGAGCCCAGCCCGGCTCAGCGCGATGCCGGTGGTGCCAACGCGTAGCCAATGCTGCCATCCAGTGGCACAGCCAGAGGGGAATGACAGCCACAAAGGATTCCTGTGCTCGGCTCCACCTTTGTCCTCCGGGGCCGAACATCCGAGCAGCTCTTCCAGCCTGAAGGTAGTGCTGCCCAAGCTCCCTCAGCTCTGCTAGGCTCCCGACACTCGACCCATCTACTGCAGCCGGAGGTGTAACAGAGCAGCAGACACCCCACGACAATTTCATACAGACAAGCCTTGCCTCAAGGAAAAGAAAGACCAGAAAAGATTATTGATTCTTTCAGTGTGTCCTGGGCCAAAGCCTAATGTCTTTCATATATTCTGGGTCACTCAAAACATCTTTAAGTACATTTCATCCTCCTGTCCAGCAAGAAGTCTCTTGTCACTTTTTTAAAATAAGCTTCCTCACACACATAATTTAAAAAAATTAAAAAAAAAAAAAAACAAACACGCAAACAAACAAGAAAAGTAAACAAACCCTGTATTTTTACCAGGCACATAATTTAAGGTATTATTTAAACTCCACAAGTTCCACGTGTCAGAGAAATATAGAACTCCGGTTTACTTTAAAAAAAAAAAAAAATCGACCCTGATTATGTCTGAAATAGGTGATAGAGTTTTCCTTATAGAAACTTAAATAAACATTTTTGGGCTGAAGAATGTTTAAAAAAAACCACATTCTTACAGCATTTGCCTAATGAGAAATATGGAGATATGTGATAGAAAACATCTGTTTTTCTACCAGAGAAGTTATTGGAGGAAAGAACTGTTTTATTTACTTGGTTTGTCTGTGAAATAGTGAGATTATCCAAGTCAGCCCATCAGTGCTTTTCTCTGTGCATCATTTCTGTGTGGACAGCTTGCAATGAAGTGAATCTTTCTCTTCAAGACAGGAGGCTCTAAATCAGGTATTTTGCATACACCTGCAAATTTTACCCATCACCAGCCAGACTGCTACAAACATTATCCACAAAAGGATCATACATAGTCAATGGCAAACATATAATAAGCAAGCAGCCAATACAATATTTATGAAGCTACATTATTACTAGATGCTCTCTAGAGTTTTACAACCAGAAACTTGAAATAGCCAGTTGCTATTTGTTAGCAGACTGTGTTAAGCGAAGCCAGCTATTATGATTACAGAATTTTGCTTTCATGTGCCTAATGTTGTAGTAAACAGTTCATAAACTGTAAGTTACGGTATTAAGGCAGCGGGCAAAAACCTTGTGTTCTGTCTGCTATTACTGAGATTTTGTACATATAGGGTCAGAAGACAGTATTTCCTCTGAAATATTAATGCTGCAGCATGGTACTTTACACTGCAAGTAAAGACAAGACAAGCCTTTGTGTCAATGAATACACAGGCTAAAATGAGTACAGAAATAGAAGTGGAAGCCTAAGGGAAAATAGCATCACAAAATGAACAAAATAAACTTAGAATTAACTACAAACACATACACATAAGAGTAGCTAATTGCACTTTCTCTAGCTACAGTGAGAATTTACATTGCTGTTTAAAAGGAAATAGAGGGCATACTTGTTAGATGATAAAAATATATCTTTAAAAAGGTTTCTCAAGATTTAAATCAAGAATAAACATTGGGGGAAAAAAAGGTCCAGAATAAAAGTTCACTTTTGAAAGCCTGTGGCTAAGCAGTGAGTGAACATTACAAAGAAGATCAAACTCTTTACAAATGTGGTGCATATGTTGTAGCATTAATATTTTTTCTTTAATGTGTTCAGAGATCACAACTGATGTCACACTGACATTTTTAATTTCTGCCTTGAGGACTTTTAAACAGAGATGCATATAATTAGAAAGCAACTGAACACACTACATTTTCTCATTTATTAGCTGCTCAGAAATCGAGACCTACACTGATTACTGGAAGTTCCAAAACATGACAATTTGAGACAAATCTATCTGGTTTCCACAGTGTAAGCAGAAATGAAAATTAGAAACTATGTGCAGACAAAATACGCCAGATGTCAAAACAAGCATTCCAAGTAGAAAAAGGATAGCAATTGTCCATTTCAAATTATTTTCCTTGACATTGTGAAATATTGCAACGCATTCTGAACAGCAATTAAAATCACCCTCAATCACCAACAAAACACACATATAAACCAAAAAACCAAACCAACAACAACAAAAAAAACCCCCACAAATAAAATAAACATTTAAAAGTATTCAGAACAATAGATCAGGAAAAGTTAATGTGCCAGGGCAATCAAGACTACAGTCAAAACCTGTCAATTTAACTAATGTTGTAGCTGTTTCTGAATTTCCCTACCACTGCCACAACAATAGAGGGGACGTGTGAAATCAGGCCCTTGGACTATGACCAGCCAAAGTTGTTCAGTGACAATCTAAGGTAAGTTTCAAAATATTCTAGTAACATCAACGCAATGACAAGCAGAGAGATGTTCTACATCCAATAAAACTATCCCAGTTAAGGAGTAGCATTTTATGATCTTGGATTTCTGATTATCAGCCTTTCAAGTTCTGCAATTATTGCACAGAATTATCAGTTATTTCCTACATTTACTTCCATATCATTCATTTCTCCATGCGCTAATGCACATTTTCAGAAGATAAAAAACCCAAAGCAACTAAAACAAAAAGACAAAAAAAAATCCCAATCAAAACCAAAACCACTACCACCACAAAAAACCACCTCTAACATTAAAAAAACCCTCAAACAAAACAAAAAGCTCTAACAAACCAAAACTAAATTGTGGATAAACTCCGTTTGAGAGCTTATCCAAACATTCCTACATGTTGAACTCATGCAAAAAGATGACTTTCCATTTATCTAGTGTCTAAAAGAGGTACATGCCAATTCACAAAGCAATTAGGAAACTTAATCAAAGAAAAAATAAAATTCAGTGAGGTTATTAAACTGATAAATACGGCTTATAACTGAGACCATTTCTGACCTATGAAACGTTGAGAGAGTTGATTATTGGGAGAAATATTAGTATAATCTTTCCTTTTCCCACACTCTTAGGTATCTGATGGTGAACACTGACAGCGACAGACTACTCTGCTCAGTACACATTCATGTGCAGCCATGCTGCAACATGGCTGTTCTTGCAGTATGACTTTCAAAACCTTACCTGTTTTCATTCTTAATATGAAGTAAGCACATTTGGAAACACTACACTTGAAAAGGTCACAAAATTTCATTAGCAATGTCCTTGCAATCACTTGCCTATGCCAAGACTACTTGTGGTTTCTGGTAAGTCATCTTAGTTTAAGTATATTTCATTAAAAGCTTCACAGCTGTTGATCCAGACAACCTTGTATCTCCACGTGACACATGGACAAGAAGTGATCTGCTGTGTTTCCATGCAAACTGATTTTGCACCTTTAGCTCTGCACCTTCATTCATTCACAGGCTGTGATATCTCACAGCCACACTGCTCTGATATCACTGTTCTTGCTGAAGGGAAAGTACAAACAAGCACAGTGCCAGTGATGTCCACACATGAACATTTTACCTCTGCTAAAAGGGAATGTTTGAATTCAAACCACTAAAATGCTTCAGCAACTACAAAGTCCAGTGCATGAGTATTCTAACGTTAAAAATTGTGACAATTGACTATTTTTTTTTTATTTTGTTTTGATCTAAGAGCAGCATTCCTATTTTTAAAAATGATAGTTTTTTTCTTGTATGGTAAGATCATCCATATGGAAGTAGACACAGTTTTTCTGCTGAATCAGATCCTAATTCCTATCACATTTATCCAGCAGAAATGCCCTAGTTTTGTCGTATTATGTTACTGTCTATTGAAACAAAATCGTAATCTTTTCAGTACAACAGATTTCCTTAAAAGACTCTCTAGGCAGGTTTGATCTTTATATTACAAATTTATTTCAAAGTAAGCTCTTACATTTATATTACTGCTTAACATGAACTCTTAACTGAAATGTGACCTGACAATTTACATCTGTATATATCCATGCTAAGCTTTCTACTTCACAACTACTGAAAGTGTAGTATATTGTTGCATATAGGCAAAACCTTATAAAAGAAAGGCCTTGTAAAATCAGGCCTTACGCTATTTCAGCTGCACTAACAGCTAGCCTGTTAAGTTCCCATGAGAAAGATTAATGAGAATGAGAATGAGTTTGCATAACAATCTATTCTTAAAAGAAGGCAGTTTGCATCTGTGAAAAATAAAGTCTATCCTGTGAGAATGCACAAAGAAAAAATTTAAACACCTGTGCAAAGAGAGAGCCTCAGCATGTACACACACAAGCACCTTCTAACCAATGAATTGAGTGGCAAGAAAATCACTAACCAATTAGAGCTAAACACGATGACTTGGAAAACTGTACAAAAATAGGATGTAACATTAAAGTACAGCTTTTGCCACTGAAACTTTGAAGTGTCTCATTTCATTTCTATCTCTAACGTGAGGTCCACAGCGACAGTATATTCATTGCAGAAATAGAACTTCCTGCTATTTCCAACAATGAAGGTCACACCAAGCTTCACATGAAAGGAAATGTAATGTTTCATGTTTTTCAGTTGTGGCACACCTTTTAAATTCCTTGTTATAATCACCTATAATAGAGCATTTCTTCAAATTTCTTTTTTTCCCTAGCTCCATTTTCTGTCATTTAGGTCAGGAAAATAGTTTATGCATATGACACAGAAAGGGGAAAAAACCCAAACATACAGATTCAGAACTTACTGAGCTATACAATTATAACCAAACAAACAAGACCAAACTACTGAGGCTCAGGCCTGTCAGTGTGTGAGTTTTATTCATTAGCATTATTTACATTAGCAAAATCTTACATTTTTGGTGTATGCAAAGAAAGGATCCCAAAGAGATCTATAAGCTGTTGAGCTTCGTGTTCATATTAAACCAGATCCATAAGAATAACTGCACAGCTCTAGTTTCATGATGAAAGATGCGGTCAATTTTTAATTCAGTTTTATCTGCACACTAGGTGCCTCAGTTTCTAGCTTGTCATCAGTACGTACCAACCACAGTTGCTCTGCTAATTTCCGGATTACACATTCGTACATTACACTTCCAAAAATATTGAAGGCTCAGAACAATAGATATTGCTGTCATGGAAAAACAGCTTCTGAAAATTTGAGTGCATTTTTCTGGTTAAAAACATTGGTTGTTTTCATTTCTGTATTTTGAAATATGCAGATATCATTTGTGCTCTGTAAGTATGTTTCCAATGTTCTATTATATAGAAAATTCTCTAATATATAATTTAAAACAATAATATCAACAATTTGCACATAAATGTTTATAGTATAGTTCTTAAATAAAAAATGTACAGGTTTTGTAGACTAGTTACATGAGACATCTATTATAAATTACTAGTTTAATGTATTTAACCCAAGAACAGTAGTTGGGTTGAGGGTTTTGTGCACATGTTGTTTGCTTGCAGGGGTTTTTCTTTAAGCTAAATTTTTTTGCTACAAAATAGAGCATTTTCTGAAGCAGTTATTCAGTTCTGCATGATATGTCTCAATAAAACATATTTTATTTGAAAATAATTATTTCCATTCCAAAACACATATAAGAACTTTCAAATGTTCACTTTAAGTGGCAACATTGCAGCACAACCAAAATTACAGTATTTTAGCACCCTTAGCAGGAAATCTGTTAAAAAAATATTAAAGGAACACCATTCAAAAACTAATTCAGCTGCAATGTCAGTTTTGTGTCTGCACAAGTGATAAAAAATGTACTTTAAACCCCCATCCCTCCAGTCTTCCCCAGGCTCAGCTTCACTGCCAAATCCTCTACCTCCTTGAACTCTGCAGTGCAGGGGAGCAGGGAACAGGGGCTGTGGTCAGTTCATCACATGACTCTGCCACTCTTCCTCCAAAGGAGGAGGACTGATCACACTCTTTCCTTGATCCATTGCAGGAATCCCTTCTAAGGGAGACAGTTCTCCATGAACTTCTCCAACATGAGCCCTTCCACAGGCTGCAGTTCATGAATTGCTCCACTGTGGGTCCTTCACAGTGTCACAAATCCTGCCAGAAAACTTTCTACAGCATGGGCTCCTCTCTTCATGGGGCCACAGGTCCTGCTCCAGTGCAGGCTTCCCACGGGTCAAAGCCTCCTTCGGGCACCCGCCAGCTCCAGTGTGAGATCCTCCTCAGGCTGCAAGTGGATCTCAGCTCCACCATGGATTTCCATGGACTGCAGGGGAACATCCTGCCTCATCATGGTCTGCACCAAGGGCTCCAGGGGAACCTCTGCTCTGCCACCTGGAGCACCTCCTGCCTCTCCTTCTCCTTCCTGGTGTCTGCAGAGCTGTTTCTACCACATATTCTCACTTTGTTCTTCCCTGGCTGCAATCGCTCCTGCACAAAATCTTCTTCCCCTTATCCAATTTGTTATCTCAGAGGCACTACCACTGTCACTAACTGGCCCAGCCTCAGCCAGCAATGGGCCCATCCTGAAGCCAGCTGGCACTGACTCTGTTTGGACATGGGGGAAGCTTCTGGCAGCTTCTCAAAGAAACCACCCCCACAGCCCCCTGCTACTGACTCTTTGCAATACAACCCAAATACAGCCATAGTGTTGCTGTTTGGATTTCAGCCTCAGCCTTGAACTTTCAGCAGGCAGAGACAACTTCCATCAGCAGGACAGTCTCCTCAGTTTTCAGGAAAAAAAATGTCACATTTACTTTTAAAATGGTAATTCTTTTGAAATATGTCAACTTGCTAAGCCTACTTCCCTAGATACTTCAAACTTCTGGGTAGATTTGCACAGCCACCAGTTACTTTCAGCAACAGCAGGGCTGCAGCCTAAGCTTGGTGGTGAGGAGAGCAGGATCATCATCAGTTGCTGCTCCAGATACATCAGCAAACTTAACTTCTTCTGTCCTTAAGGATGAGACAACAGAGCAAACAGAACACCTTTTGATGTTTAGCATCTACAAAAGATGAAAATAATTTCCAGGAAGACATGAAAGACGGACCAGAGCTGAAATACTTTCCCAAAACCTTCTTTCTCAGTAGGAGGAAGCAAGTCAAGAATCTTATTAAAGCAAATACATCAAGCAATCTTCTGTAGTAGTTCTCAGTGGTAGCCACTATTTTTGTACAGTTCTGGTACTACCTACTGTTTCAATAGCTGGTGCAAACCTGTCCCAGCTGTCTCCTGTTGACTTGGCCACCCACATTTTCTCAGCACACAGACACTGCCCCTCCTTCCCAGGCTATTGAGTTGAACAGTACTGCAGGGTTAACAGCTAAGCCCAGCTAGCTTGCAATCGGCATCACTTCCCCTCCACACAGACTGACTCAGAACGATTCTGGCACAAGAGGTTCATCTTACAGTAATGTAAGCCTTGGCACTGAAAGAGAGAAGGATGGCAGAGATTCAATTCTTCCTCTTTTCTTTCTTCTTAAGGGTGTTCACTACTTAACAGAAACCTAGCACAATCTTTTGGTCAGCCTAAGCTTTAGGTTTCAAACACCCATTAAACCTCTCCAAGACCTGTGCTGGTCTGTCACCAACATAAGGCTCAGTTCTTCTATCCTGGTGTCTCCAAAGGCTGGCAACTAGCTTCAACTACTGTTACAGATTTTACTATTTCTCCTCCTACCACCTTATTTCAAGAGAGATGATCCCCACCTGCTTGAAAGGTGCAAGAAAATAATTCAAGAGGATTCCAACAGCTGCATTTTTGCAGACTTGGCTTCGAAAGAAAACTTCTCACAGAGAATCCCAAAAGAGATGGGAGGGGCAATTGCTGCCAACAACCCTCATGCCCCCCCCGCCTTTTACCTCCACAGTGCAGCCACGCCCAACCTGACCTCCAGCAGTCTGCTTCTGCTGCCTCTGCTCCTTCACCAAGCCATGGCACACCTTCCCAAAAATAGCTGGACACCTTGCACAGAATAGCTGGGGCTTCATGCCAGTATGATCTAAATAGTGAGCGATGCTTCTGTCCAAATTAAGTTGCTAATGAGACCACATGTGAAAGTCAGTAATAAGGCTTTATTTTTTTTATCTGTAAATGTGAGGTAGAAAAGGGAAATAGAAAAAAAGGAGTGGTGCAGAGGAGAAAGAGAGAGAGAGATCAAGCAGAAAACAGTCACCACCCACAGTTCCATTAGTGTCCCACTGGTGCTTCTTCTCCCTGGGCCTCTCAGTGGAGGCATCCTGGAGTCATTCTTCTCGGGGAACCACTTTATTATATAGTTCAGGTTCCAGGTATCCACAGGTTGGTAGCAGGTGTTCCTGTAATTTGGGGTGCTATGTGAATGAGCAGTTGCTTCTTTTCCCAGTTTGCCAGAGTGGGAGTCTTTTGTTTGGATGTGTTAACTAGGTTGAGTTAACCAAATCCCACCTCCGTCAGGCTTCTAATTAGCATCCTCCTGTTGCAAATTTTTCCTGTTTTTGCTTATCTCAAGTTCCTGCTTGGGTGATCCATCTTACAGCAAGTTCCTTCTGTGGCCTTGACTGTTTCCAGATGGGCAGCTGTGGTCTTTAGGTCCTCACACCCTGCTGTAGTCATGCACAGCAGCTCTGCTGGCCCCTGGGGCTGCCCTGCATCCCTTTGGGCACCCACAGTTTTACATGGTTGTCCACTCTGGTAAAATTGCCTGCTCTGGCTATGCTCAGGCCACAACTCCCATATGTCCCTACCTGACAGTGCAAGCAAAAGGCTGGGACTCTAGCACCCATTTGACTGGACTGAGTCCCCAGCAGGCACCCAGCCAGCAGACTGCAAGACATCTGGAAATAAACCATCCAAATAATAAACCCTTTCCAGTTGTCTTGTCATTTTATGGCTGAATCATAGACCTCGGATCTAATCTGAGAGCTTTCCTAGTTTGTGTAAAGTTACACAGAATCAAACCAAAGTGGGGACATGAGTTCAACTAAGGTTAAAAGGTGGAAACACACTTCCTACCAAAACCTAGCAAAAAAACCCACAAACATTACTGTTAGAAACATTGACAAAGAGCTGTGGACACCATTTGTACTGAGCCAGGTGTTGAAAACTAGCCTTGTACATGTGGTTTTCTGCAGAGTACAAGCAGATTGTGCCACCCTCCAGTCTTCTCAGCCCCTGGGCTCCAACATGGGGTGCGCAAACCCCAGGAGTGAGCAAGACCGTCCACTCCAGCAGGGAGGAATCAGCAGAACTTTCATTTGTATTTATTTTATAGCACAAAACAAATAGACAAACAAACAAAAATCCCAACAACAACAAAATCACTTAAGAAATAAATTGAGCTTTACTAACATTTAACATACAAATTGACACCAGTGTTTCCACTCGCCTCATGGTGGAGCATCCCAGGCCATGTACACAGCACCAAAGTCTCCTCAGTGAAGAGAAGGTATCGACAGCACAGAGAGCTTCAAACAGTGCCCTCCCTCATTCACTCACTTTCAGAGTATTGCCACATAGTGCAGTTCATAGGGACCTGCTCAAGTGCATTTACAGCATCTCTGAAGTGAGGTGTGCTCACCTCTGAAGTAAACTACCCTTCCAAAATGGACACCGAGCTCACAGAGTTTCCTGCAAAGAAACTGCAGGTGGAAGACGATCCTGATACCCTGAGCAAGCAAGAACATGACAAAGCTGGTAAGTTTCCTAATCATTGTAGCAGCTTTTTCAATAATTCAGTACACAAAACTGATGCTTAACTGGGTGGCAGAATTAATATATACTGAAGTTCAGATACTGAAAAAAATTAACAGATATTGAATACTTAGGAATACTGGGTATTCCTAAGACTACAAAAGTTTACCTTGTCTTTTCCAGAAAGGGCAGTTTTCTGTAACTATTTCATAAAATATCCTTGGCATACCACAACCAGATTATAGAATACAATTTCTTCATTTAAGAAAATAAATATAGAAATATATTAATTTGTCCTGCGTGTAAGAAAATGTTCAAATTTAGCTTTATCTCAGCAAATTTAGATTGTTACATCCAGCTTCCATGCAGGGACATTTATCAATCAAAATGGAGTAATTTATGTATACTTACCACCTACCTAATTTTTGGGAGCTCTAAAGAATTTGGTCTTTAATCCCTCTTGTTCATGGAAAGAGGGCATTAATGTGAAAAACAAAACTCCTAGAAGGGATCCTCAGGACAACCCTATATGCCAGAATGCAGACAGTACACATTCTCTACTGATGAAACAAATGTGTTTACCCCTCAAAAATTAATTCAAATTGAAGTGGATACCCTAGTTCAGAACCTATGTATCCATAAAACCAAAAAATGTGAACTACTATTGAAATCTCAAGATTTATGTCTCTGAAGCAGTAAAGAATTCTTGCTATTTTGTTTAGATGCACCACAACAAACTCGATAGCCAATGCAAGAAATGAACAATAAGAAAATACTAAAATAATGTGTGATGAATTTAAGACTCAGTTAGAAACCCATGCCCCAATTGTAAACTGGTCAAACTAAGTGGAGGTTTACACAGTCACCTACAGACAACTGCCTCAAAAACCAAATAAATATTTTGCAGCTATGTTGTCTCAAACTGAACCACAGAAAGTCTGTTCATCCACAGATCTTCATGACCAAGCAACGGTCAGTTAATGCCAGCACTTCATGCTTTTGAAATATGGTATAATAGTACGTTCTCAGCATTAAAACAGAATTCTGTTGCAAAAGCCCTTTAGGATCATCAAGCCCAATCACTCTCAACACTGCCAAGCCCACCACTAAACCAGGTACTGAAGCACCACATCTCCACGTTTTAAACACCTCCAGGGATGGTGACTGCACCATTTCCCTGGGCAGCCAGATCCCATGCTTGAGAATCCCTCTAAGAAGAAATCTTTCCTTAATATCCAATCTAAACCTCTCCTGGTGCTATATCAGGCCACTTCCTCTTGTCCTGTCACTTGTCTTTTCAGAGAAGACATTGACCCCACCAGGCTACACCTTCAAAGTCCCCCCTGAACCTTGTTTTCCAGGCTAAACTCTCCCAGCTCCCTCAGCCAAACTGCGTAAGACTTGAGCTTCAGAGCCTTCCCCTGCTCTACTGCCCTCCTCTGGTCTGGCTCCACCACTTCAATATCTTTTCTGAACTGAGGCCCAGAAACGGACACAGGACTTGTGGTGTGGCCTCACCAGTGCCCTGTATAAGGGGACTACCCTGCTAGGATTATCCCTGCTCCTACTGGCCACACCATTTTTGATACAGACCTTCTGGGGTACAGCTGGCTTGTGTTCAGCTGCTGTCAATCAGCACCCTCAGGGATCCTTCCCTGCTGAGCACCTTTCCAGCCACTCTTTCCCCAAAATGTAGCTCTGCCTGGGGTTGTTGTAAGAGCAGGACTCGGCACTCAGCCTTGAGGTTTTCATTCAATAATCTCAGCCCATTGATCCAGCCTGTCTAGGTCTCTGCAGGACCTTCCTACCCTCCAGCAGATTGACACTCCTGCCCAATGTAGTGTCATCTGTAAACTTACTGAGGCTATACTCAATGCCCTGGTCCAGATTACACATAAGACCAGCTCCCAGATGGACATAACCCCATTCACCTCCACTCTCTGGGCCCAATCACACAGCCAGTTTTTTACCCAGTGACAAGGGCACCACTTCAAGCCACTAGTAGCCAGTTTCTCCAGCAGAATGCTAGGGAAAATGGTATCAAAGGGTTCACTAAAGCCCAGGCAGACAACATTCAGTCTTTCCCTCATCCACTAAGGTCACCTTGTCAAAGAAGGAGCCCATGTGGGCTTAGCAGGACTTGCCTTTTGTAAACCTGTGTTGGCTGGGCCTAATACCCTGCTCATCCTGTATGTGATTGCCACGTGATGGCAATCAAAATTATTTGCTCCATGACCTTCCCCAACACTGAGGTCAGGCTGACAGGCCTGTTAGTTCCCTGGATCTCCCTTCCAGCCTTCTTGCAGATGAGTATCATGTTTACTTGTACTGGGTCTGGCTGGGACTGATTCTTTTCCCCACAGCAGCCTTCACGTTGTTATGCTGTGCATCAGTGACTGGTGTTTTGGCTACCTCTGAGCAGCCCTGGCCCACCATCACCACTGCCTCCCCAAGATTCTGCACCCTCACCACCAGCAGGCTAGGCTGGGCATCTGTGGAGGGGACATGAACAGGACAACTGACCTGAACTGACCAAAGCAATATTCCATATTGTACAAAATCTGCTCTGATATAAAGCTGAACAGCCACAGTTTATCCTCCAGAAGTCCAAGGTGGCAGTTCTGCTGATCTCTTCTCACTTCTCTGAGAAGCAAAAGCTCTATCAATTTGTGATCTCTGTGCCCAAGACAGCCTACAACCACCACACCACTCAGAAGTCTTTCTTTGTCGAAAGTCCACTAGGGTGCCTGGACCCAAACACCCATGAAAGCCAAAAGCCTGCTGTTCCATAATCCTGCGTAATATCTATGCTTTTTTTTTATAGTG
Organism: Phylloscopus whistleri; assembly: GCA_017589585.1. Taxonomy (NCBI): domain Eukaryota; kingdom Metazoa; phylum Chordata; class Aves; order Passeriformes; family Phylloscopidae; genus Phylloscopus; species Phylloscopus whistleri. The sequence goes on along the minus strand of JADMLD010000679.1, from coordinate 3,228,290 downwards.
CCAAATATCTTAAACTTAACCTCTTCATAATCAACTGTGACCAAGACAACCACCAATCTTCACCCATCAGACTATCTTAAGTTGCCAACAACAGATCTGGACAGGAATGGACAATTATCAAAAGCTACTTTCTATGTACTTCAGGACCTTGACAAGCTTTAGGAGTGCACTAACGCACTTTCTGAATGACAGCAACGACAAGTTCGACATCCTGAACATGGCCCAGGGCAACCCTCACTCTAAGTACAGACTGGTGGATGAAGGGCTTGAGACCAGAGAAGGACTTGGGGATCTTGACTAATGAAAAATTAGACATGACACAGCAATGTGCACTCAGCCCAGAAAGCCAACCATGTCCTGTGTCTCATCCAAAGCAGCGTGGGCAGCAGGGCGAGGGAGGGCATTCTGTCCCTCTGCTCTGCCATGGTGAGACCCTACTGCAGTGTTATGTCCAGATCTGGGGTCCCCAGCATGAGAAACACTTGCTACCTCTTAGAGAAAGTCCAGAGAAGGCAACAAAAATCATGAGAGGATAAGAGCACCCTTCCTATGAGGAAAGGCTGATTATTGGGGTTTTTCAGCCTGGAGAAAAGATGATTCTGGCAATACCTTGTGGGCTTTTTGTGGGCTTTGAATACTTGCAGTGTAAAACAGAGGCTTTTTACCAAGGCCTATGAGAGAAAAAGAAATTACAGATTAAACTGGAAGACTGGATGTAAGGAAGACCTTTTTTCCTTGGGGGTGGTGAGACACACACCTGGGGCAAGTTGCCTGAAGAAGCTGTGGATACGCTATCCTTGGAAACACTCAAAGTCAGGCTGGATGGGGCTTCAGCAACCTGATCCAGTGAAACACTTCTACAGCTACATTAGCAGAGGGTAGTGGTATTTTGAGTTTGGACTAGATGCTATTTAAGGGCTTCTTCTAACCCAAAACATTCTTTTCATGCATTTCCTAGACTTCCTCAGGCCATTTTTAGGTGGCACAGAGAGCATAAACTTTAATCCATTCAAATGTGTGCACTGAGGCCTCCTCACTCCATTGCTCTTCTCAGGTCTATTAAAGCACATAACAGTAACATCTGTTAAGTAAGCAAACACAACTGTAAGTCAAGATAGCATTATGAGAATCAGGCTTTCAAATTCCTTGTTATCCGAAAAGATTAAATTTAGCACATCCTAAAACATTATTTCATCAAAGACTATAGGAAAGGGGTGAAAAGGCAAATTTTAAAAAACTATCTTTATTTTTTTTCTTACATTTAAACAGGGATGTATTTCAGTTTTAGACATCCAGCCATTGTTTACTTCATTACTGTAGACAGGAAGTATATAAATGCAAATTATATTGGCATACCTACACTAGTGCCGACTGCTTTACTAGAAAAAACCTTTTTCCGCATTAAAATTAAGCACTTAAAAAAAACTGCTGAAAAGCAAGTGCCTTGCCAGTCATTTCAGCAAATAAACAGTTTTTATATATTCAACCATTTTAAGTCCATATTCACACTGTCTTGTTATGGAGTTCAGATCATACAAACACTGTAGAGATCAAAAACCTGCAAGAACAAAATTCATCAGGTGTGTGAGAAATACACGTACCACATGTACAAGCAACAGATTTGATCAAGTACTAGAAAGAAGGATGTGTTTTCATAAGAGAATGGTCAAGTGACCTACTACTCAGCTCAAACAAAAACAAAGAAGTAGCTTCATGAGTCTGAAATAATCAGTAAGACACTCTGGTAAAGAAACTTAGGACCTCTTACACAGTGTGTTTTTGTAGGCCAAGTTCAGGTTTTCAAAAACAAGAATTTAAAAGCATGAACAGTAATGACAAAGATCAAAGTATATATATGAGCACATAATCCAAACAATAAAATATACTTCTGGCTCTCAATGAAAAATAAATTACAAAATAAAATTTAAATCTTTGTAAATGCAATGATTAATTCAAAGGTGTGCCTTTGCTTTTATATACATTTTAAATGATACCACAAAACAGATTAAAAATAAATAAGTATGCCAAAAGACATCTGTGGACAGAAAAAAGATGCTACTTAGCGCTTGAAGAATTCTAAAGAAACAAGTTAATCTGTGTTTTGGTCAATAAATCTGTCTTGTCCCTTCCATCTTCCACAGCCCTTCTTCAATAATTGGCAGTTAAACATGACAAAACTCTGTCATTACAGCTTTAAAAGAAGCATACATTTTCTGACAAAAAAAAAAAATAAAATAGGCTGTCTTGCAAACAGAACTATTGGTTTGTTCACATTGCAAGCTTTTCATTGGACTGTATAGAAGCATCTGACACATCCCTGCCATCCTCTGACACTAGTGACCTTACACTCCAAGAGAAGAAAATTCCAGAGGAAAAAAGGCAGGAAATTTGGGGCTAGTATGCAGTGAAGGCAGAAGTCTAACTCACTTCCATTGCATTTGTTTTCTAAAATAAAGAGCAAAATAACACACCTCTAACTTTACATGGTACGTCCATATTTTCAAATTAAAGATTCTGTCAATCATCAACTACCTTAATGAACATACAGACTTTCATACTTATTCTGCTTTACCCAGATTCAATATTTGCTCTGTAGAACTCTTTTGACGGTAATTCAATCTTGTTAACATTACCAGGTGTACAACTTTAACTATACAAACATATTCTTTGCACACTCTTATAATTTCTACTGTACTGCAATTTTCATTGTAGGCAAAATAAAAGCAGATTTTCAAACTGGGAGGATACTGGAAATACTTTCTGTTAGTAGCACCAGCATTTTGACAACCATCAACAGTTAAACCAGCATCCCCAGTATCTCTAGACAGTGACAATTTGACTAGAGTAACAATTTGATTAACCAGTAATACCGAGGCAAAAGAAGAAAAACAATGCAAGTGTCACAAAAGATATATTAATATTTTATTATTTTGCAATATGGTTGTGTACCTGTACTTTTCTTCCTCATTTTTGAAGAAAAACTGCTTTAGATACACTGCTACAAACTCGAGTAACTGATTTATGACATCCGTCTTCATCTAAGACACTGCTACTACTTCCTAGGAAAGAAGAAATACTTCTCAAGTTCAGCTTTGCTCAAGATACTGTTCATTTTCTATCATTTCATTGGTCCATAATGTTAATGGTCAAAGAAGCACTTCTATTTGACAATATCTTAAAGCTTTCAGAACAGACGAATTAAAGAAACAGAAGATGGATGCAGAAGAACCAAATCAAAGCACAGAGGCATGATATTGTTTCTCAGGGAGTCCTTGGAAAACGTGTTTATTATGGAGGTTTTTGCTTTGGGTTTTGTTGTTTTTGTTTGTTTTTTTTTAAGATCACAAGACCATAGTTGAACAAATAAGCATTTTCCCATGTTCTGTTTGGTTCTAGTCATTTGTTGCGCTGGATGGTTTTCCTTTTCCTCCTCTTGAATAAGCAGCAGCACCTGCAAGTGTGACATGAATTACACATGATATAAAAAGAAACCACAAAACTAAACTATTTATTGTATGTCTCATTTGAAGTATGTAGCTCAGGTATAGCCAGCACCACAAGGAACACATTAAGGTCTATTGCAGGCATTTGATTTATTAGACAAAGAAACTGGAGTAGAGATATTTTTGACACATTTCACCTTTTCTTTGGAAAAAAGTTTCAAACAAAAAAAGCTATACTGCAAGTAGCTATTAAGTTTAGAGTACTGATTAGAGTATCAAAAGCACAGATACTATAGGCTGACTTAAAAATGTATATGTAAGAATAAACAATATTCTATTACCAGAGTACTTTCATATTAACTGGCAATATGCCAAATAGAAGCTTGCGCCACATGACTGTGTCACCTAAATTGTGCCCTTAAGACGCTATTGTTGCTGACACCAGAAAACAATTTGAGCTTCCTTTGTCAACCAGAACTTGGAAAAACTTTCTCCAAGGCTATTCCACAAGACATTTTAGAAGAAAATGTTAATGAACAATGTTATGATCCAATGCTGTGATAATACTACTACAGTGAAAAATCACAGCTTAAATATAAAGAACATTGACATTCTTTTTTCTGCTTTGTTGCATACTACATGAACAAAACAAATAGAAACTATCTGAAAGTACCTGAAAAATCACTATAAAATGGAAGAGAATTGGAGGGAGTTAGATATAGATAATATACAGAAGGACTGCAGAAGTCCAGAAAGTACTTTTGAAAATAAACTGAAGAGGAAAGCAACAAATAACACACAAACAAAAAAAAAATTATTTGAATTGTACTGTTAGGCTTATTTTAAGCAACTCCCAGGTCCTGAACACCACTTTTAAAAATAAAGCTTCACACTAAAGGGTTCACAATGTATGTGATCAAAACTGAACATGCAAGCTGTCTACTCTAATAGAGCTTGCCCCATGGAGTTCTGTGGTTTGGTTATTGAATTCTCACTTCCAGCACTATACGCCGAACAGTCTTAAACTATGAAGCACAGCAGTAGTGAAAATACAAATGTACTGCATCAATAGCCTTGACCAGTAAATCTTTAAGTTGACCAAGCATTTTATACCACTAAAATTCAAAAGTAATCCAGGTGATTTAGTTTGGAATATGGGAAATGGGGAAAGCATTTAAAAATCAGGGAGAATAAGGGTCTAAAAATAAGGTTCTACAGGGGGTGAGAACAACATCCAAAGTAAGGGGAAACAGAAGTTACCTTCTCAAAATATCCAAGGCACCCTGTTGCTCAGTCACTGAAAAAGTAGCAGTGGGCAGAGGCAAACCAGAACTGCTCTGAGAGTTACATAACTTTCAGTAGAAAAAAACATTGGTTATTGATGAAGAGGAAGCCCAAAATTAAAACTCAGTAGGGGAAACTACATAGAAAAGTATTTTTATAGCTAGCAGAAGTATCATACTGTATTTACTAAATTTAAAGTACTTCTTTCTTAAAGAAGAGATATAATTGGTTTTGAAGGGAAGTAGCCACTGACTGTAACTGAAATTCCCCCATATCTACTAACCCTTTTTTAGCATCTCCTATAATCACTAACATTCATTATCACTTAAGCTTTGAATTTACTTGTAGATGTACGAACTCCAAACTTTTTTCACCCGAAGTATTTTGTATATGTATACGTCATGCATCAAAGCAAAGCAGTGCTACTCTTTCAACATGAATAATCCTATGATCCTGTAAAAGAGGAAATCCTACCCTCAACTGTGATGGTAAATCACCTTCATACTTGTTCGAGACTAGCATGCCTTAGGAAAAACCCATAGAAAAATTCTGTCTACAGAACCCAGGTTACACAAGTTACTGTAGGAAGATGGAAGTACAGCAGATAATTTATATTCTAGAACAACTATCTAGAATTTTAACTCTTCACTCTTTAAATAAATTTTGCTTATATGGATCACAACCCAAGTAGATCAGACGTACTAAATGTTTAGGACTACTTGGATCCTCTTTGCAATTCAAGCACCCTTTAGGTTTTCTCGCTTTCCTTATTTTAACTCATCCTTGCTGCAAATCTCATACTATTTTTCATTTCTTTTGCATAGCCTATTTAGTTTGCAAATTCTCTGTCAACCAGAGAAAAAGGGCATCATGCAATGGTGAATTCAACAGTTCTATTTTTAACCAACATAAAGCATTTCTTTTTTAATCCTCTAGTCTTCTTTTGGAGTTCATAATACTACTATAATGAGTATAATTTCTATTAACAGGTTTTTTGTTTGGTGTTTTTTAATTATAAAAACTATTCAACTGTATTTCAATTCAAAGAGAAGTCACTAAACACTGAAAACTTTTATTTGGTGTGGAAAAATAAGTATCTTATTAATATATATCATATCTAAAAAAGATTCAAGGAATGCAAATTCCATGATGAATTATAAACCATAGGACTGTTTTGGAAATCTGAACTGAAGTACAATGAAACACTGTGTATTTTTAAAACTAGAAGTGTTAGACATCAAATTGGCTTCCAAGGCCAAATAAATGTGATTTTAAAATACATGCACCTTTACATGGGATTATGACAGATATTGCCTGACAATAAATTTTATGAAAAAAACATAGCCCTGAGTTAGAGATTCATGGTGCATAATCTCTCAATGAGTACAATTCGTAACAGAAATGTTCTTGTTAGACTTGTTCTTAAGCATACTGTCACTAGAGGGTGTTATTGTCACTTACACATAACACAGATATTACATTGCTTAGGTGCACTATTAAGGATTATCGAAACACAAATTTATTATACTATTCAATATGCATGCAAATTACAGAAGAGATAGGTTTTAAAAATTTCTACTTCTAGGAAAGGATTTTATTTTAAATACAGCATTTAATGACTGCTAACCTTTCTGTGTAGCTTATATAACATTTCTAGAGTAGGCAGTATAATAGCAACCTATAAAACACAAAAAACCCCTTCACTTTTCCTGTACAATCTAAAGCAACTTTTGAGGTATTATCTGAGGTAGCAATCTCAGCATTACAGTTTTGAATACTTCTTGTCCTTCTTAAGATATTAGCATATCCTTTTTCCCGTTCAATACCCTTTGTTCCACTTGAACAGTGCCTTGGGTCAAAATTCTAAAGCAACCTAATTTGTCATTTGTGATTAGATAGTGTTTTTATATTTGCCATCAAGCATGTGACAGGCACTTTACTGCAGCATTAGTAACAAGTGTTTAAAGTGGCAAAAAAAGATGCAAGATGCAAAAAGGACAGATCATATAATCACTGCCTGTTTGCCCCTCTCTGCCATCCCACAGAAGAGCCTTTTGGTTATCCAAATCACACATGCTTCGTAGAAACAACTGTTCTGATGGCTAGCAAACAGTGAAACAGGTTAAATGCTCAATGATAAATGAAAGAGCATCTGTAGAAGATTATAGAGAGATCTGTAGATCCCCAGGTGTCAGGCCAGCACAGTGATCAGGTTAGTTTTCTCCTTGCTTTATAACTTCATTAAGTAACAACTGAAATAGGGCAGAAAGCAACTTTTCTAAAGACCCAAACCAACAAAATTACCAACAATAATAAACCAACAACCCCCTCCATCCTCAACACTCACAAACAAAAAAACAAATGCACGAAAATTCCCAAAACACAACACTCACTGCTAAAGTCATGCTAGCTGCACAACACCATGAAAATGACACGGCATAAAAGATTTAGAATATATACTGCATGTGAGTACATAAATATTTATCAAAGAATGAAATGTTTGGTTAAATGTTGGTTAAATGTTCCAAAACAATAAAATCCTTACTGAAGAAAAAATCCCAAACTTATCCTTTCTGATTTACAGGATTTCACTGAAATAGTACCAGAAGCTCTACTATTCAGCTAAATTACATTTGTCTTCACAGTTGAAATCATACATAATGGGGGCAATCCTACATGAGGACCACCCTTTTTGCAATCTTTTAAATAAGGATAATAGTCATGCTAAGTTTCTAAAACTAAGATAACATCTAGAATAAAGAATGAAGCATTTCTAAATAAGATTCAAGTTTGTCTTCTCAGAGTAGGAGGAAATGTTATGAACAGAAGATATGAGCAAGAGAGGTTAGCTTTGTTCGTACTTTCAGGTGGAGAAAAGATTATGAAAGAGGCACAAAGTTAGAGTCTTTTGAGAAAACAATCTCTCCTTGAAACCAAAAATATCCATGTCACAGACATGAAGGATACTGGTAATCCCATTCCCTTAACCTATTCTGCAGTATAAAATCTATAAACAAATTGTTTAAATGTCTCACAATCCCCTTTGATATTAGGCTTATAATTACCATGTTAAAATGTAAAATTATCTAAATCTTCTAAGGTGCTCTTTCTGAAAAAATATGTGTACCTATGCACTGATGTTTGATAGCAAAGCTGGAGAGGGGGTGAGGGTGAATGGGCGTGCATGTATGTTAATTACTGCCAAAATATAAAACAATTTCAAAATATAAAAAACTACCCCCCTTTTTTTAAACCTCTAGTCACTGAGGAAACTTCAGCTTAAACAGATAGTGCTGAAACACTAATTTGAGTGTTAGATACTTAAAAGAAAGAAAATCAATCTAAAGAGCAAGACACTGAGACTAGTTATTTTGTCTGTAACAAAACCAGTTAAGAGCAAGGCCAAAAAGGTGAAGTACAACATATTTGTCCATTACGTATTCATATCACAAGAAGTGAACTTCTACATTTTTCAAGCAGCTGAGCATCTTGGCTCCTGAGAATTCTCCCAACTTCCTGCAGATAAGTGAAGTAGGGAACTAAAAATGGGTTTAATTGTGCTAAGCACTACCTAAGGTGCAAGAAACTTAATCTTTTTCTGTGTGTACATGAGCTGAGCATAAGGAAGATTATCACTGTGCTTATTTGAACAGAGGGGACACGGAATTTATCTATGGGCAACCTATTAATAACCTTGTCCCTTTGGATTTTTTTTGTTTCAAATACATATATGAGACTTGTATTCTTGACAGTAAAATAGTCCCATGCTCCACAAAGATGGCAGCAAAGAATTTAGTTTTTTCTCAGTGCTCACAGAAAGTCAGTGCAAAAATGTGGCCCTACAGACACGTCCATTCAAAATTAATTACACATACAAATAAAGCTTACCTACAAAAACCAGAACCTGTGGAACAATTGCTTCAAAAAAAATTGCACTTTGAGACATTTCCCAAAGTCAGGAAAACAGGTCCTAGAAAAATTCTGCTACTGAACTGCTCTGCTACTAATGTATCCTTCACACCTCTGTGCCTCTATTTTACAGTAAACTAGTTCCACACCCTTGTAAAATCCTATTTCAAGCACCATTTTAAAATAAAACATGTTGAAATTTGTATCACCTTTAGCTATCAAGAATATTTTTCTGTACTATTTTGGAACTATAAGTTTACAACTCAAATATATGAACATATATTTGCCCATCCCATGGTAACAGATCTTAATATCTTTCCTTTTCATTGCATTGTAACATTAAGGAACCCTGAAGTTATGTTTTAGTGATTAGTTGGAAAGCTGTCACAGACTAATACTCTGGTAAATATCTTTGTTTACAAAGATAACTGGAAAAGTTCAAACATTTGCTAGCAATTATTACTTATTCATGTGAGTTATTTTCTAGATGTTAATACACTAGCTGAATTCTACAATATTTAAAAAGAATGCGTTCCCCTTTCAAACAGAAAAGAAAGTAAGAGAAAATATTCTAGTACTCATTAAAAAAGGTTGGTATAAAGTACATCACAAACTACACAACTTAAAAGCAAGCAGGATTTGAAGCAGGCAGAACAGCTCCTGAAGGTGGCTTTTTGTAAAAATAGTTCATTGCTTAATAGATTTAAAATGAATTTTGTCATTTCTAAATAGACATTTTATTCTTAAGTTTTCTGAAATTAATTTTAAACCCAATAACAAGAACAAAGCTCCTGGGGCTATTTCTGCCTGCCTGTGCTGTATAACTCACCACATGTTCAACACTTTCTGGCAGCTATACAGAAAGAGAGTAAGGAAAAAAAAGAGAATCAGAATACGATACAGAGGAAGAATTTTACATCTTCCATGTATGGCTTTTGGTAGTCAGAACACTATCTTAAAATAAGTATTTCAAAATTAGTTGAAATATCAAAAATGCATGCATTTCTCTAGCCAGCATAGCAAGACATGTCATTGAAGGCTTAGCCTAAAAAAGCACAAGCTGTAGGAACTCTACTATTTAAAAACTTAAAGACAAAATTAAGTATAGCACTCTAGTTTTGCTCCTCACCAACGGCTATTCAGTTTAGACAGTATTTTCTGAAAAACTATATGAGAAAAATATTGAAGCGGCTGAGCACAAAACATTTGAAGAATATAAAAAGAAGGACATACTTTGTTTCATCCATTACTTCTACTTCTGCAGGAGCTGTGATGGGTGCATTTGAACGGCCTGCAGTTGGATCATCTGTGTTCAGTTCTCCATTTGTTGAGCTTACTACCTGAAATCCCAAGAAAGACCTGAAATTATACTACTGTGAGACATACATTTGTTAATTCCTAAGGTTATAATACAGCTTAAAAAACCAGTAGTTTTTGTTATTTCCATAGTTATTTTATTCCAGTAACAGTATCTTCTCCTGGTTTTATTCTGGCATCCCTGTGCTCTTGTAATTTTCCATTCATATCTTTTAGTAAAACTGACCTCTACATGATGGACTCAAAGTAAGTGGAGGAAGTAAAGCAACTCTGTGGATGCCACTTGCTAATCTCCCCCAATCTCTTCAGAGCCTCAAGGGAAGGCAGTAAGCACTTAGCCAATACCAATTCAGTCAGTCTAACTCCATCTCTGCTCCTTCAGTGTATTTATGCTCCTCAGTTTAGCTCTTTATATTCAGAGTGAATATGAAGGCTTGATTCAGTTGTATCTCAAAGAACACTCAATAGAAAAGGGAAAAACTAAGGCAGTCTTCTAGACCTAAGAGTTTAGATGGTGTCTGATTTTTAGGACACAAAAACGTCTACTGCCAAAACAATTAATAAAAATTAGATTAATATTCGTTCCTATTAGTTTACCATCAAATTTCCATGTAAATTGTTCAAGTCACTGTGAAAGCTGTGATTCTCTGGGAATATTTGTCTAGACTTTAAACCAAGTGGAACCCAATATTCTCTCTCTCAATTCCTGTCAGCTTTCCTGCATGAAAAATGGTGCCATTCCAGAGGCTTCTCCATTATTCACCCCACAGAATACAAAAAGGAAGACGGTTAACTGGTTGTAGACAAGTGCCTACCTGATCAGAGCTGCTGACAGTGCTAACTGACTGACACCATGGAGAGGTCTACTAGCTCCTAAGTACAGCAACTGCTTGGCAAGGCAGAAAGCATAAAAATATAATTCTGGACAAATAATATAAAAGTTTGCAGAAAATATATGTAAACAATCAGCTATAGAGACTAAGAGTAGTCCATAATTCAAGATTATTACCAGCTATTGCCTGATAATCAGAGATTAAGGTCAATGATAAGAGAAGGAGGGAAAATCATCACCGCATTATTTCCCTCACTCTTAATTATAGCAGTTATGTCTCATCTATTTATAACCAGAGCTAAGAGCCTATTGAGGTTTATTTTGTGGTTCCTATTGTAACTAAGCACAGTGTTTCAGAAGTTTGCTGCACTCAAGGCATTCTCCATGCTCTTTGCCGACATCAGGCCGAGTTTCTTCTTTGTCAAATTTCACTAAAATAGGAACCACTGCCAAAAAACCCCTGCAGACTCATAACAAAATAAAAGATATGTGAGATTGCCGGAATCTAACTACTTAGTCAGTCTAACTGAAGGAATCATTGGAGACTGGACTTTATTCCTGCAATGATAAGTAAGTCAATGGAATTTCAACCAGGTGTCTTAAGCTTTGTTTCGTATCACTGGGCATGACAGAAGCACTTCACATTCAGTGACAGAAATAGGTAGGAACTGTACTTAACAAACCTTAAGATGGGGGGGCAGGCATCCTGAACCAAGCATCCTGGGTTACTAGTTACTGGGTTTTACAGAGTCACACAATATTCTGTTGTCATCGTTGTACATATTTACTAAGAAAGGGGATATAGTATTATCCCAACCCCCTCACCAGGTATCTTACTTTGAAGATCATTCCACTGCTTCTTGCAAAGTACCCACAGTGGAAAAGTGCATCAGAAGTACTTGCTAAGACAGGAGCAGTCATAAAATTTTAAGGGTAAAAAAACCTTAGCTCAATTTGACCACCAGATGAGCTTGCTTCCAAAGGAACCATAGAAGCACAGAATGGTTACAGCTGGAAGGGATCACTGGTGGGGTCATGCTCACATAGGGCTCCCTGTGCCTAACTACGTAACTAACTAAAACTACAGCCTGCACTAATCCATATACAGCAATGCCACCCAGTTAATATTGTAGTCAAACTTGCCTGCAGCCCTAATAATGCAGGATTTCTGCTCCATAATCTAGACTTAAAAGGAACTTCTCTAAAAAGAATCTCAGATCCATGCTCAAGATTAAGTAAAACTGGTTGATGAGAAACAGAAGCCTTCATCTTCCGCTTAGTCAAACAGAAGTAGGGTACTTCAAGAAATACCAAGGTATATGTCCCTTTCTGGATGGGAAGCAAACACAGCAAAATTTAGAATTCCTGACTGTTCTAAAGAATAGGTAACAGTTTGAAGAGGCATTTGCAAGAGCTCCTGTTCTCTTCTCTTTTCCTAAAAAAAAAAAAAAAATGAAAAAATGTATGACTTTTACACAGATATCAAACATACTGCCCAACTGCAGCATCTGTGGGGCTTTCATATGACACTCTCCTTCACACTTCTTTCCCAGGAACACCTGTTCAATTATTCACATCTATCTTCTTGGACAGCACATTCAAAAAAAGAGATCAAACTTAACTGTGTACACATCTTCATTTGAATCAGAAGATATGAAAGTAGTTATGTAAAAGTCCTTCCTACATTAGTAATATTAAAAGTATTATGTATGCACTGTACTAATCTAAGCTGATTTCGTCTTTAAAGGAGCCAAACCCACCCTCTGCTGGGGTCAATGCACTACTTACTATCTGTTAACAAAGAACAGAGCTTATTGCAGCTTATTCTTCAAACTGACTTCAGTTTTTCTTGACGGTGCTCTCCATTAGCTGGATAAACCTCTTCTCAAACCAGCTTTTTTCCTAAGTTGGTTTATTACTTTGACTGTTTATTTTAAGAGAATTTGAAACCTTGCTCTGGTCAATAATAGGTAATCTCTGCCTCTTTGACAGATGTCAAGGAGAAAGAGACCACAGTCCTTCCCACATACATACACAGGCATATGCATTCACCAAATACACAAACAAATACTATGAAGTGTAACTGTCTGTTGCATGACTTAGTTTAGATGGGAGGAACATGAAGTTCCTCTTTCTGGAAAGATTTATGACCACTGAAAGCATAAGTAAACCAAAGCGTACATAGTATAAATCCAAAAAACAGCATCAGTTGTGCTTCTCCAGAACCACAAATGCCCTGAGCTTCACTCAAATCTACTACTGCCGAAAGCAGCTCTAGGAGCTCATGACTAAGATGAAGAAAATGAAACTAACAATTTAGTTAGTTTTCATACCTTTATTTGGCTTTAAATTTAGTTCCTTCAAATTTAATCAGTTCTTTACAAGTTTAATATGAAAAGCACCTATATAAAGAAACATATTCATCACTGGTTATTTCTTGATACTCTCTATGCCATGAGATAAAGAAACAAAAATTCTACCCACTAGCCATTAATGAGATATAGATTGTGGAACAGATTGATTTCCTAGATACATGGCCCTCTGGAAGCTTGATAAAGGTCGTTTATAACACAGTTTAAGACACAGTTAAGCCTAAATACCAATTCCCTAAATGGTAACAGTAAATCTTCAGCTTCTGTACTTTCTTTTGGATTAGTATGCAAACTGATCTTTACTTGCTATGTTCAAAAACCAGTTGGAAAGTCTGCCATAAAAACCAAATTTTGCTGATTTTCATTACTATAATCACAACAAGGAATTGCAAAAATTTGAAACAGACCTAGAAAAGAACCCCTTCATTCCACTAAGAATCTCAGTAACCAAATTCTCCATTCAAAAATAAAGCCAGTCTACACCTCTAAGCAATTCATTAGCGATACTATACAGGTCTTTATTTTATCTTCAAAAAGTTCTCAGTTAAGACAAAAGAATAAAAGTCATCATAACACCTTTTTAGTTCACAAAAGCTTAGCAAAATTGATTTGTTTCATCTAACACTTTACCATCTTGACTTCTTGAAAGAGAGGAATCTTGCTACTCAAAACTACTTACATCAAGTATAAAAATCTTTCAAGCAGTGCCTAAGTACTTTACTGGGAACTCTTTAACCCAATCTTTCAATCTAACCTCCTTTTAAAGAATTTCGCAATGAGAAAAAATAAAGAGAAAAGACAAGACGAACAAGATCAGTTAGTAGGTGATAAAAAAAAGTAATGGAACAGATTAATACAGTCTTTATGAGTGCACAAGCAGATTGCAGGTCATATAGAGAAAGAAATAGTTTTGTACAACTGACATTTTTGAGAATTGAGCCAAACTTATGAAAACAAAGGCACAAAAGTCGTTGAATGAATTGCTGGCAGGTATGAGTTGATCATTAATAAGTCTGTATGAACTAGAAAAATGGACTGAGGTAAGCGGAAGAAGGGATGTCTTTCCTTTACAATTCAATTTCCTAATACTATTTGAACTTCAACTGTTACTACAAAGTAAAATTAGACATGTATAAGCACATTAGGATCTTTTGAACACAGGCCTAGGGTCTGAGATAAATTAATACAAAAAATAAGACAATATCTGTTAATGAACAAACCAGTTTGAACTTCAATGGTTCCCAATTGAACTTATCATTAAGAGCATGCAAATGCATGCTAACAAACATACAACCAACTCAGTCCCCTCAATGTTAACATGTCACAGAAAAGAATCACTTGCACATTTTATATAACCGCCTAAAAAAGAACATCAGAGATGACATCAGCAGTAGTATTACAGATGACTAATCGCACTGATCTAAAAACATTGCACTGTCACTTTAAAATAATTTGACAGATTTTCGTATCTTGCAGAAAAATTGATAAAACTGATCTCAAAGATGAGCAATGGCTCACTAACATCACAGAAAAAAAATAAATACTTTAACTTTTCAGTTAAAGAAACTTCAGACTCAACTTTTCCTTTGAACAATTTCCTGTGGGACTTCTAGTATTTGTCTCCTTGAAAGCAATTAGGAATCTACTAAAGTAGCTAGCTAATGAACCAACTTAACAAATAGCATGATTCAGTTAGTATCCCTGCAATAAAGGGGTATTTGACAACAGCCAGGGGCTATGTCACAGCATAACTGGAGATACTATGTGATTTTTAAGTGACCTTAATAAGGAAGCATGACCACTCCACAACAAAAAGCCAATATGAAAACACCCTGCTGCACAACACTTGATCTTTGAAGACACAGACCATGGCTGCAGTTTTGCACAGAGCTTTTATACACGTGGCAATTGCTTAGCCTCAATGGACCTAAATTATCTGAACTCGGACAGACTGCCTGAGCCTGTGAGAAAAGAGGACAGGAACACTGTATTAACAGTATGGAATACTAGTGTTACTTGTGTTATTTCCTAGAAAATGTTCTCCCCATCCCCAATGGGGTATTTAGCATATTTTACAATGGAAGAAAATTTCTTGCAATTGTTACCTTTCACCTGACAAAGAATAAAAGGTTTCTTAAGTGTCACAATTGACAACAGAGACATATGATGACACTTTGAAAGTTCTACTATCTCTAATTTAACAAATTCAGCATGTATTTTTCTAATGTAAAATATGGGAAAAGAAAGTTATTTTAAACATTTGTTAATAGGAAGTACAAACAACTTTTAATTTTTTCTTGATACACTGTAATCATTATCACCACCTAGATTTTGTTACATTACATAACAGCTGTTTCTAAAGCAATGAAATCCAGAGAATGTTACCACACTGACAGGACTGCAGCCTTGTTTTCTGTACCCTCAACTTTTCATTCTTTCTTCAGGCCACAATTTTTTTCAAAAACAAAAACTTCAGAAGAAACATATGTAACTTAGACTGCCATAACCAAAAATGCAGCAGACAATTTCCACAAACAACCCCCACCGACATCAACCAACCCCCACCACTTCACAAAGCTAAATCATTTTCATTTTGGACTCAAGCTCAAACTCTCATGTAGACTTCACAGTTGGCATTTTGAATCTTTCAGTATTAATTCCTTACACATTACTCCAACTATTTCACACCTAAATATATTCAAAGAGTGAGACATCAAAAATTAATTTTAAAAATTGAAAACAAACCACGAAAAGAGCTGTCTGAAGATAAAATAAACTAATAATATAGGAAAAACCATTGGTTTCTACACATTTTTTCAGTGAGATGTATGAGGTGCTGCCCTGGGAACAATCTTCTAGTCAACTAATGTTTGAATAAAGGAGTGAAGTTTAAGCAAACATCACTAAACAGCATTTTAATTTGATGTTTACTTAAGGAACAAAAAACATAGCTTGAGCGACTCTGAATTCAGTGAATAGTGGGTTTTAGTAGCTAATACAATTAACACACTTAAAGAAGTCTAAACCTCAGTTGTTTACACTGAGGTAAGTATATACTCTGTAAAAAAGACAGTTCAACTGTTCTAAGACTTTTACTAAGACAACTTGTTCTTTTACTAAGAACAACAAAAAGTTCATAGTTTTGGCACCTGTTTAGAGTTTGACAACTGAACTGGGAAATAATAAATAATAACAGCATTCTGAACATTACTGATACGCAAACTTAATATGAAAACATATTGTGTGATACATTACAGTAAAGTAGTATTACTTCATGCAAAACAACTGACTTAGGTCATGTAAAGAAGCAGAAAATACCTGTACAGAGCCACCATGTCTGTCAGATGCCAGGTGAGCCCTCAAATGATGTGGATTGGTTTGCTGTGAGTCCCAAGCCGCCCTATGGTCTGTTGACTACCATTTTTGAATGTATTAGGATTTATGCAAAAGAAGAAGAAAAATATAAAAATAAACAATTTGTTCATTAATTGTCATATATTATTTTTGAAAAGCACAGAAGCACTACACACTCAATCCCTATGCAGACTGCACTTCCACATTTTCAAGACATGCCTTCATATATATTTTCATACAGAGTTGAAGTAGCTAAACCTCAAACTTTTAAGTAAGAAAAAGCACACTAACACAACCCTCCAGTTTTGCTTAGGTAAACTGACACAGCTCTGAATTCTTAATATTGTTACTGCCTAAGTCATTAGCCTGGTTTAAAAAAAAATTGAAAATGTTATACATACATGTTAGAACTGAAAGAGAGGATACAGTGCATGGAAGAGAAACACTGAATAAAGAAGTGTAAGTAGGGAGAAAAAACACTACTTATTCACTACACTATATCATAGCTCCAAATAAGCAAGATTTTAGGAGATATTTGTCTGTCTTTACATATGCAGACTTTAACTAAGATCTACTTAAATCAAAGTGAAAACAAAGAAAACCTACAGTCAATTTTATTTTCAAGTTCTAATAAACACATAGCACAAATCATTAGAGAAAAGACAGTAATGCTGATAATCTTACATGAGCAGTTTACCTGATTTTTGGATTGTTGCATTCTGTCTCTGTGCTGATATGCTTCTCTGTTTGAAGACATTGTAGGGTCTGAATGTATTGAACCCACTGGAGTAGGCTACAAATATAAATAATATGTAGCAACTGGTAAAAAAAATAAATTTCTAAGTCTCACCAAAAGTTACTGGTTTGTAATAGAAAATAATTTATAAATCTGACAGTTTCAAGTAACACAAAATTATCAGATTAAAGTAGAAGCTTCACTAATACCAACAAGATAAAAGCAAACCATGACTTTACAGAATGTATTGAAGTAGCAATTCTAAGTATTATCATACATCTAAGTATTAATTTTCGGAAAGACTTTAGGCTGATACTTTCTGCAGTTAGCAGTTATGACATTCTGATGAAACCTGATGAAAGCCTTAAAATAATTTTTAATGCTAAACACTAAAAAAGTATTTTGCAATAAAACAAATGCTACAATTCTTTCAGATAACACAGAGTACTGCAGAGTGAAACTGAATAATCTGAAACTAGTCAAACATCTACATATTAGCCCTCCCTTCCCTACATAATAAAAAGAAGTGAAAAATTTGAGAAGATGAAGAAAACTCCATCCTCTACCATTTCTTAAATTATATAAACAGCGTGTTTCCTGAAACCTTAGGTGCACTGCAATGAAATGTGCAATGAACTATGCAATATTTCTTCATAGCGAACTGATAAATATCTGGAATGCCTATCTCATATGCAGAGAAGTTATAGCTCTGCATTTCAAAAATACTGGGAACAAAAAAATACATGCAGTAATGACAATTTCTTGCAAAATTTTAAGTTCCTTCAACTCAAAAAACAATCTGAATTTCTACCACCTCATTTTGGATTGAGCAAAGACGTACTTTGATATTAAGTGCACATTTAGAAAGAGACTGAATATGAAGCACTCAAGCCAGAAGATAATGTCAGAACATGCATCTGTAGATGGGCTTGTAATAGCAGCTGTTCACAACTCTATTAGCAGTCTTGAGATGCACGTATCTTATGAAACTCAAAACTGATCATAGAAAAACCCATTATATTACTAACAGCTGAACTGTACTCACCAATTGTTTGCCAATCCAGTCATATTCATAATCAAACATATAGCCTTTCCGATCAAGCAAGTCTGTGAAGAGCTTTCTTAGGTAGTCGTAGTCTGGCTTTTCAAAAAAATCTAACCTTCTTACATAACGTAGGTAAGTAGCCATTTCCTCTAGATAAATAAGAAATATATATTTGCCATTATCTGTTCTAATGGAAATCTAAAAAGTCCCCACTTCCTTATTTCATTTTAGAGTAACTTGTACCTCTCACCACAAAACCTGAAGTTGTTCACCATGAATCTGTGAATTACCAGAAAGAAAAGTTACTTAATAATGTTCTTTGAGATGCTATCATATTCTGAGATATACTACCATACTCCAAACATATCCTAGCAAGTGAGACCCCACTAATTTTTCTTTCATGTTACCTGTTGAGATCTTCTATTCAATATTCCAATTCTAATGCATGGTGTGCAAAAATGTGTGTAGAGAAATGCCACTACTTTCTTCTTTCTTTCCAATCAATTTTATAGAGACAAGACTAAAGAAAGGTAAAGAAAGGGGTATATAACAAAAGGATCAGCTTTGTGTCCACAAGGCCTATTGTGGACAGGATTTCCTTTCATTTGTCATGAGCTACTCTCAGCAAATCCACTTTGCCTATCAATCATATTTTGATTACCTTTCAAGGTGTTCACTTATATTTTGGCAAAATCATCTCCAAATCCACTTTGCCTACCAATGATGTTTTGATTACCTTTCAAGGTGTTCACTTATATTTTGGCAAAATCATCTCCATGTCACACATGTCCCCCTGTTCCAAGCACTTTACTACAACTTTTAAGAAACGTCATATTTCCATCTGTCCAATTTTCCAAAACCTCATTGACTCTTCTTCTACTTACAGAGAACTAGAAGTGACACCTGAAACTTACAAGTTACTTTAAATATTAGCTCAAGCTGCAGCTTGTTTTTAATAGGGGTATGACACCAGATTTCAGCTGAAAAGGCTTGTAAAATTTTCAGTGTGAAGATACATGTGCAGACTAGTTGATCACTGTAAGCACACAGAGAATTTTTTTAATGTTTCTTTTAGAAGAATCTATATTTGAAGAACAACAGCATTAGCTTACTGCTGCTTCAAAGGATAATTCTTCTATCTGGGCCCATTCTTGTTTAACTTACCCATCAATGATTTGTGCAAAGGGGCAGAGGCCTGCTCAGCAATTTCACTGACACACAAAGCTGGGAGCAGTGGCTGATACCCCAGAGGGCTGTGCAGCCCTTCAGAAGGGCCTCAACAGGATGGAGAGATGGGCAAAGAGAAACTTTTTGAAATTCAGCAAAAGCAAATGCAAGGTCCTGCAGCTGGGGAAAAATAATCCCCCGCAGCAGCACAGGCTGGAGGCCAAACCTGCCAGAAAGCAGTTCTGCGAAGGACCTGGGAGTCCTGCTAGACAACAAGCTGTTCATGAGCCAGCAGTGTGCCCTGGGGCAAAGAAGGCCAATGGAATCCTGGAGTGCATTATGAAGAGGGAGGTGATCCCATACTCAGTGGCTGTGTCCAGTTCTGAGTTCCTCAGTACAAGAGAGACATGGAGCTACTGGACTGGGTGCAGCAAAGGGCTATCAAGTTAATCAAGGGACTTGAGCATCTCTCATAAGAGGAAAGGTTGAGTGAGCTGGGCCTGTTCAGCCTCTAAAAGAAGCAACTGAGAGGGACCTGACTAATACATACAAATATCTAAGGGGTGGTTGCCAATAGGAGGGATCCAGGCTCTGCTCAGTGGTGCCCAGAAATAGCAGGAGATGCAATGGGCAGAAAATGATGCACAGGAAGTTCCACCCGAACAGAAGGAAGAACTCCTTTACTATGCAGGTGACTGCACACTGGAACAGATTGCCCAGAGAGGCTGTGGAGTTTCCCTCACTGTAGATATTCAAGAACGACCTGGACATAATCCTGTGCCATGTGCTCTAGGATGGCCCTGCTTGAGCAGGGAGATTGGAGTACATAACCCGCTGTGGGCCCTTCCAACCTGACCCATTCTGAGATTCTGTGATCTATTACATGTACTGTAATTTTAAACCCAGATATTAAGCGATTACCTACGTCAGTTTCATTTTATAAATTAACACACAACATTTTTATTGACAGCAGACATTACCTGGGAAGTTTTCACACAATACTTCTATAGGAGTTGCTCGTTTAGTGTCTCCAATTTTCTGGTAACGTTCTTTTAATGTATCTGCCTATGACAGAAGAACAAACAAGCTTCTGAAGTTATACAGCTTGCAGACACACACTCAAAAAAACCCCAAACATGTCAATAAAAGCTGATGGTCTGAAAATAGGACAGAGGAATCAGAGGAAGATAACAAAACCCACTACCTTTAAACCTTGCCATGGAAGACTTCCTCTGAGAAAATACATAAACATATGACCCAAAGCTTCCAAATCATCTCTTCTACTTTGCTCTGAAACAAAATGCAAATATTATTAGAAACTTTCATCTGTGTAATTTTACATTATATTTAAAAGACTAGCTTCCAGATTATATAAAAAGAATTGTTAGGTATAAAGTACTTGAAACCAAACCGAGCATGTGGGGGCACTCTTGTGTACTATGGACTGCCTTAAGAACACAGCTAAATCCAGGAAAAAAGCAGATACACACTGCAGGTATATTCATCTCAACAGCACTTTAAGCAAATCATCTTGCTGTAAGAAATTATTCTCATTCTAAAACACATTTGACCCTTAAAACTGCATTTTAATTCCAACATTTTTTAAATCTATTATTTGTGAATTTGAAACAGTTTAAGAAAGCTTCAATAGAATTAATTTTTCCTTTACAAAATCATAAAAAAGACAGTGTTTTCCTCAGGGACCCATTATGGAATTTCTGAGTAAGCCAAAGGTAGATTGAAGAAGGCTCAGAAGTACTATTATTTGAACAGAAATCACCATGTACATACAGCCTGCTATCAAGTCTAGCTGACGTATGAACTTTCACAGCTCACCAAAGCTACAATTTTTCATCTGCAGTAAAGCAGTGGCAGTCCTTCAAAAAGTTCACAGAAGGTTAAAGAAAAAGGAAAGCAACAAGGAAAACACCCTGTATTCAGAGTTTTCAAAGTACATTTCACATAGATTTAAATTAAATCTCATTTTTGCGAAAACTGAGGGTAATAGAGAATAGTGAGTCTTTCAATTACTAGAGGAAAACAGATCTTTTCATTTCCACTTGACTTCATACTGTATTGCTGTTGTAAGAAATGTTATACATTGTATTACGTACTGTAGTAAGAGCCAGTTTTTAATTCTAAATTTGACTTTCTCCCTGACACAAGGAAGAAAAACAAAATAATAACGCTGTTTCTACTCAGTATTTCACAAAACAAAATCACTATGCTTCAATAACAAGAGAAATGGAGTAGGAAGGTAAATGAAAAAAATGCCTGATTTTTTGAACGCAGTCAAGTCAACAAATCCAAATCCTGGCTCTGATCTGATCAACACATAATATTGCCATAAATATTCTGCATCTGAAGAACCGTTTTTTATTTTCATAAAAATAGAACAATGTACTTACTACTCTGTTTTCTAGCCCTATCTTCTCATTTGAACACCAAATAACACATATTATCAAACAAGTAAGAAAATACCAAAAAAAGGATGGTGGTAACATGTAGGCTACTTCTGGCCCCTCACTTCATCACACATTTGCCAGTCATATAAAGCTCTTTCAGTCATTTCTCCTTCACTCATTTGCATGTTTCCAATTCCCTTGCCAACACTCTTCTTGTTTGTGCTCACTTCTCCATTCTTGCTGTCACTGCTGCCACTTGTCTCAGGGAGGGCCCTCCAGACAGAAGGGTCCCATTTGAATTTCTCTGACAACCCTACAACATCCAGCTTGCTGACCACATGCTATCCTGATACAACATCACAGGTTAAGAGGAAAGCAGGAGTAAGCTGCAGAGTCCTTGCCAGGTTTCAGTTTGTGAAAGCAATGTTAGGTCCAAGTGCTAGCAGAAATCCTGTGCTCTTTATGTGGTAGGGTGAACATGCAGAAAATCTCTACTTCAAGGCCAGTGCCCCTGACAAACATCTTGTGCAATGCAGCACATTTCATGTAAGGTAGATCAGTGCTAAGATGGCAGCAAAGCATAGAGGAATGTTAAAAGTGTGCAACAGATGGTCCATCTACAGGCAACACTTGGATACGGCTCACAAAAATGTACTGAAAAGCTCCACTTGGTCTTTGCTAAGGGACAATAATTCCTCTCTTTCAATTAATTTTTACAAGTTATGCCAATGCAAAATTAACCCTTTCTCCTTTTAAAAAAACAACCAAACTAATAGCATCTTATTGAGGCAATTGCTCCTTTACAGAGAGTCTATCTATGAAACTGCTAATCCTTATTATTTCAAATCAAGGTCTTTTGTGGTGTTATTTTGCTGGGGTTTTATTTGGTTGTTTTTTGGGTTTTTTATGATATGTGGACTGTTGACTATATTTCTGTAGCACAACAGAAATTTTTCTGGGAACTAGGATAAAACATCTAAATTCACAGTGCCCTCAAAAGTATGCTGTGGGAAAGGATTTTGTGTTTGTTCTAATTTGTGTGAGAGGAATTGTTACTTAGAATCCATTCAAGTTCTTTACTGGTCATTCTTGAGTAATTAAGAAACAGTAGCCAAATATCCTTTCCTATGGAAACCTTCAAGATGAGCCTGAGAAACCCAAAGACTATATATTGCTATTATTCAAAGAAGGACATCCAAAAAACCGGAAAAAATTAGCAGTGGACTAGCTGGAAGACAAAAGGATTTCAAGCATCAGCTGGAGGAAGGGCTGCTGATGTATACGAATCCTACTGTATCACATTTTAATGAGATTGAGAGGACATGTTGCCTGAAAGAGAATGCAATCATAACAAATATACAACAAAGCTTTAGGGTACATGGTTTCCTCTCAAAGAGATCATCTGAAGCTAGCTAAATTGTAAGAAACTAATATTTTTTTATTTAGCTCATAAACTACAGACAATTATCTCAATTCAAATAGGCTGTTTTAAATAAAAAAATAGAGCTTCATTCAGCAGGCTATCCCCAGAAATTATCTTTTTTTAGCCTAAACAATTAAGTAACCATAACACAGTTTAAACAACAGACATTCAGTCTCTACTAAGCATCCAGCTTATTAAAGCATCCAGCTCCCTAAAGAAAGTTCAGGAATGCTCTCTAGAGGTAGACAGACACCACCTATTTAGGCTTCTAGATTTAGAGGTAGAAAGATATTATCTATTTGGATCAGAAGACACAGTATTAGTTATGGTGAAGATGACATGGTTAGATAGAGAGATGGGAAGTGATTACCTAGCTTGAACTGTCAGTTATGAAGTTTTGCAAAAATAAATTTTAAACCCAGAGTCTGTAGCCTCACTAAAAAATGATTTGATTTAATTTAATAGTATGAGGAAAGAGACCCTTTTCTCCTGAAAAAAACCCGCGAATCCTGAAGTTAGTGGTTCTGGTTCATAAAAATGAATGCCAGTTTTATCATTAGTACACACTGTTGTCTTAAGAATAATACAGACTGAAAGTAAAAAAAAAAATCCTCTTATTTTATGTATACCTTTAAATAAGGGTGCAAAGACTAATTTATTGTTTTTATTAGAGAAACTGTTTCATATAACTGTGGATTTATAAGGTTAACTTACACAGAGAAAAGGACTTATCTAAGACAGCTAAAATTCTGCCCTGAAGTCCAGTGATAATTCAGTGAGCATGAGAAGGAAAACACCGAATTTCCTAGAGGGGAACCCAGGTCTGGGAAAGACTTCATCCTGCACCACTGGCTCAGTGACAAGCAAAAGTTGCTGCCATCTCCTGTAGAGCCATCACCACAAAAAAACTACTACTACAAATGCAGATTTTTTTTTTTTCTTTTTGAGCTACTGGAAGAACTTTAGGCTAATAAAAATTTAGGACTAAATGTCTGCTGTTCTTGCAATAAGAAGTTAATTAAAATTGGTCCAATATAGAATTATTTGTGGACGGTTTAGATTACAAAGAAGTCTGGCCCCTATAAAAATTCAAAATCTAGAACCTATGACAGCTCTGACAAGAGAGTACACGTATCAAAGGTAAGAATGGGGTTCTCCTAGTTTTGCTTGAGAATAAGTACTTGTTTAAAGAAATTGGCTTCATTTGGCCTTTCTACTCATATTAAGAGCAGACTTGCTTCATTCCCAGAAAAGTTTCAAGTATTCATTGTACGATAACTAACCTCTGCCTCTGCAATAATTAAGCACCATCATGAAAAGACCAACAGACCAATACAATCAAGGATATGGGTAGCTCCCCAGAGACCATCACAGACGGCTAGATTAGAATAAGTTGTGATTCCATGTGACTATATTTTCTGTAGCCAAATAACTTAGACAACACTTTAACACATTGATCTTCCGAATGTAGGGGAATCCCAAAATAATTACCAAAGTATATATCCATCAGAGACAGAAAACTGCAGGACTTTTAGAGATCCAGATTTTTGTCTTCATTAACCTCCCAGTCAGAGTCTACACTCTCTGGAATCTCACTTTCCCTTCTGAAAATGAAGTGAACTGGAGAAGATGCACAGTGTAATTTTATCCCTAAGAGAAATTATCTTATGGAAAGGTAGGGCAACAGCTATGCGCTAGTAAGGGCTGCAGAGTATTTGTATTTCCTTCAAATAGCTCTATGAATAAAGCCACATTATCCTTCACATAGAAAAAATATACTCTATTGCATACACAAATTCCCAGCTTAGCACAAAACTACCAGAAATCCTTGATCAAATGTCCCCTCTGAAACAAAAGATTATTCATTACAGGATGTTCAGTAACTATGTATTTCCTATATACACTTTTTTAAAAGAGTGGGCTTTGGTGATTTTGAGCAAGTTTTGATTACACATTTAAAGTCCTTCTAGTAACTGTGCATTTGTTATGATACTTTTAAATACCACGGATTTATACTAAAACATACTTTTGATTCAAGGACAACATCCTTCCCTACTCATACGTACTAACAGATAGAGGTCAATAGAGACATAGTTAAAAGTAACTTACAAGAGAATATGAACCTGACAATCTCCTTCTTTACTGAGAACATTTAGTTTTTTACAAGGGTCAGCTGTCAGACCATTCAAGCAGCTCAGGAAATTATCTACAGACTAAAAACACCACCCTAAAAATACCACTATTTTCAGAGCAAACTGTATCCTACATGCTACTGTCTCTGTAAACACAGAGCTTGAGGACCTTCAGTGTTCTATGTGTCTCACTGCCTGAATTTGAAAATATACTATTTTTAGAGGAATGTCACAGAACACACAAAAAAAAAAAAAACCATAAAAACACCACAAAAAAAGGAACAATTCAGGCTCTTTAGGAAGGAGAGGCAAGGGGACACCAGGAGGCAATGTCACCGGCCGTGGCAATAGCCAACTGAGTGCATGGAGTTTTTCCTGGGGATAGATGAGGAGCTGACCGAGAGCTATTGGGGAAGGTTTAATGGGAGGGCAGGGTTAGGCGGCCACAAGCACCCAAATCAGGAACACTGAGCAGCTGAGTCCTTGTGGTGATGCATCCCTCCCCCACCTCTTCCAGGCCACACTGCAATCTGAAAAAGCTCATTAGGTCTCAGCTGGACAAACAGCACCTTGGCTCAGCTTCTCTTGAGTTTATCCGAAACACTCTGCCCCCGGGAACCTTTGCTGTCTAACAAGCTCATGTCATCTTTATGAACAGCCTTGGAAACTATTTTTCTTCCTCACGTAGCATAACATCCCTGTTCTCACACCTTCAAAGAAAGTGAGCCAACCCACACTGTGGCCAGGATGAAACATTACTATGACTACAGCCCACTCTCTTGTGACCCTATATAAACAGTGGTCTAAAATGAGAACCTTTGAGTTCTTCTGGACTGCAGCAGCTGTGACAAGCAACCTCTCTCTAAGCAGGGCCTCTCAGAGCCCACGAAGTCTCAAGTTTGCTGTACTCAGAAGACTGCTGAACAAAAATGAACCATGGGCCAATATCCCCAGCTCCTCGAGGCTCAACTCTTTGCACAATGAGGAGGTGCAAAAACACCCAAAGTGGGTATTTCACTGCCTTCAAGGGGAATTTTTCACAGGTACATTGCTCTGTGTGCATAAACATACACATATGCTACAGCAAATTCTGGGAGAAATGCTGCTCTCTTAGATGTTCAAGTATCTTGGATATGAAAGTAAGTTAGGCCTGTAAGTATAAGTTAGGTTAAATGCTGTTAAGTGTTATTCCTATGTTGAATTGTTAAGTTTAAGGTATAAGTTAAGGCGTAAGTTAAGGTTAAATACTTCTGAGTGCTGTTAAGCTTTTAGACTGTATTCTTTTTTTATACGTGCCCTCACTCTCCTTTTGTCACTTGTCACACACACCTAAACACACATACAAGCCCTAGACAGTTCTCAGTTCATTTTTGTTTTGATTGACCGGATTTTGTTGGGGTTTGGGTTTTTCCCTTTTTCCTTGGTGTAACTGACTAGTAAGCAGCAGAGTGAATCTTGCAAAGAACTTCGTTGTGCTGTTGCTTAATATTAAATGAGGTTTTTACTGATACCCTTGCTGTTGATTTTTTAAGCGATCTCAAACACTTGTTCCTAACAGCTGTCTACCGATATACAGGATTCACCTCATGTTTAAAAGCTCTGGTCCTCATGGGGAACTTCAACCACTCTGGTATCTCTTGGAGTGACAAGACAGCAATCCATTAAGCTATCATTCATGGTAACTTCCTTTTCCAAGTGACAGAGAAGCTAAAAAGGAGATGTGCCATGCTGGAGCTTATTCTCACCAGTAAGGAGAGGCTGGTGGAGAATGTGAAGCTCAAGGGCAGCCTTGGCTGCAGCAATCATGAAATGCTGGAGTTTGAGATCCTAAAGTAGTGAGAAGGGAGCAAAGCAAGCTCAGTACCCTGAATTTCAGCAGATGCAACTTGGTCTCTTCAGGGATCTGTTTGGCAGTGGTACCATGAGATAAAGCTCTGCAGGGGAGCAGGGCCCTAAGAAAGTTAGTTAATCAAGCATGAATTTCCTTAAGCCAGGAGCAATGCCTTCCAACAAAGTCATGCAAAAACCATCAGGAGGCCTGCATGGAACAGTGTGCTCCTGGATGAATCCAAAGAAAATAAAGGAAGCATATAGAGAGGAGAAGCAAGGACAAGTAGTCTGGGAGGTATACAGAGAAATAGTCTGAGGAGCCAGAGATCAGCTTAAGAAAGCTAAAGCCCTGACAGGATTAAATGTGGCCAGGGATGTTAAGGGCAACGAGAAGATCTTCTATATGTATGTAAAATGGTGACAAAAGGAAAACTACAAAAAATGTGAGACGTCTCCAGAAGGAAACAGGAGATCAGAGATATGGAGAAAACTGAGGTAAAAAATTACTTCTTCGCCTCCGTCTTCTCTGGCGTGAATTCCAGTCACATCACCCATGTCAAAGAAGACAAGGGCAGGGACTGAAAGAATGAAGAACTACCTGCTGTAGACCAGGTTGGAGGTCATCTAAGGAACCTGAAGGTGCACAAGTCCATGGGACCTGCTGAGATGCATCCACGAGTCTTTAGGGAACCTCAGGCAAAGACACTACACATTCTCCACTACATCCGTGAAGCTACCTATATCATTACAGCCTAGGAAAGATTCCACAGATGAAAAAAGGAGAAAGATAACCGTCATTATTACAAAGGGAAGAAAAGGAAGGCATGAGGAACTAAAGGCCTGTCAGTCTCACCTCAATGCCTGGCAAGATCACAATGTAGATCACCTGGTAACTAATTATACCAAGGGAGATGGGAAATAAGGAGGTGACCCATAATGGTCAACATGGCTTCAGTAAGGGCACATCATGCCTAACAAATGTGGTGGCCTTCAACACAGTTACAGTATTGGTGCATAGACAGTGCATACCTGTCTATGTGCAAAGCATTTGACACTTTGACACTTCGACACAGGATATCCTTGTCTCTGAACTGGAGAGACACCAATTTGACAGATGAAACAAGTGGATAAGGAATTGGCTGAGCAGTCACACTGTAAGTTGTGGTCAACAACTCCATGTCCAAATGGAGAGCAGTTGTTTAGGGGTCATACTGGGACCAGTGCTGGGTAACACCTTTGCTGGTGTCATGGACAGCGGGATCAAGAGCACCCTCAGCAAGTCTGCCAATGACATCTGGCTGCATGGTGCTGTCAACATGCTGGAGAGAAGGGATGCCACAGGGGGACCTGGACAGGCCTGGGAGGTGGGCCTGTGTGAACATGAAGGTCAACAATGAAAAGTACAAGGACCTGCACCTCGGTTAGGGCAATCCCAAGCACAAACACAGGCTGTGCAGAGAATAGAGAGCAGCCAAGAAGGACTTGTGTGTGCTGGTGGATGAGAGGCGGGACACGACCCTCCAATGTGCACTCACAGCCCAGAACGCCAAATGTGTCCTGGGCTGCATCCAGAACAGTGTGGCCAGTAGACTGAGGGAGGGGATTCTATACCTCTGCTCTGGTGAGATCCCACCTGTAGTGCAGCAGCATCCAGCTCTGGGGTCCCCAAGGTAAGAAGGCCACAGACCTGATGAAGCAAGTCCATGAAGACATCCAGGTAGTGCTCTTCCTATGAAGGCAGTCTGAGAGTTGGTGCTGTTCAGCCTGGAGAAGAGAAGGCTTCAGGGAGACATTAGAGCACCTTCTAGTACCCAAAGGGAGCTGGCAAGAAAGCTATGGAGGGACTTTTTACAAGGAAATGTAGTGACAGGACAAGGACTAGTGGCTTTATGCTGAAAGACAGTAAGTTTAGATTAAATATTCAGGAGAAGTTCTTCAGTGTGAGAGTGGAAAGACACTGCAACACATTTCCCAGAGAAGCTGTGGATGTCTCATCCTTGGAACTTGTGCAAGGTGAAGTTGGATGGGGCTTTGAGCAATCTGGTGTTCCAACCTATGGCAAGGTAGTCAGAACTGATGATCTTTAAGGTTCTTTCCAACCCAAAATTTCTATGATTAAACAAGTTACCAGCAGACAAAATAATCAGCCACATAATCAAAATTCAAGTTTTTCAAGTAATTACCAGTTTTACATTTTGGTTTCTTTTTCTTAAACGTTTTTGGGGCAATCTTCTTATTTAAGGAGGAGTAAAAAAAATTAATTTGATTTTAAAAGTGGTTGTGACACTGTTGAAAATTTTATAATAATCAGAAGTCTATCCTGCCTAGTGGAGACAAGAGCCCAGTATCAAAAATGTAACAGTCACCTTAAGCTGACATCAACATTTATGCCTGAAAAATATAGTGAATGCTTCTTTTATCTGAAGAACCTGAGTTCCAAAAGTAGTATTTAGAAAGCTCAAACCCTACACTTGAGGTGTTCGAGCATGCCCACTTAAGAGCAACAAATCTGGTGAAGGGTCTGGAGCACAGATCTTATAAAGAGCAGCTGATGGAGCTGAGTGTTCAGAAAAGGAGATTCAGAGGCGAGCTTATCACTCTCTACAATTCCCTGACAGGAGGGTGTAGCCAGGTGGGGGGTTGGCCTCTTCGCCCAAGGAGCAAGGAATAGGACAACAGGAAAAAACCTCACATTGAACCACAGGAAAGTTTAGATTAGATATTGGGAACACTTGCTTCACCAAAAGGGTTCTCAAGCATTGGAACAGGCTGCCCAGGAAAGTGACTGAATCACCATTTCAGAGGTATGTTAAAAGCCTTGTAGATGTGGTGCTTAAGGACATGGTTTAGTTTAGTTCACATGGTTGGACTCGGTGACCTTAAGGATATTTTCCAACCTAAGTGATTCCATGGCGCTGCTTTATTGGTAAAGTACCTTATTCCTGTCTGAAAAGCGTGAATGGTTTCTCATTTGCTGTATTATCAGTTATGTTTACAGTTAAACTGTAAGTATTGAGCAACATTTTTATGACCAATTCAAAGACTAACCTAATCAGTGATTACCATGTAGTGATAATGGCTTACACAAATTCAAAGGGGTCTAACTAATTGTTTTCACTAGAAAACCTCTCTATAGCTAGAAGAAACAAAGAACTGAGTGCTCATACCTTTTTCAAGGTGAAATTATTCATTCAATAATAACAACTTTCCTATTTATATACATCCTGTAATTTCTTTAGTTTGCTGCATAACCTTTAACAACTCTGTCAAAGCCTTATAAACAGTGTAAGCACTAAAAAACAATCAAGAAACCAGCATCATCTCTAAGTTACTTTATTATTTTATGGTGCACTTCAAAGAGATCAGAGAAGCAAAGAAGCATTGAAAACCCAGTGTTACTGCAACCTATTGACTTTTCTGCATCTAATAAGCACATCTATTTCCTGTACACTTCACTCTGCCATGGTATATTTATAATGTGAAGGTGTTATGCTACAAAAAGATATACCTCATCTTTCTTTTAAGGATAGCTAATAAAGACGACAATTCCCAAGACATGATCATGATGATTAGAGATTCAAAAAAGATTCCCCATAAACAGTATTTTCATAAGGACAAACTATATTTTGCACAATACACAAAATTCGCTGTTCTTAATTATTATAGATTGAGAAAACCTGTAACTTCAAAGCAAGATGGTTTATGACAAATCACAGCTGTTTCTGTACCTGAAAAGCACACATACCTTTTCCTAAATGTGTATTTATACTCATGTATCTAGCTGTTCCTGTAAGGCTCTTGTGTTCTCGATATGGTATGTGCTTCTTTGTTTCTGGATCTACATACTCCTTTGCCAAACCAAAGTCTATAATGTGAATAGTTTGCTGTGTTTTGTTTCCAGGTCGTCCTATTAAGAAGTTCTCAGGTTTTACATCTCTGTATATCAAGTTCTTTGAATGGACATATTCCATACGAGAAATCTTCAATAAAAGAAAAAAAAAATAGTCAAGGAAGTTTAGTTTAAGCTTCAGGTTGCCACATTAAAATGTGTTAGAAGCTAAATATCTTATATTGACTTTATATGTAGAAGAAATTACCCCTCCTAATATCTTAAGACTGAAGTGATATTGTTCTTAACAGAGTATCTCCCAGTTAAAGTCAATGAAAATTGTACATTTTTCCAAAGCAGATACACCAACTGGTGTATTGGAAACTTTTGCACTGGACGTTAGTCATGAATCTTTTACATAACAGAAGTTTTCACCCCTCAAAGCAGCCGGCACAAGTATTTTTTGTGTACATTAAAAGTAAACCCAGAAATTGTATCACCAAGCAGTAAGCAGCAAAGCTCAATGTAGATCTATTACATATTAAAGATATAAATGAGAGAAGCACTGAAAGTTCATCACTACGCATATGAAGTCCATTCTAGCTGGACTGCTTTCTATCAAAATTTTCGTATTCAGAAAGGAACAGGAAGCATTAAATAAAACTGATCTTTGAACTTGTGAGGACTTGGGCATTTAAAAAAAAAGAACTTGGTCATTTTGCCTGTAAATAAGTTCAACGTGTCTGTTACACAATTACAGTCATGTTTTAAACAGCTATTTTTAACCATCATGTAAAAATACCAATATTTAGGGAAGAGGAAATCTAGTAAACATGCACAGCTTTAATTGTCCTTCTTTCCACTTCCATCCACCCTTAAGTCAAAACCAAATAAGAAAATTTTCAAAAAAAGTAAGTAATTCTTCATTGAATAATTTTCTGCTATAATTTCTGGAAGGTTTCAGGGAACTTTTCATTTGTTTGCTTGCTTTCTTATAAGAATATCCAGGAATTGCATATTTATGCTATTCAGGAGTCCCATAATTAATACAACTGCCTGTGTAGGCTAAAATTACTTTTATTTCCTTACAGTTTTCTTTTTTTAAAGAGTATGTCAAACTAAAATTCATGATTTTAGGTTGTGATGAGAACCCAGAAGACACAAGTAATTACTTTCATGAACTGACTTGAAAAACTGGAACAAAGTAAATCAAAGTAATGTAAGAGTATTCCTGCTTAAACTGTATCACAAGCATTTTAAATACCACCAACACCAATTTAAAACATGAGAAGTGCAAATCTCCTAAGTGAAGTAAGCATTTAATCCACTGAAGACTGATTTAGTTATTCTACTGAACACTCAAATTAACATCTATTCTACTTACCAACTGTATGGCTATCATAAGAACGGTTTTAAGAGAAAATGTCCTACCACACAAGTCAAATAAATCTTCCAGACTAGGTCCAAGTAGTTCTAGCACCATAGCATTATATTTGCCACATGGGCCAAAATAATAAACCTGAGGTATTCCATCTGTAAAATGAAAATACAAAGTAATGATAAGGGGTTAAATAAGATTAATGAACATAGCAATAAAATTCCTACCCAGTTTAGAGCTGATCTTAAGAATACATCTTTCACATAAAAGCAAAAATAAACCATATAAAAAATACAACAGGAATATTGAAGATAACCACAAAATATTTAACGACAATGGTACTATTACATATTTGACTTGTGGAAGATAGCAAGATTTTTATAAAAAAATTAAATTAGAACCTCTCTTATTAAGTTTTGTAACCATAAATTGAAACAGAGTTTTAATGATGCCATGAAGAAAGGCCTAAATAAGCTCTTGTACAAAAAAAATGCACTTAAATGTCATAAATTAAGGCTATTCCTACCTTTAGGAATAAAACCACCTTATTATCTAGAGAAATCATTTAAAAAAATCAAAAAGATTAATGAACTTGATAGTTTAATGATACACTAAGTCTGGATTTTATAGTTTTAAACAAACACACCTGCCTTAGGAAGACTGGCAACCCAGAAGTTTGAAAATATAAATGGTTAAAGCCTTATGATCCAATTTTACTTCCACCTTTTTGTACAATATGCATTGTCTATCTATTTCATTAAAAATAACTTGGCTTCTACTCATCTTTTTCACATGCACAGGACATCTTCGTTATTCAGAACTTTGTTTACTTCAAGGAAGCTAGTTATTCCAGATTTTTGGGCTTTCGTTCTTCAGTACATATCGTCTGTTTCATTTATTCCAAATATTTAATACTCTGAAAATGTATTCTTTTCATGTGAGCTTTTCCTACAATGTCCAATGTTACAAAACTGTACTATACAGAAGTACCACCCCTATTTTCAGAACACCTTAATGAAACACTGGATTTCACCTTCATTCTCTGTAGGTCAAATGTAACACTGAGTGTTTTCTGATAAAACCTTCACTTTTTCATACCTTACTATAGTGACACACTGAGGGCACGAATTTGTAATTATATTCATTACAGCTTTGGGTAAAAAAAAATATTAAAAAAAAACTTTTAGCAAAATTTATATCAAATAAATGCACTGTTTTTAAGAGGTTTTTCACTAATATCTTTTCTTACAAGTCAGAATATTTAAAGAAAATCCCCTAAAAATCCTGTTTAACTGTTCAGTTTTCAGAAGACTTGAGCTTGTTTTTCACTATGCATCATCACACCCATCTCTATACTAATATACTTAAAATGCATAATTGTACCCACTTCAGAAAGACTTCACAGAAATAGCTTATTGCTACCAATAAAGGAGCATTGACCATATTACATCCTGTATCAGAATATGGTACAAGATTGTGCTCTTCGATTTAAAAATATCATCCTGAATTATCAGATAGATACCTAAAACACTTGGTCTGCTGATCAGATGAAAATTCCAAAGTATCCCAAAACTGTGTTTAACATGTAATAACTTCTGCAGTGCATATGGAGCATCCGGTCTAACATTACTCAAGTTGACAAAATAATTTGATATTAACAGTTCAAAGTACTAGAAGTTAGAGGCTTTGGTTCTTAATCAAAGTACTCTTAGTGTTTTTGCTTAAAAGCAATAAGCAAGTATCATTCTGCTACTTACACTCTTTCTCCATGTCTCCAAATCTCCAGAAGTCAGAAAGTAACATGCTATTGATAAAAACATATATGAGGCTTTCTCTCCCACTCCAGAAAGAGAAATGTAAGCTCTCTTACATTTTCTTACATAGAACTTTAAGAGATATTCGTTGCTAAAAACAAAGAAACTCTGATTTTTAGAAATTTAAGAAACCCCTATTTTGTTGAAAAGATACTCCGCTACTTATTACCAATTAAGAGGATGTATTTTATTTCCATTTTGAATTACTCCAGCTCAAACCACTGAAGAACAAAAGAAGGAAATACTCCGAAGTTTTAAGACACATTCCAGTTGTCTTGCTGTGAATTTAAAGAAGACATTGGTCTCGATTAATAATTAATCTGATTACCATCAATCCTTGCTGGTACCTTAATAAATCTTCTATCCATTCTCAAATATCTTTTTTAAAAAGTAACGACTCTCTCCAATTACAAGCAGACCTCAATGCTTGTCACAAAAATGTCACTAAAAGTCACATATACCTTCCTCCTCTTTCATCAAAGAGGAAACTCACTTGTGGCCAAAAAAGTAGATTCACATACCCCCATTAAGTTACTTTACATTTAAACATCTTTCCAGGTTTAGGTTAGGTTTCTCTGTGAATAGAATCCTTTTTTTAGGTACAAGTCATATTTGCCTATCCCTAGATATTTATAATTGTTAACAAGTTAAACACTTTCATTCGAATGGGCTCAACTGACTAAAGTAATCTACAATACTTATGCGACTGCCCTGTCATAAAATTGTAAATCCATTTTAAGCCAGTATGATTTTAATCCTACTTTACTCTTGACAAAAATCAATACAGTCTTGATTAGAAAATTAACTATTTGAACATCACTTGGACTCCAGTTTCTTCTATAAAAGTTAACTTTCATTAGTCACCGAAAACATTACTGCTGTACACCTCTAGTCTCCAAAATCAAGTCCAAACACTCCAAAAGTATTTAACTATCCACCAGGAAGGGAGAGGGGACAAGGAGAGCCCCCTAAACCAGTTATGTGGATTTATGGGTTATATCGTTTAATTTTCACTCAAATACTTTAGTCCACTATGTTTATGTACATGATGTCCAGAAAGTTTTTAAAGCTGACAGATCTGACTTCCTCTACAATAATGAAAAAATAAAAATATTAGAATAAAGAAAATATGACTAATAGATTAAACTGTATCTGCCAAACCTCTCTAAAATTAAGAAAACAATAAGTTATTTCTGCTTTGGGACAATTAACCATCTTGGTCGTAGTCTTTTTCAAGAACTTCATCACTAAGCCTGATCTAAGCTTGAGACTGCATTCTGACTGTTGTTCACTCCAGTTATCTAGAGCAATATACATGACTAGCACTAACACACATTTGTATCTTAAGGAAAAAACTCCATCTATTTGCTTCAACACAGATATTACATCATAGCTTCAATTATTGTATGTGTGTGTCCTCATTCAGGAAAAAATAACTTGATAAACAGGCAGCAGAGATAGCTAAAGGAATATATAACCCACAGGTCAAAGGCAATACCACTTGGATTCAACCTCATCTATCACTGACTTAATTCTGAGCTGTATCTTAGCAAAATGTCTCTATACAACACAATCTAAATTTGTAAAGCTTTTAAGCTAGTAAGCAGCTTTACAGTGTTTTTCAGTTTCTTGTAATACCAATTTCCTTTTAGAGCTTTCTCTAAACCAGTCAAGAAACAGACTGATGGTTATCTGCATTATATCCTATTGCTTGGAGTCTGTTAAATCAGACACAAAAATGCCAGTAAAATACACAAGCCTGCTCTTGCAGTTCATGGTATTGTGTATTCAGCTTCCTTTTATCTGCAGTCTTAATTTTCCTATGTGGCAATCCATTGGACACAAGCCAAATGCTTTAAACTAGTTGGAAGATCTGCAGTTACAGCTGTCTTTCATGGTGCATTCATACTGGCACTCTTGTCAAGGATACGAATCAACAAACTGCCACAAACGTAAGTATTCTCTAGTTAGCCTATGGAATCTGGTTTGAATCCTCGCAAAGGAAGTGATTATGATCAGTCAAAGCAGCATACACAGAAGGTCACACAGTCTCTGGAAACACAGCACCTTAATGCTACTGAAATCATGATCAGCCATGAACTATGAAACTCTAAAGGTAGAATGAGACACTCTATCACTGTAACACTTCGACTACAGCTCTTACTTAGAAATATAAGAATATCTTTGCAAAAACAAGAAACAGTAATAAAATAAATTAGACGTATTTCAAAGGAAAGGTCTTTATTTACACTACTAAAACAGAATGAGAGATGCATTTTATTGTAATCATTATTAAATCAATATCCATTTATCTAACATTCACTTCGTTCAGTGAATTGTATTATCAAGCTTCCTTGCACAATTACAGCTATCTATTGTATGCTTCACAACACCCACAATCTCTGAAATCTGTGCGATGTCACAAAACCAGTATACATTTCTGCATATAACCAGGCTTCTTTTGGCCAGTAACTACTGTTCTCAGAAACATTATCATGTAACTCTATTATGCAGCTGCCATTCTTACCAGATCTCTTGCACTTATTCTAGGAAAAAAAATGACTTCAAATTCAGAAAATCCTGTATGTGTCCTTAAGCCAAATGCTAGAAAAGGATAGGCATAAAACAAGAAAAACTGCCACCAACATACTTACAATTTTTGTTGGACTACACCTAAAAAATAAATTAGGTATTATCATCATTGTTTATTCACGTAAACATAAATACTAGCATATTCACATTCATAATTGTGCAGCTCAGCCTTCCTGTTAAAGGAAGTACATCAGCAGCAAAATCTCCAAACTGAGTCAGAGTTTTCCCCAAACAACTCACAACACATGACCACAGCAGTCATCAGTACAGATTAAAAGTGCCTACGAACAGATATCTCTTCAGTCAAGAGATTCAGTATTTGATTCAGTTTAAGTGCTCTACCACTACGTTCTTAAATTAAGCTTAGAGCTTTATTTTCTAAGATCACCTGCATGTTTGGGGTTTTTTCTACTTAATAGTGATTACCAACCACTTCACCTAACTGCTTATTGTTTATTCCCCGGCATAATAATGCCAGTCAAATTAGAACAGAAGTAATAAAGCAGGACAGCATAACTTAAAGAAACAGCCGTCAGTTTAAGAGCAAATTCTCAGCAACTTACCTGGAAGTATAGTTCCAAGCAATATTAATGTGAAGTTACTAATAAAATTCACTTTGCATTTATACTGAATGATGGCTAGCAAGGTGTATAGAAAGGATATGAAGTGAGACAACTCAGACATATCTGTAAGAACGGATAAAACGTTATTTAGATATGTAAACTATGACTACCTTGAACTGACTGACTTAACTCTGTAGTTTACAGCTTGACATTTTGTCTTCAATATACACTGTCTTTGACCTTTAGAAACATAATACCCTTGTTTTAGAAATTGAGTAATACTCTAAAATCTGAAGCTCCAGTAAATTACTGCTGCTTTAACTAAGTAGTGGGAACATTAAATTAATATAGCTGCATATGTCACATTCGAGCATTCTCGTAAAATTTTCTTTTCAAACTCACTTCAAACCTTCGTAACTTTCATAATGTTTATCCTATAATAGCAGAAAAACATCAATCCCAAAATATTTTGAAAAAAAAAAAAGAACGCGGTTAGTTATTTTAATTTGTTTCTAGAAGATCCATGAACAAAGATCCATAATCACCTGACACGATAATCTAGCTGTAGTGCTTTGTTTCTAGCACTACACTCAAGGAGACTTGATACTGAGACACTTCCTCATGGTATGACAGAATATCAATCTAGTAAAGTATGTAACAGTCTACCAACTGAGAAAGAAATTAAGAAATTATTATACTGAAATTTTTGTCTTGGGAAGACTTATAGCAGAACACAGATGCTGATACACCACAATGAAATTACGCTGGGATGCCTTTTCCCCCAGAGGCTAAAGTGGAAGGCAAGGTGGCCCAGGGGATGAATTAAAGATGGTTTCACTAGCAATCTGAGATCTCACTGCCTTCTCCCAGTGGTTCACAGTGAAAGAGAAAGTCGCCTGTAATTATCTTAAATACAAAAGATAGCTTGTCTTTCACTGGCAAAATCTGCCTCACGGATTCCATACCCTTAACACAGTTGTACAAAAAAATAGCTGTCACTGAACGCTCAGCTAAAGCTGGCCTGAACTGAAATTAAATGAAGAAACATTTTGTTACCTTAAATATTTTTTCTCTCTACCTAGAGGAAAAAACACTAATCACTGAAGTACTGAACCTCATTCTTGGCCTTCAGCCTATCAATCACATTTCCAACACAAAAAAGAAAACTATAAGCAGCAATGTCTAACCTACTAGCTCACGTTAAACTGTGTATAAGGTACCTCATAACAAAGATGTGTTCTTGCCTTAAGGTACTTTGCCCCCCTCAAAATCAGAAATTCAAACTATTTCAAACTCACTTAGCTACATTCCCAAACCAAAACGTAATTATCAATCTGGTGGATCCTGACATGCTCTAAATGCTAAAATAAATATTTTACTGAGCTTGACTATAAAATTGTGAGCAGACTCTACTTACTGTAGAGTAAGATTTCTGTATCTTCCAAAGCCACATTATGCCCATGCTGAAATCTTCCTGAATTACTAATCCAAGAGTAACTGTGTCATTACAGCTGTCCAAGTACTATGATTCTATTGTGTCAAAGGCAGATTCTCACGATGTCAAAACCACAAACTGTATTTTTAGATAGCAATACAGAGCACATCACATGAATGTTCGTACCAAATCACAATGATTCAGGTACAGGATGCAATACTTAGCACTCATTTCACAATGGCAATGACCTTCTTAAATACAACACCTTTCTCCACTGCAGACAAACATATCTTATACATGGACTGGTCAACAGCAGTCACTAAGAAAAGTGTTTGGGTTCTAGTTTTTCAAGTGGAAGTGTTAACTACATTTCAGCTAAAAGAACAGATGTATGAAAGTTAAGAAAAATAAAACCTGATTTACAATACTGAGCATCTGCCTTATTTGAAATATTAATACGGTAGCTTCATCCGTAGGACAACCCACCCCTGAACAGATCTGTGACCTGTTTTGAGATCTGTGACGTCAAAAATGACCTCAAATGAAAAAAAAAAACCAAAACAAAAACAAAAACAAAAAAAAAATCCTGCTGCTATAAACAAGAACTTTTCTAAATAAGTCTGTTCTAGCAGCAGCATTACAAACAGGAATCCTACTAAGTCACTTTAAGCAGCAGAAGCTGCTTGCCATTCTTCTCCTCCACTTGTCAGGTAAATAAGAACAAAAGAGTTCTCATTCACTTGCAAAGGCTCCCAGTCATTATGATAATGACCCATTCATTAAGAGAGGTTAGCGAAATCAGACAATGAAAGCTGAATAGTTTTGACACTCTTCAACACATAACAACACATAATTTCTTTCATTTATAGACTCTTTTCTGCGAAAGGAAACTGAACCGTACTGTAAATACCTATCTGTCAGTTACATTACAGCACAGTGCATGAAATACACCTACACCTTATCTTCTAATCATGCAAAGAAAGGCTGATAGCATAAAAGATTAATTCAAAAATCAATAAAAAATACAAGATTATTTTCTATTAATTCCAAAAGCCTTAGTGCAATTTCAGGTAAGAATTCAGCAATCATTTTATTTGGAGTACTGCACTTATGATATTATAGCAGTTTTTCTTATAATTCATACTTGCATATTAAGAAAATACACATTAAACAAAATTTATTAGAAGCAAAGATACTCTAAATTTCATCCATATGTTCCTCATTCAATTGACTAGAAACTTCCTCATACTGACTAATGATCTCAAATGATCTGAGGAAAACACCCTCAGTTACTGAATGACAAAATTATCACAGAAAAGAGAAAGCAATTTGCATAAAAATCTCTATTCATATATAAAACCTACATGAAAGCTAAATAATGATGAGACTAAAGAAAGCCACATCTTTAATTTTAAAAGCTGTTTTTAATAAGTTGAGGTCCATTTCCCTAAAAAACTAAAAACATTTCAAAAAGCCCAAAAGCACTGAAAGTATTTCCTCTTTAAGAAAGATTCTTTGTATTTTTTTCCTGACAAACACCTACATGTTACTGCACATTCAGAGACATTTCAAAGAGCATACTTGGGACTAAAGTTACAGTGAGGCCTTCTTTATGAGCAGATCCTCTCCAAAGGAATCCAGTCTTGAAATGTTAATTGTTATTCATGCAAGTTAAAACCACATTTTATTAAATACAAAGAATTAATTCTCTCAAAGTTCCAAAGTTCTGTGTATAAACACTGCACATCTATCACACTTCATGCCTATTTTCTCCTTGTTCTCTCAGTGAGCAGAGCTATAAAAGAACCCTCTGATCTTTTTTCAGTCAAGAATGTCTTCCGCCTTCATGGCATTTAAGACACAAAACAGCAGGACTTAGCGCAGACATTAAAAATAAAATACATATTTAAAAAACCTGCAAGCTACAAGGTCATTAGAAAAGCAAGAAAAGGGGATTTAATAAAAATACATAAATAAATAGATTTAGTAGACAAATACCGTCTGCAGACAAGGAAATACCAAGAAAACATACAATTTCAAAATGCTACTGTTTTCATTGAGGATGCCTGCAAGATCAGAGGAAGTACAAAGAGTCTCTGTTAAAAAGGGTTTGAAGGTAAAATATAATCTGTTATCACAATAACATTTTCTTTACTTGCTTTCAGGACAATATTGCCAGAAAATAACCTATTTTTCTTCTAGAAGTACTCATTCGCATGTTAATGCCTCTCCCTCCTCCTTCTGCTACCTCCAAGTAAAGTGGGATTTCACAGGGCCTACAGGATTTTATCCCTTAAGCTTCAGGTTATTTCACACTAAGTGTAAGCCAAGCATAAACTGTGGAATTTGTAGTTCTTATTTGTCAAAATCATGAGGTTTTTATAAAATAATAATGGCTCCTCTTCCAACAACTTCCAATTCCCTTCTCACCAATTGCTTCTGAAACCATAGTTTAGTAGTCACTTGCTATTAATACACAAGTATACGTGTAAACATGAGGAGAACAAGGGAAGTGCCATTTAGTACAATTAAATGCAAAATACACAGTCCACACAGTTATAAAGCTACCAGTCAAATTACTACAAGTTTGTGTGAATAAATAAAAACAGCTAAGGAAAACACTACTTCATCGTAAGAAAACCTGGAAATGTGGATTTTTAAAAGCTTAAAAAATGGAAAGCGTCAGATAGTTGTAACTCCTAGTGTAGTGCATAACTGTATCACAGAAGCCTTTTAACTTCACAAATTACTGTATTTCAAATTCCTTTCAGCAATGGCAGATATTTTCATATCTCCTAGGACAGACTCTTCTGCAACTTGCATATTGAAGACCACTTCCTTCAGTCTATTTTCTCTCTGATCAAAGTACAACCACTGCCCATAAAGCAATACTTTCTATATGGATGGACCTGGCTTAAGTTTATTTTAATCTCATGTTTTACATAAGAGGTTTATGTACTTGCTTCCTGAATTTATCACTTGGTGGATCAACTTTCCAACACTGTTTTCAACTGCTCATGAGATAAAATTACTTAAATCTATGCTTTACAGTAAACACGCATGTCATGAAAAACTAATAAACTAAAACCAATTGTCACAGATTACATGAGAACAGAAACTACATAATACTGCAACCTTTTTTCTGAAAATCATAGGCAAAATAACTTCCTCAGCTTAAGGGCTCAACTCCTAAAATTATAGAAAAAGAGACTGCTGCCAGGAGATAAGGAATCAGCAGTCTTTTTTTAACTTCTATGTAGAAAGGAAAAAGAAAATTACTTTCTTCATAATGAGCCTTTGCCACAAAATCCATTAAAATAAGCCTCATGTGGAGCGTCTGAGAAAGGCTCATAAAGGAACTTTCAAGGTTATGTGCTGGGAGAGGCTTTCACTTTCAAATAAAAGCAGGTTATTGCAAAAACAGAGGAGGTCTATAACAAAGTTCTTCATAAATATTGATGATGCTTAGTAAGTCACCAGCTCTATCTATCTGTTTTCACCCTAAAGGTCACCTCATCTTCATGCAAAGAATGAGAGTTGACTCTCCGTTTCAACGCTTCAACAAGGCATGAGAGAAAGAGATAAAAGTTGTTGCAGCAAATAGGATTAAGAAGATTGAAGGATATCTGAAGGAAAACAAAATAACTTTGACTAGATTTCATACGCTAAACACAGTTCCCAGTCTTATTCAGTAAATAATAAGGTAAACATAGTTACACTCACTAAGACATTTTCCCAAGAAATACTCCTATATGGGTTCCTACCTCTGAGAAACACTACTAATTTCTGTAGTCTGAACTAGAAATTAAGCTTTATTCTTACCTTCACTACACAGCTCCTTTGCAACTGTAAATAGTTACACTTCTACATTCACAGACAGGTAAGACCTAACTTGTGGATTGTCGTGCCCCATTAGTTAAGCACTTAAGATCTCAGCTTTCTACTCATCAGCTATTTCACAATGCTAATGCACGGTATGCTGACAATTTATAACTACTTACAAAAAAACTGCACATAACACCATACTCTGATGACTTTCTCCAAACAGCAAGCATATAGATTCAAGATTTTGACTACTACCAATCTACAACTTTATTTTCCATCTAGGAGGAGAAAGTGTTGTGTTTTGCCAAAAATAATTTCTAAAATTTCCTGGTTGCAAAGCATTCATAATACAGAAGCACAAAAGCTCTGTATTAATTGAACATAATAGAAACTTTGCTTCACTAGATGTAGTCTTTAAAAGAGTAGCATGAAATTTTGAAAGCTACCTGAGAAACACTATCCAGTCAGTGCAGCAATGAGCATATGATCCTGAATTTTAAGGAAAAAGGTGAAAATAGTAATTAAAAAGTATTAAAATTCATCATAACACACACACATACATAAGGTAACAAAATCAAAGTGGTATGGGCATGTTCATTGTGTATTTCTTTTCAGAGACTTTTCATGCTAAGTAGGATTTTATTCTAGCTCAAGCACAACTAAAATTACTGTTACAAATTCCAAGCTGCCTTTACTAAAAGGCCCCTGAACACATGTAGAAAACCCCTGTTAGTAGTCCACTCATAAAATAAACTTCTACATCAGTAAAAAATGGGAAAAACAGTTAATTACATGACCTACTTTAGGAATAATTTCAAGGGAAAGATGCCAAAATATTTATTTTTCCTAAATTATAGCTGATTTAGAGAATATCTGTACTCACTTTACTAGGGTAAGAAACTTCACATCTTCCTAACTGATTATATGCGGTTTTGTGAAAGGCACAAAAATATGTGAGAAGTTTTAGGTATCGCTCACCTATAAAAACAAAAGGTGACAATTGGATCATTCAGGCAACCACCATAAGAGTACTTCTGGGTATAAAAGCACCAAGGGGAGTGAAATGAGAAATTCAAGTATTAAACTGCATTAAACTTTTCCTAGAGGTATTTAAGAGGTTTAAAAAGAGTAAGCAGCAACATATACTGTATCAATAAAAGATGAAGTAAAGTAAAACTAAACCTGAAGCTGTTTAAATATCACATCAATTTCAAGTCAAAATACGTGATTAGTAGATGAGCAGATTGGAGGTCTACAGTATTTTTTCAAAGAGTTGTACAGGGAATAGTCTAAGATTACTTAGTTTAAGGTATACCTGTATGCAGAAAAATGCTGGGATAAGTAGGATTTATTAAATAGTCAGGACTTCCTAGATACACTTTATAGAGTAGAAAAAGATGTTAGAATACTAGAATTTATACATTAATCCACGAACTCCTGGGGCTTTTTTCTGCCTTAAGCAGTTAGGAACACTTTATTAAATAGATTTATACCTCTAAAGCAAAAATTCAACCTGGATTCAACTCCAAAACTTCAACCAAAAATTGACCCTGGATTACATCATAGTAAAATGCATTACACTGCTTTTTACCTCCAGATCCTAGCTGCTTGTAGAATCTGTATTCCAAATGTAGCTGTGGTGCTCTCGACTTCATTGGCTCCTGATTTGAAAACAAAAACAACATTTAAAACAAAGCCTAAAAACTAATACACTAACCTACTACCAGCCAAACTAGCACTATTGCTTCCAAGCCACACAGAAAGTTTGAATGTTTCTTGTGAAATGACTGGCAATTAAGAAACAGAGAGAACTAAACCTCCCTCAGGTGAGACTCTAGTGCATATAGGGATATTTACATCTTGTGTTGCTCCACTGTACCAGAGTTCAACATGCAAACCAAATAAGACACACGATCAAATAGCTAAAATATAGTATGTTTCTCCAAAGCACATGGATGCAATATCCTACATTTCTCAAAGTGGTATCAATGTGCAGCTTAACAGATTGAAAAGAACGTCCAAATACCTAATACTCGATAGACGTATCTTTATAGGAATGAAGTCTTATCCTAGGATCTTAACAAAAAATACCTTCTACCAAATAAGTAACAGCTTAGCAGAAATCAAGTATCACCATTCCAAACTATAAATCCAAAACAAGCAAAAAAACAAGCAAAAAAA
This sequence comes from Phylloscopus whistleri, assembly GCA_017589585.1. Lineage (NCBI taxonomy): Eukaryota > Metazoa > Chordata > Aves > Passeriformes > Phylloscopidae > Phylloscopus > Phylloscopus whistleri. The sequence continues at coordinate 3,183,424 of JADMLD010000679.1, read as the reverse complement.
AAAAGAAAAAAAAAAGGCAAAAAAAACCCCAATCAAAAATATTCTTATCCTCAGAATAAGTGTGGTTTATGCACATTAATGAAATCTTATTTCTTTGTTCAACATGCCAGCATGTCAGGGTCTCACAGAACAAAATGAAGTGACATGAGATTAAACAGAGGAACACATATGCAGCCTAAAAGGAAACCCACACTTCTTGAGTACCTCCCTTTGCAAAGAAAAGGTTCTTTAGCACAAGATTTTTGAAGTCATTTCCTAGGGCACATTTTAGAAGATAAGCCTTGTTTCTTATGATACATAACATGAACTTAAGATTAAGCTCCACCAGAGGAGGTTCAGGTTGGACATTAGGAAGAATTTCACAGAAAGGGTTCTTAGACAATGGACTACCCAGGGAGATGGTGGAGTCACCATCTGGGAAGTGTTTCAGGAAAGACTGGCAACAGCACTGAGTGACATGCTGACATGGTGGCCTTCAGTCAGAGGTTGTAATCAATGTTCTCCGAGGTCTATTCCAGCCTAATTCATTCTGTGATCCTCCAAGGCATCAGCAACAATTTGGAAACTAATTCTGTTACTACTAGAACTGCAGCCCATAGTAAGTAACTGTTCATACAGTTATCAATATCTGATACTGCTGAACATCAATTTTCAGGGAAAGCTTGGGCAAAGTGCTCACCTTTTTCTTCACACCATCATCTTCAGAAACCACAAGTTTATAAACTTGTGTTGTTTCTCAGTGTCACAGTCAGGGCATAGAAACTATGAGTGAATGTGCAAGAATAAGAAATTTAGTCTTCTTCCTCAACCCATCTCCGTCCAAGACTTAGTTGTTTCCAGTTGCTGCCAAAGTCCCTGACAGTATACATTTATGCATTTGATTTTGCCAGAATGGCAAAGGTGGATGCGTAAAAGTAAAGAAGGACTAATGCAACAGTTTCTGCCAAAAACAAATAGAATTTATTGTATGTTCTTTATGTTCCAAAGCAACCAGCATAATGGAACATTGTATTCTTTGCAAGAAAAGTGAGAAGTGAGCCAGAACTTTCTAAAATAACCAAGTGTTTAATATTCAAAAAATTACTAAGTTACTAAGCAAGACTAATTGGGCCACCAAAGGCCTAGTTATGAGAAGGACAAATGAAATTTATAGTAAAGTACTGAAGAGAGATATTCCTTAAAAAAACACTTCAGGGTAAACATGAGACAAAGCAAGCCAGTGCAACTATCAACCTTTAGTACTCAGCTTTCAGAGGTATGACAAAACCCACTACAAAGAATTTGAAATATTTTAATCTTTTAGGAAACAACACAAATTTAGCAACTAGTTTGCTTGTAGTATACAAGTCTCAGTTACAAAATACACCACACTCTACATAATGCCTAATTAAAACTTCTGGTTCTGCCAGCTAAGAAAAAAATACTTTAGTACATAAAATTCTGCATGTCTGCTGCTATTAATAACACAAGACACTGGCTTACAGGAAGTTATATTTTGTTCAGTTATACAGTTTTGTCTCAATTGACGGTACATTAACAACTTAAGCCCTCATGGTTGTAACACGGTCTCATTTAAAAGGATGAAAAACAGGTTATATGTATTAAATTTACAGGAATAGATTAAAAAAAATCCAGGTAAAATAAATAGCTTCCAATTTCTGACACACACCCCCTCTTTTTCACAAATGCTGCTTGTCCAAGCCATCAGCAGAAAGCAGTCCTGATAAATCTCCAGAAGGCAATGTTCTCAAACAGTAAAACACATCTGCTAAACTACTACACAGAGCCAAAGACTGAAGCTAAACCTTGTTCAACAGAGAGACAATTAAACACTTTTATCCCCTCCAGTAAAAGTGAAAAAAAATGGCAATTCGTACATGTAGTTCATTTATTGAATGACAGCCTTTAGGAATAGTCTTATTTTGGTAAGAGGGCTTAGGTATCTTCCTGTCATGCTAAACATGCAAAGGGAACACATCTTGTTGTTCAACAAAACTTGTTAAAGGCCAAGCACAATAACCTCTTCACATACAATCGTTTTATTTCTGCACATCCCACTCTTCAGTATGCAACAGCTACACATAAATGAGAAAGGACAGAAAAACATAAATCAAGATGAAAGAATGTTAAATGTAATCATTCACCATAACATATGCATGAAGAATACACTACTGTATTTACAAGTCTATAAAGAAAATTCAGTAATAAAAAACAAAATGGCAAATCAGTTCTTTGGTTTAACTAGTGTTTCGGTACATTTCACCATCTAAAACTAAGCCTGAGAATACATAACTGTTCAATCTGGGATCATGTTAATCCCTGAGTGCCTTGAAGCCAACTTCTCCTCTTAACAAAAGAAACTAGTGTATTTACTTAAACAAACTCAGGTCTTCACTGAAGCATCCTGAAAGAATTGTTCTGGGCTCTGCAAAGTTCTGTTTACAACCCTCCCTAGAGTGCTTTTACATTCACATCTAATTATTTCAAAGCTTCATTATCAAAACAGACAAATTCTTCTCCCTGCAAAAGACTATTTTCTCTAAATGAGGAACATGGGAAAGAACTCATGTGCAGCTTCTTGAGCCCCAGTTACCTGAGTGATAGAAACAACCACTCCTTAGTTTTATCAGAGAGGTTTTTACCCCTCTTTCTTCTTCTGTGGCATGCCTATACATTCAAACAAAACCACGAACGTCACCTGAAATGTGAAATCTGTTTCCAGTTCATTATGAATTCTTTTTACAATTATTTTTGTCCCAAATACATGGAATAAAGTACTATTCAATTTTCAAGTTACTTCCCATTAAAGGGGCTTTGAAAAAGCAGTTTACTTGAACCGTAAGGTTAGAAATGTTCAAGAAGTCTACTAGCCCAAAGTACAATATAAATATTCAGCTATAACCTACTTTTCATGGTTTTAGTAATTCAGTGAGAACTCATCTGACGTTACGTCCTCTCTGCTTTACACATTTGTAAGCAATGGTAAACAAAGGCCATTTTCAGGAAAAAAGCTCTTTAAGAGGTAGGCTCTTCTTACAGGAAAAGACCAGTCTATTAAACAGACTTGCACTAAATTTGAATTTACTGCATGTCCTAGAGGGATTCTGAAAAGGTGTGACTCTAGGCCATGGTTATTCCTTAAAAACAAAAAACAGAAAAAAAATTACAACCTTGAAGCGAAGCACAACTTTCTTTCCCCACACACCCCTCACTTATAATTTCAGCAATTTAAACCTTACGAGTAGATTAGTGAATCGGTGAATTAAACATTATAGTTTAAAAGTCAGTGATGACTACTTTGTAACTTCCTTTCTTTTACCCAAAGAAAGAAAAATGGATGTATTATGAGCAGTTCTGTGGAGGAGTAAGTATAAGCATGTTTTGTCTCAAGTATACTGACTGTTATGACAAGAAAAGTGTGATCGGAACAAAGGGTCCCATGGAGATGGAGTAGCACTGCTCTGAGCCAGCTTCCTGCTCCTCCTCAGTACCCCCACAATTGACTTCCCAGAGAAAAGCTCAAAGAGCTGTCTGTGGATGTGCAGACAAAACAGCATGAAAAGTCTCATTTACATATGAAGTTGCACCACTTTAACTATAAAAGGAAGTGAACGCATGGGGCCCCCTTGCTCACTTTTTCCGTATCTTTCCCAGCTCTGCACCATCCACGTACCAGGACCAACTGCAGGAATTTACAGATGGTGAACTTCTTTGTTCTCTCTCTCTTTTCCACCTTAATTTTTCTCATCCCTTGTTTTGCCTGGGCAAAGCATGGCTGTCATACTTTTCCCCCTACTGTACAAAATGAAGGGCTCATTAGCCAACACCTTTTGAATCTATTAGTGCGAGTTGCCAGAGTTATAACGATAGTACAATAAAGCACAAGAGCTCCCCAGCGCGCGGTCTGGTGGTGTTTAGGCTGGTAAGAATTTACAACGAACATCATGCTTCTACCAACAGCTTGTAACAATAAATTGGCATCACAGACAGGACTCCTATGAGGCTGAGGGGGACTGAACAGCTCTTGAGCTATTTTTAGCTGGGATGGGCTCAGACATCTCCATCTCTGACTGGGGTATAGGATGGATCAGAAACAGGTAAGAGTAGGACATGACAGCCAAGGAAATGCCAAGCATGGACCCCTTCTCCCATTACGGTAAAGTATGACCTATACTCATCTTCACATGTGGAGTACTGTGTGTCATGCTGATAGAAACACAAGAGGATAAAAAGATTAATGACTCCTTACTAAAATGTCTAGAGAGAGAGCAAAAAGAAAGAGACATTTCTATAAAATTTGGTTGACTCTCTACAGAAATGTTCATAGAGAGAGAAAGATAGGACAGACTACTTTTTACTAAAATGTTTAGATAGCAAAAGAGAGAGACAAATTACTACAAAATTTGATTGCAAAACATTTGAAAGTCTTGACGGAGTCCTTATAAAAACATCCACAAGATTTGGCTGAGATCTGTAAATCAGTTACAGCGATGTCTGGGTAGGGAGAAAAATGAAAGAGCAAAATTGGAATCTTTGCTGACTATAGAAAGAGACTTTACCCAATTACTACACCTTGAGCTTTGCAAGGCTACAGAGCAGGAAAAAATACAGAGATGTGTTGCGTACCATGGTAGGGATGAGAAGCCGGCCTTGGGAGTAACGAGGACATACACAAGCGCTCAGACAAGGAAGCTAATATGTGAAATGAAGAGGCAAGATTAGGCTGCTAGATTTTTAGAAACAGAGTGACTCATCCAGTAAAGGAATCAAAAGTAGTGAGGGATGAGGATGAGAAGGAGAGAACCACAGGAGTGTTGGCCAAGGAGACAAAGGCAGCTGTGGAAGAGGCTGAAACCAGAGAAGTGGCTATAGGAAAGACAGAACTGTAGGCAGCAGTTGCTGTAGAGTACAAAGAAGCTGCAGAAGAGGAGGCCAAAGGATACTGAGAATCTGAGGTTTTCATACAGGTCAATGGTCCCTTTGAGTCCTGGTCCCTCATCCAGTGGGCTGCCTACTGGTCAAGGTTTCCTGGAGAGGGAGAGCAGGCCTCAGGAGATGGAGCTGCTTGCTGCCGAGAGCCATCAGGAAAAGAGGCTGAAGGCAGAGGGGCTGTTTGCTGTCGAGCACGGTCATATTAGCAGGCTTCAGGCACAGCTTCAGAATGTGTATGAGAGAATCTTTCATGAGGAATTGCAGGATGTAGAATCTGGATTCTGGATCACTAGTTAAAACTGAAACCAGAGATGACGGACAGGGTCAGCAAACTGCTACAAAATAGTGCCATATATGGTAACCAAAGTATCAAAGTTATTGCAAAGTTAAATGAGGAGAAGGAAGACACTGTATGTATTCCCACCTCACACATGGAGGTTTGGACTAATCCAAGGGGAAGTTGTTAGTCCAGGCATAGGCAAAAGCAGTGCTTTAAGTATTTATCCAAGCCCAATTCCACACAGTGAGACAATGGCAGCCACTTTACTGCTGTCCAGCAGAGCAGTCCAGTGGTACAGGAATGGACCATGGGAAAGAGAATCAATTTTATCTTTCACGAAAGGAAAGACAAAAACCAAATTAAACTTAAGCACCGCCCACAACAATCAGTTTTAGCACATTTTTTGACTGTTGGAGAAGTGACTTAAGAAGCCTTTCAGCAGCTATTTGTGGATAGCTACCAATGCCCATGATAAAGAGCATTGTGTTCACACCAGTGGATAGTACCTTCTTTTCAACCACTAGTTTAGGACTAGGCATTTTCCTTTTTCTTTTCCTACAAGAATTATGACAAAGCAATGACTGATGTTAACATCAGGCATTTTGACTGCATGTTGCTGTTGTTTTATAATCTTGCACCTAGCGCTGACCTGAGATGTTTCAGCAATGTGTCCTTTTACCTTCATCCTGTTAAACAAGAACTATTGTAGTAAGACTCCAACTTAGCTTGGGAGCTAATACAAGAATTTGTAAGATTATGGAGGCCTCAGAGCCAAGGGCTTTCCCTTGCCATGCCCTGCTTCACACAGGAAGAAATTAAGATTCTTTCTGTTTGCCTGTAAGCTTGTCTGCTGTGATGTTTACTACTTGCAACATTTGACCTGAAGACCTCCCCTGAAACAGGGTGCATACCTGGAATTAGAACTTTGAATAGAAATTGTAGTTGCTACAATTGGAATAGGACCAATACCTCTGTACATTTTTCAGTGTAGTACCTGTTGACAGAAATTAGCCTGCTACAGAATCACAAATAATGATCCTAAACCTTACTGACACTTACAACTGAAGAATGATGAAATACACAGCCCCTTTGGGGCTGCCTTGGAGGAGTTCAGATGAAAAATCTTAATCCTAACACTACAATACCATGCTGGATTGAAATTCGGTGTCTGACTTCCTTCTCTGTGTCCTATCAGTGCTCAATTTGACAACCCCTTGGAGATGAATGCACCATTAGCATACCCATTACTGAAAACCATTACAAGGGATGCTCAGCCTCACTGAAGGGGAGTGCTCTGTCACCATGCACAATGCTACAACTTCAACTAAAGAGGCCTGAGCAAAGATGAAGGAAGCTTCTGACCAGATTGCTGAACAATTCCAAACACTGCAACTGAAGAACTGGTTCAATGAATCAAGTCTTGGACTTCTTTTGTTTTTAAATCATGGGGTGGAGAAAGTTTGACACAAATGGGGATTCTAATATTGGTGGGATTTCCAGTTTTAATGATGAGCATAGACCTTATCTGTAACTATGACTAGCTGCATACTGTCTTCTGTTTCCTCCCTCTTCTAACCCTCTGTTCAATACACAGAGATCACCACAGCCAAAGATGAGCCATATGCCCAACCAATAATAAGGAATGCTTGAGCCACTAGGTGTGGAGGACCTTGCATAAGCATGTTTTGTCTCAAACACTTTTACTGTTCTGGCAGGAAAGCTGTGATTGGAAGAGAGGGTCTTGTTGAGGTGGGGCAGCACAGTGTTGAGCCAACTTGCTGCACCACCTGGAGACTTGTGCTCACTTTCTCACCCTGCACTCACTTCCTGGAGGAGGGCTCCAAGGGCTGGCTATGTACCCAAGAACAAAACAGCCCAAAAAATCTCATTCATGTAAGCGGCTCCACCAGGTTAACTGAAAGGAAGCAGATTGGGCTCCCCTGCTCTCTTTTTCCTCTCTTTCTCTCTCACTGTGTCACAATTCCATCTCTGGACCAGCCATATAGTGAGACCAAGATAGGATCCAAGGACTGATGATATTCTTTGTTCTCTTCCTTTTCTGCTTTTATTTCTCTTCTCCCTCACTCTGTCTGGGCAAAGCATAGCTATCATCTTCTATTCCATACTCCATACTGAAGCTTATTGTGGGAATGAGGAGTTGTGGAAATGTTGTGGTTTGTGAGCCCTCACCTCTGAGTAGTACGCTGAAGGAGTCGAGACTTTATTAAGTGTATTGTGAAAATTACAGGCTTGCTACCCAGCACTTGTGGAAGTCTTCAAATACAAGGGCTTGTTAGCCAACACCTTTTAAGTATAAATAGTGAGTGGGTTGCTGGAAACAAGGTGATCACACATAAAAGCACAAAAGCTCCCTAAAGCAGTGTCTTTGTTGAATTCGATGAGAATTTATAATGAACATCATGGCCCCTACTGCTAGGTCTTGACATGCTCAAGCAGAAATTCCTTTGGTCTTTTCATAGTGGTTAAGAATCTGTAGAGGAGGTAAGTTTGAGCAGTGGAGAAATATGTCAAAGGGAAATGGAAAAATAATGAAGGAGAAGGAAAATCTGAATAGTGAATAGGAAGTTTAAGGTCATGTAATAAAAGTAGTAAATCTAATAACAAGAAGAGGTGTCCAGGAAAGGTAGAGCTCTTATACACCAAATACCTATTGCTAAAGAACAATCTGATCACAACAAATCAGTGTGGGTATACTAAAAGACCAGCAGAAACATACAAACACCACTATACAGCACTGAAACTGGTAAAAGCCCAGTTCTTAAGAATTTCCTTATAGTTCTTAAAAATGTCTATTCTGACCTCTCAAACTGAAGTATGTCCCCAACCAGGACAGGCGATAATGAACGTAGATTAAAAGGAAGATTCTGGAATGGTAGCTGTTCTACCAAAATAAATATGCATTTATATATAAACATTATACTTTAAAATGCATATGCTGTATGACCCTCAGAGCTCACACAGAAAAATTAAGTTTTTTTTTTTTTTCCACAAGTCCTGAAGCTGCCCTAAGCATCTTAACAGGAACATGCTTATATAATTTTGTCCACATTAATTCAAAACAATTAAGAAGTTTGAGTCAAAAGAGCACTTGTAAAAACACTTAACATTGGAAGCACTCCTGAAAGCTGCTGTATAAACACAGCCAGTCACTGCACTTGAGAGAAACTCACACAGTCCTCCTGCACCTGAGTATATGGTAACCATTGATACACAAAACATCTGGCATAGGAGATGTCTTGCCACTCATAAGACAACAGTAGGTCAACAATGGAATATCATGAGGAATGCAACTACTATTTTAGGATACTACAGGAGAGATTACAACAACCACACCTGCCAAGGGTACCATAACATAAACTTAATTCAAGTAACCCCATTCAGGAAGGCTACACTTGAACTACAACAGGTGCAAAACAGAGAGCAAGTTAAGAGTGTCTCATTTACAATAACAAAATGAGGGCTAAGCATAGGCCTAATGACTGCTCTGAAAGCACAAAAGTGAAAGTGTCAGAGAAAATAAAAGCTTACATTTAAAATGAAAAAGGATGATATGCCACTGTATCTGTAACTGTTAGAAGAAAGTCCTGGCACTGTCTCAAATAGGCGAAGAACAGAAAAAAAACGAAATCCAAATAAATTCTACAGTTTGATGCAGCTGCTTTTAGCAGACTGAACATTGTGATTCAAGTCCCTTCCAATCTGGAAATAAGTATGTATCTGAAATACACACTGAAAAAAAAGGGAGAACCATATTAAAAGAATCCACTAGTTCTACCTGCTAACAAAGGTATTTTATCTTACTATGATGATGCAAGCTGTTGATTGTCATTATGAGTCCTTCATCTGTTTTTCATTGCAAAGACATTATAGCTTTTCATGCCACTAATTTAAGAGGACAAATGGAAAAGTCCACTACAAATTCAGAGTTCTTTCAGCACTAGTAGTAAATCACCAATATATTTAACTGTACTGACTTCAAACTAAGTTACTCAATAGTTACTTCAAGCTTTTTACTCGGCTGGGAACAGGCAGCTCTACCATTGAGATATTTGGAAACCAAAAAAGCAAATCTTGCCAACAAACAGTATCATCTGTGACAGCTGAAATGGGTTGAAATGGTAGCCAAGCTTACTAAGTCACACGTGTAATGAAAACACTTTTACCAAAACCTATCAGATAAAGTTCTCTTGCTCTACACAATCAAGTAACTAGTGCTTAAAAAACCCCCACTATCTTGCAATGTATTTCTAAATGTGCTTTGCAGTAGACAGCCTTTAACTAGAAGAATTCTCAGACTATTTTCAACTTTCACCAGACATACAGAATAAGTTCAAGATACATTAAAACAAAATTAGTGTAAATCTGATTTAACACACAATAACTCTCAAAACTGTATCCAATGTTACTCTCTCAAGCCATAACTTGCATGTTTTAAAAACTTTTACTACTCCCAAAATAAGTATTTTCCAAAGCAAGGAGAGTGATATCAGTACTTTTCAGGTGTTTATTATATGTTTATAATACTTTTCAGATTTCTTACCTAAAGCCATGCATTTCTGTTCCAACAGTTTATCTTTCACTTTACTATGCTGTGTAAAAAGTTCTGTGCTACTGCAGCAACAAGAAATTAACTGGAGTCCTTTAAGTTCTTCAATGATAAAAAGTAATCAAGCGAATTTCATCATGAAAGACTTCAGTTATGAAAACAGTCATTTACCATGAAGTTAAAAAAATCCAGAGGCAAATTATGGTGTTACCAAAGTAGTTCTGATGATTAAGGAAAATCCAAACAATGGCATATTAACACGCTATCCAAAAGTATCGTGTTTGCAAGAGAAGTAAACATATTACACAGAATTGCAAATAAAAGCTTGTCTACCAAAGTGATGTCTAAATACCAGCAGTTAGAGACAAAAAATATTTGGGGGCAGGAGTGCAGACATTAAAACACATGCAGTCTCAAGAATTTCCAGAGTTTCTCTGTAGTCACCTCATGTTAAGATTCACAGTAAATTTGTTGTTCCTCTGCTTACTGGACAACAAAAGAATCTACTAAGATGACTGCTGCAGAGCACATCCTTGAAGCAGCACTAAACAATCACTGACTTTGCAAACATACATTTAGCCTTGAAAACAGTGACAACACAATTAAAAACTAATTTTACTCAACATGGCCAAACTATACAAGTACATCTATCACTAATGGCTTTTTTCTAATGAAGTGAAATCATACAAAAATATTATAGGTTTCAATTAAAGAAATCAAATCATTAACATCTGAAAGGAAAAATCCAATTAGTTTCTCATCCCAAATCCTTAAAAAAAAATTAACTTACCAGCTTAATTGCCACATAGTCATTTGTGTATAAATTTTTTCCTTGAAAAAAAAAATAAAAACAAGAATGTGAGACACTGACTTTTCTGTTCAAAGTAAATGCCATTTAAACATCAAGAAAGTCTTCAAATATTTTTCATCCAAGGTGCTAGGTATTCTGGCAGTGACTTAGGCAACGTGGGTTTATTAATACCTTATTTTAAAAAGAATTTTTCCTTGAACAGTGTAAGAGGTAGAAATTTCACAGAGAATTTCAAATATTTCACCAAGTTTTTGATATTTTTATGTGCTAAAAAAGCTTGAAAATTGGCAAATCACAATAACCAGAATACGATATTCTACATTTTCATAATTATTGCTGAAAGCTATTTGAAATTTATTTTTAAATTACCATATAATTTTGAAACATCAGCCTGTAACTAAAAGTAAAATTAACTAGTTAATTAACTAATTGAGGACTACTTTTTTCCTCAATTATGCAATTTACTATGCCGAAAGTTAGGACAGGACAATGACATTACTGATAGGCTCCCACCACTTGAAAAATGCATTTGCCGCTTTAAAAGGGATACTGTAACTGGATAAGAATTTTTCAATACGCATCACTTCAAACTTATGCAGTGATTAAAATGTTAAGCAAGTTTTATATGCATAAAATTTAAAAAATGGCAGATAAAGGATAAGTTAAGTTATCACTTCCAACACTTTTTGTTTCTTTACAATCTTCAAATGCATTTAATGTATATTACTCCTAATGACAATCCTCCTTTTTTCTTTGTAGTATTACTCAGGTCTGAATTCCCTGTGTTTTGCTCAGTTTTGTTGAAGAAATCAAACGGGGAAAAGATATAGACTAAGACTAAAAAGTTCCCTATGAAGACAGATATAAAGAATCACAGAATGTTCTGATTTAGAAGGGTGCCACAAACATCACTGACTCCAACTCTTAAGTGAATGGCCCACATAGGGATCGAACCCACAACCATGCTTTGACCAATTTACACTAAGTGTCAAAGACAGGAGTGCTAGTGATTCTTAGAGTACTCTTCTAAAGCTGAAACAAGATGCATTAAAAGCTTGCATCTCTTAGTGGATCAACTTCACAAAAATCCCCAAATTACCTGAGGGCTTCACAACAACAAACACATAATCAATATGAGCAGCTTGCCACAATCTGACCCACAAAAGGAAGTGTACTCCAAGACCTATGTAGGGACTAGAGTGGATATCCAGGCAGCCCAAGTATTTCTTATCTGATGATCATATCAGTTACATTTTTGATAAAAAGTGTACTTTGTTTGAAATTGTTTATGCGTTTTCACATGGTATTACAATCTATAAGACACTAAGAGAAACTCTTGCTGGAGCCCTGCTCATTCCATCTCTATGCTGAGTAAGTAACAAATCCCATTACAGTTAGGCAACTGGATATTGAGTTCCAAAAGCTGCAATGACATGCTTATTCTGAAGTAGTGTCAGAAGGAACACTAACTTTTTACTAACTTATTAGGAAAATCAGGACAATTGTCTCTTTAAAATATAGCAGACACACATATATTACACCACTGCTGATCTATCCCTGAACACACCACAGATACTAAGTAATGCATCACTTGCAACAGCAACTTTCTTACTACCTTATTGGTTTATCTTAATTGTATCTTAATTATCTTATTTAATTTAACTATGACAAAGAGTATTAAAATTAACAGCTCAATATCCAAACCAATTTAGTCCTTTGCTAGCTAATGGTTGAACTTCACAGACAGAAATTTGCTACACACAGCCGATTTCCCACTTGATTGACAAGCCACTAGAGTCACACCACCACTTTCTTCTGAGGTGGAAGAGCAACAGCTCCTGAAACATAACTGAATTTTTATCCTCTAAGCACAACTTCATCACTCTACAACTTTATTCCTCTGTAAGTCCCTCAGGTCTAATCTTAGGACACATGCTCAAAATACGTTCCTATTTTCAGAAGCATATAAAAAAACTAAGTGCTTGTGTACGTCTTTGTAGTAAGGGTGCACACTAAGTACTTGCTACTGCAGCAAAGCAAATGAAAAAAATAAAAAAAAATCAGAATCTATAAGAGCAATATTAACTCCTGCTTTCAGTAATTTACATTTAAAACATCTTACCTCACATAAAACAATAAATAGGAATTTGAAATACCTAGAATATTTCAAATTCCCACAAATATGAAAATGAGAAACGTTTTAATAAAACAGCTGCACTTGTCCTGGTGACTGTTGTAGGACAGTACACTGCCCCATATTCTTTCTCCTATTTCTTTTACTTACTTGTTCTGTTTTATTCCAGTACTATCAAACTGTAAGGCTTAACTAATTTAACATTGTGTTTAAAATAAAATATATTGTTTCACTGTAACAGCTGCAAGTAAATGAGTCAATCAGATATTAATTTTTAATCAGCTCTGTACTTTCTGACCAAAAGAACAGACCGACAAAAAATTAACTCTACTAGTTTGCAGTTGCCTTTATGTAAAATTAATCTTGCTGGTTTGATTTAGTTCATTGAGAGGTTTGAAACAAAAATTCAAATTTGAAGGCAGTACACAAAAGTTTGGGAAGTGAGGGAAAACAATTTTTCAGCTTGATTTGTGGACTGCAAAGGCAAGGATGTAACACTGTAAATGTCAAAATGTATTGATTTTGTTTAACTATTAATATTAATAACAAGAGTACTTATTACTGAGACGGCAAAATTCAGTGTCCAAAGTCAGAGCTGCAGCAATATTGTCTTTAATCCCTCTACAGTATCAATTGGTTAAGCTTGTTTACATCTTGACAGTCCCCAGAATGCACTATATTAAAACACATTATATTTTATGCAAGCACTATATCACAAATATTGTCCGAAAGGCAATGAGTATTAGTTCTACCACAGGCAAAGATCAACAGAAACAACACCATCCTTTTAAATGTCTAACTTAGAAACCCACCTCTATTTAATGCATGAAGCACTTTAACTCAAGCCTTCTAATGACAGAAGACAAATTGTTGCCATTAAGTGTCAATTTGTACTTATTAACACACACTTGAACTTACACATCTTGAAAACCCTTGCTCATCATGCTGTCCGTCCTGGAAAAACAAGTCCCCAAAACTAAACATACAGTATTCCAAAAGCACATTTCCAGCTTTGCTGCCCAAATTCTTCAAAACTCTATAGGTCCTTCTCAGTCTGTGCCTTCTCCAATATCTGATTTTCAGCCATCTGTTTAGCAGAGAACTAGAGTGACTAAATTATCCCAAATTTTCTCTACAGATGGATTCTCACTGCCCTGTTTAACAGCAACTCAATGTTTAACCCCACTACATTAGAAAAGAAATCAAGAAATTTCCATGCTCACTGATATTAAAAATGCTGTAGTACCTGGTTTCACCGTCTCCAACAGATCTACCAGACCTACAGGACAGGGATGTCTCTCACACATTTAGCCCTAAATATACCTCAATGAAGTGCTTCAGGAAGTCAGAAAAGACTGCTACAATAACCATGACGTAACTGGAAGAGAAAACTGACTGAATTTAGGAGAGCACTGCACATAGTTAGAAAACATTTTAGTCCCAGAAAGCATCCTGCTATACAGATTCTTCATGTCATCAAGCTTGCACAGGCTGGGGTAAAGCCACGAAAGATGGGTTCATTATGACTTGCACATACTAAGCTTTAAGGCAGTTTTAAGAGCTACATGGTACTCATAGAGAAATTTTACTGCCTAGACTGCATAAAAATGGCCTTGAATAATGTAAACTGAAATAAACAAATAAGGATCTTACCTAACCGTAGTTCTCCAAAATTACCACATCCAATTTTTTTACCAACTCTGAAGTTAGGGCCAACCATTAACACTCCAGAATTTGAAGAACCAGATCCACGTGGATTATGGCCTGATCTCCCACTAGGCCGTGCCATTCTTTCATCTGGTTTGTCTTTGTCTTTCTTTTTATTTTCCATGTCAAGTTTACGGTACTCCACTTTGATTTATTCCTCTTTTTAAAAATCAGTATAAACAAATTCCAGTTGTACAACGTGAGAATGAAAACATTATGAGTGAAGTGCCCAGCTGGTTACTGTCAGTAAGCAGTCAACAGCAGCATGTTCATCCCGTTCACAAAGCCTTGGTGGTATCTGTAGTTAAAACGTATTTCCAGAATTCATGACACCAACAGTACTTCTTAGTATTTAGAGGAATTCTGTTAAAAGAGAAACAGAGTTATTCAAGACACTAAGATTCCTGTACAAACTTACCTTTCCCTTCAACTAGTTGTGTAATTAAGTTATAACTAATTATATTTGCCTTACAGATCTATTCTATTTCTAGAATGTAACAGCAAGAGATATTGTTGTGACTCAAGTGTGCCAAAATTTCAACAATTCAAGCAATAGTTATCTTTTAAAAAGCAACAAAAAGCCCTGCAAAACTTCTTCCCTCAAACAGTATCTGTTGTTTTAAGCAAATGCTCAAGCTGCACAGTTATTGAAGTTACAGAAGTGTATTTTCTGAATTGTAATTTCTGAGATGCACAAATTATAAACTCATAGCAATAACACTCGAGTTCTTTCAGTAATTCCTAGAATCTAAAACTGTATTTACTTATTCTCCCCTACTATACTTCAGTCATAAGTCTGGTTCCATGCTCCTATTCTCCCTTGTTTAGCATCATTGCCCAGACACTAATTCCTACATGGATTTCAGCAAAAACAATGTTATTTTACTACTGTAATAAAGAACCACAAGAAAGGTTTTGTTTTTAAATCTCAGCTACAAGAACATTGGATACTGTTTTCAATTTGATGACAGTGGCATAAAACCGTGTAACTCAGAAGGTTCTACACTGGAAAAATTCCACAATGAATTAAATACTTGTCCAAAATAATTTTCCTACATTTGCTTCAAAGTTGGGAATACACTACAGTATTGGAGAACATCCTCTGGAAAATGTACTTTATGAGCCGATTTTAAAGGTAGCCACCAGAAGCTCACTTTGAACTGAAGACACTTTCATTTTGTAAACCGATTTCTCACAAAATAAAATTGCTACTCACATCACAGCTTACCACGAAATTTCAAAAACTGAAGAGGTAAGTAGTGAAAACATAACAAATAATATGAACAGTCACATGAATAGGAGCATCTGCCAACTCATACATAGTTATAGCATAGTATAACTAGATGACATTTAAAAATAATTAATCAACAGCTGACTAACCTATTACCTGAACTATAAAGTACATGGAAATTTGTCTGGCAAAGAAACATGACCACAATACTGTGAAAGGGGGACTGAAAGGCTTGCTCTGAGAGCAATCAAAAAACACAAATGTGAATGACAATCCAAGATGACTTGCTTAATTCCAGAGAAAAGGACTTCAGCACTGAATAACGAAAGCTGTGGTGTTTTATGGTACAGACAGAAGCGTTTAAGAGAAAAAGATGGGCACATTACTACATAATACCGCAGGTTTTCAAGCACCGCCAGCAGATACCCTGAAGTCACCTTCTAAACCACAAATCTCAACGGAAGTGACTCAATGGGAAGCAATATAGTAATTCAGTAATGGGAAAATATAGTAATTTTCCCTCACCCACTATGCCACAAAAGCTAGGGAAGAAATAAGAAAGCTAGACATGAAGTGTGTTGAAGTAGAATTTCAAGGTCACCATTCAGTCCTTAGAATGAAGTTCAGCACATTTGATCATTTGATGCAACAGAATGCAACTAAATATTTTAGGTACCAAAGAAAATAAAACTTACATTCCATATCTTACTGGCTTCTTCATAAAGAACTAACAATAAACAATCCTAGATTTTTTAGTGTACCAAATATATTACAAACAACATCAATTTTGATTTCTAGAAACGTCTATTATATGGACAAATCTATTACACAATAACTTATGTCCTCCCCTTTCCTCCTGTTGAACCAACGGATACTTTAGTTACATTACAGGTAAGCTTTCTTACATAAACTGAAATTAGTATCTTTTTATCAGATACCTGCTGAACAAACAACACAAGTCCCATACATTTTTCCCACACTATGTACCAAAAGGAAGACATGCAAGCATTCCTGTCACAGTTCCTCCAGGACACTGGTGTTTTCTTACATTCTCCTAATAAAATAATCTGCAACTAACTCAAAAGAATGTTAGCACTTATGACTTTCTTCTTTTGAAGTTCTGGTACAATATTTTACGATGTATTTATCTTAAAAATATGAGGTTTTTGTGGTTATATTTATTTGTATTGCACTTACCTATGACAGTGTTATAATGTTGATGGCAATATCTTTTCTTCACCATAATGCTCGCATTCTAGAGGAAAAGCATCAAAAGGCAGAGAGACATATTTATGTAGTATTTGCAATTACTTAGCATGTAAAAGTTTCTGGTACAGAATGAAAGTACAGTTTTTGGAACTGCATTAGTTTTCTTAGACTGTTAAGGAAGATGCAGCAGATTAGTCTCAAAGATTCAACATAACTTTTAAGGCTCAGAAATCAGGCATTATTCAAAGGAGCACATCATCTAAAGTGTAAAAGAAATACATACAGCATAAGCATTCTAAATAATTTGCAAAATTATTTTCTTGCTATATGATAGTTATGGGCAATCTGTCTGAAAAACATGCCATCCTCATTTCACAGCTTGATTTTCTGTTTAATTTTCATTTTTTTCATTTCTACCTACATAAATAAGCACGCTTAAATCAGAAACTTCAGCCCAACATCAGGGAGTATTGTTAGGATTTAAATAATTGTTCTTAATTCAAAAAAATATATGACTAAATATCAGGGTAATGGCAAACACACATCAAAGCCAAGCTGACAAAGTAACATCATAGGAGTCAAATTACTGTGTTCAAGTATAAAGAGAAAGAGAAGGCAAAAGAAGCTATCAAAAAAAAAACAAAAGGTCAAAATGGTATTACACGGAAGAAAAAGTACTTAGACCTCAATTATAAACTAAATCTATAATCTGTATAGACTGAAGATAAAAGAAGATTGGAAGAAAGCAAGTTACTTCAGAGTAGCTGACATGCACAATTAACAATAGCTACCAGAGGCTTCAGGGGTGGTTTTTTGGTGTCATCTGATACTTTTCAAAGCACTGTAGAGAGATTGTGTGAAAAGTAAGGAGAGTCACAGTGAAGACAAGTAAGAAAAATGACAGCAGGGTTTCAACTGACTGACAAGTCACACACCTAACACCTGCAGAAGTATCCCTATATTAGAGTTATAAATCTACACATCTCTCTAAATCTCTGCTTGAAAATGTCCCAACTGACACTACTGAAGACTATATGCCACATAAGAACCCTATTCTGTAGCAACAACAACTCTCTAGGACACATAAGGCAGAATAAAAGAATAGCTCATTTAAGTACCTTCTTTATTCATACATTTCTCAAATGCCTGATCCTACAGCAGCAGCAGGAACACCACTGTAATTATATGCAAGCTTACATGTTTCAAAGTGTTGTCATACTACGTTCATACTCAAGTGTGCAAGTCACCTTTAAAAAAAAAACCTTACCTCTTTCATTTTCAAGATTTACTCCTAAATAAACTAATTAAGAGAATATTAAAGTAGCTAAATAGAACATTCCACTGCCCAGGAATGACAAACTGAAATGAAACATGTAACCATAACTGTTCCCTTAGGTAACATTGGCATTATCTTTCACATTGTAATTACAGGATCATACATTACTGCTAGTATCAGTATACTAACATTTTCCTCTATTTTTAAGAAAAGCATACAGTAGTAAAAGAGCTACAGAGGAAAATAAAATACTGGCAGAGGTTTAAACTAGGTTGAAGAAGGAAAAAGACATAAACAGGTTTGACAGTGATAAGCAATGGGATGATACGCCAAAACTCAAGGAACTGAGTGCTAGTGAGATCCTTAAACTGGTCCATGAGGTGTCAGATTCAAGGGATCACACCCAAAATGTTTCTACACCAACACACACAGCATGAGCATCATCACTGGAATAAGTGAAACCTGGTAGGATGAGCCCCTTGACTGGAGTGCCATGTTGGATGGCCACAAACTCTCCAGGAGGGACAGGAAGGGCAGAGAGCTGGAAGGGCTGGAATGTAGCCTGAAGTCAGTGATGGCAGGCTGACAGTCTCTGAGTAAGGATTAAGGGACAAAAAAAATAATGTGGATGTCATTGTAGAAGTCTACTACTGGCCACCTAGCCAGGACAATGATTCCAGAGAATTACTCTTTGAGGAGCTAAGGGACACCTTCAAAACAACAACCCTTGTCCTTAAAGGAACATCAACTTATCAGATGTTAACTGGGAGCATCACACAGCTGGCACAAATACGTCCAGAATAGTCCTAAATCTGGATAGCCTTATGATACAGCTACTAATGGAGCCAGCAATGAAAGGTGCCCTCCTTGCTATTAAAAGGGAGGATCTCATAAACCAAGTGGTGACTGGTGGCCACCTTGGCCACAGTGGCCACAAAGTGATTGAGTCTAAAATCTCCGTTACCAGGAGGAAAAGTGACAGCAAAATCTCAGCCCTGAGACAAGAGCTGACTTCAAGCTGTTTAGGGAACCAGTAATATGCCCTGAGAAAATTTTGAGAGTGCTGGGATCCATCAGGTCTGGTCATTTTCTTTGCACCACTTCCCAGGGGCACAGGAGCAGGCAGTTCCAAACTGTCAGAAGTCAAGAAGAGGAGGAAGAAGGCCAGCTTGGTGAGCAGGAATCTTTTCTCAGAAACAAGGCAAAAAAGTGAGATGTATGCCCACTGGAAGCAAGGTCTGGTGAACAGAAGAACTACAGAGATGCTGCAACCAGTGACAGGACCTGAGGGAATGGCCTGAAGTTGTACCAGGGGAGGTTTAGGTTGGGTATTAGGAAAAGTTCCTCATCCAGAGGGTGCCTGGGTACTGGAAGAGGCTCCCCAGGGAAGTGGTCACAGCACCAGTCTGACAGAGCTCAGGAAGTGTTTGGGCAATGATCTCAGGCACATGGTGTGACTCTTAGGGTGTCCTGTGCAGGGCCAGGGGTTGGACGTCAATGATTCTTGTGGGGCCCTTGCAACATAGGATATTTTATCATTTTATGAAACACAGTAAAGAAACAGTCCTGGTTCCAACACAAGGCATTTAAAATTCACTCAGCCTTCTGGCATTTTCATACTTCTGCAGTTTCTTACCTGTCAAGTGTCTGTTCACATACTTCTAATCCCCAGGGCTCATGATTTTTGGCAATGACAGTAATTTATGCACTTTCTCTGCACTCTTCTAGAAGATGCGAGCTTCTCCTCGCATCTTCTAGAAGTGCAGAGAAAGTTTCTAGTGCCTCTGCCACAGATTTCCAAGAGACTTTCTCTAACATTACATGTACTTTTCACCTACTACAGTCTTCTGTCTACTACTCACCTACTACTCTGAGAGGGAGTCACATTCACTTTCCAATGATCATTTCAATGTTAGAAATACATTTGTACTGCAGAAAGATAATGTTGTTGTACTGTTCCACCCAACAAAACTCCTTTAGAAATACTTAAAGAGTAGAAAATCTGAAATTCATACTAGAAATCTGAAATGAAACAAGAGCTTCATTTTGAGACCGTAATACAAAATTTAAATATCTAATCAACTATTTCAGTTCTTTTTGTATGCCTCATGGAAAGCTCAAGTTGTTCTTTCTACATTAGTTATTACTGCACCATTTTCATCCACTTTTATATACATGTCTCCATGCAACACAAGAAATCTATGAAATTCCAAATCCACAGCAAATAGGCTCATAATGGAAGATCCCTTGAAAGTTTAGGACAGCAGTTTCGTAACTGCGAAAAAGCTTTCAGATGGAATTTGAATTGAAAAATATCTCTAAAATTATATATAATTTAGTTAGGTTGTTTCTTTAAAATGAAAAATAAACATTTAATCATTGAAAAGTGGATTTCATTGTTTTCACTTTAGTCCAGTAAGAGAAATTCAGGCTTTTACATGACTTTCATATGACCCAAAGGAGTTGACTTGCTATTCCTATGATTTGTATTACAAATAAATATGTCTATAGCTTTATTTTTTGTATAAATATTTTCTTAAGCAAACTCTAGCATAAAAAGTTGTTAAATGAGTCATTGCGTAACTCAAATAAACCTAACCAAATTATTATGTCATAATTCTTCAGATTTCCAAAGCAGAAAAAATACGCAAAATCATTAGCACTTTAGTCAAAACTAAAGACAAAATGAGTGTGCTGGAATATTCAGCACATAAAGCTTCCACAGATGGTACATTCTCACAGTATCAGCTCTGAAAAACAAAGAACATTTCCAAACAAATTTCTCCTGACACTACTTCTCTCTCCAGCTGTCAACAACCTGTACCAAAATTGCTTATTACTGAATCATTCTACAAGTCTTAGATGGTGTTCTTTATATGTGACCTGAACATAACGAAAACTTACTCATCAATAACTCATTTTGCTCTATATTATATATAACAATATAATCTACTTCATACACCTGGGGAATTCCAAAACTAATGGCATCCAATTTTATAGATTTTTTTAAAAAAATTTAACATAAGAACAAAATACAGCTTGGCATTACCTACTCTTCGTATTTTCAGAATTAGTTAATTTATTGAAGACTATTTTATTCTCCCATTCCTTAGGTACTTATTCTGACTTCAATTAGGTAAACAATTACCTTAGAAGCACTGTAAAAATAATATGCAAATCCTCTGAAACAAGATCTTTTTCCCTAAAAAAGCCAGTATTTTGTAGCAGATGTGAACTAATCCAAGAAATAAGGATGATCTTTTTCAGCTTTACATGGGAGGACTCCTGTCTCCACAACAATAAAATAAGAAACGTATATACGTATATAGGAGAAATGACAATGCGCCTAAGTAAGATCTTCAGCAGAATCAACATTCAAGCCATCAAAAACCACTGCCACATCCTTTCCCTGCCAGTCTGCCTTTCAAAATACTGAACTACAGATCCCTCATTTGCTACATTTCTTTCACAGAGAGAAAGTACATAATATACCAATAAGTTTGAAATCCTTTCTAGAGTTTCATCAGCAAAGAGGGAAAACACACAAAGCAACTGCTACTTCTTGATCACATAAAATATTTCACACTTCAGAAGATATGGGTGTTTATTTAAGAAGGCAAATATAATAATCTAATTTCAAAGGCAAATGAAATCCCTTAATAACAGATCATGCAGGAGCTCAACAGCACAGTTTATTTCTCAGTGTGCATGGCCTCAAAACACTTTTGATTCATGCTCTTCAGCACTCCAAAGCAACTAACAGATAACAAGTGCACATAAATTTTGTTTGCATTACCAGAACTTCGAACAACGCAATGTTTGTATTTCAAGTACATTCTACATTACCATTTCTTTTTTACTTAAGTCTCAGTTTTTCACAGATTCTTATTTTCACTTCGTAAAACTCAGACAACAGTACTGTTCTCGCAGCATTCAGTCTTTTTCCACATCTGCCTTCCATAATACCAGCCTATCCTAGATTCAGCTAAATTTTGCCAAACCAAGAATAGAATTTATTAATTTTGGTGTACAAATCAGACTATCAGCATTCCTAAAAAATATGATTGTTTTAAGCTGTGTATTTGCTTACTCTTACAGATATGTATGATTTTCCTTAGTAAACAAGGGTTTAGGTAAGTCTACTTACACACAGTCTAAATCTACAAACACATATGAGATATGAATGGGATACACTCAAAGAAGCAGCCTAATTGAAAGCGTCACAGTAAATCCAAGTTTCTTTCTTATGAATGAAAATTTACATAACCAAGCCTTCTAAAAAGACTTATTTTCATCTCCAGTGGTAAATATATTAAATAAAAAAAATTACATTTTTCTCTAACCATATCAATTGCCACACACTATTTTCAACAAAAATAACTGAGATTCTAGAATAGGCATTTCAATTTTCATGTATATAGGCATGAACTTTCCCTAGGCAAAGTTCATCAACAAACAACACATGGCCACATATAATCCTCCCTCAAAGCACGAAATCTACCAGAGGAACAGCTTTATTATTAACACATTTAATCAACCACTCGTCTGTACAAAAACTAACCAAAAAGCCACCTCATCTTTATTGAAGCTTATTTAAGAAGTCTGTTCTAGTTAAACTAGTGTAATTTTTCTTGTACCAAAGTTTAAAGTTGCATGAACAAATCTGAGAGCTGCCAACATCCAAAATTCAGTATCCGTTCTGTACACTTAGTTTTGTAATTTGAAAGTCTACTACCTAATAAACAATAATGTATCCCTCTGTACCACCAGCTGCCAGTTCTGGACCAAAATGCTGTCACATCAGAAGACATGTAGAGTACTGGGGGTCACTCTAACGCAATACAATTTTTCCACAAATGACAGCCTGGACTAACCATGCAGCAATTAAGACCTCCAAGCAATCTCTTAATCTCTGTTAACTCTAAACAAACATCAGCTGAGATAGCTATCTCTCACCGCATAAGCATTTCTATTTTCTCATTGATCTAGAAGGCAAGTTTGGTCCTAATCTATGAACTACACTTCATCATAGGGTTTCACCACAAAATCCTACCAAGTTCACTTCAGGATTCCATGCAAGTGCATGCAGTTACTTGGTTAAAATTTCTGTGCATGCATCCTTCTTGCCCTTTTATATAATCACCATTTCAGAGTAAAAGCTGAAAGTCAGTTTTCAGAAAGGAGAAACATAACACAAGGAATAATTTTTAAGAGTCTAACAATGCCACTATTAAAAATAATTTACTAAAAAGAGCACAGAAAGGACAAAACTGATGGTTAAGCAATATTTCAATAATTTGTTTCTTCACTTTTCCACCACCACAACTATACTGACTTAAATGGGCTATATTGTCTACAGCTGACAGAGAGCTAATGCTGAGCTAGCTAACACTACATAATGGAGGCTTCAATTTTCTACATGAATAATTGTACCACGGCACGCAACCGTTATAGCAACAGAAGGTTCAACAACAGAAAGGTTCAGATTAGCCTAAAGCTAAGACAGAGAAACTGTGAAGTTAATACATCTAAAAATTAGAAAACAAAGCACAGACTTCTGCATTTCATCTAACACCATAACTACATCTGAAGACAAAATTAAGCACCATGGTGAAGCACCCCAGTGCTACATGGAAAAAAAAAAAAAAACAAAAAAACAAAACAAACAAACAAACAAACAAAAACCAACAAAAAAACCACACGAAAACACACAACAACAGCACATTTAAGAGTCCAAAAGACACTATTTCTGTTTTCAGGTTAGATTTTGCATAGGCTAAAATACGTAATGTGCTCTAGAATTCCACAGTGATTGTGAAGATCAGTTTTCAACATTAAAAGTATTTTTAGTTCTCTGACACAATTCCTTCTGTCACTTAACTTTAATTACATGGTCAGAGCCTACTTCAAGAATTTAAGACAGGAGACAAGTTCAAATTTAATAACGCCATATGTGAGGGAAGGGGTAAGTCACAGTACAGGAAAATGTCTCCAGACTGAGTTTTGCAACTATGAATCTGTCAAGACTTTCTAATAATAACAAACTACATGGCAATCAAATGATTCCGCTCTGTTAATAGTCTCCATAAACTAGATAGGTACCTTCTACAGCAGTTCCAAGTATTTTACTATAGCATACACTTGCAAATCTCTTCTCACTTGTATGGCTTTCACTGCAATGAATACCTAAAACATTTTATTAAATTGAAAGTACAGTTCTACAGTCTTCAAAAGGCTACAAAGCTTTTTTCTTGTGTTATAAGTTAAATATGGAATAAAATGGTATAGATAAAGTCTCAGACACCACACCAAATGGAATTATGCTTGACAGCCTCATATTGAAAGCGTAAGATTCATAGTGACACAAAATTAAGAAAAAACACTAGCCATAGTTACAATCTTGGATTCATCATTAGTGATGTAATACAAAACATATTTAAACCAATGCCTTCCTATGGAACTCAGAGGAAAAAAACAAGTCTCCCAGTGTTTTATTCAAATTCAACACTGAATATGAAATCACCTGATGTAAATTAAAAGTTCTGAGAACACAATAACCTGATGCTGTTGACATCAGTTTTGTCAAGATCTGATGGCAGTTACAAAACTACACTGATTTTAAATCAGAACAAAATTCTCAAGCACTAAAATGAGAAAATGTCAGTATGTTGATGTGGGCACTTGTGTGTAGTAAACTCTTGATGCACTATTTAGGAAGATTAAGACAGAATCATTCCTCAAAAGCATCAAAGTTGGCTAAACTTAGCTGTCTACAGATTAGAGTTCAACACCCACACAGCCCCAGTGTAGTAACTTCACCTTGCTGGATATATTCCACATTTCCACAGAAATCCCAGGCCACCCTCTGATAGATCTTCAGCTCTCTTTCTTCACAAAACGCCTTCTTTCTTCCCACATTAAAATGTTCCCTTCTTGCTCAGTGAAGAGAGATGTTCTATTGCTTCCCTAGTATTACAGGTTGCAAGCTGAACAGGTCCCAAGCCACTTACTACCAAACAAAACATCTAACATCCTTCCTTCACCATAGTAACGGTTAATAAATATCTACTATCTAAATTGTTTTCTATGAAGCTTATGGGAACTTATCTTCACAGGCGTAACAACCTAAGCTTGGTTAAAATTGCCCTAAAAACTCTACATTTCTACAGGCAGCAGATGAGAGAGCTGCAGATTAAAATATCTCATTTCCTTAAAAAACAGACTTTTTTCTGGAGAAAATTCAAAGTACAATCAACAGAATTTACTTACAGGTTTACAATATTCTACATAAAAACAAAGAATAGTCAATGCTGTTGGAAAAATTGGAAGCATTTTCTGCAAAGAAACAGAAATGTTTTTCATTTTTCCAAAAATAGCATTTCTGTAAAGATATTTATCTCTCAACCTGAGAAAGGTTTAAGAGCAAATTTAGTTATTCTGTCTTCCTCTTGTCTGTTGGAAAAATTCTGCCCTCCCTCTTTACTGTTAACCACAAATTCAAGTTTCATCATTTTATTTATTTCTCCAGATTTAGAGATGCCTCAGCCTACCATCAGGAAATGTCACACAGAAACTTTAATAACCTGATACACTGAACAACCCACTCCTGGAACATTGCAAGCAATGAATGACTGCAAATTGAGGTGATTTTCCACAGAAAGTAAAAAACATTCTATACTGAACTTCTCTGTTAAGTAAAAAGAAAACATTTGCAAGGTGCAACTAAGAAAATACTAGTGGTTGAGGTTAGAAGAGCAACATGTCTCCCAAGACCCTTAAAGCAATGATGTCCCTGACTTCAGCCTCTACACTATTACTTCTTCTTCCCAAGACTACTGCACAATTACTTAAGATTTAAGAAAGCTGTCTTTTTATGGACATGATCTACATTTAAACTGACATCAAAAATATCAATACTAGATGAAATTAAATATGTTCTTCATTATAAGCTAGCAGAACTCATCTAAAGCAACACTGAATACCTTTAAAGATTGCTTTATATCACTACATTAAAAAGCTGTTGAAACATGCTAACAGTCATTTTAACTACTTCATTTAAGTTCAATTATGAAGACATAAAATGGAAAATTCTTAGTGGCTTAAATACTGAAATATAAAATACAGAAGGATTCTTCTACGCCTAACAATACAGTTTTTAAATAGTGATTTCTTCTAGGCTGCACACGTGTCCTATTCTGGACGAAATCACACCTTTCAGCATCACGAAGGGAACCTGCCAAGAAGCCCATGCTTTTAAAGCATTTGCTACAAAAATGCAGCCAATGCAGCTTTAAAAATTGAACAGATCCAGGTAATTAGCACCTCAAGCTCAAAGACAAATTGAACCAAAAAGAAGAGTTTTATGGGAACAACAGAACCTCAGTCTGAAATTTGCAAAATGCAAATGCAAAAGACAAAATGCAATTAGACAACTTTGATGGGTTAGTACAATGGCTCTTTTCCTACTGCATGTGGCACTACCTACTGCTCCAGTTGCTCACCAGCCGCAGCACTCCCACACCTCGGGAAGCCATTACTCACTCAGAGTACCAGAAAGCTCACAAACTCAGTAACCCACTACTGAACAGAAGCTGAATCAACCAAGAGACAGAATGGAGAGCAGGAGTGGAGCTGCAAAACTACACAGCCAGAAATGGAGCAGGAGAATGCCCCACATTAGAAAGAAGGGCCTTTCCAACAGCCAGCAGCACAGCCACAATGTCTGGTGTTTCACAGCCCATCAAGTGCATCCCTTCAATGACATCACATTTCAGTGACGTCCATAAACTGCCACCCAAACGCCTTCAACTCTGCTTCTTCTATTCCATCCACATCCTGTTATGGCACAGGGTTTATTGAACAAAGAGCACGGCAACTCACAAAATACTCAATGAATAATTGCAGAGAGTACAAGAAGTGACAAACCACATACTTCAAACTGAAATCTAGGCTCCGCTTGCCATAAAATATCTGTGTTTTTGGCCTACTGAAAAGGACATCATCCTCCATTGTTGTAGTCCACATCCTGTCTTAATCAAAAATAACATCATTGAAACACATAGCTGATGAAGAGTATAAATTATGGGATCTGGAGGAAAATAGAATTATTTCTAGGAAAATGACGTTAAATTTACTTAACTTACTAATCTAATGAAATTAAATTACTAAGTTAAGTAAAACAGTTACTACAAAGTCTTGGTATGTTAAAAGCTAAGCTGGCTAGTAAGCTTACAGAGAAGACCCTAAAGCAGAAGAAAAAATGGTTGTAGCCATATTAATGATGTTACACAAAAAATCAAATTAAGTAATAAACTTACTTGAATATGCAAATCTTACTTGTGTAGGTGTGTCATGGGCTTCTATGACCTACAGTTATCTGAGTAAACATTTGGGCAAAGACAGTTCTGATTGATCAGTATGTCTCCTCCCACTCCTAACTCCACAGCACAAGGCAGGAAACCAGACACAAATGGCAAAATAACTGCTTTAGCTTTTCATACCTACAGAATATACTTATTTTGTACTAAATACCCTTCTTTGAACTGCCAAATGGGGATTTTAATCTGTCTTAAATTAAAAAGGTTTTCTATACAAAGTCAAAAACACCAGATAAAGGAGATGGTGAAGAGAAGAAAGTGTAGATGCTAAAAATGTTCTCTGTAACAGATAAGGAACATGCAGTTCAACAAACATCCTAGAAAAATGCACTGGTAAAAACATCTGTAATATTCTAAAATTGTTGTATGTTTAATATTATGTATTTACCACAAATATTTACATTTTAACATATATGTATTTTAATATATAAATATTTTATGCCCCTTTTGTTAGAAAGACACCTTTTCATAAATTTAAGTCATGAATATATCATCTATAAAACACTAGAACTAAATATAACAGGTGAGCTAAATCTCACCAAAATAAATTATTTCATACTTTACTATTAAAAGTTTCAGAACTTCCTCTGAAAGTACTGCTTTTAGAAAGCTCCCTAAATAACCACAACTCAAACAAATTCCACAGCATGGATCGGTATGTGACGTCTCCTCTTCATCCTCCCTATGCCAAAGAGGAGACATTAAATTATAAGTGGCTTGCCTAAGATCACAGGAAGGGACAGATATCTGTGATCATCACCCTAGCTTTTAACTACCTTCTCACTAGTCTGCTTTTATTTAAGCAACTATTTAGTTTAAACGCATACATTTTTCTTCATCCAGCTGTTTCAGATGTAGCTTACAAATCTCCAGGACCCCAGTGAAAACGTCTAGGAGGCTACTCAGAAGTACACTTAGAAAAACAAGCACAGAAGCATCAGGCTTGATCTCATTGCGTTGGTTTTGCACCTGCACTGAGAAAGCATTAAAACACCTATATAGCATAAAAAAAATTAAGGATTGTCAGAAAATATACAACAACTACTTCAAAGTTACTTTTTTACCATTTAATAGATCTGGGAAACCAATTACATAGAAGTCTCAAAACGTTTTTGAAAGAGCGCTAAAGGCCCAGTGTACACTGGAAATATACCATTCCATTTACATTATTAAATGACTCCCAAGTATCACAGTCAGTTTTAGATAATTTAAACACAGACCACGGCTGAAAAGAATTGTCCCATTCTTCCCTTAAGCACTGTCAGGTATTTTGTTCACACAACCTCAGATAAGGTATTAAGGGTTGACTGAGAACCCTTGACATTAATTTGCAGTTGAATCAGTGAGCTTAAACAGTGAGCAGTATGTCAAACTCCCTTACAACTTCGTTATTCCTGTGGTTTATGTATGTGTTTTAATTACATTATTACTTTTATGTACAACACAGCAAAAAAAACCCCAAAAAGCAAAAAGAAAAGCCTGAGGAACAAAACTTAAGTCTGTTTTATTTACAACAGACTGAAAAAAATGTTCAGCTGGAGAAAAGTTAGATAAAGACAGTTAATACAGCTGATGAGTCCCCTGTTCTTTTTTGTAATTAAAAGATACTGGAGAAAAGTAACCACTGTCACTACCCTATTCCTCATGTTCCATTTAATGCTGTCTCAAAGGCATAACTAAACAAAATTATTCTTAAACATCAGAAGACTTCCTAATGCTTTCTAAACAAATTTTCAAGACAAGAGCAAAAATGTTAGAAATACATATAAATTTGATACTTCTAATCACAGAATCATTTAGCAGAGTAACTAGTATACCAAGAACAACTCTACTTCCATAGTGCAAACTTTATGGATACAGCAGAGACACTAAAATTTGATACAATGCACGAGCTTTAATAATGCAATTGTAATTTAATTATGAGACTATTAAAAACTGAAAAATTGCAACAGGACGTAAATTCAGTCATGTTACATTACCTAAATAGCCTGGACAAGGGAAAACCTTTTCGTAGATTCAGTTATTCTTCTTTTTAGGGGACGAACAACTTCAGAAGGGTTAAGAAAGGGCCTGCTACATGTTAATTCTATTAACTAATCTAAAATATATTTATCTTGATCACACAGAAGAAAAAAAAGCTCTCAGAAAATGTGATATAAAAGAACTAGCACTCTAGATTCTGAAATTCGTTTACATTTTAAAAGGTAATACATCTATTTGATGCAAAGTGGCAAGAGAAAAAGATTAATTTCATTAGCTGAAAGTCATTCTCAGCTGTGTATATAGTCCACCGTTTGCCAGGTAATTTCTCCGTGTCAGGCCAGCAGAACAAAATATCACTTTTTTTCTACTGCAAATACTATTTAACTGTTGAAAAGTCTCAACTTAAAAGAAATTGACTAAAGTATATTGAGATGAAGAGAAGACCTCTAATAAAATATAGTTAGCAAGAAACTTCTCTCATCTTTTCCCTTTAAAGCAAAATTGAATTACTCCCATTTTGGATTTTAACATCCCAACGCGCCTCGAGATAAAATGCATTCACTAGACAAGTGCGTTAAGAAGTGTGAATGTAGAGAGCAGGTAAGTTGTTTATCCTTGCAAGCAGTCATAACCCAGGCAACAAGGCTTAATATGCTTAACAGTGTGCTTCACTTATAATCATGCTTAAGGACATGCACAGTGTCTATTTCTAACTATGTATGCACTTACAAATGATTTTAACTACAAAATCCAGCAAGAAAAAAGTCTTCGATTATATTCCAATTTCCTTTTACACACTGCTTGTCACTTCAACACTCACCAAGGGTGTACCAGTAAAATGAACAAGAATGCTTGAAAACAAGATCTGTCCGAGTTCCACGGTGAATCACTGAAATATCACTTTTAGAAATTTTAATTAATCCAACTTAAAACCACTACATTCAGAGCGTGCCTATAAATAACTTACTAAAAAGTAAAGTTAAAGGCAAGAATAAAAGAGCACTGGCAGCTCAGTTTGCCCCTAATCCGCTAATCTGCCAACCCAGCAAAATCGCACTCCAGCAACCTGCTTTTACAGACCAGGAAAACAAATTTATTTGTTCCTACAAACCCAACTTGGTGCTCGGTCGGACCAAGCACCTCCAGCAGCACCGACAACCGGCCGCCAGACATGGAACCCCACCGCCGCGAACAACTCCTACAGGAGAGAGAGGGCACTCGGAGGTCTCAAAGCGACGGCTTTTGCCACCCGGGAGCGCAGCCACAGGGAGCCGACGGGCCCTCCCAGCGCCGGCGGAGCCCAGCCAGCACCGCAAGCGCCCGCGGCCGGCGGCGTGCGCTCCGCCCGGCTCCCCACACCCGCCCAGAGCACGGCCCCGCACAGGCGCAGCCTCTCTCTCCGCTGAACCCAGCGGCCGCCCCGGTCGCCGCCGCCCTCGCAGGGGGCTCCGCGGCCCCGCACGCCCCGCAGCCGCCAGGGAAAGGGAGAGGGAGGCGGTCCAAGGCCTCGGCCCACGGAGGTGCTGCGACCGCCGCAAGTACGGCCGCTCCAAGAGGCGGCCGGGAACAGCAACCTACCGGGGAGCCCAGGGGAGCGGGACACAGGCTCAGCGTTCGGCCCTTCACCTCCGGGCACTGCTTCCTGACCCGCCCCGCCCCTGGCGCGGGGCTCCGAAACGGGGCCGGCCGGGGCGGCACTCCGAGACGGAGGGAAAGTGGCGGTGGCCCCGAGCGCCCGCCCCTTCCCACCGCGGCACAGGCGCCCGGGCGGGCGGGACGCGCCGCGCGCCCCTCGCGCGGGTGATTGACAAGGCGCGCCGGCCACTCGTGAGACGGAAAGCCAACGTCAGGCAGGGAGAGGGGGCGGGGCTTGCTGGTGGGCAGAGCCGGCAGCCAATGACGGTAAGGCGGGGCGGGGCCGCGCTGGCGGCAGCGCCCGGAGGGGGCCGGTGGGCGCTGCCGAGCCCGGGCTCTGCTGCTCCCCTCAAAACTCGGAGGTCGCGCTCGGGGGAGGCCGCGGCGTGGTCGCCGTGGCTCAGCTGCGCGACTCCCGCCTCAAGCTTCTTCTTATAGGGACGCAGGTACCTGTTTAATATGTGAAGGGGTGGCCTCCAGGGATTTCCCTGTGCCCAGCGGCGGCTGAGTCAGTGTCAGACCGCAGCAGCGGGGCACCTGGAACCGCAGCTCTCTTCCGTCCTCTGCTGGGTAGCAGTCCCTGGATGCCCGCAGCCTTCGCCGCCGGGCGGATCGCGCCTGGCAATTTCACAGAAGTGCTGTGCCCGCTTTGTGGCCCCTGCGGTTGGCAGCTGGCACACCTCTTGTTCAGCACTGTCGCCACACGTGGATGAGGTTGCCGTGCTCGTCACACTCGGGCATCCTGCATTCCCTGTCCTGTGCGTCCATGCAGGAAACGGAGAAATCAGAACCCTCCTCTCACTTGATGACTTGATTTTTTTTATTTTTTTTTAATAATTACGTGGCAGCTCTTGCTGCCACGTAATTATTAAAAAAAAATAAAAAAAATAAAAAAGCCACCACTTAAAAATGTTTTACAACAGACCTTGTGCCAACACTCGTGCAAAAGATCTTTAGGTTCTTTTCTAGTTCTCCAGTACAGAGAATAGCATTTTAAAAACCTTGAAATTTGAGTATTGTTTAGGCCACTGGTGGTCTAAGGCTTTAAATAAAAGTATTACCTTGTTTATATTTGAATACATAAAAACAACTTTAAAAGTTTGTTAACTAGTTTTACAGTCATTATAAATATGGAGGAGAGAGGATGCAAAATATAAATGTTGGAGATTCTGACAGATCTTGGAGTATTGCTTGTTCAAATATTTTTTAGGTAAAGTCGGCACATTCCAGAACATTCTAGAAGTCCTTGTAGGAAAAAAAGAATTAGAAGGAATATAGCTTCCAGAAACTTTCAGAATTCATTTGCTCAAGCTTCATTTCCTTTTCTCAGTAGACATTGAATTACTTTTGCCAAAAATCCTCCATAGGCAATCTGTGCTGTTAGTCCTATTAAGAAGGATCTTGGTGACATTTAACTGTGATCTTGCAATTTAGGCCCATTGATAATTCCCCTGTTCTCGTGCTAAGTATTTCACGGTGTGCTGGTATATAAAGCAGGCCTCAGGACTGTCACTGTCATTCATTCACAGAAATGTGTAACTCCTCGCTTACCCTGTGGAGCACAGATTCACTTTCAGAACTTCTCTCTTCCAGCAATTAATCTCGACTTCTCTGGCATCATACGTGATGCAATCTTAGGACAGTACAGAGTCTTCTGCTCTGACAGCATCCCCTCTGTAAAAGATGCCTTAATCAAAGAGGAGTGAGCATATACTTAGTTCCAATTAGTTTTGCAGGATCCTGATGGACACAAGCATTCCACTCTCACAAGCAACTAAGCAGAGACAAAAACAAGTCTTGTATTAATATGATGCCAAGTTCATCTTGTACAACTGTCCTGAAATTTTCCATAAACTTTAATCAGAAATGGACACATAATCAGAAGAACTGGTAGTGGCTTTTCCCAACCTTTTCTAAATACAATCTCATAAACCAAAAATAAATGCAGATTTTTTTTTTTTAATGTAAAAGCTAAAGGACATTTTTCCAGTCGTGATTTGTTACTTGGAAAAAAATCATTAGTTGTTAGTTCAGCCCAACAAATTACTTAGTAACCTGTAATTCTGAGATTTAGGTGATGAACATATGGCAAAAGAGAAAGATGTCTTTCACATGCCAGAATTTACAGAAAGGTGCATCAGTTTGGGGGTAGTTAGAATTACAGTGGGGCTGCAGTGGTGAAGAAAGTGGATGATTGCTACATGTAATCTTAGTCTTCAAGAGCAACAGAGGCATACCGTGCGGTATATCAAGTACATAAAATAGAAAAATCTGTGTCTTAAGCTTTATAGCATTCTCATGGTTTAGTCCCAGCCAGCCACCAAGCTCTGCACAGCCACTCACTCCCTACCCCGCCAAGATCAGGGAGAGAACTGGAAGATTAAAAGCAAGAAAAATTGTGGGTTGAGATAAATAATAAACCAGTTTGATAGGGAAAGCAAAAGCAAGCCACACACAAGCAAAGCAAAACAAGGAATTAATTCACTGTTTCCCACGTGCAGGCAGGTGTTCAGCCATCTCCAGGAAAGCAGAGCCCCATCACACGTAACAGTGACTGGCAAGACAAACACCATCACTCCAAATATCCTCCCTTCTTACTGCTTCAGCCAAATTTATATGCTGAGCATGGCACCACATGATAGGGAATATCCCAGTTGGGGTCAGTTGTCCTAGCTGTGTCCCATCCCAGCTCCTTGTGGACCCACAGGCTACTAACGATGAGAGGCAGGAAGCCAAGCAGCCACGAGGAACAGAGAAAGCTTTGACTCTTTGTAAGCACTCCTCAGCATTAACTATACACATACTAAATACATGCTTTACCACACATGGTGTTTCTAGCACAAATGTGAAACACAGCCTCATACTAACTACTGTGAAGAGAATTTACTCCATCCCAGCCAAAAGCACCACATGAACTTCCCAAAAGGTGATGTAACTTGCTGTGTATACATATGAATGCTGTTCTAAGTGTTTAATCCTAGCCTGAGAATTAATGCCCTCATGGAATCCTTTGACAGTTCTTGCACACACAGTGTAGTAAAAGAAGTTGCCAGGTACCACACCTCTTAACATTCCAAAACTTTTTGTCTTTTTGAGAAGTACTTTATTATAAAAGTGACATGATATTTCATTCCCTGTAATATTTCAGCTTTCACTTTAATATTCACCATTTGGCAGTATTTCAACAGCTGTTTCCAGTAGCCTACACCATTCTATTTATGCTGCATTTTTCTAATGAACTTATTCCCCCTTGCCATGCTGAACTATTTAACTACTAGATACTAATTGACACGACCCTGGTTTATCCTCGCCCAGATGGGGCGCAGCGGCTGCCCAAGGGTGTGCCAAATAAGGGCGACCCCCGGAGCTGAAAAGTGTCCCCTAGGTCCTACAGACTGGGAGGCTGCTGACCGGTCTCTCAGGGGGAATCCGTGCAGGGCTGAGGTCTGCAGCTGTGCCGACCATGCAGGACAAAGAATGAGAGAGGCCACACGAGCCACCCTAATTTCCAAGGGGAGAGTTTATTCTCATCATCCAAGGAAGGGAGGTGAACCAGAGTGAGAGGGAGTTGCCCCAAGAGTGAGTCTGGGACAAGACCCCCGATACAGCTTGTGTAACAATTTATAAGGGTAGGTGGGGAAAGGGAAGTACATCATACATAGTCCAATCATGGAAAGAGGTAGGAGGGGAAGGAAACATAACTGACATAATACAAACCAGTTGGGGAACTTAATAGGAGTGGCTAGCTCAAAACATCCAATGAACAACCCAACCGTGAAGAACTTTCTGGAATAGGGGGATACGATCAGGGTTGAGGGACATGGGCAAAGGTAGGGTTGACAGAAACTTCTAGGGGTAAAGATGGGGTTTACATCAGGAAGGACAGGTTCTGGGGGAGGAGAAGATTGGAACATACCAAGACAGAGGAGGGTTAGGGACAAACTAAATTTGTGCACCACCACAACTAGTAAATTAAATTCTTGCACTAGAAACACACAGGCATAACATCTGGTTTTTAGTATTATAGTTCGGCTTTCCCTTAACATCTTGAAAGCTCTTCCAACTTCTTAACATCTTTGTTCATTTCACACATGAGGGAGAAATAATGTGATTCCTCCTTCCACCCTGTGTTTTAAACACATATTGATTTCTGAATATTGGTCTTTTTTTTTCACTGGTATAGGATTTGAGCCAATCAAGCTCATTTAGAATGATTGTTCTCACTGCAGTATCTCAAACACAGTCCCTTAAAATTTCTTCCATTCAGGATCCTGTAACTTCATCCATATACCCAGGAAGGTCTCAATACCTAAAAATAGAGCTGAACAGGCAGTAATATAACCTCCTGCAGTAAATTAATTATTTTTTACGGACCATCCAAATTCTGTTTAATTACTCTTTAGTTTAAGTTTTTTGTTCTGGACTAGAAGTTACCAGAGTGTGATAAAAAATTACTGCGACATAGTAGAGTATGTAGCCACAAGCCAGCTTTTAGGTCTGTGTGGAGAGGCAGTGGAGAGAATCTGTTCCTGGCTGCTGCAAATGTGTGCCTACAAACAGAGAAAACAAACAACCCTGGGTACCTTTCATTTGTTCTGAAGTTCATGCAGTTTGGCAGCAATGCTGATGTTAAGGAGAAAGCCTTACCTGGCTGGACTTAGCAGTATGCATTGCAGACTGGAGTCCACTTGTAGGTTCCAGAATTTTAGGACCACAAGGAACATTTTATAGCCCTTTTATGAATGTAGAGAGCACAGCAGAGAACCTGAATTTGTTAATACCATATGAGAGAAATGTAAGGCTTGTGCAGTTCATGGTGTAGTGCTGTCATTGTTATATGGTTATATAGGATGGTTGTATAACCAGTTAGAATTCCCTGTAATACATCATACAACAATTAAAAATTGATAGAATGTCATTACCTTAAATAAGAAACAGTAACTCAATTTGGTTATGTCATCTGACCCACATACAGATGTTATACTACTTTCTTTTCACAATCCTGAAATTGTTGGTTGAGCTAAGTGCTCAGCAGTTTGCTGGTCACCATTTTTCTTTGGAAGAACTCCCTATAACCAAAGAAGAGTACTCCTACATGAGGTAGAGATGTGGAAAAGTTCTGTGATCAAGCCGATCCCCTCCATACTACTGAACTTTTAAAAGCTGGTGGAAATCAGAGTTGCACCAAAAAGAAAAGAAAAGAAAAGGGAAAAAAAGAAAAAAAGACATGAGGATATGTAGCAGTTCATTGGTGATATGCCTCAACTGCATCTAAATCTGTTTCCATACAACTGGTGAATTATCTCGTTAAATTGTATAATGAAAAAAATGTGAGTCAGGTAAAGTGAAAGTACTGAAAAGGCCACATACGTAAGAACCACATGAAAAATCAGGCACTTTGGCAAAATGCTAGAACCCTGGAGTCTGAGACAGTGATCAGTGATCTGCTGCTTTATGTACAGAGAGAATTTTGTTTTAAGCATTTAATCATAGACCTGCTTAACATATTGTAATCAGTTTGTCATTTACCCAAAAGGTTGATCAAAACATATTTTTTCTTATAATTAAGAGTGATCATCAATGTCCAAAATCTAGGAACACGAAAACATGGAGATTGGCAGTTTTTTGGCAAAAAATCAAAGAGGCATTTGAAAAGGTTTTCTGTCTCATAAGCACTTTCAAAGCTGAGCTTCCCAGTAAATGTTGAAAATAAAACTAGACCCTTGTGTCAGAGTATTTAGAAGTAAATCTATTATAAAACTACTTCTTTGTTTTCATTCTATGATTCCAACTGTAGCTATTTTAATTTAAAGCTGATAGAGACTTTTTTTTAAAAAATGAGCTTTCTTTCATTTATATAGAATATTTTTAAGAGTAATTTTTCTTTTTCATCAATATAAGCTTCCTTATAGTCTCTTTATCCCATTTTCTGTTTTCGATACGATTTAGAAGTTCTCTGTTTTCTGTTTTCAGTATGTTTTAGCCTCTATATTTCTTGAAAATTAATTAAAAAAAAACAAAACCAGAAGAATACTGCAATGATGTATTTTCTTTCAATCTTTTTCAGGAACTGAAATCAAATCTTGGTGATTATTTTCCTCTTTTACTGTAACAGTAAAGAACTACAAATAAACAATATGTTTCAAGCTATTCTGTAGTAGTTCTTTTCATAAGAGTAGTTAGTAAGGTTCAAGGTTTTTAAAATGCTACATTTGCTACTATAGAAATTGTACTTGGTTTTTATGCCTGTTGCTAAAAGGTTCATAATTTGGCTTTGCCAATATTTGTAGTTCTTCCCAATCCTTTCTCTTGAAGAGCAGCAACAAATAATCCTTTGAATCTAGATTTTTACCCTTGTTACACCCAAGACTGCCCTCAAATCTCTTCTCTAGGTTACTAATTGTTTGAATGCTACTTTAGAAAATCAATAGTACATTAGTCACATTAGGGTTTGGCTTTCTAACTGTCTGCCCAGTCAATAGCATTCTGCTCATTGACACTAATTTTTTTTCCTGAAATAGAGCAATTGATCAAATACGGAGCTATAAGGCAAGGCTGTGCTACCTAGACCAAGTGGCTTTTGTAGAGTAGAAGCTAGAGAATTCTCTGAAGATTTGTATCCTATTATGAACTGTACTGGCTCTTACAAAACTTAATGGGAATGTATGTTTCTCATTAAAATGTTAAAGAGAAGCAACTGTCCATCATTACTCAAATCTTGCTTTCCTGTTGGAAGTAACTAGTTTAACAGTAGTAAAATGCATGTTCAGATTTGTATGGCTTTTGCTTGGTTTTCCAGATATAAATATTGCACTGGATTGGTCACGGTATTTTACATTTTCTTTGAAAATTGAGATCAATGGCCTTTATTTTACAGATAGAAAATCAATGAAGAACTGAATCCAGAAAATAACTTTGCTGTTAAATCACATTCAAAAGGAGGTTCTCTTGGCTTTATGTTACCATCTATGCAATTGATCTCTTAATAGTTTATTCCACCAATTTTGACCCTAAAAAGCCCTATGTATCTTTTTAAGATATGAGTATTAAATTTCTGAAAATTAGATTCACATGGATTTGGAGGACAAAATAAGATTTCCTGCTCAATCCAGAAACAGAAACCATTTATGCCATCAGATGGAACATTAGGGATGAAATAGCTTGGCTGCCTTAACATCACTGCCTTTTCATTAATTCAATAAAAATCTGTTTTTAAGAGCTGCTTATGTGCTCTATGTTGCTGCTATTATATAATTTTCTCTGGAAACTTGCCAATAATGTTCTGAAAACATGGGTATTTCCACAGAACTCTTCTTTATTCATGAAGACTAATCGCATATTCAGCAAAATGCTAAGCTCAGGGGATGATGATTACTATTACAAGATCAAAGACATTTCTGTGAACAGCTTTTCGTTGGAAATCCTTGCATTTGCAGTCTACAAATCCTGGCAGCTGTTGCTGTACTAGGAAAAATGTGTGGGGAAAGGCAGAGAGATAATATAAATACAATGTGAGATTTTTTATTTTTACAAATATTTGCTATACATAAATTATTAGAGCAGTTTGGGGGTTGTTTTGTTTTCTTTGAGGTTTGGGGGTTTACTTGTCTGGGGAAGGGGGTTTGGATTAGTTTTGTCTCTTTGGTGGTTTGTTTGGGGGGAGGGAGTGCTGCTGGAGTTATTAGTTTAATCAATTAAACTTAAGAGAGAATTTTTGTCAATCCAAAATCATGCAAGCAAATGTCTAGTTCTAAGAATCATATTTTATCCTTGTTTAAAGTTGCAAAGGTAAAATATATCCTGATTTATACACTTCTATGAGCAATTGAGACAATGGAATATGCTGTCTTCAAGCAGCTAGTGGATCTCTGGATAGACTGGTTCATACATTTCTTGGTTTTCTCCCCATTGTTCTTCCTTCTAAAGACAGAGATATATTACTACCCAGAGGTATCATCATATGCTTCCCATTTCTGTCTGGAAAAAAAGAGTTGACTTTTGCAAAACTTCCCGAAGTTCTCCCCTACTTTTATTACTTTGATAAGGTACATTATAACCACTTTGTATTAATAGAAACCCCATCTGAAGAAACTCTAACAGTAAGATAACAGTCTGATTTAAAGGTGTACTGAAGGATTTCCACCTGAACCAGCAAGGCTGGAAGCCTGCAGCATCTTTTGAAATCAGCCCTTGGCCTTTATAAGAGAACAAATGCAAACAGCATTCCACAGGATCTTTG
This sequence comes from Phylloscopus whistleri, assembly GCA_017589585.1. NCBI lineage: Eukaryota > Metazoa > Chordata > Aves > Passeriformes > Phylloscopidae > Phylloscopus > Phylloscopus whistleri. Next base: position 3,144,043 of record JADMLD010000679.1, on the reverse strand, counting down.
TTATTTTTCCAAAGGACTAGAACCATCACTGCCCAAGGATTAGTAAGAATATATCAGTCACATATGAGACTGTCCCCATGTATTTTCCAAGTCACCAATTGCTTTCAAGTCAGGAAGTTCCTTTGTTTTTTCTGTTTAGTAGCCTTCAATAGATCTATTTTGCCGTATTAGTCCAGGCTCCATTTGAACTCATGTCAAGTCTACGCACTGACAACATCCTGCAGTGGGGAGATTCATGGAAAATGTAGCCCCTGTCTGAAGAATTTTGCTTGTTTTGAATCTGGCTCGTCTGTGCCTTGACTCTTGTTAGAAGTCCTGTTTAATTTATGCCACCAGTGATTTTGCAACCTCTGACATAACCTTTACTAAACTGTTCACTTGGGGAGGAGGGGGATTTTTTGGTTTGTTTGGCGTGTTTTTCCAAAACCTCATTCTCTTGTCCCTTGTGAAATAGTATAAAGAAATTGTTACATGCATTGGTCATGTTTGTTACCCTCCTCTGAATCTTCTACAATCCAATACCTCTCTTCTGAGATCAGAGGGATGGGGGATTGGGATGATCCTCCTTGGTTCTTTCCATATTATTTTCAAACTACCTTTAATTTCCAATTTTCTTTTGTTTTGCTCTCTATAGAGCATTAAGTTGAAGGTTTGCACATAAACTAGGGTTCATCTTCTGCATAGTTATGATCAACACAGATTTTTATTTGTGAAATGAGCATTGTTTTGCCCCAGGTCCATCCGTTCACATTTGTCTGTCTTAAAGTTCACGTGGCATTTCATCTGCTTGGTGATTTGGTCTTATAAGATGCAGGAATTTTTATCATTAGATTATAAAAAAACCAGATTGGTGCACATTTCTAAGATACATTTAAAGTACATATCAAGTTTGGGTTTGTGGTTATCTTATGTTTTGAAAAAATAGAGCGACACTATCAGAAGAAAAGGCAAAGGACAAGACATTTATCTTAAGAAAAATGGAAATTCCATTGCACTAAGTATAGTATAGAAAGCCGTTGTGCCACTGAAGATTTATCTCTGTGCATCTGACACACACACACAAAAAAACCAAACTCCAACAACTCTTTTCAACAATTTATTCTTTTTCAAAATATTGCAGTTAACTTATATTTTTTCCCATTTAAGTTGGCATTAAGTTCATACGTTTGTTTTTACATGTGGGAAAAAAATCCCTGCCATGAAGTTTCAGATAAAACCCACACTGCATAAAGGCATTTAATTCCATTTTCACTGCATACCTAAAGGTTCAAAAGAGTCTGAATGTCTACTTCATTACAATAGAAGCTACCTAGCAGGATGTGGCTCTTTAAGGTTTTTGAGATTGTTAAATTTGAGGAATAATAAAGATAAGTGTTACGACAAAGGAAATATAGGAAGTTATTTTCTGTTAGGAGGACAGTAGGAGGGTGGAGGAAGGAAATCTTCTAAGGTGTCTGGACCAACATGCTTCTGTTGTGGGAGAAGTGTGTCTCATTTGTTCTTAGTGTAGTTAATAAAAACTCAGGCAGTGTGCGGTGTAGGCATTTTGCTTCCCATCACAGTCTGGAAATGCAAGAAGGAAAAAAGAAAAATTTAAGGGTCTGAGTTACCAAGGCATTGCTTAGGTTAACAAAATCTAAACAACAAGCTGTAGCACTGCTTGCGGTATAGACTACATTGTATATTGATAAATATGTATTTTAAACTTATCCTGATAGCTTTAACACTGTTATAATTATTCTTCAAATTCTGTAAACTTCCATACTACATTAATTATATTTGTGTAAATAAATCCTCAATTATTTCACTCATTATTTGCATTTTATTTTTTTCTCTGGCAAGGCTAACAAAAGTAGAACCTTGAGAATTTGAAGAAACTATGAAATCTTCTGTTATGCCATTAAAATGCTATCCGTTTTTAGACAGCCCACGGTAAAAATGTTGATAGCAACTAGTTTCTTAGTTACTTAGATGATTGTGACAAAGCAAACCTACAAGCAAAAAAAGAACATAAAACCCCAACGAAGAAACCAAATTAAAAAAACCCAAAACAGCTACACAGTTATGGCAAGGGGAGCTATTTTTTGTGTCCATGCACAACGTTGCCAAAATTAATTAGTGTTGCTTACCCAGTATATTTTTAACATTCAGCCAAAAGATTCTTTTATCCTCCATCTGAAGAGTGCTACTATTCAAAGGAATCATTCCACCCTCAACTTTGTAGCCTTCCTGGGAAAACATACCAGCACTTTATCCTACTTTGCAGTGGGATAAAGCTGTCTAAAACTGCTTTTTTTCTCTTGTAATTAATTTGTTCTTGAATTTTCTGACCCATCATGTAATTTCTGTTGACTTCACTAGGACTGCTTACATTTTTCAGACATGGCAGGATAAGGATTATAATTTTTATGACGTTAAAAAAATCACTAATGAAGATATAACCAAGGCAGGCATTTCTTAATGTTAAGAAATCACAAAAATATGTCAATTATCCCCAGAATACAATACAGCAAAAACACAATGCAAATAAACCAGATTTAAATATGTAGGTATCCAGTAAAATTAAATATTTTTAAATTACAGGTTCTTATGTTTTAGTATCATAAGTCAACATTGGTCTGTGTATCTTTTGTCGTTAAAACATTCTTGTCACTAACGCATTTCAGCCCTTGATTCTGATCTCGCCTAATGCCTTGGGTGGAGTCCACCACCCATCAGTGCAAACAGGAATTTTGCCACTGACTTCAGACCCAAAAATTCCTAATTGGAGCCCTGGTTATATGCAATTAAAAGGTAAATTATTCTATTCAAGAGATCCATCCTTAATATGCAGGTTATTTATCTGTATTAAAACAGATAAAGCAAAAATACCTGGTGCTCATACTCCATAATGCATGTTCTTCTTGGCAATACGCAGCACCAGTAAGAAAGTTTTCACTACATTTTTTTGGATTAAAAAAGTAGTAAAAACAAATCTTCAAAATTCCTGGTTTAGAAAAAATTATTTCTAGTACCATTCCTGTCTTTTCAGTAGGTTGCTATAAATATAAAATTGCAGATTAAAAAAAAAAACAAAAGTAAGAGAATATCTGGAAAGGGGTCTGCTTCTATGATTTAGAAAATCAATCATTCATTTTAGCAATACAAGTAAAGTTTTCAATCACTTTAGAACATACTTTTAGATGTTACTTTAATTTACATTACTATATCTTTCACTTACAATTTTACTATTAAAAGACAAACACATTTAAAGAACATACTAGAAATACTTTCTGAATCAGCAACTAATGAAAGATTCTAGAATTTTAAATAAATAGAATAAGTTCTTAGATTTTTTTTTTTATTCAGAGGCCTTACTGATTTCATGTGGAGAGATTTTTGGGGCTTGACATATTAGCATACAGCAGAATGCATTAACTTGCAAATTAATGCAGTATCTTTATTCACCCCAGAGGTGGAATGATATGGAAATCATCTTACAACTCTATTACTAAAAATGTATGTCTTGAGACCAGTGTCCTTTGCAATCTAGTTATACTGGTTGCATTTTAGTAATTACCTCATTCTAATTTTTTCAAGGTTATTTAGAGGATGCAAAAGAAAAAAAATAGGCACTGTTAAATTTTGCTTATTTGGGACTGTGAGTACTATAGACATACACCACTTTTATAACCATATAGCATTTAGATTGAAGGCAGGGGCAAAACTAAAATCCTTGCTATCAGTAAAGTGTGCATGTATGTATGTATTGTACATGACTATTTGTATGTATGTGTATGTACGTGTATATATATACATACCTGGGTATATATCCTCACAGCTCACACTTTTGTAGTGAAGAAGAGAGCAAGAAACACTGTTTCCTTTAATATATGTTTTGTACTAAGGAATCTTTGAAGGAATCTTCTTTGAAGGATCTTGTAATTAGTACTAGGGAAAACAACCCCAACCAACTATGGCTGATTTACAGTAGTCCTACAGTAGCTCTGAATCTCTGCATTCTCCTACCACACTAGATGTGTTCAACACTGTGAAAATCTAAATAGTTAATATTCGTGGCCATTTTATTATAGGTAATAAAGACAATGGCCACACTTTACACTTCCTTATCTCATGTACTTCCAGTAATGGTATATGCTTTTTAACAATGGTGAAAGAGAGAGACCTCACACAAAACATAATTGAGTCAGCATCTCTGTATACACAGGCAGAGATGGCAAACATTAAATAAATTTTACTATGCCTACAGAAATATTCTGTTGGTTTAGACTAGGCATTTCATCTAACCATTTTACCCAGATTTTATTTTTCACATTAAAATATATATTTAGCAGTAGCCATATGCAATATGGTTTAGCATCACTATATGCAATAGAGAGAAAAAAAATCAAAATGCCTTTTGTAGTGTGAATTTATTTATTAGGTTTTTTGAAATTAATAATACTGCCTTAATTGGGCATGATATAATGAAGTAAGATTAAGATAATTATTTTAAACCTAGTTATCCCTAAAATACAACTTTTTTTTACTTCGCTTAGTGGTATTAGTCATGCAGAAAACATGTAAGATCGCATGAAGTCTGGCCACTGGATTCAGCAACTGCTGATGGTATTGGAATGCCTATAAATATGTATTTAGAGAAGAAAATTATCATTCTGATAGTGGAGGAAAGGACGCACCACTAAAATAATTTTAACAATACAAGCTAAATATTAAACTAACTATAATTAATTCAAAATAATTGCAGGCCACAATTACTAAAGTTGCATTATGAAAGTTACAGTTTTGGTTTGGGGTTTTTTTTTTAATGATACTTAATGGGTAAAATTCTTACTATTCCTGTATAAAAACTATGCTGAAAGATTTGTTTACATTCCTTCTCTCATGTTTCAGTCTGAATGTAAAAATAGATCCCTTGTGAAGTCCTGAAGTATCAATACGATTAAGTCAACTGCACATCCACATACATCTCTTGTAGGTCTAGCACACTAAAATGTGGTTTGCAAGTCTAGAAGTTGATAACATCATACTTGTAACAACTAATCTTTCACTAAAAATCCATTTCAGCCAGATTTTAACTATATGGGAAAAAACATGGGACAGATCTTGATAGGCAAGATTTTATTTTTTATAAAATAAAAAATAAATTTTTATTTATTTTACAGTTGTGTGAATATCACTGAAAATAAAGAGTTACATGTTTTTATTCCATCATTTCAGCTTCCTATTTCTTAAAGACCAATAACTAGTTTTGGAAATAATATTAACTTTTATGTAAAAAAATAACACTCCTTTGTTTACCACTAAGAAGAATTGTACTTCAAATCTTACGCACAACTGAAAAACTCTTTACAGGAACACTTCTGAGCATAACTTCCTGATAAATCAAAATAGAAAGCTATAAATCACACATTTACTTAATAAGAATTTATATCTGCTAGTTCATTTTTCCCTCATGAAAATTCAAAGGGGATCTTTTTTTAACTGGACTAGGAAAAATAAATTGTGTCCACACTGTGTTCTGTCTGCAGTTCCTTTTGATAACCACTTAAAATATGGGTAGCACTTCTGTCACTGTCTGATGAGCTTTCCAGTGGCATGTAAGCAACATGTGCTTGCATTCAGTGTACAAGCTAATTTGCAGTGAGCTTTAGATACTTGATAAAAAGCTGATTGTGCAATGCAGGACACAATCTGTCCTTTTCTGCATTTCATTTTTACATACTGTACAAAATTTCTGAAGTGATTTAGCTCGTGAAAAAGAACACAGATGTTTCACCACGGCATATTCTGTTACACTTTAACTCTTGTTTTAATCTATGACAATAAAGAAAAGAGTCTGAGAGATGACAAAAATGGGTAACTGGGTCAAGCTTTGGTTTCTGTGTCCTTATAGACTGACTTCATGGAATACAAAATTTTTGCACTCCAAAAGCAAGACCAGAAAAAAATCAAGTTTTCTCTTTGGATATCTCCTAGAGAATTTCTCTCCAGGTCCCTCAATAGAGAGAAAGCCTTTGATTTTGACAGGGAAAATGTACAAAATTTCTGGGTATGGTGGTGAAATTAATGTACACATAAAGTATTTGGATATCTTTGGAGCACTCAAGCAGAAATACAAAAAAGCTCTATGGATGACCTGGATGGACAGTTATAGACCCTTCAGGAGGTTCTGGCAGGGCAGGCGGGGCGGAGGGGTTGGACTGTACAGTGTTTGCATGAAAGGAAAAGCAAATAAAGTAGATGTTTTTGTGGGGGTTTACTACAGATCAGCCAGCCAGGATGATGCCACCAATGTATTATTCTAAAGGGAACTATTAGAAATCTCCAGAGAAGTTACTCTGGTCCTTACACATGACTTCAAATTCCCTGAGGTTAACTGGGTCTGTCATATAGCAGACGAAAAGAAATCCAGGAAATTCCTCAATAAGCGTTGAGAAAAATGCTTAGGTACACATACCAAAGGAGAGTAGTGGGAGGAGTGGAGTGATCTCTTTTCTCTGATGTCTGGTGATAGGACACAAGGGAATGGTAAGGGGGATATAAGAAATATCAGGGGAAAATAAGAGTGGATATTAGAAAAAAGTTCTTCTATGAGAGGGTGGTCAAGCACTGGACCAAGCAATGCAGGGAAGTGGCCCCAGGGCTGTTGGTGTTCAAGAAGGAGATGACTTGTCTTTAGGTTGCCCTGTAAGAGCTGGACTCAATGATCTTCATGGGTCCCTTTCTGCTTAGGGATTTCAGTTCTGTGATTCTGTATCCTTAACTGTTTCATAAATAGTAACTTACATAAACTTTTGTGGGAGAGAAATGAATCTATTCATTTATGTGGCAGTTGTAATTTTTTACACAATTTTGAGAATTTAGAAATTTAAAAAACAGTTCTTCCAATCTGCATATCAATTAGAAGAGAGAAAAAAAAAAAACCACGAAAAACAATATATATAATACAGCAAAAACTGTCTAGAAGCAAATGAACTTCACAGTACATGATAATCAGCTCCAAAAGTACCTTTGCATATAATGTGTTCTGGATAGGACATTGTAACAAAATGTGGAGGAGTAAACTAATGTCTTTATTATTCCAGAGCGTCTACGGGCAAGGCATACAATCCTTCTATTAAAATTATCCATCTCCACAATGGGATTGAAAAACTTGTCTCTTACTCTCTCTCCATCTGTTCCATCTAAGACCAGATGCTAGTTCATACTGTCAGAGTCACCAGTTACAGAAATAGTTTGTGTGAGCGAATCTATACAAATTCAAAAATAGGTTACTGCTTGCTGGACTTAGACAGCCATTTCCATGTTTCACTTTCTATCATCTATACATACCTCAAGGATCAGCTTTAGAACACTTCAGTATTCTGGTCTTTGGAACTATTATATGCAAACCTGTTATTTTTAGTTAGGTAGCTGCTATATACATATTTGTCATGTTCTGTTATTCAAGGAAAACTGAGAAAACTAGTTTTAAATTTAATTGTCTGTAAGTTATACAGGCTAACACAGATACTTGAATGTGACTTGCATCACTAGATTTTAGTGTCACAATTACAGAGATGTATTTGACATTAATTTTCATTTTTTCTAGGTACCTGAGTATCCCAGAATAATAGTGATTTTTCCAAGAATATTAGGTTGTACATCTTTACAGATATAATCTTAGAAATCACATATCTGTGGGAAGAAATATGTTAAAAAAGTGACTGAGCACCAGCAGTTCTTTATTAATACCATTCCCTCAGGGCAGAACAGCACTTGTGCTTTTTATCATAATTAGTTCATTAGCTCTACATAACTACGTTGTTGATTTCTACTCTGTGACTTTCACTTGCTTTCTTATAACTACATTTACATTTTTAGTTGTGATAGAGGAATTGGGAAAGAAAGTTGCACTGAACTGACTTCTTTTTCCTTTTTATTTTCTTCACTTAATTTCCAAAGGATGCTATGTACCTGTAGCATACAAGCTTATCCAAACACCTATGCAGCCTTCAAGTCATCCCTTGACTTGAAGTAATTTTCCCTTTTGTTTTTCAAAACAAAAGCACTGGATGTGCTCCTGCCTACTCTTAACTTATGAATTCTAAATAAGTTATTTAAATGCATATATCCCATTGTTAATAGTACATCTGGTAGCAGACCAAACTGGAATACCACACCCAAATGATTTTCTCTTAAAACACACTTAAAAGATCTCATTTTAGGATATTTGCTGCCACTTATCACAGACTACATATGTATTTCAATGTTTTTGTCCTTGATTTCTCCACTCTTATATGGCACATTCTGCTTCATAAAATGTTCTCTTCAGAAAAAGAAAGATAATGTCTTCACTTAATATTAAGACCAGCAAGGCCTAATACATAGATGAAAAAACTAAGATTTGGGAGATCAAGGTTCTCAGTTTTTCACTGATATGCCAGGTTTTGCAGTCCAAGATGATACTATTCTCTTTAATTAAATAACAAAAATCCACTATGTTTGCTGTTCAAATACAACCTGAACTGCATGGATAAACTTTCTCCTTTGCAGAGATGTAGGAATATGTTTGTAGTGACTTGGAACAAGATCTGAAATCCACTGAAGTCATCCCTTCAAAGAAAAGGATAACATCCCTTCTCATTAACTCGTGGATTCTGAATCAGATCCTTAGTTTAACTTGTTTAACTTACTAGCTTTTCCAGGATTAGATTCCAGGAGTTTCCTGGGAACTAAAGAGTGTTAAAGGGAAACTGATGACAAGAGATTTCCTTCAATGTTGCCATGAGGAGATGCCATTTGCTGAAATTATTTAATATCAGTCATAGAGTAATCTTTACGACATTTTACCTCTCACTAAGTACAATAAACTTTGAAAAATGTAAAGGTCTCTAAGAATACTATAAGTGAAAAATAGAGCCCATGAAATATTCTTACCTTTACAGAATCTTTTTTGCCCCCTCAAATGTTGACTGAAAGTTTTTCTCCTTCCAAATAATTAGGGTTTGGTAATTCTTTATTCTTCAGTATTAGCAATATTTATTAGGCGAGTAGTGAGCAGCCAAACAGCCATGAGACCAAAGACCATTCATTATGTGCCTGTTTAGGGCGTTTTCAGATTTCAAAGCCGTTAGCCATTTTCAGTCTTAGAAATTTCTATCACCAACAATTTCACATAGGATCTGACCTGCTACTTTTACTGAAAAGGTCTGAAAATTTAACAGGAATAATCTGGTAAGCTACATGAGCCATCCTAGAAGTGTCACAGCATAGGAGTGCTTAAGAGAGGTGAAGAATATATTCTGAAATTTTTCAGGATGCTTTTTTATTTTTCACCACAGAGTTCTAGGTAGTCCTATGCTTGAGAAAAGAACAAAGCCAGTGTTGTGTCCCCAGTCTGGAAATATCCAAGGGATACTTTCTGTTCATTTTTCATACATGTAATTGTCTGTTTCCTTACAGATCCAATTCTTCTAACAGTTGCACTGGGTTGACTGTGGCATCCACTGCCAAGTGCCCACTCTCCTCTTCAACTGGGCAGCAGTGACATAACAAAAGTCTCATGGGTAGAGAGAAGGACAGGGAGAGGTCACTCATGAGTTATTGACAGGAGCAAAACAGATTCAACTTGAAGAAAAGGTTAATTTTATTGCCCGTTACATCAGAGCGAGAAAGAGAAATAAAAGCAAAATCTTAAAACAGCTTCCCCCACCCCTTCCCTTTTCTCAGGCTCTTGATCTTCTCTGCCTCCTGCCCACGCCAGCACAGGGGGGCAGGGAATGGGGTCTGTGGCCCATGGGAACTCTGGTCAGTTCATCACACATGGGGTCTTCCCACAGGGTCAGCCTCCTTCAGGCACTTCCACCTGCTCTGGTGTGGGGTGCTTCACAGGCTGTAGGTGGATCCCTGCTCCCCCTTGGTCCTCCATGAGCTGCAGCGGCACAGCTGCCTCTCCATAGGCTGCACCGCACGCTGCAGGGGAATCTCAGCTCCGGACCTGCAGCAACGCCTCCTCCACCTCCCTCTCCACTGACCATGGTGTCTGCAGGCAGTTGCTCTCACATATTTTTAGTTGTTTCTCCTGGCTGCTGTTTCACAGCCATTTCTTCTCCCTTCTTAACTCTTCTATCCCAGAGGTGCTGTCACCATTCCTCATGGGCTCAGCCTTGGCCAGCAGTGGGTTCAGCTTGGAGATGCATGGCATTGGCTTTATTTGACATGGCGGCAGCTTCTCACAGAAACCACCCTATAGCCCTCACTGCAAGAACCTTGCCACACAAACCAACTACGACAATTTTTTAATTTTCATTGATATTCATGATATATGATATCCATAGTACAGGTCATGTGACTAGACTTAGGCATCACAATAAACCGTCCAGTGACATTTACACCATTTACACATAGCACAGTGGTCAGTGGAGGAGAAATAATATTTTATGACTTTTTCTGAAGAAATATATTTCACCCTTTTTTTTTCCTGTTTCCAGAAGAACAAAATTCACTACTTTTCTAATCTAATCTAACCTAACCTAATCTTTGAAAAGAGTCTTCAGCTTCGCTTCTTCTTAAATTCAAATATCCTTTGTGTAAATGATGTTTTTTCTCCTTCAGGTCATACACTGTGGATCAGTGATTCCAGTTCTAAATTTTGCCTTAAAGATAGTATTTAAAATTTATCTCTCCTATTCAAACTTCGTATACCATATGCTCTGACTGAGGCTGTTTTATGATAAGAAACAATAGAACACTTAAGGATACTTCAAAAGTCTTCCAAAGTGTAATCAAACTACCATAAGAAGACTAATTTTAGAACACATATTCCACTTACATGCAATTTAAATTTAAATTTAAATTTAAAGCTATTTATTATTCTCTCTGCATGAACAATCCTCAAGTGTAAAAGGAGTTCCAAGACAGGTTAAATAAGAATTAAATAAATGATGTTAAGCCAATTAGAAATGCAGCAAATAAAAATCTTTCAATGTCGATAGAAACACATTTTAAAAATTTTATTTAAGAGAATGAAGTAAAGAAGGCAGAATGAATAACTTTGTAAAATGAGGTATAAGAAAATATACGGAGAAAAAATTGACATGACATGTCATGTCCATGGGAAGTGAAGCTGTGATTGAAAAAACTAATCATGCCAAGAAAAATAATTTAATAATTAAGAACTGTTAAACCTTAATAGGCTCTAAATAGAGATAAACATAAAAAGTGTTGATTAAAGCATTTAATAATTGCACTCATAAAATACTAACTCAATAATTAGTTTAAGCATTGTCTATACAAAAAAAATTTCTAAGTCAAATGTCTTGATTTGATGAGCTAACTTATAATGTGTATTCATCTGAATTAGTTATGTTGTTTCCTTAGACATGTGGGATAAGTGAAGATAGTAATGAAGCAAAAGGTACTGGACAGTTTTTATCATCTTCACAGAAATTTGAGTACAAATTGACAAATGCATACTTTAAGTGCTACAGTTCTAATTCTGTTGCTAAAGAGAAGTATAATAACATTAATTTGTTGAAGGTGCATTAAAAGATCAAAATGGAAAACCACATTAATATAAAGTAATAGAAACTGACTGTAGTTGAAACAGGCCATTTCATGACTTGTTGGTGGATTGGTTTTTTTCACAGTTCTATCTTGGGGGGTTAAATCTATATAATTTCAGATAGATTAAAACAGTCTCATAGATTATTAGAAAGAAGCGTGCTGAATAGCAATAATACATAAAATCTCTTTATTACCAGCATTGTCTTTATATTGTTTTGTTTAGGTGAGTTTCCAAGTCTAGTACATTTATTGAAGTGTGAGAGTCATTAGGTTGGAGTAATGTTTTCCTTGGTTTGGAGTCAATAAATGCATTTAGAAAAGGATAAAACAAATTTTAAGAAAGCTTGTTTTACTCTTCTATCACTATTGTCAAGGTCTAGGTGATAGTCAAAACACTCCCTAACCCCTCCACTTCTTAAAGAGGGCTCTCTTTCTCTGATGATTCTGGATAGCCACTTGGTGCAGCATTCCAGAAGCACAAGTTATCCCACCATTTTTCCATGACTGCTTATGCTGTAATTTTGGGGCTTCACTATGTTTTCCATTGGTGTAGATGCATTTTAGTTGGGCTATCAATCCTGCCACCTTTTGGGGGGAAGAAAACCTAATTCCTGTATGACTGTTTTCAGGTGCTTACATGGTTTCTAACACTTCGAAACCCACCCCTGCTGCACAAATTAGTAGAGGGGTAATTTAAATCTGTTAGTGTCTGCTGGCACACCACCCTTGAGTATTTTTGATCATCAGACCTGTTGCTGACAAATGGAGTGCACCTGTCTTAAAGAGAGAAAAGGATCTTTACTCAGGAGTCAACACACCTCATTAAAGGAGTTTTAAACTAGATTTGAAGAGGAGAGGGGATAAAAACAGGCTCACTAGAAATAAGCCTGGGAGCACCATGATAATCAAAACCCACAAAATTCTGCCAGGGATCAGTCTGATCATTCTCAGATTCAGATGAGATGATAACTGATCTGTTATCCTCTTGATCAGCTTCTTGTTTCTTCCTTCATCATTCACTGCAACTGGAACAATAAAAGTGAATTTTGCATGTGCTCCTGATCCCTTAACCAGTTAGTCTCAAGGTGCTGAATTCCCTTTTTGATTGCACTAATTTCTTATTGCAATTTCATCACTGCCTGCTTGAAAAAGTATTAATAGTTAATAATCTGAGGATTGTACCAGAGTAGAACATGTCCTCGTAATGTCTTTAACACAGGCTTTGGGGGACAGCAGACTTCCTTTAACGAGTGGATCCAGTGTGCATACTGGGTTTTTTGTTCCTCTCAGAAGAAAGTCTCCTATGACAATGATATGTCTTTTTTTCTTTTTCTGTATGGAAGCAGTAGTACACAGGGAGTAGGCTGACTTAACCTCAGTGACACTTCCGACTTAATTGAACAATCCTTCAAGCTGCATAATAAGCATGATAAGTAAATAATCTTTGGTGGTTCTAGGATGAATAGACAAAGACTTGGTGTACTGCAAAGTCAAGGTAGATTGTAAGACCATCTTATCATGATCCTATTGTCTTTTTAATGTCTCTTTTTTCTTCTTCTATTTTTATTTCCTTTTCTTTTATAAAAAAAAGTCTTCACCGAAAGGAGTTTATAGTGATGAGGCTCTTGGAACAGTTAATACCTGTAACATCAAGATAAAAGTCAGGTTACAGCCAGGAAAGAACATCAAAGGATAAAGTGCCCTGAGGTAGGTGACCTGATTTAAAGGTTTACTGTTACCAAAAGGAGAGATTCTGCATGCTTTGCCATGTGCAAACATAACACCCATAAACCAGGGTTGCTGGTCCCATGCTCTCAGTCTTTTGTGCTCGCTCTGACATTTGTCTGACCCTGTGCTGAACCACTCCAGCTTGCTAAATAGGCAAAAAGCAAATCCATGAACAGCTACAAGAAGTGATCAGTGGTTCACAAGAATATTATTTTCATTAATCAAACCAAGAGAAACCCATTTTCAAGTAAAAAAGCTGTAGAGGTAAAACTGGGGGTTTTTTGTTATTGTCTGGGATCATGTTCTCTCACTAGTCCAAATCACTCACTTTTCAGAGGTCTGCCTCCAGGTTTTGTGTAAAAAGTATCTATAAAAGTACCTACAAGCTGGCTTGCAGAAGGTGACAGTGATAGAAATTGAAGAACTCGGACTGCAGAGAGTTGCTATGCCACGTGCGGTGTTATACACAACACAACAAAAAGGAGCAGCCAGAATTGAACTTGGTCAGATTCAACTCAGATATAAGAAAGTGTCTTTTTGGGAAGTGTTTCAGAACCAGAATAAAATTCTTGCAAAAGGAAAACAGGTCCTCCCTCTCCTGGTATTCACAAATCATGACTCAGCAACTTTGCAGACTCAGCAATTTTGCAGAATACATGTGTTACTAAAACTCAAGAATTTGATGTCTACACAAAGATTTTGCTAGACCATCTACTAAAAAATATATTGTAAACTTAAAATTGGGGACTTTTGCCTCGCAGTCAAGACATATGTGTTTAACTTGGGAGGCCAAGTACAGGGATACACTATTTCGTGATATTGTTGCCTAGCTGAGAATTACTTCATATGGAAGACAATACTCTAAAAAATTAGCTAAGGAGGACAAAGCTGCATTTCACTACGACTGGATTCAAATTCTGCTCTGACGTTCATCACAGTGGGGGATAAAAAACGTAAAGAAACTCCCCCGCTTTAACAGAAGGCACGTCTTTGAAACAGCTGGCATCCCTCCACTGGCAATGCAGCGTGCTTGTGAAAAACCTTTTTATTCTTTTATTTGTGAGGTTTTCGACTACAGTTCCCGGCCCTTTGTGACATTCCGCGCCACGGAACTGCCGCTGACCTTCTCGCCACGGGGAGGTGCGAGAGCCGGGGTGCCGGGCCGGGGCCGTGGCCGAAGACAGGCCGCGCCGGGGCGGTGCCGGGGCCGACGAGAGGCGGTGCCGGGGCGGTGCCGGGGCGGTGCCGGGGCCGAGGAGAGGCGGTGCCGGGGCGGTGCCGGGGCGGTGCCGGGGCGGTGCCGGGGCGGTGCCGGGGCGGTGCCGGGGCGGTGCCGGGGCGGTGCCGGGGCGGTGCCGGGGCCGAGGAGAGGCGGGGCCGAGGAGAGGCGGGGCCGGGGCGGGGCCGACGGCGGAAGCGGAGGGGCCGGCGTTGCCGGGCGGAAGCGGCGGCGGTTGGTGTTTAAAGGCTCCGCGGCGGTAAAAGGGCGGCGAGTGGCGGCAGCGCGGGCGGAGCGCCCCGAGAGTTCGCGGTTCCCTCTGCGCCGCCTCGGGAGCGGCCGCGCTTCCCGGCCCCGATAGCGCCCAGGCGGAGCGGGGAGATGGTCTCCAGAGCCGCCGATCGGCTGCTGATCGTCGTCTCCGTCCTGGAAGGTAAGCGGGAGGGGCGGGAGGGTCGCGGCCTCCCGGCTGCTGCGGATCCCCTCTGTCCCGAGGGGAAGATGAGGGCTGGTCGCTGTCTCCAAGGTGTCTTCTCTGGTGGCGTGAGCGGGGTAAGCCGCGCAGCGTTGTTTAAACCGATTTTATTAACGAAGCTATGGACGTACGTATCTTAAGGCCAGGGCTGGCTACCCTCCGTTAGGTTTTGGAGGTATTTATGCATTGTATTGTTTTAAGTGAACGAGAAAAGAAACTGTCTTTCCCTGAGGATTTCGGCTTTGTTGGGTTGCGGGGGCGGAGGTGGGGGGGTTGGTTTGGTTGGTTTTTTTCTTTATTTGTTTGGTTGGTTTTTAAGGTGCTATTCTGGTGTCTCTATCCGTAGCAATCCGCTGTAAGCTTTTTTTGGTACTATTGACTCAAATGTACATCTGGTTGTTCATCTTGCGTTTCTACAGGTTTTAGTTTCTGTAGTCTAATTAGTGTGTGTGTCTGTGAGAGTTTTTTGTTGGGGTGTCTTTTTCTGTTTTGGACTGTTTAGGAGATGAGTGGGGGTTTGGGTTATTTTGGCTGTATGCTTTCTCTTTGTCAAGTAAATCCTATTATCTCTGTGTCCATTTATGTAGTTTGCCAAAATAGCTTACAAATAGGATCTGATCATCTGATATACCTGTAATATCATCTTTCCACACTGTGATATAAGTAAATTTTTACCTCTTTTTGTCATTTCAAAGTGAAATAATGGATGATCCTGAACCCAGGACCAATCCTCTACAGTTTTAGGCACTCTCCTAATCTGGTAATGATTTTTTTTTTTCAGCAAGTGGCAGGAAAAACACCTTTCACTACTTTTATAAGACTGTGTTTTTCTATTTTGTTGTCACACAGCCGTAATATCTTCGCTTGAAGTAAAACATCCACTCTTTTTCTCATGCCTGCTCCCTTGCCTATTGCCAATCAGATTTCTCAAATAATTTTAATCGCTTGCTACTTTGTTCTTTGTTACTTAATTTCCTATTTCTTCACAAATAGTCTCTTTCATGTTACTTTCTTTTATATTTCTCCATAATGCAAACATTTTCTTTAAAGAACAAAGCAGGGAAGTTGATATAGGAAATTAATTTCACATGACTGATTTATGGCATAAATCTGAGCTCTTGCATCTCTTTTAGTGATGGTGCGTGCAATGCCACTCTTTTACAGGGCGCTATTTCCCAAAACGACCCAAGCACATGCTTATAGTTGAAGCTAAGTTAGATGGTGAACAGTTGGCTACTGACCCCGTGGAGCATACTGATCAGCCAGAATTTGCTACAGAATTGGCTTGGGAACTTGATAGAAAAGCACTTCATCAGCACAGGTAATATTAAAAACTGAAGTCTAATTTGTAGATAAAACTTAATTTTCTTGTCTTTACAGTTAGTGAAATAGGGTTTTTGTGTTACTGTCATCTGAATAGTTTTTTAGAAACTTTCACAACATTATGGTAGATAAAAGTAAAAGAAAAAATACACTAATTGTACCAAAAAAGCTAGTATGTGGCAAGATAAGTGATGGTTAAAAATTCTAAAAGGTATATTTTTATACTACTAAAAAACACCCCAGAGGCTCTTAGAGCAAACTAATAATGCTATAATTCAAACATTGCAGTCAAGTTTCCTTATGTATACTGTGATACAAAATTAACTTCAAATCTGAAAAGCCTACGTAAATAGTTTTTGAAAATGTCAAGGAGATAAACTGAGAAGTTGAATGTTTCCATAAATGTTATTTGGTCTTACAGGTCTTACAACTTACATGTTGTACTATTATGACCATAGTATCGAAGAAGTTAAAAAGGCTGTATCATTTTTATTTGACAGGAAAAGATGCCTGCATTTTCCGTGTGCTAGACATCGTATCTGTGCCTCGCAGTAGTCATGTACTTTACCCAAAAATCTTCTCCACAAGTCCTGTTCTTAAGATGCCCCTACAAGGCATTTTATTCAAATTTTGTGTGAGGCACTGTGCTTATTTCTTTTATGTGGATGAAGTATTTATTTATTGCTAATGTCTTTTTAATAGCGTTTGAGATTCTGAGGCTCTAACGCACTCTTCTAAAAAAATTAAACTACTTGCTCATTCTCTCACTTAATCATGACTTTATATGTCCAATAAAAATCCAGGTTCTGACCTAAAGAAATAAGTTATATAACAAATTTTGTATCATTGGCTTGCTGGAAACTTACAAACTGTCTTTGAGAACTAATTGCAGAAATATATTTTATATTTAGTATTTCAACTGCGTTACTTTTTCAGGCTGCAACGTACACCTATCAAACTACAGTGTTTTGCACTAGATCCTGTATCTTCAGCTAAGGAGAATATAGGCTATATTGTACTGGATTTAAGAGCTGCACAGGAAAAGAAACAGGTATGTTATGGAGTATAAACTAAAAATTTGTTTTGACAACAATGCTGTTACAGATAATACAATTTAAATTAAAGCATAGGCTGAACTTTTGAGTCTCATTTTGGAGTACAACTGATCATGTATGGGGATATTGTTGCTTTTCTTGAGTGGAGAGACATCTTGACTCTGAGAACATGTGCAAATGAAAAAATACTGTTGGTACTAATTTTGCTTATTTCTGAATTGGGTAGTTGGATCGCTAGCAACCAATTAATCTACACAATCTCATTATTTAATCAACTGGAAAATTTTATCTAAGCAATAGATATGGAGCAATTGAATTGAGTCTCCATCATCAAAGTAAGTCTTAAGTATTTTTTTTCAGTGGGCCTCTGTGGAAGAAGATGTATTAGGTGGTCATTTCTAGCCCCTTAATACAGCATAGAGCAAGCACAATATAATTGTTTATATAAATTTAATTAGCCAACACCCTTGTATCAGGCTTGATGAAAACATAATTTTAATAAGGGGTCATACAAGGAGCCTGGTGCCCTGTTTTGACATCACTCTTCTAGAGAATTTTCAATGCATATGACTTGCTGTGCAGCTGAGGACTTGAAGGTTTTCTAAATAAAGATTTATGGTATATTTCTCTAACTTTTTCACTGTACAAGTCAGTGGGGAAAAAAAAGTTCAGCTAGTCATCCAGTAACCATTCTATCGAAAATTTTAGTACAATAGTGTAGTAAATAGACCAAAGTTTTAGAAATAAAAAACAAAGTGTATTTCTATAGATGATGAAATAGAAGTGCCAGATTAAGACTAAGTTTTCTGTCATGGTAGTGTACTGGTTTTTTTCTGTGGTTTGTAAACGCTCTTGGGTCTTGTTTTTGTTTTT
Source organism: Phylloscopus whistleri (assembly GCA_017589585.1). NCBI lineage: Eukaryota > Metazoa > Chordata > Aves > Passeriformes > Phylloscopidae > Phylloscopus > Phylloscopus whistleri. Next base: position 3,125,820 of record JADMLD010000679.1, on the reverse strand, counting down.
TGCTATGTAGGCCCCTAAATGGTATCCTTTGCTTAGTAACAAGTACCCTAAGTTTAAACCTGAAATACAAATTGGTGTTGCATTGGAGACAGATTCAAAAGCATTGGTTGATGATTTTAAAGCAAAGGAGGCACCCCCTAGAGAAGGGAAGGGTAAGTAACATGACATCACTCACTTTGAATTAAAAATCTTCCTGTGCTGGATGACATACCACTTGTTGTAAATGTGTTGCTCTATATCTCAGGAGAATTTTAATTTCACAACAATTCCAGTGGAAATCCTTTACAGCTGATTAATGCACCTCGTGGTAGTAAGTTTTTCAAGGATTTTTCACTGTGGTAATTGTGTGATTTTTAGGAGGACAAGTTGCAAACCAACTGGTATTTAAAATAATAACCAGGCTCATAGTTAACTACCTTGGGTATTTAATTTGTATTTATAGGCTTTGGAAAGTTATGAAAGAAATAGGAAAGGAGCTTCTTTATAGAAAGTAAAACTTCAGTACCTTGAGTTTGGAACTGTAAAGTAGAAAAATGTCTCATTTGTTGGGTAGGCTGGCTTCTTTTTTGGTGGCTTCTTCTTCTAATCTTTAGGTACTTAAATTATGTACTATTGTGAAGGTTTTTGTAGTAACTTCTGCTTACTGTTGGGACTTGTTCCAATTCTGGATTCTCTTGTTCATTTTTCTCAAAAGTCAGTGAAATGTTTCAAAAATTTTTTGGAGCTCAAATGTTAACACTAGTAGGTGCCTTTATGTGCTGTGCCTTTAAGTCACTTTTTCATCTGTGACTTTTTTTAAAATGCAAGTTAGTAGTTGTTAAAAAAAAAAAAAACAAGTCTTAAAAATTTGATTGAAAGACCCCCAAAACAACATATTTCCATCTTGCCCTGATCTCTCACCCAAATGCCTATCTACTTAACTTTTGAAAAATGAGCCTTTTGGTACAACTAGTGGATTTTCTCCTGCATACCTTACAATACTTTGTGTTCTTTCCCTGAAGATACCTTTTCCCTAACTCTGAATCCATCGTCTGTTTGCTGATGATCTGTGGCTGTGATTTTGTAAAAGCAGAGTGGTCAGTGGCCGAAGTGTTTTATACGTTCTGGCCCAGAATTCACTGACTTGGCTGCTTTTCAAAATTAGTTAGGACAGGATTTAAGTTTCAGTGTAAGATAGCTTGCTCCATTCTTTCAGCTTTACAACAAAACACAGGGAACTTTCCCTATCATAAAATCTGTAAAGGAGGCAAAGAACTACTGTAAATGATTCCTTAGTCTGCACTTCCCATGTGGTCTTTGTGCCTGCAAGTTCTTGTGTTCCTCATGACACTCGCAAAAAATGAAGGAAGACCTTTCTGACTTTATTCAGCACTGTTTCCAATTTCATGTTTTCTGTGGAATAATTGCTACAAAGAGGTTTGCCAGCTTTACCCTTTTTTCATCGTGTCAAAATTAGTCAATATCATATTTATGTAATGGGGAAAAAACTTGTGGGTTTTCACAGTTGTAAAGTTCCAGTCATTGGATATGACAAAGCTGGATTATCCAGTTCTAGTCTACTCAGATACTTTTCTGTTTAGTATTCCTATACTCTTTTTCTCATTTACTGACTTAAGTTGTCAGTATTTGAAACGGAGATTTTTTGTTCACAAAATGTTATGTTATTATTTCTGTTTGGTGTAACCTGAGGGCTGAATGTATTGAATTACTGGCACTATAGAACAGAAACTAGCAAACCAGAATACAGTACTTTATGCATTGAAGACTTCAGATGAAAAATTGTTAAATGAAACATTTTAAAGATCTATGGAATGGCACACCATACTTGTTCCAATAGACTGCAATATGCCGTTACTGTCCTGCATTTCCTCTAATGAGCAAAGCAAAGAAACAGCATGGTTTCAACAGCACTCTAGCCTAGTGAAATAAATTTCCAGTCACTGTAATGTTTCTCATTGTAACATAAAATAAAAATAAGAACTAGAATTCTGTCTAGCTTGGTGTTCAACATAACAGTTATGAATAGAAGTTAATTTTAGATTTTTTTGTAGCTGTTCCGACACATACCTAGGGACTTTTTTGTGTTTTGCAAAACTTTGGTACCAGGCATCAAGATCTTTATTTGTAATTTTTCTTTCCACATGTAATTTCTGTGTGTAATGGTAAAAATAAAATTGCAATTATATATCAGATTGCTGCAGCAATTATAAAGACAACTAATTACTTAGTTTTTTTTCTTCTTAGTACTCAGCCTTTTTCCTGGACTAGACCCTAAAAGTATTGTGCCAGTCTTGAATGAAGAAGAGGGCTATCATCAAATTGGGCCAGCAGAGTATTGCAGAGATCACTTTGTCATGTCTGTAACCATTGCATTTGCGACACAGTTGGAACAGGTCTGTTTCCTTGCTATGTGTAATTTTTAGAAGTATTATCCCACATTAGTATTTTCACCCTCCCATTCCTCATTTCTAATTAGGGGGTTTTTATTGTTTTCTAAGTTTTATTTCAAGAAATAACCTTGTCCCATAGTGAATTTATATTAATTTTAAAACTTTATGAAGTCCTTAACATGTCATACTGCAGATGAAATATAATTCCTTTGAAGTGCTAAAGTTGTACTTACTTTAAATTATGCATTTTTATGAAATGCATACTTCCCTACTGCAATATAGTGTAAAAAGTTAGTGTAGGATAGTATGAGTCTTCAGTATGGTGCCCATGCACTGGAGTTCAAACAAGGTGAAATACTTTTCAAGTGTGTAAGACAGTTTATATATTGCCTGAGGGGAGGACTTACTAGCTTGGATAAAGTGCCATGCTAATGGTTGTTTCAGCTTCAGACCTCAGCTGCTGTGTTTATGCTGTACTGACAGCATGGTTTTAATGGGTCTAGAACTCATGGTGTATGATAAATTCTCTTCAGTCTTGTCATCTTTCTTTTTTTAGGGAAAATACTTTTCCATGTCAGAATTATAGGACCTTGAGAAGTAAAATTTATTGTAATCATTCTGGGGTGGCTTGTGCCTCTTTAGGCATTGAACTCACAGTTGCAGTTTCCTACAGGATGAAGTAGCTGTTCGTCTGTTTCAGTCTTTTATTCATTCACACAAATTATATAACAGTATCTAATCTGCATTATTTATATTGGAAATATTTTATGAAAGCAAAGCTTATTTCTGAGTATTTGTGCAGTACTTGATGTTATTAAATATGTGTCAGTTACAGCTCTTGGTGTTGAGGAGTCATAAAGTAATTCAGAATATTTTGCAAGTTGTTGCTAAGCTTGCGAGTAAAAGCTTGCTCTTTTTTACTTCAAAAAAATAAAACATTTTTAATTTGAATATTAGTGTAATAAGTTATGTGTGGAGTGCAAGCTAGGATTTAGGTCAGCTGCTCGCTTTAAGCTCTAATTTCCAAACTAGTGCTTCAGAATTACTATAACTCTGAATGAAGGAAAGAGATACATTATTCTCATATGCTTCTCTTTCAGTTAGTTCCAAGTACTATGAAGCTCCCTGATCGACAACCTGAGTTTTTTTTTTACTACTCATTACTGGGTAACGATGTCACAAATGAACCTTTCACTGATTTAATTAATCCAAACTTTGAACCAGAAAGAGCTTCAGTTCGAATACGTAGTACAGTAGATGTTCTTCAAGTTTATCTTTGTGCACAGTCAAAATTACAGGTAAGCTGTTTTCATTTCAAGTGTGAATGAAAATAAATAATTAAAATGAAAGAAATAGAGAATGTCTCAGGCTGTATCTATGAAGCATTTCTGTTTCCAAAGCTAAGATTGTATCATAGTATTCTGGCTCAAATACAAGTTTGTTCTCTTGCTGATATGAAGGAAACCATAGCAGCAACTTTCCTAGCTCAGGTGGAGTGCTGTCTTTTTAATTAGTTGCTCTTACCGTAAGCTGGTTTACATGTCATGATAAAACATGTTGCTGAAATATGATCTTCCCAAAGAGCTAATGTGGCACTTCAGAGTTCTGAGCTTTGGGGCCTGTGCTGCAATCAGACCATCTGCAACCCAGAGTCCTGCTTTGTGCTACCTGTGGTAATCCCACATCAGCTGCTCTGGTCACTCCTGCCTAAGTTCTAAAATTACTGTCCTCAGCACTCGTTGTGAATGATAAGGGAGATCTGTCTTTTTTCCCTGCTCTGTAGCCAAATGCTGTTTCTGAATACACTACAGACATTGTTGGGCTGGTATGGGATATTGCTTATCTTTAGCCTTGTCTTTAAATGGGGGACATGGTTTAGTGGTGGTTTGGCAGTGTTAGGTTAACAGCTGGACTCAGCAGTCTTAAGGGTCTTTTGCAAACTAAATGAGTCTATGATTCTCAATATCAGGTACTAAGAGTGTTTATGGCAGTCTGTGCATGGCTCAAACTAATTACAAAACAAGATTCTGCTTCTTTGAGTGTGAGTGGTGTAGAGTTTCTGATAATGTAGCTTGTAAATAGACAAAATTAGTTGTACAAAGTAATTTGTGGATCTGAACCTTTTTGAAGTTATTTTTCTTTACGTTTATACAGACCATTCTAGGGTTTTTATTCAGGGTGCTTTAAGAGTATTTAAATCTTTTATTGTTTCAAGGTGGTTTTTTTTTTTGCCTCAACTTTAAATATTTTTGGAGCAACATGTGCACTGGTGTCTTTGGAATTTATTCTTACTCTACAGTCTTAAAGTATTTAATATAGCATATATGATGCATATATATGGGGAATTATGCATGTTTGCATCATGTGTAAAGGACAACTTTTTCAACAAAAGTTTTTGTGCAGTCAGATCTACATTTTTGCTTTACAGTTTTCTTTCTTTGACTTCTCACTCAGCATCTTAAATCTTAGGATATAGGATTAGAGCACTGTGTTCTGATTCTTAATTTTAACATATATTTCCAAAAATGAAGACTTTGGTTGTAAAAGATGGTAATGGCCAGACTAGAGTGTGTGTATATATGTATTGCATACCTGTATTTGTATTTATGTACATATATATAGACACCTAGGTATGTATACTGGCAGCTCACACCTTTCAGCACAACAGTTTTCCTTAAGTGCAAAAATATTAAGGATGGAGATACAGTGTTCTGATCTGCTAAATCAAAACTGAAGTGACTCTTATTTGGGAAAAAAACAAGTTAGTATTTAAGTTTCAAAGAGTAACTTTGAGGAAAATAGATTACCTTAGAGTGTGTTGGTTTTTGTGAGATCCATCTTTCACTCATACGTATAAATATTAAGCTGTGTAAGGAATAAACAGTTGAGTCAAATTTTCAAAATAATTATATTTACAAGGAGTTAAAACCACAGCTAGTTAATTCCAAAAGACTTTTCTACTTAAGTGGTGTCTAAATATATGCCCAAAGCCTTCAAGTCACCTTGTTCATTACTTTGCAGTCATGCATTTTGTATGCCTATACATTAAGGGCAAGAATCTGTTCTGTGTTTAGAAGCCACAGAGTACTGAATCTATCTTACAGAAGGAATGATATGACACGTCCTCAGAAGGGCAGTGCAGTGATTTGCAGCTGCCCTGTAAGTGAGCAAATCCTACCTGCTCAAAACTGATGTTTCACAGCTGTTCTTATTCTCAGCATGCAGGAACTAGATTAGGGATGATAACTTGTGTTTATGCTACCTTTAGTGGAGGATGCACAGATGGTTTCAGTGCAAATCATGCATACCAGTTGCTTTCTAGCACCTTTGTGTGTCTGCAGATCCATCTTTGCTGTGGGGACCACTCTCTTGGAAGCACTGAAGTTCCCCTGTCCGGACTACTGAAGAAAGGAAATGAGGAGGTTGACCAGCACCCTGTAGCAATAGAAGGACCATTTGTTCTTGTTCCACCAAATAGAGCTAAACAGAAACTGCCACAATTGCCTTTGGATCTGGCTCCTACTGTTGGAGTATCTGTAATTCTTCAAAGAGAGAGCGTGACTACCCAGGTATGTCTTACCTGTTCATTGTCGGTTTAGACAGTGTTGCACAATTTCACGTTAAAAAATTATTGGTGTTTCTAAATCATATTTGACTGGTTTTTGTGTTAAAAAAAAAATCAACTGAAAGAATTAATTGCATTATATGAATAATCCTTACGTTGGCATTTTCCTATGTCTGAAAAATAATGTCATATTATGAAATGTCGTAGACAGAATTTTTTAATGCAAACTAAGATGAAAAAATGCAAACTAATGATAAGAAAACTATCATTTCATTCAGCCTTTGATCTCAAATGCTGCAACTGAATCCAAACAGCCACAGGAGAAAGTTCTTTCACCTGTTAGTGGAAAAACAGAGAGCCAGCAGCAGAGATCCCAAAATGTCCCATCTCAAGCTGACCAATGTTCTTCAAAAGAAGATGTAGCAACAGAAAGTGAAGTGGAAAGTCTTAAGTTTGAAAAAGGCACAAAACCAAGAAAAAGGGGTATGTGGTATATAATTTTTTCCCAGTTGCCAAATGTTATCTTAGATCATGTACTATTCCTTTCTATTGTTTCATGAAGCAGTACTCGTTTCTGGTGATAAATTTCAGGCAAGTCAGAATTGTTTGCATAAAACAAATAACAGGAGGGGGATAGATGTTGTGATTTCAACATGATTGTGTTAAGTACAGTTGCAACAGCCAGATTAGGGATTTGGGGGTGTGTAGATTACAAGTGATATGGATGGTCATCAGCTTGAAAAATCGTAACAAAAGTTTTTGGAATTTCCTGAAGTTGTGAATGAGAAGGTTTAGTGCAATGCCTATGAAGAAACTGACTTGCTCAATGAGATGGAATGGGCTAATATTAATTTCTTCATTAGAAAAGCAGGGCTAATGTGGGATTTTTAAGTTTTCTACAGAATTTACTGTGTGGGTAATAATTTGTGAAGACAGTTGTTTGTATAGTAAAGATTCCTGGACAAAACCAAGCAATTGGATTGTTTTGTTTGTTTTTACATGATCCTTTTGTTTGGACTTGGTAGCGCAAGCCCTAGAAAGACTTGTTTCTGATTTGAGAATTGGGTAGTGGCAAGTGGAAGAGGAACAGAGATAAGAAATACCATAATAATAGAATAAATCTCAAAGAAATGTTTTTTAGCTAAACGTAACTGAACATGAATCTTCTTAAGAGATGGTGTGTGAATAAAGATGATGGTTTTTCTAATAATATTTGTATTGCTGGGCTTTTGAGATATATCCTGAAGACAACCCAGTTCAGTAGAGGAAATTCTAGAATGAATTCTAGTGTCCTAGAATGGGCTCTGGGATTTTTCTGCTAATTCAGCCATATTTTCTTCTAATTGCTCTTATCTAAGCAAGGATTAAGTCCTTTATATGGAATGTAAAAAGAAAATACTGTGATCCCAGCAGCTGGTTTGAATATCTGGCTAGGAAATCCAGGATTGTGCTTTTTTATTAATAGTGATAGTGATTTTATAATTCTGTTTTGCTAAGATGTAAAACTTGTCATTTCACGTTTGTCTTTCAGGGCTGGTGGCTGGCTGCCCTCAAGAGGTTAACAAACAAACATGTTTTGAGGAGATTCCAGCTTTGAAATCACAGAGCAGAGCAAAGTCACCTCCGTTAGATCAGCAAAATCCCAGTAAGGCAAAATTTATTGAATTTAGTACAATAAATGAAATTTGTCTATAGTACCAACTTGAATAAATTTTAACAGTAAGCTGTATGTACTTTTTGTACTGTGATGACCTTAAAATTCTTGGCCAGTTCTTTGCACCAAACAATCTACTGACATTTTACCTGAATCACTTAAAATTGTTTCATTCATATATTGTGTTAAGTAGCTGGTGTTGAAGTATTAAGGCATTTTTCTTTTTATAATATTAAAGCAAACAAAACACTTAGAAAAAGGAGGAAAAAATAAAGTCAATGCTTTTTAATGATGTATTTCTTTAAAAATTACAAAAGTGGAAATGTTCTAAATAATTATGAAGGAAGTATCAAAACAAGTAGCACTTACAAAAGGCAGTTGAGTTCTTATCTGACACTTTCATTCCCTCTTTTTGTAAGGGCTTGGTAGCTCAAATAGCCCTTAACGACTTAAGCAAAATGTCTTGAGTATTTTTCTAGAACATTTTTTCAAGACCTGTCTGTGGGACTTGTAGTTTGATATTTTGCTTTCTGAAGGCAGTACTGAGTCTCATTGTAAGGATTTGAGAAGCCTGGATGCAATTGGGCAGGCACTCAATGTTGCTTCTGCTTCCTAAATTATAAAGTACGTGTCACAGTACATGGGTTTTATGACAGAAGCAGATGTGCTTAGCACATTTTAGTTTGCTTCAATAGCTAAACCTCAGCTTGGGGCCAGGGGTGATGCTGCCTTACATAAGCATTGTAATTGACTTGTTAATCTATCTTTGTAATTCCCCTAAAGAAGTTAGTTAATTTAAAAGAAACCCTAAATTGCTTAAAATATTTTTTTCCTATGCATGCCCTCAAGTTGGCTAAGAACAATTAATATAAACTGAATAATAATGAAGTCTTACAGCATCTTTCAGAAGAATTTAATAGCTTTGATCATAGTATAGACTTTTTTCAGTGACCTAAACCTACATAGCTTCAAAGATTAATAAAGAAAGGAAAAATATTACAATCCTGTAAGAAGATTTAAGGTATATTGGGTTTTTGGTGCTTTTTCTTTGGAAGAAGTAACTTACAGAAGGAGTGGTTATTTTTCACGGTATTAATTTATTTTACAAGGAATAGAAATCTCTTAGGGAAGCAACCTATCTACTTGCATTTAAAATGTGACACTAATTTTTGATATATTTTGTTGTTTTGGGCAGAACAAGTTATAAAAAATGCACATAAATTCTCTTTTGTGTTTTCAGCTGATAGTGGTCCATTAGCGATATCTCAGCCCAACCCTGTAGGTGTGTCCAGTTCTTCTGAGCCTGTGTCAGCACAGAAAATTGTCATTCCAGCAGCCTCTCACCATTTTTGCTTTTCAATAGACTTAAGAAGTATACGTGGTCTGGAAGTTGGTTTTCCAATAAATTGCGTTTTAAGGTACAACTTACTTTTGTTATTCTTGGTAAATACAAAGCCTTCATAATTTGCATGATTGCTGGCATTATGCTTCTCTGCTTCTTCATGCCTTTTATGCAGCTGATTTCCAGTAGCAAAATACTTTAGAATGTTCATCTGGCTTATCACTAAACTGAGCATTAAAAATGGTGTGTAAAACTTTACCTTTTACTGTAATTGGTATTAAGTCTTATTTGAATGTCTGAGCTCAGACAACAAGGAACATCAGTCTTTAAAGGAAGAGGAGAATTACTTTTCCTGTTAATTTCTGACTACATTTCTAGCTGATCAGTGAAGTGATTTTTTTTTTTTTTTTTTTCTTGTGATTTTCCCCATTCCACCAAGAACTCTTTATAGTGTTTCAACAAGAGACAGATCACTGGTTTGTATGTGAATCCAAACGAAGCATATTCTAGTTTTAATGAAGAATCAGCATGGTTAAATGCACTTCTGAGATACTTGTAGACAAAGGGATGATTTTGATGGTTTAAAAAAAATCTACATTTGTTAAATTAATTGTTGATGGTGTATTTGAAGTCAGCGATTAATAATAGTTTTTACAATTTGTCTTCTCATTTCCATCAGGGTGCTTTTGGTATTTGTGATGAAATATATCTTTAAATGGTGATTCAGTCTGAAACCATTGAGGATTTCTGTCTGAGAAGGTGCATCTGCATTTGCTCTGCCTCCTTTCTGGCAGAGCTTGATTCATACAAGTTTTAACTGTTCACTGGGAAGTCTAGTTGTGGTGGTGGTTCTAGGGGTTTAGATTTTGTCTGAACTGGGTTGAAAAGGTGTGGATGGGATATAGGGGTGGAATATTTTAAAATACAGCTAATATAGAATGCATCACTAATGTCTTTCCATATAGGCTACATTACTAAATAGTATGTTGAAAACTACATACAGTGGATGGAATTTTGCCACATAAATTTTTTTATGTAACATTTCAATAATTAATTTGCTTCAGAACAGTAACAACACATGAGATTGTTTCATGCACTTGAGTTTTTGTAGTTAGTCATAAACATGGCAGGAAGCTGAAGAGGAGAAACATTAAGAAAAGTTGCAGGGTAAAAAATTGCTAATTTGCTGTAGATGGGAAGTATTATTTTATTCCAGTCTAAACAAGCTCTTTCAACAGTTCTTCACAAAAGGTGAAGAATGCAATTTTTATATATAGAGGCATCATTTGATGCAGCTTTTATTTTATTAGGAACTTAGCTGACAGCTGGCATCATCAGTTTGAATAAAATGGATTTTAAGAGGTTCATGGCCTCCCCTTCGTTACAGTTTATTATATTATTATACATTGAAATGTGCCAATAGAGTAATTTCAGGCCAGATTTTAAGTCATATGGGTAAAATGATTTGACTTGCCTTTTAGTCAAACTAACTGTGGAAATGAAAAGCTAATGAAACTTTGTGTATATGTATACCTAGTTATCAGTTATTGCATGGTAGTCTAGTCTGAACTGTAAGTATTGTTGTGGATGTTCTTAAGTAGCAATCTACATGTGAATATAAATTTTTATTCTGTTTGCTTAGTTTATATAATAATATATAATAATTTGCAATCATATAAACTAAGCAAACAGAATAAAATTTTATATTCATAAATATGAAGGTTTTAATAACCTGTATGTTCACAACATACAGGTTGTGAACATACAGGTTATTAAAACTTTTTTTGTCAAAACAGCAGCCAATATAAAGAAGCTGGATTATTCCTGAAGTAAATGAAAACATGAATATTTGAGAACTAAGTTCTATTGTTGTATGTACTAGTATAAATTTTTCAAACTTTGATTGTAAGTCATGTTTTAGTAAATGATGTCTAAACTGGTTTTCCTGCTGCAGAAGATATAAGCAAAGTTATCTATTTATAGAATTACTTTTTGTTATTGTTTTTATTAGGTACTCGTACCCATTTTTTGGCAGTGCGGCGCCTATTATGACAAGTCCACCTGTAGAAGTTAGAAAGAACATGGAAGTCTTTCTTCCAAAGTCATATTGTGCATTTGATTTTGCAACTATACCTCATCAGCTTCAAGATACATTCATCAGGTAGTAATGTGCAATTTTTTTTATTTTCATTACACTTTTCTCGATTTTGTAAATGTCTGGATGTTGTAAATGCAGTCACTCAAGATTATCAGTTCTAGAATTTAGTAAATAATTCAAGGGCTAGTGCCAATAAATACTTAGTAGCCTACTCTTCCAGTTTCTCTATTAATTACATTTAAAATCATGAATTCTACAGTTCTTGATTTTATATCTTGCATACTTAGGTATGGTTGCTTACAGAAACAAATGCAATTGCTGTACATTTTAAAAGTAGAGCTTGATAGCACTGTATTTGACAAAGTACTTGAAATACGTAATTTTTTTTCTTTTTAATATGCAGTGACTAAATGTTATCTTTGAAAATACAGCAGGTACCTGGAAAGCAGCTCACAGTCTTGAGGGCTGTAAAACAGTTCCCCCAGTAGTTCCACCAGCTTTCAATAAATGATTAAGATGCAAAAAAGAATCATCAAAATAGCAGTATTTTGAAAGTAGGAGTGGGGGGAGATGTATTTTGAGTGACAATGGCTAAAATTCATTTGTGCGTATTTATAAATGAAAACGATCAAGTTGTGTTAGCATTATTCTGTCAGTCACTTTCACTGTAACATTGTTAGTCCCTAATAATTGAAGAAAGAAATGATAATCTGACTGAAACAAGTGACTGAGAAGATACATAGTCTCTAAGTCTCGTTATTCTAAGTGAAAGGCTGTAAAACCAACTCATTGTTTGACATTTGTAACCATGACTGATTTAAGATGTTACTTCTAGAACACGAGGTTCTTCTTAGTAAGAATGCTTCCTCTTTCATTTTGATGCCTGACAGTAACATCACTTCTTTGTTTCAGATTGCCTCTGCTGGTTGAATTGTGGCACAAGGATAAAATAGCCAAAGACTTACTTCTAGGAGTGGCAAGGCTTCAGCTTTCAAATGTTTTGGCTTCAGATAAAACTCGCTTCCTGGGTGGGAATGGTGAACAATGCTGGCGCCAGACTTGTAATGAAACAGTCAGTTTCACAGCAGCACAAGGGTAAAACTATTTAAAAATACTTAACTCTGTAGCAATTTTTCTAGAGTTGGTTGTTTAGTATTTCTCTGAAAAACAGCGAGCTCTTCCTTTCTAAGCTTTTTGAATAGGTAAATAGGCTGCAGAGTACTGCAATATGCACAGAGGGAATAGGCATCCAAGAGGTGAAGAACTAAACTGCCACTTCGTATTGGGCAATGTCCACATGACTACCAAAGTCATTGTAATAAACCTTTACGTAATCATGATCCCGGGTAAATTAAACTTCACAGGTTAAGGAATAATTGAAAAAAATGTTACTGAGGCACTTCTTTAAGTAAGTTACTCAATTATAGAAAGTGTTGATATTCCAGAAAATAGTTAACGTTGTCCATAGTTTAGATACAACTGACTTCAGTGAAGGTTAGGAGGGCAGATACACCCAGAGAATGGAGATGTCTCCTGTTTCAGTATAATAGCAGGGGTTTCAGCTTGTGTACATCAGGACACAAATGTTCATTTACACAGAGCAGTGATGAAGTCTTTTGTATGTATATATACATATGTATGTGTGTATGTTTTTTAAATTTGTAGTTACTTCTGTCCTGTGTCCTTGTTGAAGATGATTAGTCTTCACAATCAGTATCTAGACCCTCATCTTTTCTGTGGATGATGGAACTTGATTATGCCCTTAAAAATAAACTTAATTGCTTTTTAGACTGAGGTCAGTTTTAAACCTCTAATGCAACAGATTTTTTAAAAAGCATGTTAAATTTAACTCACAGGAAATTTTGTATTAGGGACTGGTATCCCTCCTCCTCCCAACTTAATAGAAAATTGACCTCTGGCTTTGTTTAAATTTCTGTGGGAAAGCCAGCATGGCCTGATTCTGTGAAGAGTTACTTTAAGGTCTCACTATACATTAAGGTTCATACTTTCACTGTTCTTTAAATGAATCTGATTTTGCACAAACATAACCACTAGATGGCATTCTCAAAATGTAATCAGGTCTGCATTTTGCTGTGCTGACCCATTCTTAACCTTGTTCTTATTGACGTAACCTTCTTTTTACACTGGTATGTTCAACAGACTTGTTAGATCAATTACTCAGATTTCTGAGGTCCACTAATATGCACCTTTTTCTTTTTTAGTCAGTAGCTGATGGAAAGTTGTAAGAATTTAATGCAACAATTTATTTTAAGTGAAGTACAAGCATTTATTGGGTTTTTTTCTTTGCAAATAACTGTAGAAGGCTGCACCCTTGCAAAAAGCATTTTACTATTGTCTGTCAGTATTTGCTGAAAGTGAATTTCTGTGAAAACTACAGCCGTGGTTAATTCCTTCAGCATCTTGTTGCTTGATGCATTCTGCAGCTTCCAGGTGACAAGTGATTGTGTAATTTGCCTTACTGAGTGGTTATCATTAAAATGAGCGGTTTTGTGTTGACCAAGATCTACACTGCATTGTACTTTCGTGTACAGACTTTTGATAATTTCCAGTTACATGACTTCGGTGTGTTCTTTCTCTAAATACCTTTCTGTGCAAAAGACTGGCTTTGTTTGCTGCATTTTAACTGTGATTAGAGACGAGGCAGTTGGAAATAAACTATTCTTAAGTAGAAACTATGATTACTTTCAAATTAATTTATTAAAATATCTGTTATCTAGGCCTTGTTTCACTGTACAAGGGCACGTAGATATTTTAACTTCTAAGTGATTTAAAATTGCCAGTTCCCTGTGCTGAAGCTTCCAGAAATGTGTTTTTTAGTAATCCAAGGGTGTTTTACCATAAATGATATGCTAAGTTACTTATATTGTGGATAACTAGAAGGTTACTGTTAAAGTCTGAACAAGGAAAGCTAAGGAAATTTTATTAATATCTTAAGTTGAAGCCAGCAGCAATGCCTGTATATGAACAGTTATATCATTAGAAAGGTTTAAGACTGTAGGTACAATTTTGGATTATTTCCTCATTGCAGGGATGTGTTGATTATAGAAATCTCTTAGTTAAATAGGTTTCCAATGACAAGTTATATGTTTAAGTCCAAAAGCTTGCCATAGATTCATAAACTAGGCCCTAACTAGAAATGTACATAGGAGAGCATGTTTGGGCTCTCACATAGGCAACTCTTTAGGGATTCTGAGCTTGCGCAGAACAACTTCAGCTTTGTAGTTTTTATGTGTTGTATTACAATTCTCTTTCTGTATCTTTAGGCAGCTTTAATTAAAATAACATTCTAATGCCATTTATAGGTCAGGCAGCAGAATAGCAGAGCTTTCGTATGCCATCACCTTGGAAGACTACGGACTTGTCAAAGTGCAAGAAGTTATGGTGTCAGATTCTTCTCAAGTAATTTTATATAAATCTTTTTCCTTTGAACATGTCTTTAAGAAATTGAAGTTCCAATGAAAAATCAACTCTTTTTATATATCAGGGTGTAGGTGCTGGTCAACAACAGCATGTCCCTCATACTCAGCCTCGCTGTGCCCCAGAAGACCATCCAGAACCTCGAGAAACTCTAGAATACAAAGCAGCACTGGAGTTAGAAATGTGGAAGGAAATGCAAGAGGACATTTTTGAAAATCAGGTTTTTACTCTTTCTTTTGTATTACCTAAATGTGATTGCCAGAGAGGCTTTAGCAGAATTGGTACAGAGAATAACATTAATTGTATTTTATTTTACTGTTTCAAGTAAGAACTACATTTTACTCATACAGAATATTAAAACTTCAGATGTAAACTACTCCATCCACAAGTTCTGTGCTCTTAAGGAGGAAGGTTAATTCTTAAGCGAGTGAAGAAGGTGCTAGGTTTGAACTGCAGAATACCATCTTCACGATTTCCCATTTCTTTATAAAGTACAATAGATTCATGATTCAAACTATTGATGTTAAATACTAATTTTATATTCCTTTAGTCCCATCTCAAAAAACATTTGCTGTCTACTCTTAAGACACTAGGTATCTCAAGACCTCTCAAGACACTAGGTGTCTCAAGTCACTCTAGGTGTTTTTGTTTACATGCTTCTTTTTAAAAGGTAGTGAAAATCTAGTACCTCATGGTTTCTCAAGCATGTGTTCACTGTGTATTTTGTACTTTCTTCAGTTTAAGAAATCTTTCACTATCAGAACCATATCTTGAGCTACACAAGTCATCATACAAAACTCTTCTTCTTCAAGACGTAGGTCTGCTAGTGCTCTAAAGGTGCACTTTGAACAATTTTGATCTGGTTTTGGGGTTTGTTTCTTTTTTTTTTTCTCCTCTAAAAGCTTAAAAAGAAGGAAATGGTCCATATGCAAGCACTTGCAGAGGAATGGAAGAAAAGAGATAGAGAAAGAGAGGCATTGGTGAAGAAAAAGGTAAGGAAATTCCTCCTTATACTTGCAGAAAGTTTAAATTGTTACAAATTTTACAAGGTATTTGGTAACATGAAGGCTCTGTGATTAGCCTTTGCACCTACTCATATATATGCATCTAGTCTACAACAGTGCAAAAGAATTAAAAGTAGCCTTTAATCACAGAATATGTGTTAGAAATTTCCTTAGGTTAGCTTGCTGTATACGGGAGCTCTTTAGTTGCATTTTACTTGCCTGGTCGAAAAGCCCTTCTACAGTCTGGCTGTGCATGGCAACCCATTAGCCTATGCTGAGTTGGATGGATTCTCCATTGCAGGTTCTTAAGAGCTGGAGATTTGTTTCATATGGAAATTTCTAAATAAAAACTATCAATATTTTATACTTTCTTTTCCTTCCTTCGTTTAGGTAGCAGAGTATAATGTTTTGGAAGAACAACTTCAGAAAACCCTGAGAGATCTGGATAAGCGAGAGCGACAACTTTTTAGTGCTGAATCAGAGGTAAGAACTGTCATATTAAACAATGTAATTGTTTTAGCTAATTCTATAAGGTTTGAGTTTTTACATAGTGACAACTGTGCTCTGTATATAAGATTAAATAGCCACATTCATAGTGATATGTAGAGGAACAGTAGTAATTAAGCCAAGTTTTGTTACAACTACACTTTTTTACTGAAATAGAAATTCAGTAAGCTTTTAAATGGGTTGGTAGAATTACAGAACTGTAAATCTTCTATTCTTGACAGAATTAATGTCAGTGCAGACATTTATGTAACATTAGCATATCTCAATTTTAAGTTTAACTGTCAGGTGCGTATTGTGCACATACACAAGAGTGCCTCACTTCAAAAAAGCAATTGCTAGATTAATTGTTGCAATAGGAGAGGGTGACAAGGAGATCTGGGAGAAACTTTAGGTTTTGTCATCCAATATTTTCAGAGTTCCTACTTCTGTAAATTTTTTTTAATAGTGACAGGGTCAAGGAGGGTGCAGGAAAAACCAGTGACTACCACAGTACTGAACACCCCCAATCTGAGGAAGTGGGGTGTGACTTCAGGGATGTTGGTCATATGAAAAGACAAAAAACTGCCTATGCTTGTATTTCAGAACAAACTCAAAATTACATAGATAGAGTACTGTGGTGTTTTAAGCTGTCCAGCAAACTTTCTCTTTCCTCCCTGTAGCTCAGATTACTTTTTCTAGCCTACTAATCCCTTCTGTACTTTTAATAAAATTGAGAACTCCCAACACAAGAATTGTCTGGCTGATACTGTGTCCTGTTCAGTACCCAGGCTATCTGTACCTCAAGTTGCAGTTTATGCTGTAAGTAATGTTTCAACTTGAGAATTTGTGCAAAAAAATCTGGTGCTCAGGTTTGGCCAAGTGCATTTCAGTCTGAGTACAGGTAGTTATTTTGAATCTCATGTGTTTTTCATGAAAAAGTTTCTCAAAGTTTAGTGAGATTCTGACAAGAGAGCTAGAGATGATAAAAATCAATGGATTTGAAAAACATCTGGTCAAAACAATGTAGTGTTCAGTTAGCAATTACACAGTTTGAGAAATGGGCCATTGGAGAAGTTTCTATTCAACTAGCAGTTGTCTGGGACAGTAGCATATTTCTAGAAAGTTCAAACATGTCAAGGATTGTTCTTCTGTTTAGCTTGATGAGAAATTATCTCAATATGCTCCGTTTGAGCAGTGCAGTCTCACTGACCTATAGACATTTTGGTTGTAGCTGTGACTTTCAGAGTCTCTGCAGTGAATTTGAAGTATTTAGCTTTCACTTTGTATTAGGAAGGTGGATGTGAAATCTGCCTTGAGCAATCATGTGGAATATACAGAAAGAGCTCCAGAGACCTCTGTTTTTACAGTAGTCAAGCAAGGGTATATTTGTAGCCCAATATATAATAACTGACAGATTGTTAGTTCAACTGAAATAAGAACATATATAGTGAATGTTTGGACAATGGGAATTTTATTGTTTAATTTCAGAAATTAATAACAATTTTTCTGTCATGAATAGCAGTAACAGTTTTAAGATATTTTTCAAGTGAAGCTCTCACTCCAATGGATTAATATAAATGTGTCTCTCTTTTTAAGCTTCAAAGAGTAAAGAAGGAGCTGCAAGCAGAGCATGAACGTAATCTGCAGGTGCTTCAGGATTCTCTGCGTCGAGCCAGGGAGGAATGTGCACACCAGCTAGAGCTAGAAAGGTCAAAAATCAAACAACTGGAAGAAGACAAACTTCGCTTACATCAGCAGGTAAGTACACTCACTTTTTCTAATAAAAGTGAGGATTTTTCTAAGTATACTAAGTTAAGCAGTGGTTTGGAGGCAATTGTATTGTGTCAACTTTGTAACAAACATTTTATTTAAATTGGGGAGCTCGGTGTTGAGATCCATCCATGACAGTCTTGCTCAGTTGTATGGCCAGTTTGCAGTGTGCTGCTTGTAATTAATTACTTTTTTCAACACTGAAAATCAAGTTTCATTTAAAAGCATACATTACATGAAGCAGGGTACATTTCAGTAACTTAAAAAATCGTTGGCAATTAACATCTAAGTAGTTTGACTGTACAGTTAGTTTTACTCTTCTGTTGCAGAAGAGTAAATTTCAATTATCCTTATAGGGACAGAGGGAGAAACTCTCTTGTTACTGCAGTCTTCTATTCTGAGAGTAATACTTTCTAAACAGAAAATTTAGACCATGTTCTGTTGTCCTGTATGCTACCTTTGGGTAACAACAGCTAACTAACAACAAGAATAGTCTAGATATTTTTCCAGACTGTTAAAGTAAACTGTAAAAGTTAGTACTCATTTTTTTTAGCTGTTGCAGCAGTAGACACTTAGTTTGTTATTAAGTAGATTAAATCTTACATGCCTAAGTGTTCCGAAAAGTACGTTGTTTATGTAGATTAATTACTTGCTTTGGTGTTCTTCATGTCTGGTATGTGATTGTGATAATCCCATATTAGCTTTCACTGTTTCAAGAACTGTCAGCCAAAGCCATATTTTTGTACTTAGGAGGAGTTATGATAGATTTGCTTGTGTTGTTTAGTTCTATATTAAACACTGATATTAACGTATTTCTTTTCTTGTTAGCATATGTTAACCACAGTACAGTGAACTTTTTAAAAATTTAGCTAATACAATAGTGTTGCTAACCTCGAAGATTCTCATTTTGGCTGTTCGATTTGAGCAGTCACTGAACGGAGATGAACAGTTTCAAACTGCAGAATGCAGTCCTCTTCAAAGTGATACATGAATCACTTTTGCATTTTATATGTTGTTGGCAGCTACAAGTCCAGACAAGACAGGCAGTAGTTCTTCTTGTTCAAGAGGCCAAATGCCACCAGCTAGTATTCTTGTTTTGTATTCATTCTTTCAGCTTCCACTGGTCGTTTTTAGTTTCAATAGACCTTTCCTAAATAAAACATCACAATCACTTTATTTTTCCTGTTCAGAACAGACGTACAGTTGTCAGACCAAAGATTATTTAGATCATTATGGTGCAGCTGGATTTAGAGGATAAGAAAATAAGAAATGAGACTGAAAAAATGCCATTTTGGTATATCCAAAATTGCATATAACATCAAGGGTTATATGTACTCTTCGCCAGAGTCAGTTTCATACTTACTAGCTGTCAGTGGAAGTTTCTTCATGATCTCATGTGATTCCTTTTAAAAAGTATTTAGTATTGCAACATATTGTGGCAGTGAGTTCTAAAATTTAATTGTTTTTTTTATATTTAAAAACTCTTTCTGTTCATTTTAAGCACATTGCTTAGTAATTATGAAGAAACCTTTAGTGCCTGTGCAACATACCGTTCCTGATTGCATAGGTGGCTGTCATGATGTCTCTCTTCAAAACACAAGCCCCACTGTGTTTTCTCTTGTTTTTTATGAAGGCCATTTTTTCCAGAGCATCCTGGCTGTCTTCCTCTGTGCTGTTCCTGTTACGCTTCAATATTGGTGATTGTTGCCACATACTGTTCATGAGACAGGCTTTTTTTCTTTTGCTTTGTTGGGAGTGGGGTGTTGTTTGCTTACTTTGGAGCTTCGCTCTAGGACCCTGCTCTTAGTAATGTGCACAAGCAGAGGGGTTCTGTTGCTACCAGATGAGTCTTCTTTTAAGACCTTTTTGGGTGTGAGTTTTGTTGTTGGGGTGGTATTTTTTGTGTTGCTGTTTTGGTTTCTTAACACAGAATGTTTAAAAGGTATGGAACAAGATCACTTATTCCATACCTTTTAAATGGATTTTTCAATACACAATTTCCACACTTAAACATTTAGAGAACTCCAGAATTCAACTTGTTTTGAGGTAAGCCCCACTATGTACAAGAGAACATCCTTGAAACACACACCTTGAAGAACAGCACCCTTACCTTCTGAATAAGAAGGTTGTACTTTATTTGTGGGATTTTTAGTTTCCTCATGTCCACAGTTCTGAAGTCTCCTAAGAAATTCAATTTTTGAAAGTTTTTCAAGAACCAAACAAGAAATTAAACATTGTTATAGAAGTTCTAGGATGAGCTGATATTTCTAATGGCAAAAGAACTTAATTATTGTCTTTGGTATCATTTCTGTATGTTTGCTTTAAAAATAAATAGGTAAAAATGAAAGGTGTTAAACAGCAGTATCTTTTGTTCAAGGTCAATAGGTTATTGTAGTTCTGTGAGAAAAACAATGGCAGTGAACTCTGTTTTTCTGTGGCTCCCTAGGAAATATCTTTGCTTTCTTACATCCATTATGTAACAATAATAAATGCAAAAAGCAGAAATTTGAGAGAAAAATAGAAGTGACCTAATTAAAAGATCTAAAGAACTAAAATATGGTTGTACTAGCAGAAATTGTTGGCTTTGAAACAGAAATTAGTTCTCTAAACATTTTCACGAAGTATTTAAACTGTTGGATACAGTTCAGGGAAATACTTGCTTTATCTAGTTGGACATAAATATAAGATCACCATGTGGGATCATATTCCAGTATGGAATACTCCGTAAGGTGTATTAAGACTTTTATAGTTGAATAATATTTAACAGAAGAAGAAAACATTACAGAAAGTTCTTGGTATTTTTAATATATTATAAAAAATGCTGTTAAACGTATGACTTCCTCACTTTCTCTGTAGCAAGTAATTGTGTATTGACATCATTTTTCAAACTACCCATTGTGTGTAAAAAGCAATGCACTCTTTATAAAAATCTTCTTGGAACTGTGGAAGTACACTATGAGGGCAGAGGTACTCAGCATTAAGTCATTAGTCACTGAATCCTTTCTGCTTCAGCCTTACTTCTAAATCATTTGGCTGTACAAAGTATTAGTCGTTTCCTTTTGCAGACATTCCTAAAAAAGTTATGCTGTGAAACTGAGTAAGTAATAAAACTTCATATAGTAGATAACACTGGTTTTCTTTAAAAGATGTGTAAATCTTAGTATTATGTTTTCTGTATTTCTTCTCAAAGTTTTTTCAGAGATGTGAACAAAAATGTGCATAAATCTTGATCTTACATTTATGAGGATAGACTTGGCTTTTTCTTTCCAGTACTGAGCAAAGATCCTCTTTAAAACTCTTCCTATTAAAACATTGCTGTGTGCCATCATCAAGAAATCATTAATTATGAATTGTAATTTCCAGTGCCTGTTTTATATCAAATAATTGACAGTAAAATGTTTGTTCCAGGGACTAAGAAGTAACTTAAATTCTGTAATCTAGTTATTTGTCTGTGAAGGGGCTTTTCTGCTAACTTACATCTTGATTTCTTTAATGTAGCTTTATGAAGCAGAAAATAAGCATAAGACTTTGGAGAAAGAGTTCCAGCAATACAAAGAACAACAAAGTAGCAAACCAGAAATCCAGCTACAATCAGAAATAAATCTTCTCACTTTAGAAAAGGTATATTGGATTTTTCTAGTACTTAAAAATTGTCACAATGGTGTGTTCACTGATAAAGGGAATGTAGAATAATACTGTGTGATGAGGTAGTTAATTTGTCCATCTTGGTTTACTTTGTCTAGTAATTTCTTTAGAGTTTAAATATTCAGACACAAATAAGGTCAACAGTAGCCTCATTTCTATAGAGGACACAGTAATGTTAGAGGCTAAAACAGGAAAAGACCCTAACCTATATATTTAAATCATGGTTTATGATGGGGTCTCTAAACATTCCATTTAAAAAACTAAAGAAAGATGATGATTTTCCTGAGGATTAATTTAAACTGATTTTCCATTATGTGCATTTTCATAATTAAGTATTTCTGCAAGAGATTGTGTTACTTATCAGTAAAATGGAATCGCTGTCATAAGTTGATTTTCTTAAAAGCCATCTATTCCCACGGAGAATTTAATTAAAACCACAGATATGAGCATTTAATGCTCAGAATTATTGTGAGGTATGAGTAAAATTGTTGGTGAAATAAACTGAAAAATACTTTGGCCAGGCTTCTTTGCACAAAATATACTCAGTAATATGGCAAGTCTGTATGTTGATGTATGCTTTAATAACTTCTAATAATGCGAGCAATTGATGAAGAAAGTTTTTGTGTTTCTACAGAATTTTAAGCTCTAGCATTATATATTTTTAGATTTCCTAATTTTTTGTTAGGTTAATTAAACAAATCAGTGCTTTAAGATCTTCACAAATTTAATGAAAATAATTTTTTAAGATTAAAAAAAAATTCCTCAGAGATGTTAATTAAAAATACTTATATTTTTATTGTGTTTTGTGTGCTTTGTAAATATTTTTATTTGTCTTTTGTGCAAAAAATTATTTTTGCACAGATAATAAAATAAATTTTTTAGTGGTTAAAACTTTTAAAGATTTGTTTCGTTAATAAGATCAAAGGTTCACACAAGATACAGAGATTTTAAAGAATGGTTTGAGCAGACGGGTATTTCAGGGAAAAGAATGTAGGGCATATCTTCCATCAGCAAACAAAAAAAACTATATTTACCTTTTTCAGAGAGATTTATCCATCAGCATTTTTGTTAAATTAGTGTTTTTAATTCTACTTTGAATTAAAAAGGCATGAGGGAATGGCTGATTTGAGAATCTTAAATTTAAAGGTTACATCAGCAGATTTAGTGCTAAAAACTAATCTTTTTCTTTTTGTATAGACGGCCATCCAATAAAAATAACATTATATTTTAAACAAGAAAATGTTCTTGTGCCATAATATTTATGTTATATTGTATAACAGCTTTAGATGATGTTGTATATTACACTACATAAACACTTTTCTTAAACCAGACCCTTTGTATATATACATCTTTCAGTGATTGTTACTGCTGTTATTGCTTCAGCTGATATGATTTTAATTGCTTTTAGGTTGAACTTGAAAGAAAGTTAGAGTCAGCTACCAAGTCAAAGCTCCACTACAAACAACAATGGACAAGGGCTTTGAAAGAACTTGCAAGGTTAAAACAGGTATGCAGTTTTGCTTTGGTCATATGAGACAACCAAGTTATTGTCATGTTGGAAGGTACTAGGATTACTGTTAACTACTGTTTCCATGTTATTAGTGTTTGTTTTTCCAAAGTAAAGCTCTCACCTATGCTTTTAACAAAAATGGGAGCAGCAAAACTGGCTTGTGTTTGACTTTGAGCTCAGGAAAGACCAAGGCTCAGACCTGCAAAGAAGGTTGGAATAGTTAAAAGCAGATGTGATTACAAAAAAAAAGAGGTTTAATTTAATTCCAAATAATTCTGCATCAACACTTCCAGGACAACATTTTGCTACAGTCCCAACCATCTCAGTCAGTTACAGTTCTAATAACTGTTTTGTATTTTAAATGTATAGTGAGTGAAGGGTAAAGGTGAGATTTTACTGCTAGGTTTTAACAGAGGTCTTGTGTGTCTGTGGCACCTATATAGATACAGTTACATACTTTTGACTTGAAATTACTCTGTTTAAACTTGCAGTAGTAGCAGCATCATCCTTATTGAATCTGTATTACATGATGTGTTTTGTCATCATCTGTCTTTCGTGAATTCCAGTAAACATTAGCTAAATGATGTGCTTAAGAATGGCTAGCATTTCCATTGGCCCTGACAAAAAAAATTAGTAAATCATTAATCCCAGTTGATTCATGAACAAACTTTGACATGAACACGAAGCTTCAGAATTCAAGTTTAGTAAAAGTTTTTATTGCCTGTATTCACACCTGCTTGCACCTTGAGGAACACTATTGGGTTTTCTTACAGATTATGATACCTACTTCATTTCTACTGATAAAATATTTAGGTTTTGGAGAGTAAGAAGTTAAGCCCATGCTCTTCTAAGTTGTAATGCTTCTTTAATCTGTATTTCTGTTTGAAAAGAGTTAATGCATACCATAATCGTTATTATTAAGTTAAAACTAACCTTCATTTGCAGTCTTCAAGTTGTACCTTTTTTGCTGAGTGATAAGAGGAGTCATCTCCAATTTGTGAAACACCTATGCTTGGGAAGGTGATTGGAGAAAGAATATGTCCCTCTGATTAAGATTTCTTCACCAGTCATGAAATATCCAGCCTATTTTTTCTTGTCATGTTTTAAAATTTCTGTAGAATAAAATCAAAGATTGTTGCTTGCCACACTAACATTAAAGTATATCACTATCAGGTTCTTGGTACAAATTTAATCCCCATTGACCTGATGATCTGAATTCATTAATATATGTTGATTGTTTCAGCTGAACCTCTTGATGGGAGTCTGAACCATGAAATAAGTTGGCATGTACAGTGAATTATGCTACCTAAAACTTCTACAACAGAACAAACCTTTTTAAAGTAGTTTCTTGTGGTTTTTATACTCTTGTGCTTCATCTATACTTAGTGTATTGATAAACGTTTTAAGTGACTCTAAAGAGCCAAGTACAAATTGAAGCAAATCTGATTTAAAAATTTACTGTGTTTTAAATACAAATTTGGAAACTGTAGCTTAAGGAATTCTAGATTTGCTTTAGTACAGATGATTTGTGCAATTGTGCGTAGTCTGACCAATTTCTTGTTTGAATTGGATTAGTACCATGTTAATTTTGCATTGCCTCTGGTGAATAGCCACAGGGCTGTAATCGGTGCCAGTAATTTGTCACACCAAAGCTCTCTAGAGAACTATACAAAACATTTGTGTAGTGAGGATTAGACGCTGAAAGCCATATCTTAGATTGTTAATAAATGTTAATGACAAAACCCAGCTGGTAAGTCTTGGAAATGAGATCTAATGCTTTGTGCCCATTGCCAAAAAAATGTTTAAACAGAGATTTCCATTACTTAAAGGTGACCTGGTGCAGTCAATTTGTGAATTAAAGAAGCATAATCTACAGGCTAAGCATTTAGTAAAATGCTCTTCTGATTTGCAACCATAAAAGTCAATGTTTCCTTAATTAAAAAGTTTTCTTTTACTTTGGAACTAGTTCTTAGCACACATCTGGGATAGTTATATATTTTGCAGAATATGAGAGACACAGCACATAACTTATAGTATGGGACTGTTAATAGAATATGATCTAAGCTTCTCCATGGGTAGGATTTTGTTTTTGTTAAACACAGTGCCAGTTTTACTGAAGTACACGAAGGCACACATACATCATATTTACCTGTACTTAGAAAATACAGAAGTTAGTTAAATTTAAACAGTTTGTAAAGCTGAATGACAACAGACTTCACCCAGCTTACTTTTCTTTTCTCTGTAACTCAGTAAAAGTCTGTATTAATACTTCACTTGTTACAGCCCTATTCCCTAACTTTTAGGGAGACAAAAATGGCATCAAATTAGCTACATATCTGTGAATCCAGGTAAATCTTACAATTTCTGGAGATTTCAAAAACTCTTTCAATGTTTGCTGATTAGGTGATCTTAATACTACACAAATGGGATTTACTTTTTTTTTTTAAATTTATGTGAGCATTATTTCTAGGAGGAGTCACAACTATTTACATGAAATTGCATTCATGCTTACACAGAAATTATATATCAAATTTAGTACCTTGTCTGGGTGTAAGAAACATTATCTCAAAACAGAAATCAAAACTGGTAGAAATGTCGTTTTCAGAAGTTGATAATTTCAGTTCATTTAGATTCAGTTAGATTTAATCTAAATAGCCAACATCTCAAAACGTATGTGCATCCAGTGTTCTGGAAGAAGTATTTTAATAAGTTTTCTAATGTGTTTGTGTCCTACAGACCTGTTAGAACCAGCAGTGATGTATTTGTTTAAAAGAGGATAGACCGTATTGGCTGGCTGACAATTCATTCTGTCTTGTGCAGTATCTTGCTTATCCACTCAGTAATTAATTTGATTCATTTATAAGTAATTTAGCCAAGGATGGGATGTAAATCTTTGTTAAAAAAAAGTAAAAAGGCACACACACACAAAAAACCCCCACAGTTGAAAGTCTAAATCTTGGTTAAAAACTGTGTCTTGAAACCATCCAGGCCCTCCTACTGACTTGTCAGCTCTGGGTTATTTTCAGAAAACTTTACTTGAGTTCCTTAGCTTCAATCGTAAGTTTTTCCCACAGACTTGCATGGTATGTATGAGTGGGAGAGTGAATAGTGGCTGCTATTTAGCCATTGTTTAGTCTAGTGTATGTATGTTTACATCTCCCTCTTGGATTTATAGGCAGCTATGGCAAAATAAAGATTGTGCTTCCTTGATTGAAGAGCCTCTTAACTAAAGCACCTGGTGGCATACAGGGACTCTTTAATGATCTGATTATAATTCAAATTTTGATGGTTTATTATTATCAGTTAATTTTTATTAAATGTTGATATTTCTGTAATATCATAGATTTCAAAATGTGATTAAGATTTGCACCATACAAGCTTCTAAAACAGTATTCCATTTCTCAAGCAGTACATTAGAGATGAAAACTGGTGAAGAAAATTAGTAAAACTTTGAAGTAAATTATCTGGTAACTAGAATGCAGACTTGTTTGGTATGGATTTATTTTGTTTGTGAAGGAGAATGGCAAAATATGAAATTAATAAGTGAAAGGAATATTGGTGATTAATTTTATTGAAGGAGGCAGGTGGGAGGCTGAAGGAAAACGAGCAAGAGGAATAGCAGGATTAGCAGTGCTGAGGAAGTAGTGCAGGAGAAGGTACCTGGACCAACTAATACATACCGCAGAGAAAATTCTTGATATTCTTGCATGTGATATTCTTGATTCATCTGTTGCTGCCTTTCTCTGGGATAGTGGCTGAGGGTTGGGTGATGGTGCAAGTGTAATTTATTTTCAAGTGTTCTGAGTTTCTGTGGGTTTTATATTCTATTCGCAAAGTTGCCTTTAGTCCAGAAGCTGATGATTCTGGAGTGTTCCCTTAGATGAAATTTAAAAATGCAAAATGTTTAGAAACAAAAATTCTAGTTTTAATTTTTATTGAGATTTAAAATAGTCTGACTGTCTAGAATAAGCAGTTAGGAGTAAAACTGATATGTTTCTTATTTTAGGATATGCTGTAGGAGTAAAGTTTGGAAAGTTAGCCAGAAAGTCTTGACAGAGAATTTTCAGCAGGCAGTATATATGTTTAAACTTGTGTGCACTGAGATACACTTGAATACCAAGTATTCAATTGTAACTTAATTTTTCAGTATACATGGAATAAAATGAAGATGTTACAAGGGTATTTAGAAACATGAGACTTAATTTTATGCGTAAAGTAAGTGTGCAGAAGTGTTTTATTGATATTGGTTTTTTACTGTGGAACATCTCACAACAAATTCTGCTACATTTCAAGTCCTACTATACAGCAGAGATCTGCTCCTTCTCTATTTAAAAAAGAAAAGTGCTCGTTGCTCAGTGGATTGTTACATTGTCATGGAAAAAGTGGATTTAATACCTGAGTGTTTGATGAAGTGACACTGGTTTCATCACTGAGATGAGTAAAGAATCCTTCCTTCTCTCTCACCATAACAAAATATAGTCTTTTTATGGTCCCTCAACATATCATAACAAAGTTGCATATAAATTAATTTAAAGTGAGCATGCCTCTCTTCTTATCAAACTGTTGTAAATCCTTTGCCATCTTCTTGTATTGATGGATTATTAGGAAATGGGTTTCTCTTGCTCTGCTGTGAATGGTATACATAGAACAAGTTTTCTGTTATGCACCCTAAAAATTGTTATGACAGACTTTTTAAAGAAGTCAAAGACTAATGTTGAGAAAGACATTTGAAAATCACAGAATATGAAGTGTGTAATGTAAATTACACACAGGGTCCATCATGAAAGAGTCCCTTCTCACTTGTTTTAGTGTCTGCTTTCCAAGCTGGACTGTCATGAACTGAATGGTAGGAAAACCTTGCTTCAGCAAATGTTGATTTTAATTTTTTTAATTTAATATTGTTCTGTTTAAATGGTACTATTCAGGGCCATAGCATAGCACACCTCTAAAATTCTTGACTTTCAGTGGCTTAAATTAATCTGGACTTTTCCCAGATAAGTAAGTGCCAAATATTTGCCATGTTTACATCACAATTGTATTAGTAATCATATTAAATATCAAATCACATTTATCTGAAAGGAATTCCTACCCAGCATTAGCTTGGAGACAAAATGTACTGATAAAGGTGTTTCTCTCCTGTATTGAGAAAACAAGAATTTTGCACACACTATATTTAATCCTGCTTCCCTACAAATTTGGGACTATTATCCCTAGTAAAGGCATGCTCACTAGTGACACTTGGTTTGGGGTTGTTTTGTGTTTATCGGGATTTTTGACAGAATTTTTCTCCAGAGAAAAATATCAAAAGGAACAGGAACTGAACAAAGGATTCTGCAGAAAAGTCTTGCTTTTCCTTCATCTCTCCTTGGCTTCATCATCATTCTCTGTTCAATAACGTTTAGTTAAACATTATTAAAGACATTCTTAAAAAGTTGCAGTCCTGAAAATTACCTTGCTCAGTGAGGGCACAAAGGACCAATCTGTTAAATAAGATCTGATCAATATGAAAGCACTGGGACTGGTATGTCCTCTTTCTGGTCTGCTTGAGCTTCAGACATGGTTCTATTAACCTTAAATATATGTACTTCTTCTAATGTATACCTCTCCTTTGAGCTAGTCTAAAATGTCTTTTTTGCTCTCAGATTGCCATTGTGAGCATGTTGCTGGGCAGCAGAAATGTATAGGTCATTGAACTTCCCTCACTCAAATGGTAACACATCAGCGTGTCACGAAACCTGTGGTCCCACACGCTGCTTCTGGCCAGCCTGCAGTTACGCCTTTCTTCTGCACTGCAGAAGTAAGGCATAACTTCTTCCTCATAGATCTGAGTAATATACTTCACAACTGAAGGACTGGATTAGGAGACCTCTACGTGTGGTAGTCACAGCTATGTGATGATTTCTGTTTATGTGAAAGTGTTGCTGTCCTAGTAACAAGTGTTACTCTGTTTTGCATTTGTTTTGCAATATTTAGTTTTTGGTCAATCTTTGCACAATATACCTTCAGAATTAATTCTCTCATAGAGTTATTGAGATACACAAATTTGACAGACTTAGATTAATACCCCGGCTTCCCAGGACAGTACCCCTAATTTAAAATGAGACAGTGAGAGCTGAATTGCAGAACAAGGAGTTCCCTAAAATTAATCCTTATCTAATGATCTGCAAAAAAAAAATATATTATTGGACTGAAACTAATCATATTACAAATCAGCATAAGCTGGAAGGCTGAAAGAAGAGATAATGGCAATTAGAACTCTTCTCTGGTGTAAAAGAGTTAAATTTTTTACATCACATTAAGAGGAAAATGTCAGTCTCATCCTTAAGATGGTTTTCCGACAGATGAGTCAGTTTCTTGTAAGTGACATTCTTATATAATTTATTGTGTGTCCTTCAAGATTCTTAACACTGTTAGATAATGTCAACAGGAAAGCCAGGATGTACTAGACAAGTTATTTTAAAACCACAACTTGGATATGCAGGGTGTACTGCATCTACTTCAGTGATATCTATGTTAAGTTTCTTACACTTGTCAAATCAAGAGAAGTAGCTAGTCACCAGACTGAATTACTGGATTCCTTACCTGTAAAAACAGATAACTAGAAATTTCTGGATTTGTTCCACATGTACAGGTTAACAGCTCCTCCCGAGACTAAATAGGACTTCACAAAAGAGATTTAACATACTCAAAATTTTAGGTCTCGTGTTTGAATTAAGGTGTTAGTCGCAACTTTTTTTTTTTTCTGAAACAGCAAATATTTTAATTTTATTAACTTTGTAAAGGATTTAGCTTAGGAAATTGAATGGGGACACTGAGAATAGTGATTGATGGTCTCAAAAAGAGGTGAATATTAGCTTGTCCTCATACTTCTAGATTATATGTAGTTAGGGTAATCACATTGACTATCAGTCTATGTACTTGCTCTGTTAACTGAAGTTGAACTAGTTTTGTAGCAACCTGGTTAAGACAAGATCATGCTCAGGGTTTTTTCTTACTACCTGCATTTAGCAAAATAAACAACTCAACATTATTCCAAGTACCAAAATAGTTAGGATAATTCCATTCTTTCTCATAGCCCGTTTATTCTATTCTTCTTTGTAGCCTGTTTTATACTTGAAATATGGCTTTACTGTGCACATACTGTTGCCTATCTACATATTTGAGAACCAGAGAATACCATTGTGATATTTGCTGGGTCTTTAGGGAAAAAAAAAACAAACTGACAAAACCCACTCTCTCTGCCTCTTCTTTCAAATACTTCAACAGCACTGCTTTATATGGAGTATTTTTTTCAAGCATAAATGTCTATCTTCATTCAAAAGTTTGTGATCAAGAAGCATGCTCAAGTATATTGCTTAAGTTAGTAAATTCCACTCTTTTATTAATTTCAATCATGTCTCTAGTTGTAATATACCTAGTTTTGAGTTTCAGCCATGCTTTCCATTGAGTGGGAAAGGCCCAGCTAGTGAACTGATGTGAAATATCAGTCTGGTCGATACAGAGACCAGCAGTTGATGCACAAGATCTATAAATGCAGATTGGATATCTTTGAATAGCCTCCAGCATCCCTCAATCAGTCAGTTAAGTACATCATGAGCCAACTGTTGCATTCAGGCTATTGTCTTTAATGGACATAAGTGAATGTATTCTTTATTATCTCTTTCCTTTTCACTGTTTCCTTTTCATTTTTGACTCCATAATGTGCCACTCTTTACACACCTGCATTTTCCCAACTGAATTACATTGTATCAGCAGCAAATTTCCATAGTGATTTCCTCATTTATGAATATGTTGAAGAGTAGTTTCTTGTGGAATTCCCGTGTTACCTTCTTGCTCTTGTGGAGATGTTCAGTTGCTATCCTTTCTGGCATTCTAAATCCTGAATCAGCTGAGATTCACTGTGACTGCTTAGTTGTGTGGTTGGTAGGAGGTTTCTTTAGTGTGGTGTTTGGTTGGGTTTTTTAAGACTAGTGGGAAGAGTGACTTTTCTGTAAAAGCTAGGTTCATTCTTCCCAGTGTACCCATACACTATGTTAGGTTTGGGCTATTTATGGCTTCGACCAGTTTGGCCACCATGAAAGTTAAGTTCTGCTTAACTTGGTACTTCCTTGGTATTTCTAAGGCCTCTGTTTAAAGAAAGAATAAAATAAAAAAAATGGGAAAACAGTAATTCCTGTGGTGTCAACACCAGTTTTGGTGATGGATTAAGACTAACATCCAGTCAGTGTCACAACTTTTTGTTTGAATTTCCTTATAACTCTTAAAAATTCTAAATATCAGCAGTCTGTAGTAACTTGTTCTAATTTTTGCTGTATGCATTTGTAGATCATTCTCAGACTAAAGCGAAATAGATTTTATTACAGTGTTCTTCAACTTTTTCCCACATAAAAAAAGGGTTTCTCTCACATCAGAATGTCCTTCTGCAATGAATTCTTGATGGGGAAGGAATGACTATGGCCTTATCTTCAGCAAGTGCTTTTTCTATGCTTCAGTCATCTATCAGCTGTAGACTCTTTGGCAGGATTTCTTCTTCTCTTGGTTTTTTTTTATTAGTATGTATCTCTTCAGCAAGATGTTCTTCAGGATTTATAACCTGTCTCACTGAAGTTCTAACATTTAATTTGGCTGTCTGGTGTATTGAATTTAGTATAAAAACAAAGTTTTTAGAGTCTTTAGAGTTGATTTCTTGTTGAATGCTTCTCTATTGCATTGTCTGTTCACATTAACAGTTAAAGTCTTTTTCAATACCAATTCTTTCTGAATTTCAGATTTTCTTGCCTGTTATTGATCACCAACAGGGAGTACTTAAAATGCTGGCAGCTGGAATTCAGGAAACTACCTGACTAAAGTCTTTCAAATATTATGAGGTTGACTATATATATATAATATGCTCACACATACCAAACAAAAAAAATTACTTTTTTTTTTTTACCCATATAATAAATATTCAAACACTCTAGATGAAAGCAATGTCAGAATTGCAAAGATAAAATAGCACTTCACGATATGCCTAGTTCCAGGATGTTTGTGTAACCTGTATTATTTTTTAACTACCTGAGGTCTTCTGTCTTCTGGGTGTAAGACTGACTGTATTCAGATAGTGGACAAGGTCATATGGAAAATAACTGGGAGGAAAACAAGTGGAGAAAGGACCATGTTTACTTAATCACTTAATTGTCATGGAGTGGTGGTGGATTCAAACCTTAGTTTTTTTAATATCTGTATAGAGTTTAAAAAATTACTGCCAAGCAAACTTTTAGAATGGATAGACTGATTTCATTAAATCCACAAAGTTAGTTATCTAAAACTTAACATAGTGCTATACAAAGGCAAAAGGACACCTTGCCAGAATTTTGTTCCCAAGGCTTATTTTTTAACCACAAATTGTAATTTTGAAAAGTAGTTCTTGAAGCTTTGGTACTAGGCACTATGGGTTGATGATGGAAGTTTCCTGCAGCTATTTAGCTTTTATTTTCTCAAAAAAAAAAAAAAATTATTATTTCATATACCATATAATGAAGGAATAAATCTCAGTAGCTTGAGCAGTTCCAGAAGTGTAAGTTTTATGTCTACCAACTTAAGCCAGAGTTAGTAAGAGGGTTTGTTAATAATTTTGCGATTTTGTTAATAGGAAGATATCTGTGATTGGGCTGCAGTTGATCCAGCCTGGACAGGTTTACTGTAATGGTGATAGTCACTGATCTTACTGTATTGTAGATATCACTAGCCAAGACATTCTGTTAACTCCTACATTTCTAATACTCCTGGAAATGTAATTGTCATTACTTCATTCCTAAAGTTCTGCTCTGTTGCCGTAATTAGCACTTTTACATGTAATCACATAGTCAACTGAGTTATGTCTTCACCCGTTCCCACACAGCGAGAACAAGAAAATGCAATGGCTCACCTTAAAAAGCAGCAACAAGAGCTTGAGCACATGAGGTTGCGCTATTTAGCAGCAGAAGAAAAAGAGCTGGGGAAAACAGACCGACAAGAGCTGGAGCATATCAGAAATGAACTTAACAGGTATAAAAATTATTTGTAAGATTCCTCCTCAACTGTCCCCTTTCCTTCATTTTCTTCCTGTCAGTCTCAAAACAGGAGAAGATTCAATTAAATCAAGATTATAATTTACTGTCAGAAAAAACACAGTTTAGTGTCCCTTAGGTAAAGATTGCGTATTTGTAAAATGCAACAGTACAGCAGTATGGAAAAATCCATGTTTAACACCACCTGGTTTATTTTTTAAGGTCATAGATGCATACAGCACCAAGCTTTTTTTCTATTTTTAACCTTCAGTTCTAGGCATAGCTGCTGTGTTAAGAAAAGACCAATTCTTATTTTGAATACATTAAAATTTTAAGTTTATCTGATGTTATCCTCCAAAAGCTGTCTGCACTAGTTTTGTATGTTGAACCCTTTTAATTTGAGTATAGTTTGTTACCAAGCAGAAACCTTGTTAGCGAGTATCATAGTTACATATGCACATACAAAAGGTTTTGTTAATATTTAAGTATTATATTAATATTTCTTTTTGTTGTTGCTTTCCCCAGAGACAGAATAATTTTTTACCTTTTATAGATTTCTTTATTTTACTTAGTAGTTCAGTAGATAAACTAAAGACTTAATACAAAGATAATCAAAGTGGGGATTAATATTCTCTAATTCTTTCTATTTTACTGATATCAGGCTGAAACAACATGAAGAAGAGAAAAAGAAATCACAGGATGCTAAAGATAATTCTGCTGGTAGAGTGGATAGTCTTTATTGTAGGAAACTAAATGAGAATACAGATGATTACCTCTCTCGTCTGATAGAAGAGCGGGATACCCTGTTGAGAACAGGAGTCTATAATCATGAAGACCATATTGTAAGTGAACTTGATCGTCAAATCAGAGAAGCTATTGCAAAAAGGAACATTACTATTTAAAAGCATGCAAAAAGTTTTTAGAAAGAACTAAAATCTGAACAGGGTGACTTTTATAAGCCTGTAGTACTTTGTGTAATATGTAACATCATGCTTTGTTTTGCACATTATGGTCAGCTCTCTTTGAAGTCAATGTAAATATTTGGAACATGTGAAGTTAATCACAGTTGTAAGTTTTATGGGGGCAATGACTGGTTTTTAATGTTTTTATACTCATATGTATATATATAATTGCGTGTGTGTAAATATATTTATCTTGTGTACCCACTTCAGAAATGTTTCCTACCTCGTTTTGCATCATCCTGACTAGGTTTATTTGTAATATTTTTAATATTGATTCTAAGAGGTTTTTAGTCACTATTGTTATGATTTTATTCAATTTTTAAAAATATCTCTTCAGCTGTATTAGGGCAAAATGACATCAGCTGTTTTCTCTGACAAAACTGTTAATTCTGAACTAAACTAAAGCACTGACCCAATGTTTGTTTTTACTAAATGACAAGTAATAATTTTTTGCTTCTCTGACTGCAGCTAACATAACTAAGTTATGTAGTAAATAAGAGACAAGATATTGAGTGTGAGGGAGAAAAAAATCAAACCTTATGAAACTGAAGCCGAATCAGTTATTAACTAGCCCGATTGTACCGAGTTGCCCTAGCAGTTTTGCACATGTCCTGGTAAGGGTATACACAGGACAGTGAAGACCTTATTCAGAGGTATATGTGCATTCTTATATCAATCCCTAATGAGGAAAAATGCTTGAAGCTGTAATTCTGAACACAAACATAAAAAAAGAGCTTTCCTAAGTCAAGATGTCTTCTTTAATCAGGATGTAACCACTTTCAAGTTACATATTTCAAAACACTTTATCTCATTACCAGTTAAATTGTACGTAAAGTTTTGTTTGATTGTGGAAGTACAAACAGCGTGCAAGGGAGAAATCCACAATTAGTGTTGGTTTGTGTATAATCACAATTGAAAAAGTTTTGGTTTTCAGCTTCCGTTCCACTTCTGTTAGATTTGTGTGGATTTACCTAATAACATTAACTTAAAACACTGTCTGTTCAATAGGCATTCTTGTCTGTCCTGGATTCACAAGTCTCCATTTGAATGTCAAGTACAGAAATCATCTTGGGATTTATTACTTTTAAAATGAACGAAGGTACCAATGGAAAAAATAGTGGTTTGGGTTTTTTGCATAAAATCAGTGAGCTTTCATAGAGATGGTTTGTATACATGTGACCTTCCTGTTTTGTTGTGGTATTAATTATAAAATGGGAGGAGGGGTATTTGTATCTGGCTTTACCTCTCCATGCATTGTTTTTTCTCCTCCTTACCATGAGTGTAGGTCCTGCTAAATAAACTATTCATTTAGACTTCTTAGAAAAGTTATAAACAAGCTGTATAAACATTGAGATCATATTCCCTGAGGAGTACTTGAATACTTATCAATACCAGACTTTGTAAGAAATGCTTTTGTAAATGTATTTTAAGTAGTGTGCTTAGAGATCCCTGTCCACAGCAAAGAAAATATCACCATCTTAAATCCCATAGAAATCCAGGA
This sequence comes from Phylloscopus whistleri, assembly GCA_017589585.1. Lineage (NCBI taxonomy): Eukaryota > Metazoa > Chordata > Aves > Passeriformes > Phylloscopidae > Phylloscopus > Phylloscopus whistleri. The sequence continues at coordinate 3,090,427 of JADMLD010000679.1, read as the reverse complement.
AATGCAATTTTACAATACTTTTTACATCATGCTGTGTCATATCACTGATGCAGGGTTATATGCAATTATTGTAAACAATGCGGGGAGCTTCTATCTTGACAGGAAAACTTGTTCATGGCTTTTTTTTCTTCAAATGCTTGCTCACCTGTGTAGTTTCTTCTCTAGACACTGGAGGGTGTCTGAGACTTAAATATTGCAAAGACAGTGTTGACTAAATTTTCATAACTGGTTGGTTTTTGAACTGGTATTTTATGACTTTTCAGGTGTGTTATTTTATTAAATAAAATCTGATTTTCAAGTAAATATTAAGGACTTTGCATTTATTTTTTAACTGTATTTGAGCAAATAATTTTATTTACTATTTCCAGTCATATGACAGTCTTTAGTGCTTGAATTTATAAAATAATAAATTTGTTAATCAAAGTTAATTTCACCTTTTGATTTTTAAATTAATTTTTAATTAAGTCTCTTCTGTGGCACGTAAAAGATTACAATCATGTTGCTGTATGTTTTAAAAAGAAACTTGAGTTTTCTTTCTAGCAAATCAAAGTACTGAGTAAAATGAAACATAGAATGTTTGGTTTTTTAAAAACATTTATAAACTTCAGAATTTAAGCTATTTGAGTCCATTTGGCCATTTGAAAGATCACAGCTTACAAGGTGCAAAGCATAAATTTTGTGATTATTAAAATAACTTACATAGAATATTTAATTTTTTAAATCATTACTCTTAGTGTTCATTGTTTGTATTAGAATGAGGAAATTGATAATCTAAGCTGTATGTTTCAATTTAAATTTTTCCAGCATAATTAGCCTCTACTTCAGTCTGAAGTAGTCCAGAAGCAAAGTATGTTTGTAGTAGATATATATAGCAGACATGAGCTCAATATTACTGTCTTTCAAAGAAAAATTTTATGTTGGATTCCATTTGCCTTTGTATTATCTCAAAGCCATTTTAGAGCTTAGAGTCATTCAGTGGAAAGACCAAATAACATTTTTTAATCAGAAATGTCTCAAAATTTTTATCTTAATCTTTCTTCATTGTACGAGAAATGGCATTTCAAACAGATGCATGGGATAAGAAGCCCGTTTTAATTTACCCAGCATAAAAAGGCTGCTGGAAGTGAGACCTGTTTACAGGTTTAGTCCTGGTTCCATAGGCCAGAGAAAATGCAGTGGGAAGAGGAGCAACCGCTAGACCCTCCTGGAATTCTGGTAAAGTGCTATTCATTTTATTGCACCCAGGTTTCACTAGGGAAGCTGATGTAATTATTTCAAAACAAGTAATCTTGCTGATATGTTTCTGCGAACCTGGATGACAGAGGTGTCAGTTCCATGTCAAATCATTTCCATCTTCAGTTTCATCTGCTTTAGGATTTGGGGCCGGGACTTGCAGTTCACTTTGAGTAAGGAAACTTTGATTACAGCCTGTACTTGTACAGTCTAGCCTAGCAAAACCATTAGTCCAATTTGAAATTAGGGCATTTAGAAACACTGGGTTTACTTCATTATGATCTTGAAGCAGAGGATCCCTCCCTGTGTCTTTATGTGGCAGTTTTTCTTCCAGTGGTGAGGACTTGCTGTTGGCTTAAATTACTTACTACAGGTTTAAACGTAGAGCAGGAAACCTGGATGTAGTGTTTGATTGATACGGAGCATTCACTAAGATTTGAGAAATTTTACAAAGAAATAGACCTTTTTCCCCTGATGTTTGTTAGACTATCTAACAGGAAAATTGTCTAAATTCTTATTTACATATTAAACCAGTAGAATACTTACACATGTATCTATGAAAAAAATATGATCAATTATTTCAGAAACAAGGTAGTGTAATTTTGCTTTGAATCTGAATTATTCAAGTATATAGTTATGTTCCTGATCTTTATAGTATTTTTTTTATTTTGGAGTGAATTCTCTAACCACTGTTTCTCTAATATTTCAGCAGTGATCCAACACTTTTAACACTTGTGCACTTTCTGAACTGCTGTTGCGGAAAAGAAAGATTGTTATATCTGGCACTGAGCTTTCAAGTATTCAATCTGCAGTTCTCCTTCATTGCAGTTTAAATGCTTCTGCCTTCCATCCACTGAGATAAACCTTAATGCACGGCTAAAAACAGAAGTCCTTTATCATATCTTCTAAGTGCTACTGGAGTATTTATACCAGTTATTACATATTTACACAATTATTTATTTTGCTACTACTGTGCCTAAATGATCGTGACCTGTGTCAAGCCTTGGATGGGAAGCACTAGCCTCGCTATTGTTAAAGACAGAGCTGTAGAAAGGCGGCTGCATACTTAGATCTCATTTCATTTTTTTCTCCAGGGGGTTGTATTAGTAGTGTTTTCATTAGAAATGTTTTTACAGATGTCGGCTATCCAGATATGAAGTCCCTGTAGTGGAGAAGCAGTCAGGAGTTTGGCATTCAGAACAGAAAGGAGGAAAAAAAAAATCATCTTTGAGAGACTAATTTATAGAAAAATAATTTACTGACTTTCTAATGTATAAATGTACAGTAACCCCATGGCAGCTTTAATGCAGAGTAATTGAATTCTTGCAAGTATGGTTATTTTCTATTCTGAACTTGAAAAAATGCTACAGCCTGTCATTCCCCATCACTGAAGACTAAAATAGTCCCCATTAATAATGCTGCTGGAAAAGTGATGTCCCTTGGTGGGTAGTCCAATAATCTTTATTCCAAGTGAAAAACTTGTGGTAGTTTGACCACATTTTAAACAATTTATGTATTATTACAAAAAGTTTTGTTCTAACAATATACGTAACAAGTGGATGGTTATGGAAGTGTAGTGTCACAGAGTGTTGGAGCAAGAGGTTTTAATAAGTTACTGAGACATAACTGCATTGACAAAATAATGTGACATCAAAATTTAGAGTGGGTTTGCTGGGGCAAATGGAGTCTAGGAGAAAAGTCTACAGCCTAATACTCTTTCAGCAGTTACTGTATATTGCTCATAGCTTTATATGTACTATGAAAAAAGCTGTTAAAATTTGGAAATTGTTATGTACGGTGAATATCATAAATTTTGGGTTACAAAGGTAAATGTAAATACAGCAGCAAAGTTAAATCACCAGGGTTTGAGGAGCAGGCAATCAAGCTAATACTTTTTTTTGTAAAATTTAAGAGGTAATGGTAATGTCCAGCATTTGTGTATTTGCTTGATAGCATAAGTGAGGGTGGTTTTTTTGGTTTGATTTTCTGATCTGGAGTTACAGAAAATAATTTTATTGATCTCACGTTAAAAGATGTTCATTGTAGAGATACCAGACCATCAGTATGTTTGCCTGAAAAGGCTATTTTGAACAACAAGATTAATACTATAATACAATGGGTCATCAAGCACCATGAGCTGCAATTTCCTTTATAATTAAGCACAGACACAGCGGAAGTTGCATCCCATTCATGTCAGATATGAAGTGGACATGCTGCTTCTCATCTGAGTGAACATAGTTTAGGAGTTTGTTAGAACCAGCACTGTGGCTGACTCTCATGAATACCAGTGTGTATTTGGTGTAAACCAAAGCCTACCTGCTGCCCCAGGAGCCCTTCATGTGAGGCATAGGGCATGTTTGGTCTAGATAACATTTTTGATGTTTCCATAGCAATAATGTTTTTTACTGCAGTTTTCCTGAATGTGGATGCAATGATTTAAATACTCTGACTTACTAGTTTATCCTGACTTTCTGATAATACAAAATTGGACTGAGTAAATGGGGCTAATAACCCAAAGTAAAAGGAAAATAAAAACCCCAAACATAGAATATTAGAAGCAAGAACACACCGGTACCCTAGGGAATTGGTAAGTACATCTCTGTAAGACGGCACTGCTATTTGTAATAAAAGTTGCACACTGCAGCAACATGATTATGTATCTCTAAAGTGAGTTTTACCTCCTACCCCATCCTAATACATCTTGCAGAACACACATGGCTTTTTTTTTTTGGGGGGGGGGGGGGGGGCGGGAAATGGATCTCTGACTATCACCTCACTGCATATATACAGCAAATCATTAAAATGGTCCTAAAGTTTTACCTGAGGATAGAGATTTTTATGCTATTGATCCCATTTAATTTACTTATATCATCATCAATGCAGATGGCTTGTAACTGCCTAGTTACAGATAGGTAGGCTTAGCAGGAAGTCATCTTAAAAGCCATTATTTCTCAAACACTGTGTAACGGGCTAGCAATGCTTTGCCATCCTGACCAATACTTTGTGTTGCAGTACTCTGTGCAACGTAGCAAAATCTCTCCTGAGTTGCTCCTGAAGGTGATCCCACTGGTAGGCTGAGGGTTGGACGCCAAGTCTGTGGTTTCTCTGCCCATCTTGGTTATAGGAGTGTTGAGTGATCTTAAACAGGGCTCTAGGCTTTCACTTCCTATCAGCAAAATGAGAATAATGTGGGAAAAGCTTTTCTGTGTAAGTGATTCACAAACTGCTTTAAACTCCAGCTATTTGTGTTGTTTGCAGTTGTCTTAATGCCCTTAAAGGGGTAGATACTGGCTTCTACTGAGATGCTTCTTCAGCAAATGAGTACGAGCTATTTACTTTGCTCTTTTATAGTAGATAAATCACTGCATTCTTTCATTCTTCCGCTAATTACCAATTCACCTGAAACCTTTAGAAAAAAGCAAAAATTACTTAAATACTTCTGTAAAACTAATTTCTAGGGAAGCTAAGGGAGTCTAAGGCTGCAGCCTTTCATGCAAGGCTAGGTTAATATTTTTGTTAAGGCATTAATTAAATAGAATGATTTGATGAGGGCAGGAAAAAGGACAAAACATCTGAAGTTTTGAGTCTGCCCCAAAAAAGATTTTTTTTCTGCTATGAGGTAGTACTACTTATGTTTTTCTCTTGGTAAGATGAAGGTGATTCCTCATTATACTGATGCTTTGATGAATAGCTAGTTAATGTTTGGTTGTTAAAGCTATTTGAAAAAGAAAAGGTCAAGCATTTTTTGCCATATCCTATCTATTGAGTAAATAAGTAATTGCAAGGATTTTAGTGAAAACTTTTATAGGAAAATCATTTCATGACTTATTAGTATTGAAATACTAATAAAAGCAAATCCCTATTATCCTAACAAACGTGACAAATACTTCTGGAAATTAATCTTGAAGGTGAGGGGCGGCCAACTCTTATCTAAGTAACTCAAATGCTGTGAAACCAACAGACCACGGCCCACATGCCAAACATGACTGTGCCCATGAGATGGTCACAAACTCTCTCTCCGGATCTGGAGCTCACTACAAAAACTCAGGGGCTGTCAGGCCACAGATTGAGTCACAGTGGGAGGAGGAGGTGACTTTGCATCATTGCACTTTCCATCAGAAAAGATATTTTTACTGCCACTCACAAAACCCTAGCCTTGCCCAGTATGGGAAGAAATTCCCATTTCTTTGCCAGAGTGGATTTTCTTACACAGACCCTTTTTTTTTTTTCTCCTTTTCCTGTTATCAAATGTACACATAATGATGAGATTTCACTAGCAAACAAATTGCTTGAATTGTTTCTTTACAGTGAATAATAGAAAAGTTTGATAATTAAACATGCAGAGAAATTATGTGCTACTTTATTATGGTATTTGATCAAGCAACCTTGATCAAATAATTATTTTTGAAGAGCAGCATCTATGTAAAATAAGTTTGTTTGCTTTTTAAAGATATTTTTTATGCTTACTTAAGCAATCTTTCACAAAGATTGGAGTGTTTTTTCATGAGTATTCTTTTTTGTCCCTTTTATGCTCGTTGAGTAAGTCATTCAAATCATCTGCACCATTATTCCTGGAAGTAGCTCACCACTCTAAAAGTAGAATATCTTAGCTAAAATAAGTGCTTGTAAAATAAAACAACAACAACAACAAAGAGAGAAAAGCCTGCCCATGTGTTTAATTTAATTGCTGCTTATTTTTCCACTCAAGTTTCAGATTAAAAGGCATTTCATGCAATGCAATTTTTTAGAGCACGGACAGCATGCTAACTTCTGTATCACAATGTAACAAGCTTGTATGAGTGCAAGCAGGGCTGCTGTTCCAGATTCAAACTTTAAGTTAGATAGTTTTTGGCAGTGAAAGCAGCCAGTCTGTTAGTTACACACCAGCTAATCCCGATTTAGAAAAAAATGGAAGTCCATCTAGGGCCTTTAAAACCTTAGCTAACTTTTATACTGCACTGAGAGATGATTTAGAGTACATCACATTAAAGATTATAATTCTTAAAATCTTCCCACTGTTGTAGGCATTAGGTCTTTAAATGCTAACACCTTTTTTTACAGAAAAATGTAAGAATTAATACTGAGACAGGATACAAAGCAACTTTTAGTGGGCTTTGCTCAAAATCTGTTCTATGCTCACAAGAAGAGAAAACAGGCATCTAGTGGTGTCTGCTTTTTTTAACAGAGGAACAAGGACTGCAGTGAAGAATAGCAGTATGAAGGGAATGTGGCTTGAACAAAGGTGTATATATATACACACATATATATGTGTGTGTTTAAATATGCTGATAAAAGAAAGAAAATAGTAAAAAGAATCCACACAGGTTTGTTATGTGGGGTTTTTTTTGGTTTTTTTTTGTTTTTTTTTTTAAGGTAGAGAAACTTGCTTTATCTCATGATGCTTTCTTGATTTTCCTCTGAAGTACAGAGCAGTACTTCAATGGCTCAGCAGCCAGATTTTACAAAGTCATTTTAGTAATAAATAAAATTCTCTTCGAGGACACAAGAGGCAACATGTAATCTGGTTCCCAATATCTTCCATTTTTAATTCTTTTCTTATGAAAAAAAAAAAACCAAGTAAAACAAATCCAACCATCATTTGGAGGTTTCCTACAGGGATTTCTCAAATCTTGCATTTATTCATGTAAGTCTTATCAATACATATTTTTAAAATATCCCAACCTTGACTCCCTTTTATAACTCTATTTTTATTATCACAATATCTATTTTAATGGGTATTAAGCTGCAATGTCCCTACCTTATCTTTGTCAGTTAATGTATCTAATTCCACCATCCCAGAGGGAATAAACCTGAAGCTAAAGCCTGCAATATATTATAGAATCAAGAACGCTTATGCAGAACAAACAGAGGATTTAGCTTGGATAAACAGCAGAGAGCTCAGTGTCTTTTATGTCCAGAGCTCAGGACTGGATGAAGAAAATTACTATAAATCATCCCTGAGAAACAACATAACATAAATGTTGTATGTTTATTTAAAACTTTATACAATCATTTATCTGGGCTATAGCTCAGTTTCAAAAAGTGGTCTGCTGTAATGAGGTACTGAGACTAGCAGTGATCAAGAGTAAAATGATATATAGTCTTCAACCAGAATTTGCTTATGGGAAGAATGGAAAGCACTTAAGCAGACACCAAGTATCTATAGCTAGTAGATCAAGTGGGAGGATAATGTAATAATAACAAAAACTTTGATAAATTTTTTCCTGTTTCTCTTCAAAATATCACATTTCTTGTAATGTGACATTGTTTTGAGAGCTAAGCAGCCAGCAATTTATGCCTAAATTTTCACATTTGAATAAAGACTGATTCGTTGTGAGTGTCTGAGGTTTGACATGATGTTCCACCAGACTTAAATTAAAAAAAAAGAGTCTAAATCTTTGTCTGGCCTTGCATTCCAGGAGCAAGCACTCTTTAAAATGTGCTGCTGTTTTGGTTTGGGGTTTTGGTTTTTTTTTTTTTCCCTCACGGGGCAAGCACTTCTGTGATTTCATGGCTAGTAATTGTTAATTTTTTTACTTAGGGAAATTTAAGAGCCACTGATGATACATTTTCTGCCTAAAGGAGACAGGCAAAAAATATAATGAAGCTTTTATTGCAGGAGGAGATTTTTCCTGCCAGTGCTTTGCACCCTGTAGCATTCCAGAGGAGAGCCTGTGATGTCCCAGAAGATGCCAGTGTTTGGCCCCAGGAGTGCCCAAGCAGCCATGAGGACAGGATTTAGCCGTGACATCCCCCGCAGGACTGGTGCACCTCCCATGGTGTGTGGGCACACTCTGGCACACCACAATTCCCAACACAGCACCTTTTACTTTGCGTCTCAGTGTCGCTCCAGCAGATCTTCCTTAGTGGAGAAGATTCTGTCTTCTGTGGCACAGTAGGTCCAACCCTTGGCAAAGTGTTTGTGGTGGTGGCAGTTTCTGATGTGACTGCAGGCACTGTTCCTCTCCCCAGGTGCTGCATGTGAAGATTTTCAACTCTGCCTGACAAATCTCCCAGCACTTTGGCAGTTGAGTATTTGGGCCTTAAACCCTATAAATTCTTCATTTCCTCCAGGGATGATCTGGGGGCAATTTAAAGCCTGTTCTCTGTTACTAAATTAATGTTCATTTAAGCTCTCTCTGTTACTAAATTAATGTTAATTAAGCTGCTCTGTGTTACTCTAGCAGTATTGCAGAACTACAGGTTTATTTGTTGGTCATTAAAGAATTAGCCATCCGAAAAAAAAAAAAAAAATAAGGGTAAATCAAGTCACACCATTTTCACCTAGATATTTTTATTTATTTTGTGGTCCATGATGATGAGGGCGTGCAGAGATGGGGCTGACTAGAGCACTGTATCTCCTGACAAGAACATCAGAGGTAAAAACTTCTTCATCCTTCTTCTCCTCCACAGTTGACAATACCCTGTAAAACAGTGCTGTAAAGAGCACAGGCTCATAAATACTTCTATGCCTATGCAGCTCCGGATGTTTTCAAGAAAATATATTTATTATGTCAATAACTATAAAAAAAGAGATTACTTATTCAATAATTCATAATGGTTTCAGAGCTGCTGGAGGCTAATATGGCTCACTTTACTTTAGATAACTTATAAATGTAGATTATTTACATGACAGACTGAAATTACTTTCTGGTGAATATTTACTTGAGCTTTAATTTTCTTGTTAACCCAACATGTACTTGAAAAGAAGATGGTGGTGCTACTGTCTTTCTTGTGCTGATCTCCCAGATGCCAGTAAAAAAATCTCTGAGAAGTGTTTTGTGAAAGCAAGGTCTTAAAAATTCTTCAATGCTGTCAACAGCAGAGCAAGACCTTGTAGTTTGTTGGGGGTTTTTTGGGTAGCTGGAACTGTTTTGTATTTCCAGCATCTGAGGGTAAACAAACAACTCTATAAGAAATAGGGAGGGTTGGGCCACTGCTCTCCCCATGAGAGCTGCTCCCAAACCCTGCAGCAGCTCTTGCACAAAGCCCAGGTGCCCTGGACAGCCCTGGGAGAGCTGGAGCATCCTTTGTGGTCAAGACACCTGAGGGAGGGATGGGAAGGCAAGGGGCAGTCTGGAGACAAGATAATGTGTCAGGTACATCAGGCACTCTCATATCCTGAAGGATGCAAGACAGTGCCACCACCAGACCCCTCCAAACTTCATCCACATGGGATAATGGCCTGATCTGGTCTGCTCTTTGCTTGCACATGGCACATGCTGAAAAAGAAGAGGCATCCAAAATCCTAAAAATAGTTTAAATTTCCTCTGGAGTTTTCCTGTTCAGAGTAAGTAAAAGCTGGAATATTTTCTGGAGAGGAGAGGCAGAGAAGGGGCAGGAAGCAGCTGGAAGAGGAGGGACTCCCGCTCAGCCCCTGTCCCTGTGACAGGCTGACTTCCTTCTCTTTTTCCCTAGGCAAAATATCAATTTCAAGATACTCTGTTAAGCATGTGTCTGTATCCCAACAACCACAACATTTTAAGTGAGAGCTGCTGTGATGGTGCTTGAGCCATCTGAAGAAAGCATTTATTGTACATGTTAGGAAAACATACTGGGACCAAGTTTAGGGTGGCTTTTCTAGCTTGTATGAAGTTAATTGTACAAACGGATAGGTTTTGAATTTATTAGTGTCTTTTCCACAATGTCTTTATATCAAGCAGGATACATCTATTCTATATTTCTTCAACATGTAATTGTTTTGTTAATTTAATTTTGCACATGCAAGAAATATGCAAGCACAGGAATCCATAAATAGAGGCACGTTAAAAAATAAACCTTGCCCTAACACCAATAAAAGCCAGCAACAAACATTTGAAAACTTGAACCCTGTACAACTATGCAAGAAATCCACTTGGAGCCTGCTTAGGGCCAGCTCCGGGGCAGAGAAGGGTGACAGAAGAGCGTGTCTGAGGCCGTGCAGCCCTGCCCGGAGCCGGGATTGTCCCCAGGTGGCGGAGCGGCAGGGAGGGTGTGCCCGGGGCCGGGGCTCCGCTCCCCAGCCTGCCGGCTGCCTGCCCCGAGCCAGCACGGACAGAGAGCACCCTCTCCCTTTAATCACTTAAGAAGTTACTTATGATATGCAACTAAATATTTAGTTGTGCGGAGGACAGCTTGTCACAGACAGCTTTGTTGCTAATGTATACAAATGCTGGTATGGCACTGGCTTCCTCCCTGCGCGCACAGGGCTGCACACACGCTGACCACAGCCTAAATAAGCTGATTTATTTGTTTCAGTTATTTGATAAGTGCATCATACCTCAAACCCTGCGAAACCACTTTAAGAGGATTATAAGTTTTATGATGTGAAAAGATTACCCTGAGTGTGCTGGGCAAAGTTTATATTCAGAGACTGTGCAGGAGGTGAGGCATTCACAGAGGCTGCAGAAAAAAGGCTTGATAGATCAGAAAAAAAAAGGAATTTTCTTTGTTGCTGCACCACTTGCTGGACTTTTTTCTTTCTCTATTCTTCCATTAGAAGAATGGCCCTGGCAAGCCCCAGATTTGCTAACCTTGTGACACTCCTCTGCTTTACACTCAACAATGGGAATTTCAGGATCTACCTTTTTTAAAAAAATAAGAAGCCATCATTTCACTGGCAAATGAAGAAAAGGGAGAGTTGAGTCTGGGGGTTACTTGCAAAGTGTGTCTGTGAGGTTCATCCTGAACTGGGAGTGTGGGGAGAGCGGATCAGCCCAATTTCCCTCGGGATTCCATGAGTACTTTACTGCCAAGCACAGTAACCCAGGGAGGCTGGAGCAAACAGGGTGTCTGTAGAAATGTACACCCAGGTACTCACCCAGTCTTTGGGACTGCTGTCCCATCACCCTTCCCCATGGTGGGAACCAGCATTCACCAGCCCCAGTGCAGCTGAGAGTCCAGAGTGGTGAGCAGGTGAGGGGAGAGCTGAGAACAAGTCTTGGCTTTGGCCTTGAACTGACAAAGTTGTGCTCATCTCATGTGGCTTTGTTGGTCTTGACACCTGTGTCAGGACATGGCAGAGAGAGGAAAATAATTTAGCCTTTTTACTCTTATTATTTAATGTTTAACAGATGCTCAGGGAATAATTGCAAATAGGAGGAGGAACAAAATCGCTGAGGTATGCTTCCACCTATCCTTTTTAAAGGAACAGTCTTGCACAGCAAATGTTTAATATTGTGCTCTAATGACGTTCTTATATTAATAGGCCATGTGGATAAAAAGGGCAATACAAGAAAGAAAACAGGAGCAGCAGCAACATCACAGAGATCTGCTGTCCTCAGAGGGCTTTGCTCAGGTTCTGGGGCAGCTCTCAGGGAGGCTGCCTGGGGGTTTTGCTTTCCCACAGAGTCCTCTGTGTCCTGCCTGACCTCATCCCCTCTGCCCTGGCTGCATCTAAGTGGGGTCCCTATTACCCTCGCCCCATCACACGATTGGGCAGTGCTGCCCCAGAGAGCTCTATTAAAAAATGTGTTTATGCCCAGTGCTGCACAGTCCACAGTACTCTGCTGTTACTAAAAAAGCATTTATATTATATTCTGTCTCCTGTGTCTTTCATAAGGGAGTTTTTATGTGTCACCAGAAAATACTGGGTAACACACTTTATTAGCCTCATGATACTGTGGCCCATCAATACTTGTCGAGGCCTGATGAGATCATGCTATGATTGTTAATCAGAGCAAAGGAAGGAGGTGGAGTAGTGGGAAATACCTTTAGGAAAGAATCAATTAGAGAGAACAGTAGTGCAGGTAAGCATGCAATGTGTTTTCCAGTGTAAAACAGCAGGCAGCTGCTCAGCCCATCACTGAAGTTTAGACATAACTTTCATTTAATAACAAACATTCCTTTATTCAAGGAGAGAAGAAATACTGTGTTAGCAGAACATACTTGTGATCAGTCTGTGGCTCTTTCTACCATTATCAGCCTCCTTAAGATCCATTATTTAGGAAAGTACTTAGGTGCACAGCTGGCTTTAAACAGATGGAGTATTGCTGGGACAGTCTCATTTATTCTTTGTTATACTAAAAGGTTTCAGCTTAAGAGATTGCCCAGCACAGCTCAGCATTGATTACTCACTTGGAAGGGTGCTCTTGACTTGGATTTTTCTTCTTCAGTAAGGGCTGATTTCCTGGAGAGGGAGATGAATAATTTTTAGTTCTTTGCACCTTTCTGAAACCTCAGAGCAAAGTCTCAGCCCGCTGCCAAAGTGATCTGAGTGTCACCCAGGCGAGGTGAGGGGTGTGGTGAGATCTGTGCCACCACATGGTGATCACCAGGATGTATTTAAAGCAGTGGCTCCAGGTGATGTTTGGTTTTCAAGGCCTACTACTGTTGCTTGGTCCTGATAGTGCACAGTTCCTCTCTGATGTATTTTTCATCCTGTCCAGGGTCAGAGGAGGGTAAAGTTTTTGTGACATAACTGTGAGATTTAGTAGTTGTATGGCTTTTCTTGGACTGCAGCAGAAGTCTGCAGCTCTAGTGCTCACCTTTCATCCCTCCAAACTCTTGGCTGAGTTCCTAGGAGGACTCTCTAGATTGTGGTCAGCGTGAAAAGCCCAAGATACTTTGATGACACCTTGGGAGAAGTCCACAAAATTTACAGAATCTGTTTCACACATCTGGCTAAGAATGGAACAAGGTGTTCAGTGCTTTCCATCCCTCAAAGTAATGTAGACTGGGTTGATGACAGGTGCCAGGCTGATTGCTCAGTACCACCAGCCTAGGTAGCACTTTGTCTGGTTTAAGAAGTACAAATATCTGTAACTTAGACACTCCTTGCTGATTTGGTGCCAAGTGGAGAATTTCAGGAAAAATGAGGAAATAATCAGGTCAGACCCTGATAACTCACACTGGCAGAGTGCTTGAAGCACATCTCCTTATACTTTTCCAAGAATGAATTTTGCATGTCTGGGACCAGCTATCCTTTAATAGGAGAAACCTAGAAATCTTATTGCATTATTAGTACAGCAACATCCTAGTCTACTAATTTGGATCCTAGGGAATTCATGTTGAGAAACAAATGGGTGCTTAACAGTCCTAGCAGAACAAATACAGAGAAATAAACAGTAAACAATAATACCTCCTCAATCAGCTGAATATTTCAGACAGTCCCCAGAGTTATTTTAAGAAATTCTCATGGACAACCCTTGATCTGAGCTATGTCAGCACTTCTGAGAGATTTCCTAAGGACTCTTGGCAGAAGGTACCTCACCCATGGTTAATAAGGTCTCTATCTTCACAGCACAGTGAATGGGCTCTTATGAATGTTAGACACAGCACCAGACTTGGGGGTTTCGTTAGAGGAAAGGAGTAGGTTGGGTTTTCTTAGTGTATTTCTCCAAGTTTAAAATAAATACATGAGCTCAGTAAGTAAAGAGAGAAATAAATCTCAAAACCAAAATTCCAAGTGAAAAAACCCCACATCACCAAAACAACAGAACAACCACAAAACAGAACAAAAAGCTCATCAGAAATCAGAGGGCAGCAATCATGAATCTGTAGATGTTTTCACAAGCCAAACATATTCAGTTTTACTAAAAGGCACCTTCCTGAACTACTGACAAAGGAATAGAAATCAGTGCATCTCAATGAAATGAAAATATGTTTCCCTGTGACGCCTAGGAGCTGGTTATCTTCTGTGTTATCTGTATTCTCATATGCCCTAAAAAGAACTGGGACTCTATATTTAACGACAGCAACCTCATCCCATGGCTCTTCTGGAGGTACTGTCTGACAGGTATGTCAAAAGCATTTCTGTGCAAGTCCTGATGTATGTGGTGACTGCATTGGGTACAGGGACAACAAAGTTGTTTAAAAGTATACATTTTCTGTCCATTGATTAGCACAATTCCTGCAGGCCCCATGATTATTTTTAGTGGATATCAGGTACAAGAACAAAGCTGTGAAATCAAACACAAATCTGCTTTGCACAGGGCAAAATTCTGTGTTCATAGTTTATTCATATGCCTTGTAGAACGATTGCAATTAACAATGCATCTGATAAATGGGAAAGAAAGTCCTAAATACTACAGTTTTGGTGGAATATTTCAGTTCAGAAGGGACCATTAGATCATGCAGCCTCCTTTTTGTTTATCAGGGGGCTTTCTATTTAATCTTAGCTATACTTGGATGGGGCCCAGTGGTCCCTTTGGCTGGAGAACACTTGCTTTGACTTAACCATATCTTCCAGAAACATTCTCTAGTTTAATTTGAGGACATGGATTTAGGCACTAAGCATCATAAGATTTAGGCACTGCCTGCCCACGTGCAAATCCTATGTATCCCTGCCAGGTTGATGGGAAGAGAGCTCTTCAGTGAGTCTGACAGGGCCAGATCCTGAAGCAGCCAACAGGAGGGAGAAAATTTTTCTAAACCCATTTGCAAACAATTTTCACTAAACACTTCCGTAAACCTTCTGGGCTCTGTAATTCAACACTGGCTTTGAGCTCCAGCCTTTTATTGGCAATGTATCTTGGCTTGATCTCATGCCTCCACTGTTAAAAGCCAAGTTTTGAAAATTAAACTGTTGGGTTGACTATGGGTTAGATACACCCTTGATCCAAGTACAGCAGTTTTTGAATCTGTTTGTACTGATTTACAATAAAATCAGTCTTTCAATCTTTTTTTTTTTTTTTTTCAGTTTTTCCTCTTTTTCTATAAGGATAAATAATAAAATCCGTTCATTTAAACTGCTTTGCTTTCTATTGAATTCTGGAGTCCTTATGGACATATGTGGCTCTGACTTGTAAGACTGGTGTTTCCAGTACTTTTGGGTAATTCCCCTCCCCCAATCCCTCTCATGGCAAAAAAGTATTTGATGTGAATAGAGCAAAAAGTGATGGAAACAAATGAGAGTGTGCAATGGAGACATACTTTAGGAATCAGACAAAGATGGAAAGAGTAAACAGCAAAGGTGTCATCCATATTCTTCCTGATCAGCAGTGAGGAGGCATGGCAGCTTTTTATTTAAATCTTGCAGTTTATCTCTTGTCATGGGTAAGAGAACCTGGTGAGATTAACTAGTTTAACTTAGTTTTGGATTTAATACAAATAAATCTTCACACAATTTTGCTTTATCATCTGTGGGCCTCATGTGACACCTCATTCTTGTGTTTCCGTGTGTTCTGCTGCTGCCATACAATGACATTCACTTTTCGTTTTGTCCTTCTCATGGGCAGGAGGAGATCTCCTTGTTCCCAGTTCTCAAGGCTATGAGCTTACTGGCAGTACATTGGATTTTCTTTGTTCTTAAAATAAAATGCAGACAGGAGGCAAATGATGAAAGATTTGCCACCTGTGTCATGGAGTAAGGGCAATTTAAATCAAACAGAAGATATATGTATATATGAAATATGTATATGCATGTCTGGATTTTTTTCTTTACTGGCTTGTGTTACTCCCTTCATTTTTGCCTGACTAATAATACAATACTGTGTTAGTTTAAAGCTAACTTAGGAAACCATGCAGCATAAGGGACTCATAACTTTGTATTCTTCTGGGAACTCGCTGAGACACTCAAAGTGTTCCCACAATAAGGTGTACTAAGTGTTTGCTGGTGAGACATCATATGTCAGCTTTGAGATGTCTATCACTCATCATACCAGTTTTCTAATTTTTTCCTTACAATTCACTATATCTCTTGGGAAAGTTTACCTTAGAAAAGTGTTGTGGGAGTAGAATTAAATGTTTTGGTCTGGTAAATGGAAATGTGACGTTTTGATCACTTTCCTCACCCTAAATACCATAGAAGCTCAGCACAGCTCTCCTGCCAATCAACCTCATCCACCAGACAGGTGCTGCTCTACGTTTGCACTCAATTAATCCAGGACGCATTTGCATTTCTCATTAATTTGTCAGCTTCCATTTGGAAAACATTCTTTCACAAATATTTGAGGGGGCTGTGCCTAATAGGATCATCCAGGCAGTTGTTGACCATAGTGTAACAGGGGTGGGAATACATCCTTGGAAAAAAACTCATGCACATTTGTGTGTGCACAAATTTATGCACTCTTCCTCGCACACCCTTTCCTTCCTCTGCTCCTTGGAAACCCTGCACCTTCAGGGACACACACGGACTCGGTGCATGTGCAGTGCTAGAATGTCACTGAAGCTAAAGTTTAACTTCCTCATATGAATAAAACTAATGGTGCTATTTAAATACAATAAAAACATGCAGAGTTTCACTGCCAAGTTGTGCAAGGTCACATTGCGATGTGTCAGCTGTAAAGATTTCTAAGGAGCCTGTTTTCTTGAGTAATAGCAGTTGGAGAAATGCACTTATCTGAAGAATGAGACCGTTATAGGTTTCTGCAAGTCAAACCCTAGCCAAAGAGAAGTTCCTTAATATCCATTTTCCACTTCAACACTTTGACTGTGGCACACACACTGGGCTAAATCCTGCCCAGCTCACAGAAGCAGCCCACTCAAATCGATGCTGGCATGACTGTGTAAATGTAAAGAAGAAATGTAGAAAATAGCTTGAGTGACTCAATGCAAGCAGGAATTGAAGGGTTTGCTGCTTTTTGCACACAAATATTGGAAGTGGTACCAGCCCCAAATTTCTCTTCTAGATGGGCTCAAGCTATACAGAGTTCCAGATAAACCAAGCTCGTGGGAAGTGATGTAAATCTGATGGACTAAAGTATAAAAAAACCAGTGGATCCACAGCTGCCACCTTTTGAGGTTCTATCATCCCTCCTGCCCTCTCAGGCAATGCACACCACTAGTGGGTGTCCTTGGGGTTCACTGAAATGGGTGATCACTGAAAGCTCTTCAAGGTGATTTTGAGATGGCTGTAAGCACATTTCCCTTTAAATTTCCACTTGTAGTTGTCAGTACCAGGGAAATGAGGCTCCCATCCAATGCAGCTGCTTGCCACAGCTGGGCATGAGACTGGCTCAGCTTCCTCCTGTTTGGGCAACATTTGGTCAGGATAGAAAGAGCTGCCTTGGGGAATCTCCTCTTGTGCAGAGGTACCACAAGCAGTAGGTGTCTGCTGGGAGGTGGTGCGGCAGGGTGCAGTGTGAGCCCCCACAGCTGGGGGTGCCTGGGGAGTGGGGGCTGGCTCGTGGCCTCACACTGCTCCCCAGTACAGCACCCAAAACCACACCACAGCATGTGGGGCTGCCTTCTGTGGCAGCCCTGCCAGCCAAAAACATGGGCATCTGTAAAGGGTTTTTTACAGATTCTATTAAATGCTATTATTCACAGGAAGCCTTAGAAAAATCTAACACTGCATTCACTTCTGAGGTATAATAGATGTAAAGTCTTTTTTTTAAATCATTTTAATGCGATCATTTGTTGGGCCTTAGGGTAAAATTACATTTCACAGCTCCCTTGTTCCCATGCTATGTTAAAAAAGAGATTGATGTCTGAAATTTCAACTGTATTTGTCTTACGAATTTGTCTCACTCCCTGGAGAATAATTGTCTCATATCATTTGAAGTCTGGTAATTCCTTTGGAATGACCTCTGTGTTATAATTACAGCAAGAGTACTAACATGTAGCTAGGCAAAGTGAAAGTTAATGTTCTTGGTTTCTAGCTTTGTTATTTTTATTAAACTGTTCCCCTTTAAAAGAAATACCTGGAGATATGACTCTTACTCAAAAGGGCTTTTTGCAGATAACACAAAATGTCGTTTTTCCTGCAAAACACTTACATGCATTAACAATTATCTGAAGGTTGCAATGTATTCTTAAAGTTATGTGCATTTCTGGAATATATTAGAAGAATTGGAGACTTCAACATGTCATTTGCCTCAGGATTATTTATTTTATCCCACTTCAAATGTTTTGAAATTTTTTGAATATATATTCAGCTATGGCTCATGTCGTTTTTCTATCATGATATGGGATTGAACTGAGAATAACCTAAATATACCTTCTCCTTAGGAAAGAAAATCCTGCAGAGCTGGGAAGAAATCTGGAGAAAACTGGTGAGTAGATCAAAAGGCATAGAGAATTAGAGATGCTCTTGCAGAAGTAACAAGAAAGGGATGCAATTCAGAATACAGCTTTGTCCTCTTTGTGTTGGTCTCTGTGGACCATCAGCCCTGAGTCTGAGCCATGCTGGGGCTGTGGGGGGGTGCAGAGGGAAAACCCTCCCTGCAACCCTGGGAGCACTCTCACTGATGTGCAGGCTCTGGGATGTAGAATTACTGTTACCACTACAACGATTTACATGCTCAAATCCTGTCTGCCTCAGCAAGGTGATAAATACCTCAAAATATTATACATTATAGGGCCTATTCTATTCTTGATTTACAAGGTCAATTGCCTATACTAAGCCATCTTAATGTTGGTGGGAATTTATTTTATAAATTTTCAGCACACCCAGAAAGGACATGGGAGTTAATCTGTCGTGATTCTTCTCCCTAGGGGCAGGACCAGCATCTTACTTCCCCCAACCATAGTTCTTAATGCACATTTTTGGGTGATATTTGAAGGTAAAAATGTGGTTTGGTGATTGGGATGGGGCTGCATGCTTCATTTAAAAAGAAAACATGGACTCTGCTTAATACATTTACTGCATTATAGTTCTAAAATTGGAACATTTATCACTTGTTATACCAATAGTGGAGATATTATTAGTATTTTTTTAGCCTCTGCCCACTGTGAAACTATGACATCTTGTAGTGGATATCCATTATTTATTAGTGGATAGGTTTTCATACAGGTTATAGCCTTAGACTAGCCCAGTTACAACTCTGAAACGTTGGAGTAACCCATGGTCATCATTAAGAGATACACATTTGTAACTGTTTAATAATGACTAAAAAAAAGGTAACACTCCATCTTTTGTATGCTCTTGAACAATGTCCTTGCTCAATGTCCTTGAACAATGTCTTCTTTTGTCCAGTGAGCACAAAAGTAAAACTGAGACTTCTGAAGCCAGCTGATGAATCTTTCGGCACAGTCCTTGCTCTTATAGGCAACAAGAAAGTTTCAATGTTTCAACAGATGAGTTCATCTCTATTTTTTCTTCATATTTTCTGATAATTCTGGAGGGCTATGCCTAGTTTCCAAGCTAGTATCGACAATATATAATTTCACATTTTTTGGCTGATTTAAAACGTATATGCTTTTTTAGACTTGGAACAGGAGGGGCTCAACTCCATGTTGTAAATTGCCTAGAAGACTCACAAATGTATGGGCATAAAGTCACTAAAAATAAAGCTTCCCAAAGTTCTTTTAGTTAAATGACTGGATATATTTGTAAAGCAGTCTTGCATGGAGGCAGTATGGTGACAGAATTAAAGGCAAATGAGAAACTTTGTTGAAGCTTAATGAGGATTAATGTTTTGGCCATTGAAATTGATGGATATGTTGGAAAAATAGTTAAAGTGCTTGCTGTGTTAATGTCAGCTGACATAACAATTGTTTCCAGAGAACCAGACTTCTGAATCCTCATATAAAGCACTGGGGAACTTGAACAACACAAAAGAATGTAAGGTTTGGAGAGAATGGGGGCAGGGGAAGGAAAGAAAAACATTATATAAGTTCAGCTACTTCCAGCTCATTTTTCCCCATTGAAATAATGAACATAAGGGTGTCTCAGCAGCAGGCCAAGCCGAGTTTAGAGACAGCTTCAAGACTGCTATCTTAAGCCCAAGAACCATCCCGCGCACTTACCAAGCTGCACCAAGGAGTCTTTGATTCATGTTTGTAGTCCTACATTGAAATGAAAACTGGTTTATTGGATGAAAGGTAATAATGACCTTGGGGAAAAAAACTAATCTCTTGACTAGCTGAAAACTGCTCTCCTCACTGAACTCAGAGGAGCCAAAAGCAGTACTCAGAGCCTAGTGCCGTGTGTGCACAGCAGGGAGGCAGAAAGACAGCCCTGACCTTTTTCCACAGCACAAGCCCACCACTGCCCTGCTCTGTGGAGATGGAAGAAGCAAGAATTATCCTCAATGGCTGCAGTCTTGGACTCAAACACTCCATTCCTCTGAAGCCTTCAATCTTTATCTGTGCCATGCTTCAGCATCCAGGCTTCAGCCATGCCCTAGGGGTCCCCGATGGCTCCCAGAAATCTCACACCCTTTGCAAACTCCTTTCCTTTTTTTCTTTTCTTTCTTTTTTTTTTTTTCTCCCTAAGTGCATCATATAATTCAAGATGCTACAGAACAACTTTATTTGGTCTGGAGCAACTCGTGTTTGAGCTGGCAACTGCCCACAAAGGTCCTCTGCCACAGTTATCATATTGCGTACACTCATTAACTTCCCTGTATAAAATAATGAGTAGAATATGCATAAGGTTACCAGTTTTTCTTAAGTTCAAAACCCAGAACACACAAATCACCAGAGGAAACATTTACAGCACTGGGGTAAATTGAAGGACACATCTATTTCTGTGCCAGTACCAAAAAAAGCATTTTCATTGTGAAAAAAAGAAGTCTTCATTCTCACACAATGCACTAAATAATATCCTGATTCCATGGACTGGAAACTTATAAGTGGAAAATGAAAAAAGATATACTATCTCTACCTTCTCTCCCCCTCATATATTCTGAAGCCGTGTAGAAACCACCATGCCATTCATTTGGAATTGTTTGTGTATCAGGGCAATGAGGGGATCTAAACGACGTATTTTGTGCAAATAGGAGCTTTGTAGCTCTTGCCTTAACTCCAGTGTTCAGCTCTTGTGATCCAGCACAGCTGAGAAAGGGGTTTTGATGGACTGACCCTTGGTTTCCACCCAGTACTTGGGCTGTGATAGTCAAGATTGTTCTTCCAGTCTATTTCAGTGACTGCCAGAGGCAGCTGTGAATCATTGTGAAGTATAATATGTCCTCACTGCATGTTTTTTAAAAGCCTGGCCCAGTGAGGGCAAGTTCTTCGTTACAGACTTAAAGTTTAGGTTTTAAAGCTTTCCTGGTCCCCATACAGGGCAACCCTGTAGGCTGTTACACTTCCAGCATACATGTTTCTCGCATATAAGGTACTTCCATCAGTTTTAAAGTAACCAGCTTCATTCTCGAAAATGCTTAAATAGCCACAGATTGCATTTCACAAGATAACAGCTCTGATTATTCCCAACTGCTTATATGTTGCTTTGGTCATGGAGAGTGTTAGCTGTTTCTAGAAAAGCGAGAGTGGTGACCCTGGTAACTACAGGCCTGTCAGTCTCACTTAAGTTACTGGTAAAATTGCAGAGAAGATTATTCTGGTAGTTGATGAAAAATACCTGAAAGAGGTGTGCTGTGCACTGCTGTGCACTGGTATGGCCTCACATTCAGTATTGTGCATAGTGTTGGGCACCACAATATAGGAAAGACATTGAGCTGTCAGAGAGTGTCCAAAGGAGGGTGAAGGGTTTGGAGGGGAAGCCGTGTGAGGAGAGGCTGAGGTCACTTGGTCTGTTTAGCCTGGAGGAGACTGAGGGGAGACCTCACTGCAGTTACACCTTTCCTGTAAAGGGAAGAGGAGGGGCAGGCACTGATCTCTGTGGTGACCAGTGACCAGACATGAGGGAATGGCCTGAAGTTGTGTCAGGGGAGGTTTAAGTTGGATATCAGGAGGGTGGCGGGAACAGGCTCCCCAGAGAAGTGGTGACAGCAAGAAGAATTCAAGAAGAATTTGGACAACATTCTTGGTCACATGATGTAATTCTTGGGGTTGTCCTATGCAGGGCCAGGAGCTGAATTTTGATGATCCTTGTGGGCCCTTTTCAACTCAGGATATTCTATGACTGTATGATTTTTAATCCCCATTGCAAACCTCATTTTAGAAAGGTACACCTGCCCTGGCTCCAGCTTCTCCATATTTCCTCACATTAAAAACATGGGAAAAAAAAATTAGTCTCTTTCCTTGCATGGGAAACAGATTTCTGGCAAACCAAACCAGACAGCAGCCTTGTGGCAATTCTACTTCCCAAGAGGACCGTCATTTCTGTTTGGCAAAGGCCTCACTGAACATCACACTGCCCACATCTTCTCCTATGCTATGTGTTCAGTACAGGCTGAATGACCAAGACATAGCTGTGCTCACACCACAACCCCTCTTTCAGAAGGATGGTGGTGGCTGGGATGTTGTTAGCCTTAGAGGCTGAGCTCTCCAGGCTGCCATCAAAGACTCTCTGAAGGGAAAAGTTTAGGAACAATTTAGAAATTATAGACCAGATCATAGAGCTATCATAAACCTTTCATCGGTCAATAAAACAGGCTTTCCTTTTCATAAAGAAAGCACTCAAACATTTTTGTCTTATAAAAAGAATATTGATGCTGGAACCCTGAAAACTTCATCTGAACTTTTATTTTCTCTGCTTCTCTTTTCATTTCCTGTTTTTCTTTTCTTTCTATGTGGTGAGTGCTTTCATGAGACCTTTAATGGTTTTGGATCCACTTATAGGTGAGGTGCCTCAAATAGCACCTCCATTTTGCCTATCTCTGATTTCTACCAGCAGGTCACCAGGCAGCCGTGACCTCTCAGAAGTCGTGAGAGCGATGTCATCTTCTGTCCTCTGCATCATCCAAAGCTGATAAAAAGCACAAGATTAGGTGGGGAGAAACGTGGCAATTCCAACTCCTCTACCATTTTTAAGGCTTCTTGAAAGAGCATCATGAGATTGGCACACACTGAATGACCTTCTTGCTGTCTTTGCAAGAAAAACATTCTTT
Organism: Phylloscopus whistleri; assembly: GCA_017589585.1. Lineage (NCBI taxonomy): Eukaryota > Metazoa > Chordata > Aves > Passeriformes > Phylloscopidae > Phylloscopus > Phylloscopus whistleri. The sequence goes on along the minus strand of JADMLD010000679.1, from coordinate 3,067,595 downwards.
CTGTGAAGTGCTTGCATCAAGATCATCACAAGATACTCCAGCCAATACACAGAGCAGGTGCCATATTTTTCCATTTCTGTTAATTTTCCCTTCACAGGTGGAAAACAGAAGCCAGTTGCCCAGCTGTCACCCCTGGCCGAGCCCCACCTTGTCTCATGCTGCAGCCTGCAGAACTGCTGGGTGTTTTCACTGCTGAGGCTGAAGCCCCAGCACTGGGCACAGCGTGCATGCATTGTGACTATTTTATTGCATGAAGGCAGTATTCAGGAAATACTTAGCTGTGTTTTCCCAATGTTTGTATGGTGGTTAAGGTTTTTTTTAATTTTTAATTTTAAATCTTTCTTGTTGAGAGAAAGGCGGTGTTTATGCCTGTTTGTGTTATACTCAGCAGCTGTATGACTGCTTTTAATAGTTGACAATCAAATATTACTACAGGAAATAATGATAGAAAAGAATTACAGTTATTTTCCCCAAGGTGGTGCTGCATAGGTAAAGTGGAGAGCCTTTCATATGATTTGATTACTGTAATATACTCATTTAGCATTTGTTGACACAGGGGTATATATCAACACAAATTCTACTATGAGTTTTGACAGCATATTTTGACTCTATCTGTCACAAAGCTATCTGAAGAATCAGAAACACAGAAAAAAAAAAAAAAAGGAAAAGAGAAAAATTAATCACATAACTTATTCACAGTGAATAATTTGGCTCACTCTATCTCTGTACCAGCAGAGACATCCCTGGGTTGGTGACAGTCAGGAAATCAGTTCTCTACACCACTGTCCTCTTCCCATGACTCAAACTTGTAGAGTTTAATAGCAAGGGATTTTAAATTATTGCTGGACAGTTGATTGAAAGTTGCTGTACCTGTTTTCAGAATGTTGTAAGTAAAAATTGATGTGATTTTGAAAATGGAAAACTATTGTATGAAACTCTTTAACATCAAGAGAGCTTCCTGGACTATGGCCATAAGCTGCATTTGCTCAAGTCAATTTTACATTAATCAGTGTGCCTTGAAGATTACGTCCTATGTTTTTTTATTTAGTGGGTCATATATTTTAAAAAGTGCCTTTAAGTGTTTTGATGAAACACATTAAAAATCCACTGTAATGCCTAGGTGGCTGACAATGTTAATATACAGCAGGTACCTTTGCCTTTGCAGTTTAAATAATCTGAAGGAGATGCTTCATTATTTATTTTTAAATTTTATCACCAGAGATCTGTAATATCTGAAAATCAAAGCTATGGTACTTGTCTCCAATATTTTCAAAAGTACTAATGAATGTTTTTCAGTCACTCAACCAGAAAATCAGACTTTTAAAGGAAGTTTTCCAATAAGAAATTACATTAAAATGGTCTGATATTCTTTTACACCACCAAGAGAGCATGAAAATTAACCCTGGCTATCTTTTTGCTGCTTACAAAGTCTACAGAAGGAGTAGTGTAGCATTAATAAAATGGCAAAAGTCAGGCCATGGTGTGTTCTGATTTTCTAAATATTCATGTCTGATGTTTTTCTATATCCTGTTCCAACATTTTGGTCACAAAATTGAGTTTTCACAACAACCAGACTTCATCTGAATTTCCTAGTTTTTTATGAAGAGATCTGGCTGTCTTGGAGGTCCTACCAGCAGCAGAAGAATTTTGTAGTCTCACCTACACTCCTGGGTGCAAAGGTGGGAAAAGGAGTAGAGGCTTTAGGGTTCAACCCTCCATTCTAAGTTAAGACGAGCGTGTGCAGGCAGAGACACGTCCTATTCAATACACAAATGACAACCATGAAGGACAAAGCAGTGTGCACTCGCTGCTTTAGCCAGTAAAAATCTCTTGAACCTCATGTTGGCACGAGCTGGTGGTGCTTTAACACAACTCTCCTGTGTCCTGGCTGTGTAGGGAAGAGATCCCTTCTGTACCCTGACCAGGAAGAAAGCAAGCTGCAGAGGCACAAAGAGACCTCCCAAGACAGCCTAGAAATCTCTAGGGGTGTGGCAGAACCGTGTGAACATGGAAGAGAAGCAAGTGCAGCAGCCATGTTAAAAGAGGTGTACTTCAATTACTCTTTAGTAAGAATCCAGACAGTTGGTTTTTTAGGGCTCTCTAAAATGACATTTTTGCAGGGAGAGGACCAACCCAAAACCAGCAGTAAGAGCTGCCTTGTTTGTGTCCTGGAACCGCCTGTCTACTGAGCTGAACTCCTGTGGGGAGGAAGCCTTCTCCTGCCGCGGGGCCTCCATGGCGGGAAGAAAGGACGGCTGTAGCAGCTTGCACATTCTGGGGGCCAGGATGGAGGGACCCAAGCTGTGAATATGAATATTCACAAAAGTCATACACACAGCTAAGTGCAAAGGACTGGCTTCAGCTCAGGCTGAGGATTTGAGCACATATTTTGTTTCAATGCTAGTCTATCCAAACTAATTTGTCCATCTCTAGTAATTTTGCCCAGTGGGCCCCATCTCACAGCTTTTAGTCTTTATTCAGGCTATAAGCCCATTGACCTCAGTAAAAGCTGTGCCAGGATAAAGATTGAATGAGGACCGCAGGATTCAGGCTGAATATCTTGAATAGCATTTAGCTATGATTTCCTGTATAAAGTTCTCCAATATTTTTTAAATAAAATCAGAGAAGTGGGAGGATGATAACAAATTCAGTGACATGTTTCAGAATAATCACTTCTCAAATGCAGACATGAGGTAAAAGATAGGAAATTAACCTTTTGAAAGAAATACAGCCTACGTAACATGCTGGGAGTGGTCAATGGGTAAACAAGTTCTGGCAGTGGTGAAGTTATGTGAATACACACGAATTATTTAGTACTTTCCTCTGACTAGAAGCAGGACCACACAAATACAGGCCTGTCACAAATATATATGAAGGGACTGATGACTTCAATTCATTACATTTAGTGGGATTCTGTGTGTTTTGCTGGGCTGCTGACCTACTGCAACACTATTAAAATGCACTGGGGTGCATTTTTTAAATTACAGAGGAAAAATGAGAGGAGTCTTTAAAGGCTTTGCATGTACAGCCAAGTTCACAGTTGGTGCAGCTCTCTGAGGCTATACTACCAGTAAGGCTGAGTAAAGCCCTGGGACTGGAACAGAAGTGCTCACTCACTGCTGTCCTGCAGAAGGTCATTTAGCAAGTTTTACAAGCTGTTCTCTAGCCATATTTGAGTTACTCTAATTTTGCATTTTTTGTGCAGTTTCACATCCCTTTCTATGCCCAGTCACTGTTAGAGGCTTTCCTGATCTTGGTTGCCATTTGTTAAAAGCAGAAGGAGTCTGCAGTGGTTCACTCAGGGTGGGAGAGAAGAAAAGATGAGAGGGCTGCAGACAGGGGCTTTGAAGAAATTGAATGTTAAAGCTGGAGATCTAGTAAGCTTGAACTGCCCTGTTTTGGCTAGCTCTGGAGTTGGAATTTGTGGAGTTTTCTTGGCCTTCCATCTAGATCTGACCTATCCTCTGAGAGTATGTGGATATTTTTGGCTTTTTAGAATACACTGCACAGATCACAGATCAGAAAAATTACAGCTGGCAAAAACCTCTCCTCATTTAGCTTGGCTGCCTGTCTGTGAAGGATCATTCCCTAGAGTCTGTTTTTGTAGAATTCATAACACAATCTAGAACTAGTGAAAAGGGGAAAGTTTGTCCAGAGAAGTCTGCTATTTAAGAGAAGGGCTTGATTTGGATTTTTATTTTTGGTTGTTGCTGTTTTATTTTGTCTGGAAGAAACACACCAGAATTTACACGGTTGTACAGCAACTCTCTGTATACCTTGGTGCAGGAGAAGATTTGCATGGCTATTTATTTTTAACCTTTGCTTCAGACAGATCCAAAGAATCTGTTAACCACCATCTGAGCTGATTTCCACCTGGGTGAGAATGAAGGACTACTGCACATCATGTGAAATAAAGCATCACAATAGAGGCTGTAATTTAGTATTTGCACTGCAGTAGCACTTTCTGGTCCTTCAGAATATACAATCACACACGAGCAGTGTCCAAACCAAGATTATAACTATAACATGGCAACATCTTTCACACCCCATAAAGTGGAAAAAAACAAACAAACAAAAAAAAAACAAAAAAACCCCAAAACAGCCCAAAGAACCAAAACACTTAAAAGAACCTCCAAAATGCCCGTAGATACTTCTGTCTTGATTGCTTCTAGGTCACATGGAAATGCACTTCAGGGGAGTTCCAACAGTGCCTACCCAGAAAGGGGGGCTGTAGGTGGTAAAAATCCTTTAGGGAACCTGGTTGCACTGCATTTTTTCTTACTGCTTACACACCATGTGGAGTTTGAAGGCTCAGCCCTCTGAATCCTGCCTAGCAAATGGATAGGTCACAAAACAGCACACTGCTGGTCTGACTGGGACTAAGAGGGTGATTATATCATATCCTCGCAGAATTGCGTTAAACTTCCCTTTTGCTGGATTAAAACTGAGAAAAATAACCTCTACTTTTCTCTTATTTCGAATTGCCAGTCCAAGGTTTAACATAATGCTTTACAAATTGCATGAGCTCCATATTGTAATTGCTTTTTGACAGGTTTGACTCTGCTTCATTAACTGGCTCCTTCTGGCATAACACTTTCACCCATCAAATTTACCTGTTCTTAACTGTCTTGAAAGAAACTCCAAACTGTGAGTAGTAGTTAATACTTCTCTCTGTACCACATCTGGTATTGCTTAAGGTTATGCACAGGCTCTTAACAGTCATTTTCCTTTCTCCAGTACAAAATGAAACATATTGATTATAATTTGTTTCCACTCCCTTTTATCTTTTTCTTTTTTTTTAATCAGAACTTGGAAGAAAAATATTCTAAGAGTACTTTTCTCTATTTTTTCTTTGTTTCTGCAACAAGCTAAATTCTATGAAAAGTAACCTCCAATGAAGGTGAAAGGATAATTTTCATTGTGATTTTGCCAAATGTATGTTTTCCCTTATGAAAATCCTCTAATAATGTCAAAATATTAGATAGAGATCTTACAGTTAGGGCATAGAATATATATCTAACATCCCTCAGAGTTCTGTGGCATTATGAACCAATCTAATTTTGCTGTTGGGGTTATCACATTGACCTTGTGAAGCATGTGGATGGCTTTCAATAAGGTGGACTGAAGACCCAGAGTCAGAAAATGTTATTGTCCTAAAGACAAATGAGTGCAGCAGCATAGCTCTGAGAACATAAAATCTCAGTGAAGTCAGTGGGATTTACCTTGCTCATGAAAAAGGAACTGCAAGGGAAATTGACAGGTTACAAAAGTTCCTTCTGTGCCCCTTGATAATTGTTTGACTGGACTTGTTTTTCAGTTTGTTTTCCTATTTTTTACTTCTTTTTAAATTCAGAATACAACAGGTTTAAGGATCCAATTAGCTTCTATGACAAATTTGGCATCCAAATTATTAAAGAGAAAACAGGGTTTTTCTTAAAGTACTGTGCTTATGGGTTTTTTTGATTTGGAATTTATTTTTCTTAACATCTTCTGGTATTGCAAGGGAAGAGTCAACAAAGCCCTTCCGATGTTAAAGCTCAATCTAACATGGGAGATGTTTTAACAGTACCCAGTTCCCATGAGAGGTGTCCCATCTGACTCTGAAATGCAATGGGCTCCAGGAACTTTTGGACCCTTTTTCCCCACTTCAACACTCCCTTTTAGGTTTTCAGCCTCTGCACACTCCGCCCTGATCCAAATAAAAGAAGCATCTAAAACTGGTACATGCCATGCAATGCACCTCTCCCTGACACAACCTGAAGGACTATTTTAAGCTTTATTAAGTTAATAAAGGCTTTGAACTAGATTTTAAGATATTTTCTTCCATCATATTTGCTTTTAAACAATTTCCTAACAGTACACTCTTTCCACCTATGGAATAGTTTTCTTCCAGCCCACTGCCTACGCTTTTCAAAGGTGTTCTTCAAGCTATTTCCATTTCTATCTGTTTACCATTTCTTTCTTTCTGAAACAAGCACTTCTCTTTCACCAAATTCACCATCATCCCCTTGCCCTCCTTCCTGGCATGTTTTGTTCTCTGAGGAGGTTCCCAGCTGGGCTTTGGGATTAGAAGGGGAGAGTGGCTCTCTCTTTCATGAATGACCAGTCTTTCATACTGTGGATTGTGTTTGAATGTGCTTTGTGCAGTTCTGGCAGCAAAAAACCCAGTAAAATTCTAGGAAAATGAGAACTGTATCTTCTCAATTAGTTCCTTTGCTTCTGTCTTCCTCAGTAACCTTATTAGGGAGTGGGGTTATTTGGGAACAGCTTTCCTGGCAAGGAAAATACTACTGTAGTGATGCAGCTATACTATTCCTTGGCCTCATGGCTGGTGAATTTCCATTTCTTATACCATGTCCAAAACTTGCCTAATTTGATCACTTCTTTGCTCTAAAAGATATTTTTACATGATTCTAACATGATATTTATGGAGAACATCTTTATTCTGTTAAGGTTATCTGAAAAAGAAATATGAGCAGTGAATAAAGTTCAAATGTCTTTTGAGAATAGCCTCATGGAATGACAAGTAAAATTATCCAATAGAGATGGCATGTGCCTTACTTTGCACAGTGAAATTTTGTTTTCTGATCACACTTTTCATGAATAGAAAGCATTTAAGTGCCACCAGTATTACCCTGCAATTCATTGTACTTGTGGTACCACAGGATGATGAATTCAGACATATCTGCTGGGAACCTAGCATTATCAAGAGGATTTCACAGAGGAAAACTAATTATTTAAAGGAGCAGCTGAAATGTATTTCTGTTCTGAATGTCCCCTAGAGCCTGGCTAGTAGGGACAGTCAGCCCATAAATATGGACTAAACTCTATTTTCATAATTGATTTGCAGTACATCTTTAAGTGCTAAGGAGGCCAGGTGGTTCAGCAACGACTGCAGCTTGATTCCTGCACAATAAAGAATCTCTGCATGCTGCACTCAGGCAAGTTATACCATGGACAGTTGAGGCTGATAGGAATCCATGTAATAATTCTCACTCCATCATTTTCGAACATTAGTGACTTACAGGTCCTGATCTTAGTTCTGAATTTGCCTACGTTTTCATTGATTTTGTGGTATATCTCATGCCCACTGCAGTAAATTACTGAGATCATAAATGATGACTCATGAAGCCGAGAGTGAAGTCAATGCCATTGGGGTGAACAAAATTAATGGATGCTGGTAGATGATCTTTGTGCTTTTCTGTATCTGTTGTTTGAACCTTTTCATTGCACATGGGCCTTAAGAAATCTGGGGATGTGGTCACAGAAAATAGCTCCATGGCTAAGTTTTCTTGTACCTCAGTAAATGAGCAGGGAGCTGAGGAAAGGAGGTGCATGAAGGATTTCAGTATTTTTTTTAAAACTTCTCTATTTCTTAGGTAACAAGGTGATGCTGATCCAGTAGTTCCAGGATTGTGACCTTTACAGCGGTAGGCCAGCAGAAATGGAGGTAACATTACCTAGGGCAGTTATAAACTTTCAGCAGCATGAAGTTGATCTATATTTGGAATATCTTTCCCTTTTTTCAGGGCAGAAGGGAAGAATCATTACTGTTGTGTTTATTGACTACCTCGGAGGCAATCTTCATCCTGCCCAAAAGCCTGGCACTATCTTTCCTTAGGAGGCTAAGTCACTCACAGCAAACAATGGTGGACCCTTTGAGAAATACTCTCCATATTGCTTAATACACAGATTGGGAAAAATGCTTCACTAACTTCAACAACAGAATCTTTTCTGAGGAAGAAAATGTAGTCCAGCTGAGGGTAAAGGAGCTTGCATGGACTTAAAATAACAAAGGGTTGTTTGATAGAATTAAACCAGTGTTACTGGTCATCCAAAAGCTGCCTGTTACCACAGACACCACAGGACAACATCTCTGGTTATATATGATGTGCAGCAATAGAGATTACACTGATATGCAGTTTGGTGACTGCAAAGTAACCATCAGTGTTTGGCTGTGTGCTTCACTGACACAGATACAAGTCTGCATCTGCCACCATGAATGTGACATGAATGTTTCATAATCCTCATCACATCAAGAGACCTTACCAGAAATGATGCCCAGTTGTTTCCTGTCAATGCCAGTGTTCCTATTCTAGAGGATACTGGGTTTTTAAGTACTGCAAGGTCAGTCACAAGGCTCCTAGACATGTCTGTACCCAACAGTGGCACCATATGAAAGTAGTTCCAAGGACAAAAAATCTGATGTTAAAGAAATATTTCTACTAAGCATGAACAATACCTGAAAGAAGCAGATTGCGGCCTGAAATGACATCATTCCTTGTTGTTTTTGATGTTGCCACCATTGCACAGGTCAACAGTAGGAGCAGCACTTGAATGGGAAAGTACTTGGTCACGCAGTGACCCCTCTGATCAAATACAATGCCAGTGCAAGTCTTGGGATTTCCAACACTATAAGCCATATAGAGAAGCATTGTTATAGAAAAGTTGCCAAATCTAAAAGGCCTTTTAAATTCTTAAATAAAAAGCCTAAGAAATTTACGACTGTGTTGCTAGATGTGGAGGCCAAGTAAACTCACAATGTTGATCTTAGTTGTGTTTAAATTTCTCCTGCCTTTTGGCACTTTGAGCTGTAGTGGAAAGAAATCATTTACTTCTAGCAGTTTTAAGCATTTGGAAACACAGGGGTACCATGGAAGAGCATTAAAAACATAAATTATATCATACAAATGGTCCCAGAATTGGTGTTGGGTACCTTTCCTCTCACACACTGCAGATCTATAGTGAAACGTGTGGTGAAAATTAGAAAAAAAACCCTGAAAAAAATGTGGTGTCAGCCCCTGGGTTACTGGCTTTCAACTCATTTAGGCTGTACTCATTTAAAACTCCATTGGAAGCAAACAAACACAAGGCTTGAGCTTCTAACCCTGAAGGTCCTTGCTGAAAACATGATTGTCTTTGTTATACGATTGATATTTAGAGACATCCTTTGTTTATCTCTCTATACATCCTTTTTGAATCTGGTTTAGTTTGGGATGGAATACAGAATGTGGTCTTTCCCTTCTCAGGCTTTTAATTGCCCTGCAAGTTTCACATTTAGGAAAGATGCTATTCAGCTTTTCACCCTATTAGAGATCAGAGGTTACAGGGTGCTCACGGAGCCCCCAGAGCGGGGCAGCCAAACAGTGAGGGTGCAATCTCCCTCCCCAAGGCAAGATTTGCTGGTTGAAATCTCTTGAGCAGAATAGGAGTCATCCATTTCCTTTGGAAAGGTTTTGGTTAAGGAAAGCTTATTTTTCATTCCTTTATGCTGCAATTAATTTTAAATGCAGGGTAAAGATTGTCAAAAAGTCTCAAGTACTGCTGTGTGTAAGAACAGATCTATCATGTGGAAGATTACCTTGATTTAATGCAAGGCAAAATGCAGTTTGTTGAACCCGGGGACAAATTAAACAGTTATCTCAAAAGTAAATTTAATGAAAAAATTATGTATGACCTGTACATGTTCTGTTTAAGATTATTAAAGTTAGACAGTAAGATTTCCTGGTAGAAATTCTCTTTCTTGTTTTTACAAGATCTCAGCTTTATCACTTTATTCCCTTAACTTTGCATTTTCTTTTCACTTCACTTCTTTTGAAGAAGAAAGAATTAATAAAGATTAGGGAGAGAGAGAATCAGGGTGATTGCCTGCATGTGTACCTGTACACACAGAAGGAAGAGAGTGCATCATCCATGAGTTACACAGATCAGTATGACTATATGCTACTAGAGACTTTTTAAGAAAAACACAATGGGCAAAAAGAGTATAAACCCACCATGGCTTAAATCTGGCCTAGATCTTCAGTTACCTGTGATTAGTTTAAGCCATCTCTTAAAATCGTTACAAATTATAATATGTTTCCAAATGTGAAAATATTTATTTCCGTGCAATCAGGATTTTTCCTGTTGCTTTTTCTCCCCTTTCCTTTATTTTCTTTTTTATGTGCCCCTCCCCCCCCCAAAAAAAACCAAAAACCACACAAGATATTTTAGCTTGAAAAGGCATGTTTCTCTCTCCTCATTGCAAATCCTTGGTTTTGTACTAGACACAAGACCTAAGCAAAGAAAATCTATGCAAGAAAAAAGTACTCTTTATTCTCTGACCTAAATTTCATGTGATTATCTCCAGAAAAGTTTAATTGTTGAAATTGTATTATTTAGTGTAATGAGATCTAGTGTTTTTCTTTGTTGTAGTATAGACTGATTGCATTCTTCAGTAGCACAGACTATTATTTAGACTATTATTTTATTCCATTTCTGATGATCAGTCTATTAAAATACATGATTATGGTTAGGCAGAATCACAGGTAAGTTTTATTTTATATTGAAGCTGAATAATTTCTCTGGAAGTTCACTGCATGTGTGCTCTGAACAAGAATATGTTGCCTGCAAAAATAGATCAGTGAGGAAAGAAAAGAGACTTGGCGAGGCTGTGTTTATTGTTCAATAAATCACAGTCAATATAAGTGACCTGCTGACTTCAAGTTCTTTAGGTCAAGGAACCCTTTGCTATTCTGCAACTTCACCTCTTTGCTGAGCCTCTTAATCAAAAGTGTAAAGCCAGAAAGAACATCAAACAATCAAGAGCTGGATGATTGGATTGGTTATTTTAAATGACTACAGCTATGGTTGTGACAGATTTGAGGATAGATTGCATCATCTCAGCCTCACTAAGTAGGTTGAATAGGTTGAATGTTTTGTGAAAAAAAGCTCCCCTCCCTCCAAAAAAATTTACATGAAGCCATCACTTAAGGTACTTTACCAATTAATTTACTACACATGTAAAAACTGCAGGGATTAGAAAAATTTCTGGTGTAGTGACACTTCAGCTTTGCTATATAGAAATTAAAGATAATTTTTAATATCTTTACTATTAATATATGTTTGCCATGCTGTTATATTCGGGCTTATATCCTAATTCAACCTGGCAATTTATATTGTTTACTGTGATTTTACCTGTGCTGTTCATGACACATTCAAGTGTGAGAGGACTACAAACCAAATTAAGGCACAAAGAAATTAAGATTGATGCAGATTCCCTTTCTCTTCTGCAATTTCTGAAACGTGTGATTTCCATGATGGCAAGCATCACAACAGAAAACAAGGAAAACCAAAACCAGCCTCTGGATCGTTACCGTGGGACTGTTTTAGATAACAAGCCAATAATATAAAGGAAGTTGTGCTGCCTTTTACTGGGGTGGAGCCAGATCTGGGAATTTTTACATCTGAAGACAACCTAGAAGCATACTAGAAGCATGCTACTTACTGAAGTATCCATGGGACTGCCATGGGATTTTGCAGGCAAAGAGCCCTTGTGCTTAGGCTGTTGGCAGAAAGGGACCCAACCAGCAACCTTATTTACCAAAGGAAAATTCTAAACTAAAAGGTGCCAGCAAACAAAGGAGAGGGAAGAGAAAAGCCACACATGGCTTGAAATTCTCCCATAATCTACAGTATAACTTGTTAATACATATCATGTGCAAAACACATTCCCTCCATTAGGACTTGGGGCGAATTAAGGCCATATGACTATGCAAGACTGGTAGAGAAAAAGTATTTTAGCAGCCATGGTAAAAAGTAAAACAATGATTTTAAAATCGACAATGTTACTCAAAAGCTTGTACAGAAGAACTAGCCATTAAACTCTATGGAGAATCATGATTTGTAGTATAAAAATGTTAATAATTTTGTGCTTTAGTAATTAGATCTAGACAGGAAGCATCTCTTGAAATATTTTTAGATGAAAATGAACTCTTGAAGAGAGGAATCTTGCACAAATCAGCCCATTTTATAGAGATATTTTAAATTACTTTCCCCCTAAAACTTATAGAAGATATTTCTCTTCTTTTGTCCTCCCTTTTTTTTCTCTTTTTTCCCCTCACTTCTACTTTTCTAGAGGGCAAATTCTGAGAGGAAGAAATGAAAAACAGCCTGAAAAATCTTTATTGATAATGTGTACTTGAAAGAAGACCTTTCTCTAGGAGCTCTGCTATTAACACAGAGCACAGCAAAACGAGGAAGATGGAGGGCAGATACAGTATGGCTCTAAACTTCCTTCAGATCTGAAGTGCCTCAGACCTGCTTACCTCCCAAAAAAGACAAGTGCAAAAAGACAAGCAGGCACCCTCCTATCACTAGATTTTAAATAAAAACAAGCTCAACAAACTGATGTTAATAGTCAGGTACTATTTTCAGTTGTGTCTGCCTACGGTGATGGAATGTGTATCTTTGTCACATAAGCTATTCCAAACACTGAGATGGGAATTACATGGTGTTGTTATCACGAACTGAGCAGATGCTACTGCACTACTTCTTTGTGCAGAACTATTGTGCAACTACTATTACAGCAATATCTTATCCCAATTCTTGAGGATTTTATGCATAAGTGGAAGAAATTGGCCTTATATGTTTTAAAGGAAAAGAAAAAAAGAGACATAATTAAGAGAGACTCAAACAAACATATAGACATTACAAATATGGCTCAGTGTATGCATTTATTGAACTCTTTTTTTGCTTGATAGAAAGCATTTTTCTAATGAAAATTTTAATTTACTGCATATATAATTACTTCTATGCCATGGGAAATACAGAAAACAATTGTCCTGTTATAAGGCTAATAAAAAAGAAAAAAAAAAAGCTAAATAGCTTCCAGAAGAATTATTTGATCTCTGTAGTATGTGCTTTAGGCTAAAATATTCTTGGCTTCCTAAAAAAAAAAATAAATTCCAGGTTGAAAACTCTGCATGACTATTATAGTTTGACTCATTCTATTGAGGCTAAGATTATAAAAAAAATTATTTCTGTGACTTGTTGTGCCAATATAAACAAATACAAATTCCTTCTCTGGTCATTTGCAAACTTATTTGGAGAAACTCTAGAGATGAGAAGAATGATTGAATGCAGTAATGTCAGAGGGGAAAAGAAAAATAGAAGTATAATAGATGAAAATTATAACAGGCAAGATGGGAGGGGGGAGAAGACTAAAGACTGGAAAACTTTTAAATCCATGGAGAAGTATTGGTAACATTCATCTGCTGTGTTTGGTTGAGAAGACAACACTGGGGACAAAGGTAGTGATACAACTACAGCTATAATGGATGGCCCAGGCTTCACTAATACCCTTTTCCAAGACAGCTAGTGTCTCTAAAATTATGTTATCTGTAATAAAAATGGACACCCCCCCCAAAAAAAAAGAAAAAAAATCAAGGTTTGTCAATGCTTTCTTCAAAGATGAGACACACTGAGTCCAAAGACTTTGATTCCTTTTGTGGTAGATTGTATGTTCCTCTTCCCTTCCTATGTCCTTGGACCAGTTCCAACCGTATTTGGTTATCTAGGTCTTCTACACCATTAGTTTTCTTTCATGAATAGGAAATCACCTGTGGCTGTGTTCAGATGTCTGTAGTCCTTGTTTTACACCTACATAAGTGATTCAGATTTAGAGCAAAGCAGCTACCTGTGGTTGTCCCTTGACTAGGTCAGGGATTGTCCTCAGGGTGGCCACCAGGAAATACTGAGAAGAAAAATAAAGCCTCCCTCTGATGCATTGGCTTGTAACATGCCTAATTTTTAGGGACCTAATTACTGTTGTACAATAGTTGGTGTCTATTTTCACCAGAAATCTGGGCGTGTTAAGCACCCTGCGTATGTTGGTTACTCCAAAAGGCTGTCAGATCCCCTGCAACCATGGAACATGAGGTTGGCCAAGTTTGCTCTCAAAATGTTTCACTGTCTTTTAGCAATTGTGAAAAGAAGTAAATCTGAGGATGGGGAAATGGACACTCAGCACACGGAGGTCAGAGTGCAGCTTCAACCTCTGTGTGCCATCAGTTCAAGGGTAGCTTGGCTTTGTGGTGTTAAGGAGTCATCAGACTTGTTTCAACTGGCAGATGCTTTTTGGTGCCAAGGAGGCTACCTAAGCAATGTATGCAATGACTTGGATGATGTTCGTGTCTTGCCTACTTGTTTGAGAGCAAGTGTCCACTTTGTTTGGACAAAAAACCAGCAAAACCCAAACATTTAAACTGATGCTATCTAGCTTTACTGGTCTTTTGCACTTTAATATTGGATTGATTCTTCCCCAGACCTCAGTGAACACATTCAGAGACAAATTAAGCAAGTAGCACACGGTCCTCAGTGCTCCTAAAAAAGTTCAGTTAAACGAGTTAAAAGGAAAATATTAGCAGACCTGAGTCTTACCCCTTCTAAATCGGCACCCAAAGAATTTCAAGGTGGTGGACCCCAGGACTTTCCTATATCATAGGCTGGGCCATGAGCCAAAGGACTACTCCACTCACTCACCCCCTTTAGACATTTGTGTCTCATTAGCTCGTGACAGATTGTGTGGGTTTGGTGATATAATCTCATACAGCGTGACTCAATACAATTCTTGTTAGAAAGAACTTTCCTCGGATGTATAGGAGCTTGCCTTGAATGATGGACTATCCCTGCTACTTGCAAATCAGCAGGCAGTCTGCTGGCTGATTTACCTGAGTATTTTCTCAAATACAGTAGTTTTGCACAATTATTCTACCATGGTGGTTCTTGTGCTTATGTAAAAGGTCATATAACATGAAAAATGACAGAAATGAACATATTTTTCGCTTACTCAGGTCATATTTTTTCAAGTGGAACAAGGGTAACTTAGTAAGCTAATCACTGCTCTAACACACACAATGGCAGTGAAATAATGCTGAAAAAGGCACTGAGGGTCCTTTGCAGTGGAGCATGCTATGGTTTCAGAGTGACTTCTGAAGAATGAGTTCAGAGTCCAACTGGAAGTTTGAAATTCTGTCTTAGTCCACTAGATGGTGATCCTTTTAATCAGGATTCAGGTAATCAAAAATGACTCAAGCCATCAACCACAAAAAAGCCTGGCACTCGAATGGGCAGAAGAGAAAAACTTGGGAATAATAGGGCATGATTTACATCATATATGGCTGCAAACACCTTTTGGAAGCTGATAATGACAACAACAGCAAGGCATAATTTGAGGTACCTGATAATTTGAGGTTACCTTCAATGCAAAATCATTCAAGCATATTTGATTTTCTGCAGAACATAGACGAAGTTCCATAAGTAATACTAATATAAGACAAAGGCTTAGGGTACAGTAATAGAAATGTTTTATTAATCAAATATATTTACATTTCTTCATCTTCTTTTTAAATGTGTGCCTGTTATTTTCATTTAAACACAATGTAATCTTTACATTTGATATCACAAGAATACAGCTACATGCATGACTTAATTGGTCCTTTACAGTAAAAAAGAGGCAATTTTATGAAGTTTAAAAAATGCAAGCAAACTGTTGATCTTTCTAATTACAGTGTCATTATTGTTTTTATTACAACACAGGACCCCTTCAGTATAGTCTACATCTATAGGGTGGATTTATGGACTTTTTCAGATTGACTTGATGATGTTGAAACTTCCAAAATCTAGGAAAAAAAAAAAATTCATGCAGTCCCAGAATATTATACTTTTTAGAATCTCATCCACAGAAAGGACTTGCATGGAACAGAATAACATTCAATTTGTAATTTCTAAAAATCAGAGCAACTTAACTACTCTTAAAAGCAATGAGGATTTAAGTTTGGACATTCTCCTATTTATTTGTTTGAAATCACACCATTTTTTCAGTTATAAGACAGCATCACATAACACAATGGCACCATACAAAAAATAAATATGAATTCAAAGCAGAGATGATGTTACCAAAAGAAAAGGTATACATATAATTTCTTGTAAATTTCTAGTATGCAAATATGCTGTAATTATTGTATTATTCCCAATTCAGGTTTCTTTCATGGGAAGAAAATCAAATTATATTTAAAACTATCATCTTTAGGGGCTATAAGTAGGTTTATAAAGGACCTAAAGTCTTTCTGAAAGGTATAAGTTTATGAACATATAAAATTTAATTCCACACTGAAAAAGAATCAGAACTAGGCACAATTTTTAAATATGATTTCCAACACATTCAGGGTTGCATAAAAAAAAATTCAAAAACCAAAAACTTGTATTTTTTTACCAGACTACAAAACAGAGATGCCAAGTGCTTCAGAAATTCTGAAATGGCAGGCACATAATCACTACATTTAAAGATAATTGTATTACACTTACTGCTTCAGATTACTGTGTGCAAACACATATTGTATGCATAATAGACCTAAATGTACAGTTGTCCTGCTGATACATGATCTGAAACTCACTCAGCATTTGGGAAGTCCAGACAGGAACTGAATTCTGTTTAGTCCAAACCTAGAATGTATTTCAGCTTGTTCATGTTGGTTTTACATTTCCATACTGTAACAGAATGCCAAATGTGGTACTCAAGAAAACACCACTATGAAATCATGGGTTTTCACTGTATTGCTTTTGTATGCTGCCAAATCTGTTGTGAAAATGCAATGTATAAAATAATACAATAATTGAAATTGGGTTTAGGCATATGGAACAACATAGTGATTTACATTAGGGAGAATTATTTGGAAGGAAAATAAAATAAGTTCTGCAGGTATACTACTCTAGTGCATTTTTAAAAAAATCCAGTACAATCTTGAAACAATTGACCTTTACTTCACACCCATTCAGCAGAATATTTAGACATGTTTAAATGAAAACATACAAGTAAGCCTACCTGTAGTCAGTGGGGAACTTGCAATATCTGTAAGCACATCCTTAGGTACTATTTGCACTACAGGATTCAAATACAGTGGAGTGCTCTTCACTGCCACGAACCTCATCCCTGACCATGAGAGCATGGTTAGATAATGCAACAGCACAACTCACTGATCTAACATAGCTCACATTTGCTTTTCCATGCTTTTTGCATGTCATTTTCCCACTTACTCCATTTATAAATTTTCCCATTTCTTGTTCTTTTTTTAACTGTTTGCTTGCAGAAATTATCAATAGATACTGTTCAAATAGTTAACTAAGTTGGTGTCCCACCAGAATGTTTCTTTACATTAAGTCACTTAAATAAGGGAAAATGTGAACTACCAAGCATGAGTGTCTGAATCTGTTTAAGATTTTATTTTGGTTTCTTCTGTTTCATTAACCTTGCTAGGAACAAAACAATGTTCAAATAGTCACCTTTAAGTTACAAGTCTTCCTACCCAGCTTCCCATGCTTCCATGAACCTAAAAACAAACAAACAAGCAAACACATTTATATAGTAGCTAAGAGTTTCTCATAGTTTTGAGGATAGAATCAGGCAGGTGACAGAATCGCTCATTCCACATACCTCTGCACGCAGAAATAGAGCTGGAAACTCATAGGGATGAAGCTTCTTTATGAGATAATCTGTTATTGGTTAGAACAATGATAAAAATATCTTTTTTCCCCCAAATGTTTTTTACATTTTTAATGGCCAAACACAAATACTCCTGAAGCAATTCCCTGCAAAGCTTTGGAAACTCCAGATTCTGCAATGCATTTTTAGAATATAATAAATGAACCTCATGCAATATGGATGTCTTAGCTTTTAAACTCCTTTTATAAGCATTTGAATTTTACGGTAAGCTCCTTTTCTGCTTGAGCATTTTGCAGAATTCATAAATGGTCTGAACCTGGTGTTAAATTTGTAGC